>JAJTWQ010000007.1:1597500-3052500 GCA_029007595.1 Solanum commersonii
GAATCTATTTCTATTCTATCAACCTTTGAGATTTTTACTCTTTTCTTATTACATTCATAACTTTTATGGCCTTCTTCGCCACAATTATAACATTTACATTTTTCAGCATTTCTGGATTTTTTAAATTCATTCCTTTTCTTATAATATTTTTTCCTGGGAATAAATTTTTGTTTAGAGAAATTTTTTCTTTTTATTAAACCTTTAAGTTTTTTTCTCTTTTTGTAAGATTTATTTTCACATCCCCATTGGGTGGATGCGTTTGTATCCAGACAATATATTTGAGTATTAATTCTTTTAGCCTTTCTTTGTATGTTATGTGACATACATAACTGACCAAGTCTGTTTTTTAGAAAATTAATTCTTTGCCCTAGAGTGTCTCCTTTTTTGTTTTCTTTTTCATATTCTTCTCTGAAATATTTTGCCCAAAATCCTGGCAATTTCTGATAGTATTTTTCTAGATAGGGTAACATTTCTTTACTACTATCAAAGATTTTGAAGTAATATTCTTCGAATTCACAAGTGTATTCTTGAATATAACTCATTTTACAAATTTGTAATTTTTCTAATTGTTCTTATTATTTCTTTATTTTCTTTAGCGTTTCCTTGTCCTCCAAAGAATTCATTTGCTACATATTGTTTCAAGTTGTCTATACCTTCTTGTAAAGAACTTTTTAGCCCTTCTAAGGTATCATCTTTTATTATTTTTTCCGCATCATCAGTTAATCGGGAAAACCAATTACTTACTTTTCCAACAAAAGCATTTATCAAAATGAAATATTTTTCTTCATTTGTATAATTGCCTTTTCCCATTAGGAAATACAGAAGCATGTTTTGAGACCATAAATTTAGACTTTCTTCAGGGTCTCGTTTACAATCGAGATCTAGGAACTGAGTTCCAATATATCCTGTTGGAAGCCTATTTGGCATGAATTTGGATTTATCACTATTGTGAAATTGTTTGATAAAATCTTTATTCTTTTTTGCTTTATTTGCAAAGTTTTTATCATCTTTTTCTGGCTCTTGCCATTATTCTTTTATTGAAGAAGTTGTACCTTCAAATTCTCCTTGGGGTCCTCCTGTTTCCCCTTTATTCATGAATACTTTTAATTCATGTTCCGAAAGATTAAGATCTTCCATAGCATAAACTAGTTCGTCTAGTTCATTCATTTTGCTGTTCTTTAGATTCAAAATTATTTTCTGTTATCTCTTCCAGATCTGTTTCTAGATTATCATGCCTATCTTCTAATTTTTGTTTTTCAAGGAATTTTTGGATTAATATTTCATCCATACTTCCCTTTTGATAAGTGCTTTTACTTGCAACTTTCTTTGCTAGTAATTCTTTTATGTATTTTTTGCTTACATTTTTATCAAAATTTTCCGTTTTTTCTATTATACTTGTAATTCTTCCTGGAAGATTTTCTTTTATAGAAATAATTTCTAATTCTATCATTTTTAACCTTAGAGTTAAATGTTTTTGACTTTCTATTAAGTCTTTTAATAATTCTGAAATTTCTTTCAGGCTCATTTATTCTGAAAAATAATAGTCAGATGTGTCCCTATCAAATCTATAATCTTCTTCATCAAAATTATAATGTAATTCATATCTTTCTTCTTCAAATTTTTTCTTCCTTGTGATAATACTCACTATTTTTCTTCTTAGATCTTCTTCTAAATTTTTAATTACCTGTAGTATAGCTACTAAGGTTTCTTTCTCTATATACCATATAGGTTTTACTAGATTAAAATCTAGTTCCATATTAATTTAGTAACTTGGCTCTGATACCATTAGTTTCAGCTGTTTAAACTAGAGTTAAAACAGGGTTGCGGAATATATGCATTATTATGCTGTTAATATTGTATGAATTTTTAAGATGGTAAGCGCATCTTTATATTCAAAATATTCTTGTATTCTATGCATTTTTATTTCATGTATAGAAAATATTATAGAATCAAAAAAATGACTAGTATGCAAGTATACTTGCTCCATTTCATAGATTGCTTTATCCATATGATATAAAGCTTTTTTATGCTTCCAAGCTCTTTTCTTTATAGCTATAAGATGTCTTTGATAATTTTTCATTGTATTAATGAAAATATAAAATTGTATAAAGATATGGTTATGCAAAATAGCATGGATAAAGTTGGTATGAACATGATTTTTATCATTATTTTTGATTCCCTATAGGTACTAAGTATTTCCAACATGTATGAATATTAGTATAATCGTGATTTAGTATATTTGTAAGCTAAATGATATGTAACAAAAGTGTGCGTGTATACCTTTCTTCTTTTAAGTCGATGAACAGTCCTTATTACCACCGCAGCAGTTCTCCTTTCAGGCTATGAACAGTTTTCACCCTTATGACCTCAGTCTGGTTACTTAATACTGTTCCTCCTTAAGGCTGAAGATCTCGACCTTCACTTAAGACTATCTATGGATTTTAAAGAAGAGAAGTATAAAAACAACTTTTATTTCATATCAACTTTCCTTACAAACATACTATACATATTATACTCATACTCACAACACATATAGAAACACTTTTCCCTGATGGGAGAAGTTACTACTCACAACTCTCCATACTCTCTGAAGTACCTAACATTTTTTCTTAAGTAGTTTTCTCTCAGAAAAATGTAGTCTGCCTCTCAAGTATGAAGCTCCTCTCCTTTTATAGATGGAAGGAGGGACTTATTACAAAATATAAGTCTTTTAGGGTCTTCCCTAAATTTCTATCATATTATCACTTTGGTCCTTCATTAATTGAAGATGCTTTGTTGATTGAACACAGACGTCCTTTGTCTTCTTTTGCTGATGGCTAACCAGATGTGACCTTGCTTTATGACTTTTAAGGAAAAGAAAAGATTCTTTTCTTTGGCTCTTATCTTTATGACGTAAGTGCTTACGTCATTCTTCTTGTTTTCTTTCATATGATGTAAGTGCTTACATCATTCTTCTTATCTTCTTTCATGTTACATCATGGATGGTCATGATCTAGCATTTTGCATGCTAGTTTCCATGTTTCTTCCGTTGCTCCTAATCTATGGAGCTCGATGTCAAGTATTCTCTCTTTTAGTTCTGAAGACTTAGATCTTCCTTTGGTAATTAAGACCCAATCATGATCTTGATCTATGACTCGGCAATCTTCATTGTAAAATCGTTTAAGAATTGCATATAAGGCTTTTATCCCTAAAGCTCTCCTTGTTTGGATTCATTTTTTGTTGAGGTGGGATAGTTTTTTATCTACTCCCGTGGCTTTTACATTAAAATCTTTGATTTTTTCAATGATAATATAATTAAGCGTTGGATAATATGCCTGCAAATCTTTGCATTCCATGGAGATGCTAAAAAATCTGCAATAGATCCCGTTGCCTTGGGCATAGTTCTTCACTGCCTCGAACAGTTTTGTTGGTAATTGGGACAACTCTTTTAGATCTGGTTTTGTGTATACCCGATCCAAGTATCCGAATTCGAATAGTTGAGCTGTAAAACTTGGTAAACCATTTGGGAAAATTGATATTCTAGGAAACAAACTAGTTGTTCCTAAAACACCATAAGTTTCTCCGCTTTCTTCTGGGAGATTATAGATATATCTTGTAAATGTCAGATATTCTTCTTCTTTAGGGTGCTGTTTTCCTACCTGAAAAGAAGAAAATACTTTTGTTCCAGATGGAACTGTGTTAGTTCTGCTTTCTGGTTTCCCAGATATAATTTTTTCAGCTTTCGCTGAGGATGAGCTTGAAGCTTCATTTTCACGGCTTTTTTCTTCATCTTTTGACTTAGAAATGGGCATATCCGTGTATACCTTTGAGATGTTTTGGGCACTATGTGCTAGTGGGACATCTCCTGCCACTTTGTTGGGATTGATATTCCCTTTCAGATTTGAATTCTGAATTAGATGTGTGTCTAAATGTTCACACAAGAGTAAAAATTCTCTCATATTTTCAAGCTTTGAGTAGTCTTTGAGTTGATTTATTTCGGATTGTAATATCCGAGATTGTTCAGACAATTTTGATAAATCGTCTCTGATCTTGAATAGCCTTTGGCCTTTTTCATCAATGGATTCATCCACTGTTTTCATTTTGTCATATATCCTGTTTACCAGGATTTTCGTCTGATTGTCCATATTGGACGTTTCTTGAAATGAAATCTGCAAGAAAATTATCATTTCCTTTAATGTATTCTATAGAAAATGAATAGAAAGATAACAAAACTTGTCATCGATGTAACCTCCTGTATTGTGGTTCCGAAGGAAGTTTATTAAATATTAGCCCTGATACTTGCGTATTGTCAGTTCTAATAATGAATTGTTTTGGCAAAAGGAATGCAGAAAATTTTCTAATTCCCCTAACAATGGCCAATAATTCTTTTTCATTTGTAGAATATCTCGTTTCTGCTTCATTGAAGGTGCCACTTGTGTACCTGCAAATCTCATTTAAATCTGTTTGCAACAATGCTCCCCAATGATAGTCTGATGCATCAGTTTGTAAAACTAAATTATCACTATCCTCTGGTAGTCTTAGCTTTGGTAGCTTAGCACATTCCTCTTTTAGACTTATAATACATTGCGTGTGTTCTTCTGTCCATCCAAGTCTATTGGATTTTCTAATTAATTTTTGCAGTATATTTCTTTTCTTTGCTAGATCTGGAATAAATTCTCCTGCGTAATTTAAACAACCTAGAAATTTTTGAATTTCTTGTTTTGTTGTTAATTTGTCAGGAAATTCTATAATCTTTTTTGAAATATGCGATTGAAGTTCAATCCCATTTTTTGAAATAATCATTCCTAAGAATTCTATTTCATTTTTATTGATGTCAGCCTTTTTCTGACTTAATACAATTCCATTTTTTAAACAAATCTCTGAAAATTCTCTTAGATGTTTTAAATGTTCTTCATATGTTTTGGAACATATTAGGATGTCATCTATATAGACTATTAAAAATTCTTTTTCTGAGAATATTTTATCCATTTGCCTTTGAAATATTTGCAGTGCGTTTTTTAGCCCAAAAGGCATAACCAACCATTCATAATGTCCGTTTGGAGTACTAAAAGCAGTTAACTGAATGGAGTCTTCTGCTAATTTAATTTGCCAAAATCCACTTTTACAGTCAAATTTTGAGAAATAGGTTTTTCCTTTTGCAAGGTTGATTAAATTATTTTTATTTGGGATAAAATATCCATCAAATAAACAATTTTTATTAAGCTCTTTGTAGTTTATTACCATTCGAGCTTTTTCTCTTTTTATCTCAGCATGATTTCTTACCATGAATGATGGGCTACTATGAGGACTTTTACTCATTCTTTTAAGTTGAGTAATTCTTTAATCTGAATCTTAAATTCAGTTTTATCATCTTCATTATAAAGCATGGGTCTGACTCTAATAATTATACTAGGGTCCTTTAAGGTTAAAACTGCTCTTTCATGACTATGTTCCCATTTTTCTAATGGATTTTCTCCATAAGATTTTTGTAAATTTTCTTTAATCTTTTCTAGATTAAGGCATTTATAGGTGATTTTTCTTAGATTGTCTAAGTATTTTCTTTTGAAATTTCCATTGTCGTTTTCAAGATTGTATGGATTTTGTTTTCGTGGAACTTTTATAAAATGTCCACAAGGAGTTTTAAGGCTTATCATGTATAGAGTTTGGTGATAGTCCTGGAATTGTTGTAAAAAATCATTTCCTAATAATAAATCTGTTTCCAGTTTATCATAAGCAAATAATTTATTTATAGAAACAATTTTTGATCCTAAAATTATTTCTACCTTTTCTTTAGACATAGAAAGTCTTTCTTTATCTCCTGTTATTCCTATCATGGAGATATTATTTTTATTGATATCCCAATTTTTTATTAAAAAGGATTTTGCTAGGCTAGCTTCTGATCCATTGTCTATTTGACAACAAGTAGTGATTTTCGACTCATAGAATGTTATTTCTATGAAGACAGAGACTTTAAAATTAGTTTCTTTTGGCATTTATTATATTTTTGGTATGAAACAGGTTTCATCTTTGTATATTATTTCGATACCATTTTTTCCTATGCTGTAATCTTCTAGTTTGTTTAGGAATAGATTTCCTAAAATTAGATCTTGATCACTTTCGTGATTTGTAATGTAACATGGTACTGTTATTCTTATTGTGTCTAGTTGTATAGGTAAATCTACCATGTTTTTACAACTAAAATTATTTCCTTCGAAAGTTTGATAAGTATATTATTTTCCTTCGTATATTTGTATTCCATCTATTAAAATACCTTTTATGTGGTTAGCAGTTGCTCCTGTTTGTATCAAGATTTCTTGATTTTTCCATTCAGAGCCATTAAAGATTCTTCCTTTTATTTTTGTAATATTTGAAGATTCTATATATATATGAGGACCATAGACAAGTGATGTGGCACCTCTCTATGGCCTCTATTTGCATTTAGTTTTTTTTTCTTTTTCTGGATTTTTTAAAAAATAAATTAATTATTATATTATAAAAATAAATTACTTAAATTTATTACAAATAAATATTTTATTTATGGAGGAACATTTATAACAAAAACTCTTCATATTCTCTTTTTATTTATTTGTCTCACTTATAATAAAAGGAGAAACATAATTTATCTTTTTTTGACTTTTTTTTAATTCAAAATAATTATTGTATTGTAAAAATATATTACTTAATTTATACAAATAAATATTTTATTAATGTAGGTACATTTACAACAAAAAACTCTCCACATTCTTTTTTCTATTTTTTTTATCTCACTTCAAATCATGAATCATGAAATGATAATAATTTTTTATTACATTTTAAGTATTTTTATTTTTATTTTTGAATTTATTCACAAGGAGTTATTACCCATGACTTGTCCCTCTTTAATTTTTACTTTTAATAATATTAATAACTCTCATAATTTTATGTCCATAACCTCCAAACATAAATTTGTAAGTTTATGATGTCTTATGGTATTCCTTTATTTTGCCTATAAATTCATATTAGTTTCATGAATAGTCACATTTACAGTTATCCTTTCTCTTTTCATCATATCGGTTTTGTTTGTAACAAAAAAGAAGTACATGAAGGTAAGAAATATTTCATTGCAAATTTTTATTTTTTATTTCCTCTATTTTTGTCTATATAAATTCGTATTTGGTTTGTGAATGAAACTAACATGTAACAAAAAAAAGTACATGAAGTTAATAAATATATCATTCTCAAGTCCTTATTTTTTCATTTCCTCTTTGTCTATATATTCATATGTTTCATGAAGGTTCACATACAAAGTCATTCTCAACTCTTTCTTTTTATTTTTATGTACTTAGACATGCTTTCTTAATATTTTTTAATGTTTGTATTATTATTCATCAAGCAAGTATGATTAAAAAAAATCTCTGTAATTCTTAACAATATTTTGTTTGTATGCAATTGCTCTTTCTAATAGTTAGTTTTTCAAATATAATATAGTTTGATTATAATATTTGTTAGATTTCAAGAAATAATTA
Source organism: Solanum commersonii (assembly GCA_029007595.1). NCBI lineage: Eukaryota > Viridiplantae > Streptophyta > Magnoliopsida > Solanales > Solanaceae > Solanum > Solanum commersonii. The sequence continues at coordinate 1,604,985 of JAJTWQ010000007.1, forward strand.
TTATTTAGTATTGTTAGTACTATTGAAAAGATAATATACAAATATATTACATATAGTTTAAATTTCGCTCTATCTTTTGACATAATTATTTTTAATTGGTATATGATTTTTTTTTTATTCAGTTGGTTGCATATAATGAAGAGTTTGACACATGGATCAAAACATGATGGCGGATCTACTTGCAAAGGAAGATGATAGAAGGAAAAAAAAAATGAAGCATAATTAGAGATTATATTTTTACTTTGAATTGTATTAGCAACTTAGTTACTTTTGCTAGATTTTTTGAAATTTTGATTTGTATAAATAATTTAGCTAAATGTATTATATTGTCAATGCTAATCATTTGATCCTTTATTATTCTATTTTTTTTCTTTGTTATGAAGCAAAATTAATATAATTATATCATTTTAACAAAAAACAAATTATGATGATTAAGAGTTTCATTTTTATTATAATTATAATAAAGTAATTGAAAAATAAAATATTATTTTCATGATGTCATTTTTTGCGTATGTGACAATCTGTTTTCGTCACCGTTCTTTTTGCATTGAAATGTATTTATAATTTTTATGTAGTCACCAATTTTTATATTTTCTCGGTTCATTTTTTGTATTTTCACCTCATATTTTTATTTATTTATTTTACAAATAAAATCAATGCATAATTAGTAATACATTTAATGTCTGATAAAATTATACATTTGAATTATTTATAACTCATGTTTCTTCATCTTACTTGTAACTTTTAATATTAAATATTATTCATAACTTTTGTATGTTTCATTTTTCATAAATCTTATAAATATTTAATTGATTTATAAAAAATTATAATAAGAAAATATAATAATAAGGACATAATAAAAAAATCAATTTTGTTTTGACGAAATCAGAGTTTGAATAGAAAATTAGTACTCCTACAAAAGATAGAGAAAATTAAAACATATAAAATATTTTCAACGTAATACAATATTGTTATTTCAACATATTATCTCTTTTTCCATTTACTTCACCACGGTGAATATTTTGTTCTGCTATATACATATACAAAAAAAAAATTATATTTTATATGTTTAAAAAAATGAAAAAACCTATGATATCGCAGATGAAGAGAAATATTAATATTATTTATATATTTGATACTAATCTAAATATTACATATTTCATATTATTATGTTATAAATATTTCATATAGCAGCGCGAAGCGCGGATAGTTTCACTAGTATTAATAATAATCAAGATCCTATGATAAGGCATAATCATTATATAATGATTGGGTCATAAATACCCATGAATATTTTGTCCCCAAGTCCCAAAATGCTACCGTTATGCAACTCTAACATGGAAACTTCTAGTACTTCTTGTTTCTTTCTCAACTTCAATAATATCATATACCGACTATCCATGTATACAAGTGCAAGAATTAAGGTTTGATTATAATTTTACCTGAAGTAATGGACTCGGCCTTTTGTCGGTGAATTTCAAGCCGCAATTGGCTTCTACAATAGCAAGTACTATATTAAACCGTATAAACTTATTTTAATATATATGGGTCAAATGGTATAGGTATTAATAAATTATGGAATTAACTCATTAACCACTAACTACATAAATAAATTATTTAATAAATACATGTCAGTTAAGTAACCATAGTTATCGAATAGTTCAAAATTCTCATAACCAACTCCACCGACTAATCATAACTGGCTTGGAACAAATATCGGGAGAGGTAAAATGGTAGTTTTATAAAATTTTCCAAATATGACCTTCTGGATCATTACTGAAGGTGCTCCAACACAACTAAGAAAAATAAATAAATGAGAATTGAAGAGAAGTACTCCAACGATTGACGATTGAAGATAAGTACTCCAACAATTGAAAGATTGAAAAGAAATAGTCCAACAATTGAAGATTGAAGAAAAATACTCCAATACAACAACAATAACAAGAAGAAAACGACAGGAGTATACAATTTTAAATTACGGGAGAATTTGGAAATAATATTTCAAAGTTGGAGTAGGAATCCTAAGTTGATTAGGATTTGTTATTTATGATATTTACTCATTTATGTTTAATTAGGATTTGTTAGTTAGAGTAGTTCCTAGTATAATTTTTGGGCTGAATTCACATAAAGTATCTTCACATTTCCTTAAACAAAATTTATATATGTTACAACTCGGACCGTCGTGATTGGCACCCACACTAACCCTCCGGTGAGAGAACCATTACTACAAACGAACTACACAACTTAATGATAAACTAAACATTTAAAGATACAGAACCATGTTTAAATGTCTAAAGAAAATGGGAGTTCCCATAAACTCCAAAAGTTAACAAACATTTACCAAACATTTTTGGAAGAAACGCCTAGAACCTGAAAGTCAATGTACCAAAACTCTAATAACAACAAGTCTAAGAACAAGGGTGCAACCCCGAAAGCTAAAGCATAACAACCATCTAAAGAACTAGTCTAACTCCGAAGAGAATGGACTAAATAATTGAGAACTGATGGCATCCTGGAAGAACTGGCTCACCCTTGAATTCGGTCTTTGATAAATGATCTCCTAAATGAGGTTTGTCAGTAGCCGCCTGAAGATGCCCTGTATTCAACAAAGAAAGAGCAAGTGCAATATCAGTACACAACCAGAGTGTACTAGTAGGATCACGCGGCTACTCCCATAACCACAATATACAAAAATCAATCAACACAATAAGCACACATATATAGAATACAATTCAGTTATCATTTCAGAGCAACATACAGTCTTCCATTATCAATGACAAGTATACAAGAACATAATAATCACAAGTTGTCCTCTCATGGAACCCACACCCAAACTATTAGTGCATCGGAACGTGACACCCGATCCAATATATGTGTCGGAACGTGACACCTAATCTAATATATTTGTCGGAACGTGACACTCGATCCAATTTATGTGTCAGAACGTGACACTCGATCCATTCAGCACAACCACAATCACAATCACAATCACAATCACGCCCATAATGAACAACGCTCATAGTCATACAATCAAGCAATGGTTTCATGGCATGTAATTATTCATATACATTTACTCATTTGTATTAGATGCGATTCACATTCCTTGTTCTCATACATGTATGCATACAACAAAGCAATTAACCGGCATATATCACACAAACATGAAATCTAACCATCACCTACTTCGAAATCAAGCCTGAATCATCCTAAGGCACTTGATCCTTCTCTTTTCAGATTCTTTTAGCTTGTTCTAGGTCTACAAAAAACTAATATAACGCAAGGATCAATAGTTAAGCCATGATACTACTATGAAGCTAGGGTTTTTTTCCACCATTAACTTCAGGCCAAAACCCTCCCCCAATGATAATTACCCATGAATCTAAGTTCTTTGACTTAAAAAATGGATTAGGGGAGAAAATTCCTTACCTTTAGCACCAAAAGTTATGAAAAACTATCAAAAACTCATCATGGGTAGTCTCCTAACTCTTAAAAATGAAGGTTGCAGAAAAATAATGAAATTAAGGTTTTTTCCAGACTTAATTTGCGATTGGCTCACTACAGTGTCCCCACCCTGGCGGGATTAATTCCTCCCTAGCGGCTTACACAGTGGCAGAACCTTGGAATTTGAGTTCCAAGACCCCATTTCACAACACACCTTCAACCCTCGACGTTTAAAAAACAAAATAGCAGCACCCCACGGGGAAGCACAAGGACGGATGAACCCTTTATAAAAAATTTCCTCAATTAGAGCCTTAAGCTCTCTCAATTCTACAGGAGCCATGCGATACGGATGGATGGAAATGGGGTGAGTATCGGGTTCCAAGTCAATGCACGAATCTACATCTCAATCCAGAGCCATACCATGCAAATTGGTAGAAAACACTTCCTTAAATTCAGACATTACATGAATAGACTCAATAGAGGGAGACAGAGCCTCAACATCCCAAAAATGAGCTAAATATGCCCAACATCCTTGCCCCGCCAATTTCCTAGCCCGAATGGAGGATATGACCTTAACTAGCTTAGACTTGTACACTGCTTCACACTCTAACTTTTCCTTACCGGGGATCTCTAGAGTAAAAAATTTAGCATTACAATTAAGCACAACATAATAGGGGGACAACCAAGTCATGCCTAAGATTATATCAAAGTCCATCATATCCAAAATAGCCAAATCAACCCAAGTATGAAAACCCATAAATAAGATAGGACAAGCATGATTTACATGGGTAACTATGATTGACTTTCCAACTAGGGTGGAAACATAGATGGGGCATCAAGTATATCACAAATCGCATCAAATCCCAAGGAAAACTAAACTGAAACATATGAATAAGTAGAACCTGGATCAAACAAAATAGTAACCATTTGATCACAGACAAGATTAGTACCTGTAATCACTGCATCAGAAGACTCTTCCTCGCTCTTGCTCGGAAAGGCATAACATTGAGCCCTATCATCTTGACGGGAGACCTCCTTGCTTGACTGCACTGCTCCTCTACCTGCATTACCATTTCCCCAGCCTCCACGGCATCACTCACCTTGTGGATGACCTCTATCATTATTATAGTTGCCCGCGGGTACCATTGATCTAGTATGTTGCTGTGCGGAATCCAACATGCACGGGTGGGGACAATCTCTCTTTATATGCCCAGGTTCTCCACAATTATAACAAGTACGGTCAAAAGATGCCTTACTGCCCGCTGAAGGTATGACTCCCTGGCTATATATCCTGAATAAAATTCTGTTGTGGAGTTCCTAAATAACTACTTGTTGAAGCGGGCAGGGATGACTAAATTGACCGGGTTGCAAGTGTCGGCCTACCTGAACCTCTGGAGTAAGAACCTTGAAAGTTACATATGCTCTTGGGCTTCTTTGACAAAGCCTTAGCATTGCCATCACGTCTAACTCCTTCCACTTTCTTCACAAAATATGTCACTTCATTAAAACTTTTCCCTGCAGAGGTCATGTGAACAGATAATACCTATAACTCGGTGTACAATCCCTTAATGAATAGACGAATCCTCCCCTCCTCAGTAGTCACCAATTATGAGCATATCTAGATAATGCATGTAATTTAGCCTCATAAGCAGCTACAGACATACCACTTTGCTCCAAAGCCATGAACTCATCCTTCTTGCAATCCCTCAAAGTCCGAGGCACATATGTTTTCAAAAACAGAGCATGGAACCGCGTCTAAGTGAGTGGTGGCAAAACTGACGATCTGCGTTCCACATAGGCCCTCCACCACATCTTAGCCTCACCTTGAAGCTAGAATGTCACGAACTCTACGCCATGTTGATGTACAATACCCAAATTATGCAGCCTCCCATAACAATCCAAGATGAACTCATAGGTTTCCTCGCTCTCAAAACAATGGAAAACCGGCGGCTCCATTTTTGGGAATTTAGTCAACATCTTATGCTCATTACCAGTTATCATAGGACCTAACAGAAGACGGAAAAAGGCATCAGTACGGTGTTCCATCAACCCTAAGAGTAGCAGTAGCAATAACGGGGTAATTGATCGGTGGTTGAGAAACTTGCACTGTGGGAAAGACTCCAGGGTCGACAAACCCTTTCAGGAAATAGATGATATGCTGAGCTTACACTAGGTCTAAGGGAGGAATGCTGGTATTCCTAGCCGGTTCATCCTCTTCCTGTCCAACATCCCCCTCATCCTCAATCTCCACATTCTTTTCTACCTCTTCTTGCGGTGCAGAAGGGTCCCCTTCCCTTGGAACATTTTCAGTTGGGGCTCCACCTCTAGCGGGTACCACTCTTCCTCTACCCCTGCCCCTTGCTTTTCCCTTACCCCTGCCTTGACCACGACCTTTGGCTGCAGACTCCTCAGCTTGCTCATTGATGGGAGCTACGGGTCTGACATAATTGAACCTAGTGTCAACCATCTACAGACAGAAAAGTGAGGGAAATTAGATACCAATTTGGATCGACAGATGCCAATTGGAATCAAGTTGTAGCACGAAAGGAGACAAGAGAAGACAAAGAAATTTCGTGAATTCCTGTAGCCTCTCGAAGAAACAGACATCTCTGTACTGTTCCGCAAGACTCTACAAGACTCGTATTGGTACAAAGAGATCAATGAACATAGGGCTCTGATACTAACTTTATCACGACCCAGACCGTCGTGTTTGGCACCCACACTAACCCTCCGATGGCAGAACAATTACTACAGCCCAACTACGCAACTTAAGGATAAACCAAACATTTAAAGATACGCAAGTAGGTTTAAATGTCTAAAGAAAACTAGAGTTCCCATAAACTCTAGAAGTTAACAAACAACTACCAAACATTTGCGAAAAATAATGCATAGAACCTAAAAGTCAATGTATCAAAACTGTAATAACGACAAGTCTAAGAACAAGGATTGCAACCCCGAAAGCTAAAGCATAAAAGTCGTCTAAAGAACTAATCTAAGTCCGAAGATAATGGACTAAACAATTGAGAACTCATGGCAGCCTGGAAGAACTGGTTCACCCTTAAATTCGGTCTTCGATCAACGATCTCCTAAGTGAGGTCTATCAGTAGTCATCTGAAGATATCCTATACTCAACAAAGAAAGAGCAAGTGCAGTATCAGTATACAAACATAGTGTACTGGTAGGATCACGCGGCTACTCCCATAAGAACAATATACAACAATCAAGCACAACACAGTAAGCACACATATACAAAATACAGTTCAGTTATCATTTCAGAGCAACACACAGTCTTCCATTATCAATGACAAGTAGAACAGAACATAATAATCACAAGTAGTCCTCTCAGGGAACCGACAACCAAATTGTTAGTGTGTCGAAACGTGACACCCGATCCAATATATATGTCAAAACGTGACAACCAATCAAGTCAACACAACCACAATCACAATCACACCCATAAAGAACAATGCTCATAGTCATACAATCAAGCAATGCTTTCATGGCATGTAGTTATTCATAAACCTTTACTCATTTGCATTAGATTCGATTCGCATTCCTTGTTCTCATACATACATGTATACAACGAAGCAACTAACCGCCATATATCACACAAACAGGAATCAAACCATCACCTACCTAAAAAATAAGCTTGAATCCTCTTAAGATATTTGTTCCTTCCCTTTCGAGATTATTTCCGCTTGTTCTAGGTTTACAAACAATTAATATAACGCAAGGATCAATAATTAAGGTCTAATTTACTCAGATTATAACAAACCCAATACCCCAAGACCAAACCCATGATCCTAATATGCAACTATGGCTTTTCCCACCATTACCTTTAGGCCAAAACCCTCCCCCAACAATAATTACCTATGAATCTAAGTTCTACGGATCGAAAAACAGATTAGCGGAGTAAAAACCTTACCTTTAGCACCAAAAGTCATGAAAAACTATCAAGAACTCATCTTGGGTCGTCTCCTTACTCTTAAAAATGAAGTTTGAAGAAAAATAATGAAATTGATGTTTTTCCCCGACTTAATTCGCAACTGGACCGCTACAGCTGTCCCCTACCATCTATAACGGCCATGCCCTAGCGGGATTAATTTTGCCTTGATGGCTTACACAGAGACAGAACCTCGAAATTTGAGTTCCAAGCCCCCATTTCACAACACACCTTCAATCCTTGACATTCAAAAACTACCCTTTCACGCCAAGATCAGTTTCGGGAGATCTACTCACCCAAATTCTATTTCGTAAAGTCGTACGGGTTTCTTAATGTCTTAGCTATCCACTCATGAGATCAAAATAATAAATAGATCCCCTGATCAGTACCAAATTATCTAGACTTACCTGACTCAGATTTTGTCCAATTAGGACTAGGCTACAAATCTCAGAGTTACTACAAAAAAAATTCTAGCCCCAATTATTTTTCCATTGGCTTTTCTATAACGACGGGAACAGTTCGTTACAATATATTTAAAAATATATTAAAAAATACTATGTACAAGAAAAATATTTAAAATATTAATTACATGAGAAATTAAAATATAGTCGTACTTATAAAATAATAAATATAAGAGTTTCAAACATTATTATATTAGAGATTGAACTCAAAGGAACCATATTTTTGTATTTTTTTTCTCAAAACAAAAAGAAATTTCGATAGTATATTCATAATTAAAGATCTCAAAAATTTTGTTGTAAACATTTGAATACTTTAAAGCACTATATAATTGTGGTGAGAGAGAGTGAAAAAGAGAATCTATGTGTCAAATTTTAGGATTTTTGTTTATCGAATTTATTTTGTATATAAATATATGATTATTTCATAAATTTACTAAGATTTTAACAATCGTGCAAAGCACGGAAGTTATAAAAATGTATTTTTTAATTGTGAAATATGCAATTTTTCTTTCATAAACTTTCCTCCATTTTGAGTTGGAAGTTTTAGTTCTTTTTAAATTTAAGCATAAGAGAGAAATACATAGAAATGGTGTTTAGATGGTAAAGTATTACGACAATGTGGTTATGTCCAAAGCTGATGGGTTTTCATCCTGGGATCATTCTTCTTTTTATGCTAATGATTTATCTATATCTTTTTGAGGTAAGTTTTGTTGGAAAACTATATACACAACGAAATCATACTCACAATCATACTGCTTACATGAATAATAAATAACCAATAAAGTTTATGCTAGAACACATAAACTTATTGAAATTTAATTCAAGAATTACCTCTTGAAGCATGAGCAGATACCTTCAAGTGAATTTACAAGTTAGAACAGACCTTCAAGCTCCATGAGATAGACAACAACTTTGCAGTCTTCTACAATGATTTCAAGTTCACATCTGAACTCTCTCAATACTTGGGTGAGCATGTATGAATAGAAAACTAATTCCTCTATTTTCTAGGTTAGGAGGGTCTCTATTTATAGAAATCCATTCCCAATCCAAAAAGGAGTAGAAAACCTAGTTTTTTCTGGAAAACTAGAAAAACCCACATTATTCTTCCTTTTTCCATAAAAATAGAATTCTGAGTTCTAGTTAAATATGGGCACTGTAGGGACCACAAAATTAATTACTGAGGTTTCTTATTATGGAAATAATTCAAATAATCAATTTGAATTTATTCTTACCATAATAAATTACAAATCATTCCACTAGAAATTCGTAATTGCACTCCTCTATTTATATTTCAAAATTCTCCATTAAATACTTATGTAACTCCCCTTGATAAGATTACAGATACTAGTCAATAAATTAAATTACGGATGAATTTAACTTAATGATTAATTTCCTTTAGAGCACTACTTAACTTATTTCATGTGTCGGATTCATAAATCCACTTGCAAGGTTTGACACAATGAAAACTTATAAGTTTCTCAAAAAGACATATCATTCAATCTATATAACGAGACATAGATTTCATCAACTAGCTTATTATTTCACCAATATATATTATTATCATCCAATTTACTAGTCATATTGACCCATCTTGAAATCTCACCTTTTAATAAATCAAAATGATAATTAATATATACATATCATAATAGTTATATCAGGATTAAGAATATAAGTACATTTAATAGTTTAGAGAATATGTTTTTGTCAGCCAGTCTAAACTAACTATCTCTACTCGGTCCTGTTCAATACATACAAAATGCACTAGCACAAGAAGTTAGAACTATACCATTCCCATAATCAAGATAAATTACATATAATCTTGTACTACAATAGTACCGATGGCATGTCCAATTTCCATCTTAGATTGTGAACAAAAAACTTTATACTTATAAGAACCGATGATTTAATCCTCTGTGTATAAGCTAAAAGTCTATACACTAAATCATTTACTATATAAGTAAACAGACACCATAAATGAATATATGATCTATTAAAACTAAATAAATATTTATTCTGTAATAAATATTATAACTGAACATATGATTAATAGTATATATCCTAACAATCTCCCAGTTAGACTTTTAACCATCACGATTGTTATAATGTACTAAATCTAAATGCATGGTTAATAGTATATACTCTAACAATCTCCCACTTAGATGTTTAATCTTGAAAATTGTTAGAATACTATGTCTAAACACATGATTAATAGTATATACCCTAACAATCTCTCACTTAGACTCTTAACTATGTATTTACAACTTTCACATGCATTCCTTTATTTCTTATCGAAAGAAATTTACCAAGCTATTTTCTCATGCAATTTTGTCTAGTAGTGCTTCGTCGTAACAAATTGATTTTGTACTAGATCTTGAGAGACCTTATCATGGAACCCTCCAAGAGTGTACTTCTTTTTAGGAGTTCTATCATGAAAGCTCTCTCAAGCATACAAAACAAATCAATCTTCGTTATGATTATCTCACTACGACTAGGTACTACTACTAGAATCACACTTTCATGTTCTTGAGTCTTAATATTTTCTTCAAAATCTTTCGATATTGAAATATTAACAAGTTTTCATGTAGATTTCTTTTCATTTGTTATTTCTTTGTTCAATTCCTGTAAAACTAATTTACTTCTAGGAACATGGTTTACTAAATGATCATTTTGTAGAAATCACACAGATGTGTTACCAATTGCCTTATTTTCTTTAGGACATTATAATAAACCTTCTGTCATTCTTTAGGATATCCAATTAATACACACATTCCGTTCTTAATTTAAATTTTCTTATTCTCCCACTCAGCACATGTGCTGGACAATCCTATATCTGAACATCACATATTAGACTTACATCAAATCCAACTAGTTCTATAGTTGTTCAAGGTACTGATTTGAAAGAAATTGAATACAGAATGTGATATGAAGTTATTAGAACCTATCCCAGAAGAAATAAAATAACTAATAATAAGTCAATAATTAATCTTATCATCTTCATAAGAGTCTACTTCTTTTCTCTTCTATACCAATCTATTATAGAGAGTCTGGTTTAATAATTGAAATCCAATTATTCTATTAGATAAGTGACTCACGAGCTCTGCAGAGAGGTTTATGTCACTACAATCAGATTGCAGTGACTTTATATACTTTTCATGATGTTATTTTCATTTGTCTTAAATATTTTGCATTTATCAAGACATTTAGACTTACAAAATATCAAAAAAAAAAATTCATATCATGACTTAGACGCTAATGTACAGATAAGTTTCATTCAATTTAAAAGATATATCCCTTATGAGACAGATTAATATAATTCAATTCATGAGAGGTAATACTAATACTAAAAACACGCATCAAATATACCAAAAGAAATGAAATTTTTATCAAACTCAATGATAGCAGAGTTACAAACAAATATATTAAATACTCATCTCTTATCTAGTTAGAAAATGAAAATAATTCCTTCTAACAAAAAGTACTTATACAATGCATTCTTTGAATTAATATCTTATCTCTACTAAAAGAAAAGCTTAACTAGTACTAAGTGGGTGCTTAAAGTCTATTGAGAATATGAGATATAATACATTAAATAGATCATAATATCTCGAATAATCCTAAATAAAAAAAATTCAGGGCTCATTTATACATATATATCCATGCATCTCGAATAGTCAATCGATGGGATTTGAGAACTACCAATGCAATACACATGTACAATGGACGATTATTCACTCCATAAACTTGTACATACCTAACTCAGATGGAGAGTCTATTGTTAGTTTAAGTCAAGTGAAAATCCTCTAGTTACATTGATCCAATAATATATTACCCGGTTTAGGAGAGTTAATACAGATTATCAAAACTAGACGATTAAATACATAGTGACTCGTATAAATTCCATCCGATAGGGAAGAAGGTCTAAGCCAATACATAAAACTAATACTTCACTACTATTCAATCAAATATAACCAAAACTCATATCATGATCCGAGAAAAAAAATCTTACTATATCATTCTTATGAATCTACCAAATTTTAAATCAATTAGAGTTCTTTTTTTTTTGAATTCCAAAACTATGATCAATTTGGTTGAAAACGTTGTTTGGCCAAAATAGAATTTAAGATTTTCCCGCTCAATAATTCTTGTCATATATCTTCATTTTGTAAAATAGATACACGAATTAAGAATAAAGAGCAAAATTCTAAAACTATTTACTTTATCTAAGTACTATTTTCCAAAAAAAAAAGCACGTTTATGTATACATTGATTATTAAAACTCAAAACACACCTCATAGATATCAATGCATCTTGAACAATAAATTTTGATGAAAAATGACTAGTCATGCAACATACATATGTGGTGTCAGATATTCACTTTAACAAATTTAGAACAAAAGTTAACTGAGACGGAGAGTATATGTTAATTTAGGTCAAGCCAATATCATTATCCCTAGATTCATTGATCAAATCAAATATTACTCAGATAGGAAGAGTTAATACAGATTATCAAAACTAGAGATTAAATTTCAATGACTTGTATTAATTTAATCCGATATGGAGGAAGGTCTAAAGCCAACACATGAACTTAATACTTCTCTAAAATTTAGTGATGAAGACCTTAGAGAACAATGCCAATTATCACAATCACATAGTTGAGTAATTTTCATTAAAATTAATTTTCAAGAAACAAATAAATATCTAAAAACATTTCCTAAACGACCTCAAATTTTCAAATCACTTCATAACAATGAGTATTTTTAATTTGATCGTTTCTGATGAACCTATCGAATTTCAGATCAATCAGAGTTCAAAAATAATATTTATCTCTAAAGCTATGATCAAATTCAGATTCAATATATTTCAGGAAAAATAATTAGATATATATCCTTATCATATATCAATTCATGTTAACTCATCATGTGTAAATATCATGCATCATATTTAACATAAATAAAACAGATATAAAGGATTATATTCATACTGAATCTCATTTCAATTCCAAAGAAAACTTTAAAATAATTTTAACGACCTCAAACAACCTAACCACGTAGCAATGAATACTTCTTTCTAGGCCGTTATAAGTGCACTTACCAAATTTCAATTCAATTGGAGTATATAAATAATCTTTATTTCCAAAGCTATGGCTAAATTCAAATTCAAGTGATTTAAACATCTTTAGGAATTAAAACAACATGACCTACATTCTTATCACATTTCAATTTATGTTAAAGTACCATGTGTAATCAATTTTCAAATTTAACATAAACATAACTGACATAAAAAATGACCTTATCATATTTAAATCAAATTTTAATTTGACAAACTACCTAAAATCCATCTAAACGATTTTAAATGGAATTATCAAATTTCAAGTCAACCAGAAATCAAAAAATTCATGACCACCTAAAATATGACCAAATTTGAAAAATGACTGTTTTAGACATAGTTAAAGGTTAAAATAACTTGATTCAGATTTCGCTCTCCTTTAATAATTATCTCATGAGCATAAGGCATACATTGTGTCCTTTCTTTTACTAAGACACACAACACCTCCTTATATCAAATTGTCCTCTCGATTAATACATCTGAGAATTCAAAATATTATGTTTTTCCCTTTAGATCGGTGAAAACATTTAATATCTATTCTCATGAATTAATTAAGTGTTAGTAGTATCTAAAAGTAAATCTACATTCGAGTAAACAAACTTTTACTAGTATATATTTATGCAGGACAATTTATACATGATATATTGAGGATATTCTAATGACTCAAATAAATAGACCACATTGATAAATACTATTTATCAATCATAATTCTCAATTCATGTATAGATATAATTATCACATGTATAAAACTTTAAGAATTTTCAATGATTCTAAATAAATAGACAAGTTTAACCAGAACTATTTATTAATCATAATTCCTTAATTATACAATATTATATATGTAGGTGTATTTATATCATACTCATATAACTATTCAATCAAGAGAAAAATGTCAAAAAAATAAAATAAATACCAGAAGAGATCTAAGTTTTTGGTATTATAAGATAAATAATTGTCTTTGGCGGGTAAATATAGTGGGTTAAAGCCTACTTTTCTTTCTACTCCAGCCGCCACCAATCTAACCTCTTTTTTAATTATTATTTTTTTGTTTATACAAAATTAAGGATCTCTTTTTATAATAAAAAAAATCCTTTAATTTACAAAAACAGAAAACCTCAACTTATACGGTATTAAATGTCTAAGGGGGTAATAGGTCCTCATGAAAATTTGGTATTGTAACAACAAATTCGGCCAAAGTTGAGATATTTTTCAGACCCTTATCCCCATGTTTTATAAATGAACATTCACTAGCCAAAGTGGAAACTCAAGTCTCAACATAACTAAATGGAAAAGACTCATGAATTAGCTTTACCTGGATGATAGAGAATAATCATTTCATAATCTTGGAGTAACTCCCACCACCTCCTCTGTTTGAGATTAAGCTCATCTGACTAAACACATAATGAAGGCTCTTGTGATCAGTGAGCACATCTACATGAACACCATAAAGATAGTGACACCATATTTTCAAAGCAAATACTACAGTAACAAACTCTAGATCAAGGGTTGGGTAATTTTTCTCGTGAACTTTTAGCTGTCTGGAGGCATAAGCTATACCATTATGCATTAACACACAACCCAATCCAACTCTGGACGCACAACAATATACTACAAAACCCTACGTACCTTCTGTTAAGGTCAATACTGGGGTAGTAGTCAACCTAGTTTTGAATTTCTGAAAGCTTTTCTCACAGGCTTTAGACCATCGAAACTTCACTATCTTTTTAGTCAACTTGGTCAAAGGAGACGAAATAGATGAGAACCCCTCGACAAACCTTCTATAATAGCCACCCAATCCCAAGAAACTCCTAATATCAGTTGGAGACGTGGGTCTAGGCCAGTTCTGCACTGCTTCTATCTTTTGAGTATCAACTCTAATTCCATCACCGGAAACAATATGGCCTAAGAACGCCACAGACTCAAGCCAAAATTTACACATAGAAACTTAGCATATAACTCCTTTTCCATTAGAATTTGAAGGTATATTCTAACATGACTAGCATGATCTTCCTCATTCCTCGAATAGATTAGAATGTCATCAATCTAAATAAGTCCTGAATACTTTATTCATATGGTCCATTAACGTTGCAGGCATATTAGTTAAACTGAACCACAAGACCAGAAACTCATAATGACCATAACAGGTCCTGAATGTTGTCTTTGGGATATCACATTCCCTTACTCTCAACTGATGGTAGCCTGATCTGAGGTCTATCTTAGAAAAACAAGTGGCACCCTGAAATTAATCAAATAGATCATCGATTCTCGGAAAAGGATACTTATTCTTAATAGTAACCTTGTTCAACTGACAATAATCTATACACATTCTAAGAGAACCAACCTTCTTTCTCACAAAGAAGACCGGAGCGCCCCAAGGTGAGACATTTGGTTGAATAAAACCTTTCTCTAGGAAATATTTCAACTGATCTTTTAGCTCTTTTAACTCTGCTGGTGCCATCCTATATGACGGAATAGATATACGATGAGTATCGGGAAGAATATCTATACCAAAGTCTATTTCTCTCTCAAGAGGGACTTCGCGAAGATCATCTGGAAAGACTTCTGGAAACTCTTTCACTACTGGAAGTGACTCAATAGGAGGTATGTCAACACTAAAGTCATTAACTGGAACTAAGTGATAGACACACCCCTTGGAAACTAACTTTCTCGCTTTAAGGTACAAAATGAAACGACCCTTAGGCACTGAACTACTCTTCAACTTTATAATTGTCTAATTAGGAAACTGGAACTTAATAACTCGAGTTCTACCATTGACTGAGGCATACAAGGCATGAAGCTAGTCCATACATAGAATAACATCAAAATCTATCATATCTAACTCAACTAAGTCAGCCATGGTGCTCTTCCTATTGACAGAAATGGTCCAAACATGATAGACTTTCTCAACTAAAATAGACTCACCAAATGGTGTAGAAATACTGAAGGGCACAAGAAGTTTCTCAGGAAGAACATCAAAATTCATCGCAACATAAGGAGTCATAAAAGATAGACTCGCTCCTGGATCTAGCAAAGCATAAATATCAAAATTAAAGACTTGGATCATATCAGTGACAACATCTGGCAAATTCTCTTGCTCTTGGAGACTAGTGATAGCATACAGACAGTTTACTCCCTCGCCTGCCCCTAAAGTAGCTCCTCTAGATGCAGTTCTGTTTGGTAGAGCAACTGAAGAAGATTGGGCTCTATTGCCCTCATTACCATTACCTTGTCTGTTTTTAGGGAACTCTTTCATAAAATGACCATTCTGACCATATTTGATGCAACCAGTGGAGCCATCACAATACACCCTTGAGTAGCTCCTACCATACTTAGCACATGCAAGAGTCCTATTACCCCCTTGTGCCACACTACCCTGAGACTGCGTAGGTCTAGCTCTGAGATTTTGTATTCTAATTTTGGAACTCACCTTTGTTCTTTGGCGCAGGTGCACTAGCAGATGATGGAGCAGGTCCCTTTTGTTTATGTTGGAAAGATGACAGCTTGGCATTACCCTTCTACTGTCCGGACTCATTCCCTATCTTAAATCTCTTGTTTCAAAACTCCTCCCTATCTCTTAGCTTCTCTTTCTCGACCTGCTGCACATGAGTCATAAGTCTTGTTATTTCAACGTCCCCTATTAGCATAACTGCCTTGCCCTCCTTAATTGACAGACGAGACAACCCAATAATGAACAATGCATCCTGCTTCTCATGTCAGCAACTATATCCATAGCAAAATGGGAAAGTTGGGTGAACTTCTGTCACTCCCCGAGCCTACACCTCGGGCAGGACTGACACTTGAGAACCATTGTTTGACCCAAGCTAACCCTTGGCTTGGCTTATTTACTCAGCGGAAACTTTATGCATTAAGAAAAGAACTCAAATGCAAGATAACTCAATTATTTAATAAAATAACAAAGAATGTTTAAAGGTCAAACATTCAACTTGGCCAAAATGGCAACTTAAGTCTTAACATATGAAATAATAATGTAAAGCCAACTGACTACTAACCGTCTATGAAGCCTATAAAACTAAGAGGGATGTCGGGACAGGACCCCCAATCATTCTAACAACTGAAAAGCTTAACAATTATGAAAAGGACCCTCCGGAAAGCAAGGAGGCTCACTAACTAACTCCGAGTACTCAACCTGATCAACGAGGCATAGGATGTTGATCCTGGTTACCTGTGTCTGCATTATAAGACGATGTAGGCCAATTGGCATCAGTACATTGAATGTACGAGTATGCGAGTAGGAATGTTAAACTCAACTTAAGCTTGAAAAGGATCTGAAAGGAACACTTACCTTGGCTTTACTCAACTCATGAATAACTCAACTCACAATGTAGTGTAAAACAACAATAATAGTGCAATTTATACAAAGCATTTAGAATAGTAAATAACAACTCAATTTGTTAAAGATATGCAATAACAAACTCAACTTTACTCATATATCAAAGTAATATAGTTTCTGTGGGAGTTTCTCTAACCGACAACCACCACTATGAGCCTAAGTGGTGATACGATGCCTTGCCCACGCTACCAAAACTGTCCTATACTTTGCCGTCATATAGAACGCCTTAACTAAGTGGATCCACTAGTCTATTCTAAAAAGCACTTAAAGATTCATCGAAAAAGTATGATCCTTTACTACCCATGATGGCTACTAGTTTATGGAGACTTGAGTTAATATGAACTCAAATCCCCATATCGGTGCTCAATACTACTCTGAAAATACACTTAGTTCAATTCCTTACGAAGATGACGAAATCTTAATCTTTCTACTCCAATCTTCTCCTTTCTCTTTTCTCCAAGCCCTAGCGTGAACTTCAACTTTTCTAAGCTGACCAAAATCTAATTTTACCCCAATTAAATTACTAAAAATGAATTGAAATAGTAGGGTATGGAAAAGACCAAAACACCGTTTAAAATCCGAATTGGACATTTCCTTATTTGAACAACCCAACTTCTAATGGGAATATATCACTCATACAAACTCAAAATCGTGCAAACTCAGCAGCGTTGGGAAGATCATTCTAAGATATTTCCTATGATATCTGGAAACACACCTAAATCCTCCTGAGTTAGAAGTTATGGTCATTTGAAGTTGACCAAAAATTCAACTTAACATACTTAACAAATTTCCAGATTTTTAAATTCTTTCCAAAAATGGTTATTTCCAATTCCTAACTTCTTACTAGTTATTTCAAATTGGCGAGATGTTACAATATCTCCCCTTTGGGAACATTCATCCTCAAATGAGATTACTCTTACTAGGCTAAGGGTGTAACATCTAACATTCAGCTCAAACACCCAATAGGCAAAGCAATTTCAACATGTTAACTTCTAAATGAAAGAGCACTAAGAATAGAATTAGTACCTTGGTCCGAAATTTCTCCGGTTTCAAAGAGATGTGGATATCTCTTCTTCATATCTTCCTCAACTTCCCAAGTAGCTTCCTCAACAAATAGATTCCTCCAAAGGACATTGACTGATGCTACTTCCTTAGACCTCAACTTGCAAACTTGGCGATCTAAAATCTGAACTGGAATCTATTCATAAGATAGGCTATCCTTGATCCCAATATCTTCAGTTGGTATAATAAGTGAAGCCCCCATGCACTTCTTCAACATGGAGACATGAAATACCGGATGAACCGCTACTAACTCTTGGGGTAGCTCTATCTCATAAGCTACATTACCAACCCTTTTGGATATTCTACAAGGGACAATATACCGGGGACTAAGCTTTCCCTTCTTACCAAACCTCATGACACCCTTCATGGGTGAAACTTTTAAATAGACTCAATCATCTACTTCAAATTCTAACTCCTTTCTCCTAACATCAGTGTAGGATTTCTGATGGCTCTGCATTGTTTTCAACCTCTCTTGAATTTTTTCACTTTTTCCATAGCTTGATAAACTAAATCTGATCGTATCAACCCAGTTTCACCAACTTCAAACCATCGAATAGGAGATCTGCATCTTTTCCTATAAAGAGCTTCATAATGAGCCATTTGGATGCTAGAGTGGTAAATATTGTTGTAAGAAAATTCAATAAGAGTTAAGTGAGCATCCCAATTACCTTTGAAATAAATCACACAAGCCCTCAACATATCCTCTAAGATTTGAATAGTGCGCTCTGCTTGACCATCTATTTGAGGATGACAAGTAGTACTGAAGTTCACTTTCGAACCCAAGCCTTTTTGGAATGACTTTCAAAACTGTGCAGTAAATTATGCACCTCTATTTGATATAATCAAAATAGGGACTCCATGAAGTCTTACTATCTCTTGAATATAAAACCTGGCATAATCTTCTACTGAATAGGTAGTCTTTACCGGCAAAAAGTGAGTTGATTTTGTGATTCTATCGACAATCACCCAAATAAAATCATATTGCTGGCGAGACCTTGGTAAACCTGTGATGAAATCCATATTAATCATCTCCCACTTCCATTCTGGAAGTTATATATTCTGATCCAAACCACCAGGCCTTTGATGTTCTACTTTAACTTGTTGGCAATTCAGACACTTAACAACAAATTCTGCAATGCCTTTCTTCACACTACTACACCAATACACCTCTCTCAAATCACGATACATCTTTGTGGAACCCGGATGAATGGAATGTCTGGAGCTATGAGCTTCCTCCATAATCCTCTCTTCGATTTCATCAACTCTTGGTACACACATTCTACCTTGATACCTCAACACACTGTCTTCCCCTTGTTTAAAAGCCAATACTTTTTGCTTATGAACATTTACCTTCAATTCTAGAAAAATAGGATCTTGGTCTTGCTTCTCTTATACTTCTAACACTAATGATGATTCAGCCCCATTCATCACCACTACTCCTCCTTCTGTGGAATCCATTAATCGGAATCCCAAGTGTGCAAGTCTATGCACATCTTTCGCTAACTCTCTCTTTTCTTTCTCAACATGGGCGGTACTACCCATAGACAACCTGCTTAATTAAAGCATCAGCAACAACATTAGCCTTACCTGGGTGGTAAAGAATACTCATGTCATAATCCTTGAGTAATTTTAACCACCTCCTATTTCTTAGATTAAGCTCTTTCCTGAGTAAAAACATATTGAAGACTCTTGTGATCAGTGAATACATCAACACGAACCCCATACAAATAATGATGTCATATCTTCAAAGAAAATACTACAACAACCAACTTTAAGTAATGGGTTGGGTAATTCTTCTCATGAACATTCAACTGTCTAGAGGCATAGGCTACAACTTTTCCATTCTGCATCAATACACAACCCAAACCAACTATAAACGCATCACAATACACAACAAAACCTTGAGTACCTTTTGCAAAAGGCAAAGCTGAGACAATAGTCAACCTCTTTTTCAATTCCTGAAAGCTTTTCTCACAAGCTTCAAACCATTGAAACTTCACTGTTTTATGAGTTAGCTTTGTCAAAGGAGATGAAATGGATGAGAACCCCTCTACAAACCTTCTATAGTAACCAGCCAAAACTAAGAAACTCTTAAATCCGTTGGAGATGTGGGTTTAGGCCAATTCTACATTGCCTCTTTTTTTTGGGTATTAACTTTAATTCCCTCTCCAGACACAATGTGGCCTAAGAATGTCATATACTCAATCCAAAACACACACTTAGAGAACTTGGCATACAACTCTCTATCTTTTAGAATCTGGAGAACTATTTTGAGATGACTAGCATGATCTTCTTCATTATTTGAATAGATTAGTATGTCATTAATGAAGATGATAACAAACATTTATAAATAAGGCTTGAATACTCTATTCATAAGGTCCATGAATGTTGTAGGCCCATTGGTCAACCCAAAGGACATGACTAGGAACTCATAATGACCATAACGGGTCCTAAATGTTGTCTTTGTAATGTCACATTCCTTTACTTTCAACTGATGGTAGCTTGATCTGAGATCTATCTTAGAGAAACAAGTAGAACCCTAAAGCTAATCTAAAATATCATCAATTCTTGGAAGAGGACACTTGTTCTTGATAGTAACCTTGTTCAACTGGCGGTAATCTATACACATTCTAAGGGAACCATCCTTCTTCCTCACAAATAAGACCAGAGCTCCCCAAGGTGAGACACTTGGCTGGCTAAAACCCTTATCAAGGAGATATTTCAACTGTTCTTTAAGCGTTTTCAACTCTGCTAGTGCCATTCTATATGGCGGAATATACATAGGACGAGTATCTGGAAAAATGTCTATACTGAAGTCTATTTCTCTCTCAGGAGGGACTATGGGAAGATCTTCAGGAAACATTTCTGGAAACTATCTTACTACTGAAACTTACTAAATATGAGGTATCTCAACATTAGAGTTATTCACTCGGAGTAAGTGATAGACACACCCCTTGGAAACTAACTTTGTTGCCTTAAGGTATGAAATGAAATGACCTTTAGGCACTGCTGAACTACTTTTACACTCTAAGAATGGCTCATTTGGAAACTGAAACTTGACAACTCAAGTTCTACAATCACTGAGGCATAACAGGCATGAAGTCAGTCCATACCAAGAATGACATCAAAATATACCATGTCTAACTTAACTAAATCAGCCTTGGTGCTCTTGTGATTAACGAAAATGGGACAATCACGATAAACTCTCTCTACTAGAATAGACCCACCAACAAGTGTAGAAACATTGAAGGGTTCACAAAGTTTCTCACGAAGAACATCAAAATTATTTGCGACATAAGGGGTTACAAAATATAAACTTGCTCCTGGGTCTAGCAAAGCATAAAGATCAAGAGTAAAGACTTTGATCATACCAGTGACAACATCTGGAGAGCTCCTTCGCTCTTGATGACTAGTGATTGCATAAAGACGGTTTGTTCCTCCGCTAGTACTTGAAGTAGCTCCTCTAGGTGCAGCCCTATCTGGTGGATCAACTTATGAAGATTGGGCTCTATTGCCCTGATTCCCACTACCTTGTCGGTTCTTAGGGCATTCTTTCATGAAGTGACCCTCTTGTCTACACTTGAAGCAACCTGTGGATACATTACGACACTTACCTGGGTGGGTTCTACCACACTTAGCACATGCAGGAACCCAGTTACCTCCTTGTGTCACACTTCCTTGAGACTGTGCGGGCCTAGCTCTGAAGTCCTGGGAATTCTGGCAATTATAATCAGCTTTGTTTCTGGGTGCAGGTGCACTAGCAAATGATGGAGTAGGCTGATGAGTCCACAAATTAGACTTATTTAGGGCTTTATTTTGATAAGAATAGTCCTCAAATGCTTATTTTGTCTAAATATCTGATGAAAACTCTTAAGTTTCAAGTATTTGAAGTTTTAGTGGAAGCATGGACACTTAGGCACAAAAGGGAACAAAAAGGGTGAAAAGAACAAAGAAGATGAAGCCTGAGAATCACCAAGCATACTTGGTGATTCTCCGAAGGAATTTACTCCACCCTTTTGTTCCAGTACGTGAAGTCCTGAAGGAGAAGGATAAAAAAGGCGATGAAAGGAGCAGTCGGCGTTTCGCCAAATAGGTTTGCGAAGGAGTACTATACTGCCCAATGGTCCAGAATGTGAAGATATGGAAGGCAAGCATGAAACGGCGATGAGACAAACGAAGGGAAAATCGCCAAACTCATTGAGTGATATCGACTAACTTCGCCGAAGGATCCGCCAGCGCTATATTTTGAAGTCTATAAATACTGAACTTATTATTAATTTTAGTAGAGTCGAACATTTATTTTAATTTCCAGAATAGAATAGTACTTTTTGGATATTTTTTTCTCAAGTTTGGAGAGGGTTTTTGGGAGACTTGAAGAAAGAAAATTTTCATCTTCCCCAAGTTGATAGTGGGTCTTCTCCATTCTTCTTTCTTTGCTTAAATAATAATTTAATAACTTATACCCATTTGATTTTACTATCATTTTAGGTGTATTTTGTTATTTCTTGATGTGTGGCAAAAAACCCCATTCTTGGGGTGTGATTTAGCAAATATGTGTTGATATTATTGTTGGGTCTTACATGCTGATAGGTTAAATGTAGTTTAATGGTGATTTCAGCTAATGGTTGTGGTTTAATCTAAAGGGTTTGTAGTTTCAAATACAAAGCCACCCTTGTGTTTTCGGCTTGCCCATGATGGAGGTTGCAAAATCAAGACCACTAGACTAATGGCCTAAGGAGTGGGTCGACATGAGGTTCAGCCCGAGAGGGTGAACCCTAGTCCCATATCCTAACACTCAGCTCGGGAGAGTGAGTGGGGTAAGGCGTAGGCTGGTGTTCATGCGAAAAATGGGTGTCCGAGAGAAACGCATTTGAAACGGGGTAAGTTGCCCAAGAGGGAACTTATTTCCATTTAAAGCTTAGCCTAGTCACTATTATCTTAAAATTTTCCTTTCAAAAGCACGTACCCAACTACTTATCTCAACTTGTATTGCAGTCACACCCTAAGAACATTTCCCCATACTTGATTTTCTTGTTAATTTTTGATGTTTTTACTACCTGTAACAAAAACCCCAAATCGATATTTTACACTTTCGTGTCACCCCCTTTAATTTACTCTATTATTAATCATTAATGTCTTTAGCTGTGACTAGTTAGAGCTTAATTTTATTTTTCTATCAATTCTCAAAGCCACTCCATTGGGACACGACCCCAACCTTTAGTTGGATTACTATACTATCGACAATCGTAGATACTCATACCGTTGGTTAATGTCATTGGTCACGATAAGCATCACATGCCCCTTTGCTTTTGCTAAAAGGACGAACGATTCACATTACTTTTCTACTGCCCGGACTCATTCCCTGTCTTAGCCTTCTTGTTTCTAAACTCCTCCCTATCCCTCAGCTTCTGTTCCTCAACCTGCTGCACATATACCATTAACCTCGATATATCCATGTTGTCAATTATCATCGCTGCCCTACCCTCTTTGTTTGATAGATGGGACAACCCAACAACAAATAGACTTATTCTACTCCTCATATCTGCAACCATCTGCGGAGAATAATGGGATAGTTGGGTGAAATTCAACCCATACTCATGAA
This sequence comes from Solanum commersonii, assembly GCA_029007595.1. Taxonomy (NCBI): domain Eukaryota; kingdom Viridiplantae; phylum Streptophyta; class Magnoliopsida; order Solanales; family Solanaceae; genus Solanum; species Solanum commersonii. The sequence continues at coordinate 1,628,951 of JAJTWQ010000007.1, forward strand.
CACTTAGTGACTCTTGCTTAGGGTTAAGGAAATCTCGTACCTTTGCCTCTTTCAGTTCTTGAGGAAAGAAACGCCCCAAGAAGGCCTCCTTAAAACAAGCATGACTCGCAGGTGGTGCATCCTCAACTTGGTTCTTCTTCCATTGATCGAACCAAATACTAGCGATACCCTTTATTTGGTATGCAGCTAGTTCCATCCTCTCAGTATCACCAACGTGCATGACATCAAATACCTCTTGCAGCTTCTCAATAAAGTTCTTTAGATCCTCAGTAGTGCTTGAACTAGTGAAACTTGGAGGCTTCATCCTTAAAAACTCATGAATCCTCGAAGTGCTAGCCTCTTCTTGTCGAGCCCCTCTTTGTTGCCCAACCTGGTTAGTCACAGCTTGACATAGCATCCTTATTGTTTCTTTGAACTCAGCATTAGTAAATTCTCCTTGGGGTTGCACTTCAGGTGTATTGGGTACCCCTTGCTCCTCAACATTACGCCCTGCAAGATGACCTATGACAACTCTTCGTGGAGGCATAATTATCTGAAACATGCACAAGCATGAAATAGAAGAAACATTTTAGAGATCAAACTCTAACGCATGAAATGAGTGTGAAATAAATGAGATAATTTCCAAAGAGTCGCAGCCTCATAATTATAAATGTGGCCCACTTCACACCGATAAATAGGACTCTACAGACATGGCTTCATAGGCTCCCTAGGACTCTTTAACTTTGTGCTCTGATACTAAGTTTGTCAGGCCCCGAGCCTACATCCCGGGCGGGACTGGCACTCAAGAACCATTGTTGGCCCCAAGAGAACCCTTATCCTGGCTAACTTACTGAACAGAAGACTTGATGCATTAAGAAAAGAACTCAAATGCAAGATAACTCAACTGTTTAATAAAATAACTAAGAATTTTTATAGGTCAAACATTCAACTTGGCTGAAATGGCAATTCAAGTCTTAACATATGAATTAATAATGTAAAGATAATTGAGTACTAACTGTCTTTGAAGCCTCTAAAACAAAGAGGAATGTCGGTACAAGACCCCCGATCATCCTAACAACTGAAAAGCTTAACGTTTATGAAAAGAACCCTCCGGAAAGCAAGGACGATCACCAACTGACTCCAGTGCTCAACCTGATCAATAAGGCACTGGATGCTAATCCTGGTTACTTGTGTTTGCATCATAAGACGATGCAAGCCAACTGATATCAGTACATTGAATGTACGAGTATGCGAGTTTGAATGCTATATACAACTTAAGCTTGAAAAGGATCTGAAAGATACACTCACCTTGACTTTACTCAACTCATGAATAACTAAACTCAAAATGCAATATAAAACAACAATAATAGTGTAATTTATACAAAGCATTTAGAACAGTAAATAACAACTCAATTTGTTAAAGATATGCAATAACAAACTCAACTTTACTCACATATCAAAGTAACATAGTGTCTCTAATCGACCACCACCAATATGAGCCTAAGTGGTGATACCACGTCTTGTCCACGCTGTCAGAACTGTCATATACTTTGACGTCATATAAAATGCCTTAACTAAGTGGATCCACTAGTCTTTGCTAAAAAGCACTTAATGAATCATCTAAAAAGTATGATCCTTTACTACCCATTATGGCTACATGGTTTATGGAGACTTGAGTCAATATGAACTCGCATCCCCATATCGGTGCTCAATACTACTCCCAAAATATACTTAGCTCATATGTTTTAAAACAAACTTCCTTCTTTGGCTTGAGATAATTACTAAAAAATAGCTTGAAATCTCTCTTGGAAATCGGTATTTCCCCTTCTTATTCAAATGTGAAAACATTTTAAACTCTTGGGAATACTTAGTTCCCTATAACTTTTGGAGTAATGAACTCAACTCTTTACTCTTTTCTTAACTTAAAACTTAAGTCTTAGAACAAAGTTAAACCGTTTATGAAAGATTTTTGAAAAACTTTAATGAACTTCTCTTGACTTGCTTCTTAACTTCTAAACTTGACTCTTAACTTTTCTTCAATTGAATTATGGATTTATGGATTGTGATTTGTGATAGGAAAGATCTCATGATGTTTAGGAGTGTTTTGAGATAGCTAAACATGGGAAAAGATAAAAAAATCACTGTTTGAAAGAAGGTCCGCGAAGTAAAGATGTATTTAAATTTTTGGTCGCAAAAATACTTTTTTAGGCAGAACGGACTATGACCGCTCCATGAAAGAATTTTTCCCGAATCTGGGGAGCAAATCCGCGACGCGAGCCTGTTCCCAGATTTGCCCGACTATTTTCCTTCTTTGTTTTCCATCCCCAATTACCCCAAACTCGATTTTTTTTCCCAAATTCTTTTTAGACACAGATACCCAACAAATGTACCTAAGAACCTAACTCTAAACAATTCAATAATATGACGTAATAATCTCAAAAACTTATCAACCTCAACCCAATTCAAGAACGACATCAAATTCCAAAATACATATCAAGAACATCAACTTTCAAACTTTTTTAGGACAAATTCACACTGAAATAAACATGTTTGGCATGTGGGTGAATGAACCCAATGTTATGAAAGCCTCACATACCTCGTAGGGATCACCCCTTTACGAAACCCACAATCAATTCCTTACGAAGACGATGAAATCTTGATATTTCTTCTCCTTCCTCCTTCTTTCTCTTTTCTCCAAGCCCTAGGGTGAATTTCAACTTTCTAAACTAACTAAAATCTGATTTTACCGCAATTAAACTCCTAAAAACAAGTTGAACTAGTAAGGTATGGAAAATACCAAAACACCCTTTAAAATCCGCATTGGACATTTCCTTATTTGAACTGCACAACTTCGAATGAGAATATCTCACTCATACAAACTCAGAATCACGCAAACTCGGCGGCGTTGGAAATATCATTCCAATATATTTCGTACCATGTAGGGAAACACACCTGAATCCTCCTGAGTAGGAGTTATGGTCGTTTGAAGTTGACCAAAATCTCAACTTAACATACTTAACAAATTTCGAGTTTTTTATATTCTTTCCAAAAATGGTTAATTCCAATTCCTAACTTCTTCCTAGTTATTTCAAATTGGCGAGATGTTACAATATCTCCCCCTTGGGAACATTCGTCCTCGAATAAGATTACTCTTACTAGGCTAAGGGTGTAACATCTAACATCTAGCTCAAACACCCAACAAGCATAGCAATTTCTACATCCTAACATATAAATGAAAGAGTACTAAGAATATAATTAATACCTTGGTCTAGAACATCTCCGATTTCAAAGAGATGTGGCTATCTCTCCTTCATATCTTCCTTATCTTACCAAGTAGCTTCCTCAACAAATTGATTCTTCCAAATGAATTTGACTGATGCTACTTCCTTAGTCCTCAACTTGCAAACTTGGCCATCTGAAATCTGAACTAGAATCTCTTCATAAGATAGTCTATCATTGATCCAATATCTTCGGTTGGTATGATAAGTGAAGGGTCCCCCATGCACTTTTCTAACATGGAGACATGAAATACCAGATGAACTGCTACTAACTCTTGGGGTAGCTCTAACTCACAAGCTACATTACCAACCCTTTTGAGTATTCTGTAAGGGACAATATATCGGGGACTAAGCTTCCACTTCTTACCAAACCTCATGACACCCTTCATGGGTGAAACTTTTAAATATACCTAATTATTTACTTCAAACTCTAACCCCCTTCTCCTAACATAAGTGTAGGATTTCTGATGGTTATGTGTTGTTTTCAACCTCTCTTGAATCACTTTCACTTTCTCGATAGGTTGATGAACTAAATCTGGTCCTATCAACCCAGCTTCACCAACTTCAAACCATTGAATAGGAGATCTGCATATTCTCCCATAAAGAGCTTCATAAGGAGCCATTTGGATGCTAGAATGATAACTATTGGTGTAAGCAAATTCAGTAAGAGGTAGGTGATCATCCTAATTACCTTTGAAATCAATCACACAAGCCCTCAACATACCCTTTAAGGTATAAATAGTGCTCTCTACTTGACCATTTGTCTGAGGATGAAAAGTTGTACTTAGGTTCACCTTTGAATCCAAGCCTTTTTGGAATGACTTCCAAAACTGTGCAGTAAATTATGCACCTCTATCTGATATAATCGACAAAGGGAATCCATGAAGTCTTACTACAAGTTCAATATATAACCTGGTATAATCCTCTACTGAATGGGTAGTCTTTACCGGCAAAAAGTGGGCTGATTTTGTGATTCTATCGACAATCACCCAAATAGAATCATGTTGCCGGTAATACCTTGGTAAACCTGTGATGAAATCCATATTAATCATCTCCCACTTCAATTTCGGAAGTTCTATACTCTGAGCCAAACAACCGGGCCTTTGATGCCCTACTTTAACTTGTTGGCAATTCAGACACTTAGCAATAAAATCGTCAATGCCCTTCTTCATACTACTCCACCCATACACCTCTCTAAAATCGCAATACGGATTTGTGGAACCCGGAGGAATATAATATCTGGAAATATGAGCTTCCTCCATGATCCTCTCTTGGAGTTCATCCACTCTTGGTACACACAATCTACCTTGATACCTCAACACACCATCTCCCCCTTGTTCAAAATCCAATACTTTTTGCTTATGAACATTTGCCTTCAATTCAATCAAAATAGGATCTTGGTCTTGCTTCTCTTTTACTTCTGACACTAATGATGATTCAGCCACATTCCTCATCACTACTCCTCCTTCTATGAAATTCATTAGTCGGACTCCCGAGCATGCAAGTCTATGCACATCCTTCGCTAAATTTCTCTTCTCTTCCTTAACATGGGCGGCACTACCCATAGACAACCTGCTTAATTAAAGTGTCAACAATAACATTAGCCTTACCTAGATGGTAAAGAATACTCATGTCATAATCTTTGAGTAATTCTAACCACCTCCTTTGTTTGAGATTAAGCTCTTTCTGAGTAAACACATACTAAAGACTCTTGTGATAAGTGAATACATCAACATGAACCCCATACAAATAATGACGTCATATCTTCAAAGCAAATACTACAGCAGCCTACTCTAAGTCATGGGTTGGATAATTTTTCTTATGAACGTTCAATTGTCAGGAGGCATATGCTATAACTTTGCCATTCTTCATCAACACACAACCCAAACCAACTCTAGATGCATCACAGTACACAACAAAACCTTGAGTACCTTTTGGTAAAGTCAAAACTGGGGAAGTAGTCAACCTCTTTTTCAATTCCTGAAAGCTTTTTCACAAGCTTCATACCATTGAAACTTCACTGTTTTCGAAGTTAACTTGGTCAAAGGAGATAAAACGTAAGAGAACCCCTTTACAAACTTACTCTAATAGCCAGCCAAACCCAAGAAACTCCTAATATCAGTTGGAGATGTGGGTTTAGGCCAATTCTGCACTGCCTCTATTTTCTGGATATCACCTTTAATTCCCTCTCTAGACACAATGTGGCCTAAGAATGCCATAGAATCAAGCCAAAACTCACACTTAGAGAACTTGGCATATAACTCTCTACCTTTTAGAATCTGGAGAACTATTCTGAGATGACTAGCACGATCTTCTTCATTCCTTGATTATATTAGTATGTCATCAATGAAGTCGATAACAAATATATCTAAATAAGGCTTGAATACTCTATTCATAAGGTCCATGGATGCTGCAGGAGCATTGGTCAAACGAAAGGACATGACTAGGAACTCATAATGACCATAACTGGTCCTAAATGTTGTCTTTGTAATGTCAAATTCCCTTACATTCAACTAATGGTAGCCTGATCTAAGATCTATCTTAGAGAAATAAGTAGCACCCTAAAGCTGATTGAAAATATCATCAATTCTTGAAAGAGGATACTTGTTCTTAATGGTAACCTTGTTCAAATGGCGGTAATCTATACACGTTCTAAGGGAACCATCATTCTTCCTCACAAATAAGACCAGAGCTCCCCAAGGTGAGACACTTGGTCGGATAAAACCCTTATCAAGGAGATCTTTCAACTGTTCTTTAAGCTCTTTCAACTCTGCTGGTGCCATTCTATATTGCAGAATATATATAGGATAAGTACCTGGAAGAATGTCTATACCGAAGTCTATTTCTCTCTTAAGAGGGACTCCGGGAAGATCATTAGGAAAGACTTCTGGAAACTTTCTTACAACTGAAACTGACTGAATATGAGGTATCTCAACACCAGAGTCATTAACTCGGACTAAGTGATATACACACCCTTTGGAAACTAACTTTCTTGCCTTAAGGTACGAAATGAAATGACCCTTAGGCACTGCTGAAGTACTTTTCCACTCTAAGACTGGCTCATTTGGAAACTGAAACTTGACAACTCGAGTTCTACAATCAACTGAGGCATAACAAGCATGAAGCCAGTCCATACCAAGAATGACATCAAAATCTACCATGTCTAACTCAACTAAATCAGCCATGGTGCTCTTGTGATTGATGGAAACGGGTCAATAAAGATAGACTCTCTCTACTAGAATAGACTCGTTAACAGGTGTAGAAACATGAAGGGTTCACAAAGTTTCTCGGGAAGAACATCAAAATTATTTGTAACATAAGGGGTTACAAAATATAAACTTGCTCCTGGATCTAGCAAAGCATAAAGATCAAGAGTAAAGACTTTGATCATACTAGTGACAACATCTGGATAGTTCTTTTGCTCTTGACGACTAGTGATCGCATAAAGACAGTTTGTTCCTCCGCTAGTACTTGAAGTAGCTCCTCTAGGTACAGCCCTGTCTGGTGTAGAAACTGATGAAGATTAGGCTCTATTGCCCTGATTCCCACTACCTTGCCGGTTCTTAAGGCAATCTTTCATGAAATAACCCTCTTGTCCACACTTAAAGCAACCTGTGGAGCCATCGCGACACTTACCTGGGTGGGTTCTACCACACTTAGCACATGCAGGTGCCCAATTATTTCCTTGTTCCACACTTCCATTTGACTGTGTGGGCCTAGTTCTGAAGTGCTGGTAATTCTGGCTATTATACTCACCTTTGTTTCTGGGTGCGGTGCACTAGCAGATGATGTAGCAGGCCCCATTTTCTTTTGCTAAAAGGACGAACTGTTCACATTACTTTTCTACTGCCCATACTCATTCCCTGTCTTAGCCTTCTTGTTTATAAGGTCCTTCCTATCCCTTAGCTTCTCTTTCTCAACCTGCTGCACATATACCATTAGCCTCGATATATCCATGTCCCTAATTAGCATCGCTGCCCTGCCCTCTTTTCTTGATAGACGGGACAACCGAGCAACAAAAAGACTAATTCTACTTCTCATATCTGCAACCATCTTCTGAGCATAATGGGATAGTTGGGTGAACTACAACCCATACTTATAAACACTTAGTGACTCCTACTTAAGGGTAAGGAACTCTCGTACCTTAGCCTATTTCAGTTCTCGAGGAAAGAAACGCCCCAAGAAGGCCTCCTCAAAACAAGTTCATGTCGCACGTGGTGCATCCTCAGTTTGGTTCTTCTTCCATTGATCGAACCAAATCTTAGCAAAACCATTCATTTGGTATGCAACTAGTTCCACCCTCTTAGTATTGGCAACGTGCATAACATCAATTACCTTTTGCAGCTCCTTAATAAAGTTCTCTAGATCCGCAGTAGTACTTGAACCAGTGAAACTTGGAGGGTTCATCCTCAAGAACTCAAAAATCCTCTAAGTGTCAGCCTCTTCTTGTCGAGCCCCTCTTTGTTGCCCAACCTGGTTAGTCACAGCTTGACTTAACATCCTTATTGCTTCTCTGAACTCAGTATTAGTAACTTCTCCTTGGGGTTGCACTTCAGGTACATTGGGTACCCCTTGCTCCTCAATATTACACCCCGCATGATGATCTCTAACAGCTCTTCGTGAAGGCATGATTATCTGAAACACGCACAAGCACAAATTAGAAGAAATTTTTTTGAGATCAAACTCTAACGCATGAAATGAGTGTGAAAGAAGTAAGATATTTTCCTAAGTGTCGCAGCCTTCTAATTATAGATGTGGCGCGCTTCACACCGATAACTAGGACTCTACAGATATGGCTTCATAAACTCCCTAGGATTCTTGAACTATGTGTTCTGATACCAAGTTTGTCACTCCTCGAGTCTACACCCCAGCGGGACTGGCACTCGAGAACTATTGTTGGCCCCAAGAGAACCCTTGGTATGGCTTACTTACTCAGCGAAATACTTAATGCATTAAGAAAAGAACTCAAATGCAAGATAACTTAACTATTTAATAAAATAACTAAGAATATTTAAAGTTCAAACATTCAACTTGGCCAATATGGCAACTCAAGTCTTAACATATGAAATAATAATGTAAACACAAATGACCACTATCTCTGAAACCTCTTAAACAAAGAGGGATGTCGGGACAGGATCCCCGATCATCCTAACAACTGAAAAGCTTAAGCAATTGTGAAAAGGACCCTCCGAAAAGCGAGGAGGCTGACCAACTGACTCCGGGTGCTCAACCTAATCAACAAAGCACTCGATGCTGATCCTGGTTACATGTGCCTACATCATAAGATAATACATGCCAACTGGAATCAGTATATTGAATGTACGAGTATGCGAGTTGGAATGCTAAATGCATCTTAAGCTTAAAAAGGATTTGAAAGGAAAACTTACCTTGGCTTTACTCAACTCATGAGTAACTCAACTCAAAATGCAATGTAAAACAACAATAATAGTGTAATTTATACAAAGCATTTAGAACAGTAAATAACAACTCAATTTGTTAAAGATATGCAATAACAAACTCAACTTTACTCATATATCAAAGTAATATAGTTTCTGTGGGAGATTCTCTAATCGACTACCACTAATATGAGCCTAAGTGGTGATACCACGTTTTGTCCACGCTGCTAAAACTATCCTATACTTTGCCGTCATATAAAACGCCTTAATTAAGTAGATCCACTAGTCTCTGCTAAAAAGCACTTAATGAATCATCTAAAAAGTATGGTCCTTTACTACCCATTATGGCTACATAGTTTAAGGAGACTTGAGTTAATATAAACTCGCATCCCCATATCGATGCTCAATACTACTCCCAAAATATACTTAGCAAATATGTTTTAAAACAAATTTCTTTCTTTGGTTTGAGATAATTTCTCAAAAAATAGCTTGAAATCTCTCTTGGAAATTGGTATTTCCCCTTCTGATTCAAATGTGAAAACATTTTAAACTCTTGGGAATACTTAGTTCCCTATAACTTTTGGAGAAATGAACTCAACTCTTTACTCTTTTCTTAACTTAAAACTTAGATCTTAGAACAAAGTTAAACCGATTATGAAAGACTTTTGAAAAACTTTAATGAACTTCTCTTGACTTGCTTCTTAACTTCTAAACTTGACTCTTAACTTTCCTTCAATTGAATTATGGATTTATGGATTGTGATTTGTGATAGGAAAGATCTCATGATGTTTAAGAGTGTTTTTAGACTGCTAAACATGAGAAAAGATTTTTTTAAAAATCACTGTCTGAAAGCAGGTCCGCAACGCGGAGATTTATTTAAAATTTTGGTCGCGAAAATACTTTTTGAGGCAGAATAGTCCGTGACCGCTCTGTGACACAAAAGAAGTTTTCCCAATTCTAGGGAGCAGGTCCGTGACGCGGATCCAGTGCCCAGATTTTCCCGACTATTTTCCTTCTTCATTTTCTAGCTCCAATTCACCCAAACTCGGTTCTTTTTCCCAAATGTTTTTTAGACGCAGATACCCATCTAATGTACCTAAGAAACTAACTCCAAAAAACTCAATAATTTGATGTAATGATCTCAAAAACATCTCAATCCCAGCCCAATTCAAGAACGACATCAAATTCTAGAATACATATCAAGAACATCAACTTTCAAACTCTTTTAGGATGAATTCATGCTGAAATAAACATGTTTGGAACATGGGTGAACGAACCCAACGTTATGAAAGTCTCACATACCTTGTAGGGATCACCCCTTGACGAAACCCACAATCAATTCCTTACGAAAACGATGAAATCTTGATCTTTCTTCTCGTTTCTCCTCCTTTCTCTTTTCTCCAAGCCCTAGCGTGAACTTCAACTTTTCTAAACTGACTAAAATCTTATTTTACCCCAATTAAACTCCTAAAAACGAATTGAAATAGTAGGGTATGGAAAAGACCAAAACACCTTTTAAAATCCGGATTGGACTTTTCCTTATTTGAACAACCCAACTTCGAATAGGCATATCTCATTCATACATACTCGGAATTGCACAAACTTAGCGGCGTTGGAAAGATTATTCCAGGATCTTTCCTACGATATCTGGAAACACACCTAAATTCTTGTGAGTTAGGAGTTATGGTCGTTTGAATTTGACCAAAAACTCAACTTAACATAACAAATTTCCAGATTTTATATTCTTTCCAAAAATGGTTATTTCCAATTCCTAACTTCTTCCTAGTTATTTCAAATTGGCGAGATGCTACAGCTTTGGATTGTACTCATGAACACTCATAGATTCCTACTTAAGAGTGAGAAATTCTCGTACCTTTGCTTCTCTCAGTTCACGGGGAAAGAAGCGCCCCAAGAAGGCCTCCTCAAACAAAGCCCAACTCACAAGTGGTGCACCTTCAGCTCTATTCTTTTTCCATTGATCAAACTAGATTTTAGCGATACCCTTCAATTGGTATACAACTTGTTCCACCCTCTAAGCATCAACAATGTGCATAATCTCAAAAACTTTCTAAAGCTCTTCAACAAAGTTTTTTTGATCCTCAATGACACTTGAACCAGTGAAGCTTGGAGGATTTATCCTTAAAAATTCACGGATCCTAGAATTATCAGCCACTTCCTGTCGGTTATCTCTCTGTCCAACTTGATTGGTCACAACTTGACTCAACATCCGGATAGCTTCTCGGAACTTAGCATTGGTGACCTCTCCTTGGGGTTGCACTTCTGGTGCATTAGGTACCCTTGATCCTGTGGTGCAATATTCCTTCTAGGGGGACGATCGTTGACAGCTCTTCGTGGAAGCATGATCCGAAAGACACGCGCAATCATGAATTAGAAGAAACATTTTAGAGATAAACTATATCGCATGAAATGAGTATTAATGAAGTGAAATAGTTCCTAAATGTCGCAACCTCCAAATTATAGACGTGGCGTGCTTCACACCGATAACTACGACTTTACAGACACGGCTTCATAAACTCCCTAGGACTCTTGAACTCTGGGCTCTGACACCAAGTTTGTCACACCCCGAGCCTACACCCTGGGCGGGGCTGGCACTCGAGAACCATTGTGATTCAAGCGAACCCTTGGCCTAGCTTAACTCTTAGCGAAAGACTTTACTCAACATAAATGTACTTTAAAAGTAAACTGTAACTCAAAGATAACTTAGAATATATTATAAATGAACATTCACCAGCCAAAGTGGCAAATCAAGTCTCAACATAACTGAATGGAAAAGATTCATGACCTAATAATAACTAATTGTCTATGAATCCTCTAATAACTGAGATGGACGTCGGGACAAGACCCATAACATCCTAATGAACTAGTCTAATAAAATAATAACAAAGGGGATCCTCTAGAAGCAAGAAGGCTCACTGACAAACTCTGAAGCTCAACTGGATCAACGAAGTGTTGGGTGCTAATCCTGGTTACATGTATCTACATCATAAAAAGATGTAGGCTAAATGATATCAGCACATTGAATGTATGACCATGTGAGGGTAATTCTAAAACAATACATAAGCTTCAAAGGGAACTGAAAGAACTTACCCGGTCTCAACTCAACTCAACTCATTTTAATAAAAAGCAGCAATATAAATGGAACATAAAGAAAAGCTTTAAAACAGGTGGATAACAACTCTATGTATTCAAAAATACAACAATAACTCAGTTTTTATATAAATATACAAACAACTCTGTTTATATAAGGATACAAAATATCTTTGTGGGAGTTTCACTAACCGACAACCATCACTATGAGCTACGTGATAATACAAGATCTTGCCTCACACTGCCAGAATCATTGATGCTTATCGTGATCAATGACACTAACCTACAGTATGAGTGTCTACGATCGTCGATAGTATAGTAACCCAACTAAAGGTTGGGGTACTGTCCCAAGGGAGTGGTTTTGAGAATTGATAGAAAAATAAAATAAAGCTCTAACTAGTCGTAGCTAAAGACAGTAACGATTAAAAACATAGTAAATTAATGGGGTGACACGAAAGTGTCAAATATCAATTTGGGGGTTTTATTACAAGCAGTAAAAACAACAAAAATTAACAAGAAAATCAAGTATGGAGAAATGTTCTTGGGGTGTGACCACAATACAAGTTGAGATAAGTAGTTGGGTACATGGGTTTGACAGAAAATTTGTAAGATAATAGTGACTAGGCTAAGCTTTAAAAGGAAATAAGTTCCTTCTCGGGCAACTTACCCCGTTTCAAATGCGTTCCTCTCGGACACCCATTTGCCGCATGAAGACCAGACTATGCCTTACCCTACTCACTCTTTCGAGCTGAGTGTTAGGATATGGGACTAGGGTTAACCCTCTCGGGCAGAACCTCATGTCGACCTACTCCTTATGCCATCAGTCTAGTGGTCTTGGTTTCGTGACCCCCCTTTCAGGCAAGCCGAAAACACATGGGTCGCTTTGTATTTGCAACTACAAACCCTTCAGATTAAACCACAACCACTAGGTGAAATCACCATTAAACTACATCTAACCTATCAGCAAGCAAGAACCAACAATAACATCAACACAAATTTGTTAAATCACACCCCAAGAATGGGGTTTTTAGCCACACATCAAGAAATAACAAAATACACCTAAAATGATAGTAAAATCAAATAGGTATAAGAAATTAAACCTTGATTTAAGAAAAGTAAGAAAAATGGAGAAGACCCACTTTCAACTTGGGGAAGATGAAATTCTTCTTTCTTCAAGTCTCCCAAAAACCCTCTCCAAACTTGGAGAAAAATATCCAAAAAGTACTATTATATTCTGGAAATTAAAATAAATGTTCGACTCTACTAAAATTAATAATAATTTCAGTATTTATAAACTTCAAAAAATATTGCTGGCGAATCTTTCGTCGAAGTTAGTCGATATCACCCAATGACTTCGGCGATTCGCCCTTCCTCTGTCTCATTGTCGTTTCATGTTTTCCTTCCGCATCTTCACATTTTGGACCATTGGGCGGTATAGTACAGCTTCGCAAAATAATTCGGCGAAGCGCCGACTGCTCTTTTCATCGCCTTTTTTATCCTTCTCCTTTAGGGCTTCGCGTACTGGAATAAAAGGGCGAAGTAAATCCCTTCGGCGAATCGCATAGTGTGCTTGGTGATGCTCGGGCATCAGCTCCTTCATTTCTTTTCATCCTTTTTGTTACTTTTTGTGCCTAAGTATTTATGCTTCCACTAAAACTTTAAATACTTGAAACTTAAGAGTTTTCATCAGATATTTAGACAAAATAAGCATTCGAGGACACTATTTTTATCAAAATAAAGCCCTAAACGAGTCCAATTTGTTGACTCATCAACACCCCCCTCCCAACTTAAACTTTTGCTTGTCCTCAAGCAAACTCAAGTTCAGTCGGTCGAAAAGGGTGTCTCAAACAGTGCTACAAAAGATACAACAAGATTCAAATTACTTATGCAAAGATCAACTGTGTACTCAAAGATTCAAGTTATGACACACCATTACCAGAGATTCTCATGCTCGCAATACTTGCTACTTGTACGAGGTCAAGCTCAACAAAGAGTATCTAAATGCCCTCACATGAAAAATGATTTCATATTCACACACAGAGGTTAATCAATTCAAGATCAGGAATCAGATGCAACGCTCACACTCCAAAAGAGGAATACAATGCATGCTTTTACCCATAGGTTTACCCTTATTGTCCAAACGACTTTTGATTCGGCTTACTCAAGATCAAAAAGGTCTTTCTAAGTCTTGTAATGGGGCTGACTGTAAATGTATGGTCATTTAGGCTCAGTGACTTTTTCATCCTCGTGGGATGTGGTATTCTCAAGGCATTCCCTTCTTTTCCTTTATCAATTCTTTTTCTAGTGCTTCTAAGTCACCCTTTTTATTCCCCTCCATGGATTGCTTGAAATCAGATTCCCTTCATACTTTATTCCACATTTTTTTTAATTGAAGGGGTTTCCACTTATGTAATCCCATGGGTTAGGGGGGACTTTTTCTTGCACTTCTTGACTTCTCCTTTTCCTTTTCACCACACCCCCAACTCAGGTTTTTGGCCTAAGTTCGCTATTCACTAAATCACAAATTAAGAGGATTGTAGATAGTGGGTCAAGTAAGGTTTAGGGTTCATCAAGGTTCTTCCAAAGAAAGGTAAGGCTCAAAGGGTGTTCAAAAGAGTTTCACACACTCATATGTAGGCCACAAAAGAGGTATATGTCAAATTTGGCTCACACTCTTTAAAGTTGCCTAAGATCATTTCAAGAGGACACCTTTCTAAATCAATCAGACTAACAGGGAAAATTCTAAGTTTATTCATGCATGGTTCAAAGCAATCTAATCACACAAGGCATCGACACTTAAGTTAAGTAGGACTACACACTTTCGCTAGTGTGCAACAGTCATAACAAGAGAATCAATTCGATAAATGGCTAATCACAATGAGATGCAAAGATTTCACATATTGTTTATGCAACTTCATTTGGCCTCATCGTAGCCATACATTCATGTTTGTTTAATTGAGAGCACTATTCAAGTCATCGGTATTGATCAAAACCGAGACTTAATTTTTTGCAAAAAATAGCCACATTCAACTCACGAGGGGTGGCAAAAATGTGTAAAAAATTAAAAAACTTTCAGAAGGGTCAAAATCATTTTGCAATTAAAAGTAAACGAGAGCCATGAGCTCAAACATCCACAAAAAACAGTTATTAACACAATTATAAATAGACAACCCAAATGTATTCAAAACATGAATCATAAATAGCACACAAAAGTGTGGGCCTCACCCCTCCACAAATAAAAAGCAATTTGTCCTTAAATGCAGCTAATAAGGAATCTGAAAGGCAAAATAAAGAAATACAAAGAGGGAGGTAAAAAGGTGATCCTGGCTAATTTGTCGCTCCATCTGTCTGGGCATCAGTACTCGGAGTATTGTTTGCCTCTGCCTTGGCCTCTGCTGCAAGATTAGCTGCAATCATCTTATCTATCTCTTGAGCTGCTCCGAAGGCCCGTATTGCATTAACAAAACTTCTAGCCCATCTTGGCACATTGGGGTCGATGGGTATTCGTCTCTTTGCTCTGGCTTCATTGGTATATTTTCTTTGTCTAGCTAACTCTGCTTTCTTTTCATCGTTTTTAAACTCTTGTGCTCTTATGTACCTAGGTGGATCATTTCTCCTTGCGACTTTTGGTCTACCCATATCTGCAAAGGCTTCGAAGAGAAGTTAGATAGTAATTCAAACAGAGGTAAATGGGCTTTTCTGAGGGTAGAATCACTAAGCCAAGCTAGTTGGCGAAGTGCTTATCCTGTCAGGCTAGTCGTTGGAAATGATGCACAATTTAAACAAGGGCACAGACAAAGGGCGAACAAAGGATCTTTCGGTAAGTCACCGAGTGCATTCTGTGAATTAAACTACTTGCCAAAAGTCACAGATCAATGATTACATAAAGTAATCAATTAAAGGCAAAATGGGGGCATTAGGCAAACCGCCGAGCTGTTCGACGGAATTTGTTCACCTCGCCGCTCAGCTCAATGCGTCTATTTTTTACCCAGTCTTTCAAACTTCACCCTGCAACCTTAGATAACGCGATGTAAGATTGGGTAACACCCATTTAACGAAGACTCAACACAATTCTAGCAATCCCATAGCAAAATGATTTAACTCCAAAGTGCAGCCCAATAGAATTTCACAGATTTCGTAAATACTACCAGTTAATAATCGATAATGCAACGCAACTCTATCGACTCAGAGACTCAACAGATAATTTACACTATCAATCATTATGCAAATGAGTATAAGTTTTGATAACATAACTGGGAGGTTCGATTACTAACGTTTGGTGCTGAATTAGATTTGCACTGACGTGCTAGGCAACAATGTGATCCAAATCCGCGCACAATTTGATACTTAAAATACTCTAAAAAGTGCAAGAGATATAGCTACTAAAGTGCGAGTGTGAGTTTGTGAAAAGGGATCAAGTGAAAGAAAGTGAATGAAATGGAACTTTTAAACCTACAGCTTGTGACCGTCCAATTTCTGCTCATTCGGCGATGCTAGTTGATCTCGCTTGATCACTCGATGAAATGCTAAATGTCTAATTTCCTCACCGAATATATTAGAGATTTCAGTTCAAGTAAGCATTGCATCGGTGGTCATTATCAAGACCACCAATTAGATTGGTGATACGTCGACAAAGTTCATACTCCACCGAGTTGTACAGACTCAACCTTTAAGCTATATTGCATCAAATAATGGGAATGATCGGGTACGCCGAACTTGTCGATGATTCGCCAAACTGAATTATTGCTCGCCTCCCTACATTTTTTCAGCACTTTTCTTACTCAATCTGTACAAATAGCACACCATTATTTTATCAAGATAACAAAAAAAAAGAACGAGTAAATGGTTTTGGGTTGCCTCCCAAACAATGCCTTAGTTAACGTCGCGGCACAACGCAAGTTAACCTTTAGACCTCACTCTTTGGGTTAGCCATAGTGTCACTAGGAAAACCCCTTTGTTATCTCGGATTGAGATGAAACGAGATATGACCTATATGGGTCTCTAATTGTTTGATTGAAACTGAATGAGAGGTGACAGTCTGGCTGAGGGTAGACACGTCTTTTTTCATACCTTTTAGCATTTTGTCTAACCCTTCAACTTTGTTTAGGATACGCGAGAGCATATCCTCAGACCTACCACCTTCTGAATCCTTGGGCTTCTGACGATCGTCGGGAGGCACATTTTTATCGTTCTCCCCATCCTTCCAATTTGGATTACGATCACTCCATTCATGATCTCGATCCTTCTAGCCTTCGTCTATAACCCATTATTGATTACCACCCTGCCTTGCGTAGTTTGAATGGTAGAGCCCACCTTGGTTAGGTAGTAAATTTACTTCCTCGTCATACATGGCTTCAAACTTCATCTCATCAGGATTTGTACCCCCGACTCCCACAACATTGACATCACGGGAACCAGCTCCCATGACATTTTTAGATAAAATGTCAAGCTGTGTCAAGATCTTGGCCATGTTTTGGTCTCTCTCATTATCTTTTTCAACCTACTCCTTGGATAGCTGAAATGTGACCGGTAAGACCTGGTCTTCGCGAGTGTACCACACCCTGTTGATGATTTTCATTCGATCGAGAAGTTGAGCTGCTACTGCATACGGTTGCTGCATTAAGCCTCTAAGCGAGAGTTGGTCAGCTACACCTTTGTTCACCGAGTCAAGACTCCGATAAAAGTATTAAAGGAGCACATTATCAGGTATACCATGGGTCGGGCATTGTAGCACCAATTTCTTAAACCGGAACCAAGTTTCGTGAAGAGGTTCTCCATTCAGACGCTTAAATCTTTGGATGTTATCCCGAATAGTCATTATCTTCGAGGGAGGGAAAAATCGCACATTAAATGCGGTGACCAACTTTTCCCATGAAGTGATTGAACTTCGTGGTAATTCAACTAGCCACTTGCAAGCTTCCCCCATCAATGAGAAAGAGAATAGTCTTAATCGAACTGATTCCTGAGAGATTTTCTTGAACGAGAAAGGTCCACACACATCCACGAAGTTTTGAAGATGCTCATGTGGGTCCTCATGAGCCAATCCACTAAAAAGTCCTTTTAGTTGCAAAATGATGCTTGTTATGTGGAATACCGCATTTCCCTCTGCTGGAGGTAGACGGATGGCTCCGACACCTCCCATGAGATGTGGATCATTGATGTTGGGCTCTTGGACATCGTTGAGGTTACCAATGTCGTCTTGATAGCCCACTTGTCTCCCGTTACTACCATTAACACTCATGCTTTCTGAAATGTTTACACAATCAACAGAACAAAACTAAAAATTAATTTAGTAAACTACAACTAAGAAGAGCAAAAACTCTACTAATCTAAAAATTCTCAAATAACACCACTCCCCGGTAGTGGCGCCATTGTGATGCGGTATGAGTGTCTATGATCGTCGATAGTATAGTAACCCAACTAAAGGTTGGGGTCGTGTCCCAAGGGAGTGGTTTTGAGAATTGATAGAAAAATAAAATTAAACTCTAACTAGTAGTAGCTAAAGACATTAACGATTAAAAACATAGTAAATTAAAGGGGGTAATACGAAAGTGTCAAATATCGATTTGGGGGTTTTGTTACAAGTAGTAAAAACAACAAAAATTAACAAGAAAACCAAGTATGGGGAAAAGTTCTTGGGGTGTGACCGCAATACAAGTTGAGATAAGTAGTTGGGTACATGGTTTTGAAAGGAAATTTGTAAGACAATAGTGACTAGGCTAAGCTTTAAATGGAAATAAGTTCCCTCTCGGGCAACTTACCCCGTTTCAAATACGTTCCTCTCAGACATCCATTTGCCGCATGAAGACCAGCCTACGCCTTACCCCACTCACTCTCTCGAGCTGAGTGTTAGGATATGGGACTAGGGTTAACCCTCTCGGGCAGAACCTCATGTCGACCCACTCCTTAGGCCATAAGTCTAGTGGTCTTGGTTTTCGCGACCTCCCTCTCGGGCAAGCCGAAAACACATGGGTGGCTTTGTATTTGAAACTACAAACCCTTTAGATTAAGCCACAACAACTAGGTGAATCACCATTAAACTACATCTAACCTATCAGCAAGCAAGACCCAACAATAATATCAACACATATTTGTTAAATCACACCCCAAGAATAGGGGTTTTAGCCACACATCAAGAAATAACAAAATACACCTAAAATGATAGTAAAATAAAATGGGTATAAGAAATTAAACCTTGATTTAAGCAAAGGAAGAAGAATGGAGAAGACCCACTTCCAACTTGGGGAAGATGAAATTCTTCTTTCTTCAAGTCTACCAAAAACCCTCTCCAAACTTGAGAGAAAAATATCCAAAAAGTACTAATCTATTCTGGAAATTAAAATAAATGTTCGACTCTACTAAAATTAATAATAAGTTCAGTATTTATAGAATTCAAAAAATAGAGCTGGCAAATCTTTCGGCGAAGTTATTCGATATCGCCTAATGACTTCGGCGATTCGCCCTTTGCCTGTCTTATCGTCGTTTTGTGCTTGCCTTCTGCATCTTCACATTATGGACCATTGGGGTATAGTACTGCTTTGCGGAACTATTTGGTGAAGCGTCGATTGCTCCTTTTATCGCCTTTTTGATCCTTCTCCTTCAGGGCTTCGCGTACTGGAACAAAAGGGCAGAGTAAATCTCCTTTAGACAAAATAAGCATTCG
The DNA here is from genome assembly GCA_029007595.1 of Solanum commersonii. NCBI lineage: Eukaryota > Viridiplantae > Streptophyta > Magnoliopsida > Solanales > Solanaceae > Solanum > Solanum commersonii. The sequence goes on from JAJTWQ010000007.1 coordinate 1,648,375, forward strand.
ACGACACTTTTCTTATCAAAATAAAGCCCTAAATGAGTCCAATTTATGGACTCATCAGTAATCATATACCTTGTCGGGGGGTATAAAACCTAACTACTAAGTAGATCCACTAGTCTATGCTAAAGAGCACTAAGGAATTATCTAAAAAGTATGATCCTTTTCTATCCATGTTGGCTACACGGTTTATGGAAACCTTGAATTATCTTAACTCAACTTGTCCCCAAATCAATGCTCAATACTACTCCCAAAACGTAACTAGCTAATATGTTTAAAAACATAACTCTTTCTGTGGTTTGAGATAATTACTCAAAAATAGCCCAAAGGCTCTCTTGGAAATCAGTGTTTCCTCTCTTGCTTAATTGTGAAATCATTTACTCTTTACTCAAAAACTAGCTCAAAGGCTCTTATGGAAATTAGTGTTTCCTCTCTTGTTTAAATGTGAAAAGATTTACTCTGTGGGAATACTTAGTCCCCATATACTCTTTTGAAGAAATGAACTTCATTTGTAACTCTTATCAACTCAAAACTCAAGTCTTAAAACAAGTTTAAAGCATTTGCAAAAGACTTCTTGAAAAGACTCTACGAACTCTTTATACTTGGCTCTTAACTCTCCTTGAATTTGAATTTATGGACTCAAGGTTATGATTCATGTTTATGAATGATCTCAAAATGCTAAGACTTATCTTAGAGTGTAGAAATCAACTAGAAAACATAGGTATGATTCAAGGGAAATCCAATGGAAAGAATTGGGAAAGGGTAGAGAACTTGGCGACCCTGGCGTACTGAGTAGCGCAGGGGTCTAGAGCCCTAACTACAGAAGCTGGCTTGGGGCTCACTGAGTGGTGCGGCACCCTAGAGGCCAAACTATAGAACTCTCATCATGGCACACTTAGTGGCACGGCGCGCCTGCCCCTTTCCTAGAAAACCCACGAATTTCTTATTCATTTTTTTACCCTTAAACGTCTAGATTCTATTGGTTCCTTCCCCAAACACTTAGATTCCAATACCCAACCAAAGTATACAAGAATCTACTAAAAAAACCCTTAAATCTCATGGAATTAAATCAAGAACTTCTGAGAAACTCAATAATCAAGATCCCAATAGAAACTTCAACAAACTCCATCAAGAACTCAATTACTCTACTTTCAAGAACATAAATACGCTGAATAAAATCATGATTTGCGCGTGGGTGAATGAACGCAACACTATGTGATCTCACTTACCTAGTAGGGAAAAACCCTTGGCGAAATCCGCAAGCAAAAACTCAAGAACGCGACGAACTTTGGCTTTTCTCCTCTTTTCTCCTCTCTCAAAGCCCTAACGTAATTTTTGAGTGTGTAAACTGAACCAATTCAGTTTAGACCCCTAATCTAATTACTAAAAATGAAATAACTTAATTGGGTAAGGAAAAGACCAAAATACCCCTCTTAAATCTGGGTAACTCTGCATATCTAGACAGCCCAACTTCAAACTGGCATATCTCCCTCATACAAGCTCAAAAATTAGTAAACTCGGTGGCGTTGGAGAGATAATCAAAGACCTTTAATTTGATATCTTATATTCCACCTAACTCATCCTATACCAAAAGTTATGGTCGTTTGAAGTTAACCAAAAACTTATACTTAGCAAAACTTGCCAAACATTCCAAATTTATTCTTTCCAAAAATGGTTCTTTCTAATTCTAGTTCTTTCAAATAGCGGGGTGTTACAGTCAGTCTAAAACAACTATCTCTACTCGATCCCGTTCAATACATACAAAATGCACTAGCACAAGAAGTTAGAACAATACCGTTCTCATAATCAAGATAAATTACATATAATCTTGTGCTACAATCGTACCGATGACATGTTCAATTTCCATCCTTCATTGTGAACAAAAAACTTTATACTTATAAGAACCGATGATTTAATCCTTTGTGTATAAGCTAAAACTCTATACACTAAATCATCTACTATATAAGTAAACAAACACCATAAACGAATATATGATCAATTAAAACTGGATAAATATTTATTCAATAATAAATACTATATCTAAACATATGGTTAATAGTACATATCCCAACAAGTTTTACATTTAGATTATAAATTTATAATTCATTTTACTTATTTTTTGCCTTTAGATATATTTTCTTAGTGAAAAAAATATTTCTTTAACCTGTATTATTTTCGTTGCAGAAGTGAATTTTATGAATTGAAAAATACAAAGTCTTCAGTCCTTCGTGTTACTGTATAGTTACTTCTGGCTATTAGTAGCTATAGTTGAAAGCTAATGAATACCCAGATGAAGTTGTTGATATGTATTATTCTTGGTTCAACATTTATTTTTATTTTTATGTGTTTACTGCTCATATTCATTCGTTTACTCTCTTAGATTTTTCATTTTGCTAGTTAACTAAAGTTATGTTATTAGCATCTTTTGAATTTTTTTTAATTGTTGATTCGTTTCAATGATAAGTTTGATGAATTGATACGTTGAATGAGTATCAAACCTATTATTATCGTATAATGGTTATACAATAAGATTTCAAGAAGAATAGATTAATAAAAAATATTTTCAACCTCCAGTTAGGTTGTAGTTTAATTGATAATTTAAAATAGTTGAAATTCTTGTGTGTATTATAGATGATTGAAAATTCTTGTCTCAACATTTATTTTTAAAGGATACTAGTATACGTGTCCGCGCGTTGCACGGATATTTTAAAATATAATATAATATTTTAAATTGTAAATAACTAATAAAATTTATCATGCAATTAGTAATATTTTTAAAATGATAATATGAATCATTAAATTATTTAATTCAACGCATTAAATTAAAGATATATTTTGTGATTTTTTTAACTGAAACAAATAAATTTGATTTGGATCTAAAATTTATTTTTATTTTTTCCAACATAGATTATCAAACTAATTAATCTATCTCAATTTAAAATTGTAAAATCAAATTTAAAATTTAAAATTATAAAGTTGTAAATTTTCTTTCAATAATAATAATAAAAATAATATTAATTATTATTATTTAATAAAAAATATAACAAAAAATATGGATTTAAGAAGTTGACTTAAACTGTTTTACTTGTTCCCGAAACATCTTCTCAATTACTTTATTTCTTAGATTTATGAAAAAAAGTAACACAATAAATTAAGTTACAAAATAATGCATATTTACAAAAAAAAAAAAAGATAAATAAAAGACAATAACATATATAGTAAAAATATATAAAGGGATAACACATGAAATTAATCGTGTAAACTCTTTTAATCATCATATACAAAAACGAAGTTACTATAATATTTTAACTACGAATTCTTTTTTAAATTTTTGATTGAATTAAAGCTACATATACAAACATAAAGATAAAACAACGTAATAATCCACCATCTCTTAGTTGTCTATAAGAAATATACAACTTTATTTTTCACATCACATTTCAATAAATATATATTTTCTTCACCCAAAATGAATTACATAGTATAATAATATAATAATACCTCTCACATTCAAGAAACCTAAACTATTAAAATGTACTCCAATATTAATTTTATAAGAGAGTATAATGCAAATAACAGTAAACAACATGATTTTGCCATAATTTACATATGTTAGTGATGATCAAATCAAATTAGCCTATATATTTTCATGAATAACGAAATATGATATAATTATGGCATGTTACTTAATGAGTTCAAGATTCAATTATCCAATGCCCGGATGATGAATAATAATTAGCTACTAAAATACATAAATAAATAACAAAAAAAATCAACAATGTACATTATATTGTAACTATCGAAGCATGGGATCAAAAATATTAGCAAGTATCTCATAGAAGCAATTAAATATTACAATAAAAGGATGTGGGGTTGCATGAGGTGGAGTTATAGTGGAGAAATGGAGCAGTTGATTTTTTTTAAAAAAAGCGGTAAAGACTGCTCTAAAGTGAATTAATAATTATTTTTGTGTTTATTTTTTAAAATTAATAATAGATTATTATTATTATTATTATTATTATTATTATTATTTAAATAATAATTTAAACTATTATTCTTAGTATTATAAATTCAGATTTTATATTAATTTTGCAAATTCTGTTTTTTTATGATGCTAACTTATTTCTTAGAATTCTCAAATGTCTATTGTGGTGAATTTTTTTTTTTGGTTGAGTTTTAAAATTAATAAAGTAGCCTCAATTTTTAAAATTTTATTTTATTTTAAATTTTAGTAATTTATTATTTAATTATATTACATGTAATTAATAATTTTAATTGAAATAGTCCTTCAAATTCTGCACTACTAACGTGGTGCATTTTTTTTCTTTTTAATTTTACATTTTAAAATTAATAATCACACTTTAAAAAAAATAATTAGTAATTTATTATTTAATCCTATTACATTTAAATAATAATATTTAATTAATTAAAAAGCCTATTTTTTGTGGTGCTAACATGTAGGCGCGCTATCACTTCTCCTGTTATATATATATATATATATATAGATTACAAATTCAGATTTTATATTAATTTTGCAAATTCTATTTTTTATGATGCCAACTTATTCCTTAGAATCAGGGGCGGATCTGCATGTAATGGTGGGGATGCCACAACACCCAGTGATTTTGGTTAAAATTTTGTGTATATATATATATATATATAAGATATAAATATATATTAACTTTGCCACCCAGTAAACAAAGTTGTGAATGGTGCTGCTGGTAGAGGATGTGGTTTGCCACACTCGCAATGCAAGTTTGAACCTTGCTTTTGGCATTAATTTTTTTGCCTTTCTCGAAGAGCTTCTCAGATCTTGTTTTCCCTATTAATGTGGAAAGGGTTTTAGTTTTTTATTTCTTCCATTGGTTCTTATTTATAAGCTATTCTTTAATAATTCAAATCGACTCCTTTTTTCTTTAACTAATTCTTAATTTTTTGTACTTTCTCTTTCACAAATTATTAATCTCTTGATGTGAGTATTACATGTGTATTCTTTATCAATTAATGACAACTGAATTATGAACGTCACATAAATATTACTAAGAATATATTTAAATAGTGTATTTTTTAAGTTTTAAAAATGATGAATACTATTATGTTAGAGTTCTTTTAATTTAAAGGTTCTTCCGATCTTCATCGACTTTCTTGCTAAGTAAGATGACGGGGTTGAAACTATAATTTTTATTCTTTCTCTACTATATCTCAACAACTTATAAAAGTTTGAATTTTTAATGTGGAAAATCCTTTTTACTGCAAAGTTTTAGAGAATAAGGCCTCTAATTCCTTAAAATAAAAAATTGAATTGTTTAGTTATCTCTTACCTCAAAATATCTAAAAGAAAATATTACTAACATGCATGTTTGATCAATTTGTTTATAAAAATCGAAAAGGATTAATAACCCGAATTATAATCTAAAAATGGAGGAACCAACCCGTTTATCTTATTTGGACAATGTGGCACCCACGACTTCTAAATCCTAAATCTGCCTCTTCTTAGAATTCTCAAATGTCTATCGTGGTGATTTTATTTTATTTTTGGTTGAATTTTAAAATTAATAAATTACCCTTAATTTTTAAAACTTTATTTTACTTTAAATTTTAGTAATTTATTATTTAATTCTATTACATGTAATTAATAATTTTAATTGAAATAGTCCTTCAAATTCTGCACTACTAACGTGGTGCATTTCTTTTCTTTTTTTTTAATTTTACATTTTAAAATTAATAATCACACTTTTTAAATTTTTTTTATTAATTTATTATTTAATCCAATTACATTTAAATAATAAATTTTAATTAATTAAAAAGCCTTTTTTTGTGGCTGACACGTACGTGCTATCACCTCTTTTATATATATATATAGACGGATAGATAGGCAAAAGAGGAGTGATGTGACATTCTTTCTTTTGATTAATGATATTAATTTTATTTTTCTTAATTATTTTTAAAAAATAGCTTCATAACCCGTATTTCTTTATCTTCATAACTTCTACTTTTAATTAGTAATTAATAATACCCATAAAGTTGGTTTATGTAAATATCTAGTTGGTTTCATTATATATAAAGTTGGACAAGAATTGTTTTTTAATATTATAAATATTTATGTAATTATAAAATCATTTCATTCATTATAAAATAAAATAATTAAAATATGTTAAATTATTTTTAATATAAATATTTACAGTTTTTTTAACGGAACAAAAATAAAAATGAAGGAGACAAATATAATTCCATTATCATTCATTATAAAAGAAAATAATTAAAATATGTTAAGTTATTTTGAATATAAGAATTTACATTTCTTTTGAGTGGACAAAAATAAAAAATGAAGGAGACAAATGGAATATCTTATTGTCCTATACAACAACACAATTTTTATCAACATAGTAACGAAGTCAGAAATTTATGTGAAATTCTATAACTTGTACAACAAAAAAGCTTTATATTACGTTGGCACGTAGTTCTGGGAATGTGAGGGTACGCTGAACCCTAGTCCAATTCGGTGCTAAGTTTACTCCCAACCAAATATGTATATAGCTATAATGCAACTGAGATACTGTGTAGCTAAAAATACTGACATGATATCTAAAAATGCAACATAAATATACTAAAAGATATGACATTCGAGTTCTGAAGCATGATTTTCTGTTTGATTTTCCTAACAAGTATAATTCATGAGTACTGATAATTAATGCAAGTTAGGATTCCTAATTCTATACATGGAACTATGCAAAATTCACAAAGTTAAAATATTCCCATAAAAGAAAAAAAAGTCATCTATTGGAAACAAACTAAAATGGGAAACAAAAGTATTTTGGATTTTCAATGGATGGAGGAAGTGTTTTGCCTATTTTTTAATATTGATTTTGTCACAATTTTTGTATAGAATATTCAATCGTCTTTTTATATATTTAATAGAAATAGTAACTCCATGTGAGAGAAGGAGAGAAGAAGAGCATGTTCTATTTGGTAGAAATATTATTGAAGCTAAACTAAGAACACATTGACAAATGATAAAAAAAATTCTTAAATGATGGAATTTTAGGTAATTATTTGAATGTATATGTAAGATTAATATATATGGTATGCATATATGTCGAATTCGGTAGTTTTTTCATACATACCACAGGAATCTTGAATCTTAAATATTTTTATCATTGTACTCCCTCCATTTAAAAAAGAATGACCTAGTTTGACTTGACAAAAAAATTAAGAAAATAAAGAAGATTTTTAAATTTTATAGTTCTAAATTAAAGTTATATCAAATGTACCAAAATTACTTTTTAATCTTATGAAATTAAATATACATGTGGAAATCTAAAATTATAATATTTTCAGAAAAGAAAAAAGGCATCTTTCTCAAACGAACTAAAACAAAATAATAGTATATCATCTTTTTTTAAAACAAACTAAAAGGGAAAAAAATTCAAATTTCTTTATAAACGGTGAGTAATTTTGATATTTTGACTCCTTTTTTGTGTGACTGTATAATACCTCGGTCTTAGAAAGAGCTAAATTTAGAAAGAGCTAAACTAGAAATAGCTAAATTGAGAATTGGGCAAGTTAGTCTTCAATTTGAGTTATGGGTCAACTTCAAAGAGCTATAACTTTCAGCTTAGGATGATTTAGGTGACTCATAAGGTATCAAATGAAAGATCATTGAATACTCTTTCCAACGCCACCAAGTTTGCTAAATTCCAAATTTGGATGAGGGAGATATGCCTGTTTAAGTACAACCTGTCCAGTTAAGGAAAGTAAGCCATTTTAAGGAGGGTCTTTTCCATACCCCACTAGTCTAAAATGTTTTACCCGCACTACTAAAAAAACAGTGAATACCGACATAAAAATTTCTGACCTCAAATGGAGGTCGGTAATTTCCGACCTCCGGAGGTCGGTATTTATAAGTAGTCAGTTTTTATGCAAAATAAAGCTGGAAAACCAAATTCCGACCTCCGGAGGTCGGTATTTATAAGTAGTCGGTTTTTATGCAAAATAAAGCTGGAAAACCAAATTCCGACCTACGGAGGTCGGTATTTATAAGTAGTTGGTTTTTGTGCAAAATAAAGCGGGAAAACCAAATTCTGACCTCTGGAGGTCGGAATTTTTCCGAAAAAATTGAATTACATTAAAAATACCGACCTCATGAGGTCGGTATTTTTATATTTAATTGAGAAAATAATACCGACATCAAGAGGTCGGTTTTTATTGTAATTCATTAAAAATTCCGACCTCCTGAGGTCGGAATTTTTTCTCAATTAAATATTTTATAATACCGACTTCCGAATGTCGGTAGTATGTAATTAAAATACCGACCTCATGAGGTCGATATTTTTATTTAATCTAATTACTATTAATTAAAGCGACATCCGGAGGTCGGTATTTTTATTTCATCTAATTACTTTTAAAAGCGACATCCGGAGGTCGGTTTACAGAAAGCGGGAAAATCAAATTCCGACCTCTGGAGGTCGGAATTTTTCCTGGAAAAATGAATTACAATAAAAATACCGACCTCATGAGGTCGGTATTTTTTATATTTAATTGAAAAAATAATACCGACATCAAGAGGTCGATTTTTATTGTACTTCATTAAAAATTCCGACCTCCTGAGGTCGGAATTTTTTCTCAATTAAATATTTTATAATACCGACTACCGAATGTCGGTAGTATGTAATTAAAATACCGACCTCATGAGGTCGGTATTTTTATTTCATCTAATTACTATTAATTAAATAGACATCCGGAGGTCGGTATTTTTATTTCATCTAATTACTTTTAAAAGCGACATCCGGAGGTCGGTTTGCAAAAAGCGGGAAAACCAAATTCCGACCTCTGGAGGTCAAAATTTTTCCCGAAAAAAATGAATTACAATAAAAACCGACCTCTTGATGTCGGTATTAAATTATTTTTTCTGAATAGGTTTTGTGTAAAATAAAAAACTAAAAAAATTATAATACCAACTTTCGTATATCGGTAAAATTAAATAGTAAAAATAAATTAATATAAAATACCGACCTCATGAGGTCGGTATTTTTTATATTTAATGGAGAAAATAATTTAATACCGACATCAAGAGGTCGGTTTTTATTGTAATTCATTAAAAATTCCGACCTCTTGAGGTCGGAATTTTTTCTCAATTAAATATTTCATAATACCGACTTCCGAATGTCGGTAAAAATTAAATAGTATGTAATTAAAATACCGACCTCATGAGGTATATATATATATATATATATATATATATAGATAAATACATATAGATGTATATGTATACACACACACACACACACACACACACACACACACATATATATATATATACATCTATATCAAGAGGTCAGTTTTTATTGTATACATATATACGTATACATCTATATATATATATATATATATATATACATATATACATAATTATTTTAATATAAACTCACCTCTTGAGGTTGATTTAATTAATTAAACATATATATGTATGTATACGTATACATAGATGTATATATATGTATGTATACTTATACATATATTATATGTTGATGTGTAGTTAAATTATATATATATATATATATATATATATATATATATATATAATTATTTTAATATAAATTCACCTCTTGAGGTTGATTTTATTAATGAAACATATATATGTATGTATACATATACATAGATGTATATATATGTATGTATACATATACATATATATATATATATATATATATATATATATATAATTATTTTAATATAAACTCACCTCTTGAGGTTGATTTTATTAATTAAACATATATATATATATATATAACTATATATATATATATATATATATATATATAGATGTATACATTAATAAATACCAACCTAAAGAGGTCGGTATATTTAAATTATTATTTTATTTAAATAATATCGACTTTATGATACCAGTATTTATTAAATATTTTTAAATATAGATAATTATTCACTTCTTGAGGTTGATTTTATTAATTAAACATATATATATATATATATATATATATATATAGAGAGAGAGAGAGAGAGAGAGAGAGAGATGTATATATATGTATATATATATAGATGTATACATTAATAAATACAAACCAAAATGTGTATATATACACATTTATAGATATATATTAATTTACATATATATTATATTTATCATATAATATATATATATATATATATATATATATATATATAGAGAGAGAGAGAGAGAGAGAGAGAGAGAGAGATGTATACATTAATAAATACCAACCTAAATGTGTATATATACACATTTATAGATATATATTAATTATATATATATATATATATATATAGATGTATACATTAATAAATACCAACCTATATAGATGTATATATATGTATATATATAATTTACATATATTAATTTACATATATATTATATTTATTATATATATATATATATAGATGTATATATATGTATATATATATATATATGTATACATTAATAAATACCAACCTAAATGTGTATATATACACATTTATAGATATATATTAATTTACATATATATATATGTATATATATATAGATGTATACATTAATAAATACCAACCTAAAGAGGTCGATATATTTATTCACTTCTTGAGGTTGATTTTATTAATTAAACATATATATATATAGATGTATACATTAATAAATACCAACCTAAAGAGGTCGATATATTTATTCACTTCTTGAGGTTGATTTTATTAATTAAACATATATATATATATATATATATATATATATATATTATATATATAGATGTATATATATATATATATATTTGTATGTATATATATAGATGTATATATGTGTATATATATATGGATGTATACATTAATAAATACCAACCTAAAGAGGTCGGTATATTTAAATTATTATTTTATTTAAATAATATCGACTTTATGATACCAGTATTTATTACATATTTTTAAATATAGATAATTATTCACTTCTTGAGGTTGATTTTATTAATTAAACACACACACACACACACACACACACACATATATATATATAGATATAATTTACGTATATTAATTTACATATATATATATATATATAGATGTGTATATATATATATATATAGATATAATTTACATATATTAATTTACATATATATATATATATATATATATATATATATATATATATATAGACGTATACATTAATAAATACCAACGTAAAGAGGTCGGTATATTTAAATTATTATTTTATTTAAATAATATCGACTTTATGATACTAGTATTTATTAAATATTTTTAAATATATATAATTATTCACTTCTTGAGGTTGATTTAATTAATTACATATATATATATATATATATATATATATATATAGATGTATACAATAAAAATACCATCCTAAAGTGGTCGGTATATTTAAATTATTATTTTATTTAAATAATATCAACTTTATGATACCAATATTTATTAAATATTTTTACATATAGATAATTATTTTTAAAAATACCGACATCCCGTGGTCGGTAAATTAAACAATTCTTCTTAAAAAAGAATGATAATATAAGTTTTATTCCTAAATCTAACTTTCAAAACCTAAAATCACTTTCACTCTCCACCCTTGACCCACCCCGACCCACCCCGTCGGCGCCCACCCCCGACCCACCCCATCGGCGCCCATCCCCGACCATCTCCGACCGGCGCCATGCCACCGTTGTCCACCGCCGCCACTCCACCTTCGCAGCAGCAGGGAAGGTCGCGGCAGCTGCAGAGGAGGTCACGCCCAGCAGCAGGAGGTGGCGCGCCTCCATCCCGCCGGTGCTGCCTCCTTCCCGACCGGCGCCGCATCCATTACTGACGGTGACGGCCCTTTCCTTCATTCCAAATCCCATTTATGACTAATCCACATAATGCCAATCAACAATTTTTATTTTTTATTTATTTATATTACTTTGAAAAGTTTTTATCAATCAACTCTCAACTTCACTTGTTTGTTTAAAACCCCCTTTTCCAACAATAATATTAATGATTGATTGTTAGTTCGTAAGTAAATGATTTAGGGTTTTTGATTGTTAGTTTGAATTAGGGATTATTTGATTGTTAGTTTGTGTTTGTTGATTGTGAATTAAAAATTTTAATGTTAGGGTTAGTTTGAATTAGGGTATCTTAGGATTTGTTTGAAATTTAGTATTTCTTAAGTTAATTAGTTTGATTTTGGAATTGTAAGATTAAATTGAATTAGGATATTTAAGGAGTTGTTTGAACTTGGGTATTATTTGAGTTAGTTTGAATTATTATTGAGATTTTAGGTCTAATAGTTTGAATTTGGGATTAGGAATAGCTAGCTAATTTGAATTTAGGATTTTAGAACTATTTAGATTTTGGGATTTTAGGGCTAGTTTGAATTTGTGATTTTAAGATTAGTTTGAATTTTGATTTTAGGACTAGTTTGAATTATTATTGAGATTTTAGGATTACTAATAGTTTGAATTTGGGATTTTAGCACTATAGTTTGATTTTTGAATTCTAGGAGTACTTTCAATTTGTGATTTTAAGACTAGTTTGAATTTGGAATTTAGGACTAATAGTTTGAATTATATTTGATATTTTAGGACTAATTAATAGTTTGAAGTTGGGACACTAGCTAGCTAGTTTGAATTTAGAATTTTAGGGATTTGAATTACAACTTAATTAGAACTTATAATTAATTATAGCTTGAATTTACTATACATTAACTTAATTAGGAATATGAACTTGAAATTAGAACTTGAACTTGGAACTAATTAGCTTGAATATATAACTAATTAAGTTTAGAAATTAGATATGAACTTGAATTGAAACTTGAACTTATTAAAACTTGAATATATATATATATATATATAAAACACTTATTTTGTTGGGTATGAATTTATATTTAACTAATTTAAGAACTTTTCATGCTAGGCAATTGAGGAAGCTCAACATCTAAAAAAGTTGATACAAGACTTTATTGCTTCTTTCATCAAAGTTGGAAATAAGGTTGGTGATTCTAAATTTCTTAAGTTAAAGTACAATTGTTTTCAATAATGTGTTTGTGTCCATTTAGTATTAATACTTAACTTTAATTTTGTGATTATTTTTTTGTGTCCATCGAGTGTTTGTTAAGCATAAGTACCAACACTAGTTGATCCTATTGATGACAAAATTGATTTTCTTGCAAGATCGATTTGTGTCCATCTAGTGTTGCTATTTAGCTTTAATTTAGGAATAATGTGTTTGTTAAGCATCAGTATCAACACTAGTTGATCCTATAGATGACAAAATTGATTTTCTTGCAAGATCGATTTGTGTCCATCTAGTGTTGCTATTTAGCTTTAATTTAGAAATAATGTGTTTGTTAAGCATAAGTATCAACACTAGTTGATCCTATAGATGACAAAATTGATTTTCTTGGAATATCGATTTGTGTCCATCTAGTGTTGCTATTTAGCTTTAATTTAGGAATAATGTGTTTGTTAAGCATAAGTATCAACACTAGTTGATCCTATAGATGACAAAATTGATTTTCTTGGAATATCGATTTGTGTCCATCTAGTGTTGCTATTAAGCTTTAATTTAGGAATAATGTGTTTGTTAAGCATAAGTATCAACACTAGTTGATCCTATAGATGACAAAATTGATTTTCTTGCAAGATCGATTTGTGTCCATCTAGTGTTGACACTTATCTTTAAAAAATTGTTAAGTTGTTTAAATAAGTTAAATTAAATAATGTGGTTTTGTTGATAGATTTAGTTGTTGGAATTAAGTCAAAACTAATGTAGGTAAAGTTAAAAAGTTGTTATGTTGTTTAACTAAGTTAAAATGAATAATGTCGGTTTAATTAGTGAATTTAGTTGTTGGAACTAAGTCTAAACTAAAGTAGGTAAAGTTAAAAAATTGTTATGTTGTTTAACTAAGTTAAAATGAATAATGTCGGTTTAATAAGTGAATTTAGTTGTTGAAACTAAGTCTAAACTAAACTAGGTAAAGTTAAAAAGTTGTTATGTTGTTTAACTAAGTTAAAATGAATAATGTCGGTTTAATTAGTGAATTTAGTTGTTGGAACTAAGTCTAAACTAAAGTAGGTAAAGTTAAAAAGTTGTTATGTTGTTTAACTAAGTTAAAATGAATAATGTCGGTTTAGTTCGTGAATTTAGTTGTTGGAACTAAGTCAAAACTAACTAGGTAAAGTTAAAAAGTTGTTATGTTGTTTAACAAAGTTAAAATGAATAATGTCGGTTTAGTTCGTGAATTTAGTTGTTGAAACTAAGTCAAAACTAAAGTAGGTAAAGTTAAAAAGTTGTTATGTTGTTTAACTAAGTTAAAATGAATAATGTCGGTTTAATTAGTGAATTTAGTTGTTGGAACTAAGTCTAAACTAAAGTAGGTAAAGTTAAAAAGTTGTTATGTTGTTTAACTAACTTAAAATGAATAATGTCGGTTTAGTTAGTGAATTTAGTTGTTGAAACTAAGTCAAAACTAAAGTAGGTAAAGTTAAAAAGTTGTTATGTTGTTTAACTAAGTTAAAATGAATAATGTCGGTTTAATTAGTGAATTTAGTTGTTGGAACTAAGTCTAAACTAAAGTAGGTAAAGTTAAAAAGTTGTTATGTTGTTTAACTAAGTTAAAATGAATAATGTCGGTTTAATTAGTGAATTTAGTTGTTGGAACTAAGTCTAAACTAAAGTAGGTAAAGTTAAAAAGTTGTTATGTTGTTTAACTAAGTTAAAATGAATAATGTCGGTTTAATTAGTGAATTTAGTTGTTGAAACTAAGTCTAAACTAAAGTAGGTAAAGTTAAAAAGTTGTTATGTTGTTTAACTAAGTTAAAATGAATAATGTTGGTTTAATTAGTGAATTTAGTTGTTGGAACTAAGTCTAAACTAAAGTAGGTAAAGTTAAAAAGTTGTTATGTTGTTTAACTAAGTTAAAATGAATAATGTCGGTTTAGTTAGTGAATTTAGTTGTTGAAACTAAGTCAAAACTAAAGTAGGTAAAGTTAAAAAGTTGTTATGTTGTTTAACTAAGTTAAAATGAATAATGTCGGTTTAATTAGTGAATTTAGTTGTTGGAACTAAGTCTAAACTAAAGTAGGTAAAGTTAAAAAGTTGTTATGTTGTTTAACTAAGTTAAAATGAATAATGTCGGTTTAATTAGTGAATTTAGTTGTTGAAACTAAGTCAAAACTAAAGTAGGTAAAGTTAAAAAGTTGTTATGTTGTTTAACTAAGTTAAAATGAATAATGTCGGTTTAATTAGTGAATTTAGTTGTTGGAACTAAGTCTAAACTAAAGTAGGTAAAGTTAAAAAGTTGTTATGTTGTTTAACTAAGTTAAAATGAATAATGTCGGTTTAATTAGTGAATTTAGTTGTTGAAACTAAGTCAAAACTAAAGTAGGTAAAGTTAAAAAGTTGTTATGTTGTTTAACTAAGTTAAAATGAATAATATCGGTTTAGTTAGTGAATTTAGTTGTTGAAACTAAGTCAAAACTAATGTAGTTAAAGTTAAAAAGTTAAGTTTGTTTAAATAAGTTAAAATAAATATTGTGGTTTAGTTGGTGGATTTAGTTGTTCGAATTAAGTCAAAACTAGACTAGTTAAAGTTGTTAAGTTGTTTAAGTTCGAATTAAGTCAAAACTAAATTAGTTAAAGTTCTTAAGTTGTTTAAATAAGTTAAAATAAATATGTTAAAACTAGTTAGACTTAGAAAGTGGTTAAGTTGTTTAAATAAATTCAAATGTTATTTAGTTGATGGAATTAAAAGTATCATTCTTTGTTTGTGTAGATGAATCTGATCGTAGTTGGATGTATAATAGAAACAATCACGGGTCGAGCGGGTATGATTCCAGAATTTGCAGAAGGTGTCACTAGATTTATAAATCATGCAATGACACTTGATAATTTTTTAAATTCAAGATTGATTAGGTGTCCGTGTGTTAATTGTGAAAATGTGAGATATCATACAACAGAAACTGTTGCTATGCATCTTATGATGAATGGATTCAAACAAGGGTATACAGTTTTGACTAGCCATGGTGAGGTTGAAAGTGACACTATGTTTAATAACTTTGTTGTGTTGCGGTTAGATTGTTAAGTATCAAATCTGACAATAATATTTCTCAAGGAGCAATGGACTCTATGATAGAACTTATGAAGGAATTAGTTGATCCCAATGTAGAGATTCCTGATTCTTATTATAAAGCAAATGCATTGGTGTCTAAGTTAGGACTCTCCTCGATAAGAATTGATTGTTGTCAAAAAGGTTGCATGTTATACTATAAGGAGGATGTCAATCTAGAGTCTTGTAAGTTTTGTAGTCACCCTCGCTATAAGATTGGTTCTACCTGAAAGAAACTTGCTATTAAGGCGATGCATTATTTACCTCTTATACCAAGATTGAAAAGGTTGTATACATCAAATAGCTCTGCTCCTCATATGAGATGGCACCGTGAAAATAGAAGGCCACTTGGTGTCATGTGTCATCCATCTGACGGAGAGGCTTGGAAACATTTTGATAGAACTTATCCAGATTTTGGGAATGCTATCGGATGGATGACAATTTGGAAAGTTAGCATGTCCCTTTGTATGGAAGATACTAAATCATTCACATTAAAACATGGGCGAAAGAATTCATGGTTTGGCTGTCATCGTCGGTTCTTGCCACCTGATCATGAGTTTAGGAGAAAGAAATATGCATTTAAAAAGAATAAAACTGAACGAGATGGTCACCCCCAATATTAACGGGTGATGATATTTGGGAAAGGGTTCAAATTTTCCAAAGGTAGCGAAGAACCACCGTACAAATTTGATGGGTATGGTGTTGCACATAATTGGACTAAACAGTATATTCTCGGAGTTACCTTATTGGAAGGATAATTTGCTTAGACATAATCTCGATGTCATGCATATTGAAAAGAATTATTTTGATAATCTGTTCAACCTTTGTAATGGATGTAACCGGCAAGACAAAAGATAATGTTAAGGCTAGACTTGACTTACGAGAACATTGTAGACGACCAGGAGTTGCATTTACGAGTCGCCAACAACAAGTTATTTAAGCCCAAGGCTAGTTATTCATTCACAATGGAACGAAGAGAAAAATTTGTGAGTGGGTGGAAAGCTTGAAAATGCCAGATGGATATGCCTCAAATTTGGGAAAGCGGGTTGACATTGAGCGTGGAATATTACATGGGATGAAAAGTCACGATTGTCATGTTTTTATGGAACAATTACTTCCGATTGCTTTTTGTGGATTGCTGAAAACATATGGAAGCCAATGGCGAAATCAGTTTGTTCTTCAAAGACTTGTGTTCTAGCACATTGAGATTAGAGAATCTGGTTCGAGATGGCCAAAAATATAGTTGTTATTAGTAATAAGTTGGAGAAGATTCTTCCACTGGGTTCTTTGATGTGATGGAACATCTTCCTATTCACCTTGTTCATGAAGCTCTCTTTGGGAGGTCCAGTTCAATATAGGTGGATGTATCCTTTTGAGCGGTAAGTAACTATAACACATTTATTCTTATTTCATAAATCGTTAATATATCTTTTGAAATTATATATCTAATATAAAATTTTACAGGAGCATTGGCAAGTCTAAAAGGGGTATTAAGAATAAACATAGGGTGGAGGGCTGTATGACTCAAGTATATCTAGCTAAAGAAAGATCCCACTTTTGTTCTTACTACTTTGATGATTATGTGTCGTGTTTGAGAAACAGACCTAATCGACATGATGTTCCTGGGAATGATCTGCAGTACAATCATTATCAATCTTCAACCAACCGGGTAAGGGTTCAAAAAAGCGTACATTGCACAAACTTACCGAAAAGGAGAAAAAATCTGCGAGCTTCATGTCTTGTTGAATTGTCCGTAAGTCCAACCCTTCTTAGAGTAAGAAAATTAAATATGTAAACAACACATATTCAACTCCGATTTTATTAAGGAAACTAAACGTATTTTCAATGTGATTCTACAGTTATTTTGTGAGCCAATATGGTCATGATCAAGTGTTTCCATCATTTATAACGTGGTATACTAATTGGGTAAGTGTTGTAATATATACACCTATTAAGAGATTAGTGTACTCTTCTTTCTACTAATATTGCTTTTAATTTACTAATTATATATAGGTCTACAATTCAGAAAATGCCGCCACATTTGATCAAATTTTCAAGGATATTTCTTGGGGACCGGTTACAGTTCACACAATGTCCCAATATAACGTAAATGGTTTTAAATTTGCCACAGAGAAATACTTAAATAATAAGAAAACTAATAATAGTGGTGTTTGGGTTAAAGGTGATAATGGAAATCAAAATGAGAATGTTGATTATTTTGGCGTCCTACAGGAGATTGTAGAGTTGGAGTATTTGGGTTGGCCAATCAAAAGAATAGTACTTTTCCAATGCAAGTGGTTTGATCCAACTTCAAGAGGTATGAGAGAGCTTAAGCAACATAATATCATTGAAGTCAAGCACACTAGGAAGTATGAGGCTTATGATCCTTTTATTATTGCACAAAATGCTAAGCAAGTGTACTATGCTCCTTATCCGTTGCTTAGGGATAAGTCTGATTGGTGGGTTGTAATCAAAACAAAACCGATGGGGCGAGTGGAAGTTGAGAATGAATTGGATGTTGCATATCAAAATGAAATATCAAGTGTTCATCAAGTAGTGGATCTTTGAGTTAGAAATGAATTTGGAGCATCCCGATCACATTTTAGAAGAAGTTAATAAAGAAGAGTTAGATATGCCAACAAATATGGAGGGGGATGAGGAGGAAACTTTTGAAGAGGATGAATGGATAGATGAGGAGGAAACTTAGAAGATGATGCATGTGAATGGATAGATGATGAAGAAACTTCCGAAGAGGATGAATAACAATTTGTATGTTTAGTTGGTGGATTTTTAGCTATTCATATTTGAGTATACTTTATATTTTAGTAGTTTTAACGTTTGTTCGACATTGTGAAAGACTATTTGGATTAAGCCTTATGTTATGATAACTTTGTTTGATATATTTGTTCGACATTGTGAAATTATTTTGTACTACTTTGTTTTAATCTGTATATTTATTTGATATAGATGGTAGATAAAGACAAGGGTAAATCAAAAAAATCCTCTAATCCGAAAAAGAAATTTAAGGCCAATGCTATGAGAAGGCCCCTTTGGGGTCGTGATATCTGATGAGCCCTCTCGAGTTAATATTTCAAAAAAAGCCTCAGTTTCAACTACTCACTGGACACACCAGTCACATAATGCTTCTACTCATGTGGCGTCACAATTTGGTTAGACTATATCTACACCTTTGTGGTACCTAGTTCGGGTTACCAAACATTGCGGGGGCTATTCACATCTTGGTCGTGGGTCTAACATACCATCATCTAGTGCTAGTCAGTGCAATAGTTTGAATACTAGTAGTGGATCAATTAGACTTTCCAATATTCATATTGAATCCAATGGCTCAGAGCCTAATACTCCCACCACCCAGCACTCAGATGCACATGCTCCTCTGCCAGGCGATAGAGACAATTTTCGGAGACTCATCATCGAGCCATTAGGATACAAGTATGATTTAATTATGTTTCATCTTTCATTTATCTATTTATATTTTAATTGATTGATTATTTTTTGTTTACTCTACTTCGTCAATGAACTCGTATTTCAGCTTACGTCCGGATGTGGGTATGGCAAAGATTATATTAAAGTGCATCAAAACTCACTATAATGGTGTGTATCCGAATTGGAGTTCGATTCCACTTAACACCCAAGGGCAGATGTTCAATGAATTTAAGGTAAGAATATATATAAGTTAAATTCATATCATACACATTTAAATTCTCTAGTCATTTGAACAATATATATTTAGTAATTTTTTATTACAGAAATATTATGTATGGGCTCCCGAACACGAAGATGATGTTCAAGTGAACTTCAAGCTTAAAGCTTCAAAGTTGCTTTCTAGCACATTTTGTGATTGTCGAAGAGAAAACAGAATGCCTGGGTTTATGGTTCCGGATCGATGGGCTTTATTCTTGAAACATTGGAGTCTTGATGAAAAATTTAAAAAGAGGAGTGAAATTGGGAAGATGGCTCGCGCATCGAAAAGGGAGACTCTTTACACCTTTGGTGGAGCTATTAGCCGGGTTACTAGGAAGGAAAGAATGGTATACTTTCTTAATTTAGTAAAATAAATTTTCTTTTTTGATAAGTACTTTTTGGAGATTAATGAAATCAAATTCTATATGTTATTTGCGGGAAAAAAGAGTTGGGTAGGCCGATAGTTTGTACCGAGAGATGTTCAAGGTTACTCACGTCAAGAAGAGTACGAACCCCACAGAAGAAGAAAGATGGATTGAGCCACGTGCTCAAGAGACATATGTAAGAACTCCATTCAAATTTTTTTTCTTTTCCTTGTATATATTACATTCTTATTCGTAGAGTTCTTTGTTTAAATTACAGGATAGGTATATACGAATATCTCAGGAATATCATAGTACTCTACCTCTTGAGAGTCAAGATAGACCATTTACACAAGAAGAAAACGAGAATCTTTGGAAATAGAGTGCTGGTGAACCGATTAGAGGTTCAGTCTACGGCTATCCAGAAAAGGCATATCAGAAGAAGAAGTCTTGGTATTGTGGTTCATCATCCTGAAGCTTTGATGGTGGGGATAGAGAGACAATATTTGCAATGGAGAGTAAGATAGCTTATCTCAATGCCGAGCTTGCTGCTGTAGCCGAAAAAGAGAAGAAGAGAGAAGAAAGAGAGAAGAAGAGAGAGGAGGAGATTGCGGCAACAAAGGAGGTAGAGAACAAGAGGTATGCAGCACTTCAGGCCCAACTAACTTTTCTTTTTGAATCAGGAAATATTCTTCCTCCATGTCCGGCTAGCAATGATGAATCTGATCAGGAGGGTGATGAGAATGATAAGTCTAATAAGGAGAGTGAGGGTGATGAAGAGTAGTTGTATCTATTTGACATTCTAAACTTCTATATTTTTGGAATTGTTTAATTTGATCGTATTTTAGTTTATTTTGAAGTTGGATGAAGTTTATTTTGAAATAGTTTAATGTATACGTTGAAAATATTGTGTTGTTTTGGTTGGATGAAGTTTATTTGGCTTTGGGTTGTTTTGGTTGGATGAGTTTTATTTGGCTTTGGATTGTTTTGGTTGGATGAGTTTTATTTGGCTTTGGGTTGTTTTGGTAATGAATTTTATTTGGCTTTGGGTTGTTTTGGTAATGAATTTTATTTGGCTTTGGGTTGTTTTTGTTGGATGAAGTTTATTTGGCTTTGGGTTGTTTTAGTATAAATATGCAGGTGGGCAACAAAAAATTACAGCAATTTGCTTTGTTTGTTTTGCTGTGAAAACCGACCTCCGGAGGTTGGAATTTCAAAAATAAAAAATAAAAATACCGACCTCCGGAGGTCGGAATTTCAACATTACAAAAATAAAAATACCGACCTCCGGAGGTCGGAATTTCAAAATTACACAAATAAAAATACCGACGTCCGGAGGTCGGAATTTCAATATTACAAAAATAAAAATATCGACCTCTGGAGGTCGGAATTTCAAAATTACACAAATAAAAATACCGACGTCCAGAGGTTGGAATTTCAACATTACAAAAATAAAAATACCGACCTCCGGAGGTCGGAATTTCAACATTACACAAATAAAAATACCGACCTCCGGAAGTCGGAATTTCAATATTACAAAAATAAAAATACCGACCTCCGGAGGTTGGAATTTCAACATTACAAAAATAAAAATACTGACCTCCGGAGGTCGGAATTTCAACATTACAAAAATAAAAATACCGACCTCCGGAGGTCGGAATTTCAACATTACAAAAATAAAAATACCGACCTCCAGAAGTCGAAATTTCAACATTACACAAATAAAAATACCGACCTCCGGAGGTCGAAATTTCAATATTACAAAAATAAAAATACCGACCTCCAGAGGTCGGAATTTAAAAAAATGAATATTCTGACATAAAATAAAAACCGACCTCGAGAGGTCGATAAATACCGACCTCCAGAGGTCGGTATTGAATAGCGACTAAGCTTTTTCCGACCTAAGCTGGGATGTCGGTTTTAGGTCGGTATTTCAAGGAATACTGACCTTCGGAGGTCGGTATTTCAAGGAATACTGACCTTCGGAGGTCGGTATTTCAAGGAATACCGACCTTCGGAGGTCGGTGTTTCTAGGTCGGTATTGACTGTTTTTTTAGTAGTGCCGCCTAATTTAAGGTGTCTAATCAGATTGAGTCAATTGGGATTTATTCCAAATCGTTCAAGAGAAGAAAAGAGAGAAGGGTGGAGAAAGTTCAAGCATTCTTCGAATTTGAGGATTTTTGTCAAGGATTCAATTCCTTTGAGGTATGTAAGCTTTCATACTGTTGGTATTGTTCTCCCTCACGCCAATCTTGTAAACTTTCATCCATGAATTCATATTAAAGTTGAATGATTGAGAGTCTTCCTGAATTCTTGAGGTTTAGCTTCACTCTTTATTAATGGAGTCTTGTTGAGTTCATGAGGTGAGGGTTTTGCGAATGAGTGTTATTCTTGATGAATTTTGTCTGGTTTTCATTGAAAACGTTTTAGGTTATGAGAATTTGTGAATTTTGACCATAGATTTGCAGTGGGTATGAGTTGAATTGAGTTTGGGAGAGGAAGAAAAGATCGGGAAATAATTGATCCCAGGTCTGCATCACTGAGGTTCCTCAGATTTGCAGTACCGAGTTGACAAAATATTTAATCCTTCTCCGCATTGTGCCTATGCCCTCAAATTTTTTGTCTTCACTCGTTTCTTTTTATCAACCATCCAAACTCCATTAATCATTGACAAATTCTCTATATCCAAATCATAATTCTTGAATTCAATTTTCAAATGCAAGATAGATTTAAGAGTAAAGTTCGAGGGAGTTCTTTTGAGTCATTTTGAGAAGTATTTTGCAAACCTTTAAAATTGTTTTAAGACTTGAGCACTTGAGTATGAGGATGAGCAGAGTTGAGTTTCATTTTTCAAAATGAATATAAGAGAATTAAGTATTCCCAAGAGTAAACATTTGACATTTAAAATGAGGAGGAAACCTTGATCTCCAAATGAGTTCATTAGGAGTTTTTTAGTATAATTTCTTTTAAGAGAACCTTTTGAGTAATAATCTTAAGAGTTTGAGGATAGGGAAATGTTTTTAAACATATTAATATGAGTTATATTACTGGGAGTAGTATTGACCACTGATATGGGGATGAGTTCAGACAACTCAAAGTCCTTATAAAACCATGTATGCCGACGTTGGTAAAAGGGTCATACATTTTAGATGATTTCTTATTGCTTTTAAATCATAGCTTAGTGGAAACACTTAGTTGAGGATGTCTTATACTTCGTCAAGGTATAGGAGAGATCTAGTAGCGTGGGCGAGACGTTGTATCATCACATAACTAAAGTGATGGTTGTCGGTTAGAGAATCTCCCAAATAAGAGTAAAAAGGTATTAATGTATTTTAAAATATATTGAGTCATTATCTACTATTTTAAAAGTTTTTTGTATAATGCATCTATATTGTTGCTTTTATATTGAAGTGAGTTGAGTTTTTCTGGGTTTAGTATCTCTGCTTTTCCTTGAGTTGAATTGACTTAAGTTGAGAGGAGGTGAGCATGTTCTTTATTTTATCATGTCAAGCTTATGTCAGTGCTTTAGAGTTCCCCTTGCATGCTCGTATATTCCATGTACTGAAACCATTTGGCCTGCATCTTTCATGATGCAAGTATATGTAACCAAGGTAATCATTAGGTGCTTCGTTGATCCAGTCGATTTCCAGATTTTTCTTGGTGAGCTTTCTTGATTTCGGAGTATTCCCATTTACCTTCTAGTTTGGCTGTTTTAGGATGTTGTGGGTCTTGTCCCGACCTCCATCAGAGTTATTACAGGCTTCATAGATAGTAGAGTTTTCAGAAGTCTGTTTCATTTTCAGTTGTTGATGTTCTAGACTTGAGTTGCTTCTTTTGGCCAGTTAAATATTTCTTAAAAATATTCTTATTTATGTATTTGAGACATTTGAGTTCATCTAATGTTGAGTGAATCTTCCGTTGAGAGTTGAGCCAGGCCAAGGGTTCACATTGGTCAAGCAATGGTTCTCGAGTGCCAGTTTCTCCCAGAGTATAGTCTCGGGGCGTGAAAAACTTGGTATCAGAGTACAAAGTTCAAGTGTCCTAGAGTGTCTATGAAGCCATGTTTGTAGAGCCTTAATTATCAGTGTGGAGCACGCCATATCTATCATTAGGAGGCTACAACTTATAGGAGCTATCTCACTTTTTCCATACTCTTTTCGTGAGATAGAGTTCAAATCTATAAAATTTCTTTCTAATGGGTGCTTGCACGTATTTTTTAGATCATGCCTCCACAAGAGTTGTTCGAGGTCATCCTGCTAGGAGGAATGTTGATCCTCAGGATCAAGGGGTCTCGAATGCACCAGAAGTATGACCCCAAGGTGAGGTCACTAATGTTGAGTTTCGGGATGCTATTCGGATGTTGAGTTAAGTTGTGACCAACCAAGTTGGGCTGCAAAGACGCAATAGAGAGGATGTAGCGGATATATCCAAGATCTATGAGTTCTTAAGGATGAATCTCCAGACTTCAGCGGTTCAAGTGTCACTGAGGATCTGAAAAACATTGTGGAAGAGTTGCAGAAAGTATTTGAGGGAATGCATGTTGCAGCTGTTGAGCGGGTGGAACTAGCTTCATACCAACTGAAAGGTGTTGCTAGGGTCTGGTATGACCAATGGAAGAAGAGTAGAGCTGAGGGTGCACCAATTGTGAGCTGGGTTGTGTTCGAAGAGGCCTTCTTGGAGCATTTCTTTCCCCGTGAGTTGAGGGAGGCGAAGGTAAGATTTTTGTTAGCTTGAAGTAGGAATCCATGAGTGTGCATGAGTATAGACTTAAGTTCACTCAACTGTCCCACTATGCTCTGGAAATGGATGTTTACATGAGGCATAGGATGAGTTTATTTGTATCTGGGTTGTCTCGCTTGTCAAGTAAGGAGAGCAAGACAGCTATGCTCCATTAGTGATGAGTACGGGTAGTAGAAGGGTAATGCAAACCGGTCATCTTTTCAACAAAAGCCAACTGGACCTACTCCATCATCTGCTAGTGCACCTGCACCAATGAACAGAGGTGAGTTAAAGAATCGTAATTCTCAAAACTTTAGAGTTAGACCTACACAATCTCAAGGTAGTGTTGCACAAGGAGGTAATTAGACTCATGCATGTGCTAAGTGTGGTAGGAACCACCCAGGGTCGTGTCGTGATGGCTCTACTAGTTGCGAAAAATGTGATCAAGAGCATGTCCTAAGAACATGCAAGGTAATGGTAATTGATGCAATATAGCCCAATCTTCTTTAGTGGCTCCGCCAGACAAAGCTACACCTAGATGAGCTACTTCAGGGATAGGTGGAGGAGAAAATTGTATGTATGCTATCACTAGTCGCCAAGAGCAAGAGAATTCGCCTGATATTGTGCCACGACCCAAGGTACCCCTTAGGTGTAACATGGTGTATAGGACCCCGAGAGGCCCCATACAATCCACTTATCATTTATAACATAAGAAATAGAAAAAAAAGAAAAGAGAAAGAACAACATTTCAATTCCAAAAGTTTTATAAGAGTAAAGAGAAAGTCTAAACACTTGTCTCATTAGTCATTTAGTACATCAGAATGAAATTTGGGCCTAGCCTATACATCATGTCCAAAACTGAAAGTAAGGAAGAAAATTGAAAACAATAAAAATCCAGTCCTCGAACCACATGGACTCACCAAAGCTTGAAATCTCTCAAATCAATCTCTAGACACAAAACAAAGGACCCTGACTGTCTAACTGTACATTTGGGAAAAATGTAGGCAAGAGTATGCGTTAGTACAAAAATATGTACCAACTACGATAGTCATTCATATAAACATTTATATCATGCTAAAATAGAACATTTTTATAAGCATGCAATTATCAAACTAAAACATGAAACTTGAGATTAAGAAAGCATAAGTCATAAAACATGATCAATGAAAGTTAACATAATCTGAAAACCTACTTACGGTGCTTCTTGAATTAACCTTGGTTCATTAAAACTTTACATGTGAGCTACCAACATGGAATCTGGTGTCTCCTACATCAAAATGAGTTGTCCTACTTGCCAAGGTAAGGACCATGAACTTCTAGCTATTGATCCACTAGCTAATGTCTATCTAGACAATCCTATGTTGGCACATAGTTTATGGGACTTGGGTAATGGCCACTTGTACACTTGGTCCTAAGCTTAACTTCCATGGAATAGTTCTTAATCCTATTCATCTTAGCTATTTAAGGAACATGGGTAATCACCTCTTGTCCTTACATTATATGACATGGGTAATTGACTTTTGTCATTCAATTAGAGAGCATGGGTAATCGCCTCTTGCCTCATAATTTACATAACTCCTTAATCATTGGATCATTTCAGGTGAGTAGACCTTTCAATTTTAAGAACACTTATAATGGGGGAAAACGTTTGACAATCATACTTTCCTGTGTATATGAAAAAATACTTCCAAGAACACAACAACAATAGTATCATTGATACTTCACTCTCAAAGAATCCTTAAAACATTTACATAAATCCCATAAGAACATGTTTAATTTCATAAACACTTCATTCATAATACAAAACCCACATCAGTTCATCATAATTTGGAAGACATGGAAATTACATGGGTTCATGCGGAATCATCCTAAAATCATATAATTAACTATATTCATGCATAATAGTTTATATTTCAATCAATTAAATCAATAATCAAGAGAAAGCATAACATAGAACAAAAACCCTAACTCAATTGTGGATTTCTAACTTTGAAAATATGAGAGTTTGGGAACTCTATGAATTGAAGAAATCCATGGATAAAAACTATCATTCCTCAACGCCAAAAGCTTTCCTTCAATGGTCAAAGTGGAGACTTGCATTGGAACCATAGGTTGTACCCTTCGTCTTCAAGATTTCTAGAGAGAGAAATATTTTGGAGAGAAATACTTGCTATTCCTTTAAAATTTGTAGAGAATGATTTGAATAAGTTGAATTTGGGGTTAAAATTTCTTAAATAGGGGTCCTAGGTATGGGTAAAATGACATAGTATCATAATAAAATAATTAGGAAAAAACCCAACTAACCTTAGCTTACAGCTGACGCGAACCTCCAAATGGAGGCCCACAGGAGCCGTCTCAGGGTCCATGAGCCGTCTGGGTAGTTGTGACCCTAGACCAGTGGCTTGGGGGATTCTGCCTCTCTTTCACGGCCACCACCACAACCCGTTTAGTTCTTCACGAGCCGTCTGGGTGCTTGTGAGAGAAGTCTGGCCTTGGAGAGGACATTTTCCACTTCACCACATGCACTATAACCATTTGCGGGGCCCTTCACGACCCGTGAAGGGTGAAATGGCTTAATGGAGGGTTGGTGACCTCCCACTTGCCTTCTTTTCTAGGTTTCTTCATTCCGAGGTGTTACATATTGTCACTGGTATGATCAAAATCTTTAATTTTGATGTATATGCATTTATTGATCAAGGTGCAAGTCTATATTTTGTGACTCCATATATCACTATGAGATTTGACATCCTTCTTGAGCGACTTCTTGAGCCCTTCAGTGTTTCCACAGTTGTTGATGAGTTTATTCTAGCTGAGAGAGTTTATTGTGATTGTACCATTTATGTCAATGAGAAGGACACTATGGCTGACTTAGTCGAGTTAGATATGGTGTACTTTGATGTTATTCTAGGTATGGACTGGTTTCATGATTTTTATGCCTCAGTTGATTGTAGAACTCGAGTAGTTAAGTTCCATTTTCCTAATGAGCCAATTATTAAGTGGAGTAGTTTAGCAGTTCCTAAGGGTCATTTTGTATCATACCTTAAGGCCAAAAAGTTAGTTTCCAAGGGGTGCATTTATCACTTAGTCGGAGTTAACGACTGTAGTGTTGAGACATCGCCTATTTGGTCAGTTCCAGTTATGACTGAATTTCCATAGGTATTTTAAGATGATCTTCCTAGAGCCCTTCCTGAGAGAAAAATAGACTTTGGCATAGATACTCTTCCTGATACTCGCGCTATCTCTATTCCGCCATATAGAATGGCTCCAACTGAGTTGAAAGAGTTGAAAAAGTAGTAGAATGATATTTTTGATAAAGGTTTCACTCGACCAAGTGTCTCACCTTGGGGCGCTCTGGTCTTGTTTGTGAGGAAGAAAGATGGTTCTCTTAGGATATGTATTGATTACCGCCAATTGAAGAAGGTTACCATAAAGAATAAGTTTCCCCTTTTGAGAATTGATGATCTTTTAGATCAACTTTAGGGTGCCACGTGTTTTTTTAAGATAGACCTTAGATCTGGATATCATCAGTTGAGAGTAAGAGCGAGTGATATTCAAAAGACTGCATTGAGGACTCGCTATGGTCTTTATGAGTTTCTTGTCATGTCATTTGGTTTGACTAATGCTCCTACAGCGTTCATTGATCTTATGAACAAAGTATTTAAGCCTTATCTTGATATGTTTGTTGTCATGTTCAATGATGACATTCAAATTTATTTTAGGAATGAGGAAGATCACGCTAGTCATCTCAGAGTAGTTCTCCAAACTCTAAAGGATAAGGAGTTGTATGGAAATTTTCTAAGTGTGAGTTTTGAATTTAGTCAGTGGTGTTCTTAGGGCACACTATTTCTGGTGAAGGGATTTGAGTTGATACTCAAAAGATTGAACTAATGTAGAACTGGCCCAGACCCACATCTCCAAGTAATATTACGAGTTTCTTGGGATTGGATGATTATTATAAGAGGTTTGTCGAGGGGTTCTCATATATTTAATCCTTGTTGAAAAAGTTGATTAAAAAGACAACAAAGTTTAAATGGTCTGAAGCTTGTTAGAAAATCTTTCAGGAATTGAAAACTCGATTGACTACTACCCCAGTAACGAACTTCCTGAAGTTTAACACATCAGATTCTGTTAAGAGAAATATTACTTTCCTTAGTCGCTCAGCGAAGTAGGTAGTGAATGTTGAGTGATTTGGCGATCCGCCAAGTGGAATCCCCTCGTCTTATGGCATGATCTCAGCATTTATTGTTTTGGAACTTTAGGCGAGCTAAGTCGAGCTCGTCATTCCATTTGGTGTATCGCTAAAGTGCCCTCCCAATTGCCTTTTTGAACTCATCCAAGGGGCGACATACTATAATTTGGGTGAACTAAAGGCTCACTTGGCGAGTCGCTGAGTGGCATGTGGCGAGCTCCAGCGTGAGTTGATTTTAGCTTTTAAGTTAGGATCTTAAAAGTCTTGTCAAATTATTTTAATTCTATACTACGTAATTTTTCACTTAATCTAGAGACCATTATAATCATTTTCCCCAAAATTTCCCTAATTTAAGACCCATTCTCTCAAGAATCTAAAATAAGATCAAATCTCCTCTCCCAAATATTTCTCTCTAGAACTTAAAGAAGAAGAAGGGTCCAACCTAGGGTTCAAGGCAAGCCTCCATTTTCAGCATTAAAGATATGCCTTTGGCTTTGAGGTATGATATTTTCCATCCATGGATTTCTTCCATTCATGGAGTTCCCGAAGTCTCCTATTTTCAAAGTTAGAAATCGACAATTGATTTAGGGTTTTCTTCAATTGCCATCAATTCTCTTGATTATTGATTTAAATGATTAAATTATGATATCTTACGCATGAATTGATGAAATACTAAAATTTTATGATTATTTCCCCCATGAACCCATGTAATCCCCATGTTTTCAAGTTATGAGCATATGATGTGGGATTTTGAGTATGAAGGAAGAGTTTTATGAAATTGAGAATGTACCGATAGAATTACATGAATTTATGATGAAATACATATCTAACCCATGATTTCTAAATGTTGATTATTGGAAGTGGGTTGTGAACCTTGAAAGGTAAAATTATTGAATTATGTATATTCTTATGAAATCTATGCAAATATTTTAAGGATACTTTGAGAGTAAAGTATTAATGATGTTGTTGTTGTTGTGTTGTTGAAAGGATTGTCCTCATATACATACGAAAGTATGATGTGAAAGGTTTTATCAAATAGTAAGGATTCTAAAGTTGAAAGGTCTTTTCACCTAATGGAATCAAAGATTAAGATATATCCTATAGAAACCTAGCTTGGATTGGTTATTGATTGATACCTTTCCATGGATAATGACTTATCTTTGATTGGCAAGGTGACGTACCTTTCCATGGATAATAAGATCAAGTTAGAAATGACTATTCTATGGGATGTATTCTTAGCACCAATAGGATATTGAGAAGGAAGCTCTCCTGTTAGTAGAGGCCAGGTTTCTAGAAGAAATCTCCTTATCCCTTACCTATGTTCCCCCATAGGATGATTATCTAGACAAACATTAGATAGTGGATCCACCTAAGCTATAAGTTCATGGTCCTTACCTTGGAAAATAGCACAACCCTTTTCGGTGTGGGAGACACTGGGGGATCATGTTATATTATACATGGTCACTATGTCAGTTAAGGCTACTGCCAACAATAATAATGAACTAAGGTTACTTAAAGAAGTATCTCATTTGTGTTCAAAGGTTTTAATTATCTTAGCTTGCATTGACCATGTTTTATGACCTATGTTTTCTAACCCTTTAATATCATGTTTTACCTTTGTCATGAATGTCCCCTTTTAGCATGATTTAAATTCTTTATGCATAGGTATCATACTCGATACATTGTTTTGTACTAATGCATACTCTTGTCTACATTTTCCCAAATCTAAGGTCCAACAATTTGGTTTCTGAGTTTCGTGGCTAGTAGTTGACTACGAGGTTCCCGAGCTTTGGTGAGTCCTCATGCTTTGAGGACGGAATTTCATTATTTTAGTTTCCTTCTTGTATTTCTATTTTCGAACATGATGTATGGGCTAGGACAAATTTCATTCTATTGTATTAGAGGGCTATTGAGACAAGAGTTGTAGACTTCTGCTTTCTTTTATAAAATGCTTGGACTTGAAATATTATTTTACCTCTTTTGTTGTATTTGTTATCTTATGAATGTTAAGTGGCTTGTATGGGGTTTCTCGGTGTCCTATACACCATGTTACATGTAGGGTGTACCCTTGGGTCATGACACAGAGTGTACACAAGGATTTGTGGTGTATTGTGATGAGTCCAGAGTTGGATTGGGTTCTGTGTTGAAGCAAAATTGTAAGGTTATAGCCTATGCCTCAAGACAGTATAAGATCCATGAAAATAATTACCCAACCAATGATCTAGAGTTAGATGTTGTAGTGTTTTCTTTCAAAATATGGTGTCGCTAGATCTATGGTATCCATGTTGATGTGTTCACCAATCACAAGAGCCTTAAATATGTATTTAGTCATAAAGAGCTTAATCTCAGACAAGGAAGGTGGTTGGACTTACTCAAATTATGACATGAGTATTCTCTATCACCCAGGTAAGGTTAATGTTGTTTCTGATGGTTTGAGAAACTTTTCTATGGGTAGTACTACCATGTTGAGGAAGGCGAGAAAGAGTTAGCAAAGGATGTGCACAGACTAGCACAATTGGGAGTCTGGTTGTTGAATTCTAATGAAGGTGGAGTGGTGGTGATGAATGGGGCTGAATCATCATTAGTGTCCGAAATGAAGGAGAAACAAGACCAAGACCATGTAGTGCATGAATTGAAGGAAAATGTTCATAAGAAAAAATTGATGGCTTTTGAAGAAGGGGGACATGGTGTGTTGTGGTGTCAAGGTAGATTGTGTGTACCTAAGGTGGATGAACTCTGAGAGAGGATCATGGAGTAAGCTCAGAGTTCTAGATATTCAATCCATCATTTTTCCACAAAGATGTATCGTAACTTGAGAGAAGTCTATTGGTGGAGTAGTAAGAAGAGGTGTATTGCAGAGTTCGTTTCCTAGTGCCTAAATTGCAATCAAGTCAAAGTAGAGCACCAGAGGCCCGGTGGTATGGCTTAGAACATAGCTCTTATGCAATGGAAGTGGGAGATGATCAACATGGATTTTATTACTGGTTTACTGTGGTCTCGTGGGCAACATGATTTTAATTAGGTGATTGTAGATCAGATGACTAAATCAACCCATTTCTTATCGGTAAAGACTACTTTTTCAACAGAAGATTATGCCAGATTATATATTCAAGCGATAGTCAGACTTTATGGAGTTTCGGTGTCCATCTATTCAGATAGAGGTGCACAATTCACCGCATAATTTTGGAAGTCTTTTCAGAAGGGTTTGGGTTCGAAGGTGAACCTTAGTACGGCCTTTCATCCTAAGATTGATGGTCAAGCAGGGCGTACGATTCACACCTTGGAGAATATGTTGATAGAGTGTGTCATCTATTTCAAGGGTAATTGGGATGATCAGTTACCTCTAATCGAGTTTTATTACAATAACAGTTATCACCCTAGTATACATATAGCTCCTTATGAGTGAAGATTTAGTTCTCCTAGTAGATTGTTTGAGATTGGTGAAGCTAGGCTGATAGGACCAGACTTGGTTTATCAAGCTATGAAGAATGTGGAGACTATTCAAGAAGGGTTTAAAACAATGGATAGTCGTTAGAAATCCTATACAGATGTTAGGAGAAGAGACTTGGAGTTTGAGGTGGATGATTGGGTTTACTTGAAGGTTTCACCCATGAAGGGTGTTATGAGGTTTGGCATGAAGGGGAAACTTAGTCCCAGGTATATCGTTCCTTGCAGGATATCCAAGAGAATTGGAAATGTAAATTATGAATTGGAGCTACCACTAGTGTTAGCACCAGTCTATCCGGTGTTTCACATTTTTATGTTGAAGAAGTGTATGGGCTATCCTTCAATTCCTATACCTATTGTAAATATTAGTATTAAGGACATCCTATCTTATGAGGAGATATATCATCAAGTTCGTAGGTTAAGGACCAAGAAGGTAGCATCAGTCAAGGTCTTATGGATAATTAGTTTGTTGAGGAAACTACTTGGGAGGATGAGGAGGATATGAAGAAGAGATACCCACATCTATTTTCTTCCAGAAAAATGCAAGACCAAGGTAATGACTTTTTGTAAAACACTCTTTAAATTGATATGCTATGTTGTGTTAAATTGCATGTTGGGTGTTTGAGATAGGTGTTAGATGTTTCTACTCTTAGTTCTAATTAGAGTAATCTCAGTCGAGGACGAATGTTCCCAAGGGGGAGATAATGTAACACCTCAATCTTAGAAAGAGCTAAACTAAAAATGGCTACATTGAGAATTAGGCAAGTTAGTCTTCAATTTATGAGTTTTGGGTCAACTTCAAACAACCATAATTTTCAGGTCAGGATGAGTTAGATGGCCCATAAGTTATCAAATGAAATATCTTTGAATGCTTGTTCCAATGCCACCGGGTTTGCTCAAGTACGAGTTTGGATGAGGGATATATGCCCATTTTAGTACAGCTTGTCTAGTTAAGGAAAGTAATTTGTTTTAATGAAGGGTATTTTGGTCTTTTCCATTCCCCACTAGTCTAAAACATTTTGCAAGCCTAATTTTATGGCTCTAATAAAATTGAGTCAATTGGGATTCATTCTAAAGCATTCAAGAAACTAGGGCAATGTTCAAGAGGAAAAAAGGGAAGAAAGTTCAACCATTATTCAAATTTAAGTATTTTCGTCAAGGATTTGATTTCTTCGAGGTATGTAAGCTTTCATAGTGTTAGGTTTGTTCACCCTCACACCAATCATGCAAAATTTCATCCATGAATTCGTTTTAAAGTTTATTGATTGAGATTCGTGACGAATTCTTAAGGTTTAGCTTCACTTTTTATTAATGGAGTCTTGTTGAATTCTTGAGGTGAGAGTTTTGCGAATGAGTGTTATTATTGATGAGTTTTGCGTGAGTTCCATTGAAAACGTCATGGGTTATAAGAATATGTGAATTTTGACCATAGATTTGCAGTTGGTATGAGCTGAATCGAGTTTTGGAGAGTATGAAATGATCGGGCACATAATTGCACCCAGGTCCGCGTCGCGAAGGCACCTTCGATTTCTAGTACCTAATAGAGCTCTCCCTCTCCACGTCTTGGAGAAGATACGGAGTCGTCTATCTCAAAAATATTTTTTGATGACCAAATATTTAATCATTCTCCGCATCACACCTATGATCTCCAAATTCGGGTCTTCACTCATTTCTTGTTATCTACTATCTAAACTCCATTAATGATTGAGAGATTCGATATATAAAAATCATAATTCTTGAATTCACTTTTCAAATTCAAGACAGATTTAAGAGTAGAGTTCAAAGGAGTTCTTTTGAGAAGTTTTTTGCAAGCTTTTAAAATTGGTTTAAGACTTGAGAACTTGAGTATGAGGATGGGGAGATTTGAGTTTCATTTTATTCAAAATGAATATAAGGGAACTAAGTATTCCCAAGAGTAAATGTTTTACATTTAAAATGAGGAGGAAACCTTGATTTCCAAATGAGTTCACGAGGAGTTTTTAAGTATAATCTCTTTTAACAGAACCTTTTGAGGAATAATCTCAAAGTTTAAGGATGAGGAAATGTTTTAAAATATATGAGCATGAGTTATATTATTGGGAGTAGTATTGAGCACCGATATGGGGATGAGTTCAGAAAACTCAAAGTCCTCGTAAATACGTGGGTAAAAAAGGGTCATACTTTTTAGATGATTCATTTTTGCTTTTAAAGCATAGAGTAATGGATCCACTTAGTTGAGGATGTCTTATACTCCAGCAAGGTATATGATAGTTCTGGGAGTGTGGGCGAGATGCTATATTATCACATAGCTCATACTGATGGTTGTCACTTTAAGAATCTCCCAAATAAGAGTAAAATAGTATTATTGTATTTTTAAGTACATTGAGTTATTATCTACTATTTTAAAATCTTTATGTATAATGCATCTTTATTATTGCTTTTATATTCAACTGGGTTGAGTATCTTGAGTATCTTTGAGTATCCTTGAGTTGAGTTGAGTTGAGATGTGGTGAGTATGTTCTTTCTTTTATCAGTTCAAGCTTACGTCCGTGCTTTAGAGTTCACCTTGCATGCTCGTACATTCCATGTACTGACATTATTTGGCCTGCATCTTTCATGATGCAAATACAAGTAACCAGGGTCATCAAGAGGCGCTCCGTTGATCCAGTCGAGTTCCAAATTTTTCTTGGTGAGCCTCCTTACTTCCGGAGGATTCCCATTTACCTTTCAGTTTGGTTTTGAGGATGTCATGGGTCTCATACTGACGTCCATCAGAGTTATTAGAGGCTTCATAGACAATAGAGTTTTGAGAAGTTTGTTTCATTTTCAGTTGTTAATGTTCTAGACTTGAGTTACCTCTATTGACCAGTTAAATGTTTTCTTAAAAATATTTTGAGTTATGTATTTGATACATTTGAGTTAATCTTTTTTTGAGTTCATCTTATGTTTAGTAAGTCTTCCGCTGAGAGTTGAGTCAGGCCAAGGGTTTGCTAAATTGGGCGTTTTTCTATTAATAATGTAGGATTACAAAAAAAGGCAATCAAACATTGTAGAAAAATACTACATGAATAATTTAGATACAAAATTTGCAAACCTACAAACCAAATATTGTAAAAATTTAATAGATGCATAACTTTTATCTTATTACAAATTGAATGTGGTACAAAATTAATACATAAATAACCAATCCATATGCTATCGTTGATCTTATCCACCTACCAATCCATATATATTATACACAATTGCTCTATTCTATTCTTTGTGTTAGACAGTGGTGTATCTCAAATCAAATATGAAACAATTTTTTAAATAGTGTAATTTTAAGTAATTATTTGAAAGTAAATGTAAGATTAATATATTTGTTATGAATATATGTGTAATTAGGTAGTTTCTCCATATACAACACACAAATCTTGAATATTAAATGCTTTCATCATTTTACTCCTTCCATTTTAAAAAAGAATGACCTAGTTTAACTTCACACAAAATTTAAGAAAATAAAGAAGATTTTTAAATGTTATAGTTCTAAATTAAAGTTATATCAAATGTACCAAAATTACCCTTTAATCTTATGACCTTAAATAAACATTTGGAAAGCTAAAGTTAAAATATTGTCGTAAAAGAAAAAAGTCATCTTTCTAAAACAAACTAAAATTTTCATATATCAATTTTTTTGAAACAAATTAAAAAGGAAAATGATTCAATTTTCTCGTAAAACGGGGAGTATTTTGGATTTTTTGACTTCTTCTTTGCCTGACTCACTTTTGTGAACTGTCCTCTAACATTTAATGTTATGACCTTAAATATACATGTAGAAAGCTAAAGTTAAAATTTTGCCACAAAAAAGTTATCTTTTAAAAACAGAATTAAAAAATTATTTGAAACAGACAAAAAAGGAAAGTAGTTTAAAATAGGGAGTATTTTGGATTTTTTGCATAGGTGCCGGAAGGGTGAGGCTTAACAGGCAAGAAAAATTTGACATCCTCTAACATATGTTAAAAATTTGTACTTATAACATAACAGAGCTCAAAACTCTTCGCTTCTTGCTCATCAATGGCGTACCAGTTACCTTACAAAACTAGCACCAAACACAAGTTCAATGATTATGCCACTGCTAGCAAAGCTACCATGAGACATGACAACTCCCTCTTCAATTCTTCTCTGAAAACTGCCATTCAATTCTTCATCCGTATGTTTTTCGGCATCAAAACACGAGTCATTTAAGTCGATTCGTCTGATACAGTTGAATAAATTCACTGGAAAATCAACTCCATCACTAGAATTCAACCAATCCAATCGACCTCTACAATGGAACAATGATTAATCGACCATGGCAAATAGCTTGAGTTGTCCCAAACGTTATCAGAATATGGTATACAAAATGACGATACCTTGCAACTCATCAGGAAAATGTGAAGCACGTATCCTTAAACGTGAAAGCTGATAAGTGACTTGAATTTGGTTATTCATTACCTTTGCAACTATAATGAAAACACAGATATTAATGATGATGTCGCCCGTATTACCAAGATGCTTACCAATTTTCATTCAATTACGCCAAAGGATGGCGCAGATGGATCAGAGGAATATTTCCAAATACTTATTCACTCCTCTGTCCCTGGGGCTCTAGTAAAACATTATGTATCTCCTTCTGTAACTAAGAAACAAGCTGCTCATGGATGTATTTATCAATTTATGGATTCATGTAGGACACTTTTCGCCAACCCAGTACCTATATATAGGCTATTTGTCCCTATTATTTTCTAGTTCTGTAAGATTCTTAGAGGGGATGCAGGTGTTGATGATACTTTATATATATATTGCCGTAATAGTTTAGCTGCAATGATGAAGGAGAATGTCCATGATGTTAAGTGTGTGTTAAGATTGCAGGATGTTTACCCTTTTGTTCATGAGTTGGCAACAAGGTTATCTCATGCTTCAAAATTGAGTGTGCAATCAGTTGAATTTATACAATTATTAGAGAATGATGTGCGTGAGTTTATTAAGTTCATGCAACCGGTAAAGTGTGCAATATGGCGTCAAAAAGCATTTGGCAGTCCGGTCAGTTTCCCTTCCTTGATCCAAGATAAGGCAAGAAATGAAATATCTGACGTTAAAGGCATGCATCATATATTTTGTGACTTGTTGGAAAATTTGGAGTTGTGTCTAAAGGAACTGGAAAGCCAGCTGGATTTGGTAAACATTGAAAGAGGTGAACCTATTGTATGTTGTTGGTCCCGGTATCTCTCAATTTTAAAGGAGTTAGAAAGAATTTTGAAGTTGTGTAAGGGTTTGAAGGAAATGTTTTGGGAGAAGATGAGGCAAATAAGAGTTGCGTTGTTCTTTCTGATAGGTAAACTTTCAAAAAAGTCTACAGATTATCAGTGGATTCTTGAGCATAAGGAAATAACACATTTTAAGATAAGGCAATGTTTGCCTTGAAGATGCTTCAAGAAGGGAGGCACAAGAATGAGGAGCTTTACAAGATGCTCATTTGCAGGTCTCGTATGTTTAAAGACTCATTTGAGTACATTGGATATGCTAGTCCTAGGTCACTGGAAGGCCAATTATTTATGCAATTTGAGAATGAAGAAGCTACTGGGCCTGCTGCGTTGATGGAGTGGTTTTCCTTGGTATGTGAAGACATTTTCAACCCACAGAATGCTCTATTTATTTCATGCCCAAATGACGGTAGGAGGTTTTTCCCAAATCCAGGTAAACTTTTGTTACCTTTATGTAAACATAGATGTGACAATTTGTTTTCATTTATCCTTTCTATTAGTTTTTTGATCTAAACTTGTCGAGTATGAAAGATGTTTCTTATCTGATTTTTCTGCAAAAATAGATAAATAGTATGAGATGGAGGTTTAATATCTGTGAGTATGAGTATACTTATTATCTCTCTTTATCTAAACCATGTAATGTTGCTTGATGTTGCTATTCATACCCTCATAGAATTCTTTGAGGTTCGACTCTTGTTTGAGGGTTTTACTGATTCGTTGCTACATAAGTAAGCAAACCGGAAATTGTATAACTAAAGAAAAAGGAATGAGAACACACATTGGTGGTTTGTGGAAGGAACTATAGTAACATGCACTATTCATTATTCAAGGGTTGAGTATACGGAAAAAAATCCTGATATGGCAAGATAATACCGGCTAAAAAAAAATTCAAATTGTTTAGCATCTTTTTGTGTATCAAACCACTGCTACACTGTCCTTCTCAGATTTGTTTAATTATGTAGCCGACCTAAAAGAAGGATAGAAAATCCTCCATAGAAGGAAGAAACAATTGTGCAACAGCCCTAGTATGATACTTTGATTGGGGTGGTCTATTTACTATTAAGTCTTGCTATACACTCTTGACCAAAGGTAAGTTTTTCCCTTCTGTAGAATAATTTGGGTGCCTAGATAGAATTATTTTGTTGCCTAGATAGAATAATTTCTCAATGAAAGGGATACATATCTGTAGTAGGTGAATCATATTTTTCTCCATTGCAAAAAATTTGCGTATATATGGAGTAAGATCTTTAATTTGCTAGGGTTACGATTGGATCATGCCAAGGTTGCTGCAGAATTTCTTACAGGGTCAGTACAAAAGACATTATTATAAAGACTTGGGATAGTATGTTATTGTCTGGATTTGACAAATTTGATTTTGTCTCAATTTTATTTCTCATGTTAGTATATTTATTTATGTTAATTTTTATGTCCTTTGGTTCTCTGATTCTCCAATCACACCTGGCAATCAGATAAAATTCATGAAGTAATGATCGAAAGAGTTCAAGTCTTGTTTATGGCCATAGCTGTTCTACCTAGAATATCTTTCTCAATGAAGTTGCATTAGTGTAATTGGATTGTATGGCATATGAATGAGTAGTTACTAGTTGTATTATTATTTTTACCACGTTACAATATGCTTGAAACAACTGGGAATTTACTCCATCAGAGTTCTCTAGAGTAGGATGAATCTTGCACAACTAAATTTATAAGATGGTCACAAGCTATTTGATACAATCTTTTTATTATGTTTCACGAAGAGTTATATTATTCTCTCTATTACAACGCAAATAACACGCATCTGCATTTTGTGCTTGCAGCATCTAAAGTGGACCCCTTGCAACTTTTAACTTCTCTGGCAGGATGATTGCGTTGGCCTTGTTGCATAGACTACAAATAAGCGTTGCCTATGATCGTGTGTTCTTTTTGCAATTAGGTGGAGATATTTCATTTGAATACATTAGGGATGCAGATCCCTACTTGTATAGTGGCTGCAAGAAGATACTGGAGATAGATACGAAGATAGTGGATGAAGATATCCTAGGCCTAACATTTGTTTGTGAAGAAAGAGAATTGCGATCTAGGAAAGTGGTGGAGCTTTGCCCTAATGGGAAAAATACGATAGTGAACAGTGAGAATAGGGATAACTATGCTAATGTTCTTGTTAAACACTGTTTTGTCACATCAATTGCTCATCAGGTAGCCCATTTTTCTCATGGTTTTTCTGACATAGTTAATGACCGACGGCTCCTGGAATCCTTTATCCGGATCCTAGATCATGAAGTCCTTAACTGGATGCTTCATGGGAGTAAAACAATTGTTTCTATAGAAGAATGGAAAGAACATACAAATTACAATGGCTACAAAAAAGATGATCCTCAAATATCCTGGTTCTGGTAGGTACTTATTTCTTTTCTGCTACTAAGTGTGTTTCCAAAGTATTAATTATCAAGAAGTCTACACCTTTGTCCCTTTGATCTTCTTTTTCTTCATTGTTTTTGGAGGTGGTAGATTTCTGAACTTTTTCAAAGTATTATCCCAGTAGCAATTTCAAAGTTATTATTCTGACAACATTTTAAAATTTTTCTTTTCTATTGCTATAGATAGTTAGACGTATGTCGATTGAGTAGAGAAATATTCTTTTCTTCTTCTGCACTTCAATCAAGTCTCTACCTATTGAGGATTTTAGTGGTCTAGATTCCAAACTTCACGTCTACAGAACCTTAGACTCTCATGATTGCTTGGCTTCCTCACACACATGCTTTTACCGCATGAGTTTTCCTCTTTATCCATCTAGGGATGTCATGCAAAATCTTCTGAACTTAATCACTCAAAATTATGTTGGTTGCAGCTTTGTTGTCGAGTGATGTGCAAATTTTTAGGTTAAACATGTACATGTGATATGTAATATTCTTCTAAATAGATATAAGGAATTTACTACTCGTATACTAGCAGGTATCTTTTGAAACTTTATTAGGTATCTTTTGCGTTTTGGTCCTAGTAATTATTAGCTGTGCAACTTAAGCACACTAGTTGCCTAAAGCAAAACTAAACTCAAATAGAGGACTTAAACTAAAAAAATTTATATTTATTATGATGTGTATTCTTCTAGCTTTTTAAGAAATAAAATTAATAATTTTCTCACAATTAATGGCATCTATTTTTCTATTTTTTGGGTTAAACTTAGAACATGTGATATATAATATTATGGATAAGGCACAAGTACACTCCCCCCCCCCCCCCCCCAAGAATATGACTATAACACTCCGCAAATTTCTAAGCTAAGGCCCAAACAATTTTTTATTTACATGTAAGGTCGTATTGGGTAATTCTTAAATTGTGCATATATGTAAAAATGAAATCTTTAGTGTGAGAATGGATTTGGATATGAATTAAGGTCACAAGTACTCGACAACCTTCAAGTCAAAAATCCAAGATACAAAGAGAATCCTTCCAACTAAGGTTTTCCCATGTTCTTCCAATTTAAAATCTCATAAAAGAGTCTATTTTATCAAGAGCAAGCATCGAGATTACAGATCAAAAGTTTCCTCCAAAAAGCTAATGTTCCTCCTCAACCTCAAGATAAAATCAAGTCTCCAAACAAAATAAAATAAGTCTAATAACTTCATAATCAGGTATGTAAGGCTATTCATAGTGTTGGACTAGTTCGTCCTCAAGCCATTCATCTCAATTCAGTCAGTAGCAAGTTGAATCTAGGGTTTTCCCCTCACTTCTATAAGGTTCCTATATTATGAGATTGCGGTACTTTATACATTGAAATTTTTGAATTATTGTTCATGCTTGTAGTTCCACATGAACCCTATATATATTGAGTTTTCCTAAAAGTATTTTGTGTCATTAATTTTCCTTACATTGATTTTGAAAATTAAAGTGAGTTTAAGAGAAAAGTTTAAAAACATTAATTTCAAAAAAGAGTTTAAGGGAACATAAAGAGTTCCGAATGTATCATGTTTATATTAAAAAAGAGAGCACTATTTTCATAAAAGTATAAGAGTTTTCATATTTTTATATATCGATCTTGGACTTGAAAGATAAGTCCATAAGTATACATTTTAAATGCAAGTTTTGAGCTGCGTCATTAAAAGAAGAATCAAATGATTTCATATTTACTATTTCATAAGTACCCCTCCCCCTCCAACCTATGCCCAAAATCCCAGAGACACACTTATACTATTCTAAGGTCCTATTACCCCTACCCCCTTACCCCGAACTTATTTTAAACTCCCCTCGTTTAAAAAAGAATGACATCATTTCCTTTTTAGTATGTTTTAAAAAGAATGACCTCTTTACTTTTTTTAGTAACATTTTAATTTCAGCTTTACACGTGGCATGTTTAAGGCCACAAGATTAAAGGGCAATTTTGTACATTTGACATAACTTTAATATGGGACCACAAGATTCAAAAGTCTTCTTTATTTTCTTAAACTTCGTGCCAAGTCAAACTAGACCGTTGACAAGTCCACAAATTGAAATCATTTAGGGATATATTTTGCTAGAATTAATGTCCCCAAATGCACATTTTGTCTCAGTATCTGATGAAGACACTTATGTTTCAGGTATATAGGCTTGGAGACAAAGCATGGACACAATCAAGCGAAAAAAGAACAAAGGCAGTTGAAAGAACCAAGAAGTTAGGACCTGAGGATCGCCGAACCCATTCGGTGTGTCACTAACAGGTCCCATCCTCGCCTTTTATTCCAGTGAGCTGAGTATTGAAGGAAAGGATCAAATTGGCGGTGAAAAGGAGTAATCGGCGTGTCAGCGAGTAGTTCCGCGAAGCTGTACTATGTCACCCAATGATCCAAACACGACGATGCTGAAGGATAGAGCAAGACGGTGATGAGACCTACCAAAGGGCGGATCGCCAAGTTGATCGGCAATCTCGACTAACGACGCCAAATGATCCGCTGCAACACAGATTTTTGAAAACTATACATACTTATTGAGAATTATTATTAAGAATCAAATTTTTAGCTTTGAATAGTAATTTTTTTAGACTTTGCTTCTATTTTTGAGTTCTATGTTTGGAGAGGGTTTTGAAGAACTTGAAGGTTCAAAGAGTTTCAACTCCTAGATTTTGGATTTGGGTCTCTTGGATTCTTCACTCTTTGCTTGTTTTAAGACTTAAATCTTCATACCCATTTGAATGCAAACTCCTATTGGTATAAATTTCTATCTCTTTTACATGTGTATCTAAACCCCATATTCCTAGGGTGTGATTTGTGACTATGGGTTAGATCATCTGTTGGGTCTTGCTTGTTGATGATTTATTTGTTGTTTAGATGTGATTTTGTTTTGTAGTTGTGGTGGAACTTAATGAAATTGTAGTAGCAAATATGATTTCATCTTTGTGTTTTCAGCTTGCTCCAGAGAGAGGTCGTAAAACTATGACTACTAAATTGATGGCTGGTAGGAGTGGGTCGACATGAGGTTCAGCTCGAGAGAGTGAACCCTAGTCTCATTCTAACACACTCAGTTCGAGAGAGTGAGTGGGCTAAGTCGGAGGCTGCTCTTCATGCGACAAGTGGGTATCCGAGAGGAGCCCATTTGATTCGGGGTAAGTTGCTCAAGAGAGAATTTATCCCTTCTATAGTCTAGCCTAGTCACAATTATTCAACAGGTTTATTGTCAAACACATGTACCCAATAGTTTAATTTTTCCCGTATTCCTATCAAATTCCAAGAACCCCATCTCCTTGATTAGTACTTTTTGCATTTTGTTGTTTTTACATACTTGTGACAAAGCCCCCATTGTTAATTGACGCTTGCGTCACCCCTTAGAGTTAATCTGTTTCCATTCGATAATGTCTTCAGCTATTACTAATTAGAACTAAATTTTATTTTTCTACCAATTCTCAAGCCCACTCCCTTGGGACTCGACCCCAACTCTTGGTTGGATTACTTTACTATTGTACGATCATAGACACCTGCATTGGAAGTTGTGTCTTGATTACGCAAACATCAAAATGGCGTAGCTGCCAGGAGTGGTGTTATTTAAGAATTCTTAGATCAGTAAATTTTTAGTTCTTATTAGTTGTAGTTTACTCACTTAATTTTTAGTTTTGTTTTGATTGCTTGTGTGTGAATATTTCAGAAAGCATGGGTGTTAACAGTAGCAACGGCTGCCAGGTGGGCCACAAAGACGATATCAAAAATGTCAACGATGTCCAAGAGACCAACATCAATGGTCCTCATCTAATCGAAAGTATTGGAGCTATTCGGTTATCTCCAGTCAAGGTAAATTCAGTGCTCCACATAATGAGCACTATGTTTCAACTCTTGTAACTAAAGGGACTTTTCAGCTGGTTTGCTCACGAGGATCCTCACGAGCATCTTCCAAACTTTGAGGATGTGTACAGACCATTCTTGTTCAAAAACATCTCTCAGGAGTCAATCTAATTAAGTTTATTCCCTTTTTCGTTGATGGGAGAGGTGTGCAAATGGCTAGCCGAGTTGCCGCATGAATCCATCACTTTGTGGGAGGAATTGGTAACCGCATTTCAGGTATGATTTTTCCATCCCTTGAAGATGATGACCCTTCGAGATAACAGTAACAGCTTAAGTGTCTGGAAGGAGAGCCTCTGCACGATACTTGGTTACGGTTTAAAATGTTGGTGCTTCAATGCCCAACCCATGGTTTACCTGATAATGTGTTGTTGTAATACTTTTATCGGAGTTTGTACTTGGTAAAAAAAGGGGTTGCTGACCAACTTTTACCTAGAGGCTTAATGCAGTAGTCATATGAAGTAGCAGCCCATCTTTTAGATGGCATGACAACTATCAACAGAGCGTGGTACACTCACGAGGACCAAGTCTCTCCTCTCACCTTCAAGCCATCTAAGAAGCAGATTGAAAAAAGATCATGAGAGAGACTACAACATGGCCAAGATCATGACACAACTTGACCTTTTATTCAAAAATGTCATGGGGGTGGTGCTCGAGGTGTCAATGTCGTGGGGGTCAGGT
Source organism: Solanum commersonii (assembly GCA_029007595.1). NCBI lineage: Eukaryota > Viridiplantae > Streptophyta > Magnoliopsida > Solanales > Solanaceae > Solanum > Solanum commersonii. The sequence goes on from JAJTWQ010000007.1 coordinate 1,693,125, forward strand.
GTGCAAATTTTGAGGAGATGAAGTTTGAAGCCTTGTATAATGAGGAGGTAAACTTTCTAGCCAACCAAGGTGGTGTCTATCGCTCAAATAACCCAAGGCAGGGTGGTAACAAAGGATGGGCAAGAGACGAAGGCTGAAAGGATCGAGATCGTGAATGGATGGACCTTAATTCGAATTGGAAGGATAGGGAGAAGGATAGATATGTGCCTCCCCATGAGAGCCAAAAGCCCAAGGACTCGAAAGGTGGTAGGTCTAAGGATATGCTCTCACGTATTCTCAACAAAGTTGAAGGGTCAGAAAAAAATGTTAAAAGGCATGAAGGAAGATGTGTCCACCCTTAGCCAGACCGTCACCTCTCATTTAGTTTCGATCAAGCAGTTAGAGACCCAAATGGGTCATATCTCATCTCACCTCAATTCGAAACAACAAGGGGGTTAGCCTAGTGACACTATGGTCAACCCTAAAAATGAGGTATGAAGGTGGATTTGCGTCGTGCCACAACGTTAACTAAGGAACTATTTTGGAGGCAACCTAATGTGAGGCTAAAAATATATATTTTACTCATTATTTGCCCCTCATTTACTATTTATATTTTCCTTTTTTAAGTATTAACTTTATGGATTGTGCTAAATAGTGCATTTTATTTGTAGGATTAAATTGAGATAAAGTTGAAGAAGTTTGAAGCTAAAATGAATTAAATATGAAAGATTATAGAAGGAAATCAAGCATGCAGCTTAATAGATTAAATTAAATATAATAATATATAAAATTTATATGCGGCAAAGTGTAGATTGTGAATTGGCAAATTGAAGATTCAACTGTTATGCCACGTGGCAGCCATTAAGGCACTGACATCAATTGTGCAGCGGTGAAATTTTCCAGCAGAAGCACGCGTACAACTTGGAAACTAATTCCTTTTGTTTGTGGTTTTCAATTTGTTTTGGAATCAATTATTTTATTTAAAGTTTTCTAAATTTATAAATAGTCCAGAGAAATAATTATTAGAGGGGAGGCTGAGGGGAAGATCAATTAGAGAGCATCAAAGTATAAAGTTGTCAATACTTTTTAGAGTTCTTTTCTTCTTCTTATTTTCTTAGAAATTAGTAGCTAAAGCTCTTGTTCTGGGGTTGTAGCTACCAATTGAATGTTGATTATTTAAGGGTTATGAATTAATTCTTGATTGTCATTATAAGTTACTTCTATATTCTTGTTTTGGTATTTTATGCTTGCGCACTATAAAATAAATCTGTTGTCTAATCTTAAAATTGAGAGAGGAAAGGTTAGATAGACCAGAGAATATAGAGAGCTCGATCAATCCATTTAATTGAGGTGATTTGTGTTCAGGAGTGACTCCCGAACGAACAACTTGCTTGATTACGAAACAGGATGAAATTTAAATGCTCGCCAGTTAGTCTGTTTATCCCCACTCAATGATGTAGTTAGACAGCTAATTGGAGTAGGCGACTAGAGGTGTGTAGCACGACTAATACAATTAACCTTGTAAATCAGTAACTTGACAACTAAAATTAGTTCTAAGCCGATAATATGTTACAAGAGATTCATTGCATGCTGCAGCCTTGAAATTTTCCAACCATTTAAAGTAATTTTATTCTGTTCTTGCATTCTTTTCTTTTGACACTCTTAAATAAATAATTAGACCAGTATAATTTAGTAAAAATATTTAATTGATAAGTCTTTGGGTTCGATAATCTGGTTCGTTTAAGAGCCACTATATTAGTTGCGCGACCGCGTACGCTTATGTGTGCAATTGGGAGCAACAAGTTTTTGGCGCCACTGCTGGGGACTGAGAAATTAACTATTCTTCTAGGTTATACTTTTTTATTTATTTGGATACACATTTTTTTCTATTAGTTAATACTTTTCTTGGGATGAACGGGGATGAGGATTATTCACAAGTGGTAAGACCTTGTCCTTATTGCAAAGGAGCTCACTTTTTGCAACAATGTAATTATATTCCCGTGGGAGAATTGTGTGCATCATCTCTATCTTGTGATTTTTGTAGGGGGTTGTGGGTCGGTTGCACCTTGTTTTGCTAGCCTACTCCAAAATCCTCTCATGAAGATGCTAATAATCTTTGTTCCTTTGAGAGTATGAAATTTTGCAGGAAATTAATAAAGGACTATGAAGAGCCGCCGTAGGAGAATCCTATATGTGATATCATGCCTTATAGATAGAAAAATAGGGCACTTTCAAGATGTTAATATGTTTTTCTTGCATACTCAGAACTTAAGCAATGAATTGAATGGAAAGGTTGGTACGTTTGATGCTCAACAATCCAATTATGAGTTGTGTGATACTAAAAAGGCACTCAGAAGTCAAATTGAGGATCTAAAATGGGAGGAGATGCAATGCAATCAAACTTTTCATGAAGATGCCACATTTGGGAAAGAGTATAAAATTGATCATGTTTCAATTGGTGTAAGTTTGGAAGAAGGACGTATTGGACCCCATTCAAATCACTTTTCAACGTTATGCTTAGATGTTGATGTATCATTCGAGTCATCTAAACTAATGGAGAACTGTATATATGGGGAACAATGCCCCTACATCCTAAGGTTTTCTAGTCCACGTAGACAAACGAATATTCCTCACATTAGGGCCAAGAAGTGCAAGATGCGACATATATTACTTGGTTCTTTTATATTTATATAACCACCCCTTGAGAGGAGTAGAAAAATAGATGCAAAGTTAGGGGTACAATTCATAAGTTCAAAGTAGAAAGAAAAGTGGTGAACTTACTTGTTTCGTGCCGCGACGTTAAATTAGGCGCTTATTGGGAGGCAACCCAATTTATAATGTAACCTTTTTTTTCTTTTTTTTTAGTGTCTTTTTTTGTGTGGTTTTAACAGATTTTGGAGAAGTATGAGTATCCAAAATTTAGAGCTAAGGAGTACGTTTGAGCTTAAGTGTGGGGTGCGTACGACCCTTGATGGAAATAAAGAGAACATGCTACTAGCTAGGCTTAAAGGCCTCAGGGAGTTTTCCTAACCCTTGTTTTAAATATTATTTGATGCTTTGGGGACATAACATCTTTTTAAGTGTGGGGTGAAGGAATGAATTCCTAGCTTTTATTATTTTATGGAGTCTTTTATTTTTTTAGGATGGGTTCCTTGGCTTTTGTTTTCGGTTATTTTTCTGAGGATAGTCCCTTTGAACCAAGTGTCTTTATTTTTTTTAGGAATAAGTTTTTTTTTTTTTTTGAGAGAAAAGAAAAGACCCTTTGAGTAGTGTGATACTTTCTATTTAGGCCTAATTTTTTAGTAGTACTTTCTTGTGAATGCTAGATAAAAAAAAATGCAGACTCTTTGACATCTAAGCTCATGATTGTGACTTTTTTTGTAGCTTATTTTATTTTATAGTTTGTTATGATCATGTCTCTCTTAGAAGTGGAATTGATCCATCTTGATTGATACTTGTGTTATGTATGGTGATAATTTGTTTATTCCATGTTTTGCATCTTAGTCTAGAACTTGTCCTGCATGTTATTGAAGCAAAATAAAAAGACTTGCTTTGTTAAGAAGATGATAATAGGTTTTCTTTGATTTGTCTGGTAAATTTTAGTCTTTTCAGATATTATATCACTAGTTACCCTTTTGTTGGTAGCCATATATTGCCCTTGACTATTTTGTTGAATCCCTAGTTTTTGCGCCTTTCTTCCTTGAGCATTATAGCATAGACTTAGTCTAATTATCAATTCTGAGAAAAAAAAATGGTTGAGTAAAAAGGTAATCAATGATAGCTACAAAGTGCTTGAAAGCTCTCTTTGAAAAAATGTGATCTAAAAAAAAAAGTTACCTTGATGATGGCCCTGGTGCTTCCAAGGATATTGTGCACCTTAACGCATGCAAAATACATAAGTTGAGGGTGGCTATTATGAAAAAATATATATTAAAACATTCTTGAGATGACGAGAATTACTTGTGAAATAATTGTTGAAGAGAGGGCTGAAAATAAAGAGAAGAAAATAATGAGTGATGAAGTCTAAAATTGCAAAGTGCTTAAGGAAGTGTAAGTCACTATTATATAGTTTGCCTACCTGTCCCCTAGCCTACATTACAACCTGTTAAAGTCCTATTTGATTCTATTCAAGCATGCTTAATTAGTGGAGATGTACATAATGGGCAAGCCTAAGGCTCTTTGTGCATACATGTGAATTTTATTTGTGAGTGTGATAGTTGTTCTTGATATGAAGTCCTTAATTTATATTCAATCTTTTGAATTGTGTGTATGGGCTATTTTTTTTCTTGTGAGGGGCACTTGTTTCATGATGGTTATGTGATTTTATTAGCTTTCTTTGATGAGAGTAGGGGAGTAAGCTTAAATTTGATGAGTTCAAAGTCTTTCCTTGAGGTTAGGAGGTTAGAGATTGTTGTTTATTTGGATGTCTTGCATAATGATTGAGAATTGTACTTGATGTTTTGAAATTGGTATATGGCCTAATTGTTTGTATTAACCAAAGTGGTGACATTCCTAGTATGATTTGAGATAAGCGTTAATAGTTGCTCGAGGACGAGCAAACGTTTAAGTGTGGGGTGTTGATGTGAGGCTAAAAATATATATTTTAACCATTATTTGCCCCTCATTTACTATCGATATTTCCCTTTTTTGAGCATTAATTTTATGTATTGTGCTAAATAGTGTATTTTGTTTGTAGGATTATATTGGGATAAAGTTGAAGAAGTTTGAAGCTAAACTGAATTAATTATGGAAGATTATAGAAGGAAATCAAGCAGACAACTTAATGGATTGAACTGAATATAATAATATATAAAATTTATATGCAGCAAAGTGTAGATTGTGAATTGGCAAATTAAAGATTCAACATTTGTGCCACGTGGCAGCCATCAAGGCACCGATATCAAATATGCAGCGGTGAAATTGTCCAGCTGAAGCACGCGTACAACTGTGAAACTAATTCCTTTTGTTTTGGTTTTCCAATTTGTTTTGGACTCAATTATTTTATTTAGGGTTTCTACATCTATAAATAGTCCAAAGAAATAATTATTAGAGAGGAGGCAGAAGGGAAGATCAATTAGAGGGCATCAAGGTATAAAGTTGTCAATACTTTATAGGGTTCTTTTCTTCTTCTTATTTTCTTATAGATTAGTAGCTAAAGCTCTTGTTCTGGGGTTGTAGCTACGAATCGAATGTTGATTATTTAAGGTTTATGAATTAATTCTTGATAGTCAATGTAAGTTACTTCTATATTCTTATTTTAGTATTTTATGCTTGCTCACCATAAGATAAATCTATTGTCTAATCTTATAATCGAGAGAGGAGAGGTTAGTTAGACTAGAGAATATAGAGAGCTCGATCAATCCATTTAATTTAGGTGATTTGTGTTCAGGAGTGATGCCCAGATGAACAACTTTCTTGGTTACGAAACCAGATGAAATATAAATGCTCGCCAGTTTGTCTGTTTATATCCGCTCAATGATGTAGTTAGACAGCTAACTGGATTAGGCGACTAGAGGTGTGTAGCACGACCAATACAATTAACCTTGTAAATTAGTAACTTGACAACTAAAATTAGTTCTAAGCCGATAATATGATACATGAGATTCATTGCATGCTGCAACCCTGGAATTTTCCAACCATTGTAAGTAATTTTATTATGTTCTTCCATTCTTTTCTTTTGGCACTTTTAAATAAATAATTAGACTAGTATAATTTAGTAAAAATAGTTAATTGACAAGTCTTTGGGTTCGATAATCTGGTTCTTTTAAGAGCCACTATATTACTTGCACGATCGCGTACACTTGCGTGTGCAATTGGGAGCAACACAACCCAAAACCCTTTATTGATTTATGATTGGTTTTAGAAATAAAGGTGTGTTAATTGTGCAGGAAGAAGTGTGAGAAGCATTTGGAAAGAAAGAGATTAGCGAGGGAAATGGCGGTTGGCGAATCGCCGAGTTATTAGGTGACCCGACTCACACCGCCGTTTGATCCAACCCTGCTTGGGTTTGGAGTCTGTAAAACTCGACGGGCCCAAAGAAATAAGTGGTGAGTTGCCGATCAACTTGGCGACACCGATTTGTATCTCCATTTGGATTTCCACATTAACTGGGGATTCTGTATAACTCAACGAGAAAGGTGATTGCTGGGTGTTACACCGAATAGTTCTGCGCTCATAACAAATGTTGCCAAGTGGGCAAGAAGTGGACAGTTTTTTAAGACGAAGGATTAAAATTTTCAGTTTCCTATGCTATCCCTTATTTTCAATATTTACAAACTCGCACCTAGTTTTATTCTTAATAACGCTGCATTTCTATTGTGTTTTGGTTATTAAATTGTTCTTGGATCTGGATTGTGTTGTCGCATAGCATCTCAGTAGCATCCTAATCAGCATTAAAGGTTGGTTTCCGAGCCCTACGTCCCTTTTTCTCAAAAGTTGTGCTCAAATGAAATAACATTACTTTGATGAAGTGTGCTGGGCCTCTTTGGTAGGATTAGAATATTCGTTTGCCTATTAGCTTTGCAAATTTTGCCTATACTAAGTTAAATAGTTAATTCATGAAGATTGCGCTTTAAATTGGATGAAAAATCGTGGATTGTGCATGATTGTCACTGGGTCTAAGCCTAATTTAAGTTGTGCATGCCTTGATTCTATTTTCAGAGGTTGTAGGGTTGAATTCAGGAAGTTAGGTCAGAAGCAGGCACATTGGGTCATTTGGTTAGCTTGGTTGAGCTCGCCGAATCACTCGGTGGTTCACCTTAAATCCCCATCTCACCTTTATTTAATGCCAAATATGATGTTGAATTCTATAACTTTCGGCAAAAAGGTTTTGATCACCAAAAGCATTCGGCTACTCGCCGAAAGACTTCTTGTTCCTCCTTTGTCTGCACCCTTGTATTCTCTATGCACTGCACTCTTCAAACTGCCGAAGTAGTTGCGCGCTTCGCCAACTGGTTCAGTGAAGAGATTTTGCAATTCAACTGCCTTGCTTTTGTCTGAATACTTTCTAAATTTTTCTCGAAGCTTTGCAGAAATAGCTAAATTGAAAGTAGCTGGAAGATATATGCCACCTCGACAAACAAGAGCGAAAAATTTCAGGAAAAACACAAAGGCAACAAATCCTTCCAAAATGGATACTGAAGGCAAGAAACCCAGTGCTAGCAAGAAGACAAATCCCCGAGACCCCACTATTCCCTCGTGGAGACGTGGATTCTTCACAGCTATCCACTATTTTTTTGTGGCTCATGACTTGGACAATCCTAGTAAGTCAGCTGCTACTGAATCTTCTGAAGAAGCTTCGGCGACCATTATCAAATTAGAGGTTGACACATTGGGCATTGATACCCAGACAGATGGAGCGATTGTGTAGACAAGATTTTTCTCTAGCTCCCTCTTTGTCTTTCTTTATTCTAAATTATGGATACTCAGTTATTTGCATTTGAGGACAAATGTTTTTTTTTATTGTGGTTGGGTGAGGCCCAGGTTTGTGTGCCACTCGTGAATCCTGTTTTGTTTATATTTGGGCTTTGTGCTTAAATTGTGTTTACATTGTTTCTCTGGATGTTTGAACTTATGGCTCATTTTATTTGAAATTGCAAAATGATTTTGACCCGTCTGAAAATTTTTGCAACCTCTCGTGTGTTGAATGTAGCTGTTCTTTTGCAAAATTTAAGTCTTGGTTTCGATCAATATCGATGACTTGAATAGTGCTCTCAATTGAACAAACATGAATGCGCGGCTACGATAAGGCCAAATGAAGTTGTATAGACAATATGTGAACTATTTACATCACGTTATGACTAGCCTAGTATAGAATTGAGTCTCTTGTGATGATCATTGCACACTAGCGAAAGTGTGGAGTCTGGTTTGACTGTAGTGTCAATGCCTAGTGTGATGAACTTACTTTGAACCATTCATAATAGATCCTAGAATTTTCCCCATTGGTCCGGTCAACTAAGTGATGCTATCTCTTGATATGATCTAGGCATCTTCTAAGAGTGTGAGCCAATTTGACATATACCTCTTTTGTGACCCACCTTGTGAGTGTGTGAACCACTTTTGAACACCCCTTGAGCCTTCCCTTTCTTTGGAAGAAACTTGATGAAAGCATAATCTTTCTTTATCCATTACCCATAATTCTCATGAAGTTGTAGTTAGTTGAGTAGCCAACTTAGGCCAAAAGCCTAAGTTGGGGATGTGGTGAAAAGAAAAGGCAAATCAAGAAGTGTAAGAAAGTTCCTCTTACCCATGGTTTTAAGAAAAATGGAACCCCTCCATGAAGATTAAAAAAAATGAAAAACAAAGTTGTGGAATAAAGTATAAAAGAAATGGGGTTCACAAATAATCCACGGAAAGTGAATAATAGGACGACTTATGAGCATTAAAGAGAATGCTGAAGGAAAAGGAAAGGAAGTGTTGTGAGCACGACATTTCATGATGATGAAAGTCACTGAGTCTAAATGACCATACCTTTGCACTCAACCCCATTACAAGCCTTGAAAAGACATTTTTGATCTTGAGTGAGCTAAAACAAATGTTGATTGGAAAATACGAGAAAACCTATGGGTGCAATTATGCATTGTGTTCTTCATTGTGAGTGTGAGCGATGTATCTAATTCCGAAGCTGTAAACTGTGAACCACTGTGTGAATATGGAATAATTCCTTGTGTGGGGGAATTTGAACACTATGGTTGAGCTTGAACTTGCATTTTAAGCAAGTATTGTGAGCATGAGGTTCTTTGAAATTGGTGAGTCACAACTTGAATTTTTGAGTGCACATTTGATCTTTGCATAAGTAAATTGAGTCTTGTTATGTACATTCATGATTGAGTCTTGTGTAGCACTATTCGAGACACCCTTTTTGAACGGCTGAACTTGAGTTTGCTTGAAGACAAGCGAAAGTTTAAGTTGGGGGTGTTGATGAGTCCACAAATTGGACTCATTTAGGGCTATATTTTGAGAGAATTAGTGTCCTCAAATGCATATTTTGTCTCAATATCTGATGAAAACCTTTAAGTTTTAGGTATATAGGCTTGGAGACAAAGCATGGACACAATCAAGGGAAAAAAGAATAAAGGCAGCTGAAAGAACGAAGAAGCGAGGACCTGAGGATCGCCAAACCCATTCAGTGTGTCGCCAACAGGTCCCATCCTCGCCTTTTGTTCCAGTGAGCTGAGCACTGAAGAAAATGATTAAATCGGTGGTAAAAGAAATAGTTAGCATGTCGCCGAGCAGTTCTGCGTAGCTGTACTACGTCGCCCAATGATCCAAAAATGATGATGTTGAAGGATAGACCAAGACAGCGATGAAACCTACCAAAGGGCGGATTACTGAGTTGATCTGCGATCATGACTAACGACGCTGAATGATCCGCTGCAGCACAAATTTTTGAAAACTATAAATACTCATTGAGAATTATTATTAAGAATCGAATTTTTAGCGTTGAATAGTATTTTTTTAGAATTTGCTTCTATTTTTGAGTTCTAAGTTTGGAGAGGCTTTTCAAGAACTTGAAGGTTCAAAGGGTTTCAACTCCAAGATTTTGGGTTTGGGTTTCTTGGATTCTTCACTCTTTGCTTGTTTTAACACTTAAATCTTCATACCGATTTGAATGCAAACTCATATTGGTATAAATTTCTTTCTCTTTTACATGTGTAGCTAAAACCCCAAATTCTTGGGGTGTGATTTTGTGAATACGGGTTAGATTATCTGTTGGGTCTTGCTTATTAATGATTTATTTGTTGTTTAGATGTGATTTAGTTTAGTAGTTGTAGTGCAACTTAATGAAATTGTAGTTGAAAATACGATTTCACCTTTTTGTTTTCGGCTTGCTCGAGAGAGATGTCATAAAAGTAAGACTACTAAATTTATGGTCGGTGGGAGTGGGTCGACATAAGGTTCAGCTCGATAGAGTGAACCCTAGTCTCATTCCCACACACTCAGCTCGAGAGAGTGAGTGGGCTAAGGTGGAGGCTGCTCTTCATGCGGCAAGTGGGTATCTGAGAGGAATCCATTTGATTCGGGGTAGTTGCTTGAGAGAGAATTTATCCCCTCTATAGTCTAGCCTAGACACAAATATTCAACCGGTTTATTGTCAAAAACATGTACCCAATAGTTTAGTTATTCCCATATTCCTATCACAACACAAGAACCCTATCTCCTTGATTAGTACTTTTTGTAGTTTTGCTGTTTTTACTTATGACAAAATCCCCATTGTTAATTGACGCTTGCATCACCCTTTAGATTTAACATGTTTCCATTCGATAATGTCTTTAGCTATGACTAATTAGAACTAAATTTTATTTTTCTACTAATTCTCAAGACCACTCCCTTCGGACTCGACCCCAACCCTTGGTTGGGTTACTTTACTATTGTTCGATGTAGACACTTGCTTTGAAAGTTGTGTCTTGATTACGCAAACATCAACCATTCTTTGTGAAAAGGAGGGAGTAAATAATTTTCTACCCTTTTTTTGCCTACGTGGCAGTATCAACCAAATAGCTTGAAAAAATTGTCAACACCCGCTGGGCCCAGAAGATAGTGCCACGTAGACCGAACAGGGGTAGAAAATTATTTATAAAATAAGTTCGGGGGGAGGGGGGTAATAGGAACTTAGTATAGTATAAGTGCTTCTCTGAAATTTTGAACATAGGTTGGGAAAGTACTTATGCATTTTCCATTGATTTTTCGAAAAGTACTTCAGTAATGTATTTGTCCCTTTCTTTGTAAAGGGTGAATGAGCAAAGTGAAAGGTAAAGTAATGTAATAGTCCCTCTCTTTGTAAATGGTGATTGAGCAAAGTGAGAAGTAAAGTAAAGTAATAGTTCCCTTTTTTTGTAAAGGGTTAATGAGAATAAAGTATGTTGATTATTATAGGAGTAGTATCGAGCACCGAATTGGGTAAGACTATTTTTAACTCAAGTCCCACAAAACTATGTATCCAGCATAGGATATGATCACACCATTTTATAGTGTGACTCCTCACTGCCTCTAAGAAAGCCTATTTGATGGATCCATAGTTATAGTAGCTTCCTATACCCCAGCAAGGTATAGGATGACCCTTGCAATGTGGGTTAAAGGTTGAATCATTGCTAGGCTCATAGTAATGGTTGTCGGTTAGAGAAAATCCCCATAAAGTAAAGTATATTATTTTCATATTGTTTTTATTGCATATCTTATTGTAAAGCTTAAATGGTTTTCACTTAATGTTCGATGTATTGATTTAGTTGAGTTTATTTTAGTCATTCAGTTCAGTTATTTGTTTATTCATACATTCAATGTACTCATGTCATTCGACCTACATCTTATTATAATGCAAATACAAGTGTTCAGGATCATCAACAAACTTTTCGTTGAGATCACTTTGCACTTCAGATAGCTTGGGTGAGCCCCCTTGCATTCTGGGGGACTTCACATTTATTTTCTAGTTAGTTGTTTTGAGAAGTCGTGGGTGTTGTCCCAACATATATCTTGAGTAATAGAGGCTTCATAGATAGATAGAGTTGAGGAGTCTTTCAGTATTTACTTTTCTTTGAGATGTTTTTGCAAACTATTATTATTATTACGTAACTAAGTATTTTACAAATAGTTCGAGTTGAGTTTTTACTTATAGTTTAAATGTTCAAAAATTCTATTTTTAAGCCTTTTATAACTTGAGTAAGTCTTTCACTAAATAATCAGCTAGGCCAAGGGTTCGCTTGGGGACCAACAATGGTTCTCAAGTGTCGGCCACATCCAGGGTGTAGGCTCGGGGTGTGACGATTACTGAAATCCCAGAGACACACCTAAAATTAACTAGGGTCCTATTACCCTCCCCTAAACTAATTTAAAATGAATAAATACACCATTTATGCTGACGTGGCAGAGAGTGTGAGTAAGGCAAGTAGTGATTGAACAAATTAGACAAATGTCATTTTTTAATTGGTAACTTTATAATTAGTTAGTATACATATTTGTTGATATTAAATATTATATATATATTCAATTATTTTCATTTCTATCTTTGTAAAATATTTATATTAATTTCATTCTCACTTTAAATTTTTTACATTTTCTTTCATTAATTTCTTATTTTTTCACTTTTAATTATTTTTATAAGCTGTGTGTATTTTTTTTAAAAATAATTAATAAGTATCATTTAATTTTAATATTTTAATTTTTAAATGTTTTATTTGATTTTCTTCACATATTTTGATATATGTTCGAAACTAACCTATTTTAAATAAAATACATTTAGAATTAAATTTGAAATCAAATAAAGAAAAAAAGAGAAAGAAAATAAAAAGAGTAAATAAAATCAATAGAAAATAAAAGAGATAAACAATGAATGAATGTAAAAAAGGAGTTCAGACACAAGGCAAAACAATTGTGTGTATTAACTTAATTTAAATACAAGATAAAGACAATAAGAATATTTCTTACAATTTATTTTTAAAAAAAATAATAAAATATTTACACACGTGGCAGCGCGTGTGTACAAACCCAGTCAAGTTGGGTGGTTAAAGGTGTCGTGTCATCACAAAAGGTGCAAAAAAATATTTTAAAAATGAGTTCGGGGGGGTAATAGGACCCTAGTTAAGTTTAAGTGTGTCTCAGAGATTTTGGTCATAGTCTAGGGGGTACTTGTACTTTATCCATAATATTATTCTTAATAGATGTAAGAAATACCATTCTTCTAAAACGTAACTTTTGTGAGAAGGTATCTTTTGTTTGGTGAAGACAAATGGGGCAGGGCGAAGCAGCTGTGAGGCAAACATACCTAAAGTTGTAAAGACACTAACCTACCCCGCTCTGCATAGAAGCAATATGTGCATTCCTCTCCTTATTCTGCTTGAAAAAGTAATTCTTACACGAAAGAGCCTCATTTGCTGACTAACCTCGTCCCAAAATTGTTATCATGATTTCTTTTAGAATAGTCATATTAGATAGGAATTTGTAAATGAAATTTTCCTTACATTAATAGCTAAAAAGGGAATAATTAAAGTAACAGTTGAAGTTGTTCCAAATTTTATTTTTTATAGTTTGAAAAATATGATAAACCAAAATATGAGATTTTGGTTCATTCCTGTTAATCTCATTTTCTCTTCCAAGTACCTCTGGTGTAGCCCCCATCTAGAAATATTTTCAGATTGAAAAATGGAGCATATGGAATGACTTCTTGATTTGGGATTTCGGAATCATAAACAATTGTTTCAAATGCTAATTGATATAAGAAAAAAACAATATGGAAAATTAAACTTTGTGGCATGACTATATTTCAAGATTTATTGTGTGTGTATTTTTCAAAGGATGACATGCAACTCTCTATCAAGATACAACAAAGCCTGAAACATATATGAAATTGAATACAATACTTCTGGGATTGCTTCTTATTTATAGAATTCAAGAGATGATATTTCATAACAGTCATGTTCTTGCATGAGAAAATGAATTTTCATAATAGTCACGTTCTTTCATGAATATGATTTGTCATAATAATCATATTCTTTCATTGACAAATGACTTTTTATGAAAGAGATCACTCCTTGTCAAGGTGGAATATTTTATCCATGTCGAATGTTATTTGTCAAGGTTTTTTTAAATAAAAGAAAGAGTGTATTACACACATCACTGAGGGGTGTTTCTCAAACTAATAAGTTATATTTTAGGCATAAAACTCACAGTCTCAATAGTTTAGGTATAAACTAAAAAAAGAGATAGTTTATGTGTGTTTTGGGTACTTACCTCTACTAAATATATATCTGCAAACTTGCAATTAAATAAACTAAATGGGCTAAGCCTTAAAAGGACCTAAAATATGGCTTCTCCCACTAATGTGAGAACTTTCCCTTTATATTACAACTATCCTAGCATGAGCTTGATTGAAATAGCTTGAGTAGCATCGATGTGATCAAAGAAATCTCTATCATTCAAAGTATTATGAACTCTTGGATTAACCTCAACATGAATTTGGTTGTTGTGGGAGGGATTCAGCTAGACGTCAGAGGTGCAATTAGGGTGAAAGGTGAAGAAGAAAGAAATAACGAAAATGGAGGGAAGGGGGTCTACATGAAAGTTGGACTCGGTGGGGCAGGGTGGAAGATGAAGCTAAATTTAAGATGAAATTAAAATTAAATTAATAAAAATAAATTACTTGACAAAGTAAGAAAGAAAAAAGGATAAATAAAAACTTAGAATGAAAAAAAAATATTAATAAATTAACACATGTCACATATTGATTAGTGCGTGATAACAATTGCTTTTTAAAATCTGGGACTAGTCGAAAAACGATGTAATAATATTATTTCAAAATTGTTTAGGGGGAGTTATAAGACGCCCACATAATTAATGTGTCTTTTTGAATATTCGGGACAAACTTCATGTGTCACTTTATGTGTTTTCTCTAAAGAAAATTTGAAACTTTTAATACTCTTTCATCTAATTATTGAAGAATATCTAACTCGGATAGTGAAAGTAGTATACGTTTAATTCAACATCAATAGTTGGTAAACTAAAAAAATATAGATGGATTGATAGTAAGGAATGATAATGAATAACAACCGTCAACCTGATTGAAATGATTTTTGGTTTTAGTTTTAGTTTGAGATTTCAATTCACAAACAAGTCCCACCTGACCTGATTTAAAAAAAAAATTGAACCTTCCTCACACCGCCTCTGCAAAAGCTCAAACTCGCCATGCTTCATTGTCCCTACTTTTTTTGTCCTATTAAGTGTTAGCAAGAGCACACTAGTCGCCTAAAGCTAAATGCAAATAGAGGCGTTAAACTTTATTACAAATATTATATTTAATTTTTTATGAAGTGTATCCTTCTAGCTTTTTGAGATGCAAAATTAATAGTTTTCTCATAATCAATTTTTTTCTAATAATTCTTTATCAGTTGAGAATATAGTCAATTCATTTAATCTTTCTTTAGACATAGTAATCTAAATGTGTCAAACTTCTAATAATATTTGTTGTTTTATGTGAAAACATTACTTTTTCTACAAATTGTACTTAATAAACAAACCAAAAAAATCGGTGCTCAATATTTGTTTTAAAAATATATATCCTATTATTACATAAAAATAATAGGGCCCCTTGAATTTGGGGGCCCACATAAGACACTTCCTATTTTAAAGGGATTGTGCATGTGAAGACTCTGAAGGTCATTTTTGGAAATTTAATGTCTTGTTTGATCAGTTTAGGAAGTTGGTTTTGAAATTTGATTGAAAATTTGTGATTTTTTAAAGGTTTAGAGGTTTGGAGAGTTAAAGCTGTTAAAAGTGGTTTTGGTAACAACCAGAGCTACGAGTCTCGAAATGGAATTTCATCAATTCCATTAACTTTAGAATGACCTTTTGGGTTAGTAGGACTATTGGCTTGGGTCCCAAGGCTTTTTTGTAATGACCCTTGCGGTGGGTCAAGGGCTGAGTAACACCCCAGGTCTTAAAATAAATTAAACAAGCAGAAGTACAAGGAGGGGGACATAAACCTTATCTCCAATTCTATGGTGGTTCATAAGTCAGCTAAACTACTAAGGTCTGCTAATTCATTCCCGGTTCTATAAAGGGAAAACCTAGAATTACTAAGCACCTAAGAAGAAGAATCCTCTTCAATACAAAGTAAAACTAGGAAAGCATAAATAAGAGAGTCTATTGATGAGTCCACGATTTGGCCTTATTTAGAGCTTTATTTGGATAGATTTTGTGTCCTCAAATGCTTGTTTTGTGCCAATAATTGATGTAAAACCCTTGATTTTCATGTACTTGGATAGATGAACAAAGCATGGACACTAATTTGCAAAAAGAAACAAAGTGAGATGAGAGAACGAAGAAATAAAGGCCTGGTTATCGTCGAGTCCCATTGGAGAGTAGCCTAATGGCCTCTTGATCGCTTAAAGTTCTACTGTGCCAAGCGCTGAAGGATAAAATTAAGTTGGCGATAAAAAGGAGCAGTAAGCATTTTACCGAGTGGTTCCGTGATGCAATGTTGGACCGCCCAAACTTACAAGACTTGAGCATGATGAAGGCCAAAGTAGAAAGGCGATGAACTTGGCCAAAGGGTGGATCACCGAGTTGATCGGCGATCCCCGACTTACAGCGTCGAATGGTCCTTCGTAGCATATTTTTGGAGACTATAAATACATTTTCAAACATTATGTTTAACAACTTTTTTACCTTTAATCAGAATCTTAGAATCAATTTTTAGAATCTTCAGTTTGGAGACAATTTTTCCTAAGCTTAGAAGAATTGAAGGTTTCCAGTGTTGAGAAATTGGAAGTGGGTCTTTGAGATTGTTCAACTTGGACCTTTGTAAAGACGAAATTAATCTTACCCAGTTGATGGAAACACAATTTGGTAATGATTTCTATCTCTTTATGATGTCTAGCTAAAATCCCAATTCTTGGGGTGTGATTATGGGTTGATTTAGCTTGTGGGTATTGCTAATTATTAGTTTAAATGTTGTTTAAATGTTGTTTAAAAGTGATTTCATTCAGTGATTGTAGTTTAATTTAAAGGGTTGTAGTGACAAATGAAACTCTACCTTCGTGTTTTTGGCTTGCGAGAGAGAGAGGTTTTAAAACCAAGATTACTGAATTGATGGTTTGTGGGTTTTGGTTTTCCATGGGTTCAACTCGAGAAAGTGAATCCTTAATCTTTTTCCACACATTCAGCTAGAGATAGTGAATGAACTAAAGCGTAGGCTGCTCTTATTTGCTGCTTGTTGGTGTTTGAGAGAAACCAACTTGATTCGGGGTAAATTGTTCGAGAGAAAGTTTATCCCTACTAAAGTCTAGCTTATTTACTGATTTACAACTATTTATTAACAGTTGCAATTACCTATTTGTCCACCTTAGCCTAAAATCCAATCACATCCCAAGAACATGTCTCATTATTTGTTAATTCGGATTATTTGTTGTTATTGTAGCTGATAGTTAAAACCAAAACCTTATTTGACACTTATGTCACCCCTTTATTTGAATTATGTTTGTGTTCGTAAATATCTATTCCTATGATTGACTTGAACATATTCGTACTTTTCTATTGAATCTTAAACATGTACCACTCCATGTGGGATTCGACCTCAACTCATTTAGTCGGGTTAATATACTGATTAACAATCATTGACGCTTAGAATTGGATGAGGTATCTTTGAAACGTTATTAATCAAAATGGCACCGCTGCCGATGAATGGTGTTTGTTGTGATTCTTTAGTTAAGCTAAATTATGTTCTTTCTAGCTATAGTTGAATCTAGTTATTTTTAGTTTTCATTTTCATGTTTCTTGTTTAGCACATAATAAAGGAGCATGTCTGGTAGTAACGGTGACCAAATGGACCGCTCTCATTTGAGAATGATGATTATTAGGGATAACACCCTAAGTTTTAGGTAAATGGAGGGTGAGTGAATCCATTAGTTGTGGCTATGATTTAAGTCACTACTACTATAGTGCCTAACTCATGGAATCTCAGATAACATGCTACTTGATTACTTCTATAGAGGTCTTGATTCAGAAAATAGAGGAATGGCTGACCAAATGTCTCCAGGGGTATCACAGGACTACCTTATGCAATAACAGTCCAGCTCATTGATCACATGGCCAAGATCAACAAGGAAACTGAGAAGGACCAGCTTTGGCCAAATTGTTGATTCAACTGGATCTAGTGGCCAAAACGATCATGGAATTGGAAACACAAGACAAAAATAAATACCGGTACAATCCCCCTCACGAGCGTATAAAGCCCAAGGTGTACAAGGGAGGACAAATAGAAGAGATACTCTCACTCATTCTTCACAAAGTCAAAAACACGACATAGTGTTGAATGAGATAAAAGATAATATCTCAGTATTAAATCAGATGGTTGCTCCCTATTTCATATATGATCAGCTGCTCGAGACCCAAATGGGTTATGTGTTGTCTCGTCTCTACCCCATAAATCAAGATTGAGTGGGGAAGTCATGCCACGATGTTAACTAAGGCACTTCTTGGGAAGCAACCCAAGTGTTGATCGCTTTATTTATGTTTTAGAAATAATTGTGTGTTCATTTTGTAGGTTGAAGTGTGGCATGTGTTTGAAAAGTGAAGATTGGCGAGCTAAAAGTCTAGTTGGTGACTCACCGAAGAGGTCGGTGAACCCGACTTGGACCGCCGTTGGACTTAAGAAATCCTAGGGGTTAAGTTTGTAAAACTCGGTGAGCGTAGGAGCTGATTGGTGAATCACCGATTGGGTCGACGATCACGACTTTGTCCGCTGTTTGGACCCCACATTAACTAGGGGTCATGTAAAACTCGGCAAAGTAAGTTCCCACTCGGCGTATCGTCAAGTGGATCAGCGAGCAAAACTTATGTCGCCGAATGGGCGAGAACTGGATTGTTTTTAAGGCCAAAGGTTCAAAATATTAAAACTCTTTCAGTTTCCCTCACTTTCAACTTTCCAAATTCACACCCGCACTATAGTATTCTATATTCTTGTATTTTTATCACATTTTAGTTGTCAAGTTTGTGTTCGAAGTTGAATTTCTTTGCTGCCTAGCATTTCAAAGTATTTATTCAACTTCTAAAGTTGGTTTTCCGAACCCCAAATTTATTTTTAGCAATTTTCACTCTTATGCAATGATTTCTTATCTCAGTGATGTGTGTTGGGCCTCTCTGATAGTAATTGTGTATGTGTGTGCCTATTTTAATTTGAATATCCTGCCCATAATTCATATATTGTTGAATTTCCGAGTATTACGTGCTTTTAAATTGAAAAATTATTAGGTGTTGCTTTATTGATGTTTGGTCTAGTTGAGTGAAGTCTAAGTAACTCGCATTTGTGCTAAATGACGTATTTTTCCCAATAATGGAGCGATTGACATCATTCTTAAGGGCAAAAGTCATAAAATGGCCAAATTTGGCCAAATCGGGAGAAGTCCGAGTATCCCAGGTGCATGGGTGTAATGGGTCTTAGCTAAATTGTATGGGTGCATAGTTTTATTTTGTTTTCGGGGGCTGCTGGGTTGAATTTAGAAGTTGGGGTTGAAAGTATTTGGCCGTTTGGCAAGCTGGGTCAACCTCGCCGAACCACTCGGTGGTTGGCCAAAATCCCTCATATCGCTTTTAATTTCATACTTAATCTTACATTTGGATATGTTACTTTCGGCGAGAAGCTTGAGTTCGCCGAAAGTCCTTCTTGATTACCCTTTCTACGCCCCTAACTCGTAAAATGCATTGTAACTTTCGACGGGCTAGTCCTTGCTCGCCGAATGCTGTCGGTGATTCACCAAAATGCCCATCCCATCGCCGACATGCCAATTTTCTAGGAATTTTTTAACCAATCCTTTCGGCGAGACTAATCTGGCTCGCAAAAAAGAATCAGCGACTCACTGACTGGTTTGGCGAGTGTATTTGCAACTCTTTTCTTCTGTGCTTTTGCTTGTATTATTTCTAACTTTTTATGAAGTTTTGCAAATTTGGAAAGAACAAACATCGACATGCCACCCCGTAAAAGAACACGAGGTACAACTATAAACGAAGGAGGAGGCAATCCTCCCAAAAAGGGAAGGCAAGAGCCTCCAAAAGGAGGACAAGGCAAGGGAAAGAGGCCCGTATCTGAGACTCCGGTGAGTAACTCCGTCAGTTAAGGAGAAGTCCCTAACTCACCAAAGAGCAGAGATTCGTGCTAGATCTCATACTTACTCAGCTAGAGTCCCAACAACCTCTTCTACAACAAATACAATGCCAACTCCAGCACCTTCTGTGGCCCCAGTGCTACCAGTAGTTACGCCCCAACTCTTTAATAGACTAAAAGTTGATGGGTTGCGGATTATTCTTGAGGAGAAGTTGTTGTCTAAAGTGGGCCTTGAGGGCAGATACTCCGGTGTGAGAGAGAAACTCTAGAACCATCATTTTGGGTAGTTCACTAGGTCCCAGGACATATACATCCCTACATAGGTCCGAGAGTTCTACTCTACATATGGCGACCTATTTCCTAAAAGCAAGAAGAAGGCCAATAAGTATAGATCGGTGGGGTCCATTATGGTATGAGGGACAGTAGTGCATTGTAGCCGTGATCACATCAACGCGGTACTTGACAGGGGGTCACACTTTGATTACCCCAATCTCGCTACTACTACAACATCATTGGATGAGCTCAAGGGCTGGTTGGCTCCCCTCATATCAGACACCACCTCGAGGTGGATTGAGGTAGAAGTCCCGATAGAGAAGAAGGACTTGAGTGTAGCTGCATTTTATTGGTTTGGATTCATCAGCAACTCTATTAGCCCATCCCAAAATAAGTCCATTCTCCGCCATCCTTAGGCGGCCTGCCTTGGGTAGATTATGTAGAAGAAGAGCATTGACATGGGACTTATCATAGAGCAGGAGATGACCATGAGGGCTAAACAGAGGCAGACCTCCCTTCTATTCCCGGTGCTGATCACAGTGTTTTGTCGGCATGCTGGATTACCTCGGGATGCAATTAGAGACTTTGAGGTTACCCCTTTATCCTTCACTGATATCCGGTGTATTAAGGTCGAGTGCACTCGGGAGGAGGTCGACAGTAGGAGAACAGCCCCTGTGGATACATCTCTAGAGGTGGACATTGATTCTATACCTGCAGAGGCATCTTTGCCTACTCTAACCTCCGAGCCTTCAGGTACATCTACTCCTACTTCTTATTCAAAAGATCGTGGTACCTCCACCTCTTCCTAGTCTTCAAACATTACTCAAGATATGGTCCTGAAGATCGCGCACTTGGCCCATTCAACTGATGTAACATCGACTCGACTAGATGCATCTATCTCATGGATGATATATAGTGCCATCCTTGTTGCACTTACCCCTCTTCGAACTTCCATTGACACTCTCACTGCGAGAGTTAAGGCTTGTGAGAGGTGATAGGGGGAGACTTCTGAGGTTACGTCTTTGAAAGCCGAGGTTATAGATCTGAGAAAGGACGTGGACTACTTGAATTCCACTGAATTCACATCCTTATTACAGGCAGCAAATGATGTAGATGCTCGAGAGACTTCATAGATTCCTTCGGCCACCACCACAGAGGTACACCAGGATGGCATAACAGCTGATGACTCAGAGGCAAAGACCGACGAGGAGCAGATAGAGGTAAGAGAGGAGAGAATATATGGAGACCTACTAGATCTAGATGAGATGATTATATAGTCGGTGATCCTGACATCATTGACAGAGACGTCCATGGCATCTCCTAGTGGACCCATTACTTCTGATGTGACTGTGGGCACTGATGCCCAAGTTCAGAGTACTACATCGAGCATTGATGCCCTGATAGATGGAGTGACTGTTTAGATAGGATTTCTCGTTACCTCCCTCTCTGTCTTATTTTATTCACTTTGTGGATATTTTCTCGCATTTAAGGACAAATTGCTTTTATTTTGTGGTGGGGTGAGGCCTACCTTTTGTGATTACTGTTTTGATGATATTCTCTGTATATATTTGGATTTATGCTATATGTTATGTTTTGACATTGTTTTTGTGGATGTTTGAGCTTGTGGCTCCTTATTTTGAACGTAAAGGATTTTGACCCTTCTGAAAAATTTTGTGCCACATCTTGATTGTGCTTAAATGTGGTTCTTTTCTTGCAAATTTGAGTATCGGTCTTGATCAATACCGATGACTTGAATAGCTCTCATAATCGAACAAAAATGAATGTGCAGCTACGATAAGGCCAAATAAAGTTGCATAGACAATATGTGAACTTTTTGCATCTTGTTGTGGCTAGTCGGTTATTGAATTAGTCTATTGTGATGATCATTGAACAGTAGCAAAAGTGTGGAGTTTTGTTTGATATTTAGTGTCAATGCCTTGTGTGATGAGCTTACCATGAACCATGTGTGATGACACCTAGAATTTGCCCTGTTGGTCTAGTTTACTAAGTGATGCAATCTCTTGAAATGATCTTAGGCAATTTTGACGTGTGTGAAACAATATGACATTATACCTCTTTTGTGGCCAACCTTGTAAGTGTGTGATATTTGCTTGAACACCCTTTGAGCCTTAGCCTTTTCTTGGAAGAAACTTGATGAAATTGTGATCTTTCTTTATCCATTACCCATAATCCTAATTATTTGTTGTTTGTTTGAAAAGCCAACCTAGGCCAAAAGCCTAAGTTGGGGGTGTGGTGAAAAGAGAAGGTCAATCAAGAAGTGCAAAGAAGTCCCTCTTTGACCCATGATTTTGAGGAAAATGGAACCCATCAATACAAAAAAAAAAAAAGAAAAAAGAAAGGAAGAATGAAAATGAAAAAGAATGAGAAAATTTGAAATAAAGTGCAAAAGAAAATGGGGTGTCTGGTATTTCATGGAAAGTGAATAATGGGGTGACTTTTGAGCATGAATGAGAATTATGAAGAAAAGGGAAGAAAGTGTTGTTCAAGCCACATTTCATGAGGATAGCAACCACTGAGCCTAAATGACTATACCTTTACACTCAGCCCCGTTACAAGCCTTGAAAAGACCTTTTTGATCTTGAGTGAGCTAAAACATGTGTTGATTGGAAAATAACCCTATGGGTGGAGTCATACATGTATTCATCTTTGTAAGTGTGAGTGTTGATTGTGATTTCGGAGCTATTAATTGTTGAACCATTATGTGTGAATAAGGAATCATTCTTTCTGTGAGGGAATTTGAGCACCTTTGTTGAGCTTGAACTTACATTTGAAGCAAGTATTGTGAACTTGAGAATCTTTGATAATGGTGAGTCACAACTTGAATCTTTAAGTGCACAATTGATCCTTTAATGAGTAGGTTGAGTCTTTTTGTGTACATTTATAATTGAGTCTTGTGTAGCACTATTTGAGACATCCATTTTGAACTGCTGAACTTGAGTTTTACTTGAAGACAAGAAAAAGTTTAAGTTGGGGGTGTTGATGAGTCCACCATTTGGACTCATTTATGGCTTTATTTGGATAGATTTTATGTCCTGAAATGCTTGTTTTATGCCAATAATTGATTTAAAACCCTTGATTTTTAGGTACTTGGATTGAGGAACAAAGCATGGACACTAATATGCAAAAAGGAATGAAGCGAGCTGAAAGAACGAAGAAATGAAGGTCTAGTGATCACCGAGTCCCCTTAGGGAGTCGCCTGATGGCCTCTTGACTGCCTAAACTTCTAGTGTGCCAAGCCTTGATGGAGAAAATTAAGTCGGCAATGGAAATGAGCAGTCGGCGTGTCACCGAGTAGTTCCGCAATGCAGTATTGGATCGCCCAAAGTTACAGGACTTGAGGATGTTGAAGGCCAAAGAAAAAAGGCAATGAACTTAGCCAAAGAGCGGATCGCCGAGTTGATCGGCGATCCCCGACTTACTACGCTGAATTGTCCTTCACAGCAATTTTTTGTTGACTATAAATACATTTTCAAACATTATGTTTAGCAGTTTTTTTACCTTTTAACATAATCTTAGAATCAATTTTTAGAATTTTCAGTTTAGAGACAACTTTTCCTTTGCTTTGAAGAATTGAAGTTTTCCCTTTTTGAGAAATTTGAAGTGGTCTTTGAGATTCTTCAACTTGAACCTTTGTAAAGACAATTAATCTTACCCAGTTGATGGAAACACAATTTGGTAATGATTTCTATCTTTTTATGATGTCTAGCTAAAAACCCCAATTCTTGGGATGTGATTATGTGATTATGGGTTCATTTAGCTTGTAGGTATTGCTATTGTCAGTTTAAATGTTGTTTAAAAGTGATTTCATTTAGTTATTGTGGTTTAATTTAAAGGGTTGTAGTTGCAAATGCAACTTTAACTTCGTGTTTTTGGCTTGCTCAAGAGAGAGGTTTTAAAACCAAGATTACTAAATTGATAGTGTATGGGTATTGGGTTGTCATGGGTTCAGTTCGAGAGAGTGAATCCTAAATATTTTTACACACATTCAGCTCGAGAGAGTGAATGGACAAAAGCGTAGCTTGCTCTTATTTGCTGCTTGTTGGTGTTCAAGAGAAACAAACTTGATTCGGGGTAAATTGTTCGAGAGAAAGTTTATTCCTACTAAAGTCTAGCTTATTCACTGATTTACAACTATTTATTAACAGTTGCAATTACCCATTTGTCTACCTTAGCCTATAATCCAATTACATCCCATGAACCCATCTCATTATTAGTTAATTCGTGTTATTTGTTGTTGTTGTAGCTGATAGTTAAAACCAAAACCCCCTTATTTGACACTTGTGTAACCCCTTTTATTTGAATTATGTTTTTATTTGTAAATATCTATTCCTATGATTGACTTGAAAATATTCGTTCTTTTCTATTGAATGTTATACACATACCACTCCCTGTAGGATTTGACCCCAACTCATCTAGTTGGGTTATTATACTGATTAACGATCGTTAATGCTTAGAATTGGATGAAGTGTCTTTGAAACGTTATTAATCATCTATCCCCTTACAAGTAAAAGAGAAATCAAAACTAAAAACAAAAGGCATCTTCACGATGTCTATATCAAAGAAATATAGCCTAGATGAAGATGACAAAACTCAAAGAAGCACTAAAGAAAACTAATTACTACAAAGGCTAAGCAATGTTAATCATGATGGTTCTTTAATCCTCTTCACTTATCTTCTTCTTAGATTTTCAATGTTGATCTTGTCTATGTTGTACTGACCTATAGCTTTCTTAGGGAGTTAATGCTCATGGAAAAAATGTTGGGGTTTTTCATGTTGCTGACTGGTTTTAGATAAAATTAGCGTCTCTAAGGGTATGTTGACAGTTAAAAGTAATAAATAGATCGCAAATGTGCCATAGATTATGAAGAGCATGTTGCAGGTTCCAACAGGTTGTTGCCAGTAACTTGATACATTTAACAACCAACTCAGTGTCAGCTTCTAGGATCACATGATTATTGTAACATATCAAAAATTTACAAGTTAAGGCTCGAACCATTCTTCATTTATGAATAAGATCGTACCGCTGATTCTCAAACTGCCCATATGTGTAAGGGTCAATTCATTAGTGTGGGAATGAATTTGGATATGAATTAAGGTTATTAGAATCCCCTAGTGCAAAGTTGAGTTGAAAGCTTTTGTACCGATTAAGTTTTAATGTAAGATTCTACTTGAGTCAATTTCAAATGACCATATCTCTTAGAATTTAAAGAGTTACGTGGCCCATAACCTATTAAATTGAAGGTATTTGAATCTTCTTTCCAATTCCACCAATTGCACAACAATCCCAGTTTCGAGTAAGAAGTTATGATTAATTTAGTAACCTGATACATTGCAATGAATAATTAGCCGACGGGAAATCATTAAAAGGGGTCATTTTTCTCTTTTTACCTCTAGGTAAACCCTAAACGAATTTACTGACTAATTAAAGGGCCAAACCAATCATATTTTCTTTTTTTAATCCAACATTATCTTCTCTCTCAAACCCTAAGGCAAAACCCTAAGGAAAATTCAAAGTAGAAGACTTACATTCAATATCCTTTCAATATTTTCCAAGATTTTTCTTCAAGGTAAGTCCTTCTACAAGAATTCCATTCTTTCAACTAAAATTTCTTCATACAATTGTAAATTATTAATGAAAAATTTGTGGACGTGTGTGGTCCATTCTAATTTAAGAACATCTCACAAAAATTAGTCTGGCTTCGGTTGTTCCATTTTTCTTTGATGGGGGAGGCAACAAAGTGGTTAGCTGACATACCAAGGGACTCGATTATGTCTTGGGATGGGCTTACTTAGGCGTTCTACAGAAGATTTTCCATTCTTCGAGGATGGTGAAGTTGAGGGACAATATTCAGAACTTTAAGCGAGTAGATGGTGAGCCTATTCATCAGACATGGCTGAGATTTCGAAAGTCGCTGCTACAATGTCCAACTCATGGACTCCCGGGCAATGTGATATTACAATATTTCTACCAGAGTTTAGACTCAGTCAACAAATGTGTTGCTGACCATCTTTTTCGAGAAGGAATAATGGAGCAACCATTTGAAGTGGCATCTACTCTTCTTGACGAAAATCAACCGTGCTTGGTACACTCAAGAGGATCAAGTGTCTCCTTTGAACTTCAGAATGACAAAAGAAAAAAATTGAAAAGGAGCAAGAGAGGGATGAAAGCATTCGCAAAATGATGTCCCAAATAAAGTTGTTGAGAAAAAAGGTGTTGGAGAGTGTTGATGAAAACAAAGAGGTGAAAAGAATGTCCAGACTCGAGGACGGTACTTGCCCGGGCTCTTTAAAATCAGGCAGGAATCAAGGTTGGAACACACTTATAGAGTATGGAGAGATAAATAACAATCGATATTAGGCTGACTAAAATGACTTTTGGAGGAAAAAAGACAACCATAATGAGTATTGCAAGCAAATGGGTGACAGCCCAAAATCTAGGGGCAGTTTGGGAATCCTTCGAGTAGATAAGTTGTTTTCGCGTATCCTAGATAAATTTGAAGGATTTGACGACATGCTTAAGGAAATGAAACCGATTTATCATCTTTGAACAATAAAGTAAACACTCATTCAGAATCTATAACGTTACTAGAATGTCAAATGAGTCAACTCTTAGCCCAGCTAGACTCCATGCCGTTAGAAAGGTGAGCAAATTATGATATGGCGAATTCAAAGGTTGATCATGACAGATGCTTAGCGATTTTGACACAAAGTGGGAAAGTGGCAAGTAGTAATGTGAAGGTGAATGATGAGGCAAACACTAGTAGAGACAAGAAGGACACCATTGATGTAGAAAGGTATGACAAATAACTAGAGAATAACATGCCCAAAGAAGATGAAGAAAGTCCAAGGCAAAGCATCACCAAAGAGCTACAAATAGCTAAGGAAGGGGCTGCTTCTTCTTCAAAGTTAATAAAGCCACTGCCCAAAATCAACCCCCCTTTTCCTCGAAGGCTCAAATAGCGAGGTGAAGATGCAAAATTCAAAAAAATTATATTCATGTCAAAGTCTCATTCCATAAACCTTCCCTTAGTGGAAGCATTATTTGAGATGTCATGATACGCGAAATTCATGAAGGAACTAGACACCAAGAAAAAAAGTATGGACTTCGATACAGTTGAAGTTTCTCATAATTGTAGTGCTGTTATGACCAGCGATGTGATAAAAACGAAAAGAGGATCAGGGGGAATTTACCATCTCATGTACCATTGGGATGCTTTGGTTTGCCAAAGCTTTGTGTGACTTGGGGGAGAATATTAACTTTATGTCGTATGCTATCTCCAAACAACTTGGGCTGGGTGAACCTAAATCCACAATAATGCGGTTTCTCATGGCTGACGATTCTATTAAATACCCCATTGGAATACTTTACGATATCTTGGTGGAAGTGGATAAATTTATTTTTCCGGTTGACTTTGTTATTTTGGATTGTGAGATTGATGCGGAGGTATCTATTATTTTGGGTAGACCATTTTTGGCAACCAGAAGAGCTCTAATGGATGTTGAAAGTGGTAAGTTAATGTTCCAGGTAAATGATGAGGAGGTTACATTCAATGTGTGCAAATCAATGAAACAACCTAGTGACATCTGTGTGGTCTGAATGATTGATGAAGCAGTGGCTAGTGTGAGTTAAATGGTGTGTATGGGTGAACCCATTGCTGTTGTTCTTCTAATATATGATAAGGATGAACTACAAGGGTATGATGTAGTTGTGGCTGCTCTATCGGGATTAGGTGCTCTTTGTAAAAATACATTGAAGTTTGATATTGATCTGAAAAATCGAGAGTCCTCCAGATAAAACATTCAATGAAGAACCTCCAAATCTTGAATTGAAAGTGCTCCCATTACATTGACGGTATGTATTCTTGGGAGGGAACGACACTTTGCCCTTAATCATTGCAGTGGACTAGCTTGAGTGGCAAGTGAAATTGTTGGTCTAGGTGCTAAAACAATACATTAAAGCCATCAGATGGACAATTGCTGATATTGTGGGTATTCATCCTGGAATTTGCACTCATAAAATCCAATTGGATAATGAATGCAAACCAAGTGTTGAGTGATATACCGTGAGTTTATGATATTTTTGATACATTTCAATTAAGAGATGTGTGTCTATGGCCATTTTGTATTGGAAATATTGTTTTATGTGTTATGTTTGCAAGAAATAGGCTTGGACACGGTTGAGTGAGATGACAACTGAATATATACAGAAGTAGCCACCAACTGACCGTAGGTCCTTTGACGGTTTGTTGATGTGTAGGAAAAGATGGAGCATCAGGGAGTTCTGACCAATTATGGAACTACGAAGCGATCCACGGACCATAGGTTGACCTACGGGCTGTCCTGCACATCTGTCAAATGTGTTTAGAGAGTTGAAGTTCCAATACCTGATAAAAATCCTAAAGTGTGGAGCGACGAAAGAGGACCCACAGACCATAGGTCGACCTACATTCCATCCTTCATGTCCATCGTTGATGATCTAAGAGTGAAGGTTCCAGCCACTACAGAAAAGTTCTAAGTGTTGACCAATGGAAGGGGACCTACGGACAGTAGGTCGAGTTGACGATTGATGTCGTGTTCCAGAAGTTTATTTCCTTATTTTGTTTCCTTTTTGTTTAGGACCTATTTTTCTAAAAATAGGGTATGTAAACCACATTTTTGTAGGTTAGACATTATTGTTTATTTTTGTTCTTGGTATTTAGTGAAATTAACTTGCAACTTTATTAATTTGATATAAAAATTTGGTTCTACAAGATTTTGACTTTGAAATTCAATTGGAGATATCCGATTTCTTCTACTCTAATCATAAGTTCATGATTTCATCTTATCAAAACATGAATTGTATTCTTTCAAGCATAAGTAGCTAAATCCACAACTAGGGTTGTGGAAACCATGAGAAATTAACAAAGTATGAATAATAATTAAGTAATTCTTGAATAGTGTTTATGAATGTATTGTTAATTCTTTCACTTAGAAGTCTTTTTAACGGTGGCCAACGTTAGAACTCGCCTCATTGCTACTTGACGGTCCAAGGAGATAGTTAATGAGAAAAGAATTAATATCAGAGATTTAATGGATGCTATCTAATAGTTTAATGTCAATTGGTGTGAGGGTGAAAACTAAGCCATACATTGATGTGATGTCTAATTTGAGGTAAAAGGTAAGGGTTAGTAAAGTATACACTCGTAGTCGGACTAAGGTGTGTAGTGAAATTCCCTATTTGGAGGACCATTCAGCTAGGGATACCTATCTTGCCAACTTTGCATGTAAAACACTAGAAAAGGATTACTATTATTAGGATTACCGCGCTAAGAGCTTATGGAGAACACTTACACCCTAGTTTCTTTCTCTTATTGATAAACAAAAGTTTGAATACTGCTCACTTGTTACTTGATCAACAATCGGTTATTTTCTTACATAACCCCCCCTCATTTAATTACTTGTTTCACAAATAGTTTGACTAAAAGGAAGTAATAGTAAGTTAAGTTTAAGTCTACACCATTTTCCTCATGGGATCGACCCTAACCTACAAGTTGGGTTCTTTATTTGACAACGATCGCTTATACTCTTTAATAGGGGTGTAGCTTGAGCGTATCAGATTTTGGCGCCGCTACTGGAGAATTTATCTTTTAGATTAAGTTTAACTACATTAATGAACTTTAGTCAAGTATTTCCTGATTTTACGTTTTCTTTTTTTGTATAAATTTTCTATAGGTTTCTACTCTAGTATATGCCAAGTACACGGAGCCGAGGTGAACCATTGACCCCCTATGATCTAGAGTTGAGCAAAAATTTGAGAAAAATGAATAATCAAGGGGTCCAAATCAACCCAATTGGAGAGAATTTAGGTGATGGAGTACAAGTGCAGCCTCCTGGGGTTGTTAATATGCAACCTCAGGTTCATGGTGGAAATCTTATCAGAGATGCATTGATGCTACAAAATCCGCCAGAACCTAGGTTGGGTTATAACTATAGGGTTGACTTTAATACCATTCAATCAGAACGGCCCATTGTTCTTCATCCTAAACCTACAGGGCATACATTTGTGGTGACCAACAGTCTTATGCAAATGCTTACATCGAGAGGGTTGTATCCACATGGTCACATGGCTAAATTAAGAAGTGTCTGTAAAAGCTGTCTGCGGCATCCGAAGTTGGATATGAATGTCATAGGGTTAAGAGTCTTCCCTCTATCATTGACTGGTGATGTTGCGGTATGGTTTGCGGAGCTTCCATACAATTCAATTCATACATGGGACCAATTGCATCAAGTCTTCATGGAAAAGTATTTCCCAGTGTCTAAGAAGCTTAACAACAAGGACAAGTTGAATACTTTTGTTGCACTACCTGGAGAGTTTGTGAGCTGTTCTTAGGATAGATTCATTGCGTTCATCCGAAGTGTTCCAAATTACTACATAGATGACGAGTCATTGAAGGAGTATTTCTATAGAGGGTAGGATTACAGCGGAAAATTTGTTCTAGATACTATCACTAGAGGATCCTATGATGAGTGCACTTTTGAGGAGATCGTGGAGAAATTGGAGAAGATTTCCCAGAACAATAAGACATGAAGAACTAGTAAAGCTAATACTGGAACAAGTACATTCTCTGTTCAAGCTGCACCAGATCAATCTAGTGATGACATTCGTTAGAAGATGGCTTAGATGAGGACAAACCTTGGGTTGGTATTGAAGAATGTGAGTGGAGGTGCAGAGAAGGTGAATGCGGAAAATTACCTAACTAGAACTCCAGCACCACCAGTTGAGAAATGCTACTATGAGGATGATGTGTCTTTGGTGAATGATCAAACCAGGGGTTTTTGAGCCGACGCCAAAGGTTCCAACTTGGATAATTGGCACCACGATCAAGGAAACCAAGGTCGGAACTATGGTAACTACAATCGAGAGGGTAACTATGTCCTAGATGTGAACTATAATAGCGACAACAACTACAACTGGAACAAGTATGGCAACAAAAACGAGAGAGTTGGGCCTTATCTTCCACCTGCAAATCGAGGATCTAGCAATAGAGAAGCTGGGAGTAGTATGTCATGCATTAAGGATATGATGCATAAGATGATGAAGAGATTAGATATGACTAATGAGAATGTGAAAGAGATGCTGAATGACTTTTCTGGAATCAGTCAAAAAGTTGTTGCCCATGCAATGTCGATAGAGCAACAATTTAATAAGTTGTCCACTACTATGAACCCATGTCAACCTGACACACTTCCTATCAAAACCATATAGAATCCGAAGAATGATGGGCATTGTATGACAGCCACTACTCGAGGAGGTAAACAGACCATTGATCCCTCAATGCTGTCTGAGGTTAAAATTATGATAGAAAGAGGTGATGATGAGATCGAGGTTAATGGAGATTCTAAGAATTCTACAGATAATAAAGCGGAGGTGACCCAAAAATTTGTTCCCATGCCTAAGCCTCCACCACCATTCCCACAGAGATTGTGAGAACACCGAAAAATGCAAATACCACAGGTTCATTACTATGTTGAAACAACTTTCCATCAATTGGACTCATTTAGGGCCTTATTTTAACAGAAATAGTGTCCTCGAATGCTCGTTTTATCTCAATACCTAATTAAAATGTTTAAGTTTGAGATATTTGAAATTTTACTGGAAGCATGGACACTTTGGGGCAAAACGGGGTAAAAAGGGCTGAAAAGAACAAGAAATGAATGTCTATGGATCGCCAAGTCCAACTTGGCGTGTTGCCGAATTAACATGCACCGCCTTTTGTTGCAGTACGCAAACCCTTGAAGGAAGTGGATCTAAAGGCAAGGAAAGGAGCAGTCAATGAGTTGCCGATTAGTTCCGCAAAGTAGTACTGTAGCGCCCAATGATCCATAATATGAGGATACTGAAGGCAAGATACTGAAGGTGATGAGCTGATTAAAGGGCTGATCGACGAGTTCATCAACGATCTCGACTAATGTCGCCGAACGATCCTTCGCAGCACAATTTGTGAAAACTATAAATACTAGTTAGAGTTGTAGTCTTGGAGAGGAATAATTTTAGAGTAAAAATAATTATTAGTCTATAGTATTTTTCTGTATTTTTCTCTCTCAAGTTTGGAGAGGATTTTGTGGAGACTTCAAGAAAGAAGTTCATATTCCCCAAGTTGGAAGTGGTTTTTCTTTATTCTTCTTTCGTAACTTAGTTCAAGGTTTAATTTCTTATACCCAATTGATTTATTTATCATGTTAGGTATAATTTCTTATTTCTTGATGTGTGGATAAGAAACCCCATTCTTGGGGTGTGATTTAGCAAATATGGGTTGATATTCTTGCTGGGTCTTGCTTGCTATTAGGTTAGATGCATTTTAATGGTGATTTCACCTAGTGGTTGTGGTTTAATCTAAAGGGTTTGTAGTTGCAAATACAAAGCTACCCATGTGTTTTCGGCTTGCCCGAGTGGGAGGTCACAAAACCAAATCCACTAGATTGATAGCCTAAGAAATGGGTCGACATGAGGTTCAGCCTGAGAGGGTGAGCCCTACTCCCATATCCTAACACTCAGCTTGAGTGAGTGAGTGGGGTAAGGCGTAGGCTAGTCTTTATGCGGCAAATGGGTGTCCGAGAGAAACATATTTGAAACGAGGTAAGTTACCCGAGAGGGAATTTATTTCCATTTAAAGCTTAGCCTAGTCACTATTGTCTTACAAATTTCCTATTGAAAGCATGTACCCAACGATTTATCTCAACTTCTAATGCGGTCACATCCCAAGAACCTTTCCCATACTTGATTTTCTTCTTTATTTTGCTATTTTATCACTTGTTACAAAACCCCTTTTGATATGTGACACTTCTATGTCACCCTCTTTAATTTACAATGTATTTCGTAAATGTTTTTAGCTACGACTAATTCAAACGAAATTCTATTTGGCTATTGATTCTTAAAACCACTCCCTTGGGACACGACCCCAACCCTTGGTTGGGTTACTATATTATCGTTGATTGTAGACCCTGATACTGTAGGATAGTGTCATTGGTCACGGTAAGCATCAAAATAGGGCCGCTGCCGAGGAGTGGTGTTAATTGAGAATTTTCAGTTCATTAGAATTTTCATCTTATTAATCATAGATTAATAATTTTACTCTTAGTTTTGTTTTTCTATGAGTTTTTAATTGTATGTAATTGCAAGGATCATTGGCAAAAATAATTGTTTTCCTTAATTTTAGCTTTACTAATATTAGTTGTAATTTTGCTTTGCTTGTTTGAACATCACAGCAGGGAACAAAAGATGGATGCTCATTATGGATACCACACGAATCATCCCCTGCTGAAACTATTGAATCTTAGGGACAACCTCTTTACATTTAAACAGGTAGCGGATGAAACAATTCAGGACATGTGGCTGATGTTTCAAATAGTGTTGCAACCATGCCCATCTCATGGGATGATAGATAAGGCACTACTGGAGTACTTCTATAGGGGTCTTGGACCCAAGAATAAAAGCATAGCCGATCAGATTTGCGATGGAGGCATGATATACCATCCCTATGAAGTCGTCAAAAAACTCCTTGATGACTTGGTAGCAACCAGCAAAAAAGCCGAAAAGAAGCAGGAGTGGTAGGCACTAAATACCCAGTTGGATGATCTATCCAAGCGAGTCACAGAATTGGAAGTACAAACCGGTAAATAAAAGCACCTCTCCCTCTGTGAGTGTAGTCATGGGAACAAATAGGGAGGTGTGGAAGGAGATGAAGCTCCTTCACTCATTCAAAAGAAAATGGAGGCACAAAAGGATATGTTGAATGAGATAAAGGAAAATATCGCAATGCTAAATGAAACATTAGCCTCTCACTCCATGACCATCCAGCTGCAGGATTCTCAAATCAACTATTTGATAGCAGGCCATTACCGACCATTCACCGAAGACTCGCCTAATGAGAACATGGGCGAATCCGAAGACAAAAAATAGTTGTTGATATACGTTGTGCCACGACGTTAACTAAGGCGCTGTTTGAGAGGCAACCCAAAACCAATTACTTGCTTTTTAATTTTCTTGATAAAATAATAGTGTTTGTTTTAAAAGGTTGAAGCTAGGGAAGTACTTGAAAAGATGTATGAAAGCGAGCAACAGGTTCAGTTGGCGGATCGTCAAAAAGTTCGGCGAACAAAATTTCTTCTACAGTCTGACCAAAGGCATCCTCAGATAGGCTTCTGTAAAGCTCAACGGTCTAGACAAATTAATGGCGCATCGCCAACCATGTTGGTGATCTTGACAGAGACCGCCGTTAGGATCCCTATATAAACTAAAGGTCCTGCTAACTTCAGCAAGGAATTAGACATTCGGCGTGTCGTCGAATGAATAAGCGAACTTGACTCACATCGTTGAACGGGGGGAATTGGATGGTTTTTGCAAGCCACAGGTTTAAAAGTCCTATTTCACTCACTTTCTCTCATTTCTTCATCCTAACAAACTCACACCTGCACCCTAGTTTTATATTTCTTGCACTTTTGGAATGTTGTAGTTCATTTATTTGTGCGCGGATTTGGATTGTATTGTTGCTTGGCACTTCATTAGCATCTATTCAGCATTTAAGGTTAGTAGTCTGATCCTCGCATTTAAAAATATTATGATTGTACTCATTTGAATAATGATGAAAGTGTTAAACCTCTGTTGAGTCTCTGACTTACTGGAATTACATATATTTTCGATCATAAAGTGGCACTTAGTGCATTATTTGAGGGGTTCCCATTTAGCTATGCTTTGAGTTGGGTTGTTACCGATGGGAATAGAAGTTCCTATGTGTCTTCATTGAAATTGATTTATGTGCGTGTAGGCTATATAGTCTGGGGTTGATAGGTGAGATTTGAAATGCTAGGTTGATAATGGACACGTTGAGCTGATAAACGAGATAACTAAATTCCGCCGAACTGCTCAGCGGTTCACTTGCCAGCTCTATTTCCCTCTTAACTGTGTGTTTTATGTACTGATTGACCTGTGACTCTCAGCGGTCAGTTTGGTTCACACAATACACTCGGCGACGCGCCGAGAGAGCATTTGTTTGCCTTTTGCCTGGGCCCTTGTATCATTTGTACATCAATTTTAATGATTAGCTCGACAGCTTACCTGAGAAATTGCACACCTCGAAACACTTTTTTCTGATCCCATGTGAATCTATATTTAACTTATCCTTGATTTTTTTGCCAACATGGCTAGATAAAAAATCGCAAGGAGAGATGATCTACCAAGGCACATAAGAGCACGAGAATTTAGAAAAGATGAAAAAAAGAGTAAAGCTAGCCAGACAAAGGAAGTACACCAAGGAGGCTAGGGAAAAGAGACGAATTCCTTTTGACCTTAATGTGCACCCATGTGATCAAAGTTTAGGTAATGCAATACAAGCCTTCACAGCAGTTCGGGAAATAGATCATATGATTATAGCAAATCTTGCTATTGAGGCTAAGGAAAAAACAAACAATGGAGACCAAAATAACAAGACTACAAGGACCATTGTTTTACTTCAGGAAGATGCACCAGGCACTGAAGCCCCATTAGATAGAGAAACGGCGTAGACAAGACCTTTCTCTACCCTTCTCTCTTAACTACTAGCATCTACTTTTGGATACTTATTACTTGCATTTGAGGACAACTACTTTTATTTGTGGTGGGGTGAGGCCCACACCTTTTGTGTTGACATTCATGTTTTGTTCTGTATATATTTGGGTTGTCTACTTTAATTTATGTTTAAAATACTGTGTTTATATGGATGTTTGAGCTCATGACTCCTGTTGTTCTAATTTAAAATAATTCTGATCCTTCCGAAAAATTTTACCACCTCTTGTGTTGAAAATGGTTGTTCTTTTGCAAAAAAATGGAGTCGCGATTTCAATCAATACCAATGACTTGGATAGTGCTCCCAATTGAACAAACATGAATGCACGGCTACGACGAGGCCAAATGAAGTTACATAGATAATATGTGCACTCTTTGCATCTCGTTGTGACTAGCCATTTATCAAATTGATTTTCTTATGAGGACCGTTGCATTCTAGCGAACGTGTCTTGTCTTGTTTGATTAAAGTATGGATGCCTTGTGTGTTTAGCTTACTTTGAACCATAAATGAATAAACCTAGGATTTGCCCCGTTAGTCTGATTGATTTAGAAAGGTGTACTCTTGAGATGATCTTAAGCAACTTTTGAAGAGTGTGAACCAATTTAAGAAATACCTCTTTTTGTGGCCTACTCGTGAGCATGTTAAACTCTTTTGAACACCCTTTGAGCCTTACCTTTCATTGGAAGAACCTTGATGTACCCTAGACCTTACTTGAACCACTACTTACAATCCTCTTGAATTGTGGTTTAACGAATAGCCAACTTAGGCCAAAGTTGGGGGTGTGGTGTAAGGGAAAAGGAGAAGTGAAGAAGTGCAGAAAAGTCCCTCTTAACCTACGGTATTGCATAAAAATGGAACCCCTTAAATTCAATTAAAAAAATGAAATGTAGAATAAAGTACGAAGGGAATCAGATTTCAAGCAATCCATGGAGGAGAATAAAAAAAGGTGACTTAGAAGCACTAAAAAAAGAATTGATAAAGGAAAAGAAGGGAATCCCTTGACAATTCCACAACTCATGAGGAAAAACTCACTGAGCCTAAATGACCATACCTTTGCACTCAGCCACATTACAAGCCTTAGAAAGACCTTTTTGATCTTGAGTAAGGTGGATCAAAAGCTATAGGAAAATAAGGGCAAACCTATGGGTGAAAACATAGATTGTGTTCCTCTTTTTGAGTGTGAGCGTTGTATCGAATTCCTGATCTTAAATTGACTCATATATGTCTGTGAATATGGAATCATCCTTTACATGAGGGCATTTCGATACTTTTGTTGAGCTTGAACTTGCACAAGTAGCAAGTATTGCGAGCATAAGAATCTCTGGTAATAGTGTGTCACAATTTGAATCTTTGAGTACACAAGTGATCCTTGCATAAGTAAATTGAGTTTTGTTGTGTGCATTCATGATTTAGTCCTGTGTAGCACTGCTTCAAGCACCCTATTTGAACAACTGAACTTGAGTTTGCTTGAAGACAAGCAAAAGTTTAAGTTGGGGGTGTTGATGAGTTCACAAATTGGACTCATTTAGGGCTTTATTTTAATAGAAATAGTGTCCTCAAATTCTTGTTTTATCTTAATACTTGATTAAAATGCTTAAGTTTCAGGTATTTGAAGTTTTACTGGAAGCATGGACACTTAGGCACAAAAAGGAGCAAAAAGGGCTAAAAAGAACAAGAAATTAAAGTTTGCAGATTGCCGAGTCCAATTTGGCGAGTCACTGAATTGGCATGCACCGCCCTTTATTCCAGTACGCGAAGCCTTAAAGGAAATGGATCAAAAGGCGAGAAAAATGAGCAGTCGGTGAGTCACCGATTGGAAATATTGTTTTATGTGTTATGTTTGTAAGAAGTAGGCTTAAACGCGGTTGAGTAAGATGACAATTGAAAATATGCAGAAGTAGCCACCCACAGAGTGACCTACGGACCATAAGTCCTCTGACGGTCCATCGATGGGTAGGTGTAGATGGAGCATCAGGGAATTCTAATCAAGTGTGGAACTACAAAGTGATCCACAGACCGTAGGTTGACCTATGGGCCGTCCTGCACATCCATCAAACGTGTTTAGAGAGTTAAAGTTCCAGTACGTGATGAAAATCCTAAGTGTAGAGCCACGAAAGAGGACCCACGGACTATAGGTTGACCTACGGTCCGTTCTGCATGTCTATCATTGATTATATGAGAGTGAAGGTTCCAGCCTCTGTTGAAAAGTTCTAAGTGTTCACCAACGGAAGGGGACTTATGGACCATAGGTCGACCTACGATCTGTAGGTCGAGTCATCGATTTATGCCAGGTTCAAGAAGTTTATTTCCTTATTTTTTTCTTTTTCATTAGGACTTGTTTTTCTATAAATAGGGAATGTAAACCTCTTTTTTGGGGATTGGACATTATTGTTTACTTTTATATCTTGGTATTTTGTGAAATTAACTAGCAACTTTAGCAATTTATTTGCGAATTTCGTTTTACAAGATATTGATTTTTGAAATTCAATTGGAGATGTTGGGTTTCTTCTTCTCTAATTGTAAGTTCATGATTTCTTCTTATCAAAACGTGAATTGTGTTCTTTC
This sequence comes from Solanum commersonii, assembly GCA_029007595.1. Lineage (NCBI taxonomy): Eukaryota > Viridiplantae > Streptophyta > Magnoliopsida > Solanales > Solanaceae > Solanum > Solanum commersonii. The sequence continues at coordinate 1,731,132 of JAJTWQ010000007.1, forward strand.
AAGCATGAGTAGCTAAATTCACAACTAGGGTTGTGGGAACCATGAGAAATTAACAAAGTATGAATAATAATTAAGTAATTCTTGGATAGTATTTATGCATGTACTATTAATTCTTTCACTTAGAAGTCTTTTTAACGGTGGCCAACATTAGAACTCGCCTAGTTGCTACTAGCCGGACCAATGAGGTAGTTGATGAGAAAATAATTAATAACAGAGATTTAGTGGATGCTATCTAGTAGTCTATTGTCAATTGGTGAGAGAGTAAAAACCGAGCCATACATTGATGTGATGTCTAATCTGAGGTAAAGGTAAGGGTTAATAAAGTATACACTCGTAGCGGACCAAGGTGCATAGTCGAATTCCCTATTTGGAGGACCAATCACCTAGGGAGACATGTCTTGCCACCTTAGAATATAAAACACTAGAAAAGGATTACTATTATTAGGATTACTGCATTAAGAGCTTATGGGTAACACTTACTCCCTAGTTTCTTTCTCCTACTGATAAACAAAACGTTCAATACTGCTAACTTGTTACTTGATCAACAATTGGTTATTTGCTTACACAAAACCCCTCTTTAATTACTTGTTTTGGATATAGTTTGACTAAAAGGAAGTAATCATAAGTTAAGTTTTAGTCTAAACCATTTTCCTTGTGGGATCGACCCCAACCTACAAGTTGGGTTCTTTATTTGACAATGATCGCTTATACTCTTTAATAGGGGTGTAATTTGAGCGTATCATTGAGCATCAAATATGACTAAATTCCCCTATGCAAGAAGTGGTGAAGAAATAAATATTTAAGTCATTACACGCAAGTGTGGTATACCCTACTGCGGATAGCAAATGGGTAAGTCCCGTACAATGTATACCAAAGAAAGGAGGCATCACAGTGGTTCCAAATGAAAAAGGTGAACTTGCAACTATGAGGTCGGTCACTGGTTGGCGAGTATGCATGGAATACCAGAAATTAAATGCATGGACAAAGAAAGATCATTTCCCAATGCCATTTATGGACCAAATTCTTAATAGGCATGCGGGGAGTGGATGGTACTGCTTTTTGGATGGTTATTCCGAATACAACCAGATTTACATTGCACCGGAAGATTAGGAAAATCCACTTTTACATGTCCCTATGGGACCTTTGCCTTCAACATGATACCTTTTGGGTTGTGTAATTCTCTGACCACATTTCAACGATGTATGCTCTCTATTTTTACAGATATGGTGGAAGAATCAATGGAGTTATTCATGGATGATTTTTTAGTCGTTGGTGATTCATTTGAAACCTGTCTTGAACACCTTGGGCAAGTACTTCAAAGGTGTGCGGAAACCAATCTAGTTCTAAATTGGGAGAAATGTCACTTCATGGTAAATGAGGGCATTGTGTTGGGGAATAAAATTTCAGGAAAAGGAATGCAAGAGGATCAACCTAAAGTCAAAGTCATTGCCAAGCTTCCCACCTCCTTTCTCAGTAAAAGTTGTCCGGAGTTTTCTAGGCCATGCAGGTTTCTACAGGCAGTTTGTAAAGGACGTTTCCAAAGTAGCACACCCAGTTTGCAAATTGCTAGAAAAGAAATCTACCTTCAATTTTTATGATGCTTGCCTAAAAACAGTTTTTGTGCTAGAAAGAAAAACTAGTGTCAACCTCGATCATTATTGGCCTCGATTGAAGTATTTCGTTTGAACTCATGTGTGATGCTTGTGGTGTCTGTTTGGGAGCTCTTCTTGGTCGATGAAAAGGGAAATTATTTCACCTTATTTATTATGCAAGTACGACATTGAATGTGGCGTAAAAGAATTATACCGTCATGGAGCAAGAATTATTAGTGGTGGTGTTTGCGTTTGAAAAATTTGTAGCATATCTTTTGGGACCAAATGTAGTGGTGCACATAGATAATGCTACCATTAAGTACTTCATGGATGAGAAGGATGCAAAACCAAGGTTGATTCAGTGGATATTGTTGTTGCAAGAGTTTGATTTCGATGTAAAAGATCGGAAGGGATGTGAAAACCAAGTGGCAGATCATTTGTCTCGGTTAGAAACCAATATGGTTCATCTCAATGAAAGGGACATTGTGGCTGAATCTCCGGATGAAATGGTGATAAGGGTAACCCAAAGCAACCCACCTTGGTATGCTGACTTCGCTAACTATGTAGTGTGTGGAATAATACCCGAGGGTCTGGACTTCTACCAATAACAGCGGTTCTTGTTCAATAAAAAGAGGTATTTCTAGGATGACCCATATCTATTTAGAGAATGGGCAAACCATATGATTAGATGATGCATACCGATAGAGGAAGTCAATAAAATTCTCAATGCTTGCCACGCTTTGCCTGTTGGTGGACATCATAGTAGGGTATGAATAATTGCCAAAGTGCTTTAAAGTAGCTACTATTGGCCATCACTGTACTAAGATGTACATGTCTTTGTTAAACAATGCCAAAAGCAAGGAGGGGTATCAAGAGAGCATGAGCTACCCCTTAACCTCATCCTAGAGGTTGAATTGTTCGATGTTTGGGGAATAGACTTCATGGGTCTATTTGTGAGCTCTTTTGGAAACAAGTACATTTTGATGGCGGTGTATTATGTTTCTAAATGGGTGGAAGTTGTAGCATTACCCAAAAATGAGGGAAAGAGTGTTGTGAAATTCTTAAACTGATACATTTTTGCAAGATTTGGTACCTCATGAGCTATATTTAGTGATGGAAGGTCTCAATTTTGCAACCGGCTGTTAGCATTATTGTTGAGAAAATATGAAGTGAATCATAATGTTGCAACACCATATCATCCAAAAACAAGTGGCCAAGTTGAGGTTTCAAATTTAGATATTAAGAGTATTCTGGCAAAAATAGTGAATGAAAATCAGATGGATTGGTCTCACAAACTGGGTGACCCTCTTTGGACGTATTGCACTGCCCTGAAAACACCAATTGGCATGTCACCACATTAGTTGGAATTTGGAAACTTTTGTCACCTGCCAATTGAGCTTGAACAAAAGGTGCTATGGGCATTTAATTTGAAGTGGGAGAATGCTTCTAAAGGGAGAGTAAATCAACTTCATGAGTTGGAGAAATTTCAATTGACGGCATATGAAAGTTCAGCCCTTTCTAAGGAGAAAATGAAGAAGTGGCATGACGCTAAAATCCTTCAGCGAGACTTACGAGTTGGTGATTTTATTTTTCTCTACAATTCTCATTTGAGACTTCTCCCAGGTAAACTCAAATTGAAGTGGTCTGGCCCATTCAAAGTAACTCGAGTGTTCACAATTGCGGCAATTGAAGTTGAAGGTAAAGGTGGACCAACATTCAAAGTGAATGGGAAGTGTCTCAAGCTCTATTTTGGAAAATGTCATGAAATATCGGTAATTGAAGTGGTATATTTGGAAGATTATTGAGAGAATTTCCACGTCGCGCCACAACGTTAAATAAGGTGCTTCTTAGGAGACAACCTAAGCTTTAGTTTTTTTTTCAATAATGTTTACTGAATATGCAGGGACCAGTGATTGTGCGATGGTAAGACCCTTTTGACATTCCACTGAGTCGTTCGGTGCTCGCAATTTGGTCCACATTTTGGTCTTGACTGGAGTACCACCGTTTCTGAAAATTTGGTGAAGCTGCCAGTCTGTTTGGCGGTTCGCCGAATGGTTAGGCAAGCTCGAGTTGTCTCACCTTCTGGAAATTTTGGCGTACCACATGTAGTTCGGCATTCCCAAGCAACCTTCTTTCATTAACCACATAGTGAAGAGTTTTTTTGATCCCACTTCTTTCATTCAATGCTTTTTCTTTTTAATTCTGTCTTTATGTTCATTTTTGCGTTAAGGACAATGATAGGTTTATTTGGTGGGGTGGGGGTAATTAAATGTTTGTTTTCCCCGAATTATGTTGGTTTTGTCCCAAATTAATATATTATATTTTTTGTCACCTCTTGATAGTTGTGAGTTGAGCTCAATATCGATGACTTGAATAGTGCTCTCAATTGAACGATATGTGTATGCGGCTCCAATGAGGCAAATTGACTTGAATAACTCATGTGTGAACTCGTAGCATCTCATTGTGACTAAGCCGGTTGTTGAATTGACCTCTTGTGATGATCGTTGCACGCAGGCTGAAAATTATAGTGTCTTGTTTGATGATTGTGTTGAATGCCATATAAGGTGAGATTTTCTTGAAATATGTGCTTGGTAATACCTAGAGCTTTCCCCGTTAGTCCAATTGACTAATGTAAGCCAACGATAGACATGATCTTAGGCACAATTTTTTCAAAAGTGAACCAAAATTGCTATTATACCTCTTTGTGCCACCTTATGAGAGTGTGAACCTAGCTTGGCACCATTTTAGCCTACCTTTTTCTTTGGATGAAACACATGAATAACTTTGACCTCATTGTCCCATCACCTATACTCTTCATGAAGCATTGGTTCATTTGAATAGCCAACTTAGGTCAAATGCCCAAGTTGGGGGTGTGGTGAAAAAGGAGGAAAGTCAAGAAGTTTGAGAAATTTTCCCTTGAAGGATCGTGTTAAAAAAAGCTAGAACCCTTCTATGTAAAAAAGAAGAAGAGAGAAAACAAAAATGTGAAAGTAGAAAAAGATTGAAAAAGAAAAGAATTGTGGAAATAAAGTTTATGAAATGGACAAAAGAAATGGGACATCCAATTAGTCATGCTTAAAATAAGATAGGGTAGATTCAACTGTGGAAGAAGAGGAGAAGAAGGTGAAATGGAGGTCATGCTTCGTGAAGGTAGAAGTCACTAAACCAAAATTATCATACCTTTACCCTCAGCCTCGTTATAAGGCTTGAAAGACCTTTGTGATCTTCAGTGAGCTGGAAGTAATCATGCATGTGCTCATCTTTGAGAGTGTGAGAGTTGCTTTGATTTCGAAATTCTAAATTGTTGATGAGTTTTGTGTGAGCATGGAATTATTCTTGGTGTGAGAGTATTTTTTAATGCTTTTGTTGAGATTGAACCTGCGTTTGAAGCAAGCATTGTGAGCTAGAGTTCTCTTTGATGATGGGTAGTCACAGTTTGAAACGCAGAGTGCACAATTTAACATTTCATGAGTAGTTTGAATCTCTTCTGTGGATTCATGTTGAATCTTGAGTAGCACTCTTTGTAGATATCTTTCTTGAATTGATTGATACTGTGTTTTACTTGAAGAGAAGCAAAAGTTTAAGTTGGGGATGTTGATAAGTATGGAATTTTGACTCATTTAGGGCTTAATAATCATAGTTTTAGTCCCCACATTTCATATGTTATGCTCTAAACTGATGTTTATGTATTGATTTTACAACTTGGAAAACAAAAGAGCAAGTCAAGGACATTACCAGACAAAAGGGAACAGAAAAGTTGAACTAGTTAAAGAAAAGCAAGGCTGAGGATCACCAAGACCACTCGTCAACTCGCCGAGTGGCCCTTCAACTCGCATAAAGTTAAAGTATCCCAGCCCTTGGACAAAACCAACTAGGCGGTGGACTGCACCCTTCGGAGACACGCCGATTGGATTGGAGAAAGAGTCAGCCAACCTAAAGTTACAGAATCTTAGTGAATATGAAAGAAAAATCGGTGATGAGAAAGGACAATTGGCGCATCTCCAATTAAGTCGGCAATCCCGACCTTGATCGCTTAAACTCATAACATATAAAGGGTGAAGATTCTAGCTAAAAAAGGTGATGAAGAGGAGCATTTGGCGCCTACCGCTGAATTACCCTGAAGGCAAAAATCTGGAAACCTATCAATTGATTTTTGAAAAGAGAAAACGTCGTCCTCATACTTTCAGACTCTGGGTTTTTTATCCTAACACTAGTTTTTGAGTAAATTTTGAAGTTGGATTTTGTTTTTAAAGTCGATTTCAAGCGTTGAGAAGACTAAAATTTTGTTACCCATCTTATAGAGAATATAGTTGGTAATGTTTTTTTGCTTTTTATAATGCGTGGCTAAAACCCCCATTCTTGGGGATGTGATTATGTGATTAATTGTCTCTATTAGCTTATAGGTGTTATCGATTACTTATTTAATAATTGTTTTGAAGTGGGTTCAAATGTTAACTGTGCTTTAATTCATGAATTGTAGTTATGCATGCAGTTCTAGTCTAGTATTCTTTGCTTGCTTGAGAAAGAGGTTTTAGAATTAAGGTTATCAATTGATGATTGTAGTGATTGGGTTGTTGTGGATTCAACTTGAGAGAGTAAGTCTTAATTTGATCCTACCTATCTAGCTCGAGAGAGTAGTTAAATTGAGGTTTTGGGCTATTCTTGGTTATTATGCTTGTCGAGGTTTGAGAAAACTCACTTGAATCGTGATAGTTGATCGAGAGATGGCTAATGTATCTAAAGTCTTGCCTACCCACTAAAATTAAGCGACTTTCGATAATAATTAATCACTCATAGAGTGAAATTGGCAATTAATCGATAACATTCCGTAGTTGTTAATTGACAAATCCGATCCCCACCACTTGACACTAGTTGTCAACCCCTGCAATTAACTTTAATTATTTCAATAAATTCTATTCATAAAATCGATTAGAACAGGTCTTTCATTTCCTAATTGAATTCTCTACCACATCACTACCTTTGAGATCGACCCTAACTCTTCGTTGGGTTTATACTAGATTGCGATTGCCTACACTTAGAATTGTATGAAGTGTAGTTGAGCGTTATCATTACCTCTCTATTCTTGCTTGGCAAAAGGGAAATCCTTCAACCTATGGCCAGATTGACTACACCCAAAATACCCCTCTCTGCGAGCAAGACAATCGATCGGATGGTTCTTACGTAACTTTGGACAAAAAGAAAAAGTGCGGTTACCTGAAGCACTTCCCTAAGAATTAGAGCCCAATGCTCTTGCTTTCTTATCTTTTCAAAACACTACATAAAAATAATCTTTAGCGGCAATTAATTAACAACAATAGCTCAATTGCTTATAAATATATATATGTAGTTGCAATTAGCACTATTTGTATATGTCCCTAAAGTCTTTAGCGACATTAGATCTAATGGCACTTAATTAATGTCAGTTAAAAATTTAGCACTCTTTATTAAATATCTATTTATTGCCGCTAAAAGTTGTTTTTGTTGTAGTGAAACCTGGGGGACGAAGCGCTCGCTAATGAAGGCGTTGGGGCTATAAATGTCTGTTAAAACTATGAGTGATTTCCACCGCCTGACCTCTGTTGAGAGTATTCATCATTTCTTGTTCTAGCCTTTTTGTTATCCTTAGCCATTTGCTTGACCTTATCTCCCACAACTTGTGGAGCATGGGTCAGTAGTTTTGAGATATCCATATCCCCTAATAGCACAACTTTCCTGCACTCGTTCTTTACCAAATCAAATACTCCAAACAAAAACTTGCTCGTTTGTGCTCTCGGATGAACCATTATATATGGAGCATACCTAGAGAATTAGGTGAATTTTATCCCGTATTCTTAGACTGATATCGAACACTGCCTTGAGTTCATAAACTCCTGGACCCTAGCCTCCCTCAGCACTCTTGGGAAGAACCTATCCAGAGAAGCTCCAGTAAAACAATCCCACATCACAATGGTTGTATCTACATCGCTGTTGTCTTTCCACTATGTGAACTAGATATGAGCCACATCCTTAAGTTGACAGGATGTTAGCTCAACACTATCAGTCCCAGTGACTTGCATTACCTCAATAATCTTCTTTACCTCATCAATGAAATTATGTGGGTCATCACTAACATTTGACCCTAGAAACTCTGGTGGATTCATGTGAACAAAGTCTCGAAACCTAGTTGCATTTGATCCACCAGTGAGGTGTGCCGAAATTGGGGTCTGCTGATTGGTCTAGTTGGCTACGATCTCAGCCAATAGCTGGATCGCATTATGAAACTATGCATTCGTAACCTTACTATTCAGGTCTGGATGAACTATGTTCGCATTACATGTGTTAGCATTTTGTGTGTTAGTTCTGTGAGGATGCAAGTTCTGAAATGCATAACGACGGATTAGAAATGAGAAATTGAATAAACACTTCATACACAACAAAAATAGCAAATAAGTGAAATTTTTGTTAGAACACCTAGTAGTATCCCCCTCATATTGACACGCTTCACACTCATGAAAGAGACTCTACTTAGTTTGTCTTCCGAACACCCTAGGACTCTTGAACCTGATACTTTGATACCAAGTTTTTCACGCTTTGAGGCTACCCCCTAGGAGTGACACAATGCTTAGTGTCACGGGATACCCTAAGCTAACCCATGGCCTGACATATCTATATAGGTTCAGTTAATTATGCACTGTGTAGAATCTAAAAATAGTTAATATCTGAAATATGGGAAAACCCAACAAGTCTAAATATATCAAATATATGAAGAGTATAGTGATGACAGAAACAACACTTAACAACCCGAGCTAAAACTACTCTATGTTTGAAAGTCTCTAACTGAATTTAGTTGCTGAGAAATTCCCCTAGTTAACTCTAACAAGACTGAAACAAAAAATTAAAGATTGAAAATTCAAACATGTTCATTGTCCTCGAACTATGAGGACTCACCACTGAAGTTGTTGAATACAAATTGGAAGTTAAGCTAAGCGCGATCAGGATGTTAAGCACCTGAACCTTCTTCATAGTAATATATAGCACAAAAGTATGCATTAGTACTTTGAATATAATGAGCATGCATGATATATGCTAAGTTGATCAATATAACAGCTAAACAAGGAAAGAGATATACTGAACATAACGGAAAACTGAGATGTAGGAAATGACCAAGTACTAATCATTAAGATAACATGTTGAACTGAATACTGAAGTAAATGATTAATACATGTTCAATGCAACATGAATCTTAATGTGGGAGATACTATTAACCAATATAAACCACATGAGCTAAACCTGGCATCATGTCTATACGCCCCATCAAGAGGACTCAATATACCTTACTGGGGTATCAAGTCATGATTATGGCATGATGACTAAAACTAATGCCCCAACAAATGGGAGTTATAAATCTATGTTGGCACGTAGTTTTGGGACTTGAGGGTACGCTAAACCCTAGTCCAACTCGGTGCTAAGTGTACTTCCAACTGACCGCAATGATGAAATGCAACTAAAATATTGGTAGCACAAAATACTAATAATTTTCTGAGACTGCAACATACATATACTGAAATATATGCCATTCAAATTATGAAGCATGATTTTCTAACTGATATGCGTAGCAAGTATAATTCATGAAATACTGATAATTAACACAAACTAGGGTTATGAGTTCTATACATGGGACTATACTAATTTTCCAAGAAACATGCGATTAATAACATAGAAACTATAGCAGTTAAATTTCAATAGATCCTTAAGATTTAGGAACCCATGGTCTGAAAAATTTATAGAGAAATTTAAGAACTGACTGAATTCTAGGGACGTAATGGGTGAAAGGAACCCACTAGTGAAATTCCACATATTTGGTGGCAAAAACTATGAAGAAATCCTTTTGATTTTGGGGCTGAACTTGAAGAAGACCACTACTTGTTCTTCGAAGAAATTGTCGTCTCTTTCTCTTCTTTCCTTCCAAGTGGGATGATTTTAGGAGATTTAGGGTTTTAGGTACTTTCTCACTAGATTACTAAGTTTAGATTTAGTAAAATAACGTAGCTTAAGCACCTAGCAATGTAGATGAAGTACCAAACACACGGGCCGTCATGATCGCCATTGCCCGTCTAGCAGGTCATGAAGATCTCCTGCTCGACAAGGCTTCACTAAAACAAGCATAACTTGTTACTCCAGGATAAAAATTAGGCAAACTAGGCGGCATTGAAAATATGACTCAAAGATCTTTAATTTTTTAATTGATGGGCCACCAGATTCTTTTCTTTTGAAAAGTATGATCGTTTGAAGTTAACAAAAAAATCAAAGTATGATAAGTCTCATTAAAGGATGACTTCACTACCCTTGAGAAGCTCCACAGACCGTTAAGTTGTTCTTGGCCTTCACATTGACCTGGGTGCAACCTACCTGACTAGGTAACTTTTATGGACCTCTAGATGGGCCGTCAGAGTCACCATAGGTCGTTAAAGGCACTGTCTAGGTGACTCTATCTAAGAAAGCCACTAGAGGGTGGTTCAGGATACCTTTAACAAGGCGTGAACCCCTAGATGAGCCGTATAGGGCACCATCTAGGTGACACCTTCTAGAACAGTCCTGGATGGTCACTCACGACATCCTTAACAAACTGTAGACCCCTACGCGAACCATCCAATGTGTTGTGAAGGGTCCATAGTCCATTTTGGATTGGTGTCCAATTTCCATCTAGGGTGCCATGAAGAAACCCCTACACAGACCATCTAGGGTCAAGGGTCCATGTGATTGAATTGAGGCATGTGATCTTCTAAACCTTGTAAAACTTGTAGAATCGTGTGTTTCCTTAACTGTTTGTTGTGGGCAATAATAATGATGAGGTGATGGGTTCAATTATTTCACTTGATTGATATTAATGAATAAAAAGGGAATTATTGAAAAAGGCAATGTGTTGACAATCATGCTTCATGAATTTCCCTGTTGTAGAGCCTAATTTGTTTATTGATGCAGTGCTTTGATGGTATTATTGTGGACTCGAATTGCTTGAGTTGTTTTCTCTTCCTTACGATATGAAATTGCTTATTTACAATGATTATTGTGCACTGTGATGAGATATATGTTCTTATGTTGAAGGAAAATAGTTTCAGCTAGTGATGTGATATAAAGCCTAAGGTAAATGGTTCCAGCTAGTGATATGATACAAAACCGATGATAAATGATTCTAGCTAGTGATGTCATATAAAGTCAAAAGGAAATGGATCCAGCTAGTGATATTGTGCAGAATGGATATGGTTCCGACAAATGATATTATATATAGTCAATGGAAAATGGTTTCGACTAGTTATATTATGTCGATGCGAAATGGTTCCGGTAAATAGTTGATTATTGTGATTTGATGAACTTGCTACTTGAGATTGATCTAATTGATGCTTCTGATTTATCTACAAAATCTTGTGATTGATCTACTTGATAATTGTTATTGGTCTACTTGAGACTTGTTACTGTCTTACTTGATACTTGTTAGTTGTGGAACTGTGACCGTTGGACTGTACCTATTAAGCCTTGTGAACTGTGTATTGTGAAACTGGTAAGTTGTGTTGATTTCTATGCTGGATGTAGTTTGAGAAGGTTCGGTTGCAATGAAAAGAGTACACGTATTTTATTTTGCTTTACATTGTGATTTAAGGTTTGCTTGTTGAGTATCGTGTTTGTTTGGTTCTCAACCCTTGTTGAGTACGTATTTTCTAAAGATCAGTTTTTGTGGCTTAAAGCTCATGGGAGGATTATTTTAAGAGGATGAATTCTTACTAAAATCCGTGAGGGTTTTGAGCATTATGTGTGTTCAGTGGTTAGTTATGTCTACACTCCTAATTTTAGAAGGTGTTAGTTAAATATTTATTTTGGTTATTTGGGAAAAGGATTTGATTCGATGGTTGTGTTGTGGTTTAGAGAGTTTCGATTCAAATTTAGTTCAAGGGCTAGTCCGTGGCTTGGTAATCACTCTTGGTTTGCATATTTTTCAATTTCAATTTGGAAGTTCAATTTTTGGTAGTTGATCCTAACGATATGGTCCTAACAATGAGTTCACTTGGGGATGAAAATACCGCCCACTTATAAACAAAAAAAATGACTCTCCAGGCGGTTACCTTTTTTGGTTCCAACTTCCGAATTAGGCCTCAGGATCTCATCAATGTTGTGTATTCTTCCTTTTCTTCTTTATGTTCGAGGATGAACATGATTTTTAGTGGTGGATAATATAATGACCATGAAGGTCATTTTAGGATTATTTAGAAAATTACCATTTTACCCCTCTCGATAGTTTCCCCGAGTCTTGTCTGATCAGTTTACATAGCTGGTTTTTAGAATTGATTGTAAAATTGTAATTTATGGAAGTTTTAGTGTTTTGGAAAGTTGAAATTGTTAAAAGTAAATTTTGGTAACGACTAGATCAACGAGTCTCAAAATAGAATTCAACTAGTTCTATCAGTTTCAGAATGTGAATTTTGAATCAGTAGGACTATTGGCTTGGGTCCTAAGGCTTTTGGTTTGATTTTGAGTCATTAGATGAGATGTGAAAAAAGTTAAGGCTAAATTTTGACTTTAGTCAGTGTTTGAGGTTAGAAAAGTTGTTTTTGAGCATTGATGACAACCCTAGGTCCAAATATTGATATTTGGTCTAGTTGATGGATTGGTTCAGTTCCTGAAACTTTTGGATGTGTTTCATGTCCTTATATGGAAATTTAGAGTTTCTTACGTTAAAGTTGACTTTGGTCAACATCGGGTTAAGGTGACCTTTTTTTGGTGTTTTGATTAATCCATTGAATCCAAAATATCATTTTAAAGCTAGTAGCATATTTGGTTTGTGTTCGGGAAGTTCTCGATTTGGTTTAATTTTTTTTTTTTGGCTTTTGGGTACTTCGGCATTGTTTCAGCAATTAGTGTCATCTAAAAGGTTCGTTATTAGTTTTAAATATTGAAAACTTATTTCGATACTGCAGAAAGTTTGAGCATGAATTATTGTGGACTTGAATTGCTTGAGTTGTTGTCTCATTCTTATGATGTGAAATTGCTTATTTACATTTTTATTGTTGGGAACTATGATGAGACATGTGTTATTTTGCCAAAGGGAAATGGTTTCAGCTATTGATGTGATGTAAAGCCGAAGAGAAATGGTTTCATCTAGTGATATGATGTAAAGCTGAAGGGGAACTGTTTTGGCTAGTAATGTGATATAAAGCCGAAGGAAAATTAATTCAGCTAGTGATATTGTGCCGAAGGGAAATTGTTCTGGCTAGTGATATTTTTCTGAAGGTAAATTGTTCTGATAAGTGATACTATATAAAGCCGATGGAAAATGGTTTAAGTTAGTTATATTGTACCGATAGGAAATGGTTCCGGTAAGTGATTGAATATTTTGATTTGATGAACTTGATACTTGAGATTGATCTACTTGATGCTTGTGATTGATATACGTGATACATGTGATTGATCTACTTGACACTTGTAATTGTCATACCAGAGACTTGGTGGTTGTTGAACTGTGACCATTGGACTGTAACTGTTAAACCTGTGATCTGTGTATTGTGAGACTGTTAGGTTGGGGTGATTTCTATGGAGGTTGTAGTTTGAGGAGATTAGATTTAGATGAAAAAGAGTATTCATATTCTATTTTGCTATACCTTGTAATTCGAGGTTTTCTTGTTGAGTCCCGTATTTTTTGGTACTCACCTTTTGCTTCTACACTTGTATAGATTACGAGCCTGAATCATGTGATTAGACTTCTTCTATACTATGTTCGAGGCTTTTCTGTAGAGACTTGAGAGGTAGCTGCTTGTCACTTTAGCAGGTCCTCTTGTTCCTTTGCTTATGTTCTTAGTCTACTTTAGGAACTTGGACATTAGGACTTGTATCTCATTTCAATTCAGTTGTATTACATTAGTAGCTTGTAGACGTGACAATCAGGTTTTGGGGGGTATTTATGAATTTTGTTAACTTATCCACATTAAAGTCATTGATGTTTTAATTTCCATATTTCAATCGTCATATTTTGGATTTTAGGCGGACTTTTCTTGATCAGATAAGACGAGTGCCATCATGTCCATTTTTGGATCGTAACAGCGTAAATATACCATTGGCCAAAAATGTTTTCAATTAAATGAGTGTATGTATATGTAATGTATAGTGTAAACACATGATATATTACTATGTATCAGAAATGTATATACATTCATATACATTGTTTATACAATATTTATGAACTTTAATGTATAGTGTATAATCGGGTATATATGATTTATTACTATGTATCATAAATGTATATATATTCATATATACTGTTTATACAATGTTTGTAAACTTTAAGAAGTCATCTTCTCTACATAAGCTACTTTGTTTAATCCCGATAAACTCATTTTTCCTCTAACCAATCCCAAATTTTAAATATGAGCTCTTCTCAATATTTTGAGTCTTTTTATATATTATTTACTCAAAATGATTTACATCTACGGTTGATAAAATTTTAAATTGAATGAATCACTTTCATAGATTGGTTAATGTTCACACTTAAAGCTAGAATTATTGGTATATTGCTAGAAAGTAAACACATGGACAAATAATCAAAATGGGTAAGGAACGGCCGAATGTATTTTGCTAGCAAAACAAGGAGTGAATGGTCATTTTGTGTAAGGAAAAATATACCCCCAAATTATGACAAATGGTATGTTTATACGCTCCATTATACTTTAATATTGCATATATCCTTACCGTCAATCTTTTGGCATGTTTATACCCTTAAGACTAACAGCGGGACATGTGACTTAATCTCATTAATTTACCCATTTTTATTTAATTTTTTATCAAAAATTTAAAAACCCACGCATATTCCATAAAAATACAAACCATGAGCCAATATAACCTAAACCTTATTTATTAGTGACCCAAAGTCATTCCTCCCAATTCCACCGCCAATGTTGGACATTTTACTAAATTAGTCCGTCCATTCGATGAAATTAGTCCAGCCATCCAGCTAAATTAGTCCTCTAGGTCATCTGTTTTTTATTATGTAAGAGGTTTAATTTGTCTGATGAAATTGATTTATTGTTGTTGTAATACATGTATCAGCACTCTTCGAGTTGCTTATAGAAATAGTGACTTCTCTTCTAACCAGAGTTTGTTTGTACTGGATATATGTTCTTTTTCTATTCCCTTTTTCTTTCTTATCCTAATGGCCTGAAGATTTGACAACTTAGACTTTGTTACCCTCATTGCATCTTTATAACGAAAGTGTAGTATGTGAAGGATGGGGGGTATGATAAGTTCCTTCGTTAGTGCCTATAATTTGGTATTAGCTGGCTACATTTTTGGCCATGATAGTTTTCTGAATCATCGAATTTTCTCTTCTTTTTTTTATAGAAGATTCAATATGATATTTGAAATTAGTGCATTTCCTACACATGGGTTTGTAATGATAATTTATTTTTCTTCAGAAGATTGATGTTGATAGCTCTTCTACAGCTCTTATGCATACGACGAAAACATGGAGAATATTCAGCGATAACAACGACAGTTGTGGTGGTATTGGGAAGATTGTTTTGGGTCACCAAGAAATAAGGATTGAGTTATAATTGGGTCATGGGTGGGTAATTGTATAGAATATGGGTGATTTTTTTTATTTTTTTGTAAAAATAATAATAAATAATTAGGTAAATTATTGAGATTAAGTCACGTGTCCAATCGTTAGTTTGAGGATATACACATGCCAAAAGATTGACGGTAATGGTATATACAACCATTAAGTATAACTGAGGGTATCTGCATACAATTTATCCTAGTTCGGCGATATATTTATCCTTTTTCTCAATAAACAATAAATGAGGTATATTGGATAAGAAATTTTGTCTTAAGTTGCCCTATATGACAATTTAACTATAATTTTTTTTTTAATTTCTAAATAGGGATATTGATGGTTAAGTTTGCTGATTATTGGCTACTCTGTTGTTGTGTAAGTAACTATTTAATTATTAAATTTCAGTATAATTTATCCATAAATTAATTTGGACAATACTAAATTCAAATCTATGTCAATCTTTCCGAAATTGTAACAGATTCAAAAGGTCAAAAATAGTAGTTATGTATCACATATATTTAGTATAAATTTGAATTTATGTATCATGCCTAAAAATTTAGTGCATGTACATTACTATTGATGTATCGTATTTTGTTTGATAATACTATATTTTACATAAGTTACATTATACATGTAATTGTTTCCAACAACATATTTTTTATATGTGATACATAACACATTGGTGAGTTGATACAAACATATATTGTTATAAAAACATTAGTTTTATGTATCAACAATAATATTTGATAATGTTTACATATACATAACCTTCTAGTTGAATAAGTTTGGATGTATGTATCTGGTTGTAAAAGATACCATAATTAGTAATAGTTATGTACCAAGTACATAACTATGAACATGATACATACTTATTTGTGTTCCAATAAAATAAGATTATGTATCAAACTAATATTTGAACATGATACATTGTGCGTGATGAAATTATAACGTATCATAATGTTGAAACGAAGACATTATACATTAATTTAAGAAACAAAAACAACTAGATAGATTAAAAATCTAAAGTCAATATTATCAGAAAAAATATGAACAAGAAAAGAAAACAACAGTCTTATCTACAAGATGAACAGGAAAAAAACAGCAGTCTGATCTGCTGAAAGCAAAAAACAATGATGAAAAAATCCTTCAACATTTTCTCCAGTGCTTTGTATCAACTCCTGCAGCTTTCAACAATGGTGTCACCCATTGATCATGAACTTAAGTCCTTACCAGAGTCACTAGCAGCAAGTCGACCTTTCCTTCCCTTTTTTTGAGTGCTCTTCTACAGTTGATTTTGAATTTGAAGATGTATCCTTCATTGAGTAATTGGGTAATCAATATTAGATGAGGTTAATTGGTAATCCCACTACTAAAAGAAGGAGCATCATTCATATGTATTAGGACGTTGAAAATGAAAAATTAAAAAATTAAAAACAAAAGACAGTGAATTGTAAGTTGAAGAAGAAGAAAAATGATTTATTGGGGAAGTTGAAATTGATTGACTAGAAAGAAAATATTTGAAATTCAAAATTGTAATTATGGAAGTGATTGTTGATATTGAGGGAGTGAAAATAGGAAGAAAGAAACATGGATTCCGGAGTTCAGAAGTTATGTATCTGAATGAGTAGGGTTTTGGAGGAAAAAGAGGGATTTCTATAATTTTTTAGAATGGTAGGGAATAATAAAAAATATGGTAAATAAGGATGTGTAGACAGATAATTATTCCATTTTTTATAAGGGTGACAAAAGAGTTTTAAAATTAATAAAAAGTGACACAAGTTTCAATTATTGAGTAGAGGTGACAATTTTACGATTAATGTTAATGAAACTAATTTTTAAACCCTCCAGTTTTGTAATTTAAACAAAAGTCCTATCTTCCCCATCCTATCCCACCCCTAAAAACCCTTCTATCTCCGCCGTCCCCTCCCCTTCTGTCATTGTCACCTCTTCAACCATCATCACTTGGTCCTCTACCACAACCATCAGTTCTTCCTCTATCACCACCACTTCTTCCTCTTCTTCCCCCTTCACAACCACTGTTGCCACCTCCTTCTTATCCACCATAGCCGCCACAACAACTACCACCTCCACCTTTGTTGTTACCACAAACACATATTTTTCCGCAATAATTACTCAATTCTTAATCGTAGTTGTTGTAGCAACTATGAAAGTTTCTCAGCACTTGATGAAACAATTATCGTAGTTGTTGCTGCAACTGAGCAATTACTTGAACAACTTAAACAATTGTTGCAATAACTTCAACGTTTGTTGAAGCAACTTTAGAGTTGCTGCAACAATTATCATAGTTGTATTTTCTGCATACTTTCTTCAATTACTTAAAAAATAAAATCTTCAAAAATTTTGAAATCAAAACAAAATAATTTGTAAAAATAAGGACCAAAAATAGAAAAAGAAGAAGAGGGCGATAAAAATGATGAATATCAGCGGCGACAATTGCGTCAACAAAGACGATAAGAAGAAGAAGAAGAAAATGGAGTAAGAGGGAAAGAAAGATGAGGGAGAAAAAAAATTGGAAAGAGAAAGAATGATTGAAAAGATAATGAAGGGGGGAATTTAAAAAGAGAGGGGAGAATTTTTAATATTTTTGAATTATTAATATACCCAAAGTTTTCAATTCTCTAATCAAGTCCACTTTTCATTTAATCTCATTTGACCAAGTCAATGTCACCAAATTCAATTTGAAGACTTAAATGACACTTTCTTCTCATTCCTCTCAAGTGGCTGTTATCCCGTCTTAAAAAACTCAAGCTCATGCTACATATGATGTGGCAGTCCAAGTCAATTAAAAAATCCATAAAAACTATGTCACGTATCAAATGAAGTGACAATCCAAGTCAAATAAATGAGCCACTGAAAACACTCAAGGTGTCAAAATTATGCAGCAATTCAAGTCGAAATAATGAGCTACTAGAAATATGTCATATGTCACAATTATGTAGCAATTCAAGTGTAACACCTCGCAACTGATCCACTCATAGAATCAAAATCATTCATCGTAAGAACATAATCTCGAACTGGGTGATGTCATACTTGTACATATGTGTTAGGGTCCATTCCTAGGTGTGAGAGGTGTATTAGAAGGGGTTAAGCATCATAAGATACCTATAGCGCTAAGTCGCATTCATAGACTTTTTCCGAGCTATGTTTTTTTGAATAAGTTCACGCAAGGGTTAACTTCAAATGATCATATCTTTAGGCTTATAGAAGATTAGGTGGGTCATGATTTATCAAATTAAAGGTCTATGATTTTTTTCTAACATCACCAAGTTTGCATAAATCGTAGTTCAAAGTAAAATGTTATGAATGTTTTACTAGGAACACTTTCAACAATGTTTTCATAATCTATTAACTATGAGCCCCATTTGCGGTCATAAATTGAAGTACAAAACGCAAATGGAACTTGGGAAATAAAACTTTAAAAACAATTTTTTGTCCATATTTGTACAAATTTCTCTATGGGTCCTAAACCTATCTAAGGACCGTAAATTAGGTCCATAAATGAAGTGTTAAAGCATGTTTTGGGTCTGATTTTTACGCGAACAAACCATGAAATGAAATTAGGGTCGGCGGAATGAACTTCTAAGGGTCGATTTATAGGCTTGAATTCTATGAATATAATCTACGGGTTGTATATCAAACCATGATTCGTAGATCTCTCTCATGGAATGTTTCAGCAAGTTTTTAATTACAGATATTTCAGTCTTTTTTCATTCATCCTAAGCCTAAACCTGATCGTTGTATCACATTATTGGGGATTATATATTCGTATTACCTCATAAATATCTCATATCTTTCTCCCCAAGCGTAGAGCAAGAATAAAAAAGAACAAACCTAAGTTTCCAAGTTTCTCAATCAACTTTCTTCAAGAACTCTTCTTCTCCCTACTACATAAGGCTATCATAGTGAGGGATTAAGTTCTTCCTTATGCAATACATCCATAGTTTTAATTAGTAAGATCAAAGCCAAAAATTTTACACCATGATTTATGATTTTCGAATTTAGTTTATATTTCTATTGTTAAATTAATGATTTCATTAAAGAGATTACATTATTACATATTATTAATGATCTTTCGTTGTTGTTCATACTTAATTTATCTCATGAACCCTATTTTACTAAGAGTTGTTTGAAAATCTTGATATATTGTCACAACACAGGGGTACACCCTAGATGTAACATGGCGTATAGGTCCCTGAAAGGCACCATGCAAGCCACTTAGAATTTCTAATATAAGAAATATAGGCAAAAGAGATAAAGACAACATTTCAAGTCCCAAAAGTTTTATAAAAGCAAAGTCGAGTATATAAGAATGAAATTGGGCCTAGCCCATAAACCATGTCCAAAAACTAAAAGTAAGAAAGAAAACATAATACAATGAAAGTCCTTCCTCGAATCATGAGGACTACCCAAAACTCAGAAATCTCGTCAATCAACCTTTAGCCACGAAATCGAGAACCCTGACTGTCGGACCCTATATTTGGGGAAATGTAGGCAAGAGTATGAGTCAGTACAAAACAATGTACCAAGTATGATAGCCATGCATAAAACATTTAAAACATGCTAAAATTGAACATTTTCATGAGTAAGCAATGATCAAACTAAAACATGCATCTTGAGAGTTTAGAAACCATAAGTCATAAAAACCATGATTAATGAAAGTGAACATCATCTTAAAATATACGTACGATACTTCCTTGAAGTAACCCTGGTTCATCATAACTTTGCTTAATTGTGAGAAAAAGCCTTAACTGACATATAAGACCATGGGAGCTATCAACATGGAATCCGGTGTCTAACCCCCATCGAAAAGGAGTGTCCTACTTGCCAAAGAAAGGACTATGAACTTCTAGATATTGTGGATCCACTAGCTAATATATTTATAAACAATCCTAAGGGGGCACATAGTTACGAAACTTGGGTAATCGCCACTTGTCCACTCGGTGCCAAGCTTAACTTCCATGAAATAGTTCTTAATTCTATTTATAATAGATCATAAAGGAACATGGGTAATCACCTCTTGTTCTTAAAAGGAACATGGGTAATCGCCTCATGTCATTCAATGGAGAGCATGGGTATTCACCTCTTGCCTCAACATTAACATAATTCCTTAATCATAAGTTCATTTTAGGTGAGAATAACATTTCAACCTTAGGAACCTTTGTTAACTGAGAATACATTTCACAATCATGCGTAGCTGTGTATATGAGAAAGTCCTTTCAACAACACAACAACAACATCATCATCATTGATACTTCACTCTCAAAGAATTCCTTAAAACATATACATAATTTTCATAAGAACATGCTAATTTTCATAATTCACCTTTCCTGGTTTCAAACCCATTTTGATACATCAACATCTAGAAATCATGGGTTAGATATGGGCTCAAATAAATTCATCCTGAAATCATATAATTTTATCATTTAACGATTGATATCATAAAAATCTTCTTTAATAATCCAAACTCATATTATATCATCATAATTGGAAAACATTGGATTTACATGGGTTCATGAGGGATCATCATAAAAACCATAGTATTTTATCAATTCATGCAAGAGAGATCATAATTCAATCATTTAAATAAACATTGAAGAGAACCTAAGGGGATTGAAGAAAACCCTAACTCAATTGGGATACTCTAAAATTTAAAATAGCAGAATTTGGGAACTCCATGAATGGAAGGAATCCATGGATGAAAACTATCATACCTCAATGCCAAAAGCTTGCCTTCAATGTTGGAAATGGAGGATTGCCTTGAAACCCTATATTGGACCCTTCTTCTTCTTCAAGTTTCTAGAGAGAGAAATATTTAGGAGAGGAAGAATTTGGTCTTCTTTTGGAATTTTAGAAGAATGACTTTAATGCGTTGAATTTGGGGTTAAAATCACTTATATAGGGGTCCTAGGCATGGGTAAAACGATATAGTATCAATATAAAATAATTAGGAAAAGACCCAACTACCCCTGAACTTAAAATTCACTACATCCCTACATGCCACCCCTTACTCGTCAAGGATCACACGGGCCGTGGTGGCAGCCATGGTCCTTGACCATTGTCTTCGAAAAATACCTAAGATCCCCCCTTCCTTCATGACCCACGCCACGAGCCGTCAAGTGGCTCGTGTGAAGGGTCACCCTTAAGCTAGCTATTGCCTCCCCTTTCACAGGATTCACCGCGACCCGTTTAGGTCCTTGTAGGAGGGGAGCCCTCTTTGTCTAAGTACATTGATCCTTAACGAGCCACACCACACCTTGTGGTGCCCTTCATGGCTCGTCTGAGCCTTTGTAAAGGGTTCCCAGTCTCAGTCTTTGGCATGTGACCTCTCACTTTGTCCCTTGCATAGCCTACTAGATTCTTATGTGTTACAATATCCGCCCCTTAGGAATAGTCATCCTCGAATGGGATTCTAGATATCACATGAACGAAAAGAAGTCAAAACTAGCAATTCATCATGCATGCAATCACATAAATGTACTTATACGAGGAGGAAACATACACTCAAAGCTAAATCATACTCAAAACATTATGTCATATAGTCTCTATGCAATTCATACTCAAATGCACATAAACATGTAAAAATCAATCAAGTTGACTCATTTTCTCAAAACTTAAGATTTTCATGATCATGCATACCTACACAAATCATGGAAATATCTAAAGCACATGACAGCAAAAGAGTAAACCATGAGGAATTCTATACCTCAAGCTTGAGTATGAGTAGAAGGAAAACGATGAGGATATCCGGACATCATATCGGCCTCAGCCTCTCAAGTGGCACCCTTAACTAATTGATTTCTCTAGAACACTTTCACAGAAGCAACTTCTTTGTTTCTTAACTTCTTGACTTGCCGGTCAAAAATCTCAACCAGAACTTCTTCATAAGAATTTTTTTTTAAACTCCCAACCCTTCTAAGGGAACTATAGATGTTGGATCTCCAACGAGTTTCTTCAACATAGAGACGTGAAAAATCGGATGCACCGATGCCAACTCATTAGACAAATCTGGTTCATAAGAAACCATACCAACATGCCTCAAAATTTGATATGGGTCTACATAACGGGGACTAATCATCCCTTGCTTACTAAACCTCATTACACCCTTCATGGGTGGATTTTTCAAGTAAACCCAATCAGAAACATAAAACTCAAGATCTCTTCCTCTAACATTGGCATATGACTTTTTTTTCGACTTTGAGTCATTTTCAACCTTTTCTAATAAGTCGAACCTTTTCCATAGCTTCATGTACAACCGCGGGACATATTAGGGCCACCTCACCCACCTCAAACCAACATATAAGAGATCTACACCTCCTACCATACAATACCTCAAATGGAGCCATACCAATACTTAAGTGATAACTATTGTTATACTCAAACTCAATCAAAGGCAAATGATCATCCCAATTAACCTTGAAGTCAATCATAGAAGCTCTTAACATATATTCCAAAATTTGGATAGTATGCTCCGCTTGCCCATCGGTTTGGGGATGAAAGGTCGTACTATGCTTAATACTAGTATCGAGACCCTTTTGGAAAGATTTCCAAACCTAAGAAGCGAATTGAGTACCACGATCGGAGATAATGGATAAAGGTACTCAAGTTAACGTTACCATTTCCCACAAATACAACTTAGCATAAGCCTCCATTAAATAAGAAACCTTGATGGCGATGAGATAAGCCGATTTCCTTATTCAATATACTATAACTCAAATTGAGTCATATTGTTGTCAGGTTCAGGGAAAACCAACTTTGAAGTCCATATTCACATATTCCCACTTGGAAGTAGGAATGCTAATATCTTGGGATAAACCTCCCGGTCTCTGATGCTCAACTTTTACTTGTTGACAATTAGGACATTTGGCCACAAACTCTGCAATATCCTTCTTTATACCATTCCACCAATAGATCTCCCGCAAATCATGGTACATCTTGGTGTCTCCCAGATGAATGGTATATCGAGAACTATGGTCTTCTCACAAGAATTGTTCCCTCAAGTCATCAACATTAGGAACACAGAAAAAACCTTCATATCTAAGTACTCCATCTCTGCCTTAGGAGAAAGCCTCAATGAACTTCTTAAGTACCATTTCCTTCAATTCAACCAAAGTCGGATCAAGACCTTTCTTGGACTTCACATCCGCCACAAAAGATGATTCTGACCTATTGTCAACCATAACACCACCCTTGGTAGAGTCCACTAACTGAACACCGGGCCAATCTATGAACATCTCGAACCAACTCCTTTTTATCACCTTCAATGTGAGCAACACTACCCATAAATAACCTACTAAGAGTATTCGCAAACACATTCATCTTACTTGAGTGATAAAGAACACCAATGTCATAATACTTCAAAACTCTAGCCACCTCCTTTGGAGAAGATTTTGATGCTTTTGGTTAAACACATATTGCGAACTCTTATGGTCAGTAAAAACATCATCATGAACTCCATAAAAATAATGCCTCTAAATCTTTAAGCAAAATATGACCACCTCTAGTTCAAGGTCATGGGTTGGATAATTCTTCTCATGAATCTTAAGTCTCCTTGAAGCATAGCTAATGACTTTCCCATTTTGTATAAGCACACATCCTAGCCTAATTATTGAGGCATCACAATAAACAACAAAACCATTCATCCATTCCAGTAAAGTCAACACATGAGTGGAAGTAAGTCTATCTTTTAATTCTTGAAAACTCTTTTCACATGCCTTGGACCATATGAACTTAGCCTTATTTTGCGTCAGAGTTATCATTGGATTGGGAATCAAAAAAACCCCTCAACAAATCTTCTATAGTAACCAGCTAAACCCAAGAAATTTCTAATCTCCGAAGGGGATATAGGTCTAGAAAAACTCCTCACCACATCCATTTTCTTAGGATCTACCTCAATACTCTTGCTTGAAATAATATGACCAAAGAAAGACACAAATCTTAGCCAAAACTCACATTTGCTAAACTTTGCAAAAAGTTGTTGGTCATTGAGAATTTGAAACGTAGTTCTCAAATGATCAATGTGCTCATCCTCAATTCTCGAATAAATCAATATATCATCAATGAACACAATCACAAACATATCAAGGTATTGTTTAACCACCTAATTCATCAAATTCAGAAAAGCGGCTGGAGCATTAGTAGAACCAAAAGACATCACCAAATACTCAAAATGACTATATCGGATTCTAAAAGCCATTTTCGAAATATCATTTGTCTTCACCCTCAATTGGTGATAACCCGACCGAACATCAATATTAGAGAACTAACTTGCTCCTTGAAGTTAGTCAAACAATTCATCTATCCTTGGAAGGGGATATTTGTTCTTAATGGTCAATTTATTCAACTGAGGATAGTCAATACACATTTGAAGAGAACCATCCTTCTTTCTAACAAACAAAACTGGAGAACCCCATGAAGAGATACTCGGTCAGATGAAACCCTTATCCAACAAATCTTTCAATTGTTTCTTCAACTCCATTAGTTTTATCGGAGACATTTGGTAAGGAGGAAAATAAATAGTTTGCATATCTAGGAGAAGGTCAATACTGAAGTCTATTTCCCTATTCACACGTGGGCCGACTCAAGAGTAGGGGTTTCGGAATTCACATTCCTCACCCCCTAACTAGATGGTATATGCAACCCTTAGCAATCATTTTCATATCTTGAAGACAAGAGACAAACTGATCCTTAGGCATAGAATTTCTTCCTTTCCACTCTAGGACAAGCTCATTCGAGAACTGAACTTGACTACACGAGTTCTACAATGAATAGAAGCATAACATGAGTGAAGCCAATCCATTCTAAGGATAACATCGAAATCTAGCATATCCAGCTCTACCAAGTCAACAAAAGTAACTCTATGGGAAAAACAAATGGGAAATTTTCTATAGACCCTCTTAGCCACAAAAGAATCAGCAACAGGGAGGTAACACCCCGTATTTGACACAAACTAATATGAAGATTTTATACTTGTAGGTGCAACACACGGTTGCCACTAATGGACAGTAGGGTGACCCACAGCCCATTTTGTTGGTCCGTGGTTCATGACCTGCAACCCTTCCCAAAAACCCTTAGAAAAATTGGCCAAGTGTCGACCCACGCTGGGACCAGCTTCTAATAACCAAATAACGATTGACCAGCACGGACCATCGATCGATCCACGGTCCTTGGATCTGGTCCATGGATTGGCCTCGACATTAGTTAAGTCAGGGGTCATTTGAACTTTTCCTTTTGTGCTAGACCCTTAAACTATGTCTTTACACCCTAAACTATGTAGTTTTTGTCAGGTTTAGCCTAGTAAACGAATTAGAACTTACCCTAGTCAATTCTTTCTCAATTAGTCGATCAAACTTAGAACAAAACAGGAGAAAGATACCAAATAAGGGAGTGGATACACCAAGGGCACGAGAAGCAACACACGAACATGGTGTTCCTGATTATGGTAGGGTCTGCCATCAAAAGAACATCCTAGATAACGACTTGATCAACTGTGATAAAGAAGTTTCACAACTCTATAGCCTAGATAAAGATCATAATCTTGAATCTAATCTCCTTATAGAGGAAACTTTCTGAGGAAACGAAGAGTTCTGTGATGTTGCTGAACAGCAAAGTAATTCAGATGCTATTGAAAAAAAAAGTAATTCATCTTTAGCTGAATATTGTGAATCTAGTATCGCGCATATTGATCTCACGGAGGAATGTGGTACAATCTTAGATGCTGATGATCCACCTCAGCTCAGCAAATGCCAGCAAAGGAATAAAAGAAGAAGAAAATGTCATAGACAAGCTCAAAAGGCAAGAATGGCTAAACTAAGAGTGGAAGAATCTACCTTGATTGAACGACCCGTTCCGCCAGAGTATGAATCTCCCTCCAATAGGCGATCCAAAAAGAAAAAAGAAAGGATATGATTCATTTGCCGGAAGAACTCACACCTTACTAGAGATTGTCCATTCTCTAGGAAAGCAAAGAGAGCTGCCCAGCTCTTGCCCGATGCAGTAGAACATACTAGCATCTGCACCATTAAGGATCATATAGTGGCTACTGAAGAGCCACCAGAAGTGACTCATATTTCCCATGGTCCTGAATCTCAACTAAAGGATGTTTTATTTCAGACATTTAATTTAAAGGAAAAGAAATTCAATATTATCCCAGGCATTGAGACTCCTCATGTCCAACCTGCACTCTATCCAGCCAAATGGGATAGACCTATCAAGATAATCGCTTTCATGGATACAGGAGCAACTACATCAATACTTAACACTACTGCCCTTCCAAATGAGCAATGGATTCCACATTTTCAAAAGTTCAATACAGTCTCTAAAGGAATCCGCACAACTAGGGTGATCACAAAGAATTTTATAACAAAAGAATTCTTCCCAGGTGTACAATATAGAACCAAGTTACTTGGCTCTATTATCCTAGGGACGGATCTCCTAATTGGATTTGATATCTACAAGCAGCTCAATGATCGAATCAAGGAAAAGACCCAAGGTATAGCCTTTAGGGACAAGTTTAAACCATATACAACAACTACAAGGCTATTTCCAATCATGGAGGATAAACGAGTCAAGAACATGAATTGCCAGCTAGTGGAAGAATCATGTGCTGATTCCCACAGAGAGTTCTTGAAGAAGCATGATAAGCCTTTATGGCTAAATGAAGAATTCTTCATCAGACTCCCATTCAAGAGGAATGAAAGCATCAACGCTACAAGAGAAAGACACTATGGGATGAACCCGGAACATCTACAGCTTGTTAAGAAGAAATATGACGAACTATCGGAATACAGACTAATTGTGCCATCTGATTCTCAATGGTCCTCTGAAAATTTCTACTTCAACAAATGAGCTGAACAAGAAAGAGGTAAACTTCGAATGGTCATCAACAATCAACCTCTTAACCGCTTCCTTCTAGATAACAAATTCCCCATTCCAAATAAGCTAACCTTGCTTTCACATTTAGCCAAAGAAAAATACTTCTCTAAGTTTGATCTTAAATCAGGCTTCTAGTAATTGGGTATCCACCGAGAAAATAAGTCCAAAATGGGTTTCTGCATAACTGACCACCACAACCAGTGGAAAGTTATGTCGTTTGGACTTAAACCAACCCCTTCTCTTTTTGAAATGGCCATGATTAAGATTTTCGAGCCAATACTCCACACGTCGCTAGTATACATTGATGATATCCTATTATATACTGATACAATAGAGGAACATTATGGCATTTTTCTCAAATTCCATGAATTGGTAAAGCAATATGGCATCATGCTATCTTAGAAAAAAATAATTCTTGTGAAGGATGTAATAGACTTCTTAGGAATGCATTTCACTCATGGTGCATATATCCTAGGGCCACACATTTGTGAGGAATTGGTAAAGTTCCTTGATACTAACTTCATAGTCAAACAACTCCAGCAATTTCTTGGTGTGATAAATCATGTCTGAGATTTTATCCCGAATGTCCCTACGTACAGTTCTCCACTTACGAAAATGTTAACAAAAAAGGCTCCATCTTGGGCAAAAGACCAAGATGATACAGTTCGCAAAATAAAAAACATATCCAAGGAGGTCAAAACCCTTCATATCCATTCTGATGGTTTAAATATATTGCAAATTGATGCTAGTAATGAATACTGGAGTGCTATCCTTTTAGAAGAAAAAGATGGTCAACGTAAGATATGTGGATATGCCAGTGGACTGTTTAAAGATGCAGAACAACAATATCATTCCGCATTCAAAGAGATTCTAGCTGTCAAAAATAGAGTTAAGAAGTTTTAATTCTTCCTAATCCATATAGAATTTCTAATTGAGATGGATATGAGAGCTTTCCCAAGAATGATCCAGATAAACCCAAAGATCATCCCGAACCCTCATATCCTTCGATGGGCACAATGGTTCTCTCCTTATAAATTCCAAGTGAAGCATCTCAAAGGAAAATACAATATCATGGGAGATTTCTTGTCAAGGCCTGAGATATTTTTAGGACGATTCAAAACCGTGCCCGACAAGGGATAGAAAATACTGACCGCTAAGCCTCTACGACCTCAGACCAAATATGGCAAGGGTTGGTGGATGGAAGAAGGATATTCAAGATCATCTTCAGCACCTTCAACCTGTGCATAATCGAATCACGCCCGATAATATATGCAAGAAATTATCGCTTACCCGACGAGGTTTACTGCTGAACTTCCTAACAAAGTTTGTCCAGAGATTTCCTAGAAAAGTTTGCCAATGAGCTGCTTATCCACCTGCTTGCAAGCTTCCTGCAAGTAGCTTATCTACCTACTTTGATGTTGCATACAAGTAGCTTATCCAGCTGCTTGAGAGATGTCTACAAGTAGCTTACACACCTACTTTAAGTCTTCTACAAGCTGCTCATCCACTAGCTTGCACGTGCTGTCACATGCCAACAATTTAGTTTGTTTTGTTTTAGTAGGCTCATTCACATGTTCAGTGGGGCCCAGTTTGAATAAAGTTTGTTGTCTTTAATTATATTAGATAAAGATAGTAAGTCTGGATAATAGTTTACTATTTTTGGATAGGATATGGCTTATCTATTACTAGAATAGTGTGCCATGTAAGATAAGGTTTTTAATTTTAGTTTTTTTGTATTAGGCCACCTTCTCCTATAAAAAGGAGGCCAAGTCTTAGTTAAAGATTAGAATTAGCTTAGAATAGAGTCTTAGGAGTTTTTGCTAGAAAATCTCTTTAGTTTTACTACACTTTTGTAAATTTTCCAATATGAATAAAAAGATTGCTAGCTAAACCTCTCTCTTGTTGTTATATCTTGGGGGGATGGAAAGTTTGGTCTGGTAGGTAGTTGAAACAACAGGGTAAGAGAAAACACTCATCAAGTATGCTTGTTTCGTATCTCAATGGTTTCAATATCCGACAAGTTTGACTACAAGTGATTTCAATAGATTTCTGAGTTTATCAAAGTCATATTGACACAACTACATAGTAAGTTTACCATTCCATCGCTTATTGTAATTACAATAGCTATCTAGAAATAATTAAGTACGTTTGATGGTAACGGTAGAGTAGAACTTGTTCCCAGACTGTTGAAGGGTACTATAGGCCAGGAGTGTCAAGAAAAGCCCATGTTTTGTCGAGAAAAGTTGTATTATCTACTGTACGGTTCACTACTTAAAAGTAAGGTAGCTATTGTGGTTTGAATCTCGTGGAGTTTTGGATGATTTTGTAACCTAAAACTTGTGATAGTTGTGTCTTTAGGATGTTGCATGGCATGCCGCCTATATGGCCGTGAAAGCCTAAAGTTTACATATAAACCTTTTTAGTTGCGAGCTAGTCATGAATATTGTCCGGTGCCATTTGACGTCTCAAGCTTGACATGAATATTGTACCGTGTGTTGCTTCTCGTGCCCTTGACCTATCTACTTCCTTATTTTGTATCAGAGCCAGAGCGTTCTCTCCTGAAGGAGGAGCAAGGTTTCCCATAAGATCTATTTGTCGTGTTGTTACCGCCAACTTTTACTTATTCAACTCTTTTACTTTTATTAAAGTCATTGGTCTTAAAAGCGTGTGTAGTTATAAACCTTGTTCATAACTCTCTTCATATAGTTGGCAACCTTGTATATTTTGTTGTAGCCTTTAATACGTTCCTAGTTACAAGGTCTGTGTATAGTATTTTTCGTACATTTTAGTTGTATTGTGTTTCCTTAGACTTTAGAACAAATAATTTGTGTCTTTTCTTAGACCTTAGAACAAATATATACCGGAGTCTTTATTGCCCAAAAACTACAAAAATATGTGTAATTCAGAGTTTTTACCATCTTCTTCCACTTCTTGTAAATCTGCGCCTTCTCCATTTGCGTCTAGTTCATGTAAATCCTTAGCAAAGGTAAACATGTCTCCTACTATGAGTAAAATGTTGTCATGTAAATATGACTACCTTTATGAAGTAGATGTGTTATCCCCAGAAAATGAAATATCGTCCACATATCTTCCACAGTAAAACCCATATTCTACCTTTGTAAAAAAGTCCCATAATCCATGGATGCAAATCTGCTCCTTGGTCCAAAAAAAGGCCAAAGGAGTCAAGGAATATGTTGCTGCGTCGAAACTTGATTAGCACCCTATTCTTGCAAATCAATAAGAATAGTTCATCACTTTGCAGATGGTAGAGGATCTTCCCCGACAGTGGAAAAGCCTGGGTTTTACCCATATCCATTTTGGTGCTGTTAGAATTCAATTGACATGTCATGGAAGATAAGGCCAGCATGTTGTGGCGCGTCTTTCCCTTCCGCATACTAGATACTATGAATATCAGAATGCAAACTTGGGTACATCAGAAATCACTCCTAATGCAACATGTCCCTACATGATCCTTATCTGACAGAGGTATAGAAGATTCAGGTCCAAATACTTGGAGCTCCTAAAGCTAGAGATGCCATACAAGCTACTCTTCATTATCAACTAGCTCGGAGGGTCCAAAACTATAATAGGGATTTTTCTGTTTCGGGTGACCAAAATTCTTTGTTTCTAAATATAGATGCCACCAATAGGACTACTTAGTTTACCCAGATCCCAAGGAAAATACCTAGGAAAGAGCTTGTCAATGTTTTTCCTAACACATGGGTCACGAAATATGAGAAATTGAGAGTCCATCCTCAACATCTCTTCTTTGATTAACCAAATTTGACCATCGCAAAAAATGAGATACTTAGTCACTCTCCCCACAAAAGGCCAAGCCAAATAGTCCTCCCTATCCATATTCACCAATCTCAGATAGATATTCCTAAGGATAAGGACCCATATATTATATCTTTGTTTCTAAGTGGCTTTAAGTGTGAACATGATTGGATTAGACAATTCGATCAGGATGGACATGGTGTACAATGGTTTACTTGCCCCTTCACAGGCATACTCCATGTAACATAGACTATGACTGCAAAGGATGCCAAAAAGTTGACTTGGATGATGTTGATAAAAGCAAAAGCGAGAAAAAGTGCAAAAACTCTGAAAATGAATTCAAAAGAAGATTTGATGGTAGAGATCCAATTATTGGTTCTCTAAGCCGTCCTAGAAAATATGAATTCCTTGTTTCGTATAAGACCCAAAATGAGTCAGCTTTACCCACTCAAAATGGTACTCCAACAGATGAACATGCTCATCCATTATTCATGATATCCCTAATCAGCTCCAATCACACATACAATCTCCCCTTATACTCCACTTTTCAAAAGGATAATCTAAGCCATGCTCAAAAATTACCACAAAATAGAGTTATCCTAAAATCGGGAGAAATTATGCCTACTGGCAACATAAAGAAAACATCTAATTCGCAATCCAAAGATATCATGAACCAAAACAAATTGTTGTCCACCAAGAATCATTCTATCAGAGAGTATTACTCCTACTCAAGTCAAGATAGATACGAAGGATGATAAATTGATAGATACGTCTGTCCAAAATGCAGGGCTTATCAAAGCATTTGAACAAAGGTTGGGACACATCTGGCTTGATAAGTGCCCACAAGGGTCATCACTCTTCTATTTCGTTGATCATCAACGTAAGGATATGGACTTTATATGTGAGAGAATCCTGGAACTGAAATATGGTAGGATTAAATCAGCTGAGAACCCAGTCCCTCTCCCTTCCTCATTTCCTTTGTCTCGAGACACACACTCTATATTGAGACAAGATAACCCTTTCTTCATTTTCAATGATCATTCACATAGGCCTTTGCCATTCATCCCTATACCAGATGAGAACAAGTTTGACATTGCCAAATTTTTTTGGAATTGAAAGGACACATCTATGGCTCAAAAGAAGACTAAAAAGCACTACGACAAGCAAAAAGGAAAATAGATCTTCACAGGAGGACATACATCAGTGTCGTACCAATCTCAAGTCACATAGCCCTATCCGGGGACCTTTTTTAATTAGACCCGGGTCCATCTATTCAACATGTTGACTTAGAGGTATCAAAGTACGATGTGTCACCTAAAGACCACAACCTGATAAAACATGGGATTGTCAATTAATTATTGCCTCTATGTCGGTTGCGGGAATATCTTCTCCTGTTGGTAGGATAACTTTCTTTCAACCTCTGCATAATCGAATGACGCCCGATGAAATGTTTAGGAAATTACCACTTACCAGGCAAGGTTTACTCCTAAACTTCCTAGCAAAGTTTGTCAAAACACTTCCTACAAAAGTTTGCCAATAAGTTGTTTATCCACCTGCTTGCAAGCTTCCTACAAGTAGATTATCCACCTACTTTAATGTTGCATACAAGTAGCTTATACACCTACTTGAGAGATGTCTATAAGGAGCTTACACACCTGGTTGAAGTCTTCTACAAGCCTCTCATCAACTAGCTTACATGTGTTGTCACATGACAACAATTTAGTTTTGCTTTATCTGTTTTGTTGTAGTAGTCTCCTTCACATGTTAAGTGGGGCCCAGTTTGAATAAAGTTTGTTGTCTTTTATAATATTAGATAAAGATAGTAAGTCCGGATAGTGGTTTACTATTTTTAAATAGGATAAGGCTTATCTATTACTAGAATAGTGTGCATTTAAGATAAGGTTTTAATTTCAGTTTGGTTGTAGTAGGCCACCTTCTCCTATTAAAGGGAGGCCAACTCTTAGTTAGAGGAAGAGAAGAATCAACTTAAAATAATTTAGAGAAAAAACAAGACTCATAGCTTAGAGTCATAAGAGTCTTTAGTTTTTCTACACTTTAGTATATTTTCCAGTATGAATAACGATATTGTTGGCTAAAACTCTCTGTTGTTTTTTTCTCTTGGGGGGGGGGTGGAAATTTCGGTCCGATAGGTAGTTGAAAGAATGGAGTAAGAGAAAACAGTCTGCAAGTATGTTTGTTTGTTATCTCAATGGTTTTAATATCTGGCAAGTTTGACTGTAAGTGATTTCAATGGGTTTCTGAGTTAATCAAAATCATCTGGGCACAACTACATGGTAAGGTTTACCATTCCATCGCTTGTTGTAATTACAATAGCCTTTTGCAAATAATTAAGTACGTAAGACAGTAACAGTAGAATAGAACTTGTTCCCAAACTGTTAAAGGGCGCTATATGCCAGGAGAGCCGCGAAAACCCCATGTTTTGTTGGGAAAAGTTGCATTATGTACTGTACGGTTTACTGCTTAAAATTAAGGTAGTTATTGTGGTTGGAATCTCGGGAATTTTTGGATGGCTGTGTAGCCCAAAACTTGTGATAGTTGTGTCTTGAGGATGTTGCATAGCATGTCGCCTATATGGACGTGAATGCCTAAAGTTTACATAGAAAGCTATTGAGTTGCGAGCTAGTCATGAATATTGTTCGGTGCCATTTGACGTCTCAACCTTGACATGAATATGGCACCGTGTGTTGCTTCGCACGCCCTTGGCCTATCAACTCCCTTATTTGCAAAAGATGGCAAGAATCTACTTTAAGCTTGGTGGAGATTCAGCTTGAAGCAAGCTTTTGTGTCATCATTGCCAAAGATGTTAGCAGGACACCCAATGACAATCTAGTTCCATCCCAGAAATTGAAAGATTTCTCTGTGGAATTCGTCACCAGGTATGTGGGATTTCACTAGTGAGTTCCTTTCCCCAATTAGGTCCCTAGATTTCAGTCAGAATCTTGATTCCCTTATTATTATTTAGAACTAGGGTTTCTTGAATGTTAGAAATTGTTGGGTTTTAGTTCTTAGAATGATCCAAGTCAGATTCTGATGAATTTAGTATCGTTTTGGGTAGATTTATTTCAAAAATTTAGAACCCTAGCTATGTAGTTCTTTTAGTTCATGAACTGCACATACTAGGTCAGTTATTTTAGATATATATACATGCCTAGGTTTTTGAATGTTTCATTATCAGTATATTAATGTTGCATTCTGAATTTGTATGTCAGTATTTTGAGCTATCCAGTATTACAGAAATTTAGTCGTAAATTGTTAATTACATAATCAATTGAGAGTATCTTAACACTGAATGGACTAGGGCAAATCACCCTTAGAGTCCCAAAACTAAGTGCCCCGTAAGTAAGCCCCCTCTGTTGGGTATTATACTTAGTGATCACGCCAGTCATGCCTCTATACCTCTGGCAGGGTATATTGGGTCCTCTTAATGGGATGTATACATCGGACTCCACATTAAGCTCATGTGGTTTTATGTTGATTAATAGTAGCTTTCACAGTCCAGTCAGATTCTATTGCATTGACCATGTTATTAGCTGCAGTCAGATTTCAGCCTCAACATGTTATAAACTTTGTCATTGCATTTGGTGCAGTTCATTTTCAGTATCTTCAGTATGTTCATCATGTTCATCTTATATTATTGCTCAGTAGGCTTTGGTTCAGTTATGATTATTGTTCAGCTTTACTCTATCCTGCGTGATTAGTACCTTTCAAGTACTGACGCATATTATGCATTACATCTTCTCATAATGTACGTATGTCTAGGTTCTTATTTCCCAGATCACGCATAGATCGGTTCCCAATCTTCAGTTTAGTAGCATCAGTGGTGAGACCTCATTCTTCGAGGACGAGTGACATGATTATCTTTCTTTGCTTTTAGCTTTAGTTTCAGGTTTCCTAGATCTAGCTAAGGCATGTCCCTGCATTTCTTGTCAATATAGGCTTTATTTCAGACATAGTTAGATTTAGCTTTAGCATTTGAGTTTGAGTTTTCAGTTGTGATTAAACTGTTAGTTTTATATATTCTGATAGTTTATGCGTATTTCCCATCATTGCAGTTTATCTTATGATCTAGCTTTCGCTTAGTATTTACTTACTTCAGTTTATTGAGTATGCTTATGATATGCCAGTAGGGTTAGCTTGGGGTCATTCGTGATCCTAGGTCCCGTGTCCGCGTCCTAGGGGTAGCTTTGGGGCGTGATAAGGGGAAGAGACAAAAAAGGGATCTAACAACACATTTAGAAGGACATTAAACCTCATAGTCATATATGGTGTCTCAAAAGGCAAGGTAGAACCGAGATCAAGCGAAGCATAAACATCAAGTTCAAAGACTTTCAACATACCGCTAACCACATTGGGAGAACCCTTTTGCTCACCACCACTTTGAAGTGCATAAAACCTATTTTGCTTCTGACCACCACTAGGACCTGATGCAGGATTAGGTTGAGCCCTTCAACGATTATCCCCTTCATTCTTAGCAACAGAAAGACAATATCTTATCTTGTGGTCCATCTTACTACATCCAAAACAAGAATTGGAACCCGCTAGACATTTACCCTCATGCTTCCTTCCACACTTAACACAATTAGGTAACCAGGACCCACTAACATTTCCTCCTTGAGGCTTAGGGTTAGACACCCTATCTTTGTTGAACTTAAAAGGAACATTGGAGGAACCTTGATTGGGAAACCTTTGTCGGAACCTAGAACGACCATGTCCATTGGACCTTGCATGAGAGAAATTACCGTCACTGGTATTAGCCCTCTTTGTCTCCCTAGACTTTTCCTTCAGTTTCTCCTTTTTGATCTATTGAACATGAACCATGAGACGAGAAATGTCCATGTAATTAACAAGTATAGTGGTACAACATTCTTTAACCACCATTTCAGACACACCCAAAACGAACTTGCTCATATTTTCCCTAGGATCGACAAACATAGTAGGAGAATATCTAGGCAACTGTGTGAACTTCAAAGCATATTCTTTCACACTCATGATTTGTTAACAAAGTTTAATGATTTCAAGCACCTTTGCCTCCTTCATCTCAAGGAAAAGAACCTATTAAGGAATGCAACTTTGAACCTTTCCCAATCAAGAGGACTCGCATCTTTCGGTCTCCCTTCTTTCCATTGGTTGAACCAAATTTGAGCATAACTCTTAAGTTGATAAGCGACCAACTTTTCCTTTTCTACCGTCGTCACTCCCATAATCATCAATACATTGTAAACCTCATCAATGAACTCTTAAGGATCTTTCTCAACCTTAGAACCACGAAACTCTGTAGGATTTATTCTAGTGAAGTCCCTCACTCCAGATGCCGCCATAACCATATTTGGGTTAACGGGAACCACAATCTCCTTATTGTCTTGGGCCGTCACAGCTTGACTGCTTGAAACGCATCCCTAAACACTGAATTAGTCACTTGCTCGCCCAAAGGGTCAACCGGAGCTTGAGGAGGAGCTTCTTGATTTGTATTCTCTCCTGCATTCATTCATGAATAAGCTCTTCGAGTAGCCATATCCTACAGAGCATCATGTAATGATTAAGAGAGAGATCTGAGAGAGTTAAACATTATCACACAATTTTAGAGTAATGAAAGAAGTAGAGTATCTTAATCATCTTGTAACCTCTCATTCATAAATGTGGTGTGCTTCACACTCATGAACAAGACTCTACTCGATGTGGCTTATGAGATATCCTAGGACCATTATAAACCTTGTTCTCTTATTACCAAGTTTGTCACAACCCAGGGGTACACCCTAGATGTAACATGGCGTATAGGACTCCAAAAGGCGCCATACAAGCCACTTAGGATTCATAACATAAGAAATAGAAGCAAAAGAGATAAAGACAACATTTCAAGTCCTAAATGTTTTATAAAAGAAAAGCGAAAGTCTAAACACTTGTCTCATTAGCCATCTAGTACATAAGAATGAAATTGGGACTAGCCCATACATCATGTCCAATAACTAAAAGTAAGAAAGAAAACAGAAGATAATGAAAGTTCATCCTCGAAGTATGAGGACTCACCAAAGCTTGGAAATCTCGCCAATCAGCCTTTAGCCACGAAACTGAGAACCCTAACAGTCGGACCCTACATTTGGGGAACTGTAAGCTAGAGTAGGAGTTGGTACAAAATAATGTTCCAACTATGATAGCCATGCATAAAACATTTAAAACATGCTAAAATTGGACATTTTAATGAGTAAGCAATGATCAAGCTAAAACATGCATCTTTGAGAGTTTAGAAAACCATAAGTCATAAAAAGCATGATCAATGCAAGTGAACATCATCTTAAAATATACATATGATACTTCCTTGAAGTAACACTTGTTCATCATAACTTTGATTAGTTGTGGGAAGAAACCTTAACCGACATATAAGACCATGCGAGCTATCAACATGGAATCCGATGTCTAGCCCACAACGGAAAGGGCTATCCCACTTGATAAGAAAAGAACCATGAACTTCTAGCTATTATGGATGTACTAGCTAATGTCTTTCTAGACAATCGTATGAGGGCACATAGGTATTGGAATTGGGTAATCGCCACTTGTCCATTTGGTGCTAAGCTTAACTTCCATGAAATAGTTCTTAATCCTATTAATCATAGCTCATAATGGAACATAGGTAATCGCCTCTTGTCCTTAAAGGAACATGGATACTCGCCTCTTATCCTTACATCACATAGCGTAGGTAATCGCCTCTTATTATTCAATGGAGAGCATGGCTAGTCCCCTCTTGCCTCAACATTAACACAATTCCTTAATCATTGGTTCATTTTAGGTGAGAATAGCCTTTCAACCTTAGGAACCCTTATTATTTGAGACTACCTTGCAAAATCATTTCTAGATGTGTATATGAGAAATCCTTTCAACAATACAACAACAACAACATCATCAGTGATACTTCACTCTCAAAGAAGTCCCTAAAACATATACATAATTTTCATAAGAACAAGCTTACTTTTGATAATTCACCTTTCATGGTTCCAAACCCATTTTGATACATCAACATCTAGAAATCATGAGTTAGATATCGGCTCAAAGAAATTCATCCTAAAATCATATAATTCTATCAATTCATGCTTGATTTCATAAAAATATTCTTTCATAATCCAAACCCACATTATATCATCATAATTGGAAAACATTGAATTTACATGGATTCATGTGGGATCATCATAAAAATTAGAGTATTTGATTAATTTATGCACGAGAGATCATAATTCAATCATTTAAATAAACATTGAAGAGAACCCATGGCAATTGAAGAAAACCCTAACTCAATGGGGGAATTTTAACTTTGAAAATAGGAAAATTTGGGAACTCCAGGAACAGAAGGAATCCATGGATGAAAACTATCATACCTCAATTCCAAAATCTTGCCTTCCATGGTGGAAATGGAGGCTTGCCTTGAAATCATAGATTGAACCCTTCTTCTTCTTCAAGTTTCTAGAGATAGAGATATTTGGGAGAGGAAGAACTTGGTCTTCTTTTGTATTTTTAGAAAAATGACTTGAATGAGTTAAATTTGGGGTTAAAATCACTTATACAGAGGTCCTAGGCATGGGTAAAATGACATAGTATCAATATAAAATAATTAGGAAAAGACCCAACTACCCCTGAACTTACAGCTAACTAAACCCCCACATGCCACCCCTCACAAGCCATCAAAGATCACACAGGCCATACTGGAAGCCGTGGTCCTTGACCAGTGGCTTGGAAAACACCCCAAGGACCCCCTTCCTTCACCACCCACTCCACAAGCCATCAAGTGGCTCATGTAGAAGGTCACCCATAAGGCAGCTACTACGCCTCCTTTCACGAGCTTTACCACGTGTCGTGGTGCTCACCATGAGCAGTCTAGGTGCTCAAGAGAGGGGAGCCTTCTTTGGCTAGGCACACTAAGCCTTCATGATCCACACCATGCCTCGTGGTGCATTTCACGGCTCGTCTAGGCCTTTATGAAAGGTACACAGGCTCAGTCTTTGGCTTGTGACCTCTCACTTGGTCCCTTATGTAGCCTACTAGATTATGTGGTGTTACATATACTATCTCATATGCATGATTTTCATGAGTAAAGTAAATTCCAAGTCTTAAAGTTATATCTTAGTTAGAGATTTAGGAAAACATGAATTGCTTCAAGAGCATTATTTTCAAAATGACAAGCATTGTTAGTTTAAAGAAAAATATCTTAGTTTTGAGAAAATAAAATAAGTTTTTCATAAAGCATAGTCTTTGAAAGCAAATTTAGTACAATTATAAAAAGGTATTTTTACTATTAACTCAACAGAAAGAGAACCAGTTTCCCCCTAAAGTGGGACCTTTTCCCTAAATGAGACATGATAAACTTATTTAGAATTATTACATTAGTTTGGGAGTAGTATTCAACAGTGAATCGGGTAAGGATTCAGATCATCCAAACCCCATAACTATGCCGCCCGTAGGATATGATTTTGTCGTTGATTGAGGCAACTCCTCATTAAGCCCTTGGTATGGGCTTAGATATTGGATCCAGTAGTTAGTTCATCCTATACTTTGACAAGTTATAAGATGACTCTAGATGTGTTTAATTGAATGTACAAGTGTAGTTACTATTTAATGTGATGATGGTTGTATTGTATGTTGATGACAGAGAACATATACCACACCGATACATATATCTTTATTGGATAGGGTACCATGCTAGCACATGTATATCTATTGGATCAAATACCACGTTGGTACATATATATTATTGAATCCGGTACCGCACTGTTACATATATTTATTTAGATCAGATATCATGCTAGTACATATTATTATTAATCGTAAACCATGTTGGTACACTAACAATAAGAATGGTTACCATGTCGGTACACTAACAATTTTTATATGGGTTCCATGAGAGAACCAGGTTTATTGTCGCGTTACTGGAACGGTGTGATGAAGTAGGTGTGACTGTTTATGAGTGCTAAGTTGTGGTGAAGATTGGAAGTTCGGGTTGTGTTATAAGTGTGTTTTAAAATGCACATTTCTGTATTTGTTAGATTGTGTTACCTATTTATATATATCATATAACTAGGGCATGATTAAGGCAAGGTGTTAGCATGAGAGCTCGGGGG
Source organism: Solanum commersonii (assembly GCA_029007595.1). Classification (NCBI taxonomy): domain Eukaryota; kingdom Viridiplantae; phylum Streptophyta; class Magnoliopsida; order Solanales; family Solanaceae; genus Solanum; species Solanum commersonii. The sequence continues at coordinate 1,771,091 of JAJTWQ010000007.1, forward strand.
AAGAGGATTCTCTATGTGATAGACATGGGTTAGGCTATGATTTGATATGAGGATGTAAGTGACTTTGATGGTAGAGTCGGCAGCAAATGAAAGAGGGTGACTTAAAGTGAAATGTGTGGGTCTTAATGACATTTTAAAGTTATTATTCTTGCTTATGTGCATGATATTATGTGGTGGATTCAGGTCGACCAATGATGCCTACCAGTACGTGTTGTTTATGCTGAGACTATTCTTGTTATTGCACCTGGCGATGGTTGTAAGATTAAATAATGTTTCTTAGGTAAAGGCGATGATGATCTCCGCCTGCTTCAACTTTTCTTTTCTTATGGTAAGAGTTCTATCTTATTTTCTTTTATACGTTGTACTCTCTTATTAACTCTTGTACCTATTTACACTAGTTCATTTGGAGGGTTTTCGGTTTATTGTAAAAAGATGATTCCTACATCCGAATTTTATGTTTCTTTCAACATATTAAAGAGGTTCCTTCTGTTTTATTAAGTTCTGCATTGGTTTTTCTAAATCTTATATCTAGGTGTTAGAGCAAGTGTTTGTACGACCGGGTGGGTTGAGCCGTGATAGAGAGATTGAGGATAGAGAATGTGTCAATTATTATTGAAGATGTGAATTAACACATATATTATACACAATTGCTCTATTCTAGCTATTTGTGCGGTTGTGGTGTATCTCACTTCAAATATGGTACAAAAATTTTAAATAGTGGAATTGTAAGTAATTATTTAAAAGTATAGGTAAGATTAATATATGTGGTTTGAATGTATGTCTAATATGTAGTTCTTTTTACATATTTATTGGACAAATCTTAAACACTTTAATTAGTGTACTCCCTCCCATCTATTGAAAAGAAATGATCTAGTTTTACTTGATACAAAGTATAAGAAAATCAAAAAGAAATATGCCACCTGGAAAAATAAATGTATGTCAAATATACGAAAATACTCTTTAATCTTTTGACCTAAAATATACCACGTGGATAATTTCTCTCTCTCTCTCCTTATATATATATATCTATATATATATATATATATATATATATATATATATATATATATATATATATATATATATATATAAGAGAATAGAATCTTAGGCGTGCCTACGTGGCGCCATCACAAACCAGAATTCACTTTTAATTTATTTATTTCTAAAACTGGTCTTCCCCTTTCATGAAAAGTTGTGACATTTATGAAAAGCTGTGACTTTATGAAAAATTGTGACTTTAACAAAAAGTTGCGACTTTATGAAGAGATGCGACTTTTATGTAAAGTTGTGTTTTTTATGAACGGTTGTGTCCTTTCTGAAGAATTGCAACTTTTCCAAATAGTTGTAACCTTTCCGATATGGCACAAAAAATATTTATTCACACTGCCATTTGGTGTGTATAAATAGAGGGATTTCCTCTCATTTAAAAACAACGAAAATTCTGAAACTTTTCTTTTTCTTCTTCTTCACAATTAAATATTTATGTACTTTACTCATGTTCAGTGGCTCAGTGACACCATTTCTTATTTTACTAATCATGGTATTTATTTTTACAGTCATTAATTTATGCTTATATTATTAAGGATAAATGATAAGATGTAATAATTTTCATTTTCCTTTACATTATTAATATTTTATGTAAGATAATATATATATATATATATATATATATATATATATATATATATATATATATAGGAGAATGTTAGACTTTCTGATGTGGCATACCTCTAAGGGATAGAAACCAATTTTGTTTTTGTGGTTTTTTTGGCAATTTTTGAAATTTTAAAATATAAAAAAATCAGGTAAATAATAATGATAGTGACATTTAATTTTTTTTATTAATAACTATATTTAATTTATTTTATCATTATTGTTATTATTCTATTTTCCTTAATATTTCTCAATTTCTTCTTTTAATATTTTAATTTCTTCCCTAAATCTCACCATTAATGATATTTATATCATTTCCTTAAATCATTGCTTTCCCTCTCTGTGTTCCTTTTTACTTCTTTTTATAATTTATTTATTTCAAGAAACTTGCATTTCTATATAATACTAGTAAGGATGCCCGGGCCCAACATGAAGGAAGTGTTATTATAAATTTTTAAAAGTTGATACAATATGTTAAAATAGAGAGTGCGCAACATGGTGTGCAAAGTGTCATGTCTTTGCTAATAAAAAGACATATAAAGACTATTAGATTCATAGAGAAGGTACAATTTCCATTTTGTGTAAAATTCTCAAATTGATCAGTAAATGGGTTTGAGTGCATTTTCTTCACTAATAATGTCTACTTGAAATACAGTGATTTCTATGTACTAAAATTTCGCTGAGCATAATCGTATAAGTTTAGTCATATTTCTCTTATTTTTGGCATTACCTGCACACACCAATTAATCATAATAGATGGAAAACAGAAAGCAAGAAGGACAGATGCAAGTGCAGATTTATGTTTATACTAACCATCAGTCGAAATCTCTGTAAAGTTGAGAGTGTGTAGATTTTCTACCTCAGAGAATTTGTATGATTCTCCCTACATCAAACTCCGATCAAAGTTACGGGAGAATATTAATTGTCCAATCCTTTTGGAAAAATTGCTATTAAACATAAGCTTATCTGAACAACGGAACCCAAACCATCTTGTACAAAATGTCAAAATTAAAGGGTTGTACATGTCATCTTGATCTGTCAAAAAGGGAGACGCTACCGTAGGTCAATATATTCTTGATAAATTGGACGATAATAAATTATATTTGTGACATAATAATTATTTGATAGAATCGATGTCTCGACCTAGATATTGATGATACCCCTTTATGATTGCTTATAAGTTTTCATGTGAAAACCCTACGGGTGGATTTTATAGATACATATATATATCCGTCACATTAAATAAATTAAGCATAACAATAAAGGATTAAACTAATAAATGAATTAAATTATCAGAGATTTAATTTAATTGATTGGTATTGGTATGTTAAACATTGGGAGTTAAATAAGATTTAATGTTTGATCTTGAAATTAAACCAAGGAGTGCAATTACGGATTTTTGGTTGAATAGTCAAAATTTATTATGGTAGGATTAATCCACTAATTTTTGAATTGATACCATAATTGGAAGCCTTTACTATTAAGTCGGTGGTCTCTCTCTATATATATATTGAGAAAATAAAATAGAGGATTCTAGAAGCAATTAAAGCTATTTTTTTACAGTGCTTCTTTACACGTTTCAAAATTTGAAACGTGCAGAATCTTTTTGTTAAGAGATAAACTCCCTCACGTTTCCAACTATCAGTTGGAGAAAAATGGATAAAAGGAGCAGCCTCTCACATATTATTTTCCTACGTTTTACACATCACAAAATATAATGTGCCCAGTGAGGCAAAATCTGGTTTTAATTGAAGACTTCAGATCTGGAGACTAGTGTTCTTGACGATCTTTGTGAAATCTTCAACTGGTTAGTGAATCCTATTCCAAAAAATTATATATCATCTAGATTAATTGGAGGTTCTGTGATCTTGTGTATGATTCTGCTATCAAATCTTCTATCAATAACTAGAACTTGTAAATATCAATATGTATATGAATAAACCATCAGCTAGAGACATAAAAATAAAATGAGGGTTATTCAAAAGTAAAGGCATATAAAAACTATTGGCTGATTAATTAAAGCAAACAACTAATGTAAAGGCAAATTACTTACTTATGAGAAAAGTATGCAGAATGAACTTATATATTAAGTCAGTCAAAAGATTTTGTTTATACATGAATAAAAAAATGTAGAATCTTCACAACATGATACAAAATAAAAATTAAAAGGTATTGTAGCAGTCCAAAACGAAGAGACATGTAATTACCTGTCTATAGTTGGAAAATTGATTAGCTTGGTCTTAAATTTAAATACATATGGAAATTAAAACAAAACAATGGTAACAGATTCAACACTCATTTGAGAAGGGAAAGGAGCATAATGAAATAATGGAAAATAGAAACGAAACTAGCGTTTGGCCATAGATTTTCAAATATTCTTGGCAAATATTATCTTGATTAAAATTTGGGTGAAATTTCATCTTGTGTTTGGCTGTAGTATTTGGGAAACATATTTCATTTTTTTAGAAAAATATAATTTATACCCATAAGTTTTAAAAACTATCGAAACCAACCATATGTTTGTATTACAAGTCAATTGAATATTCGTTGCAACAAATAACAAGTAGTGTCCATGACACTGGAGCAATATGATAGTTTGGACTGAGTGCAACAAGCATCATTCCATACATTGTGTAGTAGACAAAGCACATGACTTTGTTACCCTGAGTCGATTGTTCATCATTTTCATCAACAACCATATCATATTCACTGAATATTTCATCACTACTTTGGTGTTCACGTAAAAAATTATGTAACACAACGCAAACAACTATTATAGAGGGAAGCTACAAAAAAATATATTATAGAGAGTGTTTTTATAAAAGATAAAAGTTTTGTGTAAAATTTAAATTTTTAAAAGATCCCAAATAATGTGATTTGACCTAAATACTAGAAAAAACTAGTATTTGGGAATTTGAAAAATTTGCCAAATAATGACAAATTGTATGGACAAATATTATTTGCCAATTTTTTTCCCAAATATTACTTGGGAAATCTATGGCCAAACGGGTCCAAAATTTGGGATTAGGTGACTGCCGAACCTGAACAATAGGACTGGAAAAGTAGAGAAAGATTTCCTTTCTAAATATAACCAAAGTTTCACAATCGATTAACTTTTGCAATCCATCTCACTCGGATAATGATCACTAAAGCACTTTCGGAAGGTCAACATAAAGAGATGGTCAGATGGCAGAGTCGGCGTTGTTCTTATAAGAGTTTACTCACAAAATTCATTCAGATTGTGATTATAACACAAATGCTTGTTCGACTGAGTACGACTTCAAGTTCACTTACACAATGAGGATAAGGATCCCTTTAGTTCCTTCTCGTACGGATGAAAGTAGGAAGGTGTTAGTCTGAAGTTATCGGCAAAGATAGACGTTATGCAATTGATACTTGTATGTGCACATTATGAAGAGACATAAAGTTTATCCTAATCATGAGCAGAATGTTTAAGTTTGATATGGAAATAACAAACAGTGGCCTGAAGCTCGTATCATTCGAAAAATGCTTGGAAACAGACCAAGAAAATCTGAACCTGCTCAAGTACTTGGAATAAGGCAACTGCTTGAGTACATCTGAAATAAGTTAGTAGTGTAGATCATGAGGTGTTGGAATGGAGAAGAGATCATCAACAACATTCCCAATATTATCCAATCAATGGAGTTTGGAGAGGGTAGAGTGTACGCCAACTTTACCCCTACCTTGTAGAGATAGAAAGGTTGTTTCCGATACACCCTCGGATTAAATAAAGCATAAATAGCAATGTGTTGCAAGAGAATCAAATTGCTCTGGATCATTATTGAGCATATATGTAAAAATATTATTTACATGTTAATCTGCTAGCAATAGCAAATTCTTTATAATGGATTAACATGCACAATGGACAGAGTACTTAGTTTTTTCCTCATTAGCAAAAGAAAGAACAACTCCAATACATTTTTGCGGATCAATATTCACTATCAGTGCACTAATTTCATTTTCCTCTCACTTGGACAAGAGAGGAAGAGCTTCATCTAGAACTTGGACAACCTATCAAATCGGGTCCTTTCTTCCACTGGTTTCAGCCCACTGATCAAGCTGTGAAATATGTACATCCTTCGTAGACAATGAGAAAGAATACTTGATTGTCTCCCATAACCAGATTCTAATCACCTGCAAGACATGACATCAAGGTTGATGTGCTCAAATTACACTTTCCTACAGAAGTATAAGCGATCGTTATCAAGTAGAGAACCCAACTTGTAGGTTGGGGTCGATCCCACAGGGAAAAATGGTTTAGACTTTATTTTAACCGATAATTATATTCAATTAGTCAAAAAACTTCCAGAAACAAATAATTAAAAGGGGGGGTTTGTTGGTATGAAACAAATAATAATAATTCAGTAAGAAATTAGTAATCAGACAAAACTCAATTTATGGTTGTTATCAAGATGAAAGAAGTAACTAGGGCATACGTGTTCCCCACAAGCTCCTAACGCAATAATCCTAGTAACAGCAATTCTTTCCTAATGTATTACATGCAAAGTGATAAGTTAGGTATCTCTAAATCCTTGATCCGGCATCTAGAGAATTTCACCCCGCACCTTGATCCGGCTACATGTGTATAATTTACTAAGCCTTACCTTTACCTCATATTAGACATCATAATCGATGTTTGGCTTAGTTATTACTTCGCACCAATCGACACTAGTCTATTAGATACTATCACACTAAATCTATGTTGATAATTCTTTTCTTGTTGATTACCTCCTTGATCCGGCAAGTAGCAACAAGGCGAGTTCTAACGTTGGCCACCATTAAAAAGACTTCTTAACGAAAGAATTATCAATGCATGCAAAACACTATTCACGAATTGCTTATTTACTATTCATATTTTGTTAATCGCTCATGGTTCCCACAATCCTAGTTGTGGATTTAGTTACCCATATTAGCAAGAACACAATTCATAATTTTAGATAAAGAAATCATGAACTTACGTAAAGAGAATAATAAGCCCAGAAATTCAACTTGAGTTGCAAAGCCAAAAATCTTCAAAACGAACTTGTAAAATTAATAATTGCAAAAATTGTAATTCAATCTCCAAAGTCACAAAATAGAACTAGAATAATAATGTCTAACCCCAAAAACGAGGTTTACATGTCCTATTTATAGAAAAACAAATTCTAATTTAAAAAGGAAATAATTTAAGGAAAGTTTGTTCAGGTACGCGTCTTCAATCCACGAGACTGACTTACGGACCGTCGATGGATCTACGGTCCGTAAGTCCCTTCCGTCAGCCAGGACTTAGAAAATATTTCAGCATCCAAAACTCAGCCTCTCTGAAGCAAACGACGGACTGACAGTACGGTCCGTAGATTGATCTACGGTCCGTCAATCACCTCCGTAGCTCCATACTTAGAATCTTCAAAAATCAGGTACTGGAACCCTCGCAGTCTACTTCTACGGTTTGACCAGTACGGTCCGTAGACTGATCTACGGACCGTCGATTGACACCGTGGTTCCACACTTGGTCAGATTTCCCTGATTTGTCATCCGTCCCTTGGCTGCTGATCTACAGTCATCACCTACGGACCGTCACTGGACCTACGGTCCGTGAATTGGCTCTGTGAAGGCTTTTTTTCTGCACTTTGATCAGTCATCTCCATACTTCTACGCCTGAACACTTTCCTGCAAAAACATAATAAAACACATAAAAACCAATACGATAATGCCCTAGACACACACAACTTGTAAGTTAAATGTATTAGAAATACCATAAACTCACGGTATATCACTTTTTAAAACAGAGCTATTATAACACAATCATATAAAATATATTATAGTTCTCATTGACTATGCTGTAAAAAAGAGATAACAGAGTATCTCATTATCTTCACTTTAGTAGTGAGACTAAACTACTAGAGAGAGTGCAGAATGAGCTATTGTGAACTTTTTAATGAATATATCAGACACAGGAAATTGACTTATATGTATTCATCAAGTACATGTAACATCAACGCAAATTTTGATTATAAAACTATTCGACTGATTGTAGGAACTTGCCAACCAGATGTTCTTTTACTATTTAATGTTCAGATAGAATAAACATCCCAGCAACACAAATGTTTGTTCAACTGAACATTTTGAGTACAAATTCAAGTTCACATACACAATGAGGAGGATAAGGATCCCTTTGTTTCCTCCTCTTTTGAATGAAATAAAAAAGGTGTTTGTTGAAGATATCATGAAAGATAGACGTTATGCAATTGATGTTTGAAGGCAACAGAGGGGTGAATTGCTCTTTTTTTCATTTTTCTTGTCTAAGTAGTCAACTTCTGATAATCACTAGTTGACTGTTAGATCCAGAATTGAACAATGAAAATGAAAGTGCAAAATATAAGATTGACATAAGATGTTTTTATACTGGTTGGCATTCAATGAGGATCTTATGTTCAACCCCCTTGGGTTGCAAGGGTGTTCTCTTCTAGCCTTTTGAATCTTGAAATGAGTACAAGTTCAGAGTATAGTTCCTATGTCTACACTCAATCTTTTTCTTTTCTTTTGATACATAGCCTTACCAACAATAGTCTTCTCTCCTCTCACTTTTGTTTACACAGTAGAACTAAGTAATACAATGCTTGTTAAAAGTAGAGTAGAGAATTTGTGAAGATTCAGACTCAATGTATATTTGAGTAATTGGCTTTCTTCGTCCTTTTATAGAGAGTAGTCAATACTTGAATCTTCCTTTTGTGAAGAGATAGAAACCCAAGAGAATTTATCCTTGGACAGAGATAATTGAGAATCCTTCTTTCAAAGAATAAATCAAAGGCCAATCTTCAGCTTCCTTGTCGCATTCTTCAACATTCCTTAGAGTGACATGGATCTTTGATTTTACTCCTTGATGATTCGATAGTCCTTTCTTCAAATCAAATTGAGTCTAGTTGTGTTTATAGCTGTTACTGATCCATTGATTGATCTTTTTGCCGATTAGGCTCCCTTAAATAACGTCCTGATTTCCACATCTGTAGGGGATTTGATTTCACTTATTATGCCCATTTGATCCTATTTTGGATGAAAGAAAAAAAATGTTTATTGAAGATTTCATCAAAGATAGAGGTTATACAATTGATGTTTGTATTGTGCGGGTTATGAAGAGGTAGAAAGGTATCCCTTATCAAGGTGAATTGTTGAAGATGCAACAAAAACCGGAGTTCTATATAAGAGGGAGTTTCATCGTACAACCAAAGATAGTTTCATCATTTGGCTTCCTTTTGGATTTTCACGTGGTTTAAAAAAGTACCAAGGAGCAAAAATGGGCATTCCTTTTGCCCTTTCTGTTTCTTAATTGAAACTTGAGGACATAGATACTTTAGGAAATCTTTCATGGAAGTAGACACATTAGATTCTTGAACTTCAAGAGCTCATTGCCAAATAGAGTTGCCATGTGATGAAATGGAAGAAGATCCTCTTTAGAGGAATATTTTTCACTTAATAATTGAGGAGGGATAGACACAACAAGATAATGTGATGAAATTGGGAATAGAATAGAAGGGCCGAAGTTTAGGTTGGAAAATGCAGTGAACTATGAAATATGAAAGTTTATAGCTGTGAAAGAACATAAACATGATGGGACAAGAAGAGAGAGAAAAAGAGAGGGAGTATCTAAGGACTTTGTTCAGCACCAATATTCTTGAAGGGATCGCCAACTACACGTCTCATTGCACGTGCCATTGCCTTCTCTACAGACAGAACTTTAATAATGTGGTCATATATGAGTACTTATTTTTTTTTGATGAATTTGCCTGACCTAATTAAAGAAGGGTGCAGAATGTGATAGCTCGACAGTATGATTAACGTAAGAATCGTCGCATATATGAATCAGAAGGACTAAGTCAACAACCGTTCAAAATATAGGTTGAATATGCCTGAACAATTTAGAATTGATCAGAAACATGGTTGTATCAGTCATGTACTGTAATTTGAATGCAACAGTTCAGTAAACTAGGTATAATCATGTATAAGATTCGTAGTTCTCATAACAAAGGCATACCTTTACTTATTAATGCAACAAAGTTACTTGAATATGGATTTTCTTAGTTGTTTTACTAATGATTCTGTGAAGGGAATGTGAGGAACATTTGCTGATTCATAGACCAAATTTTTGAAATCTGAATGGTACTATATAGGAAAACTTCAGGTGACTTTTTAAAATAGAGCTATAGAAGAGTAAATCAACTATTTTGTACAAGAGGTTAAGCATACCAATTCTTACATGTTGTTAGCTTAGTGAACTTTTTTTGAATAATTTCATCATAGACTATGTTGTATGTTTAGTGATCATCGTTGTTGTCAAAGGTCAATGCTCGAATTAGCAGCTACACGCCTTTTGAAGGTCTAGCTATCGATAAAGAAACATAAAGCTGACCATGGGAAAATACAGGCTCGCACAAATAAATTCCAACAAAATCCAAAGTTTGACCTTGAGCTTTATTTATAGTCATAGCAAAACATAATCGTATTGTAAATTGTGTTCTTTTGAAAGGAATCACAAATTTTCACCTTCTGAAGCATATAAAGTTATTCTTGGAATAAAAACATGTTTGTTTTGAAAGTCACCACTAGCAATTTTTGCACATATAACATGTGTTTTGAAATTTAAACATGTTAATCATGTACCGTTACACAAACCTTCAGAAGGATTTAAATTTCGTAGTAACATCACTGGGAAATTTTATTTTAAAGTCAATTTGTAGGGTGGCAAATTAGCAGGATTTAAAGTATGGAGATAATCTTCAAACAGACTTTGATCATTTGGTTCAACAATTTCATAGATTGCAATAAATGATCTTGCAGTATTTGGAAATTTAGATATTAGCATATCATTTATGTCATGAACATAATCATTTTTGGTTGTCAAAATCACATGAGAAGCTAAGGAGGAAATATCATGGAACAATGAGTTTATATTAGGCTATGTTACATTAAATAAGTCTTGTAAGGATTGTTCTTCAGTAGTAAAAGGAATCAGTAAAGAACTGGGAAATTCAACTTTATTATCCGAGTTAAGTGCTTCTTTTCCGTCACCAATTCTCATCAAGTACTCTGAAAAAGCAGGATCTATTCTTGCGCGCATATTCTCCGATAGGTGTAATTTTTTAAGATGGTTCCAAATTTCTGAGTATAATAAAATTTGAGAAATGAAGTCTTCTTTTTTCCCATTTCGAACAATGGGAAGGGTTTGTCTAAAATTACCTCCTGAAATTACCACTTTTCCACCAAAAAGCATTCTCGAATCCATCATATCTTTTAATAGTAAATCAAAAGTTTCAATGGTTTTTCCTTGATCCATTGATGCAACATTCCAGACAATTAGTTTTGCATCCCGAATCAAACATGTAGCGACCCTTTCGACATAATATAAGCCAATAACTCACGAGATTTTTATGCATATATTGTACTCATACTAGAACAAAAAATGACATAAAAAAATATTACCAACTTCCAAGTACCCAAACTAGGTGGTTCATGCTTCATGCAATCATTCAAAATTAGTGGTAAATTTAGCATATTACAAGACTTGGGCTTACACACCCCAAAAGAACAAAACATAGAGTCATACTTATATTACAACCCATGGTGACATGATCACATTAGTCCTCAAAATTTTATGTAAATATACACCACATAGATCATGTACAAGTCCCAAGGTTTATAGAAAATATAGATGCTTATATGCAATTGTGATCTTCCAGCACCAATGGCCAGTTTCATGCCTCCTCTCGATCATTCCCTACGATAGAAACAACTATCGCTAAGCATATAGCTCTGTGGTGTAAAACTATAGGTTCGGAGCCATCAAATTCACAAAACTACCTTTCTCAAGTCATGGACAGCATAATCGAACATAATAAATAAATCAAGTAAACAATATATCAAAAGTATCAAGTTCGATATTTAGAGGTCCAATTGTCAAGAACGCTCATAGCATCATTTTCCAAGAGAATCAATAACAAGGCTCGCCTAATATGTACACCATGTCTTCACACCAAGTACAAACAAGTATGAAGAAGGGCCGACGCCCTGTATCAAGAAAGGTCAAAGCCCAATAATCAAGAGAACCAAGTACCATATTAAAAATGGCTTTCTAATTCGTATTTAAAATGGACAACTTCCATACTTAAGACGAACTAAAAATCCAGAGTCAAGATAGCAAATGATCCGAATCAAGAGGCATACCAATAGTGACAAAGTCACAGCCACAAGAAGGACAAGGTCCCAACAAGAGTGCCAGGTGATCAAACAATCCATACAAGTGGGCGAGTTACACAAGCGTCTTTAACTTCTCAAAGGATACCAATACAACAATGCAAAGAGACAAGAGTAACCAAGGTACCAAGATCAAATTTTAGATATACTAGCAGTTAAAAGAGTGCAAATATAGGTTTATACACAAACCTCAGTGCTTTAGCAAAGAACAGTCCAATACAACTTCAAGAGTTCAAACCGTAGATCACAACGTATCAAGGTCCTTAACTTGTTCACGAGTATATACAACCATAAAAAATACAATTAAATAACTTCTTTAATTCCTAGCAACTCAATAATATTGGTGTAAAATAGAATTATCATCACAAGTACGCTTAGTGTGTACAAACACGACTATGCTCCCAAAGCAGTGATTTGGCCAGCCTAGTACCTTATGTCGCAACTTAGATTTGAAAAGGAAAACGTCAAAACTATACTTTATAGCCTTCATTAAAGATGTAGCTACACCTCTTAAGGTTGCAAATAAACAAGAATCACCATAAAATATATTTTTTATAAAAAGATATATTCAAAACACTAACAGCTGTCTATACAGAATTTCAAAATTTCAAAATCTGGACAGAACTTGTCCTATGTTGATTCCCGTATTTTGATTCCATAAAATCTAAATCAGAGTTTTACATAAACATAAAAGTTGTAGGTATACGAATTAGCTTTTGAAATCATATTTATTCACTGTAAACGAAGTTCTAGAGGACGAGATATGCATAAATTACCAAACACTACCCAGCTCATATACAAATTTCGTCACTTACCAAAAAGAAGTGTGTTTCTCGAATTCCAGCCAAAAGAACCAAGTTTTCTCTTGTGATTTTGAAGAACAATCTGTTTAGATATGTTTCTAAGATTCTAAGGCTTGAGGAAAACAAAATTACTAAAGGAGGGATGAGAATATATAGTCAAACAAGTGATGTTTATCCCTTGGGCAGCTGTCCTTCAAAGGTGCTGCCCAAAATGCATTCATATACACCTATATATATATATCCCTCATCTCCTTTTAAAGTTATACATAATTCTAAGTAGAATATTACCTAAACACCCCATCACAATCCCTTAAATTACGATCACAATTTATGTTAAGCAAGTTAGCAATTATCACAACATTTCAAGTTCCTAAAATGAGAGTAAAACATATTGTACTAATTAAGCAATGGTAAATCGTCATGCGACTCTTGGTTAATATTTAAGGGTGTTACAAAACATGCAAGTGAGCTTTGGTTGCTGACGTTGCAACTAATATTTTCATCAACATTAATAGGTATATTAAAGCATGAGTGAGTAGTTCATCCTCCATGAAGAATAGAAGCTCCGACACTAGAACTTGCACTTGCTAATGCTACAAATCTTTTAGATCTCATTGTTTCTAATAAACTTCGGTATAAGAAAATTTTCGCAGTTCCTCCTGAACTATCAATAAAAAATGTTCCTGCTTTATTAGAAAATATTCTATCAACAATTATAGTATATGTTTTTTGTTGTTCCTAATTTAGTTTTTTCTCCAATTACAAATCCTCTTCCGAAATGGTTCTACTTCTCTCAAAATGAACGTCTTTTGCCTCTTTTTCGATTGCAGATGGTTGAATATTCTCTGGAACAAGCTTATATTCATTTATATCATGTCCCATTGAATGTAGCTCTTCATTAATATGGTTGAAAACTCTGTGTCGAACATCTCTCAATTCAACACTTTTGGAGTTTTTAAAATCTTCAGACATAGACTCTTCAAATTGTTCCAATAACTCTTTTGGGTTAGTAGAATTATAGTAAACCAATAGTATAGAGAATAATCATCTTAAACTATATGGTAATTGATAACTTACAACATTGATCATACAGTCAACGAAGTTGTTATCAAAATGTAGTAATCCCCTTTTTTCTACAGATTCCCTAAATGTAGTACAATATGTTCCATTGACCATACAAAGACCTTCGTATGATTTTGGACCCCTCAAATTCATAAGTAATAAGCTAAGATAATATCTCTCCTTCTATTGGATGGCTTGTCACAACACGTCCAATAAATTACGTTGTTTTTGACGTGTCCACATTTTATATGAAGTTGACCATACAAAGTATTGAGGAAACTCTTTGTATGATAGATTAAGTTGTTGAGCATCCTCATTTGTTTGGTTCATAACAAAGAATTCAATTAACATTGTTTTTCTAATCATTGGATCTCTCATAATTATATTTATGCTTTTAGTGCTTTTAAAAGAAACATATGGTTTTCCTTTAAGATGTTACTGAAGATGGTATACACTCGGCATCATCTCATTGATAGGATAACCAAATAAGCACCATGTAGCTTTAGGCAGAGAGACCCACCGAGCAGATTGATGTTCTTTTATTTCATCAACCTCTATTTGTTTATCCTTCTCTTGCATAGAAAAAATTCGTGTCCTTTGCAAATATATTAGTAAAGGTACTTGACAACATTAATGTAGAACATATTTTGACATTCATATGACAATTAAATTTGGCAAGTAAAAATGGATTGTATGGTACGACCCTGGAGTTATCAAGATATTGCCCTCTAACTTTTATATGTTCTCTTGTGTGTTGTCTTCTGTAAATGGGATATGAGTTTTTTCCTTTTAATGTTTGTTCAAAAATATCTTTAGTATATTTAAATTTACAGTGGCCTTTACTTTTGAGACATGGATTTGTAGGATTCAAATGACCACAAGGACCATTCACCATATGATGTACAACAACTGAATGTAAGTAAGCTTCTTTGTTAGAATCAGGTAATTCAGCGCGAATAATTATGTCGTATGAATTAGGTGTCAACAATTTGTATTTATTACAAAGAATAATCAGGAAAGGTACATGTGGAAGACCACGTTTTTGGAATTCTAATTATACATAAATGCAACAACCTTTCCGAAGGCATTTCTTTTTAATATATTAGGTTTTAGTTCTTCAACTTTCCCTCAAAATATTCTGCTAATCAATCAGGTTTGTTTTGAGCCTCATCAATAGGTAACAATTGTTCTTTTATTTTAAGGCATATTATATTAAAAGTCATTGTTAGAAATAAATCAGGTTTTTCCAAATGTTGTACCAAAGTGATAGCGTCAATATATCGCTAACACATATCTATTGGTCCTCCAGTAAATTTGACATGAAGGAATGTTTGCTAACCAATTTTAATAGCATCTCTTTCACAGCGTCTTAAGACATTCAGATGACCTTGGAAAACTTCCATTCGAAATAAGTGTGGATTGAAGAAAAAGAAATTTAGCCTTTGTGTTTCAAATTTTTTGAATACATCAATGATATATTGTTGAAAAATTCTTCTAGTGTATAAGAGTTCATCATTTTCATCATCTCGCATTTAAATTTTGTAACAATAATATTCACAGGAAGAATAATATTCACAGCAAGAGACACTATTTCTTTTTTCTTTTGTTGTTCGAACACTTCAGCTTCCCTATCAAGGAAGTTATCTATTTTACACATGTTTTAACACTGGGTAAGTATTCACGTTCAGAGTAGACATGACAACTGGTTGTATTATTTGCCTGTAGTATTTTCTTAATACCACAATGCAACCCATCTTGACCATATGGAAATAACAGTGGATATTGTAAGGAACCATAGCACACATAGTAGTAATTAACTAATTGACTTTTATTACTGTGAGGATAAATTTGAATATGAGGTTTCAACATAGTATGTACTCTTCATAAACCTATATTGCTGAAACTTTTGATGTAGTAGGTAGGCAATATACTCGTTGATCTAAGCCCGAATAGCATTTCAGTGCAATGTAAAATTGTGATAGTTCTGGTACATCAGTGAGAGATTTCAGGAAGAATGAGTATGCATTAACTTGCAATATATTCAACAATTTTACTATCATAGTTTCCTGAATTTTAGTTGAAGAAGCAATATTCTATTTGCTACCTCATTTTCATTCTCCTGGAAGTATAGTTGTAAGCTTTTTCCCTTTCCAATTGTAGGGTAAAAATCATCAATGAATTGGTATATTTTTTCCTTGAACTCTAAAGGTATAAATACCATGTTATCTCTTAGCCAAATCTTTGTCATAGTTTACCCCAAGCGAAGTAAAAGAGAACATATTATTGTATGTCCTAACATACGTTTGAAAATTTTGAGACTCTTTGAAAGATTTTAAAAAAAAAATCTTGTAGTTTTGTAAGAATTTTGGGTGATGTAAACTTAATTGAGCCACTATCGCAACAAAATCTAGGTAATTCATAGTGAAATCTTTTTGCACCACAAAATTTACAATTTGGGAGAACTTTGAGAGGTGTATACTCTTATTGAGATTCATTAACATTTATTTGATGACCTCTGTTGGGCCTACTTCCTAAATATCACAAAAATGGTTAGAGCTGAAAGGAAAATAGTGAATACTATTCTATGTAAGGAAAATAGCGATAAAGACAAATATCTATTTGATACTGTAACACCTCGGATTCTAGAAGGATCAAATAACAAATTTTGTCAATGTTGTAGATGCCACCGATAGAGGCCACCCACAACACATGGGTGGGACCATAGACCATGGGAGTGGTTCATGGTTGGTCACCTCAGCACATCTCTGAAATATTACAGAAAGTCTTGAACCATGAAAGTATCTAGCGAAGGCATCCGAGTGATTCTCAGAAAATTGAGGCAACTTTATACACTGGCCTAGACCCACCTCCCCAACAAATATGAGAAGTTTCTTGGGTTTGGTGGGTTATTATAGGAGATTTGTTGAAGGATTTTCATCAATAGCTTCGTGTCACGACCCGGGAGCACCCCCTAGTCGTAACCGGCGTACTCGACCTCGATGAGGTCTAATACAAGCCTCTTAGCATTCATTCATCGCATAGACACTAAAACCATAAGGAATTAAAAACTTTCTTTACCAAGAAAACATTTCATAAAAAAAAAATATAGCAAGAGGAAGACTTTCTAGACTTTATACATGATGTCTCAAAACCATCTAATACTTTAGAGTATAAAATTCGGGACTAATCCCATACACAACTTAAACAATACTAAAAAGACATAAAAGAACATATTGGGTATTGTCCTCGAATATATGAGGACTCACCAAGTCTTCTTCTTCAACACTTAGAAACCTATCAAATAGCCATGACATGTCATCATCTCCAAATCCCTACACTTTAGTCCAAAAAAGGAAAGAAAGGGGTTAGCACAATTAAGTACTAAGTATGGAGACCATGCAAAAACATGCCAAAAAGGACATTTTCAAGGAAATAAAATGCTTTCATATCATTTGATAAAACCTTTCCTTTACAAGTATAAGAGACATAATACAAGTCAACATTAACATATAAGACCATAGCCAACCATACATATACTCAACATATGTCCATATACAACCCATCCTTAACTTTAAAAGAACACATGTGATTTCATTACCATAGGACCTCTACCTAATATAACCTTAAGACACACTTGAGTGAGACAAAAAGTGACCGCCCATACAACCTCTTCAAGCACACTTAAGTGTTCCCCAAGATTACCTTAGATAAGGGCATTTCCTTTACAACATAACATCAATAGACTAACATTCTTTAAGAAACCATTTTGGATACATTCAAGCACATAAGGGGACTTTCACATAATAGTCGTTAGACTTAGAGAACTCACTTTAGTATCTTCAAAGCCTACTCGTGCCATGTGTAGATAGCATCCCATACTACTCCTTACACGTTGTAGAACCTATCCAATAACTAGAGTGCACATCCCACATGATGGGAATAGGCATAACCGACATAGACCATACTAGCTAGGCATGGAATCTGGAGTCTATCCTACTCCGTAGAGGTTGTTCTACTTGCCAAAGGTAGAACTAGTAAGCAACCCATGTAGGCACATGGTTTAGGGGATGTCCAAGGAAGTTCATTGTGCCTAATCTCATACTCAACTAGGCCACCTTCCTAACCACATCCACTCGATGCTAGCCTTGTTTCCCATAGAATATTCAATCACATATGTACTAGAGAGGGTTCCTTTTCTAGTTCAACCAACTCATAGTACATCTTCCCAAGAAAGGACCCATTTCTTAGTCATAGCCAATCAAGGTTCATAAGGATAGCTCATTTAACTTTCTTAGATAAGGATTTTCATGCCGTTCCGGCTCCATCCATCTCTAAGTCTATCATTTCACTCAAGAAAGGAACATCGCCCTAAGGCCCATCCTTCAAGGTTATACAATTACTTAGGAAAGCTAGACTTATGAAAAGGCACTATTTCTTAGTTCTGTCGATTCAAGTCTTGGCCTAGAATTCCTCTTTTAGCATTTATAGAAAGGGCACCATTTCTTAGTTCTGCCCACTTCACACATTCATGCATTCAAGACTTTAAGTAACAAGGAGAGACACCTTAGTCTATCAACCAAGTCACATCATTATCATCTAAGGATACTTCATAATCCAACATCATTTCATATATCCATCATGAGAAATCATACTTTAACTCACAATGCTATCCACTTTACATAGGATCATCACAAGATCACATAAAACTCATTCACATCATACCTTCACATATAGCTTCACAAAACTCATTTACATCATACCTTCACATAAAACTTTACATATAGCTTCATATAGGACTTTACATATAGCCTCATATGTGTATAATAATACAACAATATAATAACATTTATATAAGGCCCTTCATGGCCTCAATTCACAATAATACAACAAATAACCACCTCCACCAAAGGTGGATCAAACCAATCAATAACAATTATATCAAATACTAAGAGATTAAGCCATCTTACCATTCTCCAAAGCCATAACCAACATTACTCAATTCCCTACTAATTCAACATTATTCATAAAGTAGGTCAACTTACCATCCTTTCCAAGCCACCTTCACCATTCTCATGATCAAACAATTCACAATATAAAGAATAGGTAATCATGGTATTCAACTATACCATTTAAGCTAAGCATAAGCCCATAATCAACATGAAGATAAATTCACAATTTTTTTGCCCTTCAAGGCCAACATCCCACATCCTTCAATTCAATAAAAATTCTTAACAATTCACATATATAATACCATTTATGAACAACCCATACCATACTAAACACAATTTTTATAATGATCTACTCAAAATCAATACACCCACTTTATGGTGAAATTTAGAGAATTTGAGAAAACACGGGTTCATGGGGATTTCTTTCTAAAAACCACTAATAATCATTAATAACAATATAAATCATCATTTAAAACCCTTTTTATGCAAGAACCCATGCTAGAATAGAAATTAGGACTTTAGGGTTTTTGAAGAACTTTGAAAATACTTTGAATTGGCTCTTTGATTGAAAAAGGAATCAAAGATAGAGAGTCCCCATACCTTAATATTGAGAAAGCCCACGAAAATCGATGAAAGAAGCCTCCAATTTGAAACCCTAGTTCTTCACCCTTCTTCTTCCTTGAACTTGAAAGAAATATATGAAAGGAGATGGGTTTCTTTTTAATTCTAAGAGGAGTGACTTAAATGAAAGGAATTAAGTCATAAAAAGGTCTCATAGTTGCTAGGAAAGGGATAAAATAGCATAGGATCAATTTTGGAAAAGGACTAAGGACCCATAAAGTCTTAACTTAAAAATTCTACCTCTTCCCGTCTTAGTTCGCCCTTTTCTTCAGCCTGACAGTGCTTCAATATTTCGGGCATGACTTTTTACTCCAAGGTCGGAATTGGGAAAACTCGGTGGCATTGGAAAGAGGACTCAGAGACCTTTAATTGGATAGGTAAAGGTCCACTTAATTCATTTTGAGCTAAAAGATATGACCATTTAAAGGTGACCCTTACAACTCACTAGTTCAAATAACTAGTTTCCGGACGTCACGGTCATTTCTCATAGTTTCATCAAGTTCTCAACTCCAAACTCACATGTGAGGCTCTAGTTTCACTAGTTCATTTTTAGGGTTGTTACACTTCCCCTTTAAGCAAGTTGAAACAGAAGAAGGTCAAATTTCAGAGGTCTAAACTTAAGTCAAAGCTTAATATGTACTTTGTGGAAATTAATGCTTAGCCTCGAGTAGATATTGTATATGAGATGAAAGATTTTACACTAGTTGAGTCTGGCTTTCCAATGGGATCTTTTTGTACTAGTTAAATTCGGGTTCCCAAAGTATGTCTCATGAGATGGAAGACTTGTACGAAAGTTGAGTTCGGGTGTCCAGTAGCAATCTCCTTATCCCATAAACTATGTGCCCCCATAGGTTTATTTAGCTAGTGGATCCACCTAAGTGTCACGACCCGAGAGCACCCCCTAGTCGTAACATGGTGTACTCGACCCCGAAAGAGTCTTATACAAGCCTCATAGCATTTATTCATCGCATAGGTAATCGAAATAGTACGAAATTAAAACCTTTTTAGTTAAAAACCATACAATCTAAAGACTACATTCATAAAGCAGTGGAATACTAAAGTCTCACATGGCCATCTTAGACAAAACTTTAAACAAGATAGGGTGACAGCCTTTTACAATCGAAGTCTTACCAATAGTCTCAAAACAAGAAAGAACTAGAAACAAAAAAAAGTCCTTGTCTTCGATCTATGAGGACATACCAAAAGATATCTTGGAAGAAGTCTAATCCCAAGCTTCACTGGAGAATGCAATCACTTGCCGGAACCTACAGTTGTAGTAAAAACATAGAAGAATAGGTTAACACACAGAAATGTACTAAGTATGATGACCATACAAAAACATACTTTAAAAAGGGACATTTTGGTTGGAAACCATGCATTATGTCAATTTTTTGAAATATCATGAACAATAGCATAAGAGACTTCAAGTACAAATATAATCATTATACAAGTCATAACATCACATCTGAACAATATCATTAGGTAAGCCATTACCTTCACCTTAGATCTTCACCTCAAGTAACCGTCATGCTATGCCTTGTGCAATGTATCAATAGCGTCCCATACCACCATCCACACCAAGGTACCACATTAAGGTCACCAAAAGTGAACTTACCATTCAATCATTCCATTTCCAATAATACACGTACACAAGATACCTAAACTATTAACAAGTTATTTCATCACGTAGAGACCATCACCTAAGACGACCCCTAAGTCATACTTGTGCAACGTGCAAGTACCATCCCATCATACTACTCACATTAAGTACTTCTTTGAAGTCACCATAGGCAAGGCACATTCAAATACAATAAGTCATAACAAGGAAGTAACCCATAATATCATCCAACTATAGCATGCATAATTACATTAAGCAATTAAGAGTCAACATTCTTCAATAACTTCATTTAAAGGGCTTTCATACAATAGTCATTAAGACTTAGAGAACTCACTATAACCCTCTTGAATCCTACTTGTGCCATGTATGGATAGCAACCCATACTACTACCCACAATTCATAGAACTCCTCAAGAAACTATAATGCACATCTCACATGATGGGAATCAATGTTTAACCGACATAAACCATGAGAGCTAGATCATGGAATCCGATGTACTGTCCAACATCATAAGGGTTGGTCTACTTGCCTAGGGTAAACTGGTATTTAGCTTAAGTAGATCCACTAACTATCCTATGTGGGAACATAGTTAAGGGGCATGGAGATTGATCCTAGATAACCCGCCTCAACTCATGTGAGGGCATCCATCTCAAGAGATTACTACTGGAAACCCCACTTCAACTCACGTGAGAGCTTCCATATCATTCAATATCCTCTCGGTGCTTAGCCTACATTACCATAGAGTATTTTACCATTCACCACATTAAGGGATAAAAGATTGTTACTAGACACCCTGCCTCAACAATGTGAGGGAATCCATCTCAACCCAACACTCGATGATTGGATAGCTCATAGATTGCAAAGATGAGAATAGCCTTTCATCTAAGAATCGCATTATGGTTCATTAGTGTAAGATCAAGAATATCATTTCAATCGACACATCATTAGCATTCATTAGAGTACGATTGAGAAAAGCTTTTCAATAAGTACTTCATCATTAACATTATCATTAAACCTCATTCATTATTTATTCAAGAGTGTGTGTGTATGTGAGAATACCCTTTCACATAATCATTTTCATTCACAAGTGTTTAATATAGAGATCACATTCAATCCTAACACAATTAGCTTCTAGACATGATCATCACTCATTCATTTTGAACACACAGATGCATCATATCACATTCATATATACAACATCATGATAATACTTCAATATCTCACACCATACCTTGAAGTCCATGATCATAACATACAAAGCAATTACACACCTCCACCTTTCAAGTGGATCAACATCTCTAATACAATTCTACTACAACAAGTAACTATGTCAAACTTGCCCTTTCGAGGCAATGATAAAAATCTTCAATTCACCACAATTAGGTATAGATGATGATACAATTCAATAATCTAAATCAATCTAAACATAAAAACACCATCATTCTTTCATAATCAATATACCCACTTCATAAGGCCAAATTTAGGAATTGAGAGAAATCATGGGTTCATATAGTAATTTATTCTTAATTCATCAATTAAACATCAATATAATCATAATTTATCATTTGAAAACGTTTAATGCAAGAACCCATGAGATTGAGTGAAACTTAGGGTTTTTGTGAAACTTAAAAACCTTGAAAACATCTTTGAAATTGACTCTAGGGTGAAAATTAACCCTAGATGAAGGATCACCATACCTTATACTTTAGGAATTCCACGAAATGGAAGAAGACACACCTTGAAATCCCCAACCCCAGCTTGAACTTGACCTTGATCTCCAATGGAGTTTCTAAAGAGAACATTTTAGGAGGGATGGGTTTTCATTTGAGGAAATATGAATAATGAATCTAAAAATAGTATATTAATGTTTTAATACTCTTAAAATACGTTAATACACTTAAAATAACCGTCCATGCACTTTAAAGGACTTGGGGAGAATTTACCAATTCACCCCTCACTTGGCGGAGCCAAGAAACTAGATTGAAGGTCCAATCCACGAGTCACTATCCACGGACCGTGGATGGATTGATTGGACCGTACAGTCCTTTCGTGGTTTGGTTCAGAGACTCTTTTTTGGGGGTATTGACCTACGAAAGCCATCCACGGGGCACGAATGGACCTATGGGGCGTTGACCCCTTCTGTAGGTCACCCTATTTTGGCCAACTTTCTAGTTCTAAGGGATTTGAGGGGTTAGACTTGGGGTCCTCCTCAAGGACCATTAGGGTGGTACTTGGGGAGTCGTACGTTGATGTTTGACCCCTAAACCTCTCTACCATAACTTGGGGTGACATCAAACACTATCAAACCTCATGACAGACAAAAACGCACACACGTTAGGCTCTAGTTTCACTGGTTCATTTTTAGGGTCGTTACATTATCCCCCACTTAGGAACATTCGTCCTCGAATAACACTCAAAACACATTAAGGGTAACAACTCAAGACTAGCAGCCCACAATCATGCATGCAACATCAATATAAAAGAACACAACTAGGACGAAAAATCAACTCCACATTAATAGGCTCAAAACACAACAAGAAAGTAGGAACTTCAACAAACTCATTATGCACCAAAACATTAATATTCTTCATTTCATTGGAGATACTTCCTTCTCCAAGTCACATCATGCCCAACAGAACATCATTAAGCACAATTAAACAATTTTCTCATAAAAGCACATTATGCAACATCTTCATACCAACACTTTAGGCATGTTCAACATTTAACATCATAAAGAATATAGACAACTCAAACTAAATGCACATCAACATGAGGAACAATAAATCATGAAAACTCATTTTCTTCATTTAAACAAGAATTCAACTACAACATGCACAACATAAGGAAACCATGGAAACACCATATCACACATGACTCCGAAACATGAAACAAGCTACAAGGAACTCTTGGTCTCAAACTTGAATCGGAATAGAAGGAAATAGATAGGGATATCAAAACTCTCAAAACCTTACTATCCCCCACTTAGGAGAAAACCAAACTAAGGCTATCATGAAAACAACATAAGGATCCTCAATATAAGAAAAGGAACTATAACTTACCGGTACCTTCATCCGTATTAGCTCCTTTTCCCTCCTTGGCTTAAAGTGCATAGAAACAGTTCTTGTTTGGAGCATTAGGATCCGGGCCAACATAAGAAGCTTTGTTGGTCTTTCTCCCTTTTGCCATGAGTGTTGGACAATCCCTCATCTTATGACCTTTCTTTCCACATCCAAATCACTCATCCGTGCCGACAACGTACTTACCCAAATATTGCTTCGCACACTTGGCACATCTAGACTTCTCAAAAGAAGAACCACTCCGACTCCCTCTTTGGGAATTAGGGTTAGACACCCTATCATTGTTGACCAATGAAGAAGCTTGGTTGGAGAAATTCTTCTTGGACCTAGGTTGACCTTGCTCATCGGATCTACCCCTCTTCAACTCTCTACTCTTCCTCTCAAGTTTGGACTCCTCAATGGATTGAGCATACACAATAAGTCTAGAAATGTTCATATCGTCATGAAGCATCGACGTACGACATTCCTCCTTAACAAGGTCGGGCACACCGGTCACAAAGAGACTCATCTTATCTCTAGGGTTGCACACCAAAGATGGAGCATACTTAGACAATAGGGTAAACTTCAAGGAATACTTCTCCATACTTATACTACCTTGCATAAGGTTGATGAACTCCTCCACCTGAACATCCCTCTTCTCACGGGGAAAGTACCTACCAAGGAATGCTCTCTTAAACTCTTCCTATTCTATATGACTCACTTCTAAAGGCCTATTGCTTTTCCATTGAGTGAACAACACTTGGGCCACATCATTCAATTGATAGGAAGTCAACTCCACTTTCTCCCTTCAAGATACCCCCATAGCATTGACTATTTTATATACTTCATCCAAGAATTCTTGGGGATTCTCTCCCACTTTGGAGCCAAGGAAAATAGGAGGATTCATCCTCACAAAGTCTCTCAACCTTGAGGCCATGGTACCTTTATTGGCATTCACCCTAGGCCCTACACCCCAATTCACTTGAGCCTTCATAGCTTGGGCTAAGGTTAGAAAAGCCGACCTAATCTCCTCATTAGTCATGGCTAGGGGAACCACCGAAATTTGATTCTCTCGTTCGCCTAAAGGAATTTGGTCACCTTGAGGATCTTGATCACCTTGGGGAGGAACTCCCTCATTCACTACTTCATCTTCCACTCTCCTTGTTTGTGTCCTTCTTGTATTCATATCCTATAGACACAAAAGAAGGATTAGGAAGAGGACATTTATAAAGCTAAACTCTAAGGCATGACTTTAAGAATATTAAAGAAGTGTAACTTTCTAACTTCCTATAGCCTCTCTCTCATAGATTTGTCGCGACTCTCACCGATGAGCAAGATTCTACTAGATGTGGCTTGTGAGATATCAACCTAAAAACCATTCCCAAAACCTTGTGCTCTGATACCATGCTTGTCATGACCCGAGAGCACACCCTATTCGTAACACGATGTACTTGACCCCGAAAGGGTCTTATAGAAACCTCATAACATTCATTCATCACATAGGTAATTGAAATAGTACAAAATTTAAAACTTTTTGCTTAAAAGCCATACAATCTAAAGACATTCATAAAGCAGCGGAATACTAAAGTCTCACATGTCCATCTTAGAAAAAACTTTAAACAAGATAGGGTGAAGGCCATTTACAATCGAAGTCTTAACAATAGTCTCAAAAGAAGAAAGAACTAGAAATAATAAAAGTCCTTGTCCTCGATCTATAATGACATACCAAAAGATGTCTTGGAAGAAGTCTAATCCCTAGCTTCACTAGAGAATGCAATCATTGGCCGAAGCCTACCCTTGTAGTAAAAACACAGAAGAATGGGTTAGCACACAAAAATGTACTAAGTATGATGACCATACAAAAACATACTTTAAAAAGGGACATTTTGGTTGGAAACCATGCATTATGTCAATTTTTTGAAATATCATGAACAATAGCATAAGCAACATCAAGTACGAATATAATCATCATACAAGTCATAACATCACATCTGAGCAATATCAACAAGCAAGCCATTACCTTTACCTTAGACCTTTACCTCAAGTAACCCTCATGCTATGCCTTGTGCAATTTATCAATAGCGTCCCATACCACTATCCACACCAAGGTACCACATTAAGGTCACCAAAAGTGAACTTACCATTCAACCATTCCATTTCAAATAATACACATACATAAGAGACCTAAACTATTAACAAATTATTTCATCACGTAAGGACCATCACCTAAGACGACCTCTAAGTCATACTTGTGCAATGTGCAAGTAGCATCTAATAATACTACTCACACTAAGTACTTCTTTGAACTCACCATACTCCAGGCACATTCAAATACAATAAGTCATAACAAGGAAGTAACCCATAGTATCATCCAACTATAGCATACATCATTACAGTAAGCAATTAAGAGACATCATTTTTCAATAACTTCATTTAAAGGGTTGTCATACAAAAGTCATTAAGACTTAGAGAACTCACTATAGACCTCTTAAAGCCTACTCGTGCCATGTATGGATATCATCCCATACTACTACCCACACTTCATAGAACTCCACAAGAAACTATAATGCACATCTCACATGATGGGAATTAGTATTTAACTGACATAGACTATGAGAGCTAGGTCATGGAATTTGATGTACTGTCCCACATAGTAAGGGTAGGTCTACTTGCCTAGGGTAAACCGGTATTTAGCTTAAGTGGATCCACTAGTTATCCTATGTGGGCAAATAGTTGAGGGACATGAAGATAGCTCCTAGATACTCGCCTCAATTCACCTGAGGGCATCCATCTCAAGAGATTACTACTAGAAACCCTACCTCAACTCACATGAGAGCTTTCATCTCATTCAATATCCTCTCGGTCCTTAGCCTACATTCCTATAGAGTATTTTACCATTCATCACATTAAGGGATACGAGATTGTTACTAGACACCCCACCTCAACTCATGTGAGGGCATCCATATCAACCCAACATTCATTCATTGGATAACTCATAGATTGCAAAGATGGGAATAAGCATTCATCTAAGAATCCCATTATCGTTCATTAGTGTAAGATCAGTAATATCCTTTCAATCAACACATCATTAGTATTCATTAGAGTACATTTGAGAAAAGTTTTTAAATAAGTACTTCATCATTAACATTATCATTGAACCTCATTCATTATTCCTTTAAGAGTGTGTGTGTGTTAGAATAGCATTGCACATAATCATCTTCATTCACAAGTTTTAATAGAGAGATAACATTCAATCCTAATACAATTGAATTCTATACATGATTATCACTCATTCGTTTAGAACACACATGCATCATATCACATTCATATATACAACATCATGATAATACTTCAATTCCTCACACTATGACTTCAAGGCCATGATCACAACATACAAAGCAATTACACCTCCACCGTTCAAATGGATCAACATCTCTAATAGAATTCTACTACAATAAGTAAATAGGTCAAACTTACCCTTTCAAGGCTATGATCACAAATCCTCAATTCCCTAACAATTCACCACAATTATGTATAGATGATGATACAATTCAATAATATAAATCAATCTAAACATAAATCCACCATCATTCATTCATAATCAATATACCCACTTCATAAGGACAAATTTAGGAATTGAGAGAAATCATGAGGTCATAGAGTATTTTCTTCTTAAATCATCAATTAAAAATTAAAATAATCATAATTTATCATTTGAAAATGTTTGATGCAAGATCCCATGAGATTGAGTGAAACTTAGGGTTTTTTGTGAAACTTGAAAACCTTTAAAACATCTTCGAAATTGACTCTAGGGTGAAAACTTACCCTATATGAATGATCACCATACCTTATATTTAAATAATCCCACTAAATTGAAGAATAAACACCTTAAAATCCCCAACCCTAGCTTGAATTGGGGAAATATGAATAATGAATCTACAAATAGTATATTAATGTTTTAATACTCTTAAAATAACTTAATACACTTAAAATAACCATCCATGCACTTTAAAAGACTTCGGGTGAATTTACCAATTCACCCTTCACTTGGCCGAGCCAAAAAACTAGATTGCAGGTCCAATCTACGAGTCATTATCCACGGACTGTGGATGGATTGACGAGACCATACAGTCCCTTCGTGATTTGGATCAGAGGCCCACCTTTGGGGGCCTTGACCTACGAAAGCAATTCACTAGGCGTGGATGGACCTACGGGGTGTGGACCCCTTTCGTAGGTCACCCCCTTTTGGCCAACTTTCTAGTTTCAAGGGTTCTTGGGGGTTAGACTTGGGGTTCTTCTCAAGGATTCTTAGGGCGGTACTTGGGGAGTCGTACCTTGACGTTTGACCCCTAAACCCCTCTACCGTGACTTGGGGCAACATCTAACTTCATGACAGACACAAACACTCACACGTTAGGCTCTAGTTTCACTAGTTCAGTTTAAGGGTCGTTACACTAAGCTAAAAAGTATGGTTCTACCTTAGGAAAGTAGGACAATCTTTTTCGGTGTGGGTAACACCAGATTCCATGTTAAGCTCACATGGTCTCATGTTGGTTAAGGTTTATTCCCACAATAATAAGAACAATAATATGAATTATGAACTATGGTTACTGAAGGATCTTTTGTATGAGTTTTGAAAGGCTTTTAAAGATGATTATGATTATGGTGACTATGTTTATGACTTATGCTTTTTCCACTATCCTTAGGAAGATCTTTAAATTTGATAAATTGCATACATTCAAATGAAATGTCCCTTTTTGCATGTTTTTATGCATGGCTATCATACTTAGTGCAATTTTGTACTAACGTCTACATTGCGTACATTTTTTCCAAGTGTATGGTCCGATTTTCGAGGTGATCATTCTAGTGGCTAGTTCTTGGACTTGACTATCTTTCGAGTGTGTTGGTGAGTCCTCATGGTTCGAGGATGGCTGTTTCTCATAATGTAGTTTCATTTCTTGTATTTCCCTTTTTGGACATCTTGTATGGGCTAGTCCCTATTTCATTCAAACATTATAATAGATGGCTATGTTGTGACTTAGTGTCTAGGTTTCCACTTTTATTTTATGAAAATCTTAGACTCGAAATGGATTTAATTCTTATTGTTCTATTGTTTATGTTATGTGAGCTAAGTGGCTTGTATGGAGTCTTTTCAGGGTTCTATACACCATGTTACATCTAGGGGTACCCTTGTGTTGTGACAAACTTAGTAATCAAAGCATAATGTTTAGAATGATTCTAGGATATGCCTCATAAGCCATGTGTAGTAGACTCTTGTTCATGACTGTGAAGCGCGCCACATTTATGAATAAGAAGCTACAATATGCTTAGGAAATTCAACGTCTTTCATTACTCTTATGTCATGCAATAAAGTTTAACTCGATAACGTATTTCTTCTAATCAATACTCGATACTGAACATGATATGAGTACTCGAAGGGCTTTCACAAGAACGAATGAGGAAGACAATGTAGATCAAGGAGCCCCTCCTCAAGCTTCTCAAACTCCGGTTAATCCTTTAGTCGAGAATGTTACTTGTGCGGAGTTTAGGGCTACTATTCAAGTTTTGGCTAAATCCGTGATGGCTCAAAACAATAGAGATGTGATTGCTACCGTGAACCCTAATGTTAATTCCGCCGCTTCAAGAGTAAGGGACTTTGCTAGGATGAACCCTCTGGAATTTCATGGTCCCAAAGTGGAGGAGGATCCTAAAAGGTTTATCGGTGAGGTCTATAAGTTACGTGCTATTATGGAGGTGACTTTGGAAGAAAAAGCGGAGTTAGCCTCTTACCAATTGAAAGATGTTGCCCAAGTGTAGTATGATCAATGGAAGGAGGGAAGGCCAGTAAGAGCGGATCCCATTGAGTGGGGAGTGTTTAAATTGGCATTTCTTGATAGGCTCTTTCCCCTCGAGTTAAGGGAAGCTAAGATGCAAGAGTTCATTAACCTTCGTCAAGGGAGTATGAGTGTGAAGGAATATACTCGAAATTTCACCAAACTATCAAAGTATGCTCCAACTATAGTGGCAGATTCGAGGGCTAAGATGAATAAGTTTGTGATGAGAGTGTCTGACATGGTAGTCTAAGAATGTCGAACGACAATGCTTGTGCAAGATATGGATATTCCACGTCTCATGGTGTATGCCCAATAAATGGAGGAAGAGAAACTTAAAGAAAGGAATAGGAAGGTGAAAAAATCAAGGACTAGTGATGTTGGTGGTTCTTATGTTACTAGGTATACTTGTCCAAAGTTTGGGAGGAAGCGTGATGGTAAGTTCCTAGTTGGCACGAATGTTTGCTTTAGTTGTGGAAAGAGTGGTCATGAAATGAGAGATTGTCTGATGCTTAAGGTTCAAGGCAGAGAGGGCGAGCAAGCTTCTCCTATTGGTTCAAACTCCAATGCTCCCAAGAAAACTGCTTCTATGCTATCCTAAATTGAGGTGAACAAGAGAATTCTCCGGACGTGGTCACCGATATGTTAAAATATTTCCATATAGATGTATATACTTTGTTAGACCCCAATGCTACTTTGTCATTTGTAATGCCATATATGGCTAAGAGATTTGATGTGCTCCCCGATGTGTTTGTTAGAACCTTTTTTAGTCTCTACTTTAGTTGGTGATTTTATGGTGGCTAAGATGGTTCATAGAATATGCACCATTTGCCTATCCGTAGAGTTAATCTTGTTGATTTGGTAGAGATTGACATGTTAGTTTTTGATGTTATACTTTGTATGGATTGACTACACTATTGTTATGGATCGATTGATTGTAGAACTCATGTGGTCTAGTTTCATCTCTCAAATGAGCCTATCCTTGAGTGGAAGGGGGAAAATCTTGGCCTAAGGGTCTATTTGTCTCATGTTTGAAGGCTAGGATGATGATCTCCAAGGGTTGTATTTACCATCTTGTTAGGGTGAGGGATGTGGATTTTTTAACCTCTACTCTTGAGTCAGTTCCCATTGTAAATGAGTTTCCGGAAGTGTTCCTAGATGATTTATCCGGTATTCCTCCCGAGCAGGAAATAGACTTCGGTATTGACCTTTTCCCAGATACACAACCTATCTCAATTCCTCCTTATAGAATGGCTCCGGTTGAGCTAAAGGAATTAAAAGAACAGTTGAGGGCTCTGTTAGACAAGGGTTTTATTCGATCGTGTATATCTCCATGGAGTGCTCCGATGTTATTTGTTAGAAAGATATATGGGTCTTTTCGTATGTGTGTCGATTATAGAAAATTGAATAAGGTGACCATTAAGAACAAGTATCCTCTTCCAAGGATAGATGACTTGTGCATCTCCAACTCTGCACTCCATTTTACTCTCTAAATATAAAGTTTTCTATTTTCTCAGACAACCAACTCCAACCCAATTCACTATTTTACTCT
Organism: Solanum commersonii; assembly: GCA_029007595.1. Classification (NCBI taxonomy): domain Eukaryota; kingdom Viridiplantae; phylum Streptophyta; class Magnoliopsida; order Solanales; family Solanaceae; genus Solanum; species Solanum commersonii. The sequence goes on from JAJTWQ010000007.1 coordinate 1,802,484, forward strand.
TTAAAAAGGAATATTTTTTTCTCTCCATAATATTATATTATTATTTCTATTTCACTCTTATTTTCTTATTTCATAATATAAATCCTTTATTTCTTTTTCCCAAATAATTACTTTATATAATTTTCATATGATATAAAATTTTCTCTTTTCAAATTTTTTATTTAATATAAAATTTTATTTTATTCTACATATTTAAATAACATAAATTTCAAGAAAATATAATATACAAATTCAAATAAAAGTGAAATTCAATTACATAAACACTCAATTTTCAAAATTATTACGTTGTTCCCACAAATGCTCTATTAATGCATTTATGGAGTTCAAAATGAGCAGTTTTGTCCTTAATTTTATTATGTCTATCTAAAAATTGTTCAAACTGGAGATGTTCATCTACCATCATTTTTGTCGTTGGAGATGGAACCTCTACGTCATCTTGAATTGGTGCATTAAGATCATGTTCATCCTCAACAAGAACAACAACGAATATTTGAAAAAGAAATCGACAATCACAACTGTAGTCAAAACCACAATCGAAACAATTCTCTAGATCATATCCTAATATTTTGTTTTTCCGAATAATGCTAAATCTGGAAAAGACCTACCGGATGACTAAATTATTGTTGTTATAAATTAATTATTATGTTATATTTAAATTATTATGTTATGTATTGTATTTTATCTTGTATTTAAATTATTATGTTATGTATCATATTTTTATCTTGGATTTAAATTATCATATTATGTATTGTATTTTTAAATTAAAATTTTAATCTTCTCATTTTAATTTGTGTATTCTTCATAGTGAAAATTAATAATTAAATCAAATTTTATTTTTGACAAAAAATAGAAAAAATTAAAATACTATTAATTCGGGATGAAAGTAGTATATATTAAATAATATATTTTTTAAAATATTATATTACATTTAACAAGAATTATGAATATTATATATTTAATTAATGACATTATATGTAAAATAATATGTTAATTAGAAAGTAATAGAAATAATAATAAAATATTGAAAAAGTGAAATAGAGAGTGTGAATAGTAGTTCACCAAATTTGGAGAACTACTATTCAACTCTCTAAATTTGAAGAATAGAGGGTGATATAGAGGTGAGTTGGAGTGCCCATTCTCTATTTTACTCTCCAAATATTGTCACGCCCCGAGCTACCCCCAAGACGCGGACACGGGACCTAGGACCACAAGTGATCCCAAGCTAACCCTGTTGGCATGATCATGAGCATACTAAAGATAATAAACTGATGCGGAAGCTAAATCATAAATAAAATGAAAAAGATGGGGAATACCCATATACTATAACTAAATATATCAAATCTAAGAGTTTAATACAAAAGAAATATCAAACTCAAAATACTAAGCTAAATCTAACTATGTCTGAAATAAGCCTCTAAACTGATTAGAAATGCTGGGACATGCCCCAACTAGATCTAGCAAAACTGAAACTAAAGACTAAAAGCGATAAAGATAAACATGTCACTAGTCCTCGAAGAATAAGGACTCACCACTGATGCTGCTGAACTGAAGATCGGGAATCGATCTAAGCGTGATCTGGATGCTGAGAACTGAAGATCGGGAATCGATCTAAGTGCACGTATGCGTCAGTACTAGAAAGGTACTGAGCATGCAGGATAGAGTAAAGCTGAAATATCACATAACTGAACAAAGCATACTGAGCAATGATATAATCTGAACATGATATAGATGCTGAAAATACTGAATACTGAGCTAACTGAATGCAATGACCAAATTTATAACATGCTGATGTACTAAAATATGGTCAATGCAATAGAGTCTGACTGAACTGTGAGAGCTACTAATAACCGACATAAAACCACTTGAGCTAAATGTGGAGTCCGATGTATACGCCCCATCGAGAGGACCCAATATACCCTGCCCGAGGTATAGAGGCATGCTGGCATGATCACTAAACTGATGTTGCCCACAGAGGGGACTTACACCTACGTGGCTCGTAGTTCTGGGACTATATGGGTACACTGAACCCTAGTCCAACTCGGTATTATGCTACTCCCAATAGATTAAGTGATTAACACATTATGACTGAATTTATGTAAATACTGGATAGCTCGAAACTGAACATGCAAACTGAGAATGCAATAATTAATCTGATAATGATGCATTCATAAACTGAGGCATGTAAAATTGAATACTGAAATATCTGACCTAGCACGTGTAATTCAAGAACTAAAGAAATACATAGCTAGGGTTCTGAAATTCATGCGATAAACTGAGCAATAACATGATAATCTGGAATATTTAAATAACTAATTCATGATGATCTGCTAAAATTCTAGAAACCCTAGGTCTGTTCATAATCATGGAATCAAGAATCTGACTGAATTCTAGGGACCTAATGGGCGAAAGGAACCCACTAGTGAAATCCCACATACTTGGTGAAGAATTCCATGGAGAAATCTTTTGATTTCGAGGCTGGAACTGAAGGAACCTTGCTGCGTTCTTGAGTTAGGGTTCTTGACCTCTTTTCTCTTCTCTAGCTTCTAATTTTCTAAGTTTGATTAATGATTTTGACTAAGGTAAGTTTTAGTTATGTTTCTAGGATTAAACTGATTAAAACCTCATGATTTAGGGTCTAAACGACGTATCTTAGGGGTTAAACGAAATAGGAAAAGACCAAAAGACCCCTGAATTAACTGCTATCGGAGTGATCGACGTAATGGATTGACGGGCCGTCATTCAATCGACGGACCGTCGATTGGATTCGTCGATTGAGTCTGCCTGACAGAGCTTCACTAAACCGGGTATTACTTTTTACTCGGAGGTCGGATTTTAGCAAACTTGGTGGCGTTGGAAAGATAATTCAATTATGTATCATATAATAGGTAATGGGACACACAATTATTTTTGTGCTAAAAGTTATGACCATCTGAAGTTGACCCATTAGAACTTTCAGCAAACTGGCTATTGATCCCTCATCTACGGTCAGACCTACGGACCGTGGATCGGATGACGGTTTGTGCTAGTCGACCGTAGTTCATGTCAGAGGCTGGGTAAGGAGGTCTTGATCCACGGACACAGACCATGGACCGTGGTCTGATCTACGGACCGTGGGTCTGTCCGTGAGTCGAGACTTAGCGAAATTTTTTTGAGCTTGGCTGGGGAGGGGTTGCAGTGGTAAACCACGGACCACTAGCACGGGCCGTGGTCTGACCTATGGTCCGTGGATGGCAACCGTAGGTTGCACCTGCAACTTTTCAAAATCTGCATTTTGGTCTGTTTTCGGATACGGGGTGTTACAAATATAGTTAATGGAGAGTAAAATAGAGGTGGATTGGAGAGGGTCTTAAACCAACTTCAAGGAGCTAGTTATTTCTTTAAAATTAATTTTCATTCGGGTTATCACCAATTGAGGGTGAGAAAAGTTCACATTCCGAAGATGGAATTTCGGATTCGGTATGGTCATTATGAAGTCCTAGTGATGTCGTTTGGTTTAACTAATGCTCCAGCAGCCTTTATGGACTCGATGAATATAGTGTTTAGGCAATACCTAGACTTGTTTGTGATTTTGTTTATCAATGATAATTTTATCTATTCAAGGAGTGAGAATGAGCAAGTAGACCATTTGAGGATTGTGTTGAATAAGTCTTCTGCTAAGTCTTGACCTAGGCCAAGGTTTTGCTCGGGGATAACAATGCTTCTCGAGTGTCGGTCACGTCCAGAGTGTAGGTTCGGGCCGTGACAAACTTGGTATCAAAGCACAAAGTTCTAGAGTACTAGGGAGTCTATGAAGTCGTATATGTAGAGTCCTAGTTATTGGTGTGAAGCACGACACATCTATAATCAGGAGGCTGTAACATTTAGAACTATCTCACTTCTTTCATACAATTTTCGTGCGATAGAGTTCAACTTTATTAAGTTTCTTTCTAATTCGTGATTGCACGTCTCTTTCAAATCATGCCTACATGAAGAGTTATTCGAGATCATCCTTCTAGAAGGACTGTTGATCCTCAAGATCAAGGGGTCCCCAATGCACCAGATGTGCAACCCCAAGGGGAGGTCACTAATGCTGAGTTCCGAGATGCTATCTGGATATTGAGTCAAGTGGTGGCCAACCACGCTGGTCAGTAGAGAGAGGATCGACATGACGTGGCTAATACATCCAGAATCCGTGAGTTATTAAGGATGAATCCTATGGACTTCACTGGTTCCGGTGTCACTAGGATCTGAAAACTTTGTGGAAGAGCTACAAAAGGTTTTTGAGATTATGCATGTTGTTGATTCTGAGTGAGTGGAACTAGTAGCATACCAACTGAAGGGTGTTTCTAGAGTATGATACGGCCAATGGAAGAAGAGTAGAGCTGAGGGTGCACCAATTGTTAGCTGGGCTACGTTTTCCATATTCGCGTCTCAAGTTGCTTTTGGAAACTGAGTGAGATGTCACTGTTTGATTCCATAAGGAGATATCAGTCTTCATCTCCTTGAGTACCTTATCCCTTCATTCTACCTTGTTTAGGATGTGGGTATGATATCCTCGGTCTGAAATTTTTCTGGGCCGACATTTTGTTCTTTCGGTTTTAACTGTTCATGAGGAGACACATAATGATCTCTATCACGATCGATATCTCTCTAATTTGTACCCCTATCACGCTAATCTCGATCCCTATCTTTCCAACCACCATCGTGATCATTGTTACAACCTTGGTTATCAGTCGACCTAGGAAAGCTCGAACGAGAACCCCCTCTTGGTTTGACAAAAATTGAACCTCTTCATTGTACATGGCCACAAATTGAGCGTCATCCAGACTCACTCCACTACTAGCACCAACCGCATTCACAACCTTATAAACACCTCCCATGACATGTTTCTTCAACAAGTCCATTTGGGTCATTATCTTTGCCATTTTCTTATCACGTTCTTGGTTCTTTTCCAATTGTTCCTTTGTCAGCCCAAGGTTTAGATGAAACACTTGATCCTCCCTTGTATGACTTGCTCGTTTAATCTTGGTCATCTCATCAAGTAACGCGGATGCCATGGTAAAAGGTTGTGTCATAATTCCACCCTAATAAATTGATTGGCAACACCTTTGTTGACTGTGTCAACACTCCGATAGAAATGTTGCAAGAGAACATTATCATATAATCCATGAGTAGGACATTTGAGAAGTAGCTTCTGAAACCTCAACCATGTTTCATGTATAGAATCACCATCAATCCGCATGAAATTTTGAATGTTGTCCCTCAACTTTACCATCTTCGAGGAAGGAAAGAATCTTTCATAAAACACTTGTGAGTTTCTCCCAAGAAGGAAAAGATTCTCATGGTAGCTCGGCCAACCACTTCATTTCTTCTCATATCAGAGAAAAGGGAAACAAATGAAGTCGTATTCATTCTTGAGAGATATTCTTTAAGGAGAATAGTGCACACACATCCACAAAATTCCGGATGTGATAATGAGGGTCCCCATTATCAAGTCCCTCAAAGAAACCTTTCATTTGGAGCAGCTGAAGCATAGTTCCGGTCACATGGAAAATAGTGTTGCCCAAAGTTGGAGGTAAATCAATAGCACTGGTACTTCATATTTGATCTACATTCACATCGTTAAAGTCTACGATGTCATCATTATGTCCAAGTTGACTCACATTGGTCCCACTCACACTCATTTCTTCACCTTTTCAAAGCAAACAACAAATATACAATAAGAAAATTCTACTACAACCAAATTAGTTCACAAAATCACTTCAATAAAAGAATTTTAAACACCACTCCCCGACAATGGAGCGAGCTTTGATAACGCTCAACTACACCTTTTATAATTCAATGTGTAGGAGGTTGCTAACAAATATAAGCCTAGTGATGACCTGGGGTCAATCCCACAAGGAGTAATATGGTAGAGAATTCAAGAACGAAATGCTTAAGTGTTATAATTTCTTGCAGAACGAAAGTAAATAAAACATAACATAATATAAATCGAAAGGTTTTGATTTTTAATACCAAAAGAGTTTGCTAACGTTGTTAATAGAACCAACTAATACGGGGTTTGAAGAAGTATAAAGAGGGCCATAGGAGTGTGTGAGTAATTGAATACTTATTTCGCTTAATGGGTAATTATCAATTGCTTTAAGTTGTTGAATCTCAATGGGGAGGATGGTTTTGAATATAATAGTTATCTCTCAATCAATAATTATTCTTCGAGTCAGTTCTCTCAAACCTCAACAAGCTTTGTAATACAAAAAACCCAATTCCTTAACTTAACCCACTTTTTGAAGCTGGGTTGTAAAGATATAAGCCAATATAACTATCAATCACTTATTCTACTTTATGCATCTTTCGCAAGGAAATATCGAGAGCTAAGAATACAACTAAATTTACAACTTTAGTTCATAGATTAAAGTATGAATAAATGATTGAACTCATTTCAAAACAACATTAATTATAGAAATTGACAATACCCATAAGTTAATTTATATATTCAATTACATAATCACACCCCTAATGGAATGGGGTTTAGCCAGTAATAGTAAAAAGAAAGAAATCGTTACCAATATGATGTTCCATCGAATTAACAAAGTCTCCAAAGGTTAATCTTGAAATTAAGAATTAAACTTTGAATCCCCAATAATCTAAGCTCAAAAACGTCGATGAGTATTCAATAATGTCAAGTATGTGAAAAAGATCTAAAAATTGTGTAAGACTCTCTTTTTCTCTTTTCAAAAATCAATTTATACGTGTCCAAAAACTTTGCAAAATGTCAAAACGTGGGATCACTCGGCGAAGTTAGTCGGGATTGCCGATCGACTCAATGAACTGCTGAAAGGCCCTCTTCTTGCCATTTGTCTTGAGTTCTACATCAAATTGTTCTAGAAGATTTAGTGAGATGGATTGTGATCTCTGTTCCATTCGGCGTATCGCCAATATGTCTTTTCACTTGCTGAGTTGGCTTATTTTTTTCATAGTCTACCTAACTCGAAAGTTTGGTGAGTTGGAGGCTCATTGGGTGAGTTGTCGAGTGTCTTTTGCAATCTACAACTTCCCTTTTCTTCAGCTTTTTTAACTTTTTTGTTTCATTTCGAATCATAATATCCTTTCCATGTTCTTAAGCCTTCATTGCTGCTTATAAATAAATTAACATCAATTATGAACACGGCATTGAGGACACAAATTCATTCAATAACAAGCTTTTGAGTCAAAACTCTCAACTCATCAAGGAGCATAGGAGGAACCTTGGCCTAAAAAGCTTTGTTGAAATTTAGAACGACAATATCCATCGGATGTTGAGTGTGAGAAGTTACCATCATCGACTTTGTCCCTCTTTGCCTCCCTAGACCTTTCCTTAAGTCTCTCCTCTTCAATTTGTTGAGCATGAACCATGAGACAAGAATTTTACATATCATCGATACATATAGTGGTACGACATTCCTTAACCACCATCTCGAACACACCCGAAACAAACTTACTCATCCTTGCCCTAGGATCAACAACCATAGTAGGATCATATCGAGACAATTGTGTGAACTTCAAAGCATATTCCTTCACACTCATGCTTCCTTGATAAAGGTTGATGAACTCAAGTACCTTTGCCTCCTTCATTTCAAGGAGAAAGAACATATCAAGGAAAGCAACCTTAAACTTTTCCTAATCTAGAGGACCTGCATCAATTGCCCTCCCTTCCGTCCATTGGTTGAACCAAACTTGAGCAACACCTTTAAGCTAGTAAGCATCTATTTCCACGTTTTCCACCGGCATCACTCCCATGATAATCAACATCTTGTACACTTCATCAATAAACTCTTGAGGATCATCCTCAACCTTGGAACCATGAAACTCCAGAGGATTCATCCTTATGAAATCCCTCACTCTAGTTTCCTCCATACCCACATTTGGGTTCACATGGTTCATAACCTCCTTATTGGCTTGAGATTACACTTGGAAAGTAGCCCTAAATTCTGCATTAGTCAATTGTTCAGCCAAAGGGTCGACTGAAACTTGAGTATCTTGAGGAGAAGTCTCTTGTTTCACATTCTCTCTCACATTCCTTTTAGCAAATGCCCCTCGAATGGCCATATCTTAAAAGAGCATTGGATAAGGATTATGAGAGCGACATTATAGAGTTAAACTCTACCGCACAACTTTAGAGTAATGAAAGAAGTGGATTTTCCTAAACATCTTATAGCCTCTCATTCATAAATGTGGTGCGCTTCACACTCATGAACAAGAGTCTACTTAACGGGGCTTATGAGACATTCCTAGGACCTTTCTAAACCTTATGCTCGTAATACAAAGTTTTTCATGACCCAAAGTATACCCTAGGCGTAACCTTGCGTATACACCTTGAGAGGCCCTACAAAGGCTGTATAAAATACATCATACAAGATAATAGAAATTCAATAGAATTTATAAGACAATTCAAAGTTTTATAAAAAGAAGCGCAAGTCTAACTAATGTCTCAAAGCCATCTAGTACATAAAAATGATCGGGACGTAACCAGTACATAAAGTTCAGAAATTAAATATAAAGAAAAAATGAAATAAAGGCTTGATCATCAGAGCATGAGAACCGACCAATCTTCAAGCTTTTACTAAATGATTCTAGGCACGAAAGTGCAAATCTTGAATGTCGGCCTCTACATTTGGGAGAATGTAGGCAAGAGCATGCGTTAGTACAAAATTGTACCAAGTATGATAGCAATGCACAAAACATGTGAAATCATGCAAAAAGTACATTTTCATGATCTAGAAAACAAAGGTTAAGCATGGTTTCATGGAAAATTCATGTTAAAAACATGGAATCTTCTCCAATCATGCATAATAGATTATAAAACAATCAAATAAATCAACACTGAAAGGAACCTATGACAAAGAAGAAAAACTCTAACTCAATTGGGGATTTCGAACTTTAATTATTTGGAGAATTTAGGAACTCCATGGAGGAAAGGTCACCATGGGTGAATACTATTATACCTTAATGCAAAAAGCTTAACCTCAATGGTGGAATTGGAGACTTGACTTGAAAAGCCTGGCTTTCTTCTTCTTCTTCTAGAAAAGAGAAATATTTAAGAGAAAGACTTGTTCTTATTTTGAAAATTTGAGATAATGAATAAATTTGGAATATTTTAGGGTTGAAACATTTATATAGGGTTTCTAAATAAGGTTAAAACGGTATTGTATTACGCTAGAATAATTAGAAAATGATTCAAAAGCTCTTAAGGAAAATGATTCTCGACCTCACTCACGGCCCAATCCACGGTCCGTTGGTCAGTCCACTGACCTTCCTAATTGGTCGTGAGTGAGTTCAGAGACCACCCATTTGTGGACCCCCAATGACAGACCACACCTACGGCCCGTGGGTCCATCAACGGACCGTGAACCACGGTTGTAGATCCCAAATCTTGGCCTAAATAATGTCTCTAAGTCTGGGTTTCACCTACGAGACCTATCTACCACTTGGGCATTGATTGACGGACCGTTCTAGCAAACCATCACAAAATACTAGAACTTGTAAAAATTTTGGAAAATTCTAACTTGTCAATCACGCCACCACCAATGGATCCTCTCCCCACCAACGGGTCGTAGCTGGTGTCGTCTGTGCTGGCACAAGGTCTATGAAAAATTATAATTTTCCCCCTTCTTGAATTCGAGGTGTTACATCAAGTCATAATTGAACCTAGTATAATCCAACAATAGGTACAAGCAAAAAGTATAGTGGTAGAATTAAAAAGAATTAACACTCGACTGTAATATAAATAAAAAGCGGAAGCAAACAAAAACCTATATATACAGCGGAATCCCTCTTCTAGAAGGCACAAGTACAAAGCTTTCTAATATTAAAATACTAGTACCAAAAGTACACAACCTATAAGGGAACAAGATATCATACTCCCACACTAATCAATGTATCTTACTCCCACACTGAAAAGAGATGTCCTTACTTGCCAAGGGAAAGAACAATGAGTTTCTAGCTTAGATGGATCCACTAGAAATGTCACTTAAGAAAACCTATAGGGCCACAAATTTAGGGAAAAGGAGTATTTTACTTAACACCCGACCTCGACAAAGTGGAGAGCCACAATCTCAATATCTTGTCAATGCTAACTAAAAATTCCAACAAAATTAGTCATAAACATAAGCATATCATCATCCCTGAAAAAAGTAGAATTGAATTACTAATCCAAGCAAAAAAACATCATCGAATAGATTCTTAAATCTTTGAATCATGCGTGAGTGAGAAAACCTTTTACCAAACCATGATACCTTAGAGTTAAAAACCTTTAAAAATTTCATTCATGTCAATCTTATAGCAACCTAGATCATCAGAAAAACCTTTTTCATAAATCATGAATATCTTTCATGAAAACATCAATTATACAATAAAAAATTATTCATAAATTCATACCCTTCCATTGTTCATAGTCAAAATAAGAGGTCATGCATGACATTACATGGAATTATTTAAAAGCATGTAATTGAGTCCAAATCATCAAAATAAGATCATAACCAATCAATTCAATCCATACAAACAAAACCCTCTAGGATTCCAATGAAGACCTAAACATCTTAATTCAAATTGACTTGAAGAGATTCAGAACAAGTGAGCCCAATAAGTGAATGGAACCCGTTGATGAAGTTGTCCATACCTTCAAATCAAAGACTGAAATAAATTGTGAAAAGGAGACTTGACTTGAAACCCTAGCTTCTTCTTCCTTGCGCTGTGAGAGAGAAACTTGAGAGAATTTGGGGATTTTGGGATAATGATTTGGGAATGGATAGATTTAGGGGTAAAATCAGTTCGAGGGACTATTTTATAGGCTAAACAACGTAGTATAGGAATTAGGGGAACAAGAAAAAACAAAAATACCCTTTGAAATAATTTTTAGTATGGACCGTAGAAATTCCTTCGAATTTTAAAACTCTACCAAAGATAGAGTGACTAGGCCTTAATTTTGGTGCGATTCCTACGACTCCTTCCTATGAACCTTCAAACTTCCTATGGTCCATAGACCCCGTCCGTAAACCTCAACCTTCAAGTCAAAATTTCACTAAGTTGGGGTTCTTTCTGGGAACCTTCCTATGATCCGTCGTCCATACGATTGACCGTCCTAATCAATCATTGAACGGGTTACTAAATCTTGATTTCCAAATTATATTTCCCACTTCCTACGAGACTTGTCTATGACCAGTAGAACTTCCTATGAACCGTAGACTAGTTTTGTAGCGTTGATCCAGTATACTTATTTTGGCATACTCTTCCTTTTATAGAATTTCAAAATGTTACAGTTCTAGATCAAGCACCACTTTTCAGAGATAATTGTGCTAACGAACATTAGTGACCAAAGTCAAATCTTGGCTTCAGCTCCATTATTAAAATGCCTAACGACAAAAATTCCTACAAGAGTCTCAGTGCCCTAACCAACAATGCTCCAACCTAAAATGTCCCTTCCAAAGATGATAAAAACATCAAAATTGCATTCTGAGGCTCTCTTTCTAAATTTTGACAGACGTTAACTAGTTAAGTTTCAATGGCTCCAACATACAAAAACTTATGCAAAACCAAAACGAACAACCCATTGACCATACTGTCAGTCCTAGGGGTATCCACATGAACTCCCAAAATGTTGAAAAGATCAGAATACACATAAAACGACATGCAGAATCGTTAAATTTTCCTTCTTCATTTTATTTGTCTATTGTTTTCTATGTTCATTCTCAAATGAGTTCCAGTAGAAATAAAAGGATAGGAAAGCTTTATAATAAATCAACAAAGTATAAGTATATCCCCAAAACATTTGGAGTCGATAAGACAAAAGTTGGTTATGTCGGTTTTGGCCTTAACTCTGGAAAAAAATGTGATGAATGGTTTGTTTGTGATAGGAGGTTTTAGAACAATAGGGAAAACCTATTATTGGGAAGATTCCATGAGTTTCTCAAAGTCCCATTTAGAAATCCTGGGAAAACAAGGATAGTATTTGTGGTCTTCCAATTCTTATGAAAAATTGGAGTTGTGTAACAATGTTGGATCATCTAATCAATTGTATATTCCTAAAGGTGAAAATGATATATAAGATTTTTTTCGTGATTTCAGTATTTATGAGTTATTCAAATTATTAGTATTAGACCAATATGATTTATAACATATATGAAAATTGTTTATAACCCATACGTATTATTAATATTCAAGATGTTTGGGTTGTTTTATTGGAATAAAATACTTTAGTAAAAAAATATTCATAAATAGAAAAGAATATGAAAAGTTTCTCAATGGATGGAAGTTGAGATGTAATGAGACTTCTCATAAACTTTTATCCTTTAATTTAGCTAACCTTGAAAGGTAAATGAGGTATGTTTATGTATGATTTTATAAATTCAATTCCTTTAATTTATCTAACCTTGAAAGGTAAATCAGATAATGATATGTATGAATTTATCTAATTAGATAATGATAAGATTGATTTCATAAACTATTATACTTTCATTTATATAATCTAATAAAGGTAAATCAACAAAGGATAGGGATGATTTTATCAACTCTTATCCTTTAGTTTGTCTAATCTAAAAAGATTAATCAGATAAAGATAATGAATTCATAAACTCTTATTCTTTCATTTATCAACCCTTAAAAGATAAATCAAATAAAAATATGGATGAGTCCATAAACTATTATCCTTCCATTTTTTAACCTAAAAAGTAAATTCAGTTAAGAATATGGATATTTCCTTTGTGGTAATCCTTTATAATATATCATTCATATTATTTGATTTTTTGCCTTTGATTTACATAATTAGTTTTCCTTTTATGTAAATGTAGTGACCAAATACTAGCTTTCAATGCAAAAATCTATTACTACGTTTGGTCTTGTGAACTAACATAAGTAGCACCCAAAAAGTTATAAAAGCCAATGTAGTGAGACAAGCGACTTCTACTCTCACTTTTCCTTCTTCATTGAGTTTGTCCAATATTTTCTAATTACATTCGGAAATGAGTTCCAACAGTAATAAAACTGTTGGAAAGCTTGTTAATAAATCAACACAGTATAAGTCTATACCCAAAACATTTGAAGACGATGAGAAAAATATAGATGTTTCCGATGTGGGCCTTAACTTTGATAAAAGTGATGAATGGTTTGTTTCTGCTAGAAAGTTTGATAACAATGTTGAAAAATCCATTACTGGGAAGATACCATGGATTTCTCAGAGTCCCATTTCAAAATATTGGGAAGACAAGAATAGTACTTGTGGTCATCCAATTGTTCCAAAATTGGAGTTGCGTAACAATGTTGGATCATCTAATCAATTTGATTTTCCTCAAGATTAAATTGATGAAAGATGATTTCTTTAGTGATGATGAATTTGATGAGCACACTAATATAAAAGAAATGAATAATAAGAAGTGCAAAAAATGTTTTTGGTTCAAGAAATTCTTTAAATGTCTTGAAAAATTGACTATTCATATCATTGGTGATCCTATGAGACAATGACATTGTCCGTCCTGCAAAGGTGGTCCAGGTGAAATTAAGTGGTTCACTGGGTTGCACTCATTGATATCCCACACGAAAACAAAAGGTGGGTCAAGGTTTAAATTACACAGAGAGATTGCTCAACTTTTAGAGAAGGAGCTATGTCTGAGGACCAGTGTGTGACACAAATACATGTGTATTTAAGCTAGGTCAAGGTTAAACATATTTAAGTTTGTCTCGTGAATAGTTATAGATACATATTTTAACATACAATTTAGTAATTCCATATGGTTATATCTGTAAGCCCTATAAATAAGGAAAATTCATGTATTTGAAGTGGTTTTGGTTAAATTGCATATTGTATTTATAATTATTGATTTTTTCATTATTAATTGTGCATTCATTATTTTGGTTCTACCTGGTCAAGGACACTCCATATAAATTTTCTATCATTTCGATATCAAATTTTAATATTTATGATGTCATAACCCAAAAATGAACATGGTGACACTTGTCTATTCCAACTAACACAAGTTAGCTTCAACCAAATGAAAATGAAAGAAATGCATAAATACAGTTAACACGACGATGACGAAGGTGGAAAACTTATTCATTTTAAACAATACCCCAAAACCTGTTTGTCACGTGTACAAGCCACTAAATACATAAGTATGGAACTAAGAAATAAATACAAGTCTCAATCTTTGTTTCTCAAATGGAACAATTGAATGGAAAAAGAAAATAGAGGGCCCATCAGATAACAAACAACTACCTCTTCCAGTCCTTGACAAACCTCTAGATGAATGGAAGGGAGAAAGAGATAACATGGGTTCAGACTCAAAACCCACCGAAGTGTAGAAGCAAGGGGTGAGCACCAAAAACATGGTACTCTGCAAGGAACCTACTAAAAAAAGTACTGCCTAGAAAACGAAAACCCCAGACTCTCCAACTGAATCTCCTCAAACTACAACTTGCATAGAAATCTACCCAACCTAGCAATCTTACCATACACAGCTCACAAAACCCAATATTTACAGTTCAATCTTCAAAATTTAAGACAAATCAAATAAGTCAATTAGTTTATTCGCACGCAACAAGCATATCAATCTCAAGTATCAAGCAAGTCATGCATAAGCCTCAAAGGCATCAAGTCATAATAATTAGTCTCTCGATGGAACCATTTCTCATTGGATTTGTATCACTAGCCGGAATGAATTCCCATCAACTTTATATCAATTCACTAGCCGGAATGATTTCCAATCGGCTTTATGTCACTAGCCGAAATTTTTTCCATTGACTTTATAAATCATCACGGTGTTCACAATCAATACACACAAACAATATCACACCATACGGAAAACACAATAATTCATACAATTCAAGTTCATATTCATACTTTCAAGCATATCATCAATCAATCAACAAGGATTACGATAAGGCAATTCACATCATCATGTTCAACACATAGCCTTTTCATCTCAACCCTTTTTATTCATATAGATGTAACACATAGATAATTTAACCTTTTCCCTCAACCCAGTACTCCCAACACATAAGCAACAAAGGAAGCATACAAATTTAACTAGCATATAAGGTTTAGGACGCCACTTGGCTTAAATCAATCAACAATAAATCCAATATTTGAGTCTTCCCCTTCCAAAGCACTTCCAAAGCCACATAATCTAAAATAATCAAGTATTTACAATCACCCATCGGAAACAGCAGTTTCCACATCAATTATGTAAATAAATGGGTCTAGCAACTCAAAACAAAATATCAAAATAGAGGTCTCAATCCGGAAAATAATACTCTAAAATTATTTTTATGGCTTTAAAAACTCATTGCGAAGAAGGTATCAAAACAACTTCAAAATCATCAATTTCGCTATGAACTTGGGTTCTTGAATAACCATTCTATTAACTGACTGAATTTCCACATTTTGATGATTAAACTCATAATTAATCAATGGAAAATGAATGTTTAGGATCAAGAAAACTTACCACTAATCTAGCACATAAAATCCTTTCATACTTTGCCACCAAAGGTCCTCAAAAGCTCAAAATTGGAAAAATGGGCTTAAACCTTGAAATGCCAGGTCTGAGGTTCTCTTAAGTGGCCACTACTTGCAAAAGCGACATGGGGTTTGCTTAAGTGAACCTTGAAAAAAGAAGAGGCCTTCATGGGGCGTTTCTTTTCTCGTGAGCTGAGAAAGGCCTAGGTAAGAGAATTCCTCACTCTTAAGCAGGAATCCATGAGTGTGCATGAGTATAGCCTCATGTTCACTCAACTGTCCTGTTGTGCTTCGGATATTGTTGTTGATATGAGGAGTCGGATGAGCTTATTTGTGTCTGGGTTGTATCGTCAGTCAAGCAAGAAGGGTAAGGGTGCGACGTTGATACAGGACATGGACATAGAAAGGCTAATGATCCATGTACAACGGGTTGATAAAGATAAGCTAAGATATTGAGAAGAGTTCCGAAATAAGAAGGTTAGGACAACAGGTAATAAGTCATCTTTTCAGCAAAAGCCAAATGGACCTGCTCCATCATCTGCTAGTGCACCTGCACCAAAGAACAAAGGTGAGTTCAAGAATCAGAACTCTCAAAACTTTTGAACTGGACCTACACAATCTCAAGGTAGTGTGGCACGGGGAGGTAATGGGACTCTTGCATGTGCTAAGTGTTCTAGGAACCACCCATGAGCGTGTGGTGATGTCTCCAATGGTTGCTTCAAGTGTGGTCAGAATGGTCACTTCATGAGAAAGTGCCCAAAGAACAAGTAGAGCAATGGTAATGGGGGAAATAAATCCCAATCTTCTTTAGTGGCTCCACCAGATAGACATGCACCTAGAGGAACTACATCAGGAATAGGTGGAGGAACAAACCATCTGTATGTTATCACCAGCCGTTAAGAGCAAGAAAACTCACCTGATGTTGTCACTGGTATGATCAAAGTATTTACTTTTGATGTATATGCATTGCTTGATCCAAGTGCGAGTCTATCTTTTGTGACTCTATATGCTGCTATGAGGTTTGATATTATTCCCAAAAAATGTCTTGAGCCCTTTAATCCCTCTACACCTATTGGTGAGTCTACTCTAGTTGAGATAGTTTATCATGATTTTACCATTTCCGTCAATCACAAGGACAACATGGGTAACTTAGTTGAGCTAGATATTGTTGACTTTGATGTTATTCTAGGTATGGACTGGCTTCATGCCTATTATGCCTCGATTGATTGTAGAACACGAGTAGTTAAATTCCGATTTCCTAATTAATCAATTATTGAGAAGAGGAGCAGTTCAGAAGTGCCTAAGGAATGCTTTATTTCATACCTTAAAGATAGAAACTTAGTTTCCAAAGGGTGCATTTATAAATTAGTCCGAGTCAATGACTCTAGTGTTGAGACATCACCTATTCAGTCAGTTCCAGTTGTGAGTGAGTTTCCAAAGGTCTTTCCAGATGATCTTCCCAGAGTCTCTCTTGAGAGAGAAATAGACTTTGATATAGATATTCTTCCTAATACTCATCCTATCTCTATTCCGCCATATTGAATAGATCTAGTTGAGTTGAAAGATTTAAAATAGCAGTTGAAAGACTTCCTTGATAAGGGATTTATTCTAACAGTGTCTCACCTTAGGGATCTCCAGACTTATTTGTGAGTAAGAATGATGGTTCACTTAGGATATGTATTAATTACCACCAATTGAACAAGTTCACTATCAATAATAAGTATCCTCTTCCGAGAATCAATGAACTTTTTTATCAATTCAGGGTGCCACTTGTTTTTCTAATATAAACCTCAGACAACTTTCGTAACCCGTTATAGTCATTATGAGTTTATAGTCATGTCTTTTGGTTTCACTAATGCTCATGCATCATTCATGGACCTTATGAACAGAGTGTTTATGACGTATACTAATATGTTTGTATCGTATTCATTGATGACATTCTAATCTATTCAAGGAATGATGAGATCATGCTAGTCATCTCGGAGTAGTTCTCCAAACTCTAAAGGATAAGGAGTTGTATGCTAAATTTTCCAAGTGCAAGTTTTGGCTTGAGTAAGTAGCCTTCTTAGGCCACATTGTATCTGGAGAAAGGATTTGAGTTAACACTTAAAAGATTGAGGCAGTGGAGAACTAGCCTAGACCCATATCGCTGGTAGATATTAGGAATTTCTTGGGATTGGTTGGTTATTATAGGAGGTTTGTCGAGGGCTTCTTATCTATTCGATCCTCGGTGACTAAATTAACTTAAAAGACAACAAAGTTTCAATGGTTTGAAGCTGGTGAGAAGATCTTTGAGGAACTAAAAACTAGGTTGACTACTGCCTTAGTGTTAACCCTACTGGAGGGTACGCAAGGTTTTGTTGTGTATTATAATGCGTCTAGAGTTAGACTGGGTTGTGTATTGAAGCAGAATGAAAAAGTTATAGCTTATGCCTCCAGACAACTTAAGATTCACAAGAGGAATTACCCAACCCATGATCTAGAGTTGGATGCTGTAGTGTTCTCTTTGAAAATATGTCATCACTATCTTTATGGTGTTCATGTAGATGTGTTCAATGATCACAAGATTCTTCAGTATGTATTCAGCTAGAAAGAGCTTAATCTCGGACACAGGAGGTGGTTTGAGTTACTCAAGGATTATGGCATGATTATTATCTATCACCCAAGTAAAGCTAATGTTGTTGTTGATTCACTGAGCAGGTTGTCTATGGGTAGTACGGCCCATGTTGAGGAAGCCAAGAAAGATTTAGCTAAAGAAGTGCACAACTTGCACGATTGGGAGTTTGAATTATGGATTCCAATGAATGAGGAGTGGTGGTAATGAATGGGGCTGAATCATCACTAGTGTCCAATGTGAAAGAGAAATAAGACCAAGATCCTGTTTTGCTTGAATTGAAGGCAAATGTTTATATGCAGAAAGTGAAGGCTTCTGAGCAAAAGGGAGATGGTGTATTGAGGTATCAAGTAGATCATGTGTTCCAAGGGTGGATGAACTTCAAGAGAGGATCATGGAGGAAGCTCATATCTCCAGATATTCTATCCGTCCAGGTCCCACAAAGATGTATCGTGACTTGAGTGAATTCTATAGGTGGAGTAGTATGAAGAGGGGTATTGTAGATTCATTGCTAAGTGTCCGAATTTCCAGCAAGTCAACATTGAGCATCAAAGGCCCAGTGGTATGGCTTAGAATATAGATCTTCTGGAATGGAAGTGGGAGATGATAAATTAGGATTTCATTAATGTGTTACCTCAGTCTCACAGGCAACATGATTCTGTTTGGGTGATTCTAGATCAGATGACTAAATCAACCCATTTCTTACGTGTAAAGACTACCTATTCGGTTGAAGATTATGCCAAGTTATATATTCAAGAGATTGTCAAACCTTATGGAGTTCCGATGTTCATCATTTTAGATAGAGGTGTGCAATTCACCATAGAATTTTGGTAGTCTTTCCAGAAAGGTTTGGGTTCCAAAGTAAATTTGAGTACTACTTTCCATCCTCAGACTAATGGTCAAACAGAGCGTACGATTCAGACTTTAGAGAAGATGTTGAGGGCGTGTGTGATCGATTACATTGGTAATTGGGATGACCACTTACCTCTTACTAGGTTTGCTTAGAACAACAATTATCACTCTAGCCTCCAAATGGCTCCCTATGAGGCTCTCTATGGGAGAAAATGTATATTTCATATTGGATGGTTTGAGGTTTGTGAAGCTGGGTTGATAGGACCAGAATTGGTTCATCAAGCTATGGAGAAGGTGAAGACTATTCAAGAATGGTTGAAAACAACACAGAGTCGTCAGCAATCCTATAGAAATATTAGGAGAAGTGACTTAGAGTTTCAAGTGAACAATTGGGTTTATTTGAAGGTTTCACCCATGAAGGGTGTTATGAGGTTTGGCAAGAGTGTGAAGCTCAGTCCCTGGTCTATTGGTCCTTATAGGATATCCAAGAGGATTGACAATGTAGATTATGAGTTGGACCAACCGCAAGAGTTAACAGCGGTTCATCCAATATTATACATTTCAGTGTTGAAGAAGTGTATGGGCGGTCCTTCACTTGTTGTATCGATCGAAAATGTTGGTATTAAGGAAATCTTATCTTATGAGGAGATACCTGTTCATATTCTAGATCGTCAGGTTCGCAAGTTAAGGACCAAGGAGGTAGCATTAGTCAAGGTCTTATGGAGGAATCATTTTGTCGAGGAAGCTACTTGGGAGGCTGAGGAGGATGAGAAGAAGAGATACCGTTTGAGTCCGGAGAAATTCCAAATCAAGGTACTAATTCTTTTCTTGGTACTTTTATAAGTTGAACTGTTGTGTAATTTGCATGTTGGGTGTCTGAGCTGGGTGTTAGACGTTACCACCCTTAGCCTACTTAGAGTAATATCAATTGAAGAAGAATGTTCCCAGGGGCGAGATATTGTAACATCCCTCCTTAGAAAGAGCTAAATTTAGAAAGCGCTAAATTAGAAATACCTAATTTGAGAATTTTGCAAGCTATGCTTAAGTTGTGCGTTTTAGGCCAATTTCAAATGACAATAAATTTCAGTACAGGATGATTTAGATATCCCATAGATATAAAATGAAAGTTCTTAGAATCCTCTTTCCAACTCCAGCAAGTTTGCTATGTTTCGAGTTTGGATGAGGGAGATATGCCTATTTAAAGTTAGCCTGTCCACTTAAGGAATGCTACCTGAATTAGTGAGATGTATTTTGGTCTTTTCCTTTCCCCTTCAGCTTAAAACATTTTTTAATATTATTTTAGGGATTAAACTAATTTGGGTCAGTTTTAACAATCCTAATTTTCGCTTAGGATTTTAGAAGAGGGTTCAAGAAGAGAAAATAGGAGAAAAGGAAGAACGATCGAGCTTTCTTGTGAATCGAGGATTTGTTTCACTAAATCAAGGTATGTTGGGTTCATTCATTCACATGCCTATCATGGTTTACATATTCGAATTCAACCATAAAGATTGAAAGATTTAAGTTCTTCAGGAGTTCTTTTAAGGGATACCTTCACTCCTTTTTAATTCTAAATACTCTAAACTACATTTAAACATCGAGATATCATTCATAATGTGAATCATAACCCTTAAATTCATAATTCAAATTGGAGGTAGGGTTAAGAGTCAAGTCTTGAGTGTTCTTTCGAGTCATTTTTAGAAGTCTTTTACAATCTTTTAAAACTTGTTTTAAGACTTCGTACTTGAGTTTGAGGATGAGTAGAGTTAAGTTCAATTTTTTAAAATGATATATGGAAACTAAGTATTCCCATTGTAAATGTTTTTAAATTTAAAATGAGAGGAAACAACGATTTCCAAAGGAGTTCATGAGGAGTTTTGAGTACTATCTCCTTTAAGAGAAATCTTTTGAGTAATAATCTCAAAGTTGAGGATGAGGAAAGGTTTTTAAACATATGAGCTAAGTTATATTTTGGGTGTAGTATTGAGCACTGATATGGGGATGAATTCAGATAACTCAAATTCCTCATAAACCATGTAGGCAACGTCGATAGAAAGGGTCATACTTTTTAGATGATTCCTTATTATTTTTTAAGCATAGCTTAGGGGATCCACTTAGTTGAGGAGTTCTATACCCTAGAAAGATATATGACAGTTCTAGCGGCGTGCGCGAGACGATGTATCATCACATAGCTCATAGTGATGGTTGTCAGTTAGAGAATCTCTCAAACAGTGTTATTTTGTGTCTTTACATAAAAACTGAGTTATTATTGTATTGTCAAATCCATTGAGTTGTTATCTATTCTTTTAAATGCTTTATATAAATTTCAATTTTATTGTTGTTTTATATTGCATTGAGTTGAGTAGAGTCGAGGTTAGTATGGTTCCTTCTTCCAAAGTTCAAGCTTTTATGTAATGTTCAATATTCCCCTTACATGCTCGTACATTCAATGTACTGATGCCATTTGGCCTGCATTAATTCATGATGTAGATAAAGGAGATAAGGGTCATCAACATGCAATTCATTGATACCATTTCCAGTTCCAGAGTTGTTTGGTTTGCCATCTTGCTTGTGGAGGATCCTTCATTTATTTCTATCATATTAATGCAGTTTTGTTACGATGATTGTGGGTCTTGTCCCGACATCCCTAATAGTATTAGAGGCTTCATATATAGATAGAAAGTAGTAATTCATGAGTCTTTTTCTTTCTTCAGTTGTTAATGTTCTAGACTTGGGTAACCCCTTTGGCCAGTTGAATGTTTTATTTCTAAAATATTTTGAGTATTCATTTGAGACAGTTGAGTAAGTTACTTTTAAATTTCTTTTATTGTTAAGTAAGTCTTCCACTGAGTATTGAGCCAGGCCAAGGGTTCGCTTGGGGCCAGCAATGGTTCTCGAGTACCAGCCACGTCCATGGTGTAGGCTCGGGGCATGCAATATATAAGGATGTCATAGTGAGGTCTTAAGTTCATCCTTACGCCCTTCATTTCAACTAGTAAAATCAAAGCTTGGATTCTTACACCATAATTCATGATTTTCGAATTTCCTTTATATTACTATTGTTAAATTCTTGATTTCAATATAGAGATTTCTTTATTTCCTTATATTAATAATCTTTCATTGTTTTTCATGCTTAATTTACCTCATGAACCCTATTTTTCTAAGATTTGTTTGAATATCTTGATAAACTATCTCCTATGCATGATTTTCATGATTAAAGTAAATTCCAAGTCTTAAAGTTCTATCCTAGAAAGAGATTTAGGAAAACATGAATTGCTTCAAGAGCATTGTTTTTAGAATGAGAAGAATTGTTAATTTAAAGAAAGCATAACTTAGTATTGAGAAAATACAATCAGTTTTTCATAAAGCCTAGTCTCTTAAAGCATTTTTAGTACTAACTCAACACAGAGACTATCAGTTTTCCCCTAAAGTGGGACCTTTTCCTGAAATAAGACATCATAAAGTTATTGAGCATTATTACATTATTTTGGGAGTAGTATTCAGCATTGAATTGGGTAAGGATTCAGACCATCCTAACCCCATAATGTGCCGCCAGTAGGATATGATTGTGATATTGATTAAGGAAACTCCTCATTAAGCCTATGGTATGGGCTCAAATATTGGATAAATTAGTAAGTTCATCCTATACTTTAACAAATTATAAGATTTCTCCAGATGTGTTTACCTGAATGTACAAGTGTGGTTACTATTCAATGTTATTATGGTTGTGTTGTATGTTGATGACCGAGAAGGGGCACCACAACGATACATATATCTTTATATTATAGGGTACCATGCTAGTACATGTATATCTATTGGATGGAATACCACATCGGTAAACATATATTGTTGAATCGGGTACCGCACCGATACATATATTTAGTTAGATCTGATATCATGCCGGTACATATTATTATTAATTAGAAACCATGCCGGTACACTAACAATTTGGTTACCACGTTGGTACACTAATAATTTATCTATGGGTTCCATGAGAGAACCAGGTTTATTATTGTCTTACTGGAACGGTGTGATGAAGTAGGTGTGGTTGTGAGTGCTAAGTTGGGGTAAAGATTGGAAGTTTGGGCTGTGTTATAATTGTGTTTATAAATGTACATTTATGTATTTGCCAAATTGTGTTACTTGTTTATATATATATATATATATATATATATATAGATAAATAGATAGATAGATATTATATAGCTAGGGCATGATTAAGGCAAGGTGTTGGCATGAGAGCCCGGGGGGAGGGGGGAGGGGGTTCTCTATGTGATATAGATGGGTTAGGTTGTGATTTGATATATGGATGTAAGTGACGTTGATGGTAGAGTCGGCAGCAGAAGAAGGTGGGTGACTTGAGGTGAAGTGCGTGGATCGTAATGACATTTTTAAGTTATTATTATTGATCATGTGCAGGATATTATATGGTGGATACGGGTCTACCAATGATGTCTACCAGTATATTTTATTTATACTAATACTATTCTTGTTATGCCACCTGCGTAGTATGATTGTAAGATTCAGTAATGTTTCTTAGGTAAAGACGATGATGACCTCAACTTCTCTTTCCTTATGGTGTGAGTTCTGTCATATTTTCTTTTATGGGTTGTACTCTCTTAGTAGCTCTTATACCTGTTTAGACTATTTATTTGGGAGGGTTTTTGGTTAATTGTAAAAAGATGATTCCTACATCCGATTTTTTTTATTTCTTTCAGCATGTTAAAGAGGTTCCTTATGTTTTATTAAGTTCTGCATTGGTGTTTCTAAAAATTGGGTGGTAAGGGTTCTACTATCTAGGTGTTAGAGTAGGTGTTTGCACGACCACGTGGGTTAAGCCGTGATAGAGAGATTGAGGAAAGAGAATGAGTCAATTAGGATTAAAGATGTGAATAAACACATATATTATCAACAATTGCTCTATTCTAGCTATTTGTTATGTTGTGGTGTATCTCACATAAAAAATAGTATAAAATTTTTAAAAAGTGGAATTTTAAGTAATTATTTGAAAGTATCGGTAAGATTAATATATGTGGTATGAATGTATGTGTAATTAGGTAGTTCTTTTTTCATATTTATTGCACGAATCTTAAACACTTTAATCAATGTACTCCCTCTCATGTGTTTAAAAAGGAATGATCTAGTTTTACTTGATACAAAGTTTATGAAAATAAAAAAAAAATATACCACGTGGATAATCTCTCTCTCTCTCTCTCTCTCTCTCTATATATATATATATATATATATATATATATAAGAGAATGTTAGATTTACTGATGTGACAAGACTCTAAGGAGTAGAAACCTATTTATTCTATACAACGTGTAATCTTACACCACGATTCACGATTTTTGAATTTACATTATATTCGTATTGTAAAATTCTTGATTTCATTATAGAGATTCCATTATTTCATATTATTAATGATCTTTTATTATTGTTCATGTTTAATTTACCTCATGAACCGTATATTGCAAAGACAATGAGGAGGTTAAGGATCCCTTTGTTTCCTCCTCTTTTGAATGAAAGAAAAAAAAGTGTTCGTTGAAGGTATCATCAAAGATAGACGTTATGCAATTGATTTTTGAAGGTGCAAGTCGGGGGTGAATTGCTCTTTCTTTTCATTTTTCTTCTCTAAGTAGTCGACTTGTGAGAATCACTAGTTGACTGTTAGATCTAGAATTGAACAATGAACATGAAAGTTCAGAAAATTAGATTAATACAAGATGTTTTTATACTGGTTGGGATTCAATGTGGATCTTATGTTCAGCCCTCTTGGGTTGCAAGGGTGTTCTCTTCTAGCCTTTTGAATCATTAAATGAGTACAAGTTCAGAGTATGGTTCCTTTGTCTACACTCAATGATTTTATTTTCTTTTGATACACAACCTACCAACAATATTTTTCTCTCCTCTCTTTTTTGTTTACATAGTAGAACTAAGTAATACAATGCTTGTTAAAAGTAGAGTAGAGAATTTGTGAAGATTCAGACTCAATGTATATTTGAGTCATTGCCTTTCTTCTTCCTTTTATAGAGAATAGTAAAGACTTGAATCTTCCTATTGTGAAGAGATAGAAAACCAAGAGAATTGATCCTTGGACAAAGATGATTGAGAATCTTTCTTTCCAAGAATAAAGCAAAGGCCAATCATCAACTTCCTTGTTGCATTCTTCAGCTTTCTTTTGAGTCACATGGGTCTTTGATTTTACTCCTTGATGATTGGATAGTCCTTTCTTCAAATGAAATTGAGGCCAATTGTGTTTATAGTCGTTACTGATCCATTGATTGATCTTGCCACTAATTAGGCTCCGTTGAATAGAGTCTTGATTTCCGCATATGCAGGGGATTTGATTTCATTGATAACGACCATTTGATCCTCTTTTGGATGAAAGAAAAAAGGTGTTTGTTGAAGATTTTAACAGTTGATGTTTGTATTGTGCGGGTTATGAAGAGGCAGAAAGTTATCCCTTATTAAGGTGAATTGGTGTAGATGAAACAAAAACTGGAGTTCTATATAAGAGGGAATTTCGTCGTACAACCAAGAATAGTTCCATCAATTACCAATGAGTAAAAATGGGCACTCCTTTTACCCTTTTTGTTTCTTAACTGAAACTTGAGGACATAGATACTTTAGGAAATATTTCGTGGATGTAGGCTCTTTCGATTCTTGAACTCCAAGAGGTCATTGCCAAATAGAGTTTCCATGTGATGAAATGGAAGAAGAGCCTCTTTGGAGGAATATTTTTCACTTAATGATTGAGGAGAGACAAACACAACACGGTAATGTGATGAAATTCGGAACATAACAGAAGGACGGATGTTTAGGTTGGAAAATGCATATAAATATGAAATATGAAAGTGTATAGTTGTGACATAAACATGATGGGACAAGAAGAGAGAGAAAAAGAGAGGGAGTATCTGAGGACTTTTTTCAACACCAATATTCTCGAAGGGATCACCAACTACATGTCTCATTGCACGTGCCATTTCCTTCTCTATAGACAAACTTTAATCATGTGGTCAATTATCAGTACTTTGTTTTTGAAAAAATATGCCTGAATTGATTAAAGAAGAGTGCAAAATATGCTAGCTCGACAACATAAATAACGTAAGCATCCTTGCATATATGAATTACAAGGATTTTCTTAACAGGCGTTCAAAATGTAGGTTGAATATGCCTGAACAATTTAGAATTGATCAGACACATAGTTGTATCAGTCAAGTAATGTAATTTGAATTCAACAGTTCAGTAAATTGGGTATAATCATGTATAAGGTTCATAGTTCTCATAACAAAGGAAAACTTTTACTTGTTAATGCAACAAAGTTACTTGAATATGGAAGTTCTTAGTTGTTTTGCTGATGTTTCTGTGAAGGGAATGTGAGGAACATTTGCTGATTCATAGACCAAATTGTAGAAATATGAATGGTAATATGTTGGGAAACTTCAGGTGACATTTTAAAATAGAACAATAGAAGAGTAAATCAACTATTTTCTACCAGAAGTTAGCTTTATTACATGTTGTTAGCTAAGTGAACATTTTTTGAATAATTTCATCATAGACTATGTTGTATGTTAAGTGATCATCGTTGCTGTCAGAGGTCAATGGTTGAATTAGCAGCTTCACGCCTTTTGAAGTTCTAGCTCTCGATAAAGCAACATAAAGCTGGCCATGGGAAAATTCAGGCTTGCGCAAATAAATTATAACAAAATCTAAAGTTTGACTTTTAGCTTTATTTATAGTCATAACAAAACATAATCGTATTGGGAATTGTGTTCTTTTGAAAGGAATTGACAAATTTTCATCTTTTGAAGCTAATAAAGGTATTCTTGGAGTAAAAACATGTTTGTTTTGAAAGTCACCGCCATCAATTTTTGCACTTATAACATGTATTTTGAAATTTAAACATGTTAATCATGTAACATTACACAAACCTTCAGAAGGATTTAAATTTCGTAGTAGCATCACTGGGAAATTTTGATTTAAAGTAAATTTGTAAGGTGGCAAATTAGCAGGATTTAAAGTATGGAGATAATCTTTAAACAGACTTTGATCATTTGGTTCAACAGTTTCCTCTATTCCAATAAATGATCTTGCAGTATTTGGAAATTTAGATAGTAGCATATCATTTATTTCATGAACATAATCATTTTTGGTTGTCAAAATCACATGAGAAGCTAAGGAGTAAGAATCATGAAACAATGAGTTTATATTAGGGTATGTTATGTTAAATATCTTGTAAGGATTGTTCTTCAGTAGTAAATGGAATGAGTAAAGAAATGCGAATTTCAACTTTATCATCAGAGTTAAGTTTTAATTTTCCGTCACCAATTCTCATCAAGTACTCTGAAAAAGCAGAATTTGCTTTTGCGCGCATATTCTCCGATAGGTGTACATTTTTAAGATGGTTCCAGATTTCTGAGTACAATAAACCTTGAGAAATGAAGTCTTCTTTTTTCTCATTTCAGACATTGACTCTTCAAATTGTTCCCATAAATCTTTTGGGTTAGTAGAATTACAGTAAACTAATAATGCAACGAATAATCATCTTAAACTATATGTTAATTGATAACTTACAACATCAATCATACAGTCAACTAAAATGTTATCAGAATTTAGTAATCCCTTTTTTTCTGCAGATTCCCTAAATGCAATACAATATATTCCATTGACCATACGAAGACCTTCGTATGATTTTGGACCCCTCAAATTCATAAGTAATAATCTAAGATAATATCTCTCTCCTTCTGTTGTATGCCTTGTCACAACATGTCCAATAATTGTATGTTATTTTTGACGTGTCCACATTTTATATCACGTTGACCTTACAAAGTATTGAGGAAACTCTTTGTATAATAGATTAAGTTGTTGAGCATCCTCATTTGTTTGGTTCATAACAAAGAATTCAGTTAACATTGTTTTCCTAATCATTGGATTTCTCATAATTATATTTATACTTTCAGTCCTTTTAAAAGAAACATATTGTTGTCCTTTAGGATGTAACAAATGATGGTACACACTAAGCATCATTTTGCTGATAGGATAACCAAATAAGCGTCATATAGCTTTTGGTGGAGAGACACACCAAGAAGATTAATGTTCTTTTATTTCATCAACCTCTATTTGTTTATCGTTCTCATGCACATAAAAAACAATTTTATCATGTCCTTTGAAAATATATTTCTAAAGGTACTTCACAACTTTAATGTAGAACATATTTTGACATTCATATGACAATTAAACTTGGCAAGTAAAAATGGATCGTATGGTACGACACTGGAGTTATCAAGATATTGCCCTCTAACTTTTATAAGTTCTTCTGTGTGTTGACTTTTGTAAATGAGATATGAGTTTTTTTCCTTTTAATGTTTGTTCAAAAAATTCTTTAGGATATTTATATTTACAGTGGCCTTTACTTTTCTAACATGGATTTGTAGAATTCAAATGAACACAAGGACCATTCATCATATGATGTACAACAATTGTATGTAAGTAAGCTTCTTTTTAGAATCAAGTTATTCAGCACGAATAATTATGTCGTATGATTTAGGTGTCAACAATTTATATTCATTACAAAGAATAATCAAGAAATGTGCATGTGGGAGACTGTTGACACCCAATTTTGGACCTCCACATACAGATTAATAATTGAGTTTCTTCAATTTTAAATGATTTAAAATAATTAGTTTTTAAAAAAATAGTTTACAAGTCATTTTTTAAATAGTTTTGTCCCCTTATATATTTTCCAAATAATATATATGTTTTTATATAATTATGCATATAGTTATGTCATCTTATGAATATTCAAAAAATTGTCTCAAAAAGATTTTTGTTTTAATTAAATATTTGGTTTATTATTTTAATTATATAATAAATTATATTTTAAATTATTTAGTTTATAATTAAATTAATTATTTTATTTCGTTAACATTAAGAAACTCATTAATTAATTTATATTAATTCGTCTTACTTAACTTTTAGCCAATTTCACTCATTGATTCAATTTGGCTATGTTCAGGACTTCAATTGGCTATAATTTAGATTCGTATTGCCAAAGCAAATTCAATTCTAGCGTGCTTATTTTAAGAAGCCAAATCTTGGGCCTTTTTCTAATGATCAGCAGCCCATCTAACATTCTAATTCACAACAAATTACCCAGGCTCATTTTTTACTATATCAAACCGACCCAGCCCACAAAATAACCCAACGTTACATACAACAACGTACACCAGCAATACGATACGACCACACCCCCTTACGCGACCCAAAACCAGAATGATGTACGCATTCTTCATCCTTAGCCAAACGCGATGAAAACGTAGAATTTCCAGCGTACCCAGCCTAGAAAACATGAGCCCATTCCAGCAACGAATCGATCCAGCGAGCTCGTGTCGATTTCCTCTTATTCCCTCGTACAGTTCATACGATTCCAACAACAATGTTGTCGTCCTTCACAGCTAGATAGAGCAATCTTAGCACCTCTGTCGTCCTTTCGCTCAAATCAGACGACTCTCCTTTCAATCTCGTAAGGAATTGGTACGAATTCCAACTGTTGGAACCTTATCTCTTAAGGATTTTCAAATTTCAAAACCCCTGAAACGACCCAAAAAGTTCTTAAAAATGTGCTTCGGAAGTTACCGGAAACTTGTTTTAGCTATATCTAAGAATCCGTTTCATTTTTTGAAAATCCTACTTCATATTCTTGTTTAGGGGGTCAAATTGAGTGGGAAATGGGTCTCACCCAAATTTTAGAGCAACCGTATCGAAATCCGAAATTTCCAAGTGAAGCCTTTTTCGAGGGTCTACTTTAGAGGGTCATATCTCCTAGCACACAAAATTTTTTGGTGGAAATAATATATCCATGGAAAGCCCTTTGAGTTAGCTACCCAACGCACTTCGTTTCACCTCATTCGGAGTTCGGACGAAGAAGTTATGCCCATTTTCGAAAAACCTGTCCGGGCAGAAAATGCAATTTTCAGTAACCAAAGTTACTGTTCACCTGCCTCACTTTTTTTTTTCTAAGTGTTTGTTCCGTTTTTTCCAAAGGGCATATGTTATTTCCTATATAACATTAACTCAATTCCCATCTCTAAAACATTTCCCAAAACACCTCTCCCATACTTAGACACATTTTCTCTCAAAGTTCTCTCAAGAACCCTAATCCAAAACCTTCATCAAGATTGAAGAGACTCTTGCTCCCAAGTTCCAAGCTTCCATTGAAGACACTCTTGGCCTTCATAAAAACTCAAGGTATGTGGTGTTGAACTCATGGGTCCTTCCACCCATAGTGCCTAGTCTCTATTCTACTCACTAATTCATGGTTTAATTCCTGGTTCATAAATTAGTCTTGTTCCTTGTATAAATTTCCTGCACAAGTGAATTTTAAACATGAAGAGTGATTGTTTTGAGCATGTTGTGATTCTAGAACCTAAATCTAAATTCGGAATGGATGTGGAGATTTTTCATGTGGTCTTGTGGGTGTTAAAATGTGTTGTTGTAGGTTGTTCACTGGTTTGGCTGCATAATTACTACCCTATTTTCCATGCTATTTGATCCCATTACATGCCTTCAAGGTGTTTGACAAAATGTCCAATTATGGAGAATTGATGAATTGATGCTTTAGGGCTTGAGTTATGAGATGTATGGCATTCCAGAAATGTGTTGATGACAAACTAAACTTATGTATATGTTCATTTCATATATGAGATTGCATTAGAGCCTAAGGTGAATTTCCTATATAAAGTGTTGCATGACCATGCCCGGTCCGGGGGAAAAGAACCGGACAACCATGTGAGAGGTTTATGTCTCACCACCTAGGATGCTTGGGGTGTGACCAACATCAACCATGTGAGAGGTTTATATCTCACCACCTAGGATGCTTGGGGTATGACCAACATCAACCATGTGAGAGGTTTATATCTCGCCACCTAGGATGTTTGGGGTGTGACCAATATCAACCATGTGAGAGGTTTATATCTCGCCACCTAGGATGTTTGGGTGTGACCAACATCAATCATGTGAGAGGTTTATATCTCGCCACCTAGGATGCTTGGGGTGTGACCAACATCAACCATGTGAGGGGTTTATACCTTGCCACCAGGGTGTTCGGGTGTGAACGGCATCCCCCATCCTAAGTTGGGGTTACAGATTGGTCGGATTATGCACACAAATATGATATCTACTATTAGTATAGTTTTACTTAAACATGTTTTGACTTCACTTTGATCATGCATCCTCATATTATCATTTATTATGCCTATGGAACTATCTCTTGCATTTCAATTGCGCCTTGTCTATTGTTGCATTGCACCCCGCATACTTAGTACATTCCAAAGTACTAACGCCTATTTTGCCTACATGATGTCACCATGTAGGGACCGGAGCTAATCTTGATCTTTCTCTCCATTCACGTGGCTAGTACGGTGCTTATCCGAGATTGTTGGTGAGTCCTCAATGATTCGAGGGCTACGTTATGTTTCTTACTCTTATGTTTTGAGACTTTAGCTTGCCATTGTATTTTGACTATGAGGGGAGCCGGTAATATGTCATGGCCCCCGTCCTATCTATGTATGTAGAGGTGTACGTTGGACAAGTATTTTGTAAATGAGCTTGACTCTTATTCTATGATGTTATTTTGAAATGGTTGCCCTTAGTCCCTATTTCCCGTTATTTAATGTTGAATATACTTTCGCGACCGATGAAGTGTGATGATAAGTTTGGGAGGCTTGTTTGGGGTTCCTTCGGGTTCCCTATTCGCCATGTCACGTCTAGGCCCTAGGCTTGGGTCGTGACAAGCTTGGTATCAGAGCACTAGGTTGTTAAATCCTCGGAGTCCAACACACCGCGTTGAGTAGAGTCCTAATCATGGTTGTGAAGCGCGCCACAACTATGAATGGGAGGCTACAAAATGTTTTAGGAAAGGTTTCCCTTCTTTATGTTCTATGTCGTGCTTAGAGTGTAATAAGGTGATTCCTCCCTAACGCTTGTTCTTTGGATTGCTAGATCATCATGCCAAACATGAGGGGAGGACGGGCCCGATCACCGGAAGAGCCACCCACCAAAGGTGAGCTCCGTGATGCACTTACCATGCTTGCACAAGTGGTATCTAACAGAGTGCAACAAGGAGACCAAGCTCCTCGAGCTACCACCCCGGGGGAAAGGGTGAGAGATTTCATGAGGATGAACCCTCCGGTCTTCCATGGTTCAAAGATGGATGAGGACCCGCAAGAGTTCATCGATGAGGTATGCAAAATCTTGACCATTATGGGTGTTGGTGCTTGTGAGAAGGCGGAGTTGGAGGCCTACCAACTCAAGAGGGTTGCTCAAATTTGGTTTGATCAATGGAAGGGTGAGAAAGGTAATGGCTATGTGGTGTTGTGGGAGGAGTTTAAACTTGCTTTCCTTAATAGGTTCTTCCCTCTTGAGCTTAGGGAGGCAAAGTTGGTGGAGTTCATGAACTTGAAGCAAGGAGCTATGAGTGTGAGGGAGTATGCCCTCAAATTTGTCCAACTCTCCAAGTATGCACCTCACTTGGTGGCCGACTCTAGGTCGAGGATGAACAAATTTGTGATGGGTGTATCCGACTTGGTTAGTGAGGAGTGTCGGTCCGCTATGCTCATTGGAGATATGGACTTGTCTCGGTTGATGACTTATGCCGAGCAAATGGAGGAGGAGAAATTGAGAAAGAGAAGGGGGCACGAGGCCAAGAGGGCCCGATTGGAGAATAGGTTCCCTAAGGGTGCTAGATTTCATCAAGGCCGAGGAAACCCTCATGTCAACCGGGGATTTGCTATCAATGTTCCTAGACCTCAAGGAGGAGGTGAAGTGGGTTCTATAGATGTATGCCCTAAGTGTGGGAGGAAGCATGGTGGTCCTTGCATGAAGGGTTCGGGTGCTTGCTTTGAATGTGGAGAAGTGGGTCACAAGAGGTTTGAGTGTCCCAAGATCCGCAACAAGGTCCAAAATGCTAACACTACTCCTTTGGGTAGAGGTGCTTCTCAAAGTGGTGTCCCAAGCACAGTCGATTTTTTGCTTTGCATGGTAGATAAGGTGTTAATGAGACTCCCGATGTGGTGACCGATATGTTGCAAATCTTTGATCTTGATGTTTATACTTTGATTGATCCGGGTGCCACCCTTTCCTTTGTTACCCCCTTAGTTGCTAGAAAATTTCACGTTGAGTCGGAATTGTTGCATGAGTCATATGAAGTATCTACTCCCATTGGTGTCTCTATTGTTGCTAGAAAAGTGTATAGAAATTGTCCGGTTTTCATATTGAATAAGTTGTTGCCTTGTGATCTTGTTGAGTTGAATGTGGTGGATTTTGATGTTATTCTTAGGATGGATTGGTTGCATGCATATTATGCTTCTATTGATTGTAGGACTCGTAAAGTCAAGTTCCAATTTTCTAACGAACCCGTCCTTGAGTGGGAGAGTCGGGATGTTGTGGTGAAGGGGAAATTTATTTCTTGCATTAAAGCCATAGGTTGATTTCCAAAGGGTGCTTGTACCATATTGTGAGAGTCAATGATGTGGAGTCTAAAGTCCCTCCTATTGAGTCTATTCCGGTCGTTAATGAGTTTCTAAATGTCTTCCCAAAAGACCTTCCCGGTGTCCCTCCCGAAAGGGAGATAGGTTTTGGTATAGACCTCCTTCCCGATACTCAACCTATTTCTATTCCCCCTTACCGTATGGCCCCGGCGGAGTTGAAAGAGTTGAAAGAGCAATTGAAAGATTTGTTAGAGAAGGGGTTTATTAGACCTAGTCATTCTCCATGGGGTGCTCCGGTTTTGTTTGTGAAGAAGAAAGATGGGTCTCTTAGAATGTGTATTGATTATCGACAACTTAATAGGGTCACCGTCAAGAATAGGTATCCTCTTTCAAGGATTGACGATTTATTTGACCAATTACATGGGGCTAGTCACTCCTCTAAGATTGATCTTCGGTCCGGGTATCATCAAGTGAAGGTGAGAGAGTGTGATATTCCTAAGACGGCCTTTCGTACTAGGTATGGGCACTATGAGTTTGTGGTGATGTCTTTCGGGTTGACTAATGCTCCGGCTATCTTTATGGATTTGATGAATAGGGTCTTCAAACCCTACCTTGATTCTTTTGTGGTGGTTTTTATAGATGACATCTTGATCTATTTTCGGGGTGAGGAAGAGCACATGGGTCACTTGAGGGTTGTACTCCAAAGATTGAGGGAAGAGAAGTTGTACGCTAAATATGAAAAGTGTGAGTTTTGGTTGAAGGAAGTTGCTTTCTTAGGCCATGTAGTGTCGGGGAATGGTATTAAGGTGGATCCTAAGAAGACCGATGTTATTAGGAATTGGCCTAGACCTTTGACCCCGTCGGATATAAGGAGTTTCTTGGGTTTAGCGGGTTATTATAGGAGATTTGTGGAAGGGTTTTCTTCTCTTGCTTCTCCTATGACTAAGTTGACTCAAAAGAAGGCTAAATTTGTGTGGTCGGATGAGTGTGAGGAAAGCTTCCAAACTTTGAAAGAAAGGCTTGTGTCCGCTCCTATTTTGTCACTTTCGGATGGGTTAGAAGGTTTTGTTGTTTATTGTGATGCTTCCCGTATTGGTTTGGGTTGTGTGTTGATGCAAAGTGGTAAGGTTATAGCCTATGCTTCTAGGCAACTTAAGGTTCATGAAAAGAATTACCCAACCCATGATCTTGAATTGGCCGCCGTGGTTTTTGCTTTGAAGATTTGGCGTCACTATTTGTATGGGGTGCATGTTGATATCTTCACCGACCATAAGAGTCTCCAATATGTGTTTACGCAAAAAGATCTTAACTTGAGACAAAGGAGGTGGTTAGAGTTCCTTTAGGATTATGATATGAATGTTCACTATCATCCGGGGAAAGCTAATGTGGTGGCGGATGCATTGAGTAGAGTGTCCATGGTTAGCTTGGCTCATGTGGAGGAAGGTAGTAAAGAGTTGGCTAAGGAGGTCCATCGGTTGGCCAAATTGGGAGTTAGGTTAGAAGGGGTGGATAGTGGAGGAGTAGTTGTTGTTGATGGTTCAAGGTCTTCCTTGGTTGATGAGGTGATAGCCAAGCAAGATCTTGATCCTTCTTTGGTGGAATTAAAGGCTTCGGTGAGTAGTGGTAAGGTGGAGGTTTTCTCCCAAGGGAGATGGTACCCTTAGGTACCAAGGTAGATTATGTGTTCCTTGTGTGGATGGTGTGAGGGAAAGAATCCTTGATGAGGCTCATAATTCTTTTTATTCTATTCATCCGGGGTCAACAAAGATGTATAGAGACTTGAGGGATGTGTATTGGTGGGGCGGTATGAAGAAGGACATTGCAAAATTTGTTTCGGGTTGCCATAGTTGTCAACAAGTCAAGGCCGAACATCAAAGGCCGGGTGGCCTAACTCAAGACATTGAGATACCTACTTGGAAGTGAGAAGAAATCAACATGGATTTTGTAGTGGGCTTGCCTAAGACTAGAAGAGGTTTTGATTCAGTTTGGGTGGTGGTTGATCGGATGACAAAGTCGGCTCATTTCCTACCGGTTAAAACTACTTACGGGGATGAAGAGTATGCCAAGTTGTACATTCATGAATTGGTAAGGTTGCATGGGATTCCCTTGTCTATCATCTCGGATCGTGGTGCCCAATTCACTTCTCACTTTTGGAAATCTTTCCAAAGGGGTCTTGGTACAAAGGTAAAGCTTAGCACGGCCTTCCACCCTCAAACAGATGGCCAGGCCGAAAGAACAATTCAAACCTTGGAGGATATGCTTAGAGCTTGTGTCTTGGAGTTGAAAGGTAGTTGGGATGATCATCTTCCTTTGATTGAGTTTGCATACAACAATAGTTATCATTCTAGTATCGGTATGGCTCCTTTTGAGGCACTTTATGGTAGACGGTGTAGGTCACCGGTTGGGTGGTTTGAAGTTGGAGAGGTAGCCTTGTTGGGTCCGGATCTGGTCATGGATGCTCTTGAGAAGGTAAGGATGATTAGAGAGAGGTTGAAAACAGCCCAAAGTCATCAAAAGTCTTATGCCGATGTGAGGAGAAGGGATCTTGAATTCAAAGTGGGTGATTGGGTTTATTTGAAAGTTTCTCCAATGAAAGGTGTGGTTCGTTTTGGTAAGAAGGGGAAGTTAAGTCCTAGGTATGTCGATCCTTACGAGGTAATAAGAAGGGTTGGTAAAGTAGCCTATAAGTTGGGGTTGCCCAAGGAGATGGAATTAGTTCATCCGGTATTTCATGTATCGATGTTGAGGAAATGTGTTGGTGATCCTAACGCTATTGTACCTCTTAAGGTTGTGGGTGTTATAGAAGATAATTTGACGTATGAAGAAGTCCCGGTTCAGATCTTAGATAGACAAGTTAAGAGGTTGAGGAACAAAGAAGTGGCCTCCGTTAAGGTGCTTTGGAGAAATCAACAAGTGGAGAGTGCTACATGGGAGGCCGAAGCGGACATGCAAAGACGTTATCCTTATTTATTCAACTCCACTCAAGCCTAAGGTATTAAATCAAGTCCTTTGTACTCCATTGAGTCTTACATTTCAGCCCCTAAATCATTCATGTGCATATATGTTTTATGGATACTTTACACTAAGTTTTGAAATCTTGAAGTGATGTTTAAATAAAATTTTTGCATTCATGTTGGAGCTGATATGTTCTTACTAAGTCTTGCCTTGTACGTCTCTTCCACATTCGGGGACGAATGTTCCCAAGGGGGAGATATTGAAACGACCCAAAAAGTTCTTAAAAATGTGCTTCGGAAGTTACCGGAAACTTGTTTTAGCTATATCTAAGAATCCGTTTTGTTTTTCGAAAATCCGACTTCATATTCTTGTTTAGGGGGTCAAATTGAGTGGAAAATGGGTCTCACCCACATTTTAGAACAACCGTATCGAAATCCAAAATTTCCAAGTGAAGCCTTTTTCGAGGGTCTACTTTAGAGGGTCATATCTCCTAGCACACAAATAATTTTGGTGGAAATAATATATCCATGGAAAGCCCTTTGAGTTAGCTACCCAACGCACTTCGTTTCACCTCATTCGGAGTTCGGACGAAGAAGTTATGCCCATTTTCGTAAAACCTGTCTGGGCAGAAAATGCAATTTCCAGTAACCAAAGTTACTGTTCACCCGCCTCACTTTTTTTTTCTAAGTGTTTGTTCCGTTTTTTCCAAAGGGCATATGTTATTTCCTATATAACATTAACTCAA
Source organism: Solanum commersonii (assembly GCA_029007595.1). Classification (NCBI taxonomy): domain Eukaryota; kingdom Viridiplantae; phylum Streptophyta; class Magnoliopsida; order Solanales; family Solanaceae; genus Solanum; species Solanum commersonii. Next base: position 1,839,596 of record JAJTWQ010000007.1, read on the forward strand.
TTCCCATCTCTAAAACATTTCCCAAAACACCTCTCCCATACTTAGACACATTTTCTCTCAAAGTTCTCTCAAGAACCCTAATCCAAAACCTTCATCAAGATTGAAGAGACTCTTGCTCCCAAGTTCCAAGCTTCCATTGAAGACACTCTCAAGGCCTTCATAAAAACTCAAGGTATGTGGTGTTGAACTCATGGGTCCTTTCACCCATAGTGCCTAGTCTTTATTCTACTCACTAATTCATGGTTTAATTCCTGGTTCATAAATTAGTCTTGTTCCTTGTATAAATTTCCTGCACAAGTGAATTTTAGACATGAAGAGTGATTGTTTTGAGCATGTTGTGATTCTAGAACCTGAATCTAAATTCGGAATGGATGTGGAGATTTTTCATGTGGTCTTGTGGGTGTTAAAATGTGTTGTTGTAGGTTGTTCATTGGTTTGGCTGCATAATTACTACCCTATTTTCCATGCTATTTGATCCCATTACATGCCTTCAAGGTGTTTGACAAAATGTCCAATTATGGAAAATTGATGAATTGATGCTTTAGGGCTTGAGTTATGAGATATATGGCATTCCAGAAATGTGTTGATGACAAACTAAGCTTATGTATATGTTCATTCCATACATGAGATTGCATTAGAGCCTAAGGTGAATTTCCTATATAAAGTGTTGCATGACCATGCCCGGTCCGGGGGAAAAGAACCGGACAACCATGTGAGAGGTTTATATCTCACCACCTAGGATGTTTGGGGTGTGACAAACATCAACCATGTGAGAGGTTTATATCTCACCACCTAGGATGCTTGGGGTGTGACCAACATCAACCATGTGAGAGGTTTATATCTCGCCACCTAGGATGTTTGGGGTGTGACCAACATCAACCATGTGAGAGGTTTATGTCTCGCCACCTAGGATGTTTGGGGTGTGACCAACATCAACCATGTGAGAGGTTTATATCTCGCCACCTAGGATGCGTGGGGTGTGACCAACATCAACCATGTGAGGGGTTTATACCTTGCCACCAGGGTGTCCGGGTGTGAACGGCATCCCCATCCTAAGTTGGGGTTACTGATTGGTCGGATTATGCACACACATATGATATCTACTATTAGTATAGTTTTACTTAAACATGTTTTGACTTCACTTTGATCATGCATCCTCATATTATCATTTATTATGCCTATGGAACTATCTCTTGCATTTCGATTGTGTCCGTGTCTATTGTTGCATTGCACCCCGCATACTTAGTACATTCTAAAGTACTAACGCCTATTTTGCCTACATGATGTCACCATGTAGGGACCGGAGCTAATCTTGATCCTTCTCTCCATTCACGTGGCTAGTACGGTGCTTATCCGAGATTGTTGGTGAGTCCTCAATGATTCGAGGGCTACGTTATGTTTCTTACTCTTATGTTTTGAGACTTTAGCTTGCCATTGTATTTTGACTATGATGGGAGCCGGTAATATGTCATAGCCCCCGTCCTATCTATGTATGTAGAGGTGTACGTTGGACAAGTATTTTGTAAATGAGCTTGACTCTTATTCTATGATGTTATTTTGAAATGGTTGCCCTTAGTCCCTATTTCCCGTTATTTAATGTTGAATATACTTCCGCGATCGATGAAGTGTGATGATAAGTTTGAGAGGCTTGTTTGGGGTTCCTTCGGGTTCCCCATTCGCCATGTCACGTCTTGGCCCTAGGCTTGGGTCGTGACAACCCCCCCCCCCCTTGAACCATCCCTGAATTCCCTCTATATAAAGCTCTCTTCTCCTAATCTCTTAAGGTTAGCCGCATCTTATATAGAGAAAGAACAGTTTACAAAAAGGTCCAATATGAAATAAATAAATGAATACACATGAAATACATTCGAAATAGAAAAGAAATCAGTTCGATTTTAGCTTCACTCCCTTGCTCGTTTATCGGAGTTTCTTGAAGTTTCACATTTTGGTGGTGAAAGCTCATCCTCCCCAGCTCGTTTGTTTCGATTCGCTGCCCACTATAAGGTAACGGCCCTTTTTGTAGTTTCCATTTTCTCTATGTTTTTCTATTAAGGTATCTACAATTGTTCTTTAGTAATCATGTGTCCGGTTTATTTATGTTAATGGTAGGTCTTTCTTTTGTTCCATTCGAAGTTTTGCTATTGTTTCATCGAGATATGTGATAGAGACTTCAGTTTATTTGTTCATATATTTTTTGTTTGGGGTTTAGCTAATAGTGTTTCTGTTCCTGTATAAATATCATAATCCTCTTTCCATTTGGTTTATGTCTTATGCCTGAATTTATGTATCTACTTGAATGATAACTTCTCATTTGATTCACTATTATTACTTTGGTTTCTATCGATATAGATTGTAGATGTGTATATTGCATAGGTTGCAAGTGGTCATACTTCTAAGCTTGAAAATGTCTTCTCGTATAGATTTTACCTGGTTCATACCTCTTTGAAGTTAACTGTTAGTTGTTACTACTGTTTAATATCATCTTACTGTCTATGGCTTTTGGTTTCGTCTGAAATTCTAAATTTTGTTTTTAAAAGCGACTTTGATGTTCTTAAATTTCTTGTGGGTATCAACTTGTCTCGTTAATTGGAACTCACTGATGAAATATGCTTGTTTTTGTTAGTGATTACCTTCAGTTTAATCTTGGTAGATTAGTTGGTGATGAGATCTAACTTAATTGCATTCTTGAAATTTATTCAACCATGTGTAGTGTTACTGTTCGAGATTTCAATCTTTAAGCTCATTTTACTTTTCAAAGCTTTTTTTCCTTAGGATGTCATATGAATTTAAATATTCAAGTAATCTTGGTTAAAGTCTAAGCATGCTAGTAGTAGGCCTCAATGTTTTTATTTGTATATGTTTCCTGTATGTGATTTGTTAATATTGTCGTGATTTCCACGCTTTTGAAATGAACATACTTTTGGTATTTTTGTTATTTGGGAGCCAACTGGAAGATGATGTTTTTTTATAAGTTATCATATTTTGTCCAGCATATGCATTGGGTTATATTTCTTGTGGCTTTAATTTAATATTTATAGAAGGCATTTGAGGGAGTGTATATTAATTTCTTTTTTTCCTACTCTCTTTACATGTGATGCTTCGCAGAGTCTATTTGGACTCTTTCCATTGCCTCTTTGCATTTTCGAGTATCGAGTCAGCCCTCCAGTGTTCAAGAGAGAAATGAAATTGACGTACAGGTGATCTTAGCGAGACCAAGGATTGTATACAATGTGATACAATAGAAAGAGGTCCAAAAGCCCTCCTAAATTTTAGTTTTGAGTTACATTCTAATTGGGCCAAAAGCCCATTTATTTTTAGTATCATATGCTAGTTTTAGGACAGGTGAAATTCGGCCTAAAGCCCAAAAGAAAATTTCACGTATTATGATAGTCTAAGACAAGTACAAATGGGCTAGAAGACCCAAAAAATAGAAATTAGGCCCAAGTACTCGCCAGGCGAACAGAAAACCAGAGTTGGGCCCAAACCTTTCTTCCCTTTATTTGCTTATTTATTTGTTATTGTGTTTTATTTGTTTAATTAATTTTAATGTTTTTCTTCAAATCAATGCCCCAAAAGACAACTATTTTGAATTAACTATTTAAAATTAAGTAATTTTTTTTACTTTCTCTATTTTTTCAAGTATGGGTATTTTCTTAAAATTGTTTACCTAACTAGTTAATTATTGGAAAATTGCCTGTTAGCGGGAGTTTGGGTGCTTTCAAACCCTTCCCGAAATGCTAGTATGAACCTCAAACCCCTTTTAAATATTTTCATTAGATTTTTTTATTTTTAATCTTTTTGAAAAAATCAATTTTATTGATTTTTCTTTAAAAATTAAGTGGTGACTCCTTAAAACCATCGTTTTCTCTTTTTAATATAAAACAGAATGACGATTCCACTGGGTACTTGAATGAGTTCTAACCTTAAAAATTAATTTATTTGGCTATTTGTTTAAATTGCTTACTTGTTTCAATTCTTGTAAATTATGAACTGTTGCATTCATGGTATTTTCTAATATGTATGTATAATATAGAGAAAATGGTCTAACCCCTCCCCCCCCCCCCCAACCTATAACTAAAATTTCAACTACACACTCCAACTTCACAGTTGTTACCCCCCTGAACCTTTATTTTTGATATTTTATAACCCTTAAATTCTCAATTTTTGTCATTACCATATATACATATATGCTTGCATACACGCGCTAGATGGGCCCACTTTCTTCAATTTTATTTTCATATTTATTTCAGTTGCAACAGACCCCACTTTTTTTAACTTATTCTTTTAACCAACAATATGTCTACTCTTCAATTGAATATCAACCTTTCTTCTTCTTCTTCTTCTTCTACATTATTCTTAGCAAGTAATGTAAGTCACAGTGACCCAAGAATTGTTCTTTTCAAGATTACTTGCTCCGCCACCCAGATAATTTTAACAATGTCATTTATCATGTGATGTAATCTTTTAAAAAATAAATAAAATCGATTTTTAAATGAAAAAATGGATCTTGCAAATTGGTATTTTCTAAATCAGTAAATCTTCAAGTTTAGATGTAATGGTGAAGGAGTTGGAGGAAGGTGAAAAGAATGGCTGTACATACGTTGTGGTTCTATATTTATGAATTGAAGAGGGAAATAACTTATTTTTGGGCATTGACATGGAGAAGAAATCTCAAGCTCCATAGCTAGATCTAGTTGACTTTGCAATTTTATATTTATGAGTGAAGAAAATAACTTTGAACCTTGAATCTAATAACGATTTATTTTAGAAAAGATTAAAAATTCTAAAGGTTCACGATTTGAAATGGAAGTTACCATTGAAGCTTTGAAATGAAAGACAATCGTTCCCAAGCTTCAAGCTTTTTAAATGGCAGAAGAAAGGAAGAAGATGGAAGATTTGTGGGAGAAAAAAACCTAAGAAATGCAAGTTGTAATTGAAAGCCTTAATTTTAGGTTGATTTGGACTTACACGTGGATTCCAAAATGCAGATATGGACTTACACGTGGGCTCTAAAATGTAGATACCATTTTTAGATACATCCTTACGCGCCTATGGGAGGTGAGAACACCTCCTATGATATGTCAGCATTTAAGTGTGTAGAAAATAGAGAGATATGAAGTTCAGGGGGGGAATAGGACACCCATGAAGTTGGAGTTGGGATTTCGAGTGTAGGTTGGGGGGGGGGCTTAGGCCATTTTCTCTATAGTATATTAAAGAATGGTTTTGCAGAACCGCAGTCGGGATTTTTTATACTCAACCCTTTCTTGAAATGATCGGCAATTTATTAGTTTGTCATGCGTCCAATGGTTGTCATGAGTTCCAGCCTAAGTTGTCCGCTTGGGTCCCCGGTCTTTCAGAAGCCACTTTTAGTCAACTAGCGTAGAGCGAAACCAAATCCCAATTTCTAGCGCATTTTGAACTAAATCGACCCAACACCCAAGGTATGTTGGGCCCATGAGAAGCCCACCTTGTGTCTATTTGGTCCATTTGCCAATAAAAAGATAATCATACTTATCTGTTTAAATTTGAAGGATGTATACGTTATTTGGCAAAATATTGTCTCTAGATTTATTCTAATCGAAGAAGGAGCAAGTTATCATTGCAAACAAAAGAGTGGACATCCGGAGATGACAAGAATTTCAAGAAGAAAAGTTTGCCCATGGAGGCATAGCTTAGGATTGTACCCATGTGTAGGACTTATCATTTGTATATGTTTTTCCCTACTATGTATCCTCATTCAGTTTATTCATAAAATTTGTATAAATTTGGATTTTGTGGGAAATATAATGTTTCAAATGACGTTATACATTTTTCAAATAGTTAGGCCTACCCTTGGCACTAAAGGGTCACAGATCTGTTTAAAACGCGCAATATTTGTTTGTGTTATATCTGCTTGTGTGAGTATATTGCTTTATTTGGAGATGTTTTAGTCTACTCTTTTTTGAAATTTTCTAGAAACCCTTAAGCACTAATATCAAGTCACTATCAAAAGTACATCCAAATACTCTCTGAGTCTTTAGTTTCTCAACAAAATTTGAACTTCATTTTCAAATCTTACTTTCTCATTTTTTTTTTAAAAAGGAGGGGTTAACCCTTCATCTCAAATCAAAAAGAGATTCAAGGACCGAACTATGTAGGACCTAAATTCTCCCTTGTGAGACTCGTAAGCAGCCTTCCAAGGATCGGTCTCCATTTTGAGACATTTTATCTTTTCCAACTCTTACAAAGAAATTAGAGCTACGTCTCAATCAAAATAAGAAGTACGATACAATCGACTTTGTCTCAACTCTAGTTGACCTTTTTGATTCACTAATTCCAAAATTAAATAGACACTTTTTTGTCTATTTAGTCATCTCCAATATCCGTGGGCTAGTTTGTCTTCGAATGAAGCGACTCTTGTGTGCTTACAACTTTGGGTGTGATATCTTGTATTACCTATTACCTACACAAACTAACACATTCGCCTTTTGAGTTATTTTTCTTTTCCAGGTACTCAAAACTAATTTGTGTTGACAAATTGGTTGAACATTCAAAGCTCCCTAATATTCCTTCCCCAATTGAATTTTGGTGAAAGAAAAAAAGAAAAAGGACTCAGAATAGTGAGAATATTGGCCTAACTGAAGTTGCTATAGTCCAGCCCCCTACCGTTGAACAAAATGAGTTTATGCACAATTGATGCAACAAATTGCTGAGTTGAGGGTTGAGCTCCAGAAAAACCAAGATTTGTCAATTTCGGTTGTCGATATCTACAATCCAAGCAATGGAAGGCTTCTGCTCCATTTTCCTCCTCTGAATTCAAACTCAGAATATGTCTTAAACAACCCACCCTCCAACCCTGTTCAAAATCCCTCCACCATCGACTTAACTATCCCAAATCTTCATCACACTAGCGCTTGATACCTAACACCACCTCATCTTCAATGCCTGAATCCCAACCCTCAAGTTTTCCCTCCATTTCAAAGCTTAAATGTCAACAATCCTCAAGCATCCACTTTCATGTACCAAACCCCTGCAAAAGGCACTCAAAATCCACCAAGCACTCAATCCTTACCTCCAAAAGTAACTTTTGATATCCCAAACCAAACCGACCACACCTTTACTATACTGCCTATTCCAAAATTGACCACTACAATGAAAAGGAGAAGGAGTGGAGGGCCAAAGATGAAAAGACTAAGTAGATCATGAAGGAAGAGATTGTGAAAGTGATAAAAGAACTTGATTACTCTTCAGAAGAGGTAGGGCTGAACTATGAAAATTTATGCATTCATTCGGATTTGTATCTTCCGAAAGGGTTCAAAGTGCCAAAGTTCGTCACTTTTAATGGAACTGGAAATCCCCTAGAAAATCTGAATGTTTATTGCGATCAACTCATGGGAGTTGGCAAAAATGAAACATTGTTGATGCATCTCTTCAATCTAAGTCTAAATGGAGAAGCTCTGGAGTGATTTACATCACAAGAATTAAAACAATGGACGAGTTGGAATGTACTTGCAAAGGATTTCACTGAAAGATATGGACACAACGTAGAAGTTGCCCCAGATCGCTACTACATAGAGAAGATTAAACAGAGGTCTACCGAGAATTATCGAGAGTACGCTCTTCATTGGAGAAAAGAGGCTGCAAGAGTTCAAGCTCTCGTGTCTGAATGTGAGGTCACTGAAATATATATTCGAACTCAAGAGCTTGAGTACTTTGAAAGAATGTTATGTATGATGAGACAAAAAATTAGTCGAGATCGTCAAAGTGGGAGAAGCTTTGGATGATGGTTTCAAGACTGGAAAGGTCACTAACCTTATAGCATTGCGAGCTAACGGAAAAACTACCAAAAGTAGTGACATAGATATATCAAAGGGAAAAGTAGAAGAGGTATCTGTGGTGACGGTTACCCATATGCAGTCGGCTCCACAAAGGAGATATCAAAACCACAATGTCAATCAGAAACGATTCCCTCGTCCAAACTTTGGGAGGACTCATAAAGTATTTACACCACTAAGAGAATCTCAAACTCAACTCTATGAAAGGTTGAAAGCAATGGGTATGCTCCATCCTATAGAAGGAAGACTAGCCAATCCTTTGGGAAAATTTTACAGCGCTGACCACAGATATGCTTATCATTCAGGAGTTGTTGGACACGACAGAAGAGAATTGTTCAACCCTCAAACAGAAGATTCAAAACATGATCAACACTAATTTGATAAATATTTAGGAAACTAGCTAAAGGGATAACGTATTCGGTGCTTCAGAGTAAGTACAAGACATTTTTGAACAAAGTCATTTGAAGATATTCTTCATCAAAGGTTGAGATGAAGTATGCCCAACATTGGCCAGAATTCTGTGTATCAAATCATTGTTATCTTTCTTTTGAAAATGCACAATTAATCTTATTCATTCATTTTATCGCACATTCCTTGTAATGAACAACGTCTGACCTCTCAAGAATGAGATACGTAGGCTGTCTTTGTTGACCTCGGTCACTCTTTATCCCTTTTTAATACTTTCTTAGAAAAAAATAATCTTACTTTTATTAATGTTTGAGTGGGGGAACTACGTTTCACCTAATTCCTGCCTCAACGCGATACGTAGGCGCGATAACGGCTTGATCATATTTCTCGTATGATTTCCATTTCTCTTTATAATGAAAACTGGGATAGAATATTGGAGAGGATCTCAAAAATTCATTTAAAATATGCTTCTTCAACAAGTCAAGACTGAAGATCAAAATGCAATTGGGTTAATTTTTAGTGGATCTCGAAAAATTAAGATGAAATTTTCTAGAAAATCAAGTTTGCAACTGAGACAGAATTTTTGAGATCATCTAAAAAATTCCACAAAAATACCATTGGCTAATGGACTTATACCTAAGATTATTGAAGCAACCTGGGAAATTTTTTGAGGAGGAACCTCAAAATTCCAGAACGAGCATCCTCAGGAATAACAAAGCAAGTTACAAGAGTTCTTTCATATTTTAGACTGGGACAGAGTTTTTGAGGAAGGTCCTCCAAAATTCCATCAAGATTACATTTTAGAGAGTAGACGAGCGTGCAAGTCAACTGTATGAAAAAGCATGGAGAGAAGACTAACACAAATCAATCTTTCAAACTGTGAATTTTTCTTTGGATGCAGAAATAACAAAGTCACAAAAATGGCAATGTTAAAGTTGTCAAGCATGGAAAAAGACATCATTTATACCCATCGTGGCCTCATCAACAAAACTTAGGAAACTTTCCGTCTCATTTTATCTTCATTTCATTATGTTGCCTCAAGTGATTTATAAATAGTTTTTATTTTTATTTTGCAGGAACATTGACGACAAACTCTAATAGATTCTCTCAAAGTTTTAAGAAACAACGTGTTGAAGGATCGCTAGTGACGAGTCACCATTAGGCTCATCATAGCCTAACCCTGATAAGGCAAATGACTTAATCTAATGCTTTATATTTACTTATATTCTTTACTTCATCCTCGATACTAATGTCTGGTGTCAAGTTTGGTAGGTGATGGTATTAGTAAAGTCAGGATCATATGTGAAATTGACATCAAATCTGAAGATGATCAAAAGTGACACTATTATAGAAGTGTTGCAAGGGAAAATCACCAAGTCCATCACATCAGAAACGATGTTGGAGATTGCAATTTCCTCATGACAGTCAAAGTTATCAAATTGTCACAAGTTTTCGATAATGATTGAAAATGTCAGGAAGATACTCAAATTTTGTTGAGTTTGTCTAATAAGGCACGATTGACTTTAATCTTTATGCAAAACAATTAAGTCATTCATATCGATAATTCTATCTTTCAAAGAGAGAATCGTAGTCGCGACATGCATATATGTCAATATAGTTTTTTTTTTGTTAATATGAGTGTCGCGTAGCAATTTAGGCATACGTGTTTCTTGACATTGTAAGGGTCAAGATTTCAAATTTTGTTGTATCCACCCCATAAGTGGATCATGTGTTTTGATTGGTTGATCAAAAACTTCAGTATATAGTTTTGTTGGGCAATCCACCCCATAAGTGGTTTGTATATTTGTTTGTCCATTTGAGGTTCTTAGTTTTAACTATATTGGAATATTATCGAGTCATCTACTTCATTACAACTAGAATATTATTGAGCATCCACCTTGTTACAATTTGAATATTATCGAGTAGCCACCTCGTTACAGTTGGAATATTATCGAGCAACCACCACGCTGCAGTTGGACTATTATCGAGTCTCCACCTCGTTACAGTTGGAATATTATCGAGCATCCCCCTTATTACAGTTGGAATATTATCGAGTCTCCACCTCATTATAGTTGGAATATTATCAAGCATTCACCTCGTTATAATTGGAATATTATCGAGCCATCCACCTCATTACAATTGGAATATTATCGAGCCATCCACGTCGTTAAAGTTGGAATATTATCGAGCCATCCACCTCATTACCATTTGACAATTATCGAGCCATCCACCTCATTACAGTTTGACAATTATCGAGCATCCACTTCGTTACAATTGGAATATTATTGAGCATCCATCTCATTACAGTTGGCATGTTATCGAGGCATCCAGCTCGTTAGAGTTGGAATATTATCGAGCCATTCATCTCGTTACAGTTGGATAATCATCGAGCCATCCACCTCATTACGGTTGGATAATTATTGAGCCATCTAGCTCATTGTAGAGATAACCGGAGTTTGCCATGCAGAAAACAAGCAATGAAATCTCCAAATCCTCAGCAAATCATGAGTTGTAATAGACATACTACGTTCGAAAGTGGTATCCATTATCTATTCCTCTCAATTCTTCTATATTTTCTCATCTAGTCAAAAAAGATGTTTATGCCTATCCATTAAGAAATACTCATTTGTTATACAAATGCTCTTTCTTTATTATTTGACTTAAACCGCTAGCTAAAGTGGCACTATGTCTACTAATTATTTACTTTGAGTGTGCAGACATATATTGAAAATACCTATATGACATCTTTCAAAGCAAGAGTAATTGAAAGCGTCGTAAGATATGCTGTCACTTCTTTCAATTGCAGTTTCTACTAACAAGTTTATTTTAGTCTTTTGTCGAGAGCATCCAAGAGGATGAATTCTCAAATCAAACCACATGGGCGGACAACATAAAAAAGGATGCAGTACAAGGTGAAACTTTTTCTTAGCAGCGAACTGGGACATCGTCCGAAGAAGAGTACCAAACTCTTAGGACGCGAGCTGAGGAGCGACTTCCACAACAATCAAACCACACCTTTATCGATTTATCAGTTTCTATTTCGCATCCGAAAATTGTGGCTTTCACCAGGAACAACTTTCTAATATTAGTGACAATACATCAAGAGATTTGAAAATTATGTCCATGTAAGTTCTTACTTATGGATGTGATGTGCACCACATTTATGGCTAAGAGGTTGCAAGCCTCTTTTTCATACTCGATTACTTTGTCACTTTTCCAGAACCAAAGGTTATCTTGTATAAAAGATTTCATTTTCAACGGATCTAGTCGAACTATAGGCAACCTAATACGCTAAGTTGAGGGATATGTAGGCGAGCTCGATGTTGAAAATTCGGTTGTACTCTTACATTCTCTCTTAAATCTTATTCCTGAGGATTCTGGTCCCTTCATAATTTTACATCGGATAGCTTTTGAATTCTTTCTAAATCGTGCGTCAAATCAAGCGTATCGAACTACAAGTGGCCTGAATTCTCATATAGCCTGAGATATGTTGGAAACCCACTCCAGGGTTTGGCCATAATTCCTTGAGTCCGTACCAAAAGATCTTTTCTGAAAGATGAAATATGGCCGGTCAAAATTGGATTTGTCAATTTCATTTACCTCAGATTTCTTTCATCAATCCAAGTCAAATGAGGAACTGTTGTTGACACCCAATTTTGGACCTCCACATATAGATTAATCATTGAGTTTCATCAATTTTAAATCATTTAAAATAATTAGTTTTTTTTAAAAAAAATTTAAAAAATACTTTGCAAGTCATTTTTTTAATAGTTTTGTCGCCTTTTATATTTTTCAAATAATATATATGTTTTTATATAATTATGTCATCTTATGAATATTCAAAAAATTATCTCAAAAATATTTTAGTTTTAATTAAATATTTGGTTAATTATTTTATTTCATTGACATTAAGAAACTCATTAATTAAGTTATATTAATTCGTCTTACTTAACTTTTAGCCAATTTTACTCATTGATTCAATTTGGCTATGTTCCATACTTCAATTGGCTATAATTTAGATTCATATGGCCAAAGCAAATTCAATTTTAGCCTGCTTATTTTTAGAAGCCAAATCTTGGGCCTTTTTCTAACAATCGGCAGCCCATCCAACATTCCAATTCACAACAAATTACCCAAGCCCATTTTTTCCTATATCAAACCGACACAACCCACAAAATAACCAAGCATTACATATAACAACATACACCAGCAATACTATACGACCCCACCCCTTTGCGCAACTGAAAAGAAGAATGATGTACACATTCTTCTTTCTTATCCAAATGCGATGAAAACCCAGAATTTCAAGCAAACCCAACCCAGAAAACCTGATCCCAGTCCAGCAGCGAATCTACCTAGCGATCCCGCGTTGACTTCCTCTTATTCCCTCGTACAATTCGTACTATTCTAGCAGCCTTGTCGTCATCCTTCACAGTCAGATGGAGCAATCTCAGTGCCTTCGTCGTCTTTCGCTCAAATTAGACGACTCTCCTTTAATTCCGTTAGGAATTGGTACGAATTCCAGCTGTTGGAACTTTATCTCTTAAGGTTTTTTCAAATTTCAAATAAAAAATACCCCAATTCTTATTCGAATTTCTTCTCATTTTCCCCCCTAAACCAGCCCTAAATTCCCTTTATATAAAACTCTCTTCTACTCATCTTTTAGGGTTAGCCGCATTTCATATATAGAAAGAACAGTTTACAAAAGGGTCCAACATGAAATAGATAAACAAATACACGCGATATACATTCGAAACACATAGAAATATAAAAGAAATCAGTTCAATTTTAGCTTCATTCCCTTGCTCGTTCATAGGAGTTTCTTGAAGTTTCGCATTTTGGTGGTGAAAACTCGTCCTCATTTGCTCGTTTGTTTCGGTTCACTGCCCACTATAAGGTAAATGACCTTTTCTTAATTTGCCGTTCCTCTATGTTTTTCTGTTAAGAAATACTGGCCCAGACGAACAGAAAACCAAACTTGGGCCCAAACGTTTCTTCCCTTTATTTGCTTATTTATTTATTGTTGTGTTTTATTTGTTTAATTAATTTCAAGGTTTTTCTCCAAATCAATGGCCCAAAGATAACTATTTTGAATTAACTATTTAAAATTAAGTAAATATTTTTACTTTCTCTACTTATTCAAGTATGCATATTTTCTTAAAATTGTTTAGCCAAATAGTTAATTACCGGATAACTGCGTGTTAGCGGGCGTTTCGGGTGCTTTCAAACCCTTCCCGAAATCCTAATATGAACCCTGAACCCCCTTTAAATATTTTCATTAGATATTCTGATTTTTAATCTTTTGGAAAAAATCAGTTTTCTTGATTTTTCTTTAAAAATTAAGTGGCGACTCCTTAAAACCGTCGTTTTCTCTTTTTATTATAACACAAAGACCACGCTTCTGGAATTCTATTCTGTACATAAATACAACAACTTTTCAAAGGCATTTCTTTTTAATATATTAGGTTTTAGTTCTTTGACTTTCCCTCAAAATATTCTACTAATAAAATAAGGTTTGTTTTGTGCCTCATCAATATGTAACAATTGTTCTTTTATTTCAGGCCACATTGGATTACAAGTCAATGTTAGAAATAAATCAGGTTTATCGAAATGTTGTACCAAAGTGATAGCGTCAATATATCGCTAACGCATATCTATTGGTCCTCCAGTAAATGTGACAGGAAGGAATGCTTGTTTACGAATTTTAGTAACATCTCTTTCACCCTGTCTTAAGAGATACAGAAGACCTTGGAAAACTTCCATTCGAAATAAGTTTGGATTGAAGAAAAAGAAATCTAGCCTTTGTGTTTCAAAATTTATGAATAGATTAATGATATATTGTTGGAAAATTCTTCCGGTGTGTAAGAGTTCATCATTTTCATCATCTCGCATTTTAATTTTGTAAAAATAATATTAATGGCAAGAGATATTATATATTTTTTTCTTTTGTTGTTCGACCACTTCAACTTCCATATCAACAAAGTTATTTATTCTACACATGTTTTAACACTGGGTAAGTATTCTCGTTCAGAGTAGACATGACAGTTGGTTGTATTCTTTGCCTGTAGTATTTTCTAATGCCACCCATCTTGACCGTATGGAAATAACAATGGATATTGTAAGGGACCATAGCATCCATAATAGTAATTAACTAATTGACTTTTATTACTGTGAGGATATATTTGAATACAAGGTTTCAATATAGTATGTACTCCTTGATCAACCTATATTGCTGAAACTTCTTATGTAGTAGGTAGGCTATATACTCGTTGATCTAAGCCCGAATAACATTTCAGTGCAATGTAATATTGTGATAGTTCTGGTACATCAGTTAGAGATTTTAGGAAGAATGAGTATGCATTAACTTGCAATGTATTCAAAAAAATTACGATCATAGTTTTCTGAATTCTAGCGGAATTAGCAATTCTATTTGCCACCTCATTTTCATTGTCCTGGATGTATAGTTGTAAGTTTTTTCCCTTTCCAGTTGTAGGGTAAAAATAATCAATGAATTTGTATAGTTTTCCTTGAACTCTAAAGGTATATATACCATGATATCTCTTAGCCAAATCTTTGTAATAGTTTACCCCAAGCGAAGTAAAAGAGAACATATGGCTATAAGTCCTAACATACGTTCAAAAATGTTGAGATTCTTCGGAAGAATTTAAAATAAATCTCATAGTTCTATAGGAATTTTGTGTGATGTAACCTTAATTGAGCCACTATTGCAAAAAAATCCAGGAGATTCACACTGAAATCTTTTTGCACCACAAAATTTACAATTTGGGGGAACTTTTAGAGATGTATACTAAGATAAAGATTCATTAACATTTATGTGACGACCTCTATTGGGCCTACTTCCGAAATATCACAGAATTTGTTATAGCTAAAAGGAAAATAGTGAATACTATTCTATGTAAGGAAAATATCGATAAAGACAAACCTTTATTTGATACTGTAACACCCTAGATTCGAGAAGGATCAAATAACAGATTTTTCCAATGCTGCAGGTTCCACCGACAGAGGCCACCCACGGCCCGTGGTTGCGTCCAAAGACTGTAGGGGTGGTCCGTGGTTGGTCACCTCAGCACCTCCCAGAAATGTTCCAGAAAGTCCTGAACCACGACAGGACCTACGGACCGTAGGTGGGATCACAGTCTATGCTCCAGGCCTGTGGTTCAAGGTCCCAATTCGCTTTCTCTGAAGCCAGACAACGGACTAACAAGACGGACTGTCAGTCAGACCACGGTCCGTCAGTCAAGTATGATGGGTCAGCAGTCAACTTTCAGCTTAGAGGTAGTTAGGTCTTTTCCTAATTATGTTATCCCTAAACTACGTCATTTTGGTTAGTTTTAGGCTAATATCGTATTCAGAACCTACTTTAAATGATTATTCACCAAAACTTAGAGAAAATAGAGGAAAGAGAAGCGCCAATTTTCCCTCAAGAACACGTAACAGGTTTTCTTCAGTTCCATCCCCGAAATCAATCTCCATAGATTTCATCACCAGGTATGTGAAATTTCACTGGTGGGTTCATTTCATCCACTAGGTCCATAGAATTCAGTAAGGTTCTTGATTCTCTATATCTTGTTTAGACCTAGTGTTTCTAAAACCTTGGAGAATTGTTGTGATTTAGCTAATATATTGTTCTTAATCAGATTATCATGTATTTGAGGAAACGTTGCTTAGATCCTTGCATGAAACTCAGAACCTAGTACTGTAGTTTCTCTTAGTTCATGCATTACACTTGCTAGGCTAGTCAAAAAGACAAACATAGTCCAATTTTCGAATGTTACATTGTCAGTCTTAAATGTTGCATTCTTAAATTTGCATGTCAGAATATTGAGCTATCAAGTATTTCAGTTGTGTTTTGTCATACACATTTCTAGTTGGGAGTAGGCTTAGCACCGAGTTGGACTAGGGTTCAACGTACCCTTATAGTCCTAAAACAACGTGCCTCTGTAGGAGTATAAGTCCTATTTGTTGGGCATCTGATTTATTGATCACGTCAGTCTTGCCTACCCCTAGCAAGGTATATGGGGTCCTCTCGATAGGGTGTACACATCACACTTTACGTTTAGCTCACGTGGTTTAATGTCGGTTAATCGTAGCTCCCATAATTAGACTCTCAGTGCATTTGACCAGGTTTTCAGTATATAATTTAGCGTTCAGTTCAACATGTTATTTTCAAGATTAGTACTTGGTCATTGCATTCATCTTAGCTTTTTAGTTATATTTTAGCATTTAGATTATGTTCAGAATATATCATTGCTCATTTATGCTTTATTCAATTTATATATTTTATTTAACTACTATATATATCATGCATGCTTAGTACATTCTGAATATTCATGCATACTCTGCACTACATCCTTTCATGGTGTAGGTTAATGTACTCAACATCTATATCACGCTTAGATCGACTATCGGTCATCATTCAGCAGCTTCAGTGGTAAGTCCTCATACTTCAAGGACAATAAACATATTTTTCACATTATGTCTTTCATTTAAGTTTTTAGTTTTGCTAGGGTTAGTTGGGGCATGTCCTAGCAAGTCAAGTTAGTAAAGGCTTTTTCAAACATAGTAGTATATTCAATTTTAGTTTTGAGTGATTGTTCAGTATCACTAAACTCTTAGTACATTATATATATATATATATATATATATATATATATATATATATATATATTAAGATAAGATGGGTATTCCCCACTTTCAGCTATCTATTGATTTAGTTTCCGCATTAGTTCATGTTATTTTAGTATCTTTTCAGTATGCTTATTGATATGATAGCTTTCAGGGTTAGCTTGGGGTTAATTGTTATCCTAGGTCCAATGTTACGTTAGGAGGGTAGCTTTGGGGCTTGACAAATTTGGTATCAGAGCATTAGGTTCAAGAGTCCTAAAATGTGTCAAAGCCACAATAAGTAGATTCTCTTTCATGGGTGTGAAGTGCACCACATCTATGAGAGGGAGGCTACAAAGTTTTTTAAGAATAATGTCACTTTCCTTGATATTCTTATCATGCTTGAGTATGAATTCTATTCAATCTCCTTCTAACTACTGCTCTTCACATTTTGGAAGATGCCTCCCAGAAAAGCTAACGCAAGGAATCAGCCAGTAGCTCCAGCAGACCCATTGAAGGAGTAAGTCATGCATGACGAGCACAAGTACTTGCTCAGGCCATGACTACCCAGGTAAATGAGTAGGCTGTGGTCCCAGCTCTGCCACAGATTAACACTACTTTAGCAAGAATCCAAGACTTCACTCGGACCCTACAGAGTTTCATGAGTCAAAGTGAGAAAAAGATCCACAAGAGTTTCTCGACAACATCTAAAAGGTAACAAACATTATGGGCATCACTCAAGTTGATAGTGTAGATTTCGCTGCCCATTAGTTGAAGGGAGTGGCCTAAACTTGTACCAACAGTGGAAAGAATCTTGTGGTTTTAATGCATTTCTATAAAAATTTTCAGAACCCTTCTCAGTCTCTACTCTAGTTGGTGACCCATTTATAGCTAGATGGGTATACAGAATGTGCCCTGCCACAGTCTCATAGAAAGTCACCTCATAAGATCTTGTAGAGTTAGAAATGTTAGATTTCGATATCATTCTAGGCATTGATTGGTTACATTCCTGTTATACCTCAGTCGATTGTAGAACTAGGATCATTCTATTTTAGTTTCTAAACGAGCGAGTCTTAGAGTCGATGGGTAGTAGCTCAATGCCTATGGGTCGATTCATCTCTTACCTTAAGGCCATAAAAATAATAATTTCCAAAGGATATATCTATCATCTTGTTCAGGTTAAGGATTCAAATTCCAAAACACCAACTCTTGAGTCAGTCCCAGTAGTGAATGAGTTTCCCAAAGATTTTTTAAGAGTTCATCCCAAAAGGGAAATCGACTTCGAAATAGATCTTCTCACAGATACCCAGCCCATTTTGGTTCCTTCTTACATAATGGCTACAACTAAGCTCAAGGAATTGAAAGAACAATTGAAAAAGCTTCTAGATAAGGGTTTCATCAGACCTAGTATCTCACCATGGGGTGCTCCAGTGTTGTTCGTGAAAAAGAAAGATGGTTCTCTCAGAGTGTGTATTGACTATCGTTAGTTGAAAAATGTCACTATCAAGAATAAGTATCCTATCCCCATGATTGATGACTTGTTCGACCAACTTCAGGGTGCAAGTTGCTTTTCAAAGATAAACCTCACATCTGGTTATCATCAGCTCAGTGTCAGAGACAGTGACATTTCGAAGAAATAGTGACTGAAGACAACCTTTAATGACTCGATATGGTCACAATGAATTTGTAATTATGTTTTTTGGACTAACAAATACTCATGCAGCTTTCATGGACTTAATGAACGGGGTGTTCAAATAATATTTGGACTTGTTTGTTATCATCTTTATCGATGATATCCTCATTTATTCTCGGAGTGAGGAGGAGCATGAAACTCATCTGAGAGTTGTTCTGCAAACTCTCAAAGATCGCTAGATATTCACTAAGTTCAGCAAATGTGAATTCTAGTTATAGTCGGTCGCTTTCCTTGGTAATGTGGTATTTAGCGAAGGCATCTGAGTGGATTCTCAGAAAATTGAGGCAGTTAAACACTAGCCCACACCCACCTCCCTAATAGATATTAGAAGTTTCTTGGGTTTGGCCTATTATTATAAGAAATTTGTTAAATGATTTTCATCCATATCTTCCCCATTGACCAAGTTGACTCAGAAGAAGGTCAAATTTCAGTGATCTGATGAGTGTGAGAAATGCTTCTCAAAACTGAAGACTAGGTTAATTACTACTCATGTCTTGACTCTACAAAGATGGTTCAGATGGGTTTGTAATTTATTGTGATGCATCTAGGTTCGGCGTAGTTTGTGTGTTGATGCAGCGAGGTAAGGTTATAGCTTATGCTTCTAAATAGCTTAAGGTCTATGAGAAGAACTAACTGACTCATGACCTCGAGCTTGCAGCCGTAGTATTTGCCCTAAATATTTGGAGAAACAACTTGTATAGTGTTCATGTTGATATGCATAGAGCATAATAGCCTCCGATATGTGTTCATACATAAAGAGTTGAATCTCCGTCTGAGTAGATGGCTTGAATTCCTCAAGGACTATGACATGAATGTGCTTTACCATCCTGGTAAGGCTAATGTAGTGGTTGATGCTCTCAGAAAGGTGTCTATGTGTAGTGTAGCACATGTTGAGGATGAAATCAAAGACCTAGCCAAAGATGTTCACATGCTTGCTTGCTTAATATTTTGCCTTACTTACACATCAGATAATGGGGTGATAGTTTAGAATAGATCAAAATCTTCACTGGTAGCGGAGGTTAAGGAAAAACAGGATAGTGATCCTATGTTACTTTAGTTGAGAGGTGTAGTTCATCGACATAGAGTTGAGATTTTCTCCCAAGGGGGAGATGGTGTGCTTTGTTACCAGGGTCACTTATGTGTTCATAATGTGGGCAAGTTAAGGCAGCAGATCTGTACCGAAGCTTATAACTCTAAGTATTCTATTCATCCAGGTGCCACTAAAATGTACCGTGATGTACGAGAAGTCTTTTAGTTGAACGACATGAAGAGAGACATAGCAAATTTTGTGGTTAAGTGTCCAAATTGTCAACATGTTAACATAAAACATCATAAACCAGGAGGTATGACTCAAGAGATAAACATTCTTACATGGAAGTGGGAAGTGATAAACATGGATTTCATTACAGGTTTACCTCGTACTCGCAGACAACATGACTCCATTTGTGTAATAGTAGACAGAGTTACTAACTCCGCTAAATTTTTGGCTGACAAGACTACAGACAGGTTGAATGGGGTTCCTTTTTCTATCATCTCAGATAGAGGTCCCCAATTTACCTCTATTTTCTAGAAATCATTTAGAAAGGTCTTGGTACTCAGGTAAATCTCAGCACAACATTTCATCCACAGAAGGATGGTCAGGAAAAATGTACCATTCAGACCTTAGAGGACATGTTAAAAGGCTACGTGATTGATTTCAAGGGAAGTTTGGATGATCACCTACCTCTGATAGAGTTTGCCTATAATAATAGCTTTCATTCCAGTATTTAGACGGCCCCTTATAAGACACTATATGGGCGTAGATGCAAGTCCCCGATTGGTTGGTTTGAAGTAGGTTAAGCAGCATTGATTAGGCCAGATTCGATTCAAGAAGCTATCAAAAAGTGCAGCTCATCAGAGATTGAATTAAGATAGCTCAGAGTCGTCAGAAGTCCTATGAATATGTGATGAGAAGGAACTTCGAGTTTGAAATCGATGATTGGGTTTTCCTGAAACTGCCACCTATAAAGGGGTTAGGAGATTTGTCAAGAAAGGGAAGCTCAGTCCTAGATATGTAGGTCATTACAGGATCCTAAAAGGGTTGGTAATGTGGCTTACGAGTTAGATTGGCCGGAAGAACTAGCAAGGGTTCATCCAGTCTTTCGCATTTCCTTATTGAAAAAGTGTGTGGGTGATCCAACATCAATTGTACAATTAGAGAGTGTGGTCGTGAAGGATGGTGTTACTTATGAGGAGGTTCCAGTTGAAATTCTTGATTATCATTTCCGTAGGTTGAGAAATAAATAAGTAGCTTCAGTGAAGGTTTTGTGGAGGAGTCAGTTCGTAGAGGGAGCTTCTTGGGAAGCAGAAGAAGCAATGAAGGCCATGTATACTCATCTCTTTCCTTCCAATTCCATTTCAACTTGAGGTAATAGTTCCTCTCCAGTCTCTTAGTTTACTCTTGTGCAGTTTTAGTCTTAGTATTATGTTCATTCAGTTGTTCTTGCATTTTCACCATATTTGCATGTTCTTGGAACTCAGTTCACTCAGATTTTAGTACTTAGTGGTAGAGATTGCGCTATTTCCCTCCATACTCAACTAGTTTAGACTTCATTCGAGGACGAATGTTCCCAAGGGGAAGATAATGTAACACCCCAAATTTGAGAAGGATCAAATAATAGATTTTTGAATGTTACAAGTGCCACTGACTGAGGCCACCCACGGCCCGTGGGTGGGACCATAAACCGTAGGTATGGTCTATGGTTGGTCACCTCAGCACATCCATGAAATGTTCCAGAAAATCCTGAACCACGATGGGACCTAAAAACGATAGGTAGGACCACGGTCAGTGGTTCAAGGTCCTTGTTCTCCTTCTCTTAAGTCAGACGACAGACTGACAGGACAGACCGTTGGTCAGGGTCCGTAGGTTGGCAGTTGCTTTTCAACTTTGGAGTAAATTGGTCTTTTCTTTATTATTCTATCCCTAAACAACGTTGTTTTGGTATGTTTTAGCATACTATCCTAGTGAGAACCTACCTTAAACGATTAATCACAAAAACATAGAGAAAAAAGAGAAAAAAGAGGTGCTAGTTTTCCCTCAAGAACACGCAACATGTTTTCCTCTGTTCTAGCCCCGAAATCGAAGGATTTCTCTATAGATTTCATCACCGGGGATGTGGGATTTCACTAGTGTGTTCCTTTCATCCACTAGGTCCCTAGAATTCAGTTAGATTGTTGATTCTCTATATCTAATTTAGACCTATGGTTTCCACACAATTGGAGAATTGTTGTGATTTATTTGATATAGTGTACTTAATCAGATTACCATGTTTTTTGTAGAATCATTGTTTAGTTCCTTGCAAGAAACTCAGAACCCTAGTTGTGTAGATTCTCTTAGTTCATACATTACCCTTGATAGGTCAGTTAAATAGATAAACATGCTATAGTTTCCGAATTTTACATTGTTAGTCTAAAATGTTGCATTCTCAGATTTGCATGTCAGACAATTGAGGTATACAATATTTGAGTTATGTTGTACCATACACATTTCAAGTTGGGAGTAGGCTTAGCACAAATTTGGACTAGGTTTCACCGTACCCTTATAGTCCCAAAAATACATGCCCCTATATGAGTCTAAGTCCCATCTGTTGGGTATCAGATTTATTGATCATGCTAGTCATCCCTTTATACCTTTGGCAAGGTGTAACACATTACTAGAAAATAGACCTATAGCTACGGTTCTAAAACTGTTGCCATAGACAACAAAATCGTTGCAATAGTACTATTGCGACAGTTTTGGACCCGCTACATCTGCTCGCGTTGCAACAGGCCTATAGCAACAATTTTATGCAACGGTAGGCAACCCGTTGCAATAGATTGTCTATTGCAACGGTTTACACAAGTGTTGTTGTTTCCTTATCTATAGCAACGGTTAGTTAGTCTACAAGTACGATCTGAAATCGTTGCAATATTATGTTTATGCGACGAATTTTGAGGCTATTGCAACGTTTTTTATGCTATTGCTACAAATATTGTGGAGCTGTAGCAACAGTTATCTAGAACTATAGTATCAGTTATTTAGAGCTATAGCAATTGTAGGAACTAATGCAACAATTATTAGGTGATTTATTACAATAATTATTTACTTATAATATAGTATAATACACTAAAATTTATATAAAATGCGAAAGGAAAGTAAATCAACAAAAACAAAAAACTGATCCAAAATATCTAGTTTATATTAATCATGTGTTAAAAATATATACAAGAGAGTACGAGTATATAAAGTGACTGTCCTAAAAGAAATTTTATCAAGAATATGTGAGGGCCTTGCATGACCAATCAATACTAAGGGTAAGGTATTCATCTGCCTCATATTGCTTTGCTTCACCTACAAAAGGTGATAATAAATGATTCAGAAAAATGGTTATCAAAATTACAAACTAGTAGCCTGATCTGTGCATAAAAATCAAAAAAAATTATAAGCTTAAGTCCCAAGACATT
This sequence comes from Solanum commersonii, assembly GCA_029007595.1. Taxonomy (NCBI): domain Eukaryota; kingdom Viridiplantae; phylum Streptophyta; class Magnoliopsida; order Solanales; family Solanaceae; genus Solanum; species Solanum commersonii. The sequence goes on from JAJTWQ010000007.1 coordinate 1,862,618, forward strand.
ACATAGAAGATATAGTTAAAAGTTGAAATGCACTTTCATGTAAAATGAAAAGCGAAAAGTAAAATATTAGTCATGCTAAACACAATAACAATATTGGCATGTTTTAATCATGCAAAACGTTGCAGCCACAGTTATTGTAATAAGGAAAAATTGACGAACTAACTAAATAATTCCATGTATATTTCACCTATCAAGTTAAGGAATATTTCTCTAAATAGAAGTCAATTCATACCAGAACTTAGAGAAGTTTAAGATACTATAAGATGCAGTTTATAACAATCAGTAAAGACTTCACAATATAAGTAATTTCTAACTACAAAACTAATTATAGATGAAATACTTACCAATTTTAATTTGTATAACGGAACAATTGAAAAAGGGTATGGCAAATTGATGATGATAAAGATAATAAGATGTTTGGCATAGAAATATTGATATACTTGGAGGACATGAGAAATCCCAAGAAGAACAGGGTAACAACCTCTGCAACAATATGTTGAACCATTGAAGCTGGTTAAAATAGTCTTTAAAGCAACATTTTAGGTGAAAAAAATGCAGCAGTAGTTGGCTAAAAACAACAGCAACAATTTGGCTCAAATCTTCCCAAGTAGATTATTGAACCATTAACAATATCATGAAGGCTAAACTTATGACAAAAAATGTTAATGTTAAGAATGAGAGACCTGCAGTTGGGATACTCATGTAGCAATTGGAGCATGTCAATATGCTCGATGTAGAAAAGCGGCGAAAAGATATATTCCTCTTTTATTCTCACGGGATTTGAAGGTGAGGAAAATTTTGTAAAACACCTAAATAATTTGCTGCTAAAAGAGTGAGTACAGGTACTAGGCAAAATAACATAATGTTTCACTAAACAAATAGTTTTCACTGATAGTGAACACAAAATATCCAAGGAATAGAAGTAAATTACACGGTTCCTTTAATGAGATGTGGTTGGCGAGTTGGTGCACGTATGGGGTTACATAAGTAAGTGGAAATGCATCAATTACGTATGGTTTTAATCTGAAAATTAAAAGCATGGGAACTATAGGAACTATGGGAAATATACCGATTACCGCGAGTTAAACTCTTTCCCAAGAGACTCCATGATAAGTTGTTGTAAATATGCATTGAATAGCAATAAACCTGTCTTTGTATGAGAGGAGAATCATATCCAGCAAGATAAGAAATAGCGTATCCACATAGTCAAATACACAACTATATTTTCTTCTAGTTTCGCAACCACAAGTCTGAAGGTGAACCAAACCTTGGATCCAACTCAATCAATTTTCCAGTACCAACACAAAGTAAGTGTTGTCGCCGGGTTATCCCGATTGTGATGACAAATAATAAGTTGGTACAATTGCCATCATCAGCTTGTTCTAGTACAAATAAAAAACAGATTCTTGAAGTAAATAAGAGAAAAGGGATAATGGCCCATCTTATCTATTCACGAAGTCCATACAAAAAGAAACTATGGCTCCCATAATTCTACAATGAAATTTATTTCAATTGTATGTACTTGTAAGATTTACTAACTATTCTCAAAACTTCAAATACAAAAGAGTCAACTTTTATATTCCAAAAGCAAATAAAAAGGGCCATATAGTCATACCACAGTTGTCTTGTGTCCTTCGCCAATCAATGCAACACCAGCACACGTCTCTATTATCAACTCCCTGGAGTGAAATGATATATGAGGCGTAATGGGATGCAAATACGATACTCATCAGAAAGCTACTCCACATAATGGCAAAAAATATGAAAGAAAAATAAAAAAGAACCTGAGCTCAAAGTCTTTTTTTATGAATATCACACCAGCTTCACGAAAGGCCATCTTTAACTTCTAGCAAGCCATATCGGGTTTCTGGAGTGCCTCCACTCTAAGTAACATTGATAATGATCAAAAACAAATAGAGACAGTCAAAAAATGAACAAAGCTAAGATTTTTATAAATTAAGATAATTCGAGCAGAACAAGAGGCAATCGAGACCAATAAACTACGCCCTCAATTGCAAAATCAGCCATACAACTCCTCTATTTAAGTTATCTGTCAACAAAAATTAGCAAACAAAGAATTGGCGTTTAGCTGAAAATGAGAGAACAGAGTTAACACCAACTTATCTTACCACTGATGACATCATTTGCAAGGCGAAAAACAACAAAGTTAGTTCTGCTAAGGCATCCAAAACACTTGATAGAGTAGTGAATACACATACCACGATTGTTTATTCACTAGTCTTGTCTTTTCATAAAAAAAATAATGGGTAATTTGAATAGCTTATAAATCAATATATGAAACTTCTCTATCAGTAGCTACACTAATTCTTGTTTATCTAACACTAAAGTCCTCATCTCTACTACCATATGCAAGCTGGAAATTCGTATGAATTGCATTTGTATTTACATTTTGATCGGTTCATAGCATTGATAATAGAGATGTCGAATTCACCAATACATAGCTATATGGATATAGAGGGATTCTCTTTCCTATGCAAACATTGAAACCAGTTATAGTGTTAACCATAAAGCGTTCAATAGCTCAACTTAACCACTTTTAGAAAGCCAAGGGAAGAGCAGCAAAGCTTAAAGTACTATTGGAACTCAACATATCAGTTAAGATTAATGATTCTTGTAGTCCTACAGAAAAATGAAATCAGTGTGTGCCAATTCTTACAAACCCCTAATATGTCCTTTAAAAAATGATATCAGTCAAATAAAATCAGCGATGCCAATTCTCTATGGTTCAAAAAACGAATTGAGAAATAAATTCTAAGGGTCTTCACGATTTTTCATCCTACAAATCTAGTGATTTCGAAAAAACGTACCTTGATGAAAAAGGAAATAAAATCATGCTGATACTTGCTCACAAGAGATGACCAAGGAATTGATAAAACAATACTAAAAAAAGACAGTGAAAAGCCCTAACCAAAGATTAGGTCTAGATATGCTAAATGGAAACCAACCCGGAGAAGAAAATTGTTAGCACCTCCATGGTATCACTGGAAAATGAGATTGGTTCGATGTCTTTGTTACATTAGTATCTTAGACATACCTTTTGTGGCGAGACTTCTGCATCTTATTCTACACTTGGATAAAAGTGTAGAGATAATAGAAATTAGTAAAAAAAAATGTTTTAAAAAATCACTCACTAATATTCAGCAAAACTAGAGCGGTAAAATAAGGTGGAAAAATTAAGTTGTTGCAATTTTTTCAAAGAACCGTTGCAATAAATACATCTATTGGGATGGTTAATCTCACTGTCACCATATATACACCTACTACAACGATTCTCAAACTTATGCAACGGTTTATTTATAAAAGTGTCTCCATAGAGGTCATATCCTTATGCAACGGTCGTAACCGTTGCCATAGAGAACTTATAGCAACAGTTATGGAACTGTTACAAAAAACACTGTTGCCATAGGTCAAATTTCTAGTAGTGACACCTTAGAAATTAGTAGGCTAAACTAGAGCTTAATGTGAGGGCTAGATTGATCAATGTAACTTCCCGTACTTAAAATAGATGATTTTGTGTTCGAACGTCAAGGTACCACCCCGTAATGACCAACCATGGGCCCTTGAGGAGGACCCTAGCAAAATGCCTGGTAGGGACCAATGGCAGGACCCACGACCTGTTGGTGGATCCACTCCCCATGGGTGGAGAATCTGTGGTTTGGCCAAAAGCCCTAGAAACCAAATCACGGTTGACTAGCACGAATCGTGGGTCCATCCATGGCCCGTAAATGTGGTCTCGTGGATGGTGACCTGGGAGCAATTTTGGTGGTTAAGTGTAGGGGTATTTTGGGTCTTTCCAGTTTTAATTAAGATTAAGTGGTGTCATTTTACCTTAATCTAGACCGCCTATATAAGGATTTTAGACCCCTAAATTAACTCATTCAACTCATTATTCTAAAAACCCAAATCATTTCCCAAAACTTCATCGTCACAAGATATTCTCTATCTAGAACTAAAAAAGAAGAAAAAGAAGGAAGTTGGAGCTAGGATTCAAGAAGAAAGGCTATTCACACCGAATTCATTGGGCTTCATTGATATGGTGTGGTAGCTTTCATCCATGGATATAATTCATCCATGGAACTCCTTCAAAATCCCAATTTCAAAGGTAGAAATCCGCAATAGTTAGGGTTTGATTCCTAAGTCATGGGTTCCTTTAAAAATCAATTTTAATGATTGAATTATGTTATATTATGTATAAATTGGTCATTTCTTAAGGTTTTTATGTTGTAATCCCCAAGAACTCATGAAATCCCCAAATTTTCCAATAATGATCTTGTGATGTGAGTCTTTATTGGTGAAGGGAGAATGTTATGAAAATTATGCATATAGTGATTGAGTTACTTGAATTATGATGATATCCATGTCTAAAGTTTGATGTGTTGATTGAAAGTGCACTTTGAACCTTGAAAGGGAAAGTATGTGAGTTATACATGATCTTATGAAGTATATGTATATGCTTCAAGAAAACTTTGAGAGTGAACTGTCTATGATTATGATGTATTTGTTTTGTTAGGGAAAGGATATTCTCATATACACAACTATGCGTGAATGTGATATGTTGTGAATGGTTTTCTCACATATTAAAGATTCTAAGGTCAAAAGGCTTTCTCACCTATTGAATCTATATGTAGACATGGACGGTGAAAGGTTATTCTCACACATGATCTAAGAGCTATCTTATGAACTAAGCATAGATTGAGTGTCAAGACATTCTTCCATGAATATGAACTTAAGTCAAAAGTTAATATGTACTCTGTGGGAATTGACGCTTAGCACCGGGTGGATCCTTTTACACTAGTTTTGTCCGGCTTTCCAATGGAATCCTTTTACACTAGTTGAGTTTGGGTTCCCAAAGTATGTCTCATGAGATGGAAGCCTTTTATGCAAGTTGAGTCTGGGTTTCTAGTAGCAATTTCCTTATCCCAAAAACTATGTGCCCCCATAGGTTATTTAGCTAGTGGATCCACCCAAGCTTAAAAGTATGTTTCTACCTTAGGCAAGTAGGACAACCCTTTTCGTTGTGGTTAACACCGGATTCCATGTTAGGCTCACATGTTCTCATGTTGGTTAAATGCTTATTCCCACAACAATAAGAACAATAATATGAATTATGAGCTATGGTTACTCAAGGATCATTTTTATGAGTTTTCAAAGGCTTTTAAAGATGATTATGATTCTGGTGACTATGTTTATAACTTATGCCCTTTCCACTATCCTTATGATGATCTTTAAATTTGATAAATTGCATACTTTCAAATGAAATGTCTCTTTATGTCTGTTTTCAATGTTTTTATGCATGGCTATCATGCTTAGTGCTTTTTTGTATTAACGCATACATTGCCTACATTTTTCCCAAGTGTAGGGTCAAGTTCTCATGGTGATCATTCTAGTTGTTAGTGCTTGGACATAAATATCTTCCAAGCTTGTTAGTGAGTCCTCATGGTCTGAGGACAACTTTTTCTCATGATGCAGTTTTGTTTCTTGTATCTTCCTTTTTGTACATGTTGTATGGGCTAGGGCCTATTTCATTCAAACATTATAATATATGGCTCTGTTGAGACTTAGTGTCTAGACTTCCGCTTTTCTTTTATGAAAATTTTAGACTTGAAATCTGTTTTACTTTTATTGTTCTATTGCTTATGTTATGTGAGCTAAGTGGCTTGTATGTAGTCCTTCGGAGGTTCTATATGGCATGTTACATCTAGGGGGTACCCCTGGGTCGTGAGAAACTTGGTAATCAGAGCACAAGGTTTAGAATGATTCTAGGATTATGTCTCATAAGCCACATCTAGTAGAGTCTTGTTCACGAGTGTGAAGCGCACCATATTTATTAATGAGAAGCTACAATATACTTAGGAAATTCCACATCTTTCATTACTTTTAAGTCATGCAATAGAGTTTAACTTGATAAGGTCTTTCTCCTAATCCATACTCGGTGCTCTACAGGATATGACTACTCGAAAGGCTTTCACAAGAAGTAATGAGGAACACATTGTGAAGCAACGAGCTACTCTTCAAGCTCCTCAAGCTCCGGTTGATTCTCTAGTCAAAAATGTTACTCATATGGGGTTTAGGGTGACTATTTATATTTTGGCTAAAGTCGTGATGGCTCAAGCCAACAGAGAGGTGATTGATCTTATGAACCCTAATGTGAATTCCGCGCCTTCAAGAGTGAGGGGCTTTACTAGGATGAACCCTCTAAAATTTCATGGTTCCAAAGTGGAGGAGGACCTTAAAATGTTTATCGATGAGGTCTATAAGGTAGTTGCTATTATGGAGGTGACTTCGGAAGAAAAGGTGGAGTTAGCCGCTTACCGATTGAAAGATGTTGCTAAAGTGTGGTATGCTCAATGGAAGGAGGGAAGGATGGTAAGAGTGGGTCTCGTTGAGTGGGAAGTGTTTAAATCAGTGTTTCTTGATAGGTTCTTTCTTCTTGAGTTGAGGGAAGCTAAGATGCAAGAGTTCATTAACTTTCGTCAAGGGAGTATGAGTGTGAAGGGACATGCTCTAAATTTCACCCAACTATCTAAGTATTCTCCAACTATAGTGGCAGATTTGAGTGCTAAGATGAATAAGTTTGTGATGGGAATGTTCGACATAGTAGTCAAAGAATGTCGAACGACAATGCTTGTGCAAGATATGGATTTTTCACATCTCATGGTGTATTCCCAATTAATGGAGGAAGAGAAACTTAAACAAAAGAATAGAGAGGTGAAAAGAGCTAGTACCGGTAATGGGAACTTCTCCAAGGCTATGTTCGATGGACAAGGTCGACCAAGGTTTAGACAAAAGTTTTCCAACCAAAGTTCCTATAGTGCTCCTCTAAGGTTCAACAAGGATAGGGTGTCAAACCCCAAACCCCAATGAGGTAATGGTGGTGATTCTTATGTGACTAGGTCTACTTGGGTCAAGTGTGGAAGAAAGCATGATGGTAAGTGCCTAGTTGGCATAGATGGCTGCTTTAGTTGTGGAAAGAGTGGTCACATAATGAGAGATTTTTCGATGCTTAAGATTCAATAAAGAGAGGGCAAGAAAGCTTCTCTTAGTGGTTCAAATTCCAATGCTCCCAAGCAAAAACACTTTTATACTCTCCAAAACTGAGGTGAACAAGAGAATTCTCTGGACGTGGTCATCTATATATTAAAAGTTTTCCATATAGATGTGTATGCTTTGTTAGACCCCAATGCTACTTTGCCATTTGTAACGTCATATGTGGCTATTAGATTCGATTTTCTCCCTGATGTGTTGTTAGAACCTTTTTCTATCTCTACTCTAGTTGGTGATTTTGTGGTGGATAAGAGGATTTATGGAAGATACCCCATTTCCCTATCTCATAGAGTTACTCTTGTTGATTTGGTAGAGCTTGACATGTTAGACTACGATGTTATACTTGTTATGGATTGGCTGCACTTTTGTTATTCGTCGATTGATTGTAGAACTCGTGTGGTCAAGTTTCAGTTCTCGAATGAGCCTATCCTTGAGTTGAAGGGGGGAAATTCTATGCCTAAAGGTCAGTTTGTCTCATGTTTGAAGGCTATAAAGATGATCTCCAAAGGAAGTATTTACCATTTTGCTAGGGTGAGGGATCTGGATTTTGAAATCCCTACTCTTGAGTCGGTCCTCGTTGTAAATGAGTTTCCGTAAGTGTTCCCAAATGATCTACCCGATATTCTTCAAGAGCGGGAAATAGACTTCGGTGTTAACCTTCTCCCAGGTACGCAACCTATCTCTATTCCTCCTTATAGAATCTCCCCGACTGAGTTAAAGGAGTTGAAAGAACAATTGAAGGATCTGTTAGACAATGGTTTAATTCGACCGAGTATCTCTCCATTAGGTGGTCCATTGTTATTTTTTAGAAAGAAAGATGGGTCTCTTCATATGTGCATCAATTATAAACAATTGAATGAGGTGACAATTAAGAACAAGTATCCTCTTCCAAAGATAGATAATTTGTTTAACCAATTTCAAGGGGCTAGTTATTTATCTAAAACTGATCGTCGTTCGGGTTATCACCAATTGAGGGTTAGAGGTGTTGACATTTCGAAGACAGAACCCCAGACTCGGTATGGTCATTATGAATTCCTAGTGATGTCGTTTGTTTTTAACTAATGCTCCGGTGGTGTTTATGGACTTGATGAATAAAGTGTTTAGGCAATACCTAGAAATGTTTGTGATTGTGTTTATCAATGATATTTTCATCTATTCAAGGACTGAGAATGAGCATGTTGACCATTTGAGGATTGTGTTGAATAAGTCTTCTGCTAAGTATTGAGTCTGGCCAAGGGTTCACTTGGGGATAGCAATGGTTCTCAAGTGTCGGCCACCTCTAGGGTGTATGCTCGAGCCGTGACATACTTGATATCAGAGCATAGAGTTCAAGAGTCCAAGGGAGTCTATCAAGCTATGTATGTAGAGTCCTATTTACCGGTGTGAAGTGTGCCACATCTATAATTAGGCGGTTGCGACATTTAGAAACAATATCACTCCTTTCTTACTCTTTTCGTGCGATAGAGTTCAACTCTATTAAGTTTCTTTCTAATTAGTTCTTGCACATATCTTTCAAATCATGCTTCCACGAAGAGTTGTTCGAGGTCGTCCCGCTACAAGGAATATTGATCCTTAAGATCAAGGGGTCCCCAATGCACCAGAAGTGCAACCCCAAGGGGAGGTCACTAATGTTGAGTTTCGAGATGCTATATGGATGTTGACTCAAGTGGCGTCCAACCAAGCTGGACAATAGAGAGGAGGTCAACATGAAGTGGCTGATATATCCATAATGCAAGAGTTCTTAAGGTTGAATCTTCCAGATTTCACCGGTTCCAGTGTTACTAGGATCCAATAATCTTTGCGAAAGAGCTACAAAAGGTTTTTGAGGTTATGCATGTTGCTGATTCTGAGTTAGTGGAACTAGCTACATACCAATTGAAGGGTGTTGCTAGAGTATGATAACACCAATGGAAGAAGAGTAGAGCTGAGGGTTCACCAATTACGAGCTGGGCTACGTTTTCCCCATTTGCGTCTCAAGTTGCTTTTGGAAATCGAGTGAGATGTCACCGTTTGATTTAGTAAAGAGATATCAGCCTTCATCTCCTTGAGTACCCTATCCATTCTTTCTACCTTGTTCAGGATGCGGGAAGCATATCCTCGGTCTCAAAGCTTTTTGGGTTGGCATTTTGTTATTTCGGTTTTGACCGTTCATAAGGAGGCACATAACGATCTCTTTCACGATCCCTATCTCTCCAATTTGCACCCCTATCACGCCAATATCGATCCCGATCTCTCAACGACCATAACGATCATTGTTACAACATTGGTTCCCGCCCGACCTAGGATAGCTCCAAAGAGAACCTCCACTTGGTTTGACAAAAAATGAACCTCTTCATTGTACATTGCCTCGAATTGCGCATCATCCAAACTCATTCAAATACTAGCACAAACCACATTCACAACCTTATAACCACTTCACATGACATGTTTTGTCAACAAGTCCATTTGGGTCATTATCTTTGCCATTTTCTCATCACGTTCATGGTTCTTTTCCAATTGTTCCTTTGTCATCCCAAGTTTTAGAGAAAACACTTGATCCTCCCTTGTATGCCTTGCTTGGTTAATCTTGGTTATCTCATCAAGCAACATCGATGCCATGGTAAAAGGTTGTCTCATCATTCCACCCCTAATAAGTTGATCGGCAACACCTTTGTTAACTGTGTAAAGACTCTGGAAGAAATATTGCAAGAGAACATTATCCAATAATCCATGAGTAGGACATTTGAGAAGTAGTTGTTGAACCCTTAACCATGTTTCATGTATAGATTCACCATTAATCCGCTTGAAATTTTGAATATTGTACCTCAATTTCACCCCTTTGAGGAAGGAAAGAATCTTTCATAAAACACTATTGTGTGTTCCTCCTAAGAAGTAAAAGATTATCTTGGTAGTTCGGCGAACCACTTCATTTCATCCCCTATCAAAGATATGGGAAACAAATGAAGTCGGATTCACTCTTGAGAGATATTCTTGAAGGAGAATAGTCCACACACATCCAGAAAATTTTGTATGTGATCATGAGGATCCCATGAGTAAGTCCCCCAAAGAAACCTTTCATTTGGAGAAGCTGAAGCATAGTTTCGGTCACATGGAAAATAGCATTGCCCACAGTTAGGGGCAGATCAATAGCACTGACACTTCCTATTTGATCTGCATTGACATCATTAAAGTCTACGATGTCATCATTATGTCCAAGTTGACTCACATTGCTCTTTCTCACACTAATTTCTTCACCTATTGAGAGCAAACATAAAAAACACAATAAGAAAATTCTACTACAATCAAATTTGTTCACAAAAACACTTTAATAAAATAATTTTAAACACACTCCCCGGCGCGATGCCATTTTTGATAACACTCAACTACACCTTTTATAATTAAAAGTGTAGGCAGTCGCTAACAAGTATAAACCCAACGATGAGTTGGGGTCGATCCCACAAGGAGTGATACGGTAAAGAATTCAAGTACGAAGTGTTAAGTGTTCTAATTTCTTGTAGAACGGAAGTAAATAACAAGTAACATAATATAAATCAAAAGGTTTTGATTTTTAATCTCAAGAGAGTTTGGTAACTAATGATTATCATGACCAACGACACTAACCTACAGTTCGAGTGTCTACGATCGTCAATAACATAGTAACCCAACCAAGGGTTTGGGTTGTGTCCCAAGGGAGTGGTTTTGAGGATTAATAGAAAAATAAAATTTAGTTCTACTTAGTCATAGCTAAAGACATTAATGAGTAAAAACATAGTAAATAAGAGGGGGTGACACAAAAGTGTCAAATATCAATTGGAGTTTTTGACACAAGTAGTAAAAATAGTAAAATTAACAAATCAAGTATGGGAAGAGTTCTTGGGGTGTGACTGCAATACAAATTGAGATAAATAGTTGGGTACATGCTTTCGATAGGAAATTTGCAAGATAATAGTGACTAGGCTAAGCTTTAGATGGAAATAAGTTCCCTCTTGGGAAACTTAACCCGTTACAAATGGGTTCCTCTCGGACACCCATTTTCCGCATGAAGGCCGACTTACGCCTTAACCCACTCACTCTCTAGGATATGGGACTAGGGCTCATCCTCTCGGGCTGAACCTCATGTCGACCCACTCCTTAGGCCATCATTTTAGCGGTCTTGGTTTCGCGACCTCCCTCTCGGGCAAGTCAAAAACACATAGGTGGTTTTGTATTTGCAACTACAAACCCATTTAATTAAACCACAACAACTAGGTGAAATCACCATTAAAATACCTCTAACATATTAGCAAGTAAGACCCAACAACAATATCCACACATATTTGTTAAATCACACCCCAATAATGGGGGTTTTTAGCCCCACATGAACAAGAGAGAGAAGTTTATACCTAAATGAGTTTGTATTCAAATGGGTATGAAGATTTAAGTCTTGTTACAGGCCAAGAATGCAGAATCTAAGAGACCCCACTCCAAATCTTGAAGATGAAAACCTTTTTCTCCTTCAAGTCTCCAGAACCCTCTCAAACTTAGAGTAAAAATATCAAAAATGTTTTTTTCTATTGTGAAAATTATAATAATGGTCCGACTCTCTAAAAAGTAATAAAGGGTTTAGTATTTATAGACTTCGGAAATTAGTGTTGGCGGATCATTCGGCGAGGTTAGTCAAAATCGCTGATTAACTCGGCGATTCGCCCTTTGGTGTAGTTCGTCGCCGTCTTGCACTAGCCTTCAGCATTGTCGTGCTCTGTGTCATTGGGCGACATAGTATTGCTTTCCAAATCTATTTGGCAAAATGCCAACTGCTCCTTTCATCGCCTTTTTTTATCCTTCTCCTTTAGGGCTTCACGTACTGGAACAAAAGGCGGAGTGTGTCCCTTTGGCGAATCGCCAAGTGTGCTTGGCAATGCTCAAGTTTCAGCTTTTTCGTTCTTTTTAGCCTTTTTGTTCCTTTTTGCACCTAAGTGTCCATACTTCAACTAAATCTTCAAATACCTGAAACTTAAGAGTTTTCATCAGATATTGAGACAAAATAAGCATTTGAGGACACTATTTCTATCAAAATAAAGCCCTAAATGAGTCAAATTTGTGGACTCATCAGTAACATTGTTGATAGAAGCAACTAATACGGGTTTGAACACGTATAAAGAGGGCCTTAGGAGTAACTGAATACTGATTTTGCTTAATGGGTAATTATCAATTGCTTTAAGTTGTTGAATCTCAATTGGTAGGATTGGTTTTGAATATAATAGCTATCTTTCAATGAGCAACTATTCTTCAAGTGAGTTCTCTGAAACCTCAACAAGCTTCGCAGTACAAAAAAAAACTCAATTCCTTAAAGTAACCCACTTTTAATGATGGGTTGTGAAAATATAAGCCAATAACATTATCAATCACTTTTTCTACTCTATGCATCTTTCCCAAGCAAACATCGAGAGCTAAGACTAGAACTAAATTTACAACTTCAGTTCATAGATTAAAATATCAATAAATGATTGAACCCATTTCAAAACAACATTAATTATAGCAATGTACAATACCCATAAGCTAATTTATTTATTCAATTACATCATCACACCCATAGGGGAATGGGGTTTAGCCAATCATAGTAAAACGAAAGAAATCGTTACCAAGATTATGTTCCATCGAATTAATAAAGTCTCTAAAGTTTAAATCCTAAAATTAAGACTTAAACCTTGTCCTCAATTATCTAAGCTCAAAAACCTCCATGAGTATTCAATAATGTTAATATATGTGAAAAAAATCTAAAAATTGTGTAATACATTGTTTAAGACTGTCTTATCTCTTTTCAAAAACCAATTTATGCGTATCCAAAAACTTACCAAAATGTCAAAACGTGGTCTCACTCGGCGAAGTTAGTTGGGATCGCTGATTGACTTGGTAATCCGCTAACAGACCCTCTTCTCACCTTTTGTCTTGACTTCTACATCAAATTTTTCTGGAAGATTTAATGAGTTGGATTGCGATCTTTGTTCCATTTGGTGCGTCGCCAATGTTTATTTTCACTCACCGATTTGGCTTATTTAGTTCATGGGATACTTAACTTGAAAGTTTGGCGAGCTGAAGGCTCACTCGTTGAGTCCACGAGGGGCTTTTATGAGCTAACCTTCCCATTTCTTCAGCTTTTTCAACTTTTTTGCTTCTTTATGAATTGCAATGTCCTTGCCGTGTTCTTAAGACTTTATTGTTGCATATAAGAAAATTAACATCAATTATGAACACGGCATTGAGGACACAAATTCATTCAATAAAAAGCTTTAAATGAGTCAAAATTCTTGACTCATCAAAGAGCATTGGAGGAACCTTGGCCAAAAAAGCTTTGTCAAAATTTGGAATGGTCATGTCCATCAGACCTTGAGTGTGAGAAGTTACCAACATCAGCTTTGGCCCTCTTTGCCTCCCTAGACCTTTTCTTACGTCTCTCCTCTTTAATTTGTTGAGCATGAACCATGAGATGAGAAATTTTCATATCATTGATACTCATAGTGGTACGACATTCCTTAACAACTATCTCAGACACACCCGAAACAAGCTTACTCATCCTTGCCCTAGGATCAACAACAATAGTAGGAGCATATCAAGACAATTGTGTGAACTTCAAAGCATATTCCTTCACACTCATGCTTCCTTGACAAAGGTTGATGAACTTAAGTACCTTTGCCTCCCTCATTTCAAGGGGAAAGAACCTATCAACGAAAGCAACCTTAAACATTTCCTAATCGAGAGGACCCGCATCAACAACCCTCCCTTCCTTCCATTGGTTGAACCAAACTTGAGAAACACCCTTAAGTTGGTAAGCGGCCAATTCCACCTTTTCCACCGGCGTCACAGCCATGATCATCAACACCTTGTACACTTCATCAATGAACTCCTGAGGGTCATCCTAAACCTTGGAACCATAAAACTCTGGAGGATCCATCCTAGTGAAATCCCTTACTCTAGTTGCCTCCATACCAACATTTTGGTTCACAACCTCCTTATTGGCTTGAGACAACACATAGAAAGCATCCCTAAATTATGCATTAGTCACTTGTTCTGAAACAATGTCGACCGGAACCTGAGTAGCTTGAGGAAAAGCCTCTTATTTCCACATTCTCTCTCACATTCCTTCTAGTATATTCCCTTCGAATGGCCATAACTTGTAGAGAATTGGATATGGATTAGGAGAGAGACATTATAGGGTTAAACTCTACCGCACGACTTTAGAGTAATGAAAGAAGTGGAATTTCCTAAACATATTATAGCCTCTCATTCATAAATGTGGCATGCTTCACACTCATGAACAAGACTTTACTCAACTTGGCTTATGAGACTTCCCTAAGACCCTTCTACACCTTGTGCTCAGAATACCAAGTATTTCATGACCCAAAGTATACCCTAGGCGTAACCTGTCGTATAGACCCCGATAGGGTCTATACAAGCCACTAAGAATACATCATACAAGAAAATATAAATTAAATAGAATTTATAAGACAATTCAATGTTTTATAAAAAGAAGCGGAAGTCTAACCAATGTCTCAAGGCCATCTAGTACATCAGAATGATCGGGATGTAACCCGTACATGAACTTCAAAACGTAAATATAAATTCAAAATGAAATAAAAGCTTGATCCTCAAAGCATGAGAAATCACCAATCTTCAAGGTTCTACTAAGTGATTCTAGCCACGTAAGTGCAAATGTTGAGCGTCGGCCTCTACATTTGGGAGAATGTAGGCAAAAGTATGCGTTAGTATAAAATTGTACCAAGTATGACAGTAATTCATAAAATATGTGAAATCATGAAAAAAAAGTACTTTATGATATGATATGACAAAGCTAAAAACATGAGATAAAAGAGTTAAAAAAGATAAGTCATAAAATCATAGTCAATGCAAGCCAACATCTTTAAGATGTTAATGAGATACTTTTTGAGATGACCTTAGTTCATTATTATGGGAGAATTACCCTTAACCGACATGTAAGACCATGTGAGCTATTAACATGGAATCCGGTGTCTACCCCACATCGAAAAGAGGTGTTCTCTCTTGCCAAGGTAAGAACAATGAACTTCTAGCTTACGTTGATCAACTAGCTAATGTCTATCTAGACAAACTATTGTGGCACATACTTTATGGGACATGGGTAATCGCCACTTGTTCACTCGGTGCTAAGCATAACTCCCACAAAATATTCATTATTCTTAACTCTTCTTAACATTCACGAGACATGGGTAATTGCCACTTGTCTTATCATTGGAAGTCATAGGTAATCACCGCTGGCCTCACTATTATAGTAGCTCCTTTAGTTTGATTCATTTTAGATAAGACAATCTTTCGACCATAGAATCCTTTATGTGAGAAAGACTTTCACATTCGTGCATTGAGTAATTATGTAAGAAATCCTTTCAGCACAATTAACAACAACACCATCATATATGCTTTACTCTCAAAGCAACTTACATCATGTTTCATCAATTCCATAAGAACATGCTTATTTCCATAATTCTCCGTATATCGTTCAAAACCCACTTTCAATTATCATAATATAGAAGACAAAGGTTAAGCATGGGTTCATGGGAATTCATCTTTAAAACATGGAATCTTCTAAAATCATGCATAATAGATCATAAAACAATCAAATAAATCAAAACTGAAAGGAACCTATGACAAAGAAGAAAAAATCTAACTCAATTTGGAATTTCTAACTTGAATTAATTTGAGAATTTAGGAACTCCATGGGGGAAAGGGCTCCATGGCTTAATACTACCATACCTTAATGAAAAAATCTTAACCTTAATGGTGGAATTGGAGACTTAACTTGAAAAGCCTAGCTTTCTTCTTCTTCTTCTTCTACAATAGAGAACTATTTGAGAAAAAGAATTGTTCTTCTTTTGAGAATTTGAGATAATGAATAATTTTGGGGTTGAAACTTTATATAGGGCTTCTAAATAAGTTTAAAATGGTATAGTGTTAGGCTAGAATAATAAGACAATGACCCAAAAGCTCTTAAGGAAAATAATTATCAACCTCATTGACGCCCCAACCCACGGTCCATTGGTCAGACCACGGACAATCCTAGTTGGTCGTGAGTGAGATCAAAGACCACCCATTTGTGGACCCCCAATGAGGAAACACACCTACAGCTTGTGGCTCCATCAATGGACTATGCACCACGACTGTAGGTCCCAACTCTTGGCCTAAAAATCCTCTCTAAGTTTGGGTTTCACCTACGAGACCTATCTATGACTTGTGCATTGATTGACGGACCATCCTGGTGACCCATCACAAAATACTAGAACTTATCATTTTTTTTGGAAATTTTAACTTGTCAATCATGCCACCACCAGAGGATCATCGCACCACAAACGGGTCGTAGGTGGTGTTATCTTTGCTGGCACCAGGTCGATGAAAAACATAAATTTCCCCCCTTCTCGAATTTGAAGTGTTACATCAAGTGATGATTGAACCTAGTATAATCCACCAATAGATATGACAACTCGTACCCAGAACGACAAGTAAAGAGTTTAAGGGTAGAACTGAAAAGAATTAACACTAGACTTTATCATAAGACAAATGCGGAAGCAAGCAAAAATCAATATATACAGGGAAATCCGTCTTAGAACCTGGAAACTATAAGTACAGAGCTTTCTACTATGAAAATACTAGTACCAAAAGTAGACTACCTATAGGGGAATAAGGTATCTTACTCCCACACTGATAAGGGTATCTTACTCCCACACTGATAAGGGTATCTTACTCCCACACTGAAAAGAGATGTCCTTTCTTGCCAAGGCAAAGGACCATGAGGTTCTAGCTTATGTGGATGCACTAGCAATGTCACTTAAGAAAACCTACAGGGGCACAAACTTAGGGACAAAGAGTATTCTACTTAAGACCTGAGCTCGACAAATTGGAGAGCTACCATCTCAATATCTTCTCAATGCTAAGTAAAAGTTCCAATAGAATTAGTCATAAACATAAGCATATCATCATCTATGAAAAAAGTAGAATTGAATTACTAATCCAAGAAAAAAAAAATCATCGAATAGCACCTTAAATCTTTGAATCATGCATGAGTGAGAAAACCTTTCACCAAACCATGATCCCTTAGTGTTAAAAACCTTTAATAATTTCATTGATCAATCCTAGAGCAATAGATCATTAGAAAATCTTTTTCATAAATCATGATTATCATTCATGAAAACATCAATCATAGATTAAAAAATTATTCATAAATTCATACCCTTCTATTGTTCATAGTCAAAATAAGAGATCATGCATGACATTACATGGAATTAGTTAAAGGCATGCAATTGAGTCTAAATCATCAAAATAAGATCATAACCAATCAATTCAATCAATACAAACAGAACACACAAGGATTTTAATGAAGATTTAAACACCTTAATTCAAACTGACTTGAAGAAATTTAGAAACCTGTGAGTTCAATGGGTGAATGGAACCCATTGATGAAGTTGTACATACCTTGAGATCAATGACTCAAATAAATGGTGAAAAGGAGACTTGACTTGAAACCCTATCTTCTTCTTCCTTGCGCCTTGACAGAGAAACTTTGAGAGAATTTGGGGATTTTGGGATAATGATTTGGGAATGGGTATATTTATGGGTAAAGTCAGTTATAGGGACTATTTTATAGTCTAAATGATGTAGTATAGGAATTAGCGGCATAGGAAAAGACCAAAACAACCTTTAAAATAATAGTCGGTCAACCTTACGGTTGAGACCTATGGACCGTAAAATTCCTACGGATCGTACTAGTCAACCAAAGGTCGAGTGACTAAGCTTAAATTTTGGTATGATTCCTACTACTCGTTCCTATGAACTATCAAACATCCTATGGTCCATAGACCCCATCCGTAAACCTCAACCTTCAACTCAAAATTTCACTAAGTCGGGGTTCTTTCCAGGGAACCTTCCTATGATTTGTCGTCCATGCAATTAACTGTCTTAATCAATCATAAAATGGCTTACCAGGACTTTATTTCCAAATTATATTTCCCACTTCCTACGAGTCTAGTCTATGACCCGTAGAACTTCCTATGAACCGTAGAATGGTCTTGTAGACTTCATCCAGTAGCCCTATTTTTGCGTTCTTTTCCTTTTATAGAAATTCGAGGTGTTACAGTTCTAGATCAAGCTCCACTTTTCAAAGATAATTGTGTTGACCAAGAATAGTAACCAAAGTCAAATCTTGGCTTAAGCTTCATTGTTAAAATGTATTTTGGTAGTCCCTAAATACAATGCTCCAGCCTAAAATGTATTCTCCAGCCTAAAATATCCTTTCCAAAGCTGATGAAAACATCAAAATTGTATTCTGAGGATTTTTTTCTAAACCTTTGACAGATGTTACCTAGTTAAGTTTCAAAGGCTCAAAATTACATAAACTTACATAAAACCCAAATGAACAACCCAGTGACCATACTGTCAGTGCCAGGGGTGCCCACAAGAACTACCTAAATGTTGAAAAGATCAAAATACATAGAAAACGACATGGAGGATCGTTACATTATCCTTCTTCATTTTATTTTTCTAATATTTTCTATGTTCATTATAAAATGAGTTCCAGTAGCAATAAAAGGATATGAAAGCTTTGTAATAAATCAACAAAGTATAAGTATATCCCCAAAACATTGGGAGTCGATAATAGAAATGTTGGTGTTTTCGGTTTTGGCCTTAACTTTTAAAAAAATTGATAAATGGTTTGTTTGTGATAGCAGGTTTTACAACAATGGGGAAAATTCATTATTGGGAAGATGCCATGAGTTCCTCAAAGTCCAATTTAGAAATCCTAGGAAAACAAGGATAGTACTTGTGCTTATCCACTTGCTATGGAAAATTGGAGTTGTGTAACAATGTTGGATCATCTAATCAACTGTATTTTCCTAAGTATGAAAATGATATACAAGATTTTTTTCATGATGATGTATTTGATGAGCATACTAAAATCCAAAAACTGCATTATGAGGACTGGAAAAAAATTGTTTAAGAAACTCTTTGAATGGCTTGAAAAATTGAATATTCACACAATTGGTGATCATATGAGACAACAACATTGCCCAGCCTACTAAGGTGGTTCACGTGCACTTATCAGGTTTACAGGGTGGCACTCATTGATATTCGATAAAAAAACAAAAGGTGGATCAAGTTTTAACTTGCACAGAGAGCTTGTTTAACTTTTAGAGGAGGAGTTGTGTTTGACACGAATACATGTGTATTTAAGCTAGATCAAGGTTTATCAATTTATGTTCTTTTGCGTCAATAGTATATCAATACATATTTTAACTTATAATTTAGTATTGACAGATGGTTATTTTATTGAGCCCTATAAATAAAGAAAATTCATTCCTTTGAAGTTATGTTGGTTAAATTGCATACTCTATTCAAATTTATTGATTTTTTCATGATCAATTGTCCATTTAGTTTGTTTTTCCACGTGTTTAAGAACACTCCATATAAGGTATCTATTATTTCCATATCAAATTTCAGTATTTTTGAGCTATTCCAATTATTAGTATTAGACCAATATGATTTATAACATATATGATTTTATTTTATAACCCATACGTATTATTAATATTCAAGATGTTTGGGGTGTTTTATTCGAATAAAATTCTTTAGTAAAAATTTATTCTTAAATAGAAAAGAATGTGAAAAGTTTCTCAGTGGATGGAACTTGAGATGTAATGAGACTTCTCATAAACTTTTATCCTTTAATTTAGCTAACCTTGAAAGGTAGATGAGGTAAGGTGATGTATGATTTTATAAATTCTATTCCTTTAATTCAGATAAGGATATGTATGAATTTATAAACTAATTAGACAATGATTTGAATGATTTCATAAACTATTATTATTTCATTTTTCGAATCTAAAAAAGGTAAATCAACAAAGGATATGGATGATTTTATGAACTCTTCTCCTTTAATTTATCTAATCTAAAAAGAATAATCAGATAAAGGTAATGATTTCATAAACTCTTGTTCTTTCATTTATCAACCCTTAAAAGATAAATCAGATAAAAATATGGATGATTCCATAAACAATTAACCTCTCAGTTTTTAACCTAAAAAGTAGATTCAGTTAAGGATATGGATATTTCCTTTGTGGTAATCCTTTATAATATATCATTCATATTATTTCCTTTTTTGCCTTTGATTTACATATAATTGGTTTTCCTTTAATGTAAATGTAGTGACCAAATACTAGTTTTCAATGTAAAAATCTATTACTATTTTTGGTCTTGTGAACTAACATTCTAAAGTAGTACCCAAAAAGTTATAAAAGCCAATGCAGTGAGACAAGCAACTTCCACTCTCACTTTTTCTTCTTCATTCGGTTTGTCCTATATTTTCTAAGTTCATTCGAAAATGTTTTCCAGCAATAATAAAATTGTTGGAAAGCTTTGTAATAAATCAGCACAGTATAAGTCTATAACCAAAATATTTGAGAACGATGAGAGAAATGTAGATGCTGCCGATCTGGGCCTTAACTTTGATAAAAGTGATGAATGGTTTGTTTGTGCTAGAAAGTTTGATAATAATGTTGAAAAAACCATTACTGGGAAGATACCATGGATTTCTTAGAGTCCCATTTCAGAATCTTGGGAAAATAAGAATAGCACTTATGGTCACCCAATTGTTCCAAAATTGGAGTTGCGTAACAATATTGGATCATCTAGTAAATTTTATTTTCCTCAAGATGAAAGCTATGAAGATGATTTCTTTAGTGATGATGAATTTGATGAGCACACTAATATAAAATAAATGAATAATAAGGAGCGCAAAAAAGGTTTTTGGTTCAAGAAATTCTTTGAATGTCTTGAAATATTGACTATTCATATGATTGGTGATCCTATGAGACAATGGCATTGTCCTGCCTGCAAAGGTGGTCCATGTAAATTTAGGTGGTTCACATGATTGCACTCATTGATATCCCACACAAAAACTAAAGGTGGGTCAAGTTTTAAATTACACAGAAAGCTTGCTCAACTTTTAGAGAAGGAGTTACGTCTGATGAGCAGTGTGTGACAGAAATACATGTATGTTTATGTTAGATCAAGTTTAAACATATTTAAGTTTGTCTTCGTGAATAGTATATAAATACATATTTTAACCTATAATTTAGTATTTCCATATGGTTATCTCTGTAAGCCCTATAAATAAGGAAAATTCATGTATTTGAAGTTGTTTTGATTAAATTGCATACTCTATTCATAATTATTGAATTTTTTTATTATTAATTGTACATTCAGTATTTTGGTTCGACGTGTTTAGGGACAGTCCATATAAATTTTCTATCATTTCAATATAAAATTTTAATATTTATGATGTCACGACCCAAAAATGTGGTGACACTTGTCTATTCCCACCAACACAAGTTAGTGATGTGATCAACCGCTATTTGTTTATCATTCTTATGCTCAGAAAGAACAATTTTACCATGTCCTTTGCAAATATATTTGTAAAGGTACTTCACAAATTTAATGTAGAACATATTTCGACATTCATATGACAAATAAACTTGGCAAGTAAAAACGGATTGTATGGTACGACCTTGGAGTTATCAAGATATTGCCCTCGAACTTTTATAAGTTCTCCTGTGTGTTATCTTTTGTAAATGGTATATGAGTTCTTTCCTTTTAATGTTTGTTCAAAAATATCTTTAGGATATTTAAATTTATAGTGGCCTTTACTTTTAGGACATGAATTTGTAGGATTTAAATGACCACAAGGACCATGCATCATATGATGTACAACAACTAAATGTAAGCAAGCTTCTTTGTTAGTATCAAGTAATTCCGCATGAATAATTATTCCGTATGACTCATGTGCCAAAAATTTATATTCATTAAAAAGAATTATCACGAAATGTGCATGTGGGAGACAACCTTTCTGGAATTCTATACTGTACATAAATGCAACAACCTTTCCGAAGGCATTTCTTTTTAGTCTTTTAGGTTTTAGTTCTTCGACTTTCCCTCCAAATATTCTACTAATAAAATTAGGTTTGTTTGTGTTTCATTAGTAGGTAACAATTGTTCTTTTATTTCAGGCCACATTGGATTAGAAGTGATTGTTAGAAATAAATCAGGCTATTTGAAATGATGTACCAAAGTGATAGCGTGAATATATTGCTGACGCATATCTATTGGTCCTACAATAAATGTGACAGGATGGAATGGTTGTTTATCAATTTTAGTAGCATCTCTTTCAACATGTCTTAAAACATCCAGAAGACCTTGGAAAACTTCCATTCGAAATAAGTCTGGATTGAAGAAAAAGAAATCTAGCCTTTGTGTTTCAAAATTTATCAATACATCAATGATATATTATAAGAAAATTCTTCCAGTGTACGCATTTGAATTTTGAAACAATAATATTCACGGTAAGAGATATTGTTTCTCTTTTTCTTTTGTTGTTCGAGCACGTCAGCTTCCATATCAAGGAAGTTATCTATTGTACACATGTTTTAACACTTGGTAAGTATTCCCGTTAAGAGTAGACATGACAGCTTGTTGTATTCATTGTCTGTAATATTCTTAATACCACAATTCCACCCATCTTGACCATACAGAAATAACAGTGGATATTGTAAGGGACCATAGCATCTATAGTAGTAGTTAACTAATTGACTTTTATTACTGTGAGGATAAACTCGAATATGAGGTTTTAATATAGTATGTACTCCTTCATCAACCTAAATTGCTGAAACTTCTGATATAGTAGGTATGTTATATACTCGTTGATCTAAACCCAGATAACATTTCAGTGCAATGTAAAATTATGACAGTTCTGGTACATCAGTTAGAGATTTCAAGAAGAATGAGTATGCATTAACTTGCAATACGTTCAACAATTTTATTATCATAGTTTCCTCAATTCTAGAGGAACAAGCAATTCTATTTGCCACCTCATTTTCATTGTCTTGGAAGTATAGTTGTATGTTTTTTCCCTTTCTAGTTGTAGGGTAAAAATCATCAATGAGATGGTATCTCTTAGCCAAATATTTGTCATAGTTTACCCCAACCGAAGTAAAAGAGAACATATTTTTGTATGTCCTAACATACGTTCGAAAGTGTTTAGACTCTTCGGAAGAATTTAAAAATAAATCTCGTAGTTCTGTAGGCATTTTGTGTGATGTAAGTTTAATTGAGCCAATATCGCAACAAATTCTAGGAGATTCATACTGAAATCTTTTTGCACCAGAAAATGTACAATTTAGGAGAACTTTGAGAGGTGTATACTCAAATTGAGATTCATTAAAATTTATGTGACGACCTTTGTTTGGCCTACTTCCTAAATATCACAAAATTGGTTAGAGCCGAAAGGAAATTAGTGAATACTAATCTTTTTAAGGAAAATAGCGATAAAGACAAACCTCTATTTGATACTGTAACACCCTAGATTCAAGAATGATCTAATAACAGATTTTTCCAATGTAGCAGGTGCCACCAACATAGGCCACCCATGGCCCGTGGGTGGGACCATGGACCGTAGGTGATGCACTACAAGAAAAGTGTGAATTACATGGGGATTTTCCTCGGGATATGTATGAAAATTTGCAGGAAAATAAGCTTCCTATGGATTTTCACACTAATCCCCAGGAAAAAATCCCCATGTAATTCACATTTTTCTTGTAGTGGTTGTTAGTCACCTTATCACCTCCCAGAAATGTTCTAGAAAGTCCTTAACCATGACGAAACCTATGTACCATAGGTAGGATCACGGTCCATGGTCCAAGTCTATGGTTCAAAGTCCCAGTTTCCCCTTTCTAAAGCCAGACGACGGACTGACAGGATGGACCGTCGGTTAGACCGGTCCATCGGTCAAGGTGCATAGGTTGGTAAAGTCGACTTAGGGGTTATTGGGTCTTTTCCTAATTATTTTATCCCTAAACTACGTTGTTTTGGTCAATTATAGCCTTTTATCCTATTCAGAACTTGCCGTAAATAATTAATCACAAAACTTAGAGAAAAGGAGGAGGGAGAGGTGTTAGTTTTCCCTCAAGAATATGAAAAATGTTTTCTTCAGTTCCAACCCCAAAATCGAAGATTTATTCATAGATTTCATTACCAGGTATGTGGGATTTCACTAGTAGGTTCCTTTCATCCAGTAGGTCCTTAGAATTTAGTCAGATTCTTGATTCTTTATATCTTGTTCAGACCTAGGGTTTCTAAAACCTTGAAGAATTGTTGTGATTTAGCTGATATGGTGTTCTTAATAAGATTATCATGTTTTTGTGGAATCGTTGCATAGCTCCTTACGTGAAATACAGAACCCTAGTTGTGTAGCTTCTCTTAGTTCATGAAATACACTTGAGCTATATAGTATTTCAATTATGTTGTGTCGTACACATTTCCAATTAGGAGTAGGCTTAGGAAAAAGTTGAACTAGGGTTTAGCATTCCCTTATAATCCCAGAACTACACGCCACCGTAGGAGTATAAGTCCCTTCTATTAGGCATTAGATTACGTGATCAGACTAGTCATGCCTTTCTATCCCTAGCAAGGTATATTGGGTCTTCTTGATGGGGAGTATACATTGGACTCAACGTTTAGCTAATGTGGTTTTATGTCGGTTAACAGTAGCTCCTAGTGTCAGACTCTCAGTGCATTTGACTATGTTTTCAATATATATTTTAGCGTTGAGTTCAGCATGTTATTTTCCTGATAAGTTCTTGGTCATTGCATTTAGCTTAGCTTTTTAGTTATATTTTAGCATTTACATTCTGTTTCAGAATATATCATTGATCATTTAGGCTTTGTTCAACTTATAAATTTTTTTCAGCTACTATCTATATTATGCATGCTTAGTACATTCCAAATACTGACACATAATTTGCGCTACATCCTTTAATGATGTAGGTTCAGGGACTCAGCATCCAAATCACACTTTGATCGACTATCAGTTCATATTTAGCAGCTTTAGTGGTGAGTCCTCATTCTTCGAGGACAATAGACATGTTTTTCACATTCAGTCTTTTATTCCAGTTTTCAATTTTGCTAGGGTTAGCTGGGGACATGTCCCAGTAACTCTAGTCAGTGGAGGCTTTTTCAGACATAGTAGTATATTCAATTTTATATTTCAGTGATTGTTCAGTATCACTAAACACTTAGTACATTATATATATAAATTCAAATTAGATGGGTATTTCCAACTTTTATCTATCTATTGATTTAATTTCTGCCTAAGTTCATGCTATTTTAATATCTTTTTAAGTATGCTTATGATATGCCAGCTTCAACATTAGCTTGAGGTCAATCGTGATCCTAGGTCCCGTGTTAAATGAAGGGGTAGCTTTGTGGTGTGACAAACTTGGTGTCAGAGCATTAGGTTCAAGAGTCCTGGGATGTCTGAAAGTCGCACTAACTAGAGTCTCTTTCATGGGTGTGAAGTGCACCACATCTATGAGAGGGAGACCACGATGTGTTTTAAAAAAAACTTCACTTTCCTTGCTATTCTTATCGTGCATGTGTATGAACTTTATTCAATCTCCTTTTAACTCCTGCTCCTTGCATTTCAAAAAAGCTAACGCAATGATTCAGCCAACAGCTCCAACAGGCCCATTGAAAGAGCAAGTCATGCATTTGACTTCATGGCTGCTTACCAAATACTTTTTCAGGCCATGACTACCCAGGTAAATCAGTAGGCTGTGGTCCCAGCTCTTCCACAGACTAACACTGCTACAACAAGAATCCAAGACTTTACACCAATAAACCTTACAAAGTTTCATGGGTCTAAGTCAGAATAAGATCCACAAGATTTTCTCAATGACATTTAAAAGGTAACTAACATTACGGGTGTCACTCAAGTGGAGAGTGCATATTTGGCCGACCATTAGTTGAATAGAGTGGCCTACACTTGGTACCAGCAGTGGAAGGAATCTTGTAATGTTAATGCATTTCTAGAAACTCTTTCAAACCCTTCTCGATCTCTACACCAGTTGGTGACCCAATAATAGCTAGACGAGTATACATAAAGTGCCTTGTCATAGTATCTTAGAAAGACACCTCAGCAGATCTTGTAGAGTTAGAAATGGTAGATTTCGATATCTGTCTAGGCTTTGATTGGTTACATTCATGTTATGCCTCAGTCAATTTTAGAACTAGGATAGTTCGGTTTCAGTTTCCAAATGAGCTACTCTTAGAGTGGAAAGGTAGTAGCTCAGTGCCTATGGGTCAATTCATCTCTTACCTTAAGGCCAGAAAAAAATGATTTCCAAAGGATATATCTATCATCTTAATCGGGTTAAGGATTCAAACTTCGAAACCCCAACTCTTGAGTCAGTCCCAATAGTAAATGAGTTTCCAGAACATATTCCCAGAGTTCCTCCCGGAAAGGAAATCGACTTTGGAATAGATCTCCTCCAAAATACCTGGCCCATTTTGGTTTCTCCTTAGAGAATGGCTCCAGCTAAGCTAAATGAATCGAATGAACAATTGAAAGACCTTCTAGATAAGGGTTTCATCAGACCTAGTATCACTCCATGATGTGCTCCAGTGTTGTTCATGAAAAAGAAAGATGGTTCTCTCAGAGTATGCATTGACTATCAAAAGTTGAACAAAGTCACTATCAAGAATAAGTATCTCATACCCAAGATTGATGACATGTTCGACCAACATCAAGGTGCTAGTTGATTTTCTAAGATAAACCTCAAATCTGGTTATCATCATCTCAGAGTCAGAGATAGTGACATTCCAAAGACAACCTTCAGGACTCGGTATGGGCACTATGAATTTTTAGTTATGTCATTTGGACTAACAAAAGCTCCTGCTGCTTTCATGGACTTAATGAAAAGGGTGTTCAAACAGTATTTGGACTTGTTTGTTATCATCTTTATCGATGATATCCTCATTTATTCTCGGAGTGAGGAGGAGCATGTGACTTATCCGAGAGTTGTTCGGCAAACTCTCAAAGATCACCAATTATTCACTAAGTTTAGTAAATATGAATTCTAGTTACAATTGGTCACTTTCCTTGGTCATGTGGTATCTAGCAAAGGCGTTCGAGTGGATTCTCAAAAAATTGAGGAAGTTAAACAATGTCCCAAACTCATCTCCCCAATAGATATAAGATGTTTCTTAGGTTTGGCCAGTTATTATAGGAGATTTGTTAAAGTATTTTCATCTATAGGTTCCCCATTGACCAAGTTGACTTCGAGGAAGGTCAAATTTCAATGGTCTGATGATTGTGAGAAAAGCTTCTCAGAACTAAAGACTAGGTTGACCTAGGGTTTCGAAAACCTTGGAGAATTGTTGTGTTTTAGCTGATAGTATTTAATCAGATTATCATGTTTCTGTGGAATCGTTGCTTAGTTCCTTTCATGAAACTCAGAACCCTAGTTGTCGAGATTCTCTTAGTTCATGAATTACACTTGCTAGGTTTGTTAAACAGATAAACAAGCGCTAATTTTTGAATGTTACATTGTCAGTCTTAAATGTTGTATTCTGAGATTTGTATGTCAGAATATTGAGCTATCCAGTATTTCAGTTATGTTGTGTAGCACCGAGTTGGAATAGGGTTCAATGTACCCTTATAGTCCCAGAACTACATGTCCCATAGGAGTATAAGTCCACTTTGTAGGACATCAGCTTTAGTAATCATGCCAGTCATGCCTTTATACACATGGCAAGGTGTAACACCTAGAAATTAGTAGGCTAAACTAGAGCTTAACGTGAGGGTTAGAGTCATGAATATAACTTCCCATACTTAAAATAGAGGATTTTGTGTTAGAACGTCAAGGTACCACCCCTCGAGGACCAACCACGGGTCCTCAAGGAGGACCCACGCCCCGTTGGTGGTTCCACAATTGATTGGTGGAGGGTCTGTGGTTTGGAAAAAAGCCCCAGTCACCAAACCACGGTTGACCAGCATGGATCGTGGGTCTAACTACGGCCCGTCAGCGTGGTTTCGTGGATGGTGATTTGGGAGTAGTTTTGGTGGTTAAGTTTAAGGGTATTTTGGGTCTTCCGAATTTTAATTAAGATTAAGTGGTGTCATTTTACCCTAATCTAGAGCACCTATATAAGGATTTTAGACCCCTAAATTAAGTCATTCAACTCATTATTCCTAAAACCCAAATCATTTCCCAAAACTTCAACCTCACCAAATATTCTCTCTCTAGACCTAGAAGAAGAAGAAGAAGAAGGAAGTTGGAGCTAGGGTTCAACAATCAAGCTTATTCACACCAAATTAATTGGGATTCATTAATAAGGTATGCTAGCTTTCATCCAAGGATAGAATTCATCCATGGAGACCCTTCAAAATCCCAATTTCAGAGGTTGAAATCCTCAAATGTTAGGGTTTGATTCCAGAGTCATGGGTTCCTTTAAAAATCGATTCTAATGATTGGATTATGTTATATTATGTATGAATTGGTGATTTATTATGGATTTTATGTTGTAATACCTAAGAACCCATGAAATCCCCAAATTTCCCAAATTATGCATGTAGTAATTGAGTTACTTGAATTATGATGATATCCATGTCTAAAGTTTGAATTCTCGATGTGTTGATGGAAAGCGAACTTGGAACCTTGAAAGGGAAAGTATGTAAATTATGCATGATCTTATGAAATATATGTATATGCTTTAAGAACACTTTCAGAGTGAAGTGTCTATGATTATGATGTAATTGTTATGTAAGTGAAAGGATATTCTCATATACACACCTATGCATGAATGTGATATAATGTGGAAGGTTTTCTCACATAATAAAGATTCTATGGTTGGAAGGCCTTCTTACCTAGTGAATCTATATGTAGAAATGGACGGTGAAAGGTTATTCCCATGCATGATCTAAGAGCTATCTTATGAACTAAGCATGGATTGAGTGTCAAGACATTCTTCTATGAATATCAACCTTAGTCAAGACTTAATATGTACTCCGTGGGAATTAATGCTTAGCACCGAGTGGACATTGTATATGAGATGAAAGTTGTTACACTAGTTGAGTTTGACTTTCCAATGGGATCCTTTTACACTAGTTCAGTCCGGGTTCCCAAAGTATGTCTCGTGAGATGCAAGCCTTTTACACAAGTTAAGTCTAGGTTTGTAGTTGCAATCTCCGTATCCCATAAACTATATGCCCCAATAGCTTTTATAGCTAGTGGATTCAACTAAGCTAAAAAGTATGGTTCTACCTTAGGCAAGTAGGACATCCCTTTTTGGTGTGGGTAACACTGGATTCCATGTTATACTTACATGGCCTCATGTGTGTTAAGGCTTATTCCCACAACAATAAGAACAAGAATGTGAATTATGAACTATGGTTACTCAAGGATCTTTTGTATGAGTTTTCAAAGGCTTTTAAAGATGATTATGATTATGGTAACTATGTTTATGACTTATGTTTTTTCCACTATCCTTATGATGATCTTTAGATTTGATAAATTGCATACATTCAAATGAAATGTCCCTTTCTGCATGTTTTCAATGTTTTTATACATGTCTATCATACTTGGTGCATTTTTGTACTGACGTCTACATTGCCTACATTTTTTCTAAGTGTAGGTTCCAGTTCTTGAGGTGTCATTGTAGTGGCTAGTGCTTGGACTTGACTATCTTTCGAGCTTGTTGGTGAGTCCTCATGGTTTGAGGATGGCTTTTTCTCATGATGTAGTTTCATTTCTATTAGTGTCTTATTCATGAGTGTGAAGTGCACCACATTTATGAATGAGGATCTACATGGGATGCTCTAGTGTTATTTGTTAGGAAAAAAGATGGGTCTTTTCGTATGTGCATCGATTATCGATAATTGAATAAGGTGACCACTAAGAACAAGTATCCTCTCCCAAGGATAGCTAACTTGTTTAACCAACTTCAAGGTTCTAGTTATTTTTGAAAATTTGATCTTCGTTTGGGTTATCACCAATTGAGGGTGAGAGGGGTTGACATTCTAAATACGTAATTCCAAACTCGATATGGTCATTATGAATTCCTACTAGTGTCGTTTGGTTTAATTAATGCTCCAGCAGTGTTTATGGACTTGATGACTAGAGTGTTTAGGCAATACCTAGACATGTTTGTGATTGTGTTTATCAATGATATTTTTATCTATTCAAGGAGTGAGAATGAGTATGTGGACCATTTGAGGATTGTGTTGAGTAAGTCTTCTGCTGAGTATTGTGTCAGGCAAAGGGTTCGTTTAGGGATAGGAATGGTTCTCGAGTGTCGGCCATATCCAGTGTGTAGGCTCGAGCCATAACAAATATGGTATTAGAGCACATAGTTCAAGAGTCCTAGGGAGTCTATGAAGTTGTGACTGTAGAGTTCTAGTTATTGGTGTGTAGCACGCCACATTTATTAGGAGGTTGCGACATTTAGGAACTATCTCACTTCTTTTATACTATATTCGTGTGATAGAGTTCAACTATATTAAGTTTCTTTGTAATTCGTTCTTGCACATATCTTTAAAAATCATGCCTCCACGAAGAGCTCTTCGAGGTCATCCTACTAGAAGGAATGTTGATCCTCAAGATCAAGAGGTCCCCAATGCACCAGAAGTGCAACCCCAAGTGGAGGTCATTAATGTTGAGTTTATAGATATTATATGGATGTTGTTTCAAGTGGTGGCCAACCAAATTGGTTAGCATAGAGGGTATCGACATGATGTGGCTGATATATCCAAAATCCCTGAGTTCTTAAGGATGAATCCTCTGGATGTCACTGGTTCCAGTGTCACTAGGATCCGAAAAACTTTGTGGAAGAGCTACAAAAGGTTTTTGAGGTTATGCATGTTGCTAATTGTAAGTGAGTGAAACTAGCAACATACCAACTGAAGGGTATTTCTACAGTATGGTCACGATTAATGGAAGAAGAGTAGAGTTGAGGGTACACCAATTGTGAGTTGTGCTGCGTTTACCCAATTGTGTCTCAAGTTGCTTTTGGAAACCGAGTGAGATGTCACCGTTTGATTCAATAAGGAGATATCACCCTTCATATCCTTGAGTAGCTTATGTACTCCTTCTACCTTATTTAGGATGCGGGAAGCATATCCTCGGTCTCAAATTTTTCTGGGACGGCATTTTGTTCTCTGGTTTTGACCATTCAGGAGGAGGCACATAACGATCTCTATCACGATCCCTATCTCTCTAATTTGTACCTTTATAATGCCAAATTTGATCTTGATCTCTCCAACCACCATCACGATCATTGTTACAAACTTGGTTCCCGCCCGACCTAGGTTAGCTCAGACGAGAACCTCCACTTGGTTTGACAAAAATTAAACCTCTTCATTGTACATGGCCTCGAATTGTGCGTCATCTAGTCTCACTCTACTACTAGCACCAACCGCATTCACAGCCTTATAACCACCTCCCATGACATGTTTCGTCAACAAGTCCATGTGGGTCATTATCTTTGCCATTTTCTCATCAAGTTCTTGGTTCTTTTCCAAATGTTCTTTTGTCAGCCCAAGGTTTAGAGGAAACATTTGACCCTCCCTTTTATGCCTTGCTCGGTTAATCTTGGTCATCTCATCAAGCAACGTCGATGCCACAGAAAAAGGTTGTTTTATAATTCCACCCCTAATAAGTTGATCGGCAACCCTTTGTTGACTATCTCAAGATTCCGGTACAAATATTGCAAGAGAAAATTATCCAATAATCCATGAGTAGGACATTTGAGAAGTAGGTTTGGAAACCTTAATCATGTTTCATGTATAGATTCACCATCAATCCGCTTGAAATTTTGAATGTTGTCCCTCAACTTCACCATCTTCGAGGAAGGAAATAATCTTTCATAAAACACTATTGTGAGTTCCTCCCAAGAAGTAAAAGATTCTCTTGGTAGCTCGGCTAACCACTTCATTTCTTCCCCTATTAGAGAGAAGGGAAACAAACGAAGTTGGATTCACTCTTGAGAGATATTGTTGAAGGAAATTAGTCCACACACAGCCACAAAATTTCGGATGTGATCATGAGGGTCTCCATGAGCAAGTCCTCCAAAGTAACCTTTCATTTGGAGCAGCTGACGCATAGTTCCGGTCACATGAAAAACAGTGTTGCCCACAGTTGGGGGGAAATCAATAGCACCAACACTTCATATTTGATCTGCATTGACATCGTTAAAGTCTGCAATGTCATCATTATATCGAAGTTGACTCGCATTGATCATGTTCGCACTCATTTTTTCACCTATTGAGAGCAAACAGTAAAAACACACTAAGAAAATTCAAATACAACCAAATTAGTTCATAAAAACACTTCAATAAATGAATTTTAAACACCACTCCCCAGCAGCGACACCATTTCAAATCATGTTCAACTACACCTTTTCATAATTCAAAGTGTACGCGGTCACTAACAAGTATAAACCCAACAATGAGTTGGGGTCGATCCCACAAAGAGTGATATGGTAGAGAATTAAAGTACGAAGAGTTTAAGTGTTCTAATTTCTTGTATAACGGAAGTAAATAACACGTAACATAATATATATCGAAATGTCTTGATATTTAATAACAAGAGAGTTTGGAAACATTGTTAATAGAAGCAACTAATACGGGTTTCAACAAGTATAAAGAGGGTTGTAGGAGTGTGTGAGTAATTGAATGCTAATTTCGCTTAATGGATAATTATCAATTGCTTTAAGTTGTTGAATCTCAATGGGTAGGATGGGTTTTGAATATAATAGCTATCTCTCAATCAACAATTATTCTTCGAGTGGGTTCTCTCAAGCCTCAACAAGGTTCGCAATAAAAAAAACATTGAATTCTTTAACTCAACCCACTTTTTGAAGCTGGGTTGTAAAGATATAAGCCAATACAATTATCAGACATTTATTCTACTCTATGAATCTTCCGCAATCAAATATCGAGATTTATGACTATAACTAAATTTACAACTTCAGTTCATAGATTAAAACATGAATAAATGATTCAACCCATTTCAAAACAACATTAATTATAGCAATTGACAATACCCATAAGCTAATTTATTTATTTAATTATATAATCACACCCCTAAGGGAATGGGGTTTAGCCAATCATAGTAAAAAGAAAGAAATCGTTACCAAGATGACGTTCCATCGAATTAACAAAGTCTTCAAAAGTTAGATCCTGAAATTAAGACTTAAACCTTAAATCCCCAATAATATAAGCTCAAAAACCTCCATGAGTATTCAATAATGTTAATGTATGTGAAAGAAATCTAAAAACTGTATAATACATTCTGTAAGACTATCTTTTCTCTATTCAAAACCAAATTTATACATTTCCAAAAACTTCCCAAAATGACAAAATGTGGGCTCACTGGTGAAGTTAGTCAGGATAGCCGATTGACAGGCGATCTTCTCACCTTTTGGCTTGAGTTCTATATCAAATTGTTCTAGAAGATTTAGTGAGATGGATTGCGATCTCTGTTCCATTTGGCGAATCGCCAATATGCCTTTGCACTTGCTGAGTTCGCTTATTTAGTTAATAGGCTACTTAACTTGAAAGTTTGGAGAGCTGGAGGCTCATTCGGTGAGTTGCCGAGTGGATTTTGCGAGCTACAACTTCTCTTTTCTTCAGAATTTTCAACTTTTTTACTTTTTTTTTAATCGTAATGTCCTTGCCTTGTTCTTTAGCCTTTATTGCTGCATATAAACAAATTAACATCAATTATGAACACGGCATTGATGACACAAATTCATTCAATAAAAAGCTTTACATAAGTCAAAATTTTCAACTCATGAAGGAGCATTGGAGTAAACTTGGCCAAAAAAGCTTTGTCGAAATTTAGAACGACCATGTCCATTGGACCTTGAGTGTGAGAAGTTACCATCATCGGCTTTGGTTCTCTTTGC
This sequence comes from Solanum commersonii, assembly GCA_029007595.1. Classification (NCBI taxonomy): domain Eukaryota; kingdom Viridiplantae; phylum Streptophyta; class Magnoliopsida; order Solanales; family Solanaceae; genus Solanum; species Solanum commersonii. The sequence continues at coordinate 1,896,455 of JAJTWQ010000007.1, forward strand.
CTCCCTAGATCTTTCCTTAAGTCTCTCCTCTTCAATTTGTTGAGCATAAACCATGAGACGAGAAATTTCCATATCATTGATATGCATAGTAGTACGACCACGACAAGAAAAGTGTGAATTATATGGGGATTAGTGTTAAAATTCGTTGGAAACTTATTTTTCTGCAAATTTTCATATTAATCCCCAGGAAATTCTCCATGTTCCTTAACCAACATCTCGGACACACCCGAAACAAACTTACTCATCCTTGCCCTAGGATCAACAATCATAATAGGAGCATATCGAGACAATTGTGGGAACTTCAAAGCATAGTCTTTCACACTTACGCTTCCTTGACAAAGGTTGATGAACTCAAGTACCTTTGCCTCCCTCATTTCAAGGGGAAAGAACCTATCAAGCAAAGCAACCTTAAACTTTTCCTAATCGAGAGGACCTGCATCAACTGCCATCCCTTCCTTCCATTGGTTGAACCAAACTTGAGCAACACCGTTAAGTTGGTAAGCGGCCAATTCGACCTTTTCCACCGGCGTCACTCCCATGATCATCAACACCTAATACACTTCATCAATGAACTCTTGAGGGTCATCCTCAACCTTGGAACCATGGAACTCCGAAGGATTCATCCCAGTGAAATCCCTCACTCTAGTTGTCGTCGTACCCACATTTAGGTTCACAGGGTTCACAAACTCCTTATTGGCATGAGATAACACTTGGAAATTAGCCCTAAATTCCGCATTAGTCACTTGTTTGGCCTAAGGGTCGACCGGAACTTGAGTAGCTTCAGGAGGACCCTTTTGTTCCACATTCTCTATCACATTCCTTCTAGCATATGCCCTTCAAATTGACATATCTTGTAGAGAATTTGATGAGGATAAGGAGAGAGACATTATAGAGTTAAACTCTACTGCACGACCTAGAGTAATGAAAGAAGTGGAGTTTCCTAAACATCTTATAGCCTCTCATTTATAAATGTGGCGCATTTAACACTAATGAACAAGATTCTAGTCAGCGTGGCTTATGAGATCCTAGGACCTTTCTAAACCTTGTGCTCCAAATACCAAGCTTTTCACGACCCAAAGATTACCCTAGGTGTAACCTGGCATATAGACCTCGAGAGGTCATACACAAGCCACTTAAAATACATCATACAAGATAATAGAAATTCAATAGAATTTATAAGAAAATTCAAAGTTTTATAAAAAAAAACGGAAGTCTAACCAATGTCTCAAAGCCATCTAGTACATAACAATGCTCGGGAAGTAACCCGTACATCAAGTTCAAAACTTAAATATAAAGACAAAATAAAATAAAGGTTTGATCCTCGAAGCATGAAAACTCACCACTCTTAAAGCTTCTGCTAAATGATCCAAGCCACGGAAGTGCAAATCTTGAGCGTTGGCCCCTACATTTGGGAGAATGTAGGCAAAAGTAGGCGTTAGTACAAAATTGTACCAAGTATGATAGCAATGCATAAAACATGTGAAATCATGCAAAAAGTACATTTTCATGATATGATATGACCATGCTAAAAACATGAGATAAAAGAGTTAGAAATGATAAGTCATAAAAATGTGGTCAATGCAAGCCAGCATCTTTAAGATGTTCATGAGATACTTCTTGAGATGATCTTAGTTCATTATTATGGGAGAATTACCTTTAACCGAAATATAAGACCATGTGAGATATTAACATGGAATTTGGTGTCTACCCTACATCAAAAAGTGGTGTTCTCACTTGCAAAGGTAAGAACAATGAACATCTACCTTGCGTGGATCCACGAGCTAATGTCTATCTAGACAACCCATTGTGGCACATAGTTTATGGGACATGGGTAATTTCCACTTGTCCACTCGGTGCTAAGCATAACTTCCACAAAATACTCATTATTCTTAAGTTTTCTTCACATTCATGAGACATGGGTAATTGCCACTTGTCTTATCATTGGAGGTCATTGGTAATCGCCGCTTGCCTCATTATTATAGTAGCTCCTTAAATTTGATACATTTTAGATGAGCCGACCTTTCAACCATAGAATCCTTTATGTGAGAAAGCTTTTCATATTCGTGCATTGAGTAATTATGCAAGAAATCCTTTCAGCACAATTAACAACACCACCATCATATATGCTTTACTATCAAAGCAACTTACATCATATTTCATCAATTACACAAGAACATGCATATTTCCATAATTCTCCTTTTATAGTTCAAAACCCACTTTCAATCATCATAATATAGAAAGTAAAGGTTAAGCAATTGTTCATGGGAATTCATCATAAAAACATGGAATCTTTTCAATTCATGCATAATAGATCATAAAACAATCAAATAAATCAACACTGAAAGGAGCCTATGACAAAGAAGAAAAACTCTAACTCAATTGGGGATTTCTAACTTTAATTAATTAAGATTTTAGGAACTCCATGAAGGAAAGGGCTCCATGGGTGAATACTATCATACCTTAATGCAAAAAGCTTAACCTCAATGGTGCAATTGGAGACTTGACTTGAAAAGCCTAGCTTTTGTTCTTTTTCTTGTAGAAAAGAGAAATATTTGAGAGAAAGACTTGTTCTTCTTTTTAAAATTTTAGATAATGAATAAATTTGGAAGCTTTTGGGGGTTGATACGTTTATATAGAGATTCTCAATAAGGTTAAAATGGTATAGTATTAGGCAAGAATAATTAGAAAATGACCCAAAAGCTCTTAAGGAAAATAATTGTCGACCACACTCACGGCGCAACCCACGGTCTATTTGTCAGACCACAGACCGTCCTAGTTGGTTGTGAGTGAGATCAGAGACCACCCATTTTTGGACCCCCAATGGCGGGCCACACCTACCACCTGTGGGTCCATCAATGGATGGTGGACCACGACTATAGGTCCAAACTCTCGACCTAAAAAATCTCTCTTAGTCTGGGTTTCACCTACGAGACCTATCTACGAATTCTGCATTTATTGACGGACCGTCCTGGTGACTCATCACAAAATACTAGAACTTATATATTTTTTTGAGGATTTTAACTTGTCAATCACGCCACCACCAATGGATCCTCGCTGCACCAACAGGCCATAGGTGGTGTCATCTGTGCTGGCACCAGGTCTATGAAAAACTGAAATTTTCCACCTTCACAAATTCGAGGTGTTACATGAAGTCATGATTCAACCTATTATAATCCACTAATAGGTATGAAAACCCATACCCAGAACGATAAGTAAAGAGTATAAGTGTAGAACTAAAAAGAATTAACACTATTCTGTAGTATAAAACAAAAACTGAAGAAAGGAAAAATCTATATATATAGGGGAATCCTTCTCAGAACTTGGAAACCACAAGTACAAAGCTTTCTAATATTAAAATACTAGTACCAAAAGTAGACAACCTATAGGGGAATAAGGTATCTTACTCCCACACTAATCAAGGTGTCTTACTCTCACACTCAAATGAGATGTCCTTACTTGCCAAGGCAATGGACCATGAGTTTCTAGCTTAGGTTAATCCACTAGCAATGTCACTTAAGAAAACCTAAAGGGGCACAAATTTAGCGACAAGGAGTATTCTACTTGAGACACTACTTCGACAAATTGGAGAGCCACCATCTCAATATCTTCTCAATGCTAAGTAAAAATTCTAAAAAAATTAGTCATAAACAAAAGAATATCATCATCCATGAGAAAAAGTAGAATTGAAATACTAATTCAATTAAAAAACATCATCGAATAGCTCCTTAAATCTTTGAATCATGCATGAGTGAGAAAACCATTCACCAAACCATGATCCCTTAGTGTTAAAAACCTTTAGTATTTTCATTGATGTCAATCCTATAGAAGTCTAGATCATCAAAAAAAATCTTTTTCATAAATCATGAATATTTTTCACGAAAACATCAATCGTAGATTCAAAAACTATTCATAAATTCATACCCTTCTATTATTGATAGTCAAAATATGAGATCATGCATGAAATTACATGGAATTAGTTAAAAGCATGTAATTGAGTTTAAATCATCAAAATAAGATCATAACCAATCAATTTAATCCATACAAACAGAACCCACAAGGATTTGAATGAAGACCTAAACATCTTAATTCAAATTAACTTGAAGAGATTTAGAAACCTGTGAGCTCAATGGGTGAATGGAACCCATTGATGAAGTGGTACATAGCTTGAGATCGAAGACTCAAATAAATGGTGAAAAGAAGAGTTGACTTGAAAACCTAGCTTCTTCTTCCTTGCGCCTTAAGAGAGAAACTTTGAGAGAATTTGGGGATTTCGGGATAATGATTTGGGAATGGGTAGATTTAGGGGTAAAATCATTAATAGGGACTATTTTATAGGGTAAACGATGTAGTATAGGAATTAGGGGCATAGGAAAAGACCAAAATACCCTTTAAAATAATTGTCAATCAACCTTATGGTTGAGACCTATGACCATAAAAATTTCCTATGGATCGTACTAGTCAACCAAAGGTCGAGTAACTAGGCCTATACTTGGGTAAGATTCCTATGAATCGTTCCTATGAACCTTTAAACTTCCTATGGTCCATAGACCCCATCCATATACCTCAACTTTCAACTCAAAATATCACTAAGTCGAGGTTTTTTCTAGGGAACCTTCTTATGATCCGTCATCCATGTGATTGACCGTCCTAATCAATCGAAGAATGGGTTACTAGGACTCTATTTCCAAATTATATTTCCCACTTCTTACGATACTGGTCTATGACCTATAGAACTTCCTATAAGCGTATAGTGGTCTTGTAGACTTGATTCAGTAACCCTAGTTTGGTGTTCTTTTCCTTTTATAGAATTTTGAGGTATTACAGTTATAGATCAGGATCCACTTTTCACAGATAATTGTGTTGATCAAGAATAGTAACCAAAGTGAAATCTTGGCTTAAACTTCATTCCTAAAATACCTAACGACACAAACTCCTACTAAAAGTATTTGGCCCCTAACCTACAATGCCCCAACCTAAAATGTCCCTTCCAAATCTAATGGAAACATCAGAATTGCATTCTGAGGCTTTCTTTCTAAACCTTTGATAGAAGTTAACTAGCTAAGTTTCAAAGGCTCCAAAATACAGAAACTTACACAAAACCCAAATGAACAACCCAGTGACCATACTATCACTCCCAGGGGTCCCCACAATAACTACCTAAATGTTGAAAAAGATAAGAATACACAAAAAATGACATGGAGGATCATTACATTGTCGTTCTTTATTTTATTTGTCTATTATTTTATATGTTCATTCTAAAATGAGTTCCAGTAGCAATAAAAGGATAGGAAAGCTTTGTAATAAATTAACAAAGTATAAGTATATCCCCAAAACATTTGGAGTCCATCAGAGAAATGTTGGTGTTGTCGATTTATGCCTTAACTTTGAAAAAAAATGATGAATGGTTTGTTTTTTATGGGAGGTTTTAGAACAATGGGGAAAAACCATTATTGGGAAAATTCCATGAGTTCCTCACTGTCCCATTTAGAAATCCTGGGAAAACAAGGATAGTACTTGTGGTCATCCAATTGTTATGAAATATTGGAGTTGTGTAACAATGTTGGATCTTCTAATCAATTGTGTTTTCCTAAAGATGAAAATGATATACAAGATTTTTTTCGTGATGATGTATTTGATGAGCCTACTAATATCTAAAAACTGCATTATGAGGAGTGGAAAAAAAATTTGTTTAAGAAATTCTTTTAATGTCTCACAAAATTGAATATTCACAAGATTGGTGATCATATGAGACAACGACATTGTCCAGCCTGCTAAGGTGGTTCAGGTGCACTTAGGTGGTTCACGGGGTGGCACTCATTGATATCCAATAAAAAATAGAAGGTGGATCAAGGTTTAACTTGCACCGAGAGCTTGGTCAACTTTTAGAGGAGTAACTTTGTTTGACACGAATACATGTGTATTTAAGTTAGATCAAGGTTCATCATATTTATGTTCTTCTGCGTGTATAGTATATCAATACATAGTTTAACTTTTAATTCAGTATTGACATATGGTTATTTTACTGAGCGCCATAATAAGGAAAATTCATGTCTTTGAAGTTAAGTTGGTTAAATTGCATACTGTATTCAAATTTATTGATTTTTTCATGCTCAATTCTCCATTTGGTTTTTTGGTTCCACGTCTTTAAAAACACTCCATATAAAGTTTCTATCATTTTCATATCATATTTCAATATTTATGAGCTATTCAAATTATTAGTATTAGACCAATAAGATTTAAAACATATTTGAAAATTGTTTATAAGCCATACATATTATTAATATTCAAGTTGTTTGGGGTGCTTTATTGGAATAAAATACTTTAGTAAAAAATTATTCATAAATAGAAAAGAATATGAAAAGTTTCTGAATGGATGGAAGTTGAGATGTAATGATACTTCTCATAAACATTTATCCTTTAATTTAGCTAACCTTGAAAGGTAATTGAGGTAAGGTTATGTATGATTTTATAAATTCTACTCCTTTAATTTAGCAAACCTTAAAAGGTAAATCATATAATGATATGTATGAATTTATAAACTAATTAATCAATGATATGAATGATTTCATAAACTCTTCTCCTTTCATTTATCTAATATAAAAAAGGTAAATCAACAAAGGATATGGATGATTTTATCTACTCTTATCCTTTAATTTATCCAATCTAAAAATATTACTCAGATAAAGATAGTGATTTCATAAACTCTTATTCGTTCATTTATCAACCCTTATATGATAAATCAGATAAAAAAATGGATAATTCTATAAAATATTATCCTTTTATTTTTTAACCTAAAAAGTAAATTCAGTTAAGGATACATATATTTCCTTTGTGGTAAACTTTATAATATATCATTCATATTATATACTTTTTTGCCTTTGATTTACATATAATTAGTTTTCCTTTTATGTAAATGTAGTGACCAAATACTAGCTTTCAATATAATAATCGATTACTATTTTTGGTCTTGTGCACTAACATTCTAAAGTAGCACCCAAAAAGTTAAAATAGTCAATGAAGTGAGACAAGCAACTTCCACTCTCACTTTTCCTTCTTCATTCGGTTTGTCCAATATTTTCTAAGTTCATTCTGTAATGAGTTCTAGCAACAATGAAATTGTTGGAAAATTTTGTAATAAATCAGCACAGCATAAGGCTATACCCAAAACATTTGAGGATGATGAGAGAAATGTAGATGTTGCTGATCTGGGCCTTAACTTTGATAAAAGTGATGAATGGTTTGTTTGTGCTAGAAAGTTTGATAACAATGTCGAAAAAACAAATTCTGTGAAGGTACCATGGATTTCTCAGAGTACCATTTCAGAATCGTTGGAAAACAAGAATAGTACTTGTGGTCATCCAATTGTTCCACAATTGGAGTTGTGTAACAATGTTGGATCATCTAATCAATTTGATTTTCCTCAAGATGAAAGCGATGAAGATGATTTCTTTAGTGATGATGAATTTAATGATGTCACTAATATAAAATAAATGAATAATAAGGAGCGCAAAAAATGTTTTCGGTTCAAGAAACTCATTGAATGTCTTGATAAATTGACTATTCATATGATTGGTGATATCCTATGAGGCAATGGCACTGTCTTGCTTGCAAAGGTGATCCAGCTGAAATTAGGTGGTTCACATGGTTGCACTCATTGATATCCCACACAAAAACAAAAGGTGGGTCAAGGTTTAAATTACACAAAGAGCTTGCTCAACTTTTAGAGGAGGAACTACATCTGAGGAGCAGTGTGTGACAGAAATACATTTGTATTTAAGCTAGATCAAGGTCAAACATATTTAAGTTTGCCTTCATGAATAGTCTATAAATAAATATTTTAGCCTATAATTTAGAATTTCCACATGGTTATTTCTGTAAGCCCTATAAATAAGGAAAATTCATGTATTTGAAGTTTTTTTTGGTTAAATTGCATACTCTATTCATAATTATTGATTTTTTCATTATTAATTGTATATTCAATATTTTAGTTCGAAGTGTTCAGGGACACTCCATATAAATTTTCTATCATCTCAATATCAAATTTTAATATTTATGATTTCACGATCCAAAAATAAACGTGGTGACACTTGTATGTTCCCACTAACACAAATTAGCTTCAGCCCAATGAAACTTATTCATTCTAAACAATACCCCAAAGTCTGCTTGTCACGTGTACAAGCCGCTAAATACATAAGTGTGGAATTAAGAAATAAATACAAGTCTCAATCTTTATTTCTCAAATAGAACAAATTGAATGGGAAAAGAAAATAGAGGGCCCATAGGATAACAAACAACTACCTCTTCAAGACCTTGATAAGCCTCAATATTAATTGAAGGGGGAATGAGATAGCATAGGTTCGGGCTCGTAACCTACACAAGTGTAGAAGAAAGGGGTGAGTACCAACAACACGGTACTCTACAAGCAACTTACTAAACAAAGCACTTGCTAGAAAATGAACACCCCTGACTCTCCAACTGAATCTCCTCAAACTACAACATGCATATAAATCTGCCCAACCTAGCAATTCTACAATACACAACTCACAAAACAAATATTCACAGTTCAATCTTCAGAATTAAATCAAATAAGGCAATTAGTTCAGTCATACACAACAAGCAAATCAATCTAAAGTATCAAGCAAGTCATGTATAAGCCTCAAAGGCATCAAGTCATAATAATCAGTCTCTCAGCGGGACCATTTCTCATTGGCTTTATATCATTATCCAGAACAAATTCTCATCAACTTTGATCAATTCACTAGCCGAAAGTATTTCCAATCAGCTTTATATCACTAGACGAAACAATTTTCTATCGACTTTATAAATCATCACATGTCTCATCACGTTGTTCACAATCAATGCACACAAGCAATATCACACCATACAAAAGACACAATAATTCATACAGTTCAATTTCAAGCATATCATCAATCAATCAACAAGGGTTACAATAAAGCAATTCACATCATCATCTTCAAAACAAAGCCCTTTTCATTTCAACCCTTTTTATTCATATAGATGTAACAAGTGGATAATTTAACCCTTCCCCTCATCCCCATTACTCCTAACATACAAGCAACAAAGGAAGCATACAAATTTAACTAGCATACAAGGTTTATGAAGCCACTTGTCTTAAATCAATCAACAATCAATCCAATAGTTGAGTCCTCCCCTTCTAAAGCACTTCCAAATCCACATAATCTAAAATAATCAAATATTTTCAATCACCCATCGGAAACAACACTTTCCACATCAATTATGTAAATAAATGGGTCAAACAACTCAAAATCCAATATCAAAATAGAAGTCTGAATCCGGAAAACAATACTATAAAACTATGTTTATGGCTTAAAAAAATCATTAGTGAAAATTAGGGGTGTCAAAAATGAACCCAAACATAGGTAACCCGCCCAGAACTTTAAGGGTTGGGCTTAAGATAATTTGAATTGGGTTCAATCTCAGCTCATTCAAGCTTAACACGTTGTAAGAGAATCCTCAATTGAGCTCAATTCAATTTCCAATTTCAACCCGTTTTAAAACTTTTTATTAAGATATGTTCTTATATTGAAGGTATGAATTATGATCTACTTAACATCTATTAATTTTTATCTATTCATTTGTTACTTTTTTTCAAAAAAATCTTGAGCTGAAATTCAAAATATGATTATAAAATTTAAATATCAATAAGGTAAAATTATTGAGATTAATCGGGTCAAATTGGGCGGATCAAGACCCAACCCAATTTCTATTTCAACACATTTAAATATCTCCAATTTCAACCCAACCCGCCCATTTTACACCCCTAGTGAAAATCATTTCGAAAATGGGATCAAAACCACTTCAAAATCTTCATTTTAGCTAAGAACTTGGGTTCTTGAATAACCATGACATTAATCGACCAAAATTCCACATTTTGATGATTAAACTCATAATTTATCAATGGAAAATGAATGTTTAGGATCAAGAAAACTTACCACTAATCTAGTACATAAAATCTTTTCATAATTTGCCACCAAAGGTCCCCAAATGCTCGAAATTGAAAAAATAGGTGTAAACCCTGAAATAGAAGGTATGGATTCTCTTAAGCGGCTAGTTCTTGCAAAAGCAACATGGGGTTTGCTTTAGCGAACCTTGCCAAAAGAAGAGGCCTTCATTGGGCGTTTCGATCCCTGTGAGCTGAGAGAGGCCAAGGTAAGAGAATACTTACTCTTAAGAAGGAACCCATGAGTGTAGGCTTAAGTTCACTCAACTGTCCCACTATGCTCCGTTGATGGTTGATGATATGAGGAGCCAGATGAGCTTGTTTCTGTTTGGGTTGTCTCGTCTGTCAATCAAAAAGGGTAAGGTTGCGATATTGATAGGGGGCATGGACATAGCAAGGCTGATGATCCATGTGCAACAGGTTGAGGAAGATAAGCTGAGAGATAGAGAAGAGTTCTGAAATAAGAAGGCTATGACAACATGAAATAAGTCCAGGCAGCAAAAGAGTAATGTGAAGCAATCATCCTTCAGCAAAAGCCAAATAGACCTGCTCCATCATCTACTAGTGCAGTTGCTCCGATGAATAGAGGTGTTTTCAAGAATCAGAACTCTCAGAACTTCAGAACTAAACTTGCACAATCTCAAGGTAGTGTGGCATAGGGAGGTAATAGGACTCCTGCATGTGCTGAGTGTGGTAGTAACCGCCTAGGAGCATGTCGTGATGTCTCCACTGGATGCTTCAAGTGTGGTCAGAATGGTCACTTCATGAGACAATGCCTAAAGAACAGGCAGGGTAATGGTAATGGGGGAAATACATCACAATCTTCTTCAGTGGCTCCACCAGATAAAGCTGTACCTAGAGGAACTACTTGAGGGACAGGCGGAGGAACAAACTGTCAGTATGTTATCACCAGTCGTTAAGAGCAAGATAATTCACCTGATGTTGTCACTGGTATGATCAATGTTTTTGCTTTGGTTATATATGCATTTCATGATCCAAGTGCGAGTCTATCTTTGGTGACTCCATATGTTGCTATAAGGTTCGATATTATTCCCGAACAACTTTTTGAGTCTTTTAGCGTTTCCACACATATTGGTGAGTCTACTCTAATTGAGAGAGCTTATCGTTATTGTACCATTTTCGTCAATCGCAGGGACAACATGGCTGACTTATTTGAGTTAGATATGGTGGACTTTGCTGTTATTCTAGGTATGTACTGGCTTCATGGCTGTTGTGCCTCAGTTGGTTGTAGAACACGAGTAGTTAAGTTCCAATTTCCTAATAAGTCATTTAGTGAGTGGAGGAGTAGTTCAGCAGTGCCTAAGCGACACTTTTTTCGTACCTTAAAACCACAAAGTTAGTTTCCAAGGGGTGCATATAGCACTTAGTATGAGTTAATGACTCTAGTGTTGAGACACCACCAATTCATTCAGTTTCAGTTATGAGTGAGGTTCCATAGGTCTTTCTAGATGATCTTTGATACACTCATATTACACTTCCCTAAAGAAGTATAACTGATCGTTACCAAGTAAAGAACCCAACTTGGAGGTTGGGGTCAATCCCACAAGGAATATGGTTTAGACTTAAACTGAACTCACTATTATATTCGTTTAGTCAACTTATTTTTGAGCCAAGTAATAAAGGGAGGGGGGGATTTTTGAAAAAAATACTTGATTGTTGTTAAGTAACAAGTGAACAAGATTCGAACTTTGTTGTTATCAATGTGAGAGAAAAATTAGGGTGTATGTGTTCTCCATAAACTCATAATGCGGTAATCCCAATAATAGTAATCCTTTCCTACTGTATCACATGCAAAGTGGTAAGCTACGTATCCCTAAGTGATTGGTCCTCCAAATAGGGAATTTCACTCCGCACCTTGGTCCAGCTACGTGTGTATAATTTACTAACCCTTACCTTTAGCTCAGATTAGACATCACATCAATGTATGGCTTAGTTTTAACTCTCGCACCAATTGACATTAGACTATTAGATAGTATCAAACTAAATCTCTGTTGATAATTCTTTTCTTATTAACTACCTCCTTGGTCCGACAAGTGGCAACAAGGTGAGTTCTAATGTGTATACTCGTTAAAAAGATTTCTAAGCGAAAGAATTACCAATACATGCATCAACACTATTCAAGAATTACTTAGTTATTATTCATAGTTAATTGTTCATGGTTCCCACAACCTTAGTTGTGGATTTAGCTACTCATTCTTGAAAGAACACAATTCATATTTTTAGTAGAAGAATTCATAAACCTACGTATTGAGTAGAAGAAACCCGTAATCTCCAATTGAAATACAAAGCAAAAATCTTATAAATCGAAATCCAGAAATCAAATTGCTAAAGTATGCAAGTTAATTCCCAAGAAAATACCAAGAACTAAAAGTAAACAATAATGTCTAACCCCCCAAAGCGAGGTTTACATACTCTATTTATAGAAAAACTTGTCCTAAACAAAAAGTAAATGAAATAAGGAAATACACTTTCTGGACGCGGCTTCATTCGACGACTTTGACCTACGGACCGCTGGATCTTCAACTTCTCTGAAACATTCGACGGGTGTGCAGGACGACCCGTGGGACGACCTACGCTCCAACACTTGCATCCATAGTTCCACACTTGGTCAAGACTTCCCTGATGCTCCATCTATGCCACCCATCAATGGACCGTGACTGGACGTACGGTCCTTAGGTCACTTTCGTGGGTGGCTCCCTCTGTAGATTTTCAGTTGTCATCTCCTACTTCCACGTCCAAGCTTATTTCCTACAAACATGATACAAAACACATTCATTCTAATACAAAATGGCCCCAGACACACACAAATCTTAAGTGAAATGTATTAGAAATAATGTAAATTCACGGTATATCAACACCCTCAACTTAAACTCGTTGTTTGTCCTCAAGTGACGCACTAAACTATAAACGACACTTGTGTAGAAGCAGATATACCAACTCAAGCAATCACATGGCTATTTCAATCCATTCCATTTTCTCAGTGCAGATCTTTTCTCTTAAACTCAACAAGCTAACTCATGCGGATAAAGATATGATAATGATCTACCAATAGACACCAGAGCATACACTTTTTCACAATCACCAAGGTACCAACTTTCCAACAATGTAACTAGTGCCGTCTCACTTCAAATGAAATCCTTTGCACACATAAGATATGAATTTTGAGTTTTAGGATTCATTCAACACTACTCACGTTCAAAAGTGACTATAAATACAGTTAGTGCTCAATACCATAGGCTTGCCCTTACTATCACTGCTTAGACACTCCAAACTAGTTGCTAGGATCACTATAAGACTTTTTTAGCTTGTAACGTAGGCTCGGGGTCAGGTGTGGTACATTTGGGTACTTTTTATTGACTTGTTTCCCTCCTTGACATTACATTGGCTTTTTACCTCTTTTCTCGACCTATTTTTGACATTCTTTCTTTTTACTTTTTTTCCGTTGACTCTTTTCAACATGGATATGACTTTCTATTTTGTGGCTCTTATTTTTCACTTTTTTTTTCTTTTTCTTTCACTTTATTTTTTTTTTTTGTTTTTTTCTAGAACTTTTATTGATCATCATTTTGCTTTTTTTCAACAAAGTAACATCCTTTTCTATCTTTTCTTCTTCTCTTTTCAACACAAAACTCTTTCCATACCCTTTTTCTTTCAGTTTCCTCTTTTATAGCCACCTTCAACTTGTGGATTTTATATTAGTTGAGGTGCACAATATCCGATGTCCAACGAGGGCCAAGATTGTGGCAACTTTTGACTTAGCAATCCTCAACATAGGCTTTTGGCCTAAGTTAAGGTGCACATGTCCAAGGAGGGACCGGGGCCACGATAATTATTTAAGGGCAGGTGAGTTAGATGAATCAAAAGAAATGGTCTATTTAAGGCTCTAATATTTGGATCAAAAGGGAACAATGCTTCATTTGGTTGGATCATTTTAGGCTTAAGTGGACTAATTTAAACAAGGGCTTCTGATCACTTCCCAACTTCTAGCCTAGATCATCTTAGAAGGACCAACGGGGCAAGTTCTAGATTGGCACAACTGTTCGAAGAGTCAATTTTTCTCACACACTCTTGGCATATTGTTTCATTATCAGATTATCAGATTACCCAATTCAAGTTTTAGCTTAAGTCAAGAGGTCAAATTGGTTCCTCATCATGTCACATTGAGATCCGACACATTCAACTCATCAAGACTATCGATCTATCACATTTCAACATTTTTGGATTGGGATCATTTTTAATGTTTTTTATGCCATCATGCTTTCATTTTTTCTACTTACTCCTACACATACGTTCCTCAGCATGCCAGTTCAACATAAATAAAAACAATCTCTTGGGGGGAAACATGACAAGCAAGAAAACCCCAAGAGAGGATTGTGAGTTTGGTTACTTAGGCTTCACCATATCACTCACAATCCATTTGCCCCACCCCCAACAAAATAAAGTGCAATTGTCCCAATGTATAAAAAGTAAAAACATAAAGGATAAGGTGAAGCAAACCTGTGGCGCATTGTGTTGAAGACCTCTTAACAAATGGTTGGGTCATGTTTCTCGAAGCCCATTGGATCAACACTCGGGTCACTATCAGTAGTGCCAACATCTAACATCTCAGCACCATCAGCAGTGCCAACTTTAACTCTCATCGCACCCTCAATAGTGCTCACGATGCTAGAGGCACCAACACCAATCTCCCTAGCATGTTGCTCCTCGTCAACTATGGATTTCCCCCGGGCCGCCTCAGTATGTTGGTGCTCCCTCTTGCTAGATATCCTAGCCTCAGTATCATCAAAAGTACGATTTGAGTGGGGGCGCTTCCAAGCAGTATGGGAAGAATCAGGTGACGGCATATCATCTCTAAATATGGCACTTAACACCGTATCATCAACCTGTGCCGTGGGGGTGTACTCAAGCTCTGTCTCTAGGGGAAAAAAAATTCTAGTGACATCCTTGCAGAGTCTTTATATCTCCTTCTGGAGAGTGGTCACATCAACAGTTGGGACCGGCCTCTAGTGTACTCTCAACTCTAAGGCATCCTGGTGCTTATGAACGGCGTGGATCTTCTGGTCCATCATGTGCTCCACCCGCTACTCAATCCTAGCCTCCGACTTCTCTATCACACACTGCATCCAAGGTCTCACATGCTGAAGTAGGGTAGCCATCTGGGCCTCCAACTTTTGCACATGGGCTACAGGCACCGTAACAGACCCTGATGAGGGAGTGGCTCTTGAGGAGCTAGGGTCTGACTAGTGGCCGGAGATGAGGAAGTCGGGCATTATTTGTAGTGGCTGGAGGGGCAAGATCATCACCCTGCATCTGCTTCACACCTGCTCCACATATGCTACAAGGTCCGCTCCAAATAGTGTCACCTCAACCTGTGGGTCCCTACGAGGTGCAGCTACATTGGCCTCATCCCAAATCAGGCTGATTCTAGGGTCTTAGTAGCCTGAAACAACCTATCATAGCGACAAACCGATACTCCAGCATTCCTCTAAAGTTGGAAAATGAGGCATCGAAAAGGTAGGATGGTGGTGGCCTTGAAAGCCCTCTCGTGTATCTCCGCAATCAACATGCGGGCAAAGTTGACCTCTATCCCAGCAACTAAAGCTACAACTATGACTTCTCGGTCCCATGTAGGTACATTATCTACCATAGTAGGAGACACACAATTCCACACCAGCAACTAGAAGAATTTGGCCACAAAAGTTAGGGTGGCCTTCTTGATACCCACTCTCGGGGTGCTGACCTACTCGGCGCGCTCTCCGTATGTAGCAAGATGACGAGCTAAACAGTGCAAAAGGTACTCTTTATGTTTAACATTCCTCTGGAATTCCCCGCTTCTACCAATGACCTAGCAGTAGTCGAACTCGACCGTATTGATTGGCAGAGTATGGCCCGAACCGTAGAGGAACCTACAAAGAGTGGTGTTAGATATATCAACTAAAAACATGTACACTAGTGTAGTCATAATTAAAAGCTGGGCGGTGGGCTTGTACCGTCTATTTATTGAACCTCTGAAGGTGGCCGCGTAGGCAGCATAGAACTCCCTGACTATATCATCACTGAAGGACCCTGGGCTAGGGGACATCCACTCGCACCTATGCCTCTGAAGAGATTATGGATGGAGGGCGCGATGTGGAGGCTGCCTGTGAGAACCCAACGCTTCTTGGTAACCAATCGAGCCATTTTCTCCTTCTCATTCAGCATACGGGAGTCTCTGTTTATTTGAAACTGACCGCTAACATTCCATCTATTGGGCTCATCGAGATTTGCTAGAGGCTCGGATCTAAGAGGTATGGGGACATAGCCCATATGGTGGCCTCAGAAGATAAGGCAGTGCTGCCGCTGGGAGTAGAGCCGAAACAGGACCCAGATGTTGACTAGAAGCCACTTGGTGAACCGATCAGTGTACCCCCTCATTAGACTGGGGCTCAGTGACCACGTTGAAAATTACCCGTCGGGTTTGATTTCGTGTTGTGCGTGGTGACATGGGGGATGTCCTGGTACAATGTGGGACATAATCCCTATCATTATTGACATCAGTATCCCCATTGATCAGCCGAAAGAATGGTGCCACAGACTTTGATCTGCCTATAGTGGCGTAAGTCGGAGCTCGTTTGGGGGCCATAGTACCTGTAGAAGCTTAGTTAGTACCAACACAAGCCAACAACACACTAGGAAAATTTTTAGAATAAGAAGCAAATCAAAATGAAAAACCAAAAAAATTCTAGAGAGTAGTAGCAGTCTCAACCTACGGTCCGTAGGTCAGAGTTCGCATAAGTTGGGTCTCTGGTGTGAACCACAAATGTACAGAACGGTCCATCGATGGAACAATAGACCATAGTCCACCTCCGTGGTCCCACACTTAATGATTATTTCATGTGCAATAGACCCACAAACCCGATCTACAGTCCGTAGGTTGACCTATGGTCCATGGACGGGGTCTGGTGGGTCAGGTTTGTGCTAGGTATCAGACATGCCTCAGTTTATACTCATTATTTTGACAAATCAATTAATCAACATAGGTATAATCATGCATTTAAGGACAATATAAGGTAGTTTGTCATCCTTAGGGTTTCGATTACTCAGAATTTGAATTTTTAACATACCGAAGTAGGAACCCTAAATCAAAACATCCTTTTAGATATTTTACTTGATTCAGTTAGTTTTAATAGACTACAAACTCACATACCATCATACCAAGGCTTATTCTAGCATACAATTTGACATTAAACTCTAAAATTAACAACTCTAACAACCCAAGGTCAAGTTCAAACTTTGTAACTTCTAAATTCAATAATGAACAGCGAATTCAAAGTCAAGGTGAAGTCGTTTACCTTTCAAGCAAGCTAATTGGGTGAGTGTGTGATGCAATGAACTTCTAGACCCTTTTTGACAAGCCTTTGACACTGAACCCAGACCTTAAAATTTCTAGGGTAATAAAGATGAGGGATTTGGAAGGGTGAAGAGTGATATGGAATTAGGGGGAATGAATGGGGAGTGATCTGTAGGATTTGAGAGTTAAATGGAGTGAATTTAGGAGAGGAATGATTTAAAAAACAGTTGGGAGGGAGTTTTGAATGTGGGAAATGAATTAAAAATGAGAGAACATTATTTTATAAGGTGTTCGGGTCTGGTTGGCAAAACCCTAGGTTTAGGACCCACGAGACCCCGTCTACAGGCCGTGGGTCGACCTACGGACCATAGGTCACTCAGACACTTAGAATTTTGGAGGACTTACTTGTGGTCTACGGATACCATTCACGGTCCGTGGATGGTCCTACGGACCGTCGATGGAGTCCATAGAACTCTACACAACTTGTTTTCTGCAAATTCAGTTGTTCGTCCCTGCACATGTAGCAACCATGAGGTCTTTCTTTTTACATTTTCTGGACACTTTTTAGACACGGACCCTATTCTCTATCTAGCCAACACTAATACAAAAAGAAAACACCAATCTAAAGAAATTATAGAGATTAAAATAAAAAAAGAAAACTCCTAAATCGAAAAGAAAAACCTATAATTGGCTAGATTGTAAATCTTGGGTTGTCTCCCAAGCAGCACTTGATTTAACGTCGTGGCACGACGTAGGCTCCTTGATTAGTCAGACTTCATCAAGGTAGTAGGCCTCAACCACTTCTTGCATACTCTCCGCTTTTCCGATGTAGACCTTGATCCTTTGACCATTCACTTTGAATCTTGTTCACTCCTTTTTCTTGAGCTCGACCACTTCATGTGGGAACATTTGAGTGACTATGAATGACCCGGTCCACTTGGACTTGAACTTGCCAGGAAACAAGCGCAACCTTTAGTTTAATAGACGCACCAGATCACCCACAACAAATTAACGCTTTTCAATCTTTCAATCATGATACTTCTCCATCTTCTCCATGTACAAGCCTGAACTTTCATAAGCTTTTAGGAGAAACTCATCAAGCTCATTCATGTCATTCACTCTTTGACTTGATGCGCCTCCCCAATCCAAATTAATTTTCTTTAGCGCCCATCGCCTTATGCTCTAGCTCTACCGGCAAATGGCAAGACTTTCCATAAACAAGTTGTTAAGGGGACATACCTATGGGAGTCTTGAATGCGGTGTGATAGGCCCATAGAGCATCATCAAGCCTCCTTGACCAATCAGTTCTATTTGCATTCACAATCTTAGCAAGGATTTGCTTTATCTCTCTATTGGACACTTCAACTTGCCCAGTAATGGCTACATTGTGATAGATTCCATGTTTCTCTAGTAATGCCTTAAAAAACTTATTACAAAAATGGGAACCTCCATTGCTGATAACCGCCCTAGGTGTGCCAAATCTGGAGAAGATACTCTTTTACAGGAATGTGGTGACACTTTTCCCTTCATTGTTTGAAAGTGCAATTGCTTCCACCCATTTCAACACATAGTCAACCGCAACAAGAATATATTCCATCCCATGTGAACTAACAAATGGACCCATAAAATCAATGCCCCATACATCAAACAACTCAATCACCAATAACGAATTCAGAGGTAGCTCTTGCCTCTTTGAAATTCCTCCTTCTCTTTGGCAACGATCACAAGACTTGGCGAAATCAGGAGCATCTTGGTGGATGGTAGGCCAGTAATACCCATACTACAAGATTTTATGCACAATCTAATACCACTATGATGCCCACCAACAGGCGAAGAATGACACACCTCTAGTATGCTCATCAACTCAACCTCGGGCACACAGCGACGAATAATCCCACCAGCACAAATATAGAACAAATAAGGCTCATTCCAAAAGAACTCCTTCACATCTTGCATAAACTTTTTCCTTTGGTGAAATGACAAATACGATGGAGCCAGTTCACTTGCCAAGTAGTTAGCAACATCTATGAACCAAGGAATAAGATCATGAGAAGTAGCCAATACATGTTCATCTAGAAAAGCATCATTAATTTCAGCCCCATCTCCTAGCTTGAGCATCGCTTCCTTCTCTAATCTGTTCAAATGATCGGCAACTTGATTTTCTATCCCTTTTCTGTCATTCACCTCAAAATCGAACTCTTGCAGCAACAACACCCATCTAAGCAACCTCGATTTTGCATCCTTCTTAGCCATCAGATACCTCAATGCAAAATGGTCAGTATGCACTATGACCTGAGTACTAAGCAAGTAGGAACGAAACTTCCCAAAAACCACAGGAAGGAGTTCCTGTTCAGTCACTGTATAATTTTTTTGAGCCACATTTAGAGCTTTGCTGGCATATTAAATAGAATGAAGAATCTTCTATTGCCTCTGTCCCAATACTACAACAAGCACCACTCCACTTGCATCACATGTCATTTGAAACGGTTGCCCCCAATATGGTGAAATAGTGATAGGTGCAGAAACTAGCTTTTCTTTCAACTCTCCAAATGCTCTGAGACAATCATCATTAAAATCAAACTTACACTCCTTTTCGAGAAATTTGCACAATGGGTGTGCAATTTTGGAGAAATCCTTAATAAACTTCCTACAAAAGCCTGCATGCCCAAGAAAACTTCTATCACCTTTACCAGAGATAGGTGGTGAAAGCTTTTCTATTACCTCGACTTTTGCTCTATCAACCTTAATACCCTTCTCAAAAATCCAATGACCCAGACCGATCCCCTCTTTCACCATGAAGTGGCACTTTTCCCAATTGAGCACAAGATTGCAATCTTCACACCGTTTGAGTACCTCGGCCAAATGCATCAGATAACCATCAAACGAGTCACCTACCACTTAGAAATCATCTATAAATACCTCAATAGTGTCCTCCACCATATATGAAAATATTGACAATATGCAACGCTGGAAGGTCGTTAGAGCATTACACTACCCAAATGGCATCCGTTTGAAGGTCAAAGTCCCATAAGAGAAGGTGAAGGTGGTATTCTCTTGGTTTTCCGGAGCTATGGAGATCTAATTGTAGCCCGAATAACCATCAAGAAAGCAATACCAACCCTTACCAGAAAGGTGGTCCAACATCTGATCTATGAATGACATAGGGAAGTGGTCATTTTCTTTCCAAGCATTTAATTTCCAGTAGTCCATGCATACTCTCAATCCAGTAACTGGCCGCATCGGAACAAGTTTGTTTCTCACATTAGGTACCACAATAATCCTACCTTTCTTGGGCACACACTGAATAGGACAAACCGAACTACTATCTGCAATGGGATAAATAACTTGAGATCCCTTTCCTACT
Source organism: Solanum commersonii (assembly GCA_029007595.1). Classification (NCBI taxonomy): domain Eukaryota; kingdom Viridiplantae; phylum Streptophyta; class Magnoliopsida; order Solanales; family Solanaceae; genus Solanum; species Solanum commersonii. The sequence goes on from JAJTWQ010000007.1 coordinate 1,917,152, forward strand.
TCATGGACCTACAGATATTAAAAGTTACCTTTTCACTATTAAATCAAAACTTCATCTACCCTTTCTCCATATCGACCAAGGCGCACCCAGTAGTAAGGAATGGTCTCCCTAGGATGATGGAAACCTCAAAATCAACCTCACAATCAAGTAACACAAAATTCGCTAGAAAAATAAACAACTCCACTTTCACAAGTACATCTTGGAGAACACCAATGGGCCTCTTCACAGTTCTATCGGCCATGAGTAATCGCATTGCAGTCAGTTTTGGTGCCCCTAAACCCATTTGTTTGTAAATAGACACTGACATCAAATTAATACTAGTACCCAAATCACAAAATGCCTTCGCAAAATGTAATAACCCAATGATACAAGGAATAGTGAGATCACCAGGATCTTATTTCTTCTGCACAAGTGACCTAGTAGAAACAGCAATGCAATGTTGCAACCTATCATCATCTTCAAAACTGACAGCCCTCTTCTTAATCACCAAATCTTTCACAAATTTTGCATACCCATGCATTTGCTCCAAAGTCACTATACACAGAACATTGATGGAAAGTTGTTTCAACATAGTAATAAACCTGCGGTATTTCCCTTCTTCATTCTTCTTTACCAACCTCTGTGGGAATGGAGGTAGATGTCTAGGCTTGGTTACAACTTTTTGGGTTATCCCTACTTCTTTCTCTGTAGCATTCTTGGACTCTATAGTAACCTTAATCTCATTATCTTTTTTTTCAACCACGATCTCAACCTTAGTCGACATAGGTGAATCAATGGTATGTTTACCCCCTCGAGTAGTGACTTCCATATAATGCCCATCATTTTTCAGATTTTGGATGGTGTTTCTAGAAAGTGTGTCAGTCTGACGTGGGTTTACTGTAGTGGACAACTGATTCATTTGTTTCTCGTGTTGCTTTATCGACACTGCACGGGCATCAAATTTTTTACTAATTCTAGACAAGTCATTCTACATGTCCTTCATATTCTCATCATTCAAATCAAACCTCTTCATCATCTTCTGCATCATATCCTAAAAAAATGACATACTACCCCAAGATTCTCTATTTCCACATTCCTTATTTGCAGGTGGAACATAACACCCAAATCTTTCATTTCTGTTGCCATACTTGTTTCGTTTGTAGTTGTTGTCGTGATTGTAGCTCCCATCCCTAACACATTGACCCTCTTGATTGTAGTTACCATTGTTCCGACCTTGGTTTCCTTGACCTTGGCGCTAATTATCTAAATTGGAACCTTGAGCGTTGGCTCGAAAACCCCTCATCTGATAAATTACCAAATAAGCATCCTTCTCGTAGTGGCATTCCTCAACTGGTGGTGGTGGAGTCCTTGTAAAGTAATTTACCGCATTTACCTTTTTAGTACCTCTGCTTACATGCTTCAACACCAACCCAAGTTTTGTCGTTATCTGAACCATCTCATCACTAATTTCATTGGCAAATTAACTAGGCACGGCTTGAACTGCAAATGTGCTTCTTCCAGTGTCTGTCTTTCGAGTGCTCCATGCTTTATTATTTCAGGAAATTTTCTCCAGTTTCTCAGCAATTGATATACCGTGACTTTACGGTATTTCTAATACAGTTAACTTACAAGTTGTGTGTGTCTAGGGCCTTATCATAGTGGTTTTTATGTGTTTTATTATGTTTTTGCAGGACAGATGTTCAGGCATAGAAGTATGGAGACAACTGATCAAAGTGCAGAAAAAGAGCCTTAACGGAGACGATCTACGGACCGTAGGTCCATTGACGGTCCGTAGGTGATAACCGTAGATTAGCAGCCAAGGGACGGATGACAAATTAGGGAAATCTGACCAAGTATGGAATCACGGTGCCAATTGACGGTCTGTAGATCGGTCCACGGACCGTACTGGTCAAACCATAGAAGGAGACTGCGAGGGTTCCAGTACCTGATTTTTGAAGATTCTAAGTATGGAGCTACGGAGGGGATTGACGGACCGTAGATCAATCTACGAATCGTATTGCCAGTCCGTTGTTTGCTTCAGAGAGACTAATGTTTGAGAGCTGAAATATTTTCTAAGTCCTGGCTGACGGAAGGGACTTACGGACCATAGATCCATCGACGGTCCGTAAGTCAGTCTCGTGGATTGAAGACGTGTACCTGAACAGACTTTCCTTAAATTGTTTCCTTTTTAAATTAGGATTTGTTTTTCTATAAATAGGGCATGTAAACCTCGTTTTTAGGGGTTAGACATTATTATTCTAGTTCTACTTGGTGACTTTGGAGATTGAATTACAATTTTAGCAATTATTAATTTTACAAGTTCGTTTTGAAGATTTTTGGCTTTGCAACTCAAGTTGAATTTTTGGGTTTATTATTCTCTTTTCGTAAGTTCATGATTTCTTTATCTAAAATTATGAATTGTGTTCTTGCTAATATGAGTAACTAAATCCACAACTAGGATTGTGGGAACCATGAGCGATTAACAAAATATGAATAGTAAATAAGCAATTCGTGAATAGTATTTTACATGCATTGATAATTCTTTCGTTTAGAAGTCTTTTAACGGTGGCCAACGTTAGAACTCGCCTTCTTGCTACTTGCCGGATCAAGGAGGTAATCAATAAGAAAAGAATTATCAACATAGATTTAGTGTGATACTATCTAATAGCCTAATATCGATTGGTGCGAAGTAATAACTAAGCCAAACATCGATTATGATGTCTAATATGAGGTAAAGGTAAGGGTTAGTAAATTATACACACGTAGCCGGATCAAGGTGCGGGGTGAAATTCTCTAGATGTCGGATCAAGGATTTAGAGATACCTAACTTATCACTTTGCATGTAATACACTAGGAAAGGATTGTTGTTACTAGGATTATTGCGTTATAAGCTTGTGGGGAACACGTATGCCCTAGTTATTTCTCTCATCTTGATAACAACAAAAAATTGAGTTTTGTTAGATTACTGATTACTTACTGAATTCTTATTATTTGTTTCATATAAACAAATGCCCCCCTTTTAATTACTTGTTTCTGGAAGTTCTTTGACTAATTGAATATAATTGTCGGTTAAAGTAAAGTCTAAACCATTTTTCCTCGTGGGATCGACCCCAACCTACAAGTTGGGTTCTTTACTTGATAACGATCGCTTATACTTCTATAGGGAAGTGTAATTTGAGTGTATCAAATTTTGGCACCGCTATCGGGGAAATTTTGGCTTTTAGATTTATTTTAACTACATTATTGAACGTTAGTCAAATATTTCCGTATTTTACTTTTTCTTTTTGTTTTTATCTCTCTCAGGTTCTACCTCTAGTGTATGCCAAGTACACAGAGTCAGGGTGAACCACTTACCCCTTACGATCAAGAGCTAAGCCGCACTTTACGAAGAATGAATAACCCAAGGGGTCAAATTAATCCTATCGGAGGAAATCTGGATGATGCAGAGGAATTACAACAGCAGAGGGTAGTAGGTGGTGACAACTAGGCTCCAGCGGAAAATCGATTGGGAGATCCACTGAGGCCGCAAGATCCACTAGGCCCATGACAATATGACAACTATCGGGGCAACTTGAACATAGAAAACTCTGATGTACCCATTGTCCTACCTCCTTTACCTCTAGGGCACACATTTGTGGTGACTAGCAGTTTGATGCAGATGCTTACAGCAAGAGGCTTATTCTCAGGATTGCCATCAGAGGACCCACATGCTCACCTAGCCAAGCTAAGGGTAGTATGCAAGAGTTGTGTAGGTAGACCAGACCTAGATATGGACGTCATTGGTTTACGAGTGTTTCCTCTGTCACTCACAGCGACGCGCAAAGTATGGTTCACTGAGCTTCCTTATAACTCAATATTTACATGGGACCAATTGGCGAAAGTGTTCAAAGCAAAGTACTATCCAGTGTCCAAGAAGCTCAATCACAAAGATAGGGTCAACAATTTTGTAGCATTACCTGGAGAATCTGTGAGCAGCTCTTAGGACAGATTCACTGCATTCATAAGAAGTGTCCCAAATCACCGTATTGATGATGAGTCGCTGAAGGAGTACTTTTATCGAGCACAGGATGATAACAATAAAGTAGTCCTTGACACTATTGCTGGGGGTTCATATGGTGATTGTACATATGCACAGATTTCTAAAAAATTAGAGAGGATCTCTCGCAACAATAAAGCATGGAGCACTAGGAGAGCAGATACTGGGAGAAACATATTTGCCGTTCATAATGCAACTGTCAACTCTGCAGATGATATTCGTGAGGAGATGGCTCAGATGAGGACAGAGTTAGGGTTGGTACTGAAGCATGTGAGAGGAGGAGCAGAAAAGGTAAATGTTGTAAACTACTTAACAAGAACTCCAACACCAGTTGAGGAGTGTTACTATGAAGAGGACACTTATGCGATGAATGATCAGACAGAGGGTTTCCGACCAAATGCCCAAGGATCTAACACGGAAAATTGGCGCCATGGTCAAGGAAACCAAGGTTGGAACTATGGAAATTACAACCGAGAGGGTCACTATGTTCGGGATGGGAACTTCAATCGCGACAACAACTATAACAGGAACAATTATGGCAACAGAAACGATCGGGTTGGACCCTATGTTCCCCCTCAAAATCGAGAATCTGGTGTTAGGAAAGCTGGAGGTAATTTGGCGCGGATTGAAGATATGATGCAGAAGATGATGAGAAGGTTTGATGCAAGCGATGAGAATGTGAAGGAGATGAGAAATGACTTATCTGGCATTGGTCAAAAGGTTGATGCTCATGTAGTGTCAATAAAGCATCTGGAGCAGCAGATGACTCAGTTGTCTACAATAGTGAACCCACGTCAACCTTGCACTCTTCCTAGCAACACCATCCAGAATCCCAAGAATGATGGTCATTGTATGGCAATTACTACTCGAGGAGGTAAGCAAACCATAGATCCACCTATGCCGTCTGTGGTGGATACTGAGATTAGAAAAGCAGATGATGCGGTGAAAGTTAGAGAGGAGTTTGAGACTGCGACAGAACAAGAAGCTGAGATACCTCAGAAAGTGGTCTGAAGATGGTAAATATCGCAGGTTTATCACTATGTTGAAGTAGCTTTCTATCAATGTCCCTTTGATAAAAGCATTGGAACAAATGCCTAGGTATGCCAAGTTTATGAAAGATCTGGTGACAAAGAAAAGGTCTATGAGTTTTGAAGATGACGACAGATTGCAGCATTGTAGTGCTATTGCTACAAGATCTCTGGTGCAGAAGAAGGAAGACCTTGGTGCTTTCACGATCCCTTGTACTAAAGGGTTGTTACACTTTGCTAAGGCATTGTGTGATCTTGGTGCTAGCATCAACCTTATGCCTTTGTCTATTTACAAGAAGATGGGTCTGGGGGACCCAAAGCCCACTGCAATGCGATTACTAATGGCTGATCGAACTGTGAAGAGGCCCATAGGTGTGCTCCATGATGTGCTAGTGAAAGTGGAGTCCTTCATCTTTTCGGCGGATTTTGTGATTCTTGACTGTGAGGTTGATTTTGAGGTCCCCATCATCCTTGGGAGACCATTTATTGCTACAGGGCGTGCATTGGTTGATATGGAAAAGGGACAGATGAAGTTTAGATTGAATAATGAAGAAGCGACTTTCAACATCTATAGATCCATGAAGCAGAATGGGGAGCTCCAAACAGTATCTGCTATCACCTACAGAGTGGAGAGTGGGTCAGAAGTACAGATTGAAGAGCGACTAGGTGTTGAGGCACTTGCAGCGGTCATGATGAATTTCGATAATGATGGTATTGAAGAATATAATGAGTTGGTGGCTGCACTTGATAAGCATGAATACTGGTCCAAACCAAAGAAATATGAGCTAGACATGAAGAATCGCAAGTCCCCACCCACAAGACCATCTATTGTGGAGGCACCAAAATTGGAGCTTAAGGCTCTACCACCGCACTTGAGGTATATATACTTAGGCGAAGAGAATACTTTGCCGGTCATCATTGCAATAGATTTGAATTCAAGGCAAGAAGAGTGTGTGGTGATTGTATTAAAGAGGTTCAAGCAAGCTATTGGGTGGACTATTGCAGATATTATTGGGATTCCTCCTGGTATTTGCTCTCACAAAATCCAACTCATGCCAGAGCATAAGCCCAGTATTGAGCACCAAAGAAGATTAAATCCACCTATGCAAAAGGTGGTTAAAAAAGAGATCATAAAGTGGCTGGATGCAGGAGTCATTTATCCCATTGCAGATAGTAGTTGGTTATGTCCTGTGCAGTGTGTGCCTAAGAAGGGAGGTATGACTGTTGTTCCAAATGAAAAGAATGAGCTTGTTCCAATGAGGCCCGTTATTGGGTGGAGAGTTTGCATGGATTATCGGAAGTTGAATGCATGGACTGAAAAATAACACTTTCCCATGCCATTCATGGACCAGATGTTGGATAGACTTGCAGGAAAGGGTTGGTATTGTTTTCTTGATGGGTATTCTGGCTACAATCAAATTTCTATAGCTCCAGAAGACCACCTTCACTTGTCCATATGGGACTTTTGCTTTCAAACGGATGCCTTTTGGGTTGTGCAATGCTCCAGCAACCTTCCAGCGGTGTATGATGTCGATATTTTCAGATATGGTGGAGGATGCTATTGAAGTGTTCATGGATGATTTTTCAGTTGTAGGTGATTCCTTTGACCATTGTCTAGATAATCTGGCCGAGGTGCTTAAAAGATGTGAAGACTGCAACTTGGTGCTGAATTGGGAGAAGTGTCATTTCATGGTGAAAGAAGGTATAGTGTTGGGTCATCGCATTTCTGAGAAAGGTATTGAGGTTGATAGAGCTAAAGTTGAGGTAATAGAAAAGCTTCCACCACCTATCTTTGTAAAAGGTGTTAGAAGTTTTCTTGGGCATGCAGGTTTTTATAGAAGATTCATCAAAGACTTCTCCAAAATTTCACATCCGTTATGCAAATTTCTTGAGAAGGAGTGTAAGTTCTATTTTGATGATGATTGTCTTAGAGCATTTAAAGAGTTGAAGAAAAAGTTGGTTACAGCACCAATCATTATTTCACCGGATTGGGGACAACCGTTCGAGGTAATGTGCAATGCGAGTGGACTGGCGCTTGGTGTAGTATTGGGTCAAAGGCGAGAGAAAATTCTTCACCCTATTTACTATGCCAGTAAAGCTGTAAATATGGCTCAGTAGGACTATGCTGTGACTAAACAAGAACTTTTTGCAGTGGTTTTCGCATTCGAGAAATTTCGATCATACTTGCTTGGTACTAAGGTCATAGTGCATACTGACCATTCTACAATGCATTATTTGATGGCAAAAAAGGATGCAAAATCGAGATTGATTATATGGGTATTACTACTACAAGAGTTTGATTTTGTAGTAAAAGACAGAAAGGGGACCGAAAATCAAGTCGCCGACCACTTGTCGAGATTAGAGGAAGAAGCTATGCTAAAGCTTGGAGATAGGGTTGAAATCAATGATGCTTTTCCAGATGAAAAGGTATTGGCTGCTTCTCATGATTTGATTCCTTGGTTCGCCGACTTTGCTAATTATTTGGCAAGCGACATTGTGCCCCCCGATTTGTCTTTTCACCAAAGAAGAAAATGTATGCATGATGTGAAGAGATTCTTTTGGGATGAACCTTACTTGTATCGTAGTTGTGCTAATGGGATTATTCGTCGAAGTGTGCCTGAGGTTGAGATGTTGAGTGTACTTAAAGCATACCATTCATCACCTGTTGGTGGGCACTATAGTGGTATTCGGACTGCACATAAGATTTTGCAATGTGGGTACTATTGGCCCACCATTCACCAAGATGGTCATGACTTCGCCAAATCTTGTGATCGTTGCCAAAGAGAAGGAGAGCTTTCAAAGAGGCAAGAGCTCCCAATGAATCTGATATTGGTGATAGAGTTGTTTGATGTATGGGGCATTGATTTTATGGGTCCATTTGTGAGTTCATATAGGATGAAGTATATTCTTGTTGCGGTTGATTATGTATCGAAATGGGTAGAAGCAGTTGCACTCTCCAACAATGAAGGTAAAAGTGTCACCGCATTCTTGAAAAAGAATATTTTCTCCAGATTTGGTACACCGAGGGCCATAATTAGCGATGGAGGTTCTCACTTCTGTAATAGGCTATTCAAGGCACTACTTGAGAAATATGGTGTCCGTCATAATGTAGCCACTCCTTACCATCCACACACTAGTGGTCAAGTTGAAGTATCCAACAGAGAGATCAAACAAATATTGGCAAAGACTGTGAATGCTAATAGAACGGATTGGTCAAGGAAGCTTGACGATGCTCTATGGGCATATCGCACTGCATACAAGACCCCTATAGGTATGTCTCCTTACCAACTTGTATATGGGAAGTCTTGTCATCTACCAGTAGAGCTAGAGCATAAGGCTATGTGGGCAATGAAGAAGTTAAATTTGGATTGGAACGCCGCATCTAACCAAAGGATGAATGACTTGAATATGCTCGATGAGTTTCGCCTACAAGCTTATGAAAGTTCAGCCTTATACAAAGAAAAGATGAAGAGGTATCATGACCAAAAAATTGAAAAGCGAGAATTTGTGGTTGGTGATCTTGTGCTGCTATTCAACTCTAGGCTACGCTTGTTTCCAGGCAAACTCAAGTCCAAGTGGACAGGGCCATTTTTACTCACGAAAGTGCTCTTGCATGGAGCGGTTGAGCTTGAGAAAAAGGATGGAACAAGGTTCGTGGTGAACGAGCAAAGGATTAAGATCTATCTGGGAAATGCTGAAACTGTGCAAGAAGTGATTGAGGCCTACAATCTTAATGAAGTCTGAGTAATCAAGACACCTGCGTCATGCCGCGATGTTAAATCAAGCGCTGCTTGGGAGGCAACCCAAGATGTACAATCTAGCCAATGACAGGGTTAAATTTTCCAATTAGTAGTTTAGTTTTCTCTGCTTACTTACATTTTTGTATTAATTTAGTTCTTAGTGTTGACTAGAATTAGTATAGGGTCCGTGTCTAAAAAGTGTCAAGAAAATGTACCAAAATAATAGCTTAATGGTTGCTACATGTGCAGGTACACCACATGATGAATCTGCAAAAATTGTTCTGGTGCAGAGGTCTACGGATCCCATCGACGGTCCGTCGATTAATCCACGGACCATCAATGGTGTCCGTAGATCCAAGGTAAGTCCCTAAATTTTTCCAACTGTAGAAGTGATCTACGGTCCTCATCTACGAACCGTCGATCAACTCATGGACCGTAGACGGGGTCTGGTGAGTCCAAACCCTAAGGCTGTCTGACCCGACCCGAACCCCCTATTTAAATAACCCCTTGTTTTAAAATCATTCCCATTCCCTCCATTTAATCCCATAACCGTTTCCCCCACCTTTTCAACTCCCTAATTCACTCTAAAACTACCATACATCACACTCCCTTCCATATACTACCAAAATCCCTTTATTTTAGTTTACTCGCCATTCCATATTTCACTCTTTAAGGTCCGATGTTGGGTTGGTAGCAATAGCGGTGTTTCAAATGTCGTGCTAAGAAGTATCATCACAAAATCCCCCACTTCTCGTTGCTTGCAAGGTAATGAATTTGCCCCTCACTTTGAATTTCGATTCATAGCCTGAATATAGGAAGTCGAGAATTCGGTCTTCACTTAGGGTTATTGTTTGATGTAATTATATGATAAATTGACAATTTACAATACCCTTGGAATGATAGATAGTAATTATGTAGTTTGATTGTATGTGATTGTAAGCCTTTATGTAAGTTTCGACTTAGGGTTCCAGAAATTATCTAAATAATGTGTTCAAATAACCAATCGGAATCGTAAGAATGACGAACTAGCATAATTGAGTGTTGAAATGCATGATGAGGCTTGTTAATGTTGAAATTTAGGACCATATACGTCTAATTAGTAAGATAGGGTAAAATCTGGGGACAAGTGGCATCCACGATACCCCGTCTACGGACCGTAGACCTATTTACGGACCGTAGATGAGGTTCGCCACTGGATGCATACACAAAATATATCCAAGTGTAAAACTACGGAAGTGGACTACGGTTCGTAGATCAATCTACGGACCGTTTTGCACATCCGTGGTTTCCATCTGCAACCTATATTTCTGGTCCCCTGATCCACAGTAGAGTTCCACGGACCGTAGATCAGTCTACGGACCGTAGATACCCTCCGTGGATGACCACTGTAGCCTGTTTCTACAAAAAAAAAAATACTTTGTTATTGTTTGTTTATAGTTTTTACTTTTTCTTAGTATAGTTTTTGTTAGTTTTGGGCACTAATATCGTTCCCGCAGGTACAATGGCACCCAAGAAGATGGTCACCTACTCCAAAAGGGGCAAGTCCAAATCTGTTGCCCCTAGTTTCCGGTTGATTGATGAGGACACAGACACCGACACTGATCCAGCATACGTGCCTCTCAACACTAGGACTTCTCGCGCCAGAGGCACACCCCGGAAGGTGCTTCCCGACGTAGTCACTGTCTCCCAGTCTGATGAGGAGCACACACTGATCCGGTCACCAACTGGGGCTGCTTCCAGTTCAGAGGAGTCTGCATCAGGATCGGGATCTGACAATGCTTCAGGCTCCAAGTCTGCCCATTTTTCACGATCCAAGTCTGCCCATGTTACAGGGTCCAATGCTAAATCTTCCACAGGGTCGGAATAAAATGATCAAGCAGCCTCATCTGACGAGGCTACTAGTTCGGAGTCCATACCCACACCACCGAATGATGTTCCCACTCCTGTAGCTGGCGAGATAAATAGGTGGTGTGTCGAGGGCTAATGGCAAATATACCGGGATGCCAAGATGGTCAATGAAAAATAGAAAATGGCCCAACTGATCACAGAGGAACGGAGAGTTCTCACGGGGAGCTTGCACACTATTCCAGACATTCACCGGCTGTTCAACCTTCACAACTGTTACTGGATGGCTCGAGACCTAGGGATGTATAGCGAGGAGATTGTGCGGGAGTTCTATGCTTCCTATGTTGCCACTCTCCGGGGCTCCATTTCTAAGCGATCGAAGCCCTTAGCTCAGGATCCGCTGACTTCCACATTGGTTCGAGGGTGCCCGGTGGACATATCACCTACCACGATCAGACGATTTCTCTATGGTCCTACTGCGGGTCACTCTTGGTCCCTCAATACAGCGGAGTTTGACTACAGATGGGACATTGTGCGGAGTGGTGCCTTCCAAAGAAATTCTGAGCAGTGAGAGCCTGTGATACATTGGTTGGCCAAATACATTGCTGCAGATGGCAAGCATGCAGAATGGGTCGCTGCTCCACGTTTGGGCATCCGGAAGGCGACATTCACTTTTGTGGCCAAGTTCTTCTGGTTACTGGTGCCTAACAGGGTGTCGCCGACGAAAGCTGATAATCAAGTCACGTGGGACAGATCAGTCATGGTAGCGGCATTGGTAGCAGGCGTAGAGATCGACTTTGCCCGCATGTTGCTAGCAGAGATACACGAGAGGGCATTCAGGACCTCCACTACTTACCCCTTTCCATGCCTTATTTTTCAGTTATGCAGGGACTCTGCAGTGCCGATCTGGCATTTTAATAGACTAGTCCACCCTACAGGCGCATTGGACATCGGTCTCATTCGAGATGAGGCGAATGTAGCAGCACCTCGCAGAGACCCTCAGGTTGAGGTACCGACCTTGCAGACACAATGTGGCAGGCACAGGGCGATGACCTCAGCGCCCCCGATCACACCGACACTATCCCAGGCTCCTCTTCTCAGGCAGCTAGCATAGGCCCTAGCTCTTCCCGGTCCACACCGCAATTGGACGCTGCTGTTGTCCCCTTGGCCAGAGTTCAGAAGTTAGAGGCTCAGATGGCCACATTGCTACATCACATTCAGTCGGGGATGCAAAAGTCGATCGCTGAGTCCGAGGCTAGAGTGGAGCGCAGGATGGAGGATATGATGGACTGGAAGGTCCAGGCTATTAATAATCGCCTAGATGCCTTCGAATTGAGAGTCCTCGAGCGACCCGCCCCGACCATAGACCTATCTGTTTTGCAGGCTGACATAGCTAGCCTCTGGTCTGACGTTGAGGCCATTCTTGTTGCGCCTTCAGTTGAGCCTCAGGTTGCCCCCACTGCACTGGCTAATGATACAGTGCTAGATGCCCTATTCAGTGGGACCGCCGAGGAGGGACTTGCACTTACACAGGCCAAAGGCAAGCGGCACCGCTCTCACCGTACTGAGGAGGAGAAAGCCCTCAAGAGACAGCGTAGACAGGAGAAGGAGGCTAGGAGGGCGTCGATAGTGGATGAAGAGTTGCGCCAGTAGAGAGAGCGTGAAAGAGTAGCAAGGGCGTCGAGCTTGCCCCAGTTGTAGCGGCCCAACATATTGCGGGAGACGCAGAGAGATTGAGAGAGAGCACTACTGAGGGTGCTACGACTGATGATGTGGGCACTACTGAGGGTGTGCCCACTGATGTTCCAGTGGGTTCCAGGCAAACGGACCCCCCTGCTTGTTGATGATTCACCGGCGCTTTACGCCATAGGTTTGCTTTACCCAATTAATTTTCTTTTACTATTTCTATATGCGTTGGGGACAACTGCATCTATTTTTGTTGGGGGTGGGGCAAATGGATTGTGAGTGATAGGGTGAAATCTGAATAACCCAACTCATGAATCCTCCTTTGGGGTTTTCTTGAGCTGAAACTTGAACTAAGTAACCTAATAATCTGATAATGAAACTATGTGCCAAGAGTGGGTGAGAATCGTTGTGTTCAAACAGTTTTTGTGCAAAGCTAGAACTTGCCCGGTTAGTCCTGCTAAGGCAATTCAATCTAGAGGTTAGGAAGTGATCATAGGCCATTGTTCTGAAAAGTTAGAAAATTGCCTAGAAGGATTCAACCAAATGAAGTAATTGTTCCCTTTGATCCAGCTCTGAGCCTAAAATAAACCATTTCTTTCTAAAACCCCAAACTCACCTTCCCATAATCTAATACGTTGGCCCTGGTCCCTCCTTGGACATGTGCACTTCGACTTAGGCCAAAAGCCTAAGTTGAGGGTGGCTAATGCAAAAGTAACTTCAAATCTTGGCCCTGACCCGACATCAGGTATTGTGCACCTCAACTAATGAAAAATCTATAAGTTGAGGGTGGCTATGAAAGAAGATACTAAGAGAAAAATGGGTATTATGAAAAGAGTGAGGTGAAGAAGAGAGAAAATGTATGGAAAGAATGTGATCTGTTAAAAGCTAAAAAAAAAATTAAAAAAAATAAAGCGTTACAAATTCTGAATTCACACCCTTGGTTGAAGAAAATCAAGCGAAAGAAGGTAAAACTGTATGATGCCAGAAATAGGACAAAAAGAGGTTAAAAGCCAAAGTGTAATGTCAAGGAGGGCAGAAAGTCACTAATCAGTACCCAAATGCACCAAACTTGACCCTGAGCCTACGCTACAAGCTAATAAAGTCCGATAGTGATCCTAGAATCTAGTTTGGAGAGTCTAAGCAGTGAAAATAAGGGCAAGTTTATGGCGTAAAGCACTAACTGTATTTGAAATTACTTCTGAGCGTGAGTGTTGAATAAATCCTTACACCATAAATGATATTCAATTGTTGTGAAAATGGGATTTCGTTTAAAGTAAGGGCACTAGTTACATTGTCGGAAAGTTGGTACCTTGGTGATAGTGATAAGGTGCAGGTTATGTGTCATTTGGTCGATCAGTGTCATAGTTTGATCTGCATGGATTAGCTTGTCAAGTCTAAAATCACGAAGTTGCATCTAAAAAGTAAGGGAGGTAGAGAGCCATGTGATTGCTTGAGCTTGATATGCTTGCTTCTATGCAAGAGTCGTTTAGAGTTATATTGTGTCGCTTGAGGACAAACAACGAATTTAAGTTGAGGGTGTTGATATACCGTGAGTTTACGGTATTTCTAATACAGTTAACTTACAAGTTGTGTGTGTCTAAGGCCTTATCATATTGGTTTTTATGTGTTTTATTATGTTTTTGCAGGAAAGATGTTCAGGCGTAGAAGTATGGAGACAACTGATCAAAGTGCAGAAAAAGAGCCTTCACGGAGACGATCCAAGGACCGTAGGTCCATTGACGGTCCGTAGGTGATGACCATAGATCAGCAGCCAAGGGACGGATGACAAATCAGGGAAATCTGACCAAGTGTGGAACCACGGTGTCAATTGACGGTCCGTAGATCGGTCCACGGACCGTACTGGTCAAACCGTAGAAGGAGACTATGAGGGTTCCAGTAACTGATTTTTGAAGATTCTAAGTATGGAACTACGGAGGGGATTAACAGACCGTAGATCAATCTACGGACCGTACTGCCAGTTCGTCGTTTGCTTCAGAGAGGCTGATGTTTGAGAGCTGAAATATTTTCTAAGTCCTGGCTAGCGAAAGGGACTTACGAATTGTAGATCCATCGACGGTCCGTAAGTCAGTCTCGTGGATTGAAGACGCGTACCTGAACAGACTTTCCTTAAATTGTTTCCTTTTTAAATTAGGATTTGTTTTTCTATAAATAGGGCATGTAAACCTCGTTTTTAGGGGTTAGACATTATTATTCTAGTTCTACTTGGTGACTTTAGAGATTGAATTACAATTTTAGCAATTATTAATTTTACAAGTTCGTTTTGACGATTTTTGGCTTTGCAACTCAAGTTGAATTTTTGGGTTATTATTCTCTTTCCGTAAGTTCATGATTTCTTTATCTAAAATTATGAATTGTGTTCTTGCTAATATGAGTAACTAAATCCACAACTAGGGTTGTGGGAACCATGAGCGATTAACAAAATATGAATAGTATATAATCAATTCATAAATAGTGTTTTGCATGCATTGATAATTCTTTCGTTTAGAAGTCTTTTTAACGGTGGCCAACGTTAGAACTCGCCTCGTTGCTACTTGCTGGATCAAGGAGGTAATCAACAAGAAAAGAATTATCAACATAGATTTAGTGTGATGCTATCTAATAGACTAGTGTCGATTGGTGCGAAGTAATAACTAAGCCAAACATCGATTATGATGTCTAATATGAGGTAAAGGTAAAGGTTAGTAAATTATACACACGTAGCAGGATCAAGGTGCGGGGTGAAATTCTCTAGATGCCGGATCAAGGATTTATAGATACCTAACTTATCACTTTGCATGTAATACACTAGGAAAGGATTGTTGTTACTAGGATTATTGCGTTATGAGCTTGTGGGGAACACGTATGCCCTAGTTATTTCTCTCATCTTGATAACAACAAAAAATTGTGTTTTGATAGATTACTGATTACTTACTGAATTCTTATTATTTGTTTAATATAAACAAACCCCCCCTTTTAATTACTTGTTTCTGGAAGTTCTTTGACTAATTGAATATAATTGTCGGTTAAAGTAAATTCTAAACCATTTTTCCTCGTGGGATCGACCCCAACCTACAAGTTGGGTTCTCTACTTGATAACGATCGCTTATACTTCTGTAGGAAAGTGTAATTTGAGCATATCAGCAATCTCCTCAAAAGTGCACTCACCATGTGATCCTCCAGTAATAGTATCAAGTACATCCTTACCATTTTCATCTTGAACTTTGTTGAAATACTCTTTCTCTGACTCATCATCGATGCAGTGGTTTGAAACACTTCTTATGAATGTAGTAAAACTGTCCCACGAAGTACTCACAGACTCTCCAGGTAGTGCCACGAATTTATTGAGTTTATCTTTGTGGTTCAGCTTCTTTGACAACGGAACGTACTTGGCCATGAACATCTTGTGCAATTGGTCCCATGTATGGATTTAGTTATTTGGAAGGTTAGAAAACCACACTGCAGCATCACCGGTCAATGATAGAGGGAAGACTCTCAACCCTATGACATTCATATCCAAATTAGGTTGCCCTACACAACACTTGCAGACACTCCTCAACTTTGCCAAATGCCCATGCGGATCTTCCAAAGCCATTCTATAAAACAAACCTCTAGTTGTAAGTATCTGCACTAAACTACTAGTCACCACAAATGTATGCCTAAGAGGTAGAGAAATGTAACACCCGGTATATCTAATGACCTAAGCTAGAGTCTAACGTGTAGTCTAGTAGCCTAATGAAGTTTAATCATAAGGTTAAAGACCTAAAATAAATTCCCTAACTTAATACTAGGGTTCTAGTGCCTAAATGTCAAAGCACGACCCCCCTAGGACCCCCTCCCAGGGTCCATGAAGAGGACCCAAGGGAATGTCCAACAAATTGTCCAAAACAGCCTCATCCACAAGAGGCAACCTATGAGACGTAGGTTGACTCACGACCCCCACCCATGGGGCGTGAGTCAACACTTGGTTTCTACCAAGGACCCCAAAAAAGCCCTACAGTCTGTGGACCGTCTCACTGCCCGTGAAAGGGTCTCGTGAATTGAGACTTAGTCTCCTCACCAAGAACCTCATCCTCCCCTCTCTAAAAAAACCATGAGTGCCCAATATGCTACATGGACGGGGACTCGTGGACGGGGAATTGGGTGGACTGCCTTAAGTTAGCCATGTGGGGGTAGTTTAGTAACTTACTAATTAATTTGTTTTAGGGTTGGGACGGTTATATTTAGTTATTTTAGGTATTTTAAGTATTAAAACAAGTCTTTTAAATCTTCACAACTCAAAATCAAGAGTTGAAGGGATTCATGGAGAAAAGTGTTCCATGAATCAAAATCTTAATGTAACACCCCATATATCCAATGACCTAAGCAAGTGCCTAACATGTAGTCTAGTAGCCTAATGAAGTTTATTCACAAGGTTAAAGACCTAAAATAAGTTCCCTAACTTAATACTAGGGTTCTAGTGCCTAAACTTCAAGGCACGACTCCTCTAGTACCCCCCCTAGGGTCAATGAGAAGAACCCAAGGGAAGGTCAAAAAAGCTCTCCAAAATAGCCTCATCCATGAGAGGCAACCTACAAGGCATAGGTTGACTCACGCCATGTGGGTGTGGTTCATGAGTCAACACCTGGTTTCTACCAAGGACCCCTAAAATGCCCTAGCCACAGTACTATTCCACGAGTATACAGTATGGTCCGTGGACCAACTCACTCCCCGTGGAAGGGTCTTGTAAGTTGAGACTTAGTCTCCTCACGAAGACCTTCACCCACCCCTCTCTGACCCAAACCATGATTGACCATCACGATCCATGGTTCATACCACGCCTCATGGATGGGAGTTTGGGTGGAGTGCCTTAAGTCGACCATGTGGGGGTAGTTTAGTACCTTACTAATTAATTTGTTTAAGGGTTGGGACGATTATAATTCGAAATTTTAAGAATATTAAAGTATTTTTAAGTATTAAAACAAGTCTTTTAACCCCTCACAACTCAAAATCAAACCCACTTCCCTCTCAAAACATTCTCTCTCTAAACTCAATTGAAGAACAAAGAAGAAGCTCAAGATTAGGGTTCAAGCTCCTAGATTTTCACTCCAATTTCATGGGAAAACATCAATTAAGGTATGGGGACTTTGATTCATGGAAAATATTTCTCCATGAAACCCTTCAACTCTTGATTTCAAAATTGGTATATTGCTCAAAAACTAGGGTTTCTATTCCAACCACGGGTTCTTCCTAAAAACAATTTTACTATGGTAATTGCATTATATTATGGATGATTTGATGTTTAATGGTGATTTTCATTGTAAAATTCCCCTTGAACCCATGAATACCCCCATGACCCTAAATTTAAGTATTGTGATGGGTGTATTGATGCAAGATGATTACTATGAATTGTTTCTATGTGAATTTAGTTATTGAATCTTATTGTGTTCATGCCTATTGTAGTATCTTTAGGTGTAGTTGTGAGACATGATTCATGACCTTGAAAGGGGTACATTGCTAGGGTTTGTACATGTTGGTGGAAGTTGGGTATAACCTATTGATTCACTTAGAAAGTAAATCTCATATGAAAAATATGTAAAGTATGGTATTGTTGAAAGATTGTTCTTCCCATAACATTATACTCGATGACTCATGAATAGTCTAGGATGATGATGATGTATCATGTTGATTTAAAGTCTATATCTCATGAAAACACTATGAATGTATTATGAAAGTCCTACTCACACACTAATGTTGATTCTATGGTTGAAAGCAAATTCTCACCTTTAATGAATCTATGAGCTACTTTGATGGATTGTATTGAATGAGGAATAGAACATTCCTTCACACATGTAATTGCAATTCTAGGCTTAATGATGTATAATATGGGAAATAATGCTTAGCAACGAGTGGATATGGACAATGATATAAAGGCCCTACCTCCTATGCAATAGTGAGGGACATCCATAGTTAACTCATGAGATGGAAGCCCCTCCACCAATGCAATAGCGTGGGTTTCTAGAAGAAATCTTTCTATCCCATAACTATGTCCCATGATAGACTTAGCTAGTGGATACACCTAGACACTGATACATTTAGTCCTACCTTAGCCAAGTAGGACACCTTCTTCGGTGTGAGGTTACACGACACCGAATTCCATGTAGCTCACATGATCTATGTTGGTTATGGCTATTCTTCCCTAAAAGAAAAAAATTAATGAGACATGAACTACACTATAACTTCTTGGTGAGTTTACTTAGTAGATGTGGGGTTATGGGACTTCACTTCCACATTGCACAAGTAGACTTAGTGGGATGTTGTAGGATGGTTCCTTTATATTGTGATGAGATTCAAATGTATGCATGTGTATTGAATGGATAGTTGTTGTGAATGATTTGCCTTGTATTCAAGTAATGTACATGACTATTTCGTTAATTGTTATTAATGATTATGATGAGGTCGAAAGATGATGTGCATGACCAAGGTAGCTTCAAGGGGGTGCTTGGTAGGGGTGGTATTATAGGATGCCAACCATACATTGCAGAAGTGTTCCTTAGAAGTTGCTAAGGTGTTTATATTATCATGTAACGAGTGTAAGTGTGATTATGGCTTGTATTGTATGTTGTAAAAGCATGTTGGTTTCTAAACTTGACAAAGGCATAGTTTTCAAATGAAAATGCCCTTTTTGTCATATTTAAGGATTTTATGCATGTTTCCATACTTAGTACATATTATGTGCTAAGTCCTTCTTCCTTCTACATCTTATTAAGTGTAGGTTCCGGCTAGGTTACTTTCACTCTCTCCTTTGAAGAAGACTTGGATTGCTTTCTCCAAGTAGTGGTGAGTCCTCAAGTTCGAGGATGGGATTTCCTAATTCTAAGTTCATTTTGTATCTCATATATTGATACTTTTTTTATTGAAAGGGCTAAGTCCCAAACTTTGTAATCTTATGTTTTATTTTAGATAGTGTATGAGACAAAGTCTAGATTTTCTATTACTTTCTTTTATGAAAAGTGAAGATTGAACTTCGATTGTAAAGTTTTAAATTTTCCTCATTATTTTCTATGTCTTATGTAATGATGATGCTAGAGGCTTGTATGAGACCCCTTCGAGGTCAGGTACACCATGTTATGTCTAAGGGGTACTCCCGGGTCGTGATAAACTTGGTATCAAAGCATAAGATTTTGGGAATAATATTTAGGTTGATGTCTCATGCACCACGTCTAGTAAAGTAATGTTCATGAGTGTGAAGCACGCCACACTTATGAATAATAGGCTATAAGATGTTTAGGAACATTCCCTTCTTTCATTACTCTTTAGTCGTGCTTTGGAGTTCTAAATCTATGAAGTCTTTTTCTCTAACCCTTCTCTTGTGATTATAGGAGATGAATACAGGAAGGGAAAACTAAAGAATAAGGGTAGAAGAGATGGTGAACGAGGAAGTTCCTCCCAAGGTCCTCAAGATCCTCAAGACCCTCAAGATCCTAATGATGAAGGGGTCATAACTAATGTTGAGATAAGGGTGGACTTTCAAACTTTGACCTAACTCATGATGATTCAAACACAAGCCATCACCACTTAACCTCAAGCCCTAACGGCTCAAGACAACCGACAAGTTAGTCCTCAGGTAGAACCCAATGTGAGTACCATGGCCTCACAGTTGAGAGATTTTACTTGGATGAACCCTTCTATCTTCTTGGGTTCCAAAATGAATGAAGACCCGCAAGAGTTCTTGGAGGAGGTCTCTAAGATAGTGGAGGTTATGGGGTTCACCTCTGTTGAGAAAGCCGAGTTGGCCGGGAATCAATTGAAAGATGTGGCCCAAGTGTGGTACACGTAAAGAAAGGAATATAGACCTATAAGGGCGGGTCCCATAAGTTGGGAAGTATTTAAGAATGCCTTTCTTGATATGTTTTTTCCCTGTGAGAAGATAGAAGCGAAAGTTGAGAAATTCATCAACCTTCACCAAAGACGTATGAGTATCCAAGAAAACTCCTTGAAATTCACTAAGTTATCCAAATATGCCCCCCTCTTTGGTTTCTAATCCAAGGGATGAGATGAGTCGCTTTGTCACCGGTGTGTCTGATGCTATTGAAGAAGAGTGTTGAACGGTAATGCTCCATGACAGCATGGATATCTCAAGGTTGATGGTTCATGCTCAACAAGTTGAGGAATCAAGGCTTAGGAAAAAGAGTAGAGAGGTAAAGAAAACAAAGACCAATGATGGTCATTCTTCTAAGGGTAAGTTTGAGGGTCAACGTGGACCAAGGTTGAAGAAGAGGTTTTCCAACCAAGGTTCCTCCAATGCTCCAAGACCCAACAAAGATTGGGTGTCTAACCCTATGCCTCAAGGAGGCAATAGGGGTGGATCTTCCATAGAGAGACCTACATATGCCAAGTGTGGTAAGAAACATGAGGGGATATGTCCTGCTAGAATGGGTGTGTGTTATGGATGTGGCAAAAGTGGACATCAATTGAACGATTGTCCAACTCATGCGGCCAAGGGAAAAGAGGGTAACCAAGCTACACCAAGTTGTTCTAATGCCGATGCTCCTAAGAAGAATCGCTTTTATGCTCTCCAATCTAGAAGTGATCAAGAGGGATCCCTAGATGTTGTTACTGGTATGTTACAAGTATTTTCAATTGATGTTTATGCATTATTAGACCCCGGTGCCACTTTATCTTTTGTTACTACTTTTGTGGCTATGAAATTTAAAGTGTCTTCCGAAAAGTTAAAACAACCTTTTTCTATGTCTACCCCGGTAGGTGACTCGGTTATAGCTAAAAGAGTGTATAAGAGATGTCTAATCTCCTTGTCTCATAGAGTCACTTTGGTTGATCTCATAAAATTATATATGTTGGACTTTGATGTCATCTTTGCAATGGAATTGTTGCATGCTTGTTTTTCTTCCATTGATTGTAAAACTTGGGTAGTAAAGTTTCAATTTCCAAATGAGCCCATTTTGGAAGGGAAAGGGGGAAACTCAATCCCTAGAGGTCAATTCATTTCATGTCTAAAAGCTTGTAAAATGATTTCTAAGGGTTGTATCTATCATATTGTAAGAGTTAAGGACATTGAGTCTGAGACTCCTCCTTTAAAGTCGGTCCCCGTACTAAGGGAGTTTTTGGAAGTCTTTCCTGATGACTTGATCGAAATTCCTCCCGAACGGGAAATAGACTTCTACATTGATCTTTTGCTGGATACTCAACCCATATCAATTTTCCCTTACCGGATAGCTCCGGCCGAGTTAAAAGAATTAGAGGCTCAACTCAAAGATTTAATAGACAAGGGTTTCATTCAAGCAAGCATATCTCCATGGGTTGCTCCGGTATTATTTGTGAAAAAGAAGGATAGGTCCCTTAAGATATGTATCGATTACCACAAATTGAACAAGGTCACTATAAAGAATAAGTACCCTCTCCCTAGAATTGATGATTTGTTTGACCAACTCCAGGAGGCGAGTTACTTTTTGAAAATTGACTTAAGGTCGGGCTACCACCAACTTAGGGTTAGAGAGGTTGACATCCCTAAGATGGCCTTCCGAACAAGATATGGTCACTATGAATTCCTACTCATGTCTTTTGGTCTAAGAAATTCCTCGGTGGCATTCATGGATCTAATGAATAGGATATTTAGGCAATATCTTGATTCATTTGTGATTGTCTTTATTGATGATATTTTGATCTATTGGAGGAGTGAGGGTGATCATAAAAAGCAATTGAGGATAGTATTGCAAGTCCTTAAAGACCACCAATTATATGCTAAGTTTAGCAAGTGTGAGTTTTCACTAAGGTCGGTTGCTTTCCTTGGTGATATTGTGTCGGGCATTGGTATAGAGGTTGATCCTAAGAAGACGGATACGGTCAAGAGTTCACCTAGACCTTTAGCTCCTATCGATATTAGACATTTTCTGGGTTTGGCTGAATACTAATGGAGGTTTGTTAAGGGTTTTTCCTCTATCGCCTCTCCATTAACGACCTTAACTCAAAAGAAAGCAAAGTTTGTGTGGTCGGAGGCATGTGAGAAAAGCTTCCAAGAATTGAAGAATAGACTCACATCCGCTCCGGTATGGACCTTACCGGAGGGTAGCAATGGATTTATGGTTTATTGTGACGCTTCTCGAGTGGGTTTGGAATGTGTCCTCATGCAACATGGTAAAGTGATTGCCTATGCTTCAAGGGAGCTCATGGTACATGAAAAGAATTTCTGACTCATGATATTGAACTAGCGGCGGTGGTGTTTGCTTTGAAAATATGGAGACACTATCTCTATGGGGTACATGTAGATGTGTTTAACGACCATAAGTGTCTTCAATATGTGTTTAGCCAAAAAGATTTGAATCTCCGACAAACAAGGTGGTTGGAACTTTTGAAGGACTATGACATGAGTGTCCTATACCACCCTGGCAAAGCTAATGTGGTTGAGGATTCCCTAAGTAAATTGTCCATAGGTATTGTGGCTCATGTAGAAGATGAGAAGAATTAATTGGTTCGTGATGTACATAGGCTGGCCCAGTTAGATGTCCAACTAGTAGATTCCACCAAGGGTGGATTCATGGTTCATCATAGTTCCGAATCATCCTTTGTAGTTGATGTGAAGTCTAAGCAACATCTTGATCATATTTTGATGGAATTGAAAGAGTCGGTTCTCAATAAGTCCGTTTAGGTTTTCTCCCAAGGGGGAGATAGGTGCTTAGGTACCAAGGTAGGTCGTGTGTGCCGAATTTATTCTAGAAGAGGCTCATGGTTCGCGATATTCTATTCATCCGAGAGCCACCAAGATGTACCGTGACCTACGGGAAGTCTATTGGTGAAACGGAATGAAGAAGGATATAGTGGGTTTTGTGTCCAAATGCCCGAATTGTCAACAAGTCAAGGCCGAACACATGAAACCGGGAGGTTTGCTCCAAGATATAAAGATTCCCACTTGGAAGTGGGAGGTGGTGAATATGGATTTTGTTGTGGGGTTGCCTCGTACTCGAAGGCAACACGATTCTATTTGGGTCATTGTTCATAGTATAACGAAATCAACCCACTTCATTCCCGTCAAGGTTACTTTTTCGGCGGAAGACTATGCTAAGTTGTACATCAAGGAGGTAGTGAAGTTGCATGGGGTTCCTTTGTCTATCATATCTCATAGAGGTGCTCAATTTATTTCACATTTTTGGAAAGCATTCCAACAAAGGCTTGGTACAAATGTTAAACTTAGTACCGCTTTCCACCCTCAAACAGATGGCCAAACGGAACGAACCATTCAAACCTTAGAGGACATGTTGAGGGCGAGTGTGATTGATTTCAAGTGTAATTGGGACGATCATCTTCCTTATATAAAATTTGCCTACACCAATAGTTACCACTCTAGCATTGTCATGGCTCCGTTTAAAGCACTATATGGAATAAGGTGTAGATATCCGGTTGGGTGGTTTGAGGTAGGTGAGTTTTCTCTAATTGTTCCCAAACTAGTCTCTGATGCCATTGGAAAAGTTTGACTCATTAGAGAAAGGTTGAAGACGGGCCAAAGTCGGCAAAAGTCCTATGCCGATAATAGAAGAAAGGATCTTGAATTTGAGGTTAGTGATTGGGTCTACTTGGAAATCTCGCAAATGAGAGGTGTGACGAGATTTGGCAAGAAGGGGAACCTTAGTCCCCGATATGTGGGCCTATACCAAATCTTGTAGCATATTGGAAAAGTTGCTTATAAGGCGGACTTGCCAAATGAGTTGACCCTGGTTCACCCGGTGTTTCATGTCTCTATGCTCAAAAAGTGCATTGGTTACCCAGTTTCCATCATTCCTTTAGAAGGTCTAGGAGTTGATAAGAACATTTCCTATGAAAAGGTCCCGGTTGAGATTTTAGACCGGCAAGTGAAGAAGTTGCGAAATAAGGAAGTAGCTTCCGTTAAGGTTCTTTGGAGGAATATTTAGTTGAGGGTGCTACTTGCGAGGCAAAGGCCAATATGATGTCCCACTACCCTCATCTTTTTCCTTCTACTCCTATTCAAGCTTGAGGTAACTAGCTCCTCTTAATTTTAGTGTTTTGGAAGTCATGTGTGTTGTATGATTTTTCTATGATTTCCCTATGTTGTGCATGTTCTTGTGAGACTTTATGTTTTAATATATATTGAGTTTTCATGATGCCTATGTCTTCTCATGATGATTTACATTTTGTGTGATGATTGCATTTTCACCCATGAGATGAAATGATGAATAGGCTTAATGATGTGTTGATGAGATGACAAATTGGCTCTATAGTATTATGTTGAGCTTACTTGACACTACAAAAAAATGCTCAATTTGTAGCAATTTATTTGTGGAAGTTTTAAAAACCTCCGATATTAATTTATTTCGTGAGGTTTATTCTAACCCCTACTAAATAAATGTTGTTTTGACAATTTTATTGAGGAGGTTTGAAAATTGCTGCAATTTTATATTATTCGTTGCAATTATTAACCCCCATAAATTTATAAATTGGTTAATTTTAGAAATAATATATTTTTTATATATCTTTTATTTTTGATATATCATAAATACTCATATTTTATAATTTATAGCAAATAGCAATGAAATTTAACTCATACACACGTCATTATCTTTCTTCAATTTAATAAGATGGTAAATTTATGTCCCTATACATTGTATCTATTTTATTATATATATTAAGTTACTATCAAAATATTATTTGTCTATTCAACTTCATTTAGTGTTTTATTTTATTTATTACTACTTTATATTAATTTCTAACAATTATCTTTATTTTTAAAATTTAATCAAAATATGTAATTAACGGAAATATTTTTAATATAAGCCAGCAAAATCCAAATAAAAGGCTTATCTTTTCCCCCCAAAATTAAAAATTTCTAAGGACTAAATTAATTCCCCCCAAACAAATTTAAAATAAAATCAAATACAAACTCCCCCCTTCCCACCACAAAATAAACTCCCAAATCTCTCCCCCACTTCCCCACTTTCACTATTCCACGATAATAACTCAACCATGATATCTCCCTTCTTGTTTTGCTTTTTACTTATTTTATTCTTTTGTCAATTTGAATATTTTTTGTTTGTGTGATTTATTTAATTGTCTTTTTCTTTGTAGGTTTTTTGAAGTTTAATTTTCAAAGCAACAAGTTTGTATAACATGTGTATTGGTTCGTAATATTTTTGTGAATATAAAGGTAATTCTCTGTCACAAGAACTTTAGAATTCACTTAAGAATTTGAGATTTATGTATATTTTGTTTAATTTTATTTGTAAACAAATATGTATTTTGTAAGTTATTATGCTTAATGTAGCCATGCTTTTATATATTTTAGGATATATTTTTTTAGTTTTCATTACACAATAAAGAAAATTATATCTGACCTTTAATTGATTGTAGATGAGCCTCATTTTTATTTTTGTTTAGATAAAAACAATTACTAGTGTTCTATAAAATTTTGTATCAGTTTGATTCTTATTGACACCTATTAAGTTTGTTTTGTTCATTTGAGAATTGAGTTTCAATTCATGTTTTTTTCTTTCTATAATTGTATGTTTATTTTCTGTCAAAATAATGTAACCTTGTCTAATATTTTACAGATTATTGCTCTATCGAATATTAGTGTCTATTTTAATATCTATATAATCTTACATGCGTTAAGGAAGGAGAAAATACAACTATTTTATTCTACAAACTTAAATGGGTAACAAGGTAGGGTTGGAAGAAATCACACCATTTTACTCTTTTTTGAATGAGAGCTTAAAGGTATTTACATTGTCTTTGAATTGATGAGTATGACTTCACTAATAAGTTATTAAGGTCCAAGGTTCTTATGAATTTATTTTTTAGATGAATTAAATTTTAAACTTTCTTCTTGTTCAAGGTGTATAGGGATATGTATGTATTAATATTTATTTATCTAATTACCTATAATTACTATAGATTTGTATAATGAAATATGACTTATATTAAATATTTAGAAAATATTTATATGTATTATTAAAAAGTCTTGATGTAATTTTTTTTTTTTATAGAAATATTGCAATTTGTGGCGGTCACAAACCTCCACAAATTAGATTATGGGAATATACATATCACATTGTGGTAATTTTAAACACACACAAACATAATTTTAAAAATTTAAAATAATATGATGGAGGTTGTAAACTATCACAAATTGACTTAAAAAACCTCTACAAATTCCAATGCACGTTTGTGACGGTCGTCATGGAGATTTCTTAAAACCGTCATACATATGCTCGTGGCAAAGGTAATTGTAGCATTTTTAAAAACCGCCACAATTCTTATTGTGAGGGTCAAAAACTGCCTCAAATTGACAAAATAACTCCCATAAATTGAGCATTTTTTTGTAGTGTGATTTGGAGAAGTTAGTTCCTCCCATGCTTATGTGAATTAATGAGTTGCTTGCATATTGAGTTAGTAGAAGTAGTTCCTACTCTCTTGTATTGCTTTGGCCATATGTGAAAAAGGAGTTCAAGTCTCCTCCTTTTGAAAGGTGCAAGTTGTGAAGAGTAAATTTATGAGTTTTGCATATTTTAATGATTCATGCATAGTGGGCTGCTAGTCTAAGGCTTCTAACTTAGTTTGGTGTCTTGGTCATCATTCAAGGACGAATGTTCCCAAGGGGAGATAATGTAACACCCCGTATATCTAATGACCTAAGCTAGAGCCTAACGTGTAGTCTAGTAGCATAATGAAGTTTAATCCTAAGGTTAAACACCTAAAACAAGTTCCCTCACTTAATACTAGGGTTCTAGTGCCTAAATGTCAAGGCACGACTCCCCTAGGACCCCCTCCCCCAAGGGTCCAGAGGAGGACCTAACGAAAGGCCCAAAAATCTATCCAAAATAGCCTCAGCCACAAGACGCAACCTACAAGGCGTAGGTTGACTCACGCCCTGTTGGTAGGGGTCGTGAGTCAACACTTTGTTTCTACCAAGGACCCTCAAAATCCCTAGCCACAGTACCGTTTCACGAGCGTGCAGTACGATTTGTAGACCAACTCACGCCCCGTGGAAGGGTCTCGTGAGTTGAGACTTAGTCTCCTCACCAAAATCCTCATCCTCCCCTCGCTGATCCAAACCACGAGTGACGAGTACAGTTCGTGGTTCAACCCAGTCTCCGTGGACAAGGACTTGCGGATGGGGGTTTGGGTGTACTGCCTTAAGTCAGCTATGTGGGGGTAGTTTAGTAACTTACTAATTAATTTGTTTAAGGGTTGGGATCGTTATAATTAGTTATTTTAAGTATATTAAAGTATTATTAAGTATTAAAACAAGTCGTTTAACCCCTTACAACTCACAACTCCAAAATCTAACCCATTTCCCTCTCAAAACATTCTCTCTCTAAACTCCATTGAAGAACAAAGAAGAAGCTCAAGATTAGGATTCAGGCTCCAAGATTTTCACTCCAATTTCGTGGGAAAACATCAATTAAGGTATGGGGACTTTGATTCATGAAACACTTTTCTCCATGACGCCCTTCAAGTCTTGATTTCGAAATTGGTATAATGTTCAAAAACTAGGGTTTCTATTCCAACCATGGGTTCTTCCCATAAATGATTTTATTACGTTAATTGCATTATATTATGGATGATTTGATGTTTAATGGTGATTTTCATTGTAGAATTCCCCTTGATCAAATGAATACCCCAATGACCCCAATTTTAAGTATTGTGATGGGTGTATTGATGCAAGATGATTACTATTAATTGTTTCTATGTGAATTTAGTTATTGAATCTTGTTTTGTTTATGCCTATTGTAGTATCTTTAGGTGTAGTTGTAAGACATGATTCATGACCTTGAAAGGGATAAATTGCTAGGGTTTGTATATATTGACGGGAGTTAGGTATAGCCTATTGATTCACTTAGAAATTAAATCTCCTATGACTAATATGTAAAGTATGGTATTGTTGAAAGCTTTCTCTTCCCTTACCCATATACTTGATGATGCATGAAGAGTCTAGGATGATGATGATGTATCATGTTGATTGAAAGCCTATTACTCATGAAAACACTACGAATGTAATGTGAAAGTCCTACTCACACAATAATGTTGATTATAAGGTTGAAAGTACATTCTCACCTTTAAAGAATCTATGAGGTACTTTGATGGATTGTATTGAAAAAGGGATAGAGCATTCTTTCACCCATGTAAATGCAATTCAAGACTTAATCATGTATAATTTGGGAAATAATGCTTAGCACCGACTGGATATGGACAATGAGGTAAAGGCCCTCCCACCAATGCAATTATAAGGGTCATTCAAAGTGAACTCGTGAGATGGGAGCCCCTCCGCCAATGCAACAGAGCGGGTTTCTAGAAGAAATCTTCTTATCCAGTAACTATATGCAAACATAGGACTTAGCTAATGGTTTCACCTAGATGCTAATAAATTTAGTCCTACCTTAGGCAATTAGGACACCTTCTTCGATGTGGGGTTACACGACATCGGATTCCATGTAGCTCATATGGTCTATCTCGGTTATGGCTATTCTTCCCTAAATGAAAGATAATGAATGAGACATGTACTACACTATAACTTCTTGGTGAGTTTACTTAGTAGAAGTGGGGGTATGGGACTTCACTTCCATATTGCACAAGTAGACTTAGTGGGATGTTGTAGGATGGTTCCTTTATATTGTTATGAGATTCAAGTGTAGCATATGTATTGAATGGATAGTCGTTTTGAATTACTTTCCTTGTATTCAAGTGATGTAGATGACTATTTCTCCAATTTTGATTAATGATTACGATGAGGTCTAATGATGATATGCATGACCAAAGTAGCCTCAAGGGGGTGCTTAGTAGGGTTGGTATTATGGGATGCCAACCATACATTGCACAAGTGTTCCTTAGAGGTTGCTAAGGTGTTGATATTTTCATGTAATGAGTGTAGGTGTGATTATGGCTTGTATTGTATTTTGTAAATGCATGTTGGTTTCTAAACTTGATAAAAAAAATGTCATTTTTATCATACTTAAGGATTTTATGCATGTTTCCATACTTAGTACATATTATGTACAAACCCCTTCTTCCTTCTACTTCTTATTGAGTGTAGGTTCCGGCTAGGTGACTTTCACTCTCTCATTTGAAGAGGACTTGGATTGCTATCTCCAAGTAGTGGTGAGTCCTCAAGTTCAAGGAAGAGATTTCCTATTTCTTAGTTCATTTTGTATCTCATATATTGAAACTTTTGTTGATGTAAAGGGCTAAGTCCCAAACTTTGTATTCTTATGTTTAAATTTAGATGGTGTATGAGACAAAGTCAAGATTTTCTATTACTTTCCTTTATGAAAAGTGAAGATTCAACTTCGATTGTAAATTGTTAAATTTTCCGCATTATTTTCTATGTCTTATGTAATGATGATGCTAGAGGCTGGTGTGAGACCCCTTTGGGGTCAAGTACGCCATATTACGTCTAGGGCGTACTCTCGAGTCGTGATAAAAAGGGAGAACAATAGGTCCTTCAGATTCAACAACGTTGAATTCGACCTTATATTTATCACGCAGTCTTTGGTTTAATGGATCTTGCAGCATTCTCATTATTCAGTTGTTCCGCAGGCTCCTCTATGACTAGATTATTATAGACCCCTTGATTATTCATCTTTCTATAAGTTTTGCTCAACTCTGGATCGTATGGGGTCAATGGTTCGCCTTGACTTTGTGTACTTGGCATACACTAGAGTGGAAACCTGAAGAAAAAAAAGCAAAAGAAAGAGTAAAATGAGGAAATAATTGGCTAAAGTTCAATAATGTAGTTAAACTTAATCTAAAAGCATTATTTCAAGGCAGCGGCACCAAAATTTGATACGCTCAAATTACACTTCCTTAAAGAGGTTTAAGCGATCGTTATCAAGTAAAGAGCCCAACTTGGAGGTTGGGCTTGATTCCACGAGGAATATGGTTTAGACTTAAACTTAACTCACTATTATATTCAGTTAGTCAACTTATTTCTGAGACAAGTAAGTAAAGGGCGGGAGTGGTAAAAAAAATAATTGATTGTTGTTAAGTAACAAGTGAGCAAGATTCGAACTTTGTTGTTATCAATGAGAGAGAGAAACTAGGGTGTATGTGTTCCCCATAAGCTCTTAATGCGGTAATCCTAATAATAGTAATCATTTCCTAGTGTATCACATGCAAAGTGGTAACAAATGTATCCCTAAGTGATTGGTCCTCCAAATAGGGAATTTCACTCATCACCTTGGTCCAGCTACGCGTGTATATTTTACTAACCCTTACCTTTACCTCAGATTAGACATCAAATTTGGCATGGCTTAGTTTTCATCCTCCCACCAATTGACATTAGACTATTAGATATTATCACACTAAATCTCTGTTGACAATTCTTTTCTTATTAACTACCTCCCTTGTCCGGCAAGTAGCAACAAGGCGAGTTCTAACGCGTGCACTCGTTAAAAAGACCTCTAAGAGAAAGAATTGCCAATACATGCAGCAACACTATTCAAGAATTACTTAGTTATTATTCATACATTGTTAATTGGTCATGGTTCCCACAACCCTAGTTTTGGATTTAACTACTCATGCTTGATAGAACAGAATTCATATTTTTAGAAGAAGAACTCATGAACTTACGTATTGAGTAGAAGAAACCCGTAATCTCCAATTTAAATTAACAGAAAAAATCTTATAGATCGAAATCTGGAAATCAAATTGCTAAAGTTTGCAAGTTAATTCCCAGGAAAATACCAAGAACTAAAAGTAAACAATACTATCTAACCCCCAAAAATGAGTTTTACTTACCCTATTTAAAGAAAAACTTGTCCTAAACAAAAAGGAAACAAAATAAGGAAATAAACATAATGGATGTGGCTTCATTAGACAACTTTGACCTACAGACCGTTGCTCAACCTACGGTCCGTAGGTCCCCTCCGTAGGTCAACACTTAGACTTTTTCTTGCAGAGGCTGGAACCTTCAACTCTTAGATACAAACGATGGATGTGCAGAACGGACTATAGGTTGACCTACAGTCCATGGGTCCTCTTCCGTGGCTCCATACTTAAAATTTCATCATGTACTGGAACTTCAACTTCTCTGAAACATTCGACGGGTGTGCAGGACGACCTACACTCCATCACTTGCATCCGTAGTTCCACACTTGGTCAAGACTTCCCTGATGCTCCATCTACGCCACCCATCAATGGACCGTGACTGGACCTACGGTCTGTAGGTCACTTTTGTGGGTGGCTCTTTCTGCAGATTTTTAGCTGTCATCTCCTACTTCCACGTCCAAGCTTATTTCCTGCAAACATTATAGAAAACACATTAATTCTAATAAAAAATGGCCCTATACACACACAACTCTTAAGTGAAATATATTAAAAAAACCATAAATTCACGATATATCAATCTTCCTACAGTCCCTCCTGAGAGAGAAATAGACTTCAGTATAAATATTTATCCTAATACTCGTCCTATCTCTATTCCTCCATATAGAATGGCTCCAACTGATTTGAAAGATTTAAAAGTGCAATTGAAAGACCTCCTTGATAAGGGCTTTTTCGACCAAGTGTCTCACCTTGGGGCGCTCCGGACTTATTTATGAGTAAGAAAGATGGTTCACTTAGGATGTGTATTGATTACCTCCGATTGAACAAGGTTACTATCAAGAATAAGTATCCTCTTCCAAGAATCGATGATCTTTTCGATTAATTTTAGGGTGGCACTTGATTTTCTATGATAGACCTAAGACAATTTTCATGCCTATTATGGTCATTATCAGATTCTAGTCATATCTTTTGGTTTGACTAATGCTCAAGCAGCATTCATGGACCTTATGAACAAATTGTTTAAGCCTTATACTGATATGTTTGTTATCGTATTAATTGATGACATTTTAATCTATTCGAGGAATAAGGAGATCATGCTACTCATCACGGAGTAGTTCTCCAAACTCTAAAGGATAATGACTTGTATGCTAAATTTTCCAAATGTGAGTTTTGTCTTGAGTAAGTATCCTTTTAGGCCACATTGTATGTAGAGAAAGGATTTGAGTTGACACTAAGAAGATTAAGGTAGTGGAGAACTAGCCTAGACCCACAAAGTTTCAATGGTCTGAAGCTTGTGAGAAGAGCTTTCAGGAACTGAAAACTAGGTTGACTACTGCCTTAGTGTTGACCTTACCGGAGGGTACGCAAGGTTTTGTTGTGTATTGTGATGCGTCCAGAATTGGACTGGGTTGCGTATTGATGTAGAATGGTAAAGTTATAGCGTATGCTAAAGATTCAGTAGAGGAATAACCCAACCCATTATATAGCTTTGAACGATGATGTCACTATCTTTAAGGTGTTCATGTAGATGTGTTCACTGATCACAAGAGTCTTCAGTATGTATTCATTCATAAAGAGCTTAATCTCAGACAGAGGTGGTGGTTGGAGTTACTCAAGGATTATGATATGATTATTCTTTATCACCCAAGTAAAGCTATTGTTGTTGCTAATGCATTGAACAAGTAGTCTATGGGTAGTACGACCTATGTTGAGAAAGCCAAGAAAGAGTTAGATAAAGATGTGTACAAACTTGCATGATTGGAAGTTCGGATTATTGATTCCAATGAAGGAGGAGTGGTGGTGATGATGGGTTTGAATCATCACTAGTGTCAGAAGTGAAAGAGAAACAAGACCAAGATCCTGTTTTGCTTGAATTGAAGTCAAATGTTCATAAGTAGAAATTGATGGCTTTTGAGCAAGGGGGAGATGGTGTATTGAGGTATCGAGTAGATTGTGTATTCCCAGGGTGGATGAACTTCAAGAGAAGATCATGGAGGAATCTCATAGCTCTAGATATTCTATGCATCCGGGTCCCATAAAAAAGTATCGTGACTTGAGAGAAGTCTATAGATGGATTAGTATGATGTGAGGGGTATTTCAGAGTCGTTGCTAATTGTCTGAATTGCCAACAAGTCAACGTAGAGAACCAGAGGCCCAGTGGTATGGCTTATAACATAGATCTTCTGGAATGGAAGTGAGAGATGATCAATTTGAATTTCATTATTGTGTTGCCACGATCTCGCAGGCAATATGATTCTATTTTGGTGATTGTAGATCGGATGACTAAATCAACCCATTTCTTACGTGTAAAGATGGCCTATTTAGGAAAATATTATGCCAAGTTATATATTCGAGAGATTATCAAACCTCATGGAGTTTCGGTGTCCATTATTTCAGATAGAGGTGCGTATTTCATCGCACAATTTTGGAAGTCTTTCCAGAAAGGTTTGGGTTCTAAGGTAAATTTGAGTACTGCTTTCTATCCTCGGACTAATGGTCAAGTAGAGCGTACGATTGAGATTTTAGAGGAGATGTTGAGGGTATGTGTGATCGATTTCAAGGGTAATTGGGATGATCACTTACCTCTCATTAAGTTGGCTACAACAACAGTTATCACTCTAGCCTCCAAATTGTTCCCTATTAGGCTCTTTACGGGAGAAGATGTAGTTTTCCTATTGGATGATTTAAGGTTTCTGAAGCTAGATTGATAGAACCAGAATTGATTCATCAAGC
Organism: Solanum commersonii; assembly: GCA_029007595.1. NCBI lineage: Eukaryota > Viridiplantae > Streptophyta > Magnoliopsida > Solanales > Solanaceae > Solanum > Solanum commersonii. Next base: position 1,950,964 of record JAJTWQ010000007.1, read on the forward strand.
TATGGTGAAGGTGAATACAATTTAAGAAAGGTTGAAAACAGCGTAGGTCCATCATAAATCCTATACAGATGTTAAGAGAAAAGACTTAGAGTTTCAAGTGGACGATTGGGTTTATTTGAAGGTTTCACCCATGAAAGGTGTTATAAAGTTTGGCAAGAATGTGAAGCTCAGTCCTCAGTCTGTTGGTCCTTACAAGATATCCAATAGGATTGGCAATGTAGCCTATTAGTTGGAGCAACCGCAAGAGTTAGCAGTGGTCCGTTCAGTATTCTACATTTCAATGTTGAAAAAGTGTATGGGCGGTCCTTCACTTATTATACCAACAGAAAATGTTGGTATTCAGGACAGTCTATCTTATGAGGAGGTACCCGTTCAGATTCTAGATCGTCAGGTTCACAAGTTGAGGACCAAAGAGGGAGCATCAGTCAAGGTCTTATGGAGGAATCAGCTTGTTGAGGAAGTTACTTGGGAGACTGAGGAGGATGTGAAGAAGCGATACCCACATCTCTGTGAGTCCGGAGAAATTCGAAATCAAGGCACTAATTCTTTTCTTGGTACTTTTGTAAGTTGAAATGTTGTGTAATTTGCATGTTGGGTGTTTGAGCTGGGTGTTAGACATTACCCCCCCCCCCCACCCCCACCCCTTTAGTCTAATTAGAGTAATCTCAATAGAATAAGAATGTTCCCAAGGGGGAGATATTGTAACATCCTGCCTTAGAAAGAGCTAAATTAAAAAGCGCTAAATTGGAAATAGCTAATTTGAGAATTTTGCATGTTATGCTTAAGTTGTGAGTTTTGAGCCAATTTCAAATGGCCATAACTTTCAATACAAGATGATTTAGGTATCCCATAAGATTTAAAATGAAAGCTCTTGGAATCCTCTTTCCAACTCCACCGAGTTTGCTAAGTTTCGAGTTCGGATGAAGGAGCTATGCCCATTTGAAGTCAGCCTGTCCAGTTAAGGAAAATCACCCGAATTAGTGAGGGGTATTTTGGTCTTTTCCTAACCACATCAGCTTAAAACATTTTTAGTATTATTTTAGGGGTATAAACTGATTTGGGTCAGTTTTCACAATCCTAAGTTACGCTTAGGGTTTCAGAAGGGGGTTCAAGAAGAGAAAAGAGGAGAAAAGGAAGAACGATCGAGGTTTCTTCCGAATCGAGGATTTGTGTCGCCAAATCAAGGTATGTCAATATTCATAGTGTTGGGTTCGTTCACCCACACGCCTATCATGGTTTATATATTCGAATTCATCCATAAATATTGAAAGATTTAAGTTCTTGAGGAGTTTATTAAATTGTTGTTATTTGTTCTTGAATTTTGATGTTTGGTTGAGTTCTTGAGAGTAGGATCTTGTTAATAAACATTATTCTTGAGGTTTTACGAGTAGATTGTCATGTAATTATGTTGGTTAAATGAATCTAAGAAAGTTTGGAAGAAACCATTCGATTCTAGGAGAATTAGGGTGAGAAAATGAGAAAGAAAATTTGTCGAGTTTTCTGGGTAGGGGGCTAGCGCGCCACGCTTGAAGTGCGCCAGAGATAAGGTTCTGTAGTTTACGGTCTTGCACCCCATGCCACTCAGTGCTCTAGGGTCGCCTGCCCCCACCCCTTCTTTCGTCATTTGGCTCGTCTGAATTCTTTTAAAGGGTACCTCACTCCTTTCTAATTCTAACTACTCTATATTACATCTATACATCGAGAGATCATTCATAACGTGAATCATAACCCTTGAATTCATAATTCAAATTCGAGGTAAAGTTAAGAGTCAAGTCTTAAGAGTTTTTTTGAGTCATTTTGAAAAGTCTTTTACAATCTTTTAAAACTTGTTTTTTAAGACTTGAGTACTTGAGTTTGAGGATGAGGAGAGTTAAGTTCATTATTTTAAAATAATATATCGGAACTAAGTATTCCTAGGAGTAAATGTTTTTACATTTAAAATGAGAGGGAACACCGATTAGCAAAGAATTTCATGAGGAGTTTTGAGTACTATCTCTTTTAAGAGAAATCCTTTAAGTAATAATCTCAAAGTAGAGGATAAGGAAACATTTTTAAACATTTGAGCTAAGCTATATTTTGGGAGTAGTATTTAGCACCGATATGGGGATGATTTTAGATAACTTAAAGTCCTCATAAACCATGTAGCCAACATGGGTAGAGAGGGTCATACTTTTTAGATGATTCCTTATTTTTTTTAAGATTAGCTTAGTGGTTTCACTTAGTTTAGGAGTTCTATACCCTGGCAAGGTATAGGATAGTTCTGACAGCGTGGGAGAGATGATGTATCATTACATAGCTCATACTGATGGTTGTCGATTAGAAAATCTCCCAAACAGTGTTATTTTGTATCTTTACATACAAACCGAGTTATTATTATATTTTTAGATACTTTGAGTTGTTATCTATTGTTTTAAATTATTTGTATAAACTTCACTTTTATTGTTCTTTTATTCTGCATTGAGTTGAGTATCCATGAATTGAGTAGAGTCGCAGTGAGTATGGTTCCTTCTTTCCAAGTTCAAGCTTTTATGTTATGTTCAGTATTCCCCTTACACGTTCGTACATTCAATGTACTGATGTCATTTGGCCTACATTATTTCATGATGCAAATACAGGAGACAAGGGTCATCAACATGCAATTTGTTGATACCATCTACAGTTCCAGAGTTATTTGGTAAGCTATCTTGCTTGCGGAGGATCCCTCATTTATTTCTATCATATTATTGCAGTTTTATTATGATGATCGGGGGTCTTGTCCCGATATCCCTAATAGTATCAGAGGCTTCATATATAAATGGACAGTAGTAGTTCATGAGTCTTTATCATTTTCAATTGTTAATGTTCTAGACTTGACTTTCCCCTTTAGCCAGTTGAATGTTTTATTTCTAAAATATTATGAGTATTCATTTGAAAAAGTTGAGTGAAGTTACTTATGAAGTTCTTTTATTTTTGAGCAGGTCTTCCGCTTAGTATTGAGTCAGGCCAAGGGTTCACTTGGGGCCAGCAATGGTTCTCGAGTGCCGGCCATATTCAGGGTGTAGGCTCGGGATGTGACATATATAAGGCTATCATAGTGAGGCCTTAAGTTCTTCCTTACGCCCTAAATCTGTAGTTTCAATTAGTAAGATCAAAGCCTGGATTCTTACACCATAATTCATGATTTTCAAATTTACTTTATATTACTGTTGTTAAATTCTTGATTTCATTATAGAGATTTCAGTATTTCATATTATTAATGATCTTTCATTGTTTTTCATGCTTAATTTACCTCATGAACCCTATTTTGCTAATAGTTGTTTGAATAACATGATATACTATCTCCTATGCATGATTTTCATGAGTAAATTAAATTCCAAGTCTTAAAGTTGTATCCTAGAAAGAGATTTAGGAAAACATGAATTGTTTCAAGATCATTGTTTTTAGAATGACAAAAATTGTTAGTTTAAAGAAAACATAACTTAGTATTGAGAAAATACAATCAGTTTTTCATAAAGCCTAGTCTATTAAAGCAAGTTTAGTACATTTATACAAAAGCATTTTTAGTATTAACTCAACACAAAGACTATCAGTTTTCCCCTTAAGTGGGACCTTTTCCCTAAATAAGACATCATAAAGTTATTGAGCATTATTACATTATTTTGGGAGTAGTACTGAACATTGAATCAGAGGATTCAGACCATCCAAACCCCATAACTGGCCGCCAGTAGGATATGAATGTGATATTGATTGCGGCAACTCCTCATTAAACCCTTAGTATGGGCTCAGATATTGGATAAATTGGTTAGTTAATCCTATACTCTGACAAATTATAAGATTACTCTAGATGTGTTTACTTGAATGTACAAGTGTGGTTACTATTCAATGTGATTACGATTGTGTTGTATGTTGATGACTGAGAACGGCACCACACCAATACATATATCTTTATTGGATAGGGTACCGTGCTAGTACATGTATATCTATTGGATGGAATGCCACGTCGATACATATATATTTTTGAATCTAGTACCACACTGTTACATATATTTAGTTAGATGGCATATTATGCCGGTACATATTATTATTAATCAGAAACCATGTCGGTATAGTAACAATAAGAATGGTTACCACGTTGGTACACTAATAATTTATCTATGGGTTCCATGAGAGAACCAGGTTTATTGTCGTGTTATTGGAACGGTGTGATGAAGTAGGTTTGATTGTGAGTGCTATGTTAGGGTGAAGATTGGAAGTTCGGGCTGTGTTATAATTGTGTTTGTAAATGTACATTTATGTATTTTGCTAAATTGTGTTACTTGATTATATATTTCATATATCTAGGGCATATTAAGGCAAGGTGTTAGCATGAGATCTCGTGGGGGGGATTCTCTATGTGATTTGATATGAGGATGTAAATGACCTTGATGGTAGAGTCAGCAGTAGAAGAAAGTGGGTGACTTGAGGTGACGTGTGTGTGTCCTAATCATATTTTTAAGTTATTATTCTTGATTATGTGCATGATATTATATGGTGGATTCGGGTCGACTAATGATGTCTACCAGTATGTGTTATTTATACTAAGACTATTCTTGTTATGCCACCTGGCGTAGTATGATTGTAAGAGTTGGTAATGTTTCTTAGGTAAAGGCGATGATGACCTCCGACTGCTTCAACTTCTCTTTCCTTATGGTGTAAGTTGTGTCGTATTTTCTTTTATGAGTTGTACTTTCTTAGTAGATCTTGTACATGTTTAGACTAGTTCAATGGGAGGGTTTTCAGTTAATTGTAAAAAGATGATTCTTACATCCGAATGTTCTTTCAACATATTAAAGAGGCTCCTTATGTTTTATTAATTTCTGCATTGATGTTTCTAAAAATTGGGTGGTAAGGGTTCTACTATCTAGGTGTTAGAGTGGGTGCTTGCACGACCCGGTGGATTGAGTCGTGATAGAGAGATTGAGGATAGAGAATGTTTCAATTAGGATTGAAGAAGCGAATTAACAGATATATCATAAACAATTGCTCTATTCTAGCTATTTGCTTGTTGTGGTGTATCTCACATAAAAAATGGTACAAAATGTTTAAATAGTGGTATGAATGCACGTCTAATTAGGTAGTTCTTTTTTCATATTTATTGCAAGAATCTTAAACATTTTAATTAACGTACTCCCTCTCCTTTGTTTAAAAAGGAATGATCTAGTTTTACTTCATACAAAGTTTATGACAATAAAAAAGAAATATACCACGTGGAAAATAAAGGTATGTCAAATATACCATTATTCTCTTTAATCGTTTTACCTAAAATATACCACGTGGATAATCTCTCCCTCTCTCTCTCTACCTATATATATATATATATATGAGAATGTTAGACTTGCTGATGTGACATGCCTCTAAGGGGTAGAAACCTATTTATTTTATACCACGTGGATTCTTACACCATGATTCATGATTTTAGAATTTACATTATATTCCTATTGTTAAATTCTTAATTTCATTATAGAGATTCAATTATTTCGAATTATTAATGATGTTTCATTGTTGTTCATGCTTAATTTACCTCTTGGACCCTATTTTGCTAAGAGTTCTTTGAAAATCTTGATATACTATCTTCTATGCATGATTTTCATGAATAAAGTAAATTCCATGTCTTAAAGTTGTATCCTAGAAAGACATTTTGGAAAACATGGATTGCTTCAAGAGCAATATTTTCAAAATGAAAAATATTGTTAGTTTAAAGAAAACATATTTTAGTTTTGAGAAAATACAATCAGTTTTTCATGAAGCCTAGTCTTTTAAAGCAAGTTTAGTACAGTTATAAAGAAGCATTTTTTGTACTAACTCAACATAAAGACTATCAGTTTTCCCCTTAAGTAGGATCTTTTCCCTAAATGTGACATCATAAAGTTATTGAGCATTATGACATTATTTTGGGAGTAGTATTCAGTACCAAATTGGGTATGGATTCAAACCATCGAAACCCCATAATTGTGCCGCCAGTAGGATATGATTGTGTCGTTGATTGGGGCAACTCCTCATTAAGCCCTTTCTATGGTCTCGATTATTGGATCCATTAGTTAGTTCATCCTATACTCTAACAAGTTATAAGATGATTGTAGATGTGTTTACTTGAATGTACAAGTGTGGCTAGTATTCAATGTGATTATGGTTTTGTTGTATGTTGATGACCGAGAACGGGTACCACACCGATACATATATCTTTATTGGATAGGGTACCATGCTAGTACAAGTATATCTATTGGATTGAATACCAAGTTGGTACATGTATATTATTGAATCGGATAACTCACCATTACATATATTTATTTAGATCAGATATCATGCTGGTACATATTATTAGTAATCGGAAACCATATCGGTACATTAACAATAAGAATGATTACCACGTCGGTAAACTAATAATTTATCTATGGGTTCCATGAGAGAAACATCGTTTCTTTTGGACATATCTATGTTATAGTTGACTCCAAGTGAAGTAAATGGTTGAAAGTGTTGAGATGTACCACCAGCACAACAAAATTCTGCTCAGCATAATCATATAAGTTTATTCATACTTCTCTTATTTTTGGCATTACCTACACATGCCATTTAATCTTAACAATCAGGAAATAGAAAGCAAGAAGGAATGATGCAAGTGCAGATTTATGTTTATACTAACCATCAGTCAAAATCTTTGTAAATTTTAGAGCATGTACATTTTCGACCTTTAAGAATTTGTTTGATTATCCCTACTTCAAACTCAGATAAAAGTTACGGGAGAAGATTAATTGTGAACTCCTTTTAGCCAAATTGCAATTAAACTTAAGCTTATCCGAACGATGAAACCTCAACCATCTTGTACAACATTTCAAAATTAAAGGGTTGCACAAATGTTGGCGTTGTTCTTATAAGAGTTTATTGCAAAATTCATTCAAATTGTGATTGTTACACAAATGCTTGTTCGACTGAGTACGACTTCAAGTTCACTTACACAATGAGGATAAGGATCTCTTTGCTTCCTTCTCGTACGGATGAAATTAAGAAGGTGTTGGTCTGAAGATATCAGCAAAGTAAACATTATGCAATTGATACTTGTATGTGTGCATTATAAAGAGGCAGAAAGTTTACCCTAATTATGAGCAGAATGTTTAAGCATGATATGGAACCAATCAAACAGTGGCCTGAAGCTCTTATCATTCGAAAAATTCTTGGAAACAGACCAAGAAAATCCGAACCTGCTCAAGTACTTGGCATAACGCAACTGCTTGAGTACATCTGAAATAAGTTAGTAGTTGTAGATCATGAGGTGTTGCAATGGAGAACAGATCATCAACAACATACCCAATGTTATCCAATAAATTGAGTTTGGAGAGGGTAGAGTGTATGCTAACCTTACCTCTACCTCGTAGAGATAGAGAGGTTGTTTCCAAAACACTCTCGGCTTAAATAAAACATAAATAGCAATATGTTGAGAGAGAATCAAATTGTTCTAGATCATTATTGAGCATATATGTAAAAATATTATTTTACCTGTTAATCTGCTAGCAATAGCAAAGTCTTTATCATGGATTGACATGCACAATGGACAGAGTACATAGTTCTTTCCTCATTAGCAAAAGAAAGAACAGCTCGAATACATTTTTGTGGATTGATATTCGCTATCAGTGCACTAATTTCATTTTCCCCTCACTCTGACAAGAGAGGAAGAGCTTCATCAAGAACTTAGATAACCTATCAAATCGAGTCCTTTCTTCCACTGGTTTCAACCCACTGATCGAGCTGTGAAATATGTACAACCCTTGCAGACAATGAGCAGGAAGACTTGATTGTCTCCCATAACCAGATTCCAATCACCTGCAAGCCACAACATCAAGGTTGATAATCAAATATATGTTAACTTTAATCTCCCGGTTAGAAATCTAGGTGCTTTTTAAAACAAAGCTATTATAACGCAATCATATAAAATATATTATAGTTCTCATTGCCTATGTTGTAGAAAAGAGATAACAGAGTATCTCATTATCTTCACTTTAGTAGTCAGACTAAACTTCTGGAGAGAGTGCAGAATGAGTTGTTGTGAACTCTTTAATGAATATATCAAAAAATAGTTCACACACAAGAAATTGACTTGGATGTATTCATCAAGTACATGTAACATCAACACAAATTTTGACTGGAACACTATTAGATTGATTGTAGGAACTTGCCAACTACCTGTTTGGTTACTAGTTAGCACTTCAGATAGAATAAAGATCCCAGCAACACAAATGTTGGTTCAACTGAACATTTTGAGTACAACTTAAAGTACACTTACACAATTACGAGGATAAGGATTCCTTTGTTTCCTCATCTTTTGGATGAAAGAAAAAAGGTGTTTATTGAAGATATCATCAAAGATAGATGTTATGAAATTGATGTTTGTATTGTGCACGTTATGAAGAGGCGGAAAGTTATCCCTTATCAAGGTGAATTGTTGAAGATGCAACAAAAACTGGATTTCTATATAAGAGGGAGTTTCGTCATACAACCAAGAATAGTTCCATCATTTGGTTTCCTTTTGGGTTTTCATGTGGCTTGCACACAATCACAACTCACATGTGTTTTTTCCCTCTTCCCATTAACAGTTATCAAGGAGCAAAAATGGGCACTATTTTTGTCCTTTTTGTTTCTTAATTGAAACTTGAGGAGATAGATACTTTAGGAAATCTTTTGTGGAAATAGACACTTTAGATTCTTGAACTTTAAGAGCTCATTGTGAAATAGAGTTTCCATGTGATGAAAAGGAAGAAGAGCTTCTTTGGAGGACAATTTTCACTTAATGATCGAGGAGAGACAAACACAACATGGTAATGCAATGAAATTGGGAACAGAACAGAAGGGCCGAAGTTTAGGTTGGAAAATGTAGAGAAATGTGAAATATGAAAGTTTGTAGTTATGAAAGCAGAACATAAACATAATGGGACAAGAAGAGAGAGAAAAAGAGAGGGAGTACCTGAGGAATTTGTTCAACACCATTCTTGAAGGGATCGCCAACAACACATCTCATTGCACGTGCCTTTGCCTTTTCTACAGATAGAACTTTAATTATGTGGTCAATTATGAGTACTTATTTCATTGAAGAATCTGCCTGACCTATCAGAGCTTATGGATGATAAGAAATATAAGAAGAAACATACTAGTAGAAAGATAAGAAAATTAAGAAGAAAATTAAACAAATTATATTTGGAATATAAACAACTCAATATCAAAAAAACTGATAAAGACAAATTAGATCAATTAATAGATATTATATCTAAAATAGAATATAAATATATTTAGTATTTAAAAATACAATGAATAATGAGAATAACGAATATAGGCAAAAATTTACTAAAATAATTATAGCGAAAAGACAAGAATCAAGACATAGGCAAAATAGACTTAACAGTAATATATTTGTAGAAATTTGTAAAAAATCTATAATAGCACAAAGAAAAACTATTTTATATCTACAGATACAGATAGAAAGTTTAGAATATAAACTTCAACAGAATCTATAAATTAATAAGGAAGAATATGTCATAGACGAAAAAACATATGAAAACTACGACGGATTAAAAATAAAGATAATATTTTCTAATCTAGGAAGAAGGTACAAGAAAATAGGTGACAATCTAAGCTTAATGTTAGAAAAAGAAATGGTAAAACTAGAAGATAGTTTAACTGCTATGATAAGAATAAAAAAAGAAAATGAAGAAAGAGATAGAAAAATGGAAATTGAAAAAATAAAACAAATAAAAAAGGAAGTACAACAATTAGAAGAAGTAAAAAATACTAAAATAATAGAACTAGAAAAAGAACTGGCAATATTAAAAGAAATGTATGAAATTTTACAAAAGAAAAAGAACAAAAAACAAAATTAGCAAATGAGATAAATAAATTTAAAGAAAAATTGCAATTAGAAGATGAATTAGAAGAAAAAGAAGAAAATAACCAAGATAATCTACCTGAAATAAGAATTGATGAAACAAATGACGATGATCTAGACGAACAACATTCGAAAACAAGCGAAACATATACGAAACTTTTAGCAAACATAGATAATACAAAGAATTTAGAAGTAAATACAGGAGACATAGACATGGATGAAAAACCTAGTACGTCAGGAATAAAAAAATCCAAAAAATTTAAAATATTATAATGCAAACTATGGACAATATAATAAAGAAAAAACTATATGGGATAAAAGATTAAATAAAAAATGGACACCTAAACCAATAACTGAACAACATGATTTTTTAGATTTAAACTGTGTAGCAGATATAAATAAAAAAATCCAATTATGGATGGGATATATGTCAGAATTATTAATGGATAACTAAATAAGAATGACAGAAACATCAGGATATATAGAAAGAACACTTATAGGAACAGTAAAATTATGGCTACAAAATTTATTAGATGAAAGTTTAAAAACTTTAAGAGGTAATAAAAAATTTGATGGTGAATTAGCTACTACAACTATGGAGATATTATATAAATATGAAATAGTTATAAGAAATGAATTTAGTAGTATGACAACAGAAGTGGAAGAACAAAATAAAGAAAAAATCATAAATCGGAATCTAATGACAAAATTAGCAATATATAATATGTGTTATATAGATGAATATACATGTGCATTTAGAGAACACTATTATAAAGGAACATATAGCACAGAAGAAAGTAAGGAAATAAGAAAATTATATTTTACAAAATTACCAGAACCTTTTAATTCAAAAGTAATAAAAAGTTGGAATGAAGCAGGATTAACAGATACCTTAGGAGCTAGAATAAAATTCTTACAACGATGGTTTATAGAAATATGTGAAAAGCATAAAGAAGAAATAAAAATGGAAAAAATATTGGTAAAAAACTTAGCATGTTACAAGAATAAAACAACACCCCAATTCGGTTGTAGAAACAGATACTATAAGAAGAAATATAATAAAAAATACATATCAAAATATAAATATAAAAACCAAGAAGAAGATACTATGTAAAAAAACTACAAAACCAAAAGACCATATAGACCAAAGAGAAAACTAACGGAATGTACTTGTTATAATTGTGGAAAATTAGGACACATAGCTAAAGATTGTAAATTACCTAAAATTCCAAAGAAAAAACAAATATCAGAAATAATAATAGACAATGAAAAATATATGCAGATAGAATACATAGATTATGAATTAGAAAGTGAAGATAGCATATATGAAATATTAGAAACTGAAATGGATAATGATATAGAAGTGGAATCAGACAATGAATTCTATAATATAAGGAATGACTGAAAAAGATATACAAATAATAACTAAAGAAGAATTCCAAAATGAAGAATCTTCGAAACAAAAAATAATATTTGATAATAATATATTTGAACAAATAAAAGGAAAAGAATTAGACCTAAGCGTAGAAAAAATATTCTAAATACCAACAATAAAAAACTGGTTTAAACGACAAAAAGAAGAATATTATGTAGTAAGTCAAAAAGAACATATCATAGATTGCAAATACACCAAAGGAAAGGCTAAAATACCAATAATAAACAAACGAATAATAGATAAAGAAATACAAGATATTAAGGCTAAAAATCCAATTAAATATATACATTTAGGAGGAACGGAAATACTAATAAAAGCATGTTTTAGAGAAGGAATAGATACACCCATAAAAAATATACTTAGCAGATGATAGGATCATACAACTTATAGAAAAAAGTATAATAAGTGTAGTAAAAGGTAACCTCATATACCAAAAAATTAAATTTATAATAAGTGCTAACTACTCAGTAGCAATAAATGACAGAAACATAGATAGATCACTAGTATTATATTGAAAAATGTCAAGGATAGAACTAGCCCCAAGAAGTAAAAAATATTTACAGCTAGATGTAAAAACTTATATGTTTTAACAACAAAACATAAAATAATAGCAAAAAATAAAATAAATAAAATAAAAATAGAAGATTCTTTTGAAAGGATAGTTACAGTCATAAATAATAATTATTATAGTTATAATGAGATTGATATAGAAGAAGATTTAGAAATAGTAACAGAAAGATTAAACACATCAAAAAGAATTAACTACAAAATACAACAAATATCATCAAAAATGAGTAGCTCAAGTTGAATAGATTAAACTCCACAAAAATCAATAGAAGAAGAAATAAAACCACATCATTACTACATAACGGGAGTAATGGAACAACGAAAATATTTAATATTAATAAATATAGGACAAGAAGAAAACTATATTACAAGAGAATTAGTAACAGAAAATGAAATAATTACTACTGAACAATTATGCCCTGAACTACCAAAAACATTAATATATACCGAAGAAACTACAGAAAAGGAAATAAACATTGGAGGAGTACCAATAGTAATAAAGTTTAAGGTATATCAAGGAGATAAAAATATCACTTTAGGAATAAAATGGCTAGAACAAGTAAAACCATATAATCTAGAAGACAAACAATTGACAATAAATTATGAAAATAAAAGATTAATAATAAAAAAAACTTTAATATGATAAAATGAAAATATATATACTTGCAAAGATAATAATAGAAGGATATTATAATAAATATTATACACCAATGATAGATACAAGAGCAGAAGCTAATATATATAAATACGATTGCTTACACGAAGATAAATGGGAAAAATCAAAACACCGATAGTAGTAATAGGATTTAGTAATGAAGGAAGCATGATCACATATAAGGCCAAAAATATAGAAATACAAATATGGATAAGATATTAACTATAGAAGAAATGTATAACTTTGAGCTTACAACAAAAGATATGCTATTAGGAATGCCATTTTTAGAAAAATTATATCGACATATAATAACAAAAATACACTGGTGGTTCACAACACCATGTAAAGAAAAAATAGGAGAAAAAATAATGAATAATTAAAAAGGAAAATAACAGACTGGATGAAATGAAGTGAAAAAATTACACAAAAATTAGAAAATATAAAAGAAGAAGACCCTAAAATAGAATTAATTGTATTCTCTATAGATAAAGTAAAAATAATCCAAGATAAGTTAGAATTGTTATATAGTGAAGATCCTTTACAAGGATGGGAAAAATATAAAACAAAAGTAAAAATTGAACTAATTGATAATAATAGTATAATAACTCAAAAACCATTAAAATATAATTTAACGATTTAACAGAATTTAAGATACATATAAGCGAATTATTAGAAAAAGGATATATACAAGAAAGTAATAGCAAGAATACAAGCCCAGCATTTATAGTAAATAAACATAGTGAGCAAAAAAAAGGAAAAAGTAGAATGTTTATTGATTATAGAAATTTAAATGCAAAAACTAAAACATATAATTACCCAATACCAAATAAAATATTAAAAATAAGACAAATACAAGGATATAATTACTTTAGTAAATTTGACTGTAAATCAGGATTTTACCACTTAAAGTTAGAAGAGGAATCTAAAAAACTTACAGCATCTACAGTACCATAAGGATTTTATGAATGAAATGTATTACCATTCGGATAAAAAAATGCACCAGGTAGATATCAACATTTTATGGATAACTATTTTAAACAACTAGAAAATTGTGTAGTATATATTGATGATATATTACTATATTCCAAAACACAGGACGAACATATGAGATTATCAGAAAAATTTATACATATTATAGAATATTCAGGCATAAGTCTAAGCAAAAAGAAAGCAGGTATTATGAAAAAGCAAATAGAATTTTTTGGAATCCAAATAGATAAAAATGGAATAAAAATGCAAACACATATAGTACAAAAAATAATTAACTCAAATGAACAACTAGATACAAAAAAGAAATTACAATCATTTCTAGGACTAGTAAATCAAGTAAGAGAATACATACCAAAATTAGCAGGGAATTTAAAACTCTTACAACAAAAATTAAAGTAAGATGTAGAATACCAATTTGATAAAAAAGACCAAACACAAATACAAAAAATAAAACTATTATGTAAGAACCTACCTAAACTATACTTTCCGGATGAAAACAAAAAATTTACTTATATAGTAGAATCAGACGCCAGTTAAAAAAGTTATGGAGGAGTCTTAAAATACAGGTATGATGAAGTAAAAATAGAACACTATTGCAGATATTATTCAGGAACATTTACTAATAAGGAAATAAAATGGGAAATAAATAGGAAAGAATTGTATGCAGTGTATAAATGTTTACTATCATTTGAACCATATATTGTATATAACAAATTTATTATAAGGACAAATAACACACAAGTAAAATGGTGGCTAACAAGAAAAATACAGGATTCAGTAACTACAAGAGAAATGAGAAGATTGGTATTAAATATATTAACTTTTACATATACTATTGAAGTAATAAAAACTGATAAGAATGCTATTGTAGATTACTTATCAAGACAAAGCTACTCACACTGAAAAAGAAAATACAATTGAAGAAATACTCAAAGCCATTACTACACGTTGTATAAAAGTGGACAGTATGGACAATGAGATACAAAAGCTAAAGACTAATAAAGATAATCTGAAGTCTAAAGCTAATATAGGTCAGTAGCATGACTGTAAAAATGCGGAGCTAAGTCAATCGGGAGACTTTAAAAATCCAGGGATAAAATGTGACATTGGAAAACACCTCAAAACCCATAGTATTTGTTTAAATACAGCTGCATGAAGAAATAAACAAGTGAAAAACAGCATAAGAATACAAACTTAAACCAACTATTTGAAAAACCATTTATTCCAAAAATGCCAAGAAACACATTAACTATGGAACCACAAACCTCTACCTATGCAGATAGCCTACAAAATGAGAAAATATTATATAACCATGTCACGACAACATATATTGAAAATATAAACAAAATACAAACCTATTTAAACCGTAATCCTAGATCCACTACAACCAAAGAACCAAGTCAAGACTACCTAACCCAAAAATTACAAGGTTATAACAAGTTAATCTCACAACCAAAAACCAACGCCAATTTAGTAAGAACATGTTACAATTATGGACTATTAAATACCGTATATACATACGATGGAGAAGAAATAAGTGGAATAGCAAAACTACACAAAGCATTCGTCACATATAAAAGAGTTACCAAAGGAAAATTATTTTATATAAAGTTTTATACAGCACCAGCAGAAATATTATATGAAGAGATAAAGCCTCTGATTCAAGTTATTAAGTTCGGATCAACCAAAGACATGATTATATCTTAAGATATTGGACAATAGGAAGAAATACGAAAAATAGAGATACCAAGTTTTTATGCCAATAAAAGAATAATTGGTATATCAGCTATTAAACAAGAGTTAGCAAATAATTATTTAAACGAAAATGTTATATGGAGTTACTACTCTAGAGACCAGTTAATGATATATTCAAATTCAAGAGAACTAAGGAAAGCAGATATGGATGAAGTCCAGAGATGGATTTTATCATTATTAAAACCAGAAGAAAGACCTACGACAAGAGAACTTAAAGCAGGATTTATTTTGCCAGAACTATTAACCAGATATTGCAAGCTAATTAGACACAAATACCCTGATCATCTATGTATAAAATGTAATGGAGAAGGCAACGTGATTCCAGATGTTCAACTAGTATAAAGTCTAAAGAGACAAGAAGATAAAGAAAAAAATCGTAGATAAAGAGATAAGGCAAGTAAATAGTACCATGTAAAAAAGCCATAAAGTAAATAATACTATGTAATAAAGTCATGAAGTAGGTGCATGATCGTGCATTATTAATAAGACATGTGTAAAGTAGTAGGTATGGGAGGTGGTGTGCATTATTAATAAGGATGACAAGTGTATGAATGGTAGGTGGTGTGCATTATTAATAGGACAAGTGTAGTAGTAGGGATGGATGATTGTTATGTAAGTAGTATAGTACGTGCATTATTGTGTATTACTATAGACATAGGATAGAAATTCCTTTCTATATAAAGGAAGGTACATGTAAATTAATAGGCAGGGCTTGAAGCTTTGAATAAACCAAAGCAAGTTTCCTAAAAACACTCTCTCAAATATTTGATACTTAATAGATAATGGAACAAACTTCAGAAATCATGGATAAGCAAGTGGCAAAGGTATATTGTTCAACAAATATGCAGAACTAATTTCATATATTCCTGAATATCATATATGTGATTGAATAAATTTATGTTAGTTATTATGTATTATAATTATTTGAATCATGATTTCTAGTTTATTAGCATACTGAAAACAGGGAGAAAACTTCTATACTATATCATCCTAATGTTGAAATCGATAGGCAAGGAAAGCTGTTTAGGGGAGTAAACAAAGTTGAGGCGCTGATGAGAAGGAAGTATCTGCTAAAGTAAGATACTAGTAGTGATAGTAGAACATGATAAACAGATGATCTAGTTCATAACGATCTAATCTGAATTTAATTAATTATGAATATGATAAAAAGGAATAATTGAAAATAAAAACCTGCATGATAAAGAACATGACTACGTACATGCATGATAAAATGATAAAAAACTATGAAATTTTAATCTTATATATACTTAAAGATATAGAAATAATTGAATTAAGAAGAATAATATGGGAAAAAATATTTAATGATAACGAATCAGAAGATATATTAAACCAATAATGATATGAAATAGACCTACATGATTTAGACCTCGAAAGAATAGAATGGTATGATTTAGAAATAAATTCAGTATAAAATGAACTACGAATATTTACAATATTGGACAGAAGCTATGAAAAATATAAAACTATTTGAACAATTAATGAAAAATAATTTATATATGTACCTAAGAATCCAAGATATGTTATATCTAGAATATATCATAAATAATATTAAAGAGATATCAAGATTAATGTCGCGACCCGATTTATCAAGTCATGATGGCACCTACTATAACCCACCAGCAGGTAAACCAACCCGTAACCCGAAACAACAAGTAATGGGTCTGAGGGTAGAAATTAAACAAGAGTAGGCAAATAACAATATAAACATCGTCTCCGAGATAAGTCTACTCCAAGCTCGATCAACGCCGGCTACTAGTACTCGGACTGCATCACAAAATAGATGCGGAGCGTAGCATGAGTACCAAAAAAACAACGGGTACCCGGTAGGCATCATCGGCCGACCGAGCAAGATAAGCAAAAGTAAATTGAAATGCAAATAAAGGGTCACATCAAGTGCAAAGAGTAGTAAATGGGGGTATGTACACGAGCGTACGGGCAACAAAGACAAGCAATCTAACTAACTCCGCCGGGCTCCCATAAACCCGACGGGTACGCTCGTGCACAATAAAAGAAACCACCCGCACGGACCCCCATAAGCCCGGCGAGATGGACCGGCGAGTTGAAGTAAAATAATGGAGCTAGAAGGTCTATCACAATATTACCAATTTCCGGACTTTTAACCGAACCATTCCCAATCATATTCCGGATCTCATTACGTCCCAGGACTTTAACCGGAATCTCTCCAACCTCCAAAACCTCAACCTATAGATGAGAGTAATCAAGACTAAGCGAAGCTTTAGTGAGGGTGCCTAAAACCAGAGCACAGGTAAGCTGGACCACAGACTCTAACCGGGTACTGTAGCTAAGCCTGGACATAAGTAAGCTGGACCACGGACTCTAACCGGGTACTGTAGCTAAGCCTAGATTAAGGCCAAACATACTTCAATTCAATATTATCATATACACCACCAGATATGGATATTCAATAATATCAAGAGACATGCTGTCATAACCCATCACTTTCCCGAAATAAGGTCTAAGGCAGGAATTATAGAAATTTAGCATGCTCGACACCCGAACCCCTCCATACTCAAGCAAATCAATAAACAAATGCCTCAACATGCTCAATCTCACGAGAGAAAACCATAGCCTACCCAAAAAGCCGATCACGCGTGCTCCAACTCACGGCACCGGATCTTTTCCTCTCCGAACGGTCTCCAAATGCTTCCCCGCTAACAAAAGGTTAATCACCTCGTCATTACGAATATATTGACACTAAAATTATATTTTTCGGAGACGGACCCAAAATCGGGTCTAAAACGGGATTGTGGGGCCCACACTTAGAATCTCAAAATCGAATCCGTGGAAACGTCCCAACTACCTTACTAAACTAATACCCCAAAATTTTAGCACAAACAGAGATGCCTACAACACCGCAAATCAGCCACAATAAATAAAAAGGGCAGCCCCTTGATCACCAATTTTCGGAAAAACGAGACCCTTTCAACCCAAACAGATTATACCACGACGATCCTTGCGAAAAAATCTACAAGTTAGCCCCAAGAATGACTTAAAACGGACTTACGATGATCAAGATCTCACATTTCAAAATTCAATAACAAAACCATCCGGAAATCACACTGGCAGTGGCTAAAATTGATTTCTTACCTCAAACGAAGCCTCCCCTCGCGTTTCCAAGATCACCGCTAGATTCCCTCGAAATTCTCTTGAAGTTTGCCTTTTGAATCACTTAATTTGGACTCAAAATGAAGGATTAATCTCAAGTTGAAGTTGGATGAAAAATGTGGACAAAATTCGTTTTTAAAATCTGGAAATTTCCAGATTTCACTCCCCTGCCACGTGTCGTCACGTGGATCTGCCACGTCACCGCCGCGTCAAAAATTCTACAACCCTTCAAACTTAAATTTCGATGTTTCGGACTCGTTCGGAGTCGGAAAAATACAAACCTTATATGGAATCTGATTGGAAACGATATTTCGGACTCAACGGTGAAGGCGAAATTTCCATTTGGAGCTCGCATCGACGAAAAGTGGGTCCCACACCCAGTATCATTTTGAGCCAGATTCCACAATTGCTATCTAAAGTCTCGCGAAGTGAACAAAGGGTCGTTCCAGACCAAAATCGATCTTCCGAAGCTAACCTAGCTGCCCGAATTTTCATCTGAGCACGTCTTCCAAGAAGGTTGACCAAAGTCAACTTTTCAAGTTATAAAAATCTCCAAAACAGGAGAACGGGCCTAAAACCCAAGCGAACGACCGGGCGACCGAACCGGTCAAGTGCAGCAAGTCATAAATGACTTGGGGTCGCTATAGGAACGCTCTAAACGATGAAATGAATTCTTTAATTTAAAAATGACCTGGAGGGTCATTACAATTAAGACACTTAGCAAAAGAATATTATAATAAAATCTTTAAAATGGATTCATCACCTACCAAAAATGGTACACCTACCAAAAAAGTCATGAATTTCTCACCTACCACACTACCAAAAATATCTTAGTATATCATGAATTTATCACCTACTAATAAAATGAATTTCGCACCGAAAAATGGTATCAGAGCTATGGATGAAAAGAAATTTCAGAAGAAACATACTAGTAGAAAGTTAAGAAAAATAAGAAGAAAATTAAACAAATTATATCCGAAATATAAACAACTTAATATCACAAAAACTGATAACGACAAATTAAATTAATTAATAGATAATATATCTAAAATAGAATATAAATATATTCAGTATTTAAAAATACAATGAATAACGAGAATAACGAATATAGGCAAAAACTTACTAAAATAATTATAGCAAAAAGACAAGAATTAAGACATAGGCAAAAATAGACTTAACAGTAATATATTTGCAGGAATTTGTAAAAACTCTATAATACTAGAGAGAAAAACTATTTTATATCTATAGATACAGATAGAAAGTTTAGAATATAAACTTCAACACAATCTATAAATCAATAAGGAAGAATATGTCATAGACGAAAAAACATATGAAAACTATGATGGACTAAAAATAAAAATAATATTTTCTAATCTAGGTAGAAGATATAAGAAAACAAGTGACAATCTAAGTTTAATGTTAGAAAAAAAGAAACGATAAAATAAGAAAATAATTTAACTGCTATGATAAGAATAACAAAAGAAAATGAAGAAATAAATAGAAAAACAGAAATTGAAAAAATAAAACAACAAGCAAAAAAGGAAGTACAACAATTCGAAGAAGTAAAAAATACTAAAATAATAGAACTAGAAAAAGAGCTGGCGATATTAAAAGAAATATATGAAATTAAACAAAAAGAGAAAGAACAAAAAACAAAATTAACAAATGAGATAATTAAATTTAAAGAAAAATTACAATTAGAAGGTGAATTAGAAGAAAAAGAAGAAAATAACCAAGATAATCTACCTGAAATAAGAATTGATGAAATAAATAACGATGATCTAGATGAACAACATTCGAAAACAAGCGAAACATATACCAAACTTTTAGCAAACATAGATAATACAAAGAATTTAGAAGTAAATACAGGAGACGTAGACATAGATGAAAAACCTAGTACATCAGGAATAAAAAACCCAAAAAATTTAAAATATTATAATGCAAACTATAAGCAATATGATAAAGAAAAAACTCTATGGGATAAAAGATTAAATAAAAAATGGACACCTAAACCAATAACTGAACAACATGATTTTTTAGATTTAGACTGTGTAGCAGATATAAATAAAAAAAATCCAATTATGAATAGGATATATATCAAAACAATTAATAGATAATAAAATAGGAATGACAGAAACATCAAGATATATAGAAAGAACAATTATAGGAACAATAAAATTATGGCTACAAAATTTATCAGATGAAAGTTTAAAAACTCTAAGAAATAATAAAAAATCTAATGGTGATTTAGCTACTACAACTATGGAAATATTATATAAGTATGAAGTAGCTATAAGAAATGAATTTAGTAGTAAGACAACAGAAGTAGAAGAAAAAAATAAAGAAAAAATCATAAATCGAAATCTAATGACAAAATTAGCAATATGTAATATGTGTTATATAGATGAATATACATGTGCATTTAGAGAATATTATTATAAAGAAACATATAGCACAGAAGAAAGTAAGGAAATAAGAAAATTATATTTTACAAAATTACCAAAACCTTTTAATTCAAAAGTAATAAAAAGTTGGAATGAAGTAGGATTAACAGATACCTTAGGAGCTAGAAAAAAATTCTCACAACGATGGTTTATAGAACTATGTGAAAAACATAAAGATGAAATAAAAATAGAAAAAATACTAGTAAAAAACTTATCATGTTGCAAAAATAAAATGGAACCCCAATTTGGTTGTACGGACAAATACTATAAAGGAGATATAACAAAAAATATAGATCGAAATATAAATATAAAAAATGAAGAAGAAGGTACTATGTAAAAAACTTCAAAACCAAAAGACCATATAGACCAAAAAGAAAACTAACGGAATGTACCTGTTATAATTGTGGAAAATTAGGACATATAGTTAGAGATTGTAAATTATATAAAAATCCAAAGAAAAAACAAATATCAGAAATAATAATAGACGATGAAAAATATACACAGATAGAATACATAGATTATGAATTAGAAAGTGAAGATAGTATATATGAATTATCAGAAAACGAAGCAGATGAAATGGAAAGTAATCCAGTAATAGAATCAGATAATGAATACTATATCAATGACTGAAACAGATATACAAATAATAACTAAAGAAAAATATCAAGATGAAGAATCGGCAGAACAAAAAATAATATTTGATAATAATATATTTGAACAAATAAAAGGAAAGGAATTAGACCTAAGCGTAGAAAAAATATTTCAAATACCAACAATCAAAAATTGGTTTAAACAACAAAAAGAAGAATATTATGTAGTAAGTCATAGTGAACATATCATAGATTGCAAATAAACCAAAGAAAAGGCTAAAATACCAATAATAAATAAACAAATAATAAATAAAGAAATACAAGATATTAAGGCTAAAAATCCAATTAAATATGTACATTTAGGAGGAACAGAAATACTAATAAAAGCATGTTTTAGAAAAGGAATAGATACACCCATAGAAATATACAATCTATAGAAAAAAGTATAATAAGTGCAGTAAAAGGTAACCTCATAAACGAAAAATTTTAATTTATAATAAGTGCTAACTACTTAGTAACAATAAATGACAGAAACATAGATAAATCACTTGTATTATATTGGAAAATGTCAGGGATAGAACTAGCCTCAGGAAGTAAAATATTTACAGCTAGATGTAAAAACTTAAATGTTTTAACAACAAAACATAAAATAACGGCAAAAAATAAAATAAAAATAGAAGATCCTTTTGAAAGGATAGTTACAGTCATAGATAATAATAATTATAATTATAATGAGATTGATATAGAAGAAGATTTAGAAATAGTAAAAGAAAGATTAAGCATATCAAAAAGAATAAACTATGAAATACCACAAATATCATAAAAAATGAGTACCTAAAAAAGAATAGATAAAACTCCACAAAAATCAATAGAAGAAGAAATAGAACCATATCATTACTACATAATGGGAGTAATGGAACAACAAAAATATCTAATATTAATAAATACAAGATAAGAAGAAAACTATATAACAAGAGAACTAGTAACAAAAGATGAGATAATTACTACTGAACAATCATGCCCTGAACTACCAAAGGCAATAATATATACCGAAGAAACTACAGAAAAGGAAATAATCATTAGAGGAGTACCAATAGTAATAAAGTTTAAAGTATATCAAGGAGATAAAAATATCAGTTTAGGAATAAAATGGTTAGAACAAGTAAAACCATATAATTTAGAAGACAAATAATTAACAATAAATTATGATAATAAGAAGATAATAATAAAAAGGACTTTCTTATGATAAAAACATGAAAATATATATACTTGCACATATAATAATAGAAGGATATTATAACAGATATTATACAACAATGATAAATTGTAACGACCCAAAAATATCGTCCGCATTAGTCGGTAAGTATGGAGATGATCGAAGGAATTGCAAAGTGGCTAGTTTTGAAAAGTAAGTGGCTAAACTTGAAAAGTTAGGACACTAATTAATTAATTCAAGGAGTTTAAGTCGGAAATTGAAGTTTTCATAAAAACAAAGTTTGTTCGGAACGACGAGACGAGCAAATCGACGACATATGTGACTGGCCAAGGGAGGACGAAAATTCTACCATTGTGATGTCATCCATGACATCACTAGGTGGGTGTACCTACCACCCACCTACCTTAAATGACATAAATAACCCCCTAAAAAGTCCTA
The DNA here is from genome assembly GCA_029007595.1 of Solanum commersonii. Taxonomy (NCBI): domain Eukaryota; kingdom Viridiplantae; phylum Streptophyta; class Magnoliopsida; order Solanales; family Solanaceae; genus Solanum; species Solanum commersonii. The sequence continues at coordinate 1,974,087 of JAJTWQ010000007.1, forward strand.
TAAATACCCCCCTCCTCTTAGTCTCTACATCAAGAAACAAATCCCCAAATCTATATTCTCTCCCAAAACTCTCTCTAAAGTATTGAAAATAGTTCCGAGTCAAGTTAAGAAGGTTTGGGTCACTTCTGAGTCAAGTTGAGTGTTTTCGGCAATTTTATTTTTGTAAGTTGCTCCTATTTTCTAAATCTTTTATAAAAAGATATTTTACATAAATGAGTATATTTTTATGTACTTTAAGTATTTTATTTTGAGGATATTATTTATAATGAATGATGAATTTTTCTATGACATGAAATTAAGATCTTGAACTTAATACACATAAACATGACGTAGTAATACTTTTATAGGTAGAATGAGATGATGTTAAATTAAATTAAAGTTGATATGATAAATGGAGAACACTTGAGTTATTAAACATGGAGCATGACTAAATTATAAACTTATGTATATGATATATTTGAGTAATTGTATTACGAGGTACTTATTTACATGTTGTAATGAATGACGTATGTGAGTCCCAAATGACCGTTGAGTTGAATCGAGTCAATGAAGTACTTTTGCATGATGAATGAGTTTGGATTGAGATTGAGAATTTACATTTGATAAACGAGATGATGAGTATTTGAGATATTTTGAGTTTGAGTTGATAAGTTGAGTATTGAGGACTGAGTAAATGATGAATTGAGCATGTTTTAGTCTTGGGAGTAGTATCTAGCACCGAGCAGGGAGCGAGTATACTTTTACTTTAACCCTCAGAACTATGTTGCCAGCATAGGATAGTCGCACAACTTGTTCTGGCGACTCATGTCCCGCAAGTGGGCATTTTATATGGATCCAAGAGAGAGTTGATCGTCCTATGCCGTGGCACATATAGGACGGGCGTGGCAACGATGCCGATTCGTTGTACATCACCTAACTTATGGTGGTGGGACGTATGTCGGTTAAGAGAAACTCCTAAGCAACTTGATTGAGCATGAAATTATAAAAAAAAACTGAGTTATTTCATTTTATACCAATATATATATATATATATGGAACTGCATGACATGCTTCAAAACTTGCATTTATTGGGCTGAGCCTGAGTTTGGGGAGTTTGAGGAGAGTCTATTGAGATTATTATTATCATTATTACTAATGTGTTGTTTTATTTGAGCTTCTTACCGTACATTCCACGTACTGACGCCTTTGGCGTTGCATCGTATCATGATGCAGATACTAGAGATAGAGGACATCAGCCTGCGCACCGTTGATATCTAGATTCAGTACTCTTCAGAGTTGGTGAGCTCTCCTTATATTCCGAAGAAGCCTTTTTTGTTTATGGAGTATGTATATGTGGTGTCTATGGCCTGTCATGGCACCATCTAGATTGTTGATTAGAGGCTTCATAGACAGTGAGCTTATGAGCGAACATTTGAAGTATTGTATAAACATTTCAAAACATATCTATATTATTTGAGAGAGTTACATCATCATATCTCTTGATGTTAATTTCCGCTGTTGAATGACGTGACGATCATGCTAAGTGGTTCGCTCAAGGACTAGCAATAGTCTTTGGGTGCCGGCCACGCCCAGGGTACCCTCCTGGGGCGTGACATAGACACAAGAGCAGAAGCTAATATATGTAAATGCAATTGCTTACTAGAAGATAAATGAAAAAAATTAAAAACACCGATAGTAGTAACAGGATTTAATAATGAAGGAAGCATGATCACATACAAGGCAAAAAATATAAAAATACAAATATGGGATAAGATATTAACTATAGAAGAAATGTATAACTTCGAGCTTACAACAAAAGATATGCTATTAGGACTGCTATTTTTAGAAAAATTATATCGACATATAGTAACAAAAACACACTGGTGGTTCACAACACCATGTAAACAAAAATAGGAGCAAAAAGAATGAATAATAAAAAACGAAAAACAACAGAATGGATAAAAGAAAGTGAAAAAATTACACAAAAATTAGAAAATATAAAAGAAGAAGACCCTAAAATAGAATTAATTATATTCTCTATAGATAAAGTAAAAATAATCCAAGATAAGTTAGAATTGTTATATAGTGAAGATCCTTTACAAGGATGGGAAAAACATAAAACAAAAGTAAAAATTAAGCTAATTGATAATAATAGCATAATAACCCAAAAACCATTAAAATATAATTTGAATGATTTAACAAAATTTAAGATACATATAAAAAAATTACTAGAAAAAGAATATATACAAGAAAGCAATAGCAAGCATACAAGCCCAACATTTATAGTAAATAAACATAGTGAACAAAAAAGAGGAAAAAGTAGAATGGTTATTGATTATAGAAATTTAAATGCAAAAATTAAAACATATAATTACCCAATACCAAATAAAATATTAAAGATAAGACAAATACAAGGATTTAATTACATTAGCAAATTTGATTGCAAATCAGGATTTTACCACTTTAAGTTAGAAGAGGAATCTAAAAAACTTACAGAATTTACAGTACCACAAGGATTTTATGAATGGAATGTATTTCCATTTGGATATAAAAATGCACCAGGTAGATATCAACACTTTATGGATAACTATTTTAAATACCTAGAAAATTGTGTAGTATATATTGATGATATATTACTATATTCCAAAACTCAAGATGAACATATAAGATTATTAGAAAAATTTATACATATTATAGAATATTCATGCATAAGTCTAAGCCAAAAGAAAGCAGACATAATGAAAAAGCAAATAGAATTTTTAGGGAATACAAATAGATAAAAATGGAATAAAAATGCAAACACATATAGTACAAAAAATAATTAACTCAAATGAACAATTAGATACAAAAAAAAAATTACAATCATTTCTAGGACTAGTAAATGAAGGAAGAGAATACATACTAGAATTAGTAGGGAGTTTAAAACTATTACAACAAAAATTAAAGAAAGGTGTAGAATAGCAATTTGATAAAAAAGACCAAACAGAAATACAAAAAATAAAACTATTATGTAAGAACCTACCTAAACTATATTTTTCGGATGAAAACAAAAAATTTATAGAGGCCAGTGAAAAAAGTTATGGAGGAGTCTTAAAATACAGGTATGATAAAGAAAAAATAGAACGTCATTGCAGATATTATTCAAGAACATTTACTAATACGAAAATAAAATGGGAAATAAATAGGAAAGAATTATATTCAGTGTATAAATGTTTACTATCATTTGAACCATATGTTGTATAGAACAAATTTAATATAAGGACAGATAACACACAAGTAAAATTGTGGCTAACAAGAAAAATACAAGAGTCAGTAACTACAAAAGAAATGAGAAGATTGGTATTAAATATATTAAATTTTACATTTACTATTGAAGTAATAAAAACTTATAAGAATGTTATTGCAGATTACTTATCAAGACAACGCTACTCAGACTGAGAAAGAAAATACAATTGAAGATATACTCAAAGCCATTACTACACTTTGTATAAAAGTGAACAGTATGGACAAGGAGATACAAAAGCTAAAGACTAATGAAGATAATCTGAAGTCTAAAGCTAATATAGGTCAGCAGCATGACTGTAAAACTGTGGAGCTAAGTCAATCGAAAGACTTTAAAAATCTAGAGGTAAAAGGTGACTTGGGAAACACCTTATAACCCATAATATTTGTTTAAATATAGCTGCAGGTACAAATAAACAAGTTAGCGAAAAACAACATAAGAATACAAACTTAAATCAACTATTTGAAAAACCATTTACTCCAAAAATGTCAAGAAACACATTGACTATGGAACTACAAACCTCTACCTATGCAGATAGCCTACAAAATGACAAATAATTATATAACCATGTCACGAGAACATATATTGAAAATATATATAAAATCCAAACCTATTAAAACCGCAATCCTAGATCCACTACAACCAAAGAACCAAGTCAAGACTACCTAACCCAAAAATTACTAGGTTATAACAAGCTAATCGCACAGCCAAAAACTAACGCCAATTTAGTAAGGACATGTTGCAATTATGGACTACTAAATACTGTATACACATATGACGGAGAAGAAATAAGTGGAATACCAGAAATACACAAGGCATTCATTACATATAAAAGAGTTACCAAGGGAAATTTATTTTATGTAAAGTTTTATACAGCACCAACGAAGATATTATACGAAGATATTATACGAAGATATAAAACCCCTAATTCAAGTTATTAAAATAGGACTAACCAAATATATGATTATAGTTGAAGATATTGGACAATAGGAAGAAATACAAAAAATAGAGATACCGAGTTTTTATGCCAATAAAAGAATAATTGGTAGATCAACTATTATACAAGAGTTAGCAAACAATTATTTAAACGGAAATGCTATATGGAGTTATTACTTTAGAGATCAGTTAATGATATATTCAAATTTAAGAGAACTAAGAAAAGCAGATATGGATGAAGTCCAGAAATGGATTTTATCATTATTAAAACTAGAAGAAAGACCTATGGCAAGAGCACTCAAAGCAGAATTTATTTCGCCAGAACTATTAACCAGATATTGCAAGCTAATTAGACATAAATACCCTGATCATCTATGTACAAATTGTAATGAAGAAGATAATGTGATTTCCGATGTCCAGCTGGAATGATCAAATGAGATAAAGACGGAAGAAGATAAGAAGAAGAAGACAAAAATAAAAAGACACATGAAGAAAAATGTGCAAAGAAAGTCGTAGATAAAGAGATAAGGAAGAAGACATATGGCCAAAAGCAAAGTAAATAGTACCATGTAAAAAAGTCATAAAATAAATAGTACTATTTAAAAGAGTCATGAAGTAGGTGCATTATTGTGCATTATAGGTGCATTATTAAAGTAGTATGGACAAGTGTAAAGGGTAGGTGGTATGCATTATTAATAATGTTTACAAGTGTATGAATGGTAGATGGTGTGCATTGTTAATAGGACAAGTGTAAAAGTAGTAGGTGGTAGTGCATTATTATGTAGTAAGTAGTATAGTACGTGCATTATTGTGCACTACTGTAATTCCTTTCTATATAAAGGAAGGTATATGTAACATAATAAGCAAGTCGGGAATAAACGAAGCATTCTTAAAAAACATCCTCTCAAATATTTAAATACTTAATAGATAATGGAACAACCTTCAGATAACACTGTAAGCAAGAGGCAAAGGTATATTGTTAAAATAATATGCAGAACTAATTTCATATATTCCTGAATATCATATATATGATTGAATAAATTTATGTTAGTTATTGTGTATTAGAATTATTTGAATCATGATTTCTAGTTTATTAGCACACTGGAAATAGGGAGAAAACTTCTATACTATGCCATCCTAATGTTGAAAATGGTAGGCAAGGAAAGACGTTTAGGGGAGTAAACAAAGTTGAGGCACTGATAAGAAAGAAGTATCCGCTAAAGTACGATGCTAGTAATGACAGAAGAACATGATAAACAGACAATCTAGTTCATAATAATCTAATATGAATTTAATCAATTATGATTATGATAGGAAGGAATAATTGAAAATAAACAACCTGCATAACAAAGAACACGACTACATACATGCATGATGAAATGATAAAAAACTATGAAACTGTAATCTTATATATACTTAAAGATATAGAAATAATTGCATTAAGAAGAATAATATGGGAAAAAATATTTAATAATAATGGATCAGAAGATATATTATACCAACAATGGTATGAAATAGACCTACATGATTTAAACCTCGAAAGAATAGAATGGCATGATTTAGAAATAAATTCAGACTAAAATGAACGACGAATATTTACAATATTGGACAGAATCTATGGAAGATATAAAACTATTAGAACAATTAATGGATGAAAATTTATATATATGTACCTAAGAACCCAAGATATGTTATATCGAGAATATATCATAAATAATATCAAAGAGATATCAAGATTAAGACCCTTGAAAAACGAATATTATAATAAAATCTTTAAGGTAAATTCCTCATCTACCACATTACCACCTACCACACTACCAAAAATATGAATTCCTAAACTACCACACTATCACCTACCACACTACCAAAAATGTTATCTCATTTGCTCTGATATCATTTTTTGGTGCGGAATTCATTTTATTGGTAGGTGATAAATTCATGATATACTAAGATATTTTTGGTAGTGTGGTAGGTGAGGAATTCATGACTTTTTTGGTAGGTGAGGAATCCATTTTAAAGATTTTATTATAATATTATTTTGATAAATATCTTAATCTTGATATCTCTTTAATATTATTTATGATATATTCTAGATATAATATATCTTGGGTTCTTAGGTACATATATAAATTATTTTCCATTAATTATTCTAATAGTTTTATATTTTTCATAGATTCTGTCCAATATTGTAAATATTTGTAGTTCATTTTAACCTAAATTTATTTCTAAATCATACCATTCTATTATTTCGAGGTCTAAATCATGTAGGTCTATTTCATACTATTGTTGGTTTAATATATCTTCTGATCCGTTATCATTAAAAAAAAATTCCCATATTATTCTTCTTAATTCAATTATTTCTATATCTTTAAGTATATATAGGATTAAAGTTTCATAGTTTTTTATCATTTTATCATGCATGTATGTAGTCATGTTCTTTATCATGCAGGTTTTTATTTTCAATTATTCCTTCTTATCATATTCATAATTGATTAAATTCATATTAGATCATTATGAACTAGATTATCTGTTTATCATGTTCTCCTGTTACTAGTAGCATCGTACTTTAGTGGATATTTCCTTCTTATCAGCGCTTCAACTTTGTTTAATCTCCTAAACGACTTTCCTTGCCTACCGGTTTCAACATTAGGATGGCATTAGTATAGAAGTTTTCTCACTGTTTTCAGTGTGCTAATAAACTAGAAATCATGATTCAAATAATTCTAATACATAATAACTAACATAAATTTATTCAATCATATATATGATATTCAGGAATATATGAAATTAGTTATGCATATTTGTTGAATAATATACCTTTGCCTCTTGCTTAGAGTGCTCTTGTCGTAGGTCTTTCTTCTGGTTTTAATAATGATAAAATCCATCTCTGGACTTTATCCATATCTGCTTTCCTTAGTTCTCTTGAATTTGAATATATCATTAACTGGTCTCTAGAGTAGTAACTCCATATAGCATTTCCGTTTAAATAATTGTTTGCTAACTCTTGTATAATAGTTGATATACCAATTATTTTTTTATTGGCATAAAACTTGGTATCTCTATTTTTCGTATTTCTTTCTGTTGTCCAATATCTTCAGGTATAATCATGTATTTGGTTAGTCTGATCTTAATAACTTGAATCGGAGGTTTTATCTCTTCATATAATATCTCCGCTGGTGCTGTATAAAACATTATATAAAATAAGTTTCCTTCGGTAACTCTTTTATATGTGACGAATGCTTTGTGTCGTTCTAGTATTCCACTTATCTCTTCTCCATCGTATGTATATACGGTATTTAATAGTCCATAATTGTAACATGTTCTTACTAAATTGGCGTTGGTTTTTTGTTGTGCGATTAACTTGTTATAATCTTGTAATTTTTGGGTTAGGTAGTCTTCACTTGGTTCTTTGGTTGTAGTGGATCTAGGATTACGGTTTAAATAGGTTTGGATTTTGTATATATTTTTAATATATGTTCTCGTGACATGGTTATATATTTTTTTCTCATTTTGTAGGCTATCTGCATAGGTAGAGGTTTGTGGTTCCATAGTTAATGTGTTTCTTGGCATTTTTGGAATAAATGGTTTTTCGAATAACTAATTTCAATTTGTATTCTTATGTTGTTTTTCACTAACTTGATTACTTGTACCTGCAACTGTATTTAAACAAATATTATGGGTTTTAAGGTGTTTCCCAACGTCACCTTTTAGCTCTGGATTTTTAAAGTCTCCCGATTGACTTAGCTCCACATTTTTACAGTCATGCTGCTGACCTGTATTAGCTTTAGAGTTCAGATTATCTTCATTAGTCTTTAACTTTTGTATCTCATTGTCCATACTGTTCACTTTTATACAAAGTGTAGTAATGACTTTGAGTATATCTTCAATTATATTTTCTTTTTAAGCCTGAGTAGCTTTGTCTTGATAAATAATCTGCAATAACATTCTTATCAGTTTTTATTACATCAATAGTAAATGTAAAATTTAATATATTTAATAGCAATCTTCTCATTTCTTTTGTAGTTACTGAATCCTGTATTTTTCTTGTTAGCCAGCATTGTACTTGTGTGTTATCTGTCCTTATAATAAATTTATTATATACAATATATGGTTCAAATGATAGTAAACATTTATACACTGCATATAATTCTTTCCTATTTATTTCCCATTTTATTTCTGTATTAGTAAATATTCCTGAATAATATCTGCAATGATGTTATATTTTTTCTTCATCATTCCTGTATTTTAAGACTACTCCATAACTTTTTTCATTAGCGTCTGATTCTACTGTATAAGTAATTTTTTTGTTTTCATCCAAAAATTATAGTTTAAGTAGGTTCTTACATAATAGTTTTATTTTTATATTTTTGTTTGGTCTTATTTATCAAATTGGTATTCTACATCTTTCTTTAATTTTTGTTGTAATAGTTTTAAATTCCCTGCTAATTTTGATATGTATACTCTTACTTGATTTACCAGTCTTACAAATGATTGTAATTTCTTTTTTGTAACTAGTTGTTCATTTGAGTTAATTATTTTTTATACTATATGTGTTTGCATTTTTATTCCATTTTTATCTATTTGGATTCCAAAAAATTCTATTTGCTTTTTCATTATGTCTGCTTTCTCTTTGCTTAAACTTATGCCTGAATATTCTATAATAGGTATAAATTTTTCTAATAATCTCATATGTTCATCTTGTGTTTTGGAATATAGTAATATATCATCAATATATACTACACAATTTTCTAGTTGTTTAAAATAGTTATCCATAAAGTGTTGATATCTACTTGGTGCATTTTAATATCCAAATGGTAATACATTCCATTCATAAAATCCTTGTGGTACTGTAAATGCTGTAGGTTTTTTAGACTCTTCTTCTAACTTTAAATGGTAAAATTCTGATTTGCAGTCAAATTTACTAAAGTAATTATATCCTTGTATTTGTCTTATTTTTAATATTTTATTTTATATTGGATAATTATATGTTTTAGTTTTTGTATTTAAATTTCTATAATCAATAATCATTCTACTTTTTCCTCTTTTTTGCTCACTATATTTATTTACTATAAATGCTGGGTTTGTATGCTTGATATTACTTTCTTGTATATATCCTTTTTCTAGTAATTCGCTTATTGTATCTTAAATTCTGTTAAATCATTAAAATTATATTTTAATAATTTTTGGGTTATTATTATATTATTATCAATTAGCTCAATTTTTACTTTTGTTTTATGTTTTATCCATACTTGTAAAGGATCTTCACTATATAACAATTCTAATTTATCTTGGATTATTTTTACTTTATCTAGAGAGAATATAATTAATTCTATTTTAGGGTCTTCTTCTTTTATATTTTCTAATTTTTGTGTAATTTTTTCACTTCATTTTATCCATTATGTTATTTTCCCTTTTTTTTTATTATTCACTCTTTTTGCTCCTATTTTTTGTTTACATGGTGTTGTGAACCACCAGTGTGTTTTTGTTATTATATGTCGGTATAATTTTTCTAAAAATGACATTCATAATAGCATATCTTTTGTTGTAAGCTCAAAGTTATACATTTCTTCTACAGTTAATATCTTATTCCATATTTGTATTTTTATATTTTTGGCCTTATATGTGATCATGCTTCCTTCATTATTAAATCCTGTTACTATTATCGGTGTTTTTAATATTTCTCATTTATCTTCTGGTAAGTAATTGTATTTACATATATTAGCTTATGCTCCTATATCTATCATTGGTGTATAATATCTACTATAATATCCTTCTATTATTATCTTTGCAAGTATATATATTTTCATTTTATCATATTAAAGTTCTTTTTATTATTACTCTTTTATTTTCATAATTTATTGTCAACTGTTTGTCTTCTAGATTATATGGTTTTACTTGTTCTAGCCATTTTATTTCTAAAGTGATATTTTTATCTCCTTGATATACCTTAAACTTTATTACTATTGGTACTCCTCCAATGATTATTTTCTTTTCTGTAGTTTCTTCGATATATATTAATGTCTTTGGTAGTTCAGGTCATAATTGTTCAGTAGTAATTATTTCATCTTCTGTTACTAATTCTCTTGTAATATAGTTTTCTTTTTGTCCTATATTTATTAATATTAAATATGATGTGGTTTTATTTCTTCTTCTATTGATTTTTGTGGAGTTTTATCTACTCTTCTTGAGGTACTCATTTTTGATGATATTTGTGGTATTTCATAGTTTATTCTTTTTGGTGTGCTTAATCTTTCTTTTATTATTTCTAAATCTTTTTCTATATCAATCTCATTATAACTATAATCATTATTATCTATAACTGTAACCATCCTTTCAAAAGGATCTTCTATGTTTTTTTTTTATTTTTTATTTGCTATTATTTTATGTTTTATTGTTAAAACATATAAGTTTTTACATCTAGCTGTAAATATTTTACTTCCTGGGGCTAGTTCTATCCCTGACATTTTCCAATATAATACAAGTGATTTATCTATGTTTCTGTCATTTATTGTTACTGAGTAGTTAATACTTATTATAAATTTAAATTTTTGGTGTATGAGGTTAACTTTTGTTGCACTTATTATACTTTTTTCTATAGGTTATATGATCCTATCATCTCCTAAGTATATTTCTATGGGTGTATTTATTCCTTCTCTAAAACATGCTTTTATTAATATTTCCATTCCTCCTTAATGTACATATTTAATTGGATTTTTAGCTTTAATATCTTGTATTTCTTTATTGATTATTCGTTTGTTTAATGTTGATATTTTAGCCTTTCCTTTGGTGTATTTGCAATCTATGATATGTTCTCTTTGACTTACTACATAATATTCTTCTTTTTGTCATTTAAACTAGTTTCTTATTGTTGTTATTTCGAATATTTTTTCTACGCTTAGGTCTAATTCTTTTCCTTTTATTTGTTTAAATATATTATAATCAAATAATATTTTTTGTTCTGAAGATTCTTCATTTTGGTATTCTTCTTTAGTTATTATTTGTATATCTTTTTCAGTCATTCGTTATATTATAGAATTCATTGTCTGATTCCATTTCTATATCGTTATCCATTTCATTTTCTGATATTTCGTATATGCTATCTTCACTTTCTAATTCATAATCTATGTATTCTATCTGCATATATTTTTCATTGTCTATTATTATTTCTGATATTTGTTTTTTCTTTGGATTCTTAGGTAATTTATAATCTTTAGCTATGTGTCCTAATTTGCCACAATTATAACAAGTACATTCCGTTAGTTTTTTCTTTGTCTATATGGTCTTTTGGTTTTGTAGTTTTTTACATAGTATCTTCTTCTTGATTTTTTATATTTATATTTTGATCTGTATTTTTTATTATATTTCTTTTTATAGTATCTATCTCTATAACCGAATTGGGGTGCTGTTTTATTTTTGCAATATGCTAAGTTTTTTACCAATATTTTTTCCATCTTTATTTCTTCTTTAATGTTTTCACATACTTCTATAAACCATCGTTGTAGGAATTTTATTGTAGCTCCTAAGGTATCTGTTAATCCTACTTCATTCCAACTTTTTATTACTTTTGAATTAAAAGGTTCTGGTAATTTTGTAAAATATAATTTTCTTATTTCCTTACTTTCTTCTATGCTATATGTTCATTTATAATAATATTCTCTAAATGCACATGATAATTCATCTATATAACACATATTATATATTGCTAATTTTGTCATTAGATTCCGGTTTATGATTTTTTCTTTATTTTGTTCTTCTACTTCTGTTGTCATACTACTAAATTTATTTCTTATAGCTATTTCGTATTTATATAATATCTCCATAGTTGTAGTAGTTAATTCACCATCAAATTTTTTATTACTTCTTAAAGTTTTTAAACTTTCATTTGATACATTTTATAGCTATAATTTTACTGTTTCTATAAGTGTTCTTTCTATATATCTTGGTGTTTTTATCATTCCTATTTTGTTATCTATTAATTCCGTTGATATATATCACATCCATAATTGGATTGTTTTATTTATATCTGCTACACAGTCTAAATCTAAAAAATCATATTGTTCAGTTATTGGTTTAGGTGTCTATTTTTTATTTAATCTTTTATTCCATATAGTTTTTTCTTTATCATATTGTCCATAGTTTCCATTATAATATTTTAAATTTTTTGGGTTTTTTATTCCTGATATACTAAGATTTTCATTCATGTCTACGTCTCCTGTATTTACTTCTAAATTCTTTGTATTATCTATGTTTGCTAAAAGTTCCGTTTATGTTTGCTTGTTTTCGAATGTTGTTCGTCTAGATCATCGTCATTTATTTCATCAATTCTTATTTCAGGTAGATTATCTTAGTTATTTTCTTCTGTTTCTTCTAATTCATCTTCTAATTGCAATTTTCTTTTTAATTTATTTATCTCATTTGCTAATTTTGTTTTTTTCGGTGCGGAATTGGTAGTTGGTAGGTGAGGAATTTAACTTAAAGATTTTATTATAATATTTTTTTTCAAGGGTCTTAATCTTGATATCTCTTTCATATTATTTATGATATATTCTAGATATAACATATCTTGGGTTCTCAGGTACATATATAAATTTTCCTCCATTAATTGTTCTAATAGTTTTATAGCTTCCATAGATTCTGTCTAATATTGTAAATATTCGTAGTTTATTTCAGTCTGAATTTATTTCTAAATCATACTATTCTATTCTTTCGAGGTCTAAATCATGTAGGTCTATTTAATACCATTGTTTATTTAATATATCTTCTGATCCGTCATTAAATATTTTTTCCCATATTATTCTTCTTAGTTCAATTATTTCTATATCTTTAAGTATATATAAGATTAAAGTTTCATAGTTTTTTATCATTTTATCATGCCTGTATGTAGTCATGTTCTTTATCATGCAGGTTTTTATTTTCAATTATTCCTTCCTATCATATTCATAATTGATTAAATTATATTAGATCATTATGAACTAGATTATCTGTTTATCATGATCTCCTGTCACTACTAACATCGTACTTTAGAGGATACTTCTTTCTTATCAGCACCTCAACTTTGTTTTACTCCCCTAAATGGCTTTCCTTGCCTACCGATTTCACCATTAGGATGGCATTGTATAGAAGTTTTTTCCCTGTTTTCAGTGCGCTAATAAACTAGAAATCATGATTCAAATAATTCTAATACATAATAACTAACATAAATTTATTCAATCATATATATGATATTCAGGAATATATGAAATTAGTTCCGCATATTTTTTGAATAATATACCTTTGCCTCTTGCTTATCCATGATATATGAAGGTTGTTCCATTATCTACTAAGTTTTTAAAAATTTGAGAGAGTGTTTTTTAAGAAAGCTTCGTTTATTCCCGACTTGCTTATTATGTTACATATACCTTCCTTTATAGAGAAAGGAATTACAGTAGTGCACAATAATGCACGTACTATACTACTTACTGCATAATAATGCACTACCACCTACTACTTTTATACTTGTCCTATTAACAATGTACACCACCTACTACTCTTACACTTGTCCATACTACTTTAATAATGCACATGCATACTTTGTTGACTAATTTACTCTACTAACTTATACCTAATAATTTACAATAATGTGACTACTACTGCACACTTTAAAACTTTTACATAATAATTTACATCTACTTTTGGCTTTATTGGCCAAACACATTTTTATGTCTTCTTTTTATCTCTTTGTCCTTTGTCTTTATCTTCTTTGTCTTCTTCTCTTTATCTTATCTCTTTTCCGTCTCTATCTTCTTTTACTTTATCATTTCAGTTGGACATCGGGGATTACATTATCTTCTCCATTGCATTTTGAACATATATGGTCAGGATATTTATGTCCAATTAGCTTACAATAGCTGGTTAATAGTTCTGACGAAATAAATCCTACTTTGAGTGCTCTTGTTGTAGGTCTTTCTTCTGATTTTAATAATGATAAAATTTATTTCTTGACTTCATCCATATCTGCTTTCCTTAGTTCTCTTGAATTTGAATATATCATTAGCTGGTCTCTAAAGTAGTTACTCCATATAACATTTCCGTTTAAATAATTATTTGTTAACTCTTGTATAATAGTTGATATACCAATTATTCTTTTATTGGCATAAAAACTTGGTATCTCTATTTTTCGTATTTCTTTCTGTTGTCCAATATCTTCAGGTATAATCATGTCTTTGGTTAATTCGATCTTAATAACTTGAATCGGAGGTTTTACCTCTTCGTATAATATCTCCGCTGGTGCTGTATAAAACTTTACATAGAATAAATTTCCCTTGGTAACTCTTTTATATGAAATGAATGCCTTGTGTAGTTTTGATATTCCACTCATTTCTTCTCCATCGTATGTGCATATGGTATTTAATAGTCCATAATTGTAACACGTCCTTACTAAATTGGTGTTAGTTTTTGGCTGTGCGATTAGCTTCTTATAACCTTTTAATTTTTGGGTTAGGTAGTCTTCACTTGGTTCTTTGGTTGTAGTGGATCTAGAATTACGGTTTAAATATGTTTGGATTTTGTATATATTTTCAATATATGTTCTCGTGACATGGTTATATATTTTTTTCTCATTTTGTAGGCTATCTGCATAGGTAGAGGTTTGTGGTTCCATAGTCAATGTGTCTTTTGGCATTTTTGGAGTAAATGGTTTTTCAAATAGCTGGTTTAAATTTGTATTCTTATGCTGTTTTTCACTAACTTGTTTACTTGTACCTGCAGTCGTATTTAAACAAATATTATGGGTTTTAAGGTGTTTTCCAACGTCACCTTTTAGCTCCACATTTTTATAGTCATGCTGCTGACCTGTATTAGCTTTAGACTTCAGATTATCTTCATTAGTCTTTATCTTTTGTATCTCATTGTCCATACTATCCACTTTTATGCAAAGTGTAGTAATGGCTTTGAGTATATCTTCAATTGTATTTTCTTTCTTAGTCTGAGTAGCTTTGTCTTGATAAGTAATCTACAATAACATTCTTATCAGTTTTTATCACTTCAATAGTAAATGTAAAATTTAATATATTTAATACCAATCTTCTTATTTCTTTTGTAGTTACTAAATCCTGTATTTTTCTTGTTAGCCACCATTTTACTTATGTATTATATGTCCTTATAATAAATTTATTATATACAATATATGGTGCAAATGATAGTAAATATTTATACACTGAGTATAATTCTTTCCTATTTATTTCCCATCTTATTTCTGCATTAATAAATGTTCCTAAATAATATCTACAATGATGCTTTCTTTTTACTTAGGCTTATGCCTGAATATGCTATAATATATATAAATTTTTTTAATAATCTTATGTGTTCATCTAGGGTTTTAGAATATAGAAATATATCATCAATATATACTACACAATTTTCTAGTTGTTTAAAGTAGTTATCCATATAGTGTTGATATCTACCTGATGCATTTTTATATCCAAATGGTAATACATTTCATTCATAAAATCCTTGTGGTACTGTAAATGTTGTAAGTTTTTTAGATTCCTCTTCTAACTTTAAGTGGTAAAATTCTGATTTGCAGTCAAATTTACTAAAGTAATTATATCCTTGTATTTGTCTTATCTTTAATATTTTATCCGGTATTGGGTTATTATATGTTTTACTTTTTGCATTTAAATTTCTATAATCAATAATCATTCTACTTTTTCCTCCTTTTTGTTCACAATATTTATTTATTATAAATGCTGGGCTTGTATGCTTGCTATTGCTTTCTTGTATATACCCTTTTTCTAGTAATTCACTTATATGTATCTTAAATTCTGTTAAATCATTAAAATTATATTTTAATGGTTTTTGGGTTATTATACTATTATTATCAATTATCTCAATTTTTACTTTTTTTTATGTTTTTCCCATCCTTGTAAAGGATCTTCACTATACAATAATTCTAACTTATCTTGGATTATTTTTACTTTATTAGTAGAGAATATAATTAATTCTATTTTTGGGTGTTCTTCTTTTATATTTTCTAATTTTTGTGTAATTTTTTCACTTCCTTTAAACCATTTTGTTGTTTTTTGTTTTTTGTTATTTACTCTTTTTGCTCCTATTTTTTGTTTACATGGTGTTGTGAACCACCAGTGTATTTTTATTATTATATGTGAGTATAATTTTTCTAAAAATGGCAATCCTAATAGCATATCTTTTGTGGTCAATTCAATGTTATATATTTCTTCTATAGTTAATATCTTATCCCATATTTGTATTTTTATATTGTTCGCCTTATATGTGATCATTCTTCAATATTAAATCTTGTTACTACTATTGGAGTTTTTAATTTTTCCAATTTATCTTTTGGTAAGGAATTGTATTTACATATATTAGCTTCTGCTTCTGTGTCTATCATTGGTGTATAATATCTGTTGTAATATCCTTCTATTATTATCTTTGCAAGTATATATATTTTCATGTTTTTATCATAAGAAAGTTCTTGTCACGCCCCGAGCTACCCCCGAGACGCGGACACGGGACCTAGGACCACAAGTGATCCCAAGCTAACCCTGCTGGCATGATCATGAGCATACTAAAGATAATAAACTGATGCGGAAGCTAAATCATAAATAAAATGAAAAAGATGGAGAATACCCATATACTATAACTAAGATATATGAAAAACTGAATGAGTTTAATACAAAGAAGTTATTAACTCAATACTAAGCTGAATCTAACTATGTCTGAAATAAGCCTCTAAACTGATTAGAAATGTTGGGACATGCCCCAACTAGATATAGCAAAACTGAAACTAAAGACTAAAAATACTGAAAAGATAAACATGTCACTAGTCCTCGAAGAATGAGGACTCACCACTGATGCTGCTGAGCTGAAGATCGGGAATCGATCTAAGCGTGATCTGGATGCTGAGAACCTGAACCTACATCACGAGAAGATGTAGCGCACGTATGCGTCAGTACTTGAAAGGTACTGAGCATGCAGGATAGAGTAAAGCCGAAATAAAACATAACTGAACAGAGCAATAAAGCAATGAAATAATCTGAACATGATATAGATACTTGAATATACGAATCCGAGCTAACCGATGCAATGACCACATTTATAACATGCCGAGACCGAATACCGACAGCATCTTGAAATATGGTCAATGCAATAGAGTCTGGCGAACCGTGGGATCTACTAATAACCGACATAAAACCACATGAGCTAAATGTGGAGTCCGATGTATACGCCCCATCGAGAGGACCCAATATACCCCGCCGAGGTATAAAGGCATCTTTGGCGTGATCACTAAACTGGTGTTGCCTACAGAGGGGACTTACACCTACGTGGCTCGTAGTTCTGGGACTATATGGATACGCTGAACCCTAGTCCAACTCGGTATTATGCTACTCCCAATGAAATAAGTAGTTAATTGGTTTTGACTGAATTTCTGTAAATACTGGATAGCTCGAAACTGAACATGCAAACTGAGAATGCCAACAATTAATCTGATAATGATGCATTCATAAACTGAGGCATGTAAAACGAATCTTTGAAATATCTCGTCCTAGCATGTGTAATTCAAGAACTAAAGAAATACATAGCTAGGGTTTTGAAATTCATGCGATAAGGCGAGCAATAACACGATAATCTGATTTGGAATATTTAAATAACTAATTCATAATGATCTCGCTATAATTCTAGAAACCCTAGGTCTGTTCATAATCATGGAATCAAGAATCTGACTGAATTCTAGGGACCTAATGGGCGAAAGGAACCCACTAGTGAAATCCCACATACCTGGTGATGAATTCCACGGAGAAATCTTTTGATTTCGGGGTTGGAACTGAAGGAACCTTGCTGCGTTCTTGAACTAGGGTTCTTGACCTTTTTTCTCCTCTCTTGCTTCTAATTTTCTAAGTTTGATTAATGATTTTGACTAAGGGAAGTTCTAGTTATGTTTCTAGGATTAAACTGATTAAAACCTCATGATTTAGGGTCTAAATGACGTACCTTAGGGGTTAAACGAAATAGGAAAAGACCAAAGGACCCCTAAATTAGCTGTTGTCGGACTGATCGACGGAATGGACTGACGGGCCGTCATTCAATCGACGGACCGTCGATTGGATCCGTCATTCGAGTCTGCCCGACAGGGCTTCACTAAAATGGGCATAACTTTTTACTCAGAGGTCAGAATTTAGCAAACTCGGTGGAGTTGGAAAGATAATTCAATTATCTATCATATCATAGGTAATGGGACACACAATTCTTTTTGTGCTAAAAGTTATGACCATCGGAAGTTGACCCATCAGAATTTTCAGCTAACTAGCTGCTGATCCCTCATCTACGGTCAGACCTACGGACCGTGGATCGAATGACAGTCCGTGCTGGTCGACCGTAGTTCATGTCAGAGGCTGGGTAAGGAGGTCTTGATCCACGGACACAGACCACGAATCGTGGTCTGATCTACGGACCGTGGATCTGTCTGTGAGTCGAGACTTAGCCAAATTTTCTGAGCTTGGCTGAGGAAGGGTTGCAGTGGTGAACCACGGACCACCAGCACGGGCCGTGGTCTAACCTACGGTCCGTGGATGGCAACCGTAGGTTGCACCTGCAACTTTTCAAAATCTGCATTTTAGGTCTGTTTTGGATTCAGGGTGTTACAGTTCTTTTTATTATTATCTTCTTATTATTATAATTTATTGTTAACTGTTTGTCCTCTAAAATATATGGTTTTACTTGTTCTAACCATCTTATTCCTAAAGTGACATTTTTATCTCCTTGATATATTTTAAACTTTATTACTATTGGTTCTTCTCCAATGATTATTTCCTTTTCTGTAGTCTCTTCAGTATATATTAATGCCTTTGGTAGTTCAGGGCATGATTGTTCAGTAGTAATTATCTCATCTTTTGTTACTAGTTCTCTTGTAATATAGTTTTCTTCTTATTCTGTATTTATTAATATAAGATATTTTCGTTGTTCCATTACTCCCATTATGTAGTAATGATATGGTTCTATTTCTTCTTCTATTGATTTTTGTGGAGTTTTATCTATTCTTCTTGAGGTACTCATTTTTGATGATATTTAGGATATTTCATAGTTTATTTTTTTTGATGTACTTAGTCTTTGTTTTACTATTTCTAAATCTTCTTCTATATCAATCTCATTATAACTATAATCATTATTATCTATAACTGTAACTATCCTTTCAAAAGGATCTTCTATTTTTATTTATTTTATTTTATTTTTTGCCGTTATTTTATGTTTTATTGTTAAAACTTATAAGTTTTTACATCTAGCTGTAAATATTTTACTTCCTGGGGCTAGTTCTATCCCTGACATTTTCCAATATAATACAAGTGATTTATCTATGTTTCTGTCATTTATTGTTACTGAGTAGTTAGCACTTATTATAAATTTAAATTTTTGGTGTATGAGGTTAACTTTTGTTGCACTTATTATACTTTTTTCTATAGGTTATATGATCCTATCATCTCTTAAGTATATTTCTATGGATGTATTTATTCCTTCTCTAAAACATGCTTTTATTAATATTTCCGTTCCTCCTTAATGTACATATTTAATTGGATTTTTAGCTTTAATATCTCGTATTTCTTTATTGATTATTCGTTTGTTTAATGTTGATATTTTAGCCTTTCCTTTGGTGTATTTGCAATCTATGATATGTTCTCTTTGACTTACTACATAATATTCTTCTTTTTGTCGTTTAAACCAATTTCTCATTGTTGGTATTTCGAATATTTTTTCTACGCTTAGGTCTAATTCTTTTCCTTTTATTTGTTTAAATATATTATTATCAAAAAAAAAAATTCTGCCGATTCTTCATATTGATATTTTTTTCTTTAGTTATTATTTGTATATCTGTTTCAGTCATTGATATAGTCTTCATTATCTGATTCTATTACTGGATTATTTTCCATTTCATATGTTTCATTTTCTTATAGTTCATATATACTATCTTCATTTTCTAATTCATAATATACCTATTCTATCTGCGTATATTTTTTATCGTCTATTATTATTTCTGATATTTGTGTTTTCTTTGAAGTTTTAGGTAATTTACAATCTCTAGCTATATGTCCTAATTTTCCACAATTATAACAGGTACATTCCGTTAGTTTTCTTTTTGTTCTATATGGTCTTTTGGTTTTGTAGTTTTTTACATAGTACCTTCTTCTTGGTTTTTTATATTCATATTTTGATCTATATTTTTTGTTATATCTCCTTTTATAGTATTTGTCCGTACAACCAAATTGGGGTCCCGTTTTATTTTTGCAACATGCTAAGTTTTTTACTAGTATTTTTTCCATTTTTATTTCTTCTTTATGTTTTTCACATAGTTCTATAAACCATCATTGGAAGAATTTTATTCTAGCTCCTAAGGTATCTGTTAATCCTGCTTCATTCCAACTTTTTGTTACTTTTGAATTAAAAGGTTCTGGTAATTTTGTAAATTATAATTTTCTTACTTCCTTACTTTCTTCTGTGCTATATGTTCCTTTATAATAATATTCTCTAAATGTACATGTATATTCATCTATATAACACATATTACATATTGCTAATTTTGTCATTAGATTTTGATTTATGCTTTTTTCTTTATTTTTTTCTTCTACTTCTGTTGTCTTACTACTAAATTCATTTCTTATAGCTACTTCGTACTTGTATAATATTTCCATAGTTGTAGTAGCTAATTCACCATTAGATATTTTATTAGTTCTTAGAGTTTTTAAACTTTCATCTGATAAAATTTTGTAGCCATAATTTTACTATTCCTATAAGTGTTCTTTCTATATATCCTGGTGTTTATGTCATTCCTATTTTGTTATCTATTAATTGTTTTGATATATATCTTATCCATAATTGGATTGTTTTATTTATATCTGCTACACAGTCTAAATCTAAAAAAATCATGTTGTTCAGTTATTGGTTTAGGTGTCCATTTTTTATTTAATCTTTTATCCCATATAGTTTTTTCTTTATAATATTGTTCATAGTTTGCATTATAATATTTTAATATTTTTGGATTTTTTATTTCTGATGTACTAGATTTTTTTCATCCATGTCTACGTCTCATGTATTTACTTCTAAATTCATTGTATTATCTATGTTTGCTAAAAGTTCCATATATGTTTCGCTTGTTTCCGAATGTTGTTCATCTAGATCATCGTCATTTATTTCATTAATTCTTATTTTAGGTAGATTATCTTAGTTATTTTCTTCTTTTTCTTCTAATTCACCTTCTAATTGTAATTTTTCTTTAAATTTAATTATCTTATTATCTCATTTGCTAATTTTGTTTTTTGTTCTTTCTCTTTTTGTTTAATTTCATACATTTCTTTTAATATTTCCAGTTCTTTTTCTAGGTTTATTATTTTAGTATTTTTTACTTCTTTTAATTGTTGTACTTCCTCTTTTGCTTGTTTTATTTTTTCAGTTTCCGTTTTTCTATCAATTTCTTCATTTTCTTTTGTTATTCTTATCATAGCAGTTAAACTATCTTCTAATTTTACCGTTTCTTTTTCTAACATTAAACTTAGATTCTCACCTATTTTCTTATATCTTCTACCTAGATTAGAAAATATTATCTTTATTTTTAGTCCGTCATAGTTTTCATATGTTTTTTCGTCTATGACATATTCTTCCTTATTCATTTATAGATTGTGTTGAAGTTTATATTCTAAACTTTCTTGTCACAACCCAAAAATGGACGTGATGGCACTCGTCTTAACTCACCAAGACAAGTCAGCCTAAAACTCAACCATTACAATAAAATGCAATTTTTTTTATAATAAACTCAAATATACCCCCAAAATCTGGTTGTCACGTGTACATGCCTCTAAAGCATTACAATTAAATCAAAAGAAAAATACAAGTCTCATATGACATTGTTTCTAGAGTAGAACAAGATCATAAACAGGAGTAAAAAGGATCGCTGAGAAGACAAACAACTACCTTACAAATCTCTCAGAAGCCTCAGAAAAGAAGAGAATAACAAGTACCACAAAAATCCAAGCTCGTAACCTACAAAAATTTGTAGAAGCAAGGGGTGAGTACCAAATCACACGGTACTCAGCAAGTAAACCTCTAAACACGAGCTAAGGGGATAGAATACAAGTACTCCTTACACCCCAACCGAACCTTCACAACTACAATCTGTATAAAACCAGCTCAACCTAACAGTTCACAATTTACAAATCACATTGCTCAACACAACACTCTAACAATTTCATATCCTCAACAACAAGCTTAATATTCATCAGTCACAAGTTCCATAGAAAGGCACTCACAAGATCAGCAACACACAATATCAAGTTCACCAATAATAAAGAAGTGCAATGCAATGAAATGCTATAGTGATGCATGTCTGACCTAATGATACACACCCGCTGTCTCTCAATTCGGGACCCATGGGGGACATATCTGTCCATGCATCCATTGCGGCGCGCGATACGACCCTCAATAATAGTAACCATCGCGGCGCGCGATACGTCCCTCGAAATATAGTATCCGTCGCGGCGTGCGACACGTTCCTCGAAATGGTACATCCTCTTTATTTTCTTATTTTTTTTCTCAATGCACATAACACTTGTCACAACCATGTCTCAGAACAATGCAAATGACATGTTCACACAAATAATGAGGAGATGACCATTTTCATAACATTGCACAATTCACAACAAGACAATCAGGATGCAACATCAACAATGATTCAACAAGCCTTTCATTATCTCTTTTTCGTCATTAGAATTAATCAATATGGACAAGTCAACCCATCACCAAGCCTCATTACCCTAAACACATATTACAAGGAAATACATGAATTCCATACACTTAACAAGGGTTTAGAAATCCACTTGCCTGAATCAAATAAGAATTTACTCCGAAACTTGAGTCTTCCCCTTTCATTGAACTTCCAACTCAAAGCAATCTATTCACATTGATAATTACAATAAGATTTTGAAACTAAAAACACCCACATTACTTTCTATCTAGACTAGACCCAAAAATTCGCTCAAATCTATAATCAAATTCCTAATCTTGATGCCAAACGTCAATTAACATGTCAACTCTTTCAATTTTCTCCAAATTTCAAGTCTAGGGTTAAGTTTCAATTTCTCCGAATATCATAAATCTAATGATATTCATATAATACTATTTAACTAGATATATCAATACAACAAAACGTACATAATACTATCATAGCTATAAAGAAGATCCAACAATTTTTAAACCATGAGAAATAATATTAAAACCATTAAAATCTGCATAATATCACTTAAAACTTGTCTGAAGTTATCCCTCCCAATGATTGGTTAATCACTGCCAATCATTAGCTATCATAAGCCTCATAATCATTAGCATATTATTATCCCTCCATTGGTTAGATGCTCTTAGGTTTTATTTCTTTTTCTATTATTAATGCTTTTTTTTTTCAACCCAACCTTAAATTGCCGTATACATATTTGAACATGTAAATTTGCGAGCAGTTCAAATTGTTTTCCTACCCCACTAAATAATATAATATAATTGATTTCATACACCATTATTAATCAAAGCTGTGAACAAATCTTTACCTGAATTTGAACCTTTCGGTTTAACGTCGGCCGCCTTTTTGTTCTCACTGCACCACGGTTCTTTTTTTCCAGGAAATTTCTTTTATCCCTTATTAAATAAATTATGATTTACAAATATTTAACCCTTTCTACTTAAATTCAGTTTTTATACATGGGCCAAGTTAAATAGGGTATTAAATTATGAACTTGGCCCATTAACCACCAACTAAATAAATTAATTATTTAATAATTATCAGTAAATCAAATACATGTAATTATCGAATAGTTCAAATTTTCCAAACCAGCTTCACCGATTTAATCAGAAATGACTCAGGACAAC
The DNA here is from genome assembly GCA_029007595.1 of Solanum commersonii. Classification (NCBI taxonomy): domain Eukaryota; kingdom Viridiplantae; phylum Streptophyta; class Magnoliopsida; order Solanales; family Solanaceae; genus Solanum; species Solanum commersonii. The sequence goes on from JAJTWQ010000007.1 coordinate 1,998,181, forward strand.
TATCGGGAGGAAAAAAAATAGTAATTTCTAAAAATGACCTTTTGGGTCATTACATTATCCACCACTAAAAATCATGTTCGTCCTCGAACATAAAGAAGAAGAAAGTAGGAAAACTGACATTACCAAAAGTCTGAGGTATGATTTATAGAGCCAATGTTTATCTTTCCAAGTGAGCACATCCTTAAGACCATTCCATCAAGAACAACTACTAAGAACCGAACTTTTGAATCAAACTTTGGAAGATCTATAAATCAAGAGTGATTATCAAGCCACAAACCAATTGATGAACTCAATCTAAGCTCAACCCCTTTGGACCTTAACACAACCATCATGATGAATCTTTTATCCCATAACCAAGATAACCTTCTAAATCAATACTGACTACAACCAGAAGTGAGCCTAAATTAACCTCCAGGCACTCATAATGCACAAATCATCACACATCATATCAAGATTCCTTTCTCACAGTACAATCTTTCCACGAACTTAAGTTATAAAATGTGATCTTTAGACATCGAGTACTAATCAAGGGAGAATCAAACTTATCTAACCCAAAGAAGAACAAGATCAAGTAAGCACCCAACAAGTGGTACACTCTAGGATGCAAAACCTTTAACAACACTGTCGGATAACTGTAACTATTCACCAAAGCTCTTCTATAAGTTCTCATAAGCAAGGTCGTGCATATAGAAATATGGTATACTCCTACTTTTCCAAACAACACCAAATATGCCACAACTGAAGTGAACAAGTCTAACCAAGGATGCCACCCTACCAAGAGGACAATCATAGGATCGGTACACCCGATCCACCACTAGGAATTCACCTATAGATATGAAAACATGTGTGGGTATAGGTAGCAAATCACACTCCAAACCATATCCAAAACGAAGTAGATGGTCATATAAGAATATACAAAATCAAAGTCGAATAACACTAGATACTTCTTTCATAGTGCCCATACCAAACATTTTCATCCATCTAACTCTATCTCCTTGATTTTTAGCCACCCACAATCAATTAGTCTAGTCTTCATTACAATTGTAAACATTACTCAATTCATTGAATCCCACATGATCTTCACAATACTCCACTAAAGTCAACACTCCTAATACTAACAATTCATCATAACCACACTGATCATTTACCTTACTCTCAAACTGTTACTAGTATCAAAGTCTTTTAACAAACACATTATCACCTCCAAAATTTTCAAACTATGGCGCTCTCTCTTTCCAAATAAGCATTTTATGATAAATACGAGTCCCACACAAGGCTGATAGCACTAATTTCAAATTTGATAGTACATTTTCATCGAGATAAAACTATTAAATCACACCCAAATTCAACTCCACACAATCTTTCATATTCCAAGTTTCAATTACCATTCAACCTATCATATACCTCATGTTAAAACTTAGCAAAATTTTTGGTCACTTTAATAATTCGGTAGACTATAAGCTCATAACCTCTACTCAATATTAAATGCCTATGTAGCACATCGTAACTGTTTGTATCGTCCCATTAACAAAGTAGTTTCAATCACCTCGAATCCTCATTAATCATATAAAGCGTAGGTCCACACCATTGATCATCAATAAGTTACCTATCATAATTTGAACAATCTAGCCTGACATAACCACATAGAATCTTCCACACATCATTGCTCGTCACCCAAACAAAAACTCAATCTTTAGAAAAGTCGATGACAAATTCCTAGTAAGTCTGTACCAAACTAGTTCACATCTCACAGCAATATCTAAACTCATAGGCAAAAATCAATACATCCTTCAACTACAAACCAATGGCTTATACGAGAGGTTTTATTTCTTCATTTTTCTTAAATCTTTCCCATGACATAAAATTCTAAATATCTTGAACTTTTCAATACACCAGACTCTTGTTCTTTTTGTTGTCTCGCTCACCAATCCTATTCTTTGGCCAACATCCCTTGACATTTTTACCTATCCTATAAATAAAACGTTAAATGAAACCCTTTCTTAGGTCCATTGAAAAACCAAAATAAGACTTATGACTCAAATCATGTACAAGTCCTTCCAAATGTTCAATATTCAAAGCGATCGATCATTTCTTACCTTACCAATCCATACCTTGACAAAACACACTACCACAACCCTAAACTCATATGAAAAATTTGAATTCTGATTTCAACTATGTATCCCAATCTCATTATCTACCAACATTAGCTCATATATATATATATTTTTATTTTTTTTTATTTTTTTTTATGAATTCATGTATCTTAGCTTTTCATTAATCGCTTCTCCATCGACCTTATCATATCCTTCGCTAAAAATCCAACCATACTCATTATCAAACTCAAAACCACAAAAGAACATATCATCAATTAAGTTAGACGTCTATACACCCCTTTCTCAAGTTTTATCCAAAAAATTTTAACCAACCTGATGAGCCCGTGACACTATTACCATAATCAGAGCAAAACTGATGAAATTACACGTCTCTGAACCTAATTCTCAACTCTCAAAAGATATATCTCTGTCCCTGGCAATTAAAGTAAATATTGTTGTTCTCGCCTCTTTTTGAATGCTAAACTACCTCCCACTAATTGCTCTCATTTATGACTCTAGTTCATTTCAATTCTATTCGCGCAGTGTCTTAGCACCCCCTATAACTTTCCATGCAATCAAGCTATTCACCAATTGGTATCCAACCACAACCTTAAATACTTGCAAGTTGTCATTACAATACAAAATCTGTTTAACCAACAATCCTTATTATATAGTTGCACCTTTGTATAATCCATCATGAACTCTTATTACCGTTATACTTAGTAGCCATTGCCATCATCTAGAAGTCAACCTTGTCATCGGCATTACATCTCAAACCCACTATACCAATCAAATCCAAAGGACTAACTCACTTTTATACGTACTGTCTTACTAAAATTTTCAATTACCTTCACACAAGTATACTTGTTGAGACTTCCTTTACCTATAAGCTTGTCATCCTAATGTTGATCCACTTCCATGGAGCTTACGGTGAAATTAACACTCATTTAAAATCCTCAAGATACATTTCACAACCTAAACACATCAATATCATACCAAAAATCCACCACTAAAAGCTTCCTTATAAATAATGCTTAACCTATCCATCCGTACTAATAAGCTAGTTGGCTTCTCAAATATGAATCCAACACCAAATCTTATTATATGAGCATGTGATACAATAGATAACTCCTTAAGTAGTTAGTATTTGAACTTAACAATCGACGTATCCATTTTTATATACCACTAGTATCATATCGTGAAAGTTCGTTAAATCGGTCACTAGAACACATCATACCTACCGAGATGATTGTACCCAAATAACCCACACATTTCTATCTATTGAATATTTACAAAATCTTATCAAATCTTTTCCGTCTCTATCCCAAGAGATATGCATTCTTTCTTAGATCAGGTCGGTAGCAGAAGTAACACACTCCGTAACTCTAACCAAGTAAATATCGATGCTATTGTAGCAGTCATATCATGACCTTCTTTGATATACACATAATCTATAAAATCATAGTAGAGAATCTAACCACACATCATCTCCACAAGTATATCACTTCAACCTTAGTACCATCCCTAACATCCAAGCCATACACGACAGCAACTACTCACGTGAAGAACTACGCATGAGTCATCAGATAAGTGAGAGTGAATGGAGTGAAGTGATAAAAATCAAAACTGGACCAAGTACGCACAATAGAGATTCAAGAAGTGAAGAATTTTCCTAAAAGTCATTATAGCCTCTCGAAGATAAGTATAGACGTCTCTGTACCGATCCTCGAGACTCTACTTAGACTCGGCTTATATACACGTGAAACCTATGAACCTGGGGCTCTGATACCATTTTGTCACAATTCAAAAATGGACGTGATGGCACTCGTCTTAACCCACCAAGACAAGTCAGCCTAAAACTCAACCATTACAATAAAATGCAAATTTTTTTATAATAAACTCAAATATACCCCCAAAATCTGGTTGTCACGTGTACATGCCTCTAAAGCATTACAATTGAATCAAAAGAAAAATACAAGTCTCATATGACATTGTTTCTAGAGTAGAACAAGATCATAAACAGGAGTAAGAAGGATCGCTAAGAAGACAAACAACTACCTTACAAATCTCCCAGAAGCCTCGGAAAAGAAGAGAATAACAAGTACCACAAAAATCCAAGCTCGTAACCTACAAAAATTTGTAGAAGCAAGGGGTGAGTACCAAATCACACGGTACTCAGCAAGTAAACCTCTAAACACGAGCTAAGGGGATAGAATACAAGTACTCCTTACACCCCAACCGAACCTTCACAACTACAATCTGTATAAAACCAGCCCAACCTAACAGTTCACAATTTACAAATCACATAGCTCAACACAACACTCTAACAATTTCATATCCTCAACAACAAGCTTAATATTCATCAGTCACAAGTTCCATAGAAAGGCACTCACAAAATCAGCAACACACAATATCAAGTTCACCAATAATAAAGAAGTGCAATGCGATGAAATGTTATAGTGATGCATGTCTAACCTAATGATACACACCCGCTGTCTCTCAGTCTGGGACCCATGGGGGACATATCTGTCCATGCATCCATTGCGGCGCGCGATACGACCCTCGATAATAGTAACCATCGTGGCGCGCGATACGTCCCTCGAAATATAGTATCCGTCGCGGCGTGCGACACGTTCCTCGAAATGGTACATCCTCTTTATTTTCTTATTTTTTTTCTCAATGCACATAACACTTGTCACAACCATGTCTCAGAACAATGCAAATGACATGTTCACACAAATAATGAGGAGATGACCATTTTCATAACATTGCACAATTCATAACAAGACAATCAGGTTACAACATCAACAATGATTCAACAAGCTTTTCATTATCTCTTTTTCGTCATTAGAATTAATCAATATGGACAAGTCAACCCATCACCAAGCCTCATTACCCTAAACACATATTACAAGGAAATACATGAATTCCATACACTTAACAAGGGTTTAGAAATCCACTTGCCTGAATCAAATAAGAATTTACTCCGAGACTTGAGTCTTCCCCTTTCGTTGAACTTCCAACTCAAAGCAATCTATTCACATTGATAATTACAATAAGATTTTGAAACTAAAAACACCCACATTACTTTCTATCTAGACTAGACCCAAAAATTCGCTCAAATCTATAATCAAATTCCTAATCTTGATGCCAAACGTCAATTAACATGTCAACTCTTTCAATTTTCTCCAAATTTCAAGTCTAGGGTTAAGTTTCAATTTCTCCGAATATCATAAATCTAATGATATTCATACAATACTATTTTACTAGATATATCAATACAACAAAACGTACATAATACTATCATATCTATAAAGAAGATCCAACAATTTTTAAACCACGAGAAATAATATTAAAACCATTAAAATCTGCATAATATCACTTAAAACTTGTCTGAAGTTATCCCTCCCAATGATTGGTTAATCACTGCCAATCATTGGCTATCATAAGCCTCATAATCATTAGCATATTATTATCCCTCCATTGGTTAGATGCTCTTAGGTTTTATTTCTTTTTCTATTATTAATGCTTTTTTTTTCAACCCAACCTTAAATTGCCGTATACATATTTGAACATGTAAATTTGCTAGCAGTTCAAATTGTTTTCCTACCCCACTAAATAATATAATATAATTGATTTCATACACCATTATTAATCAAAGCTGTGAACAAATCTTTACCTGAATTTGAACTTTTCAGTTTAACGTCGGCCGCCTTTTTGTTCTCACTGCACCACGGTTCTTTTTTTCCCGGAAATTTCTTTTATCCCTTATTAAATAAATTCTGATTTACAAATATTTAACCCTTTCTACTTAAATTCAGTTTTTATACATGGGCCAAGTTAAATAGGGTATTAAATTATGAACTTGGCCCATTAACCACCAACTAAATAAATTAATTATTTAATAATTATCAGTAAATCAAATACATGTAATTATCGAATAGTTCAAATTTTCCAAACCAGCTTCACCGATTTAATCAGAAATGACTCAGGACAACTATCGGGAGGAAAAAAATAGTAATTTCTAAAAATGACCTTTTGGGTCATTACATTTCTATCTGTATCTGTAGATAAAAAATAGTTTTTCTCTGTGCTATTATAAATTTTTTACAAATTCCTTCAAATATATTACTGTGAAGCCGATTTTGCCTATGTCTTAATTCTTGTCATTTTGCTATATTTATTTCAACAAGTTTTTGTCAATATTCGTTATTCTCGTTATTTATTGTATTTTTACATACTGAATATATTTATATTCTATTTTAGATATATTATCTATTAATTGATCTAATTTGTCGTTATTAGTTTTTGTGATATTGAGTTGTTTATATTTCGAATATAATTTGTTTAATTTTGTTCTTATTTTTCTTAACTTTCTACTAGTATGTTTCTTCTTATATTTCTTTTCATAAATAAAAAGAGAAAGAACAGAAAACAAAATTAGCAAATGAGATAAATAAAATTTAAAGAAAAATTGCAATTAGAAGAAGAACTAGAAGAAAAAGAAAAAAATAACCAAGATAATCTACCTGAAATAAGAATTGATGAAATAAATGACGATGATCTAGATGAACAACATTTAGAAATAAGCGAAACATATACAGAACTTTTAACAAATATAGATAATACAAAGAATTTAGAAGTAAATACAGGGAACATAGACATGGATGAAAAACCTAGTACATCAGGAATAAAAAATCCAAAAAATTTAAAATATTATAATGCAAACTATGGACAATGTGATAAAGAAAAAACTATATGAGATAAAAGTTTAAATAAAAAATGGACAACTAAACCAATAACTGAACAACATGATTTTTTAGATTTAAACTGTGTAGCAGATATAAATAAAACAATCTAATTATGTATGAGATATATATCAAAACAATTAATAGATAACAAAATAGGAATGACAGAAACACAAGGATATATAGAAAGAACACTTATAGGAACAGTAAAATTATGGCTACAAAATTTATCAGATGAAAGCTTAAAAACTTTAAGTAGTAATAAAAAATTTGATGGTGAATTAGCTACTACAACTATGGAGATATTATATAAATACGAAATAACTATAAGAAATGAATTTAATAGTATGACAACAGAAGTAGAAGAACACAATAAAAAAAAATGATAAACCGAAATCTAATGACAAAATTAGCAATATGTAATATGTGTTATATAGATGAATATATATGTGCATTTAGAGAATACTATTATAAAGGAACTTATAACACAAAAGAAAGTAAGAAAATAAGAAAATTATATTATACAAAATTACCAGAACCTTTTAATTCAAAAGTAATAAAAAGTTGGAATGAAACAGGATTAACAGATACCTTAGGAGTTAGAATAAAATTTTTACAACGATGGTTTATAGAAGTATGTGAAAAGCACAAACAAGAAATAAAAATGGAAAAAATATTGGTAATAAAGTTAGCATGTTGCAAAAATAAAACAACACCCCAATTCGGTTGTACAGAAAGATACTGTAAAAAGAAATATAATAGAAAATATAGATCAAAATATAAATATAAAAAACCAAGAAGAAGATACTATATAAAAAACTACAAAACCAAAAGACCATATAGACCAAAGAGAAAACTAACGGAATGTACTTGTTATAATTATGGAAAATTAGGACATATAGCTAAAGATTGTAAATTACCTAAAAATCCAAAGAAAAAACAAATATCAGAAATAATAATAGAAAATGAAAAATATATGCAGATAAAATACATAGATTATGAATTAGAAAGTGAAGATAGCATATACGAAATATTAGAAAATAAAATGAATAACGATATAGAAGTGGAATCAGACAATGAATTCTATAATATAACGAATGACTGAAAAAGATATACAAATAATAACTAAAGAAGAATACCAAAATGAAGAATCTTCAGAACAAAAAATAATATTTGATAATAATATATTTGAACAAATAAAAGGAAAAGAATTAGACCTAAGCATACAATTTTTTTTTAGAAATACCAATAATAAGAAACTGGTTTAAACGACAAAAAGAAGAATATTATGTAGTAAGTCAAAGAGAACATATCATAGATTGCAAATACACCAAAGGAAAGGCTAAAATACCAATAATAAACAAATGAATAATCAATAAAGAAATACAAGATATTAAAGGTAAAAATCCAATTAAATATGTACATTAAGGAGGAATGGAAATATTAATAAAAGCATGTTTTAGAGAAGGAATAGATACACCCATAGAAATATACGTAGCAGATGATAGGATCGTACAAGCTATAGAAAAAAGTATAATAAGTGCAATAAAAGGTAACCTCATATACCAAAAATTTAAATTCATAATAAGTGCTAACTACTCAGTAACAATAAACGACAGAAAAATAGATAAATCATTTGTATTATATTAGAAAATGTCAGGGATAAAACTAGCCCCAGGAAGTAAAATATTTATAGCTAGATGTAAAAACTTATATGTTTTAATAACAAAACATAAAATAATAGCAAAAAATAAAAAAATAAAAAGATCCTTTTGAAAGGATAGTTACAGTCATAGATAATAATGATTATAGTTATAATGAGATTGATATAGAAGAAGATTTAGAAATAGTAAAAGAAAGATTAAGCACATCAAAAAGAATAAACTATGAAATACCACAAATATCATAAAAAATGAGTACCTCAAGAAGAATAGATAAAACTCCACAAAAATCAATAGAAGAAGAAATAAAACCACATCATTACTAGATAACGGGAATAATGGAACAACGAAAATATTTAATATTAATAAATACAGGACAAGAAGAAAACTATATTACAAGAGAATTAGTAACAGAAGATGAAATAATTACTACTGAACTACCAAAGGCGTTAATATATACCGAAGTTTAAAGTATATCAAGGAGATAATCATTAGAGGAGTACCAATAGTAATAAAGTTTAAAGTATATCAAGGAGATAAAAATATTACTTTAGGAATAAAATGGGTAGAACAAGTAAAACCATATAATCTACCAGACAAGCAGTTGACAATAAATTATGAAAATAAAAGAGTAATAATAAAAAGAACTTTAATATGATAAAATGAAAATATATATACTTGCAAAGATAATAATAGAAGGATATTATAATAGATATTATACACCAATGATAGCTACAGGAGCATAAGCTAATATATGTAAATACAATTGCTTACCAGAAGATAAATGAGAAAAATTAAAAACACCGATAGTAGTAATATGATTTAATAATGAAGGAAGCATGATCACATATAAGGCCAAAAATATAAAAATACAAATATGGGATAAGATATTAACTATAGAAGAAATATATAACTTTGAGCTTATAACAAAAGATATGCTATTAGAAATGTCATTTTTAGAAAAATTTTAACCACATATAATAACAAAAACACACTGATGGTTCACAACACCATGTAAACAAAAAATAGGAGCAAAAAGTGTGAATAATAAAAAATGGAAAACAACAGAATGGATAAATGGAAGTGAAAAAATTAAACAAAAATTAGAAAATATAAAAGAAGAAGACCCTAAAATAGAATTAATTATATTCTCTATAGATAAAGTAAAAATAATCCAAGATAAGTTAGAATTGTTATATAGTGAAGATCCTTTACAAGGATGAGAAAAACATAAAACAAAAGTAAAAATTGAGTTAATTGATAATAATAGTATGATAACCCAAAAATCATTAAAATATAATTTTAATGATTTAACAAAATTTAAGATACATATAAGAAAATTACTAGAAAAAGGATATATACAAGAAAGTAATAGCAAGCATACAAACCCAGCATTTATAGTAAATAAACATAGTGAGAAAAAAAGAGAGGAAAAAGTAGAATGGTTATTGATTATAGAAATTTAGATGCAAAAATTAAAACATATAATTACCCAATAACAAATAAAATATTAAAAATAAGGCAAATACAAGGATATAATTACTTTAGTAAATTTGACTACAAATCAGGATTTTACCACTAAAAGTTAGAAGAAGAATCTAGAAAAACTTACAGCATTTACAGTACCACAAGAATTTTATGAATGGAATGTATTACCATTTGGATATAAAAATGCACCAGGTAGATATCAACACTTTATGGATAACTATTTTAAACAACTAGAAAATTGTGTAGTATATATTGATGATATATTACTATATTCCAAAACACAAGATGAACATATACGATTATTAGAAAGATTTATACAAATTATAAAATATTCAGGCATAATTCTAAGCAAAAAGAAAGCAAATAGAATTTTTAGGAATACAAATAGATAAAAATGGAATAAAAATGCAAACACATATAGTACAAAAAATAATTAACTCAAATGAACAACTAGATACAAGAAAAAAATTACAATCATTTCTAGGACTAGTAAATCAAGTAAAAGAATACATATCAAAATTAGCAGAGAATTTAAAACTATTACAACAAAAATTAAAGTAAGATGTAGAATACCAGTTTGATAAAAAAGACCAAACACAAATACAAAAAATAAAAATATTATGTAAGAACCTACCTAAATTATATTTTCCGGATGAAAAAAAAAATTACTTATACAGTAGAATCAGACGCCAGTGAAAAAAGTTACGGAGGAGTTTTAAACTACAGGTATGATGAAGAAAAAATAGAACATCATTGCAGATATTATTCAGAAAGATTTACTAATACGGAAATAAAATGGGAAATAAATAGGAAAGAATTATATGCAGTGTATAAATGTTTACTATCATTTGAACCATATATTGTATATAACAAATTTATTATAAGGACAGATAACACACAAGTAAAATGGTGGCTAACAAGAAAAATACAGGATTCAGTAAATACAAAAGAAATGAGAAGATTGGTATTAAATATATTAAATTTTACACTTACTATTGAAGTAATAAAAACTTGTAAGAATGTTATTGCAGATTACTTATCAAGACGGAGCTACTCAGACTGGAAAAGAAAATACAATTGAAGATATACTCAAAGCCATTATTACACTTTGTATAAGAGTGGACAGTATGGACAATGAGATACAAAAGTTAAAGACTAAAGAAAATAATCTGAAGTCTAAAGCTAATACAGATCAGCAGCATGACTGTAAAAATGCGAAACTAAGTCAATCGGGAGACTTTAAAAATCCAGAGCTAAAAGGTGACGTTGGAAAACACCTTAAAACCCATAATATTTATTTAAATATAATTGTAGGTACAAGTAAACAAGTTAATGAAAAACAGCATAAGAATACAAACTTAAACCTGCTATTCGAAAAACCATTTATTCCAAAAATGCCAAGAAACACAGTAACTATGGAACCACAAACCTCTACCTATGCAGATAGCCTACAAAATGAGAAAAAAATTATATAACCATGTCACGAGAACATTTATTGAAAATATATACAAAATCCAAACCTATTTAAACCGTAATCCTAGATCCACTACACCCAAAGAACCAAGTCAAGACTACCTAACCCAAAAATTACAAGGTTATAACAAGTTAATCGCACAACCAAAAACCAATGCCAATTTGGTAAGAACATGTTACAATTATGGACTATTAAATACCGTATAGACATACGATGGAGAAGAGATAAGTGGAATACCAGAACTACACAAAGCATCCGTCACATATAAAAGAGTTACCAAAGGAAACTTACTTTATATAAAGTTTTATACAGCACCAGCGGAGATATTATACGAAGAGATAAAACCTCTGATTCAAGTTATTACGATCAGACTAACCAAAGACATGATTATACCTGAAGATATTGGACAACAGGAAGAAATACGAAAAATAGAGATACCAAGTTTTTATGCTAATAAAAAAATAATTGGTATATCAACTATTATACAAGAGTTAGCAAACAATTATTTAAACGGAATTGCTATATGGAGTTACTACTCTAGAGATCAATTAATGATATATTCAAATTCAAGAAAACTAAGGAAAACAGATATGGATGAAGTCCAGAGATGGATTTTATCATTATTAAAACCAGAAGAAAGACCTACGACAAGAGCACTCAAAACAGGATTTATTTTGCAAGCTAATTGGATACAAATACCCTGATCATCTATGTACAAAATGTAATGGAGAAGACATTGTGATTCCAGATGTCCAGCTAGAATAAAGTCTAAAGAGATAAGAAGATAAAGAAGAAAGTCGTAGATAAAGAGATAAGGCAAGTAAATAGTACCATGTAGAAAAGTCATAAAGTAAATAGTACGATGTAATAAAGTCACGAAGTAGTTGCATGATTGTGCATTATTAATGAGACAAGTGTAAAGTAGTAGGTATGGGAGGTGGTGTGCATTATTAATAAGGATGACAAGTGTATGAATGGTAGGTGGTGTGCATTATTAATAGGACAAGTGTAGTAGTAGGGATGGATGATTGTAAAGTAAGTAGTATAGTACGTGTATTATTGTGTATTACTATAGACATAGGATAGAAATTCCTTTCTATATAAAGGAAGGTACATGTAAATTAATAGGCAGAGCTTGAAGCTTTGAATAAAACAAAGCAAGTTTCCTAAAAACACTCTCCCAAATATTTAATACTTAATAGATAATGAAACAAACTTCAGATATCATGGATAAGTAAGTCGCAAAGGTATATTGTTCAACAAATATGCAAAACTAATTTCATATATTCTTGAATATCATATATATGATTGAATAAATTAATGTTAGTTATTATGTATTAGAATTATTTGAATCATGATTTCCAGTTTATTAGCACACTGGAAATAGGGAGAAAACTTTTATATTATGCAATCCTAATGTTGAAACCGGTAGGCAAGGAAAGTCGTTTAGGGGAGTAAACAAAGTTGAGGTGCTGATAAGAAGGAAGTATCCGCTAAAGTACGATGCTAGTAGTGATAGGAGAACATGATAAATAGATAATCTAGTTCATAATGATCTAATATGAATTTAATCAATTATGAATATGATAGGAAGGAATAATTGAAAATAGAAACCTGCATGATAAAGAACATGACTACATACATTCATGATAAAATGATAAAAAATTATGAAACTTTAATCTTATATATACTTAAAGATATAGAAATAATTGAATTAAGAAGAATAATATGGGAAAAAATATTTAATGATAACGGATCAGAAGATATATTAAACCAAGAATAGTATGAAATAGACCTACATGATTTAGACCTCGAAAGAATAGAATGGTATGATTTAGAAATAAATTCAAATTAAAATGAACTACGAATATTTACAATATTGGACAGAAGCTATGTAAAATATAAAACTATTAGAACAATTAATGGAAAGTAATTTATATATGTACCTAAGAACCCAAGATATGTTATATCTAGAATATATCATAAATAATATTAAAGAGATATCAAGATTAAGATACTTAGCAAAAAAATATTATAATAAAATTTTTAAAATGGATTCCTCACCTACCAAAAATGGTACACCTACCAAAAAAGTCATGAATTCCTCACCTACCACACTATCAAAAATATCTTAGTATGTCATGAATTTATCACCTACCAATAAAATGAATTCCGCACCAAAAAATGGTGAGCAAAATGTGCTAGCTCGAAATCATGATCAACGTAAGCATCCTCACATATATGAATTAGAAGGATTTAGTCAATAGCCATTCAAAATGTAGGTTGAATATGTCTGAACAATTTAGAACTGATCAGAAACATAGTTGTATCAGTCAAGTAATGTAATTTGAATGCAACAGTCAATCGTAGTTCTCATAACAAAGGCATACCTTTACTTGTTAATGCAACAAAGTAACCTGAATATGAAAGTTCTTAGTTGTTAATTGTTTTACTGATGTTTCTGTGAAGTAAATGTGAGGAACATTTGTTGATTCATAGACCAAATTGTAGAAATCTGAATGGTACTATATAGGAAAACTTCAGGTGACATTTTAAAATAGAACTATAGAATAGTAAATCAACTATTTTCTAAAAGAAGTTAAGCATACAAATTCTCACATGTTGTTAGCTAATTGAACGTTTTCCGAATAATTTCTTCATAGACTATGTTTTATGTGTAGTGATCATCGTTGATTTCAAAGGTCAATGGTTGAATTAGCAGCTTCACGCCTTTTGAAGTTTTAGCTCTCGATAAAGCAACATAAAGTTGACCATGGGAAAATACAGGCTCGCGCAAATAAATTCCAAAAAAATCCAAAGTTTGACCTTGAGCTTTATTTATAGTCATAAAAAAACATAATCGTATTGGAAATTATGTTCTTTTGAAGGGAATTGACAAATTTTCCTTTTCTGAAGCTAATAAAGGTATTCTTGGAATAAAAATATGTTTGCTCTGAAAGTCACCGCTATCAATTTTTGCATTTATAGCATGTGTTTTGAAATTACAACTTGTTAATCGTGCACTGTTACACAAACCTTCAGAAGGATTTAAATTTTGTAGTAACATCACTGGGCAATTTTATTCTAAAATCAATATGTAAGGTGGCAAATTAGCTGGATTTAGAGTATGGAGATAATCTTCAAACTGACTTTGATCATTTGGTTCAATAGTTTCATCGATTGCAATAAATGATCTTGCAGTATTTGGAAATTTATATATTAGCATATCATTTATTTCATGAACATAATTATTTTTTGTTGTCTAAATCACATGAAAAGCTAAGGAGGAAGAATCACGAAATAATGAGTCTATACTAGGGTATGTTAAGTTAAATAACTCTTGTAAGGATTGTTCTTCAGTATTAAAAAGAATTAGTAAAGAACTGGAAAGTTCAACTTTATAATGGGAGTTAAGTTTTTAATTTCCGTCACCAATTCTCGTCAAGTACTCTGAAAAAGCAGGATCTGTTTTTGCGCTCACAATCTCTTATAGGTGTAATTTTTTAAGTTGGTTGCAGATTTCTGAGTATAATAACTTTGAGAAATGAAGTCTTGTTTTTTCCCATTTTGAACAACGGGAATGGTTTGTCAAAAATCACCTCCTAAAACGACCACTTTTCCACCAAAAGGCATTCTCATATCCATCAAATCATTTAATAGTAAATCAAAAGCTTCAATGGTTTTTGCTTTAGCCATTGATGCTTCATCCTAGACAATTAGTTTTTTTTTTTATCCCGAATCAAACATGCAAGTGAGCTTTGTTTGATGACATTGCAACTAATATTTTAATCAACATTAATAGGTATCTTAAAATGTGAGTGAGCAGTTCGTCCTCCAGGAAGAATAGAAGTTGCGACACCAGAACTTGCAGTTGCTAATGCTACAAATCCTTTAAATCTTATTGTTGCTAATAAACTTCAATATAAGAAACTTTTGCCAGTTCCACCTCGACCATCAATAAAAATGCTTCTGCTGTATTAGAAAATATTCTATCAACAATTATAGTGTAAGCTTTTCGTTTTTCTC
Organism: Solanum commersonii; assembly: GCA_029007595.1. Taxonomy (NCBI): domain Eukaryota; kingdom Viridiplantae; phylum Streptophyta; class Magnoliopsida; order Solanales; family Solanaceae; genus Solanum; species Solanum commersonii. Next base: position 2,013,671 of record JAJTWQ010000007.1, read on the forward strand.
TATTTAGTTTTTTCTCCAATAACAAATCATCTTCGGAAACTCTTATACTTCTTTCAAAATAAACATCTTTTACCTCTCTTTCGATTACAGAAGGTTGAATATTTGCTGGAACAAGCTTATATTCATTTATATCATGTCCCATTGAGTGTAGCTCATCATAATATGGTTCAAAACGAGCACAGTGTGTCCAATAGACCAAAAGTATGTTGTAGAAAGAGCAATTTAGCAGGGCTGCTAATGTGCACCAAATAGGGAATTTCCATGGGAAAGCAATGAAGCATCGGGAAGAATGTGGTGGCTAGTGTATCTCTGTTTACGTCTGAGTTTAGTAGGGATCAACAACGGTCTACAATCACTTTTGGTAGTTACCTACCAGCTAGGTTTCAATCTATTGAAGAAGAGAAGGAAGAGTTGCAGTCTGATTCGGATTCGCAAAAGTCAATCCACCTGGAGGACTATGGTGGAACTATGATGGACTCACAACCAGCAATGAGGAGGCTACAATTTTCAGGAGTAGAAACTTCTGGCCCAGATCTGAAGCCGACGACGACTCTGGAACAGGTTGAGAGATTGGAAAATGGGAAGTCGCAAAGGGGAAAATCACTTGAATATATACCTTCGTGCTTGAGAAATGGGAAGAAATGTGTAACGATTGCATAAGATTACTTGAATGAAAATACAAGCTATTGGAAGTCTGCATTGATTGGGTTTGTTATATGTGATACTCCATACATGAAATCCATTGAGAATTTTATCCGAGCTAACTGGAAAAAGCACAATATGCCTCGGATTCTGCTCCATGATGAGGGTTACTTTGTGTTCCGATTTGATATTGAAAAGGAATGTGAACATATCCTTCATTACGGTCCATACACATTCCAAAATAAACCATTTGTTCTATAAAAATGGGAATCCAACTTTGAATTTAACCCTAATTGTATCTGTTGAGATTAATTAGTTTAACTTTTAGTTTAGTGAGTCAGCTTAGTAGTTAATTAAGTCGACTAGTTAGTTAGGATGTCAGTTCTATTATTTCTTGATACTAGTTGGTTAATTAGTTGGAGTTCAAACGTGTATATATACTAGAAAAACACATGTATTTTTCTCCTTCTTCAAGTAATTCAATACAGAAAGAATATTCTTCTTCTAGATCCTTCCTCTCAAGGGTTTCAATGGAAGCTCAACTTAGCTTAACAATGGAGTTTCATCACTCATTTTAACATGGTATCAGAGCAAGGTTACTTATACCTGTTCTTCTTTTCTTCTTAATCAACTATATACATCGCTTTTCTTGCAGAATTGAAATTGAGTTCCCCAATTTCTTTGTTCACTCGAATTTTCTACCTCTGTTTCTGATTTTCTGATTCTTTGATCACTTCTCCTTGCTTGAACTATTCACTTCATTTCTTTTCTCCGTTCTTCGTTCAATCATCTTTTTTTCTGTTCGATTACGATTTGATCCATTGCGTATACCCCCATATAATGGCGAAAGAAATAGATCCAACCGATCCTATGTACATGCATCCATCTGAGAGTGTTGGATCTGGAATAATACCTACTGCATTTGATGGAGTTGGTTACAGGTCATGCAGACGAGGAATGTTGCGTGCTTTGTCCGTTAAGAATAAAATGAGTTTCGTCAATGGTAAGTGTAAAAAGCCAGCTCAAGATGACCCTTGAGTCAACCAATGGGAGAGATATGATGACATGGTCACCTGATGGATTTTGCATTCACTTTCGAAAGACATTGGTGATAGCTTACAATACGTAAACAATGCTGCTGAACTTTGGCAGGAGCTGGAGGATAGATATGATCAAACTAATGGTGCGAAGCTCTATCAACTCCAAAAGGAAATCAGTGATTTGGTTCAGGGATCCATGGATATTACTACCTGCTACACTAAGATGAAAAGGCTATGGGAGGAACTTGGAACTTTAGACATCAGCAATCAATGCAATTATGTGTGTGTTTGTGGTGCCAAAACAACTATACACAAGGCTAAACAGGATAGGAGATTGATACAATTTCTAATGGGGCTAAACGAGGTGTACACTGTTGTGAGGGGCAGCATCCTAATGATGAACCCTCTTCCAACTATTGCTCAAGGATTTTCGATCCTAATTCAAGAGGAAAAACAACGAGAGGTAAAGCCACGTTCTCATTTGACTATAGAGGGCACATCACTGAATGCTCATGGAGGAAGTCAGTTCAAAACAAACTACAACACTCAATACAACAATAACACATGGAATAGGTATAGTAAACAATCTGGCAACTTCCAGCAGAAAGGTAGTTCTTCAGGAAGTTCTTCAGGCCTTCGATTGTTTTGTGACTACTGCAAAAGGCCAGAACACATAAAGGACAAGTGTTATAGGTTACATGGGTTTCCGCCAAACTTCAAGTTCACAAAAGGGAAGAATGCAGCCACTGCTGCTGCTGTACATGGAGAATCAGATGAATCATTTACAGGATATCATGAGGATACTAGCAGCCAAGGAGGAGGCAGTAACACTCTTCAACATTTGACCAAGAATCAACAGAGCAAACTAATGCATCTTTTGGAAAACTTTCAGGGAGGATCAACATGTGAAGCTTTGAACAACATCAACATCACCAGTGGAGCTGCAAACTTTGCATGTATTCTTGCCTGTTCTACTTATAGTGAAATCATGGCAGACCTTTTATCTAAATGTTGTCACGCACCTGCTAACCTCTAGATTTTAGACTCAGGAGCATCTAACCACATGTCATATAACAAAAATCTTCTTACCAACATTAGAACACTACCTTATCCTTTTCTTGTCACTTTACCAAATGGATACAGGGTAAAAATAACAGAAGTAGGTGATGCAGTCCTCAGTTCAAAGCTAACTTTACATAGAGTGCTATTTTCCCCTAATTGTAAGTTCAATCTTATTTCAATTCATTCTCTAATTGCGCAGTCTATCAGGTCCAGCATTAACTTCTCTGCCTTGTCATGTATCTTGTAGGCCCCTTCAATGAAGAGGCCTATGGAGATTGGTAGAGCAAGAAATGGACTATACTTCCTCTGCACAAAGTGCCAGTTTCCTCAAACTTCCCATTTTTCATCTGATGTTTCTGTTTTTATTCCTGTAAACAAACCTACTAATGTGTGTGACACTTGTAGTTCTACGGTTTTGTGTGATATTTCTGCTTATAATGCTCAGACTCATACCTCTTTTTCCCCATCTGTAAATGTTCACATCTCAGATAATAAAGCAGGTTGCTCTTTTCCCAATTCTTTTTCTCTTAACTGCTCTTCTCATGGAAATTGTGTAGACTCTTTGTGGCATAACAGGTTGGGAGATGTTCTTTTTGTGACAATGAAGGGGATGTCCTCTATACCAGCCCATTTTTCATCCAAACAACCTTTCTTATGTGACATATGCCCCATGGCAAGACAAACCAGACTCCCATTTCCATAAAAGTCCATTTCCCCTTCTTCCAGCAAACCCTTTGACCTCATGCACATAGATATTTGGGGACCATATCATGTACCCACATACAACAATTACAAATACTTTCTGACGATGGTAGATGACCATTCCAGGTCTACTTGGACACATCTAATGAGTTGTAAAAGAAATACTCTTCAAATCTTACAAGCTTTTGTCCAAATGGTGCAGAACCAATATCAAACTTCCATTAAAATCTTAAGGTCATTTAATGGCTTGGAATTCACCAGTCATGAGGCCATAGCCTTTTACCAATCCAAAGGAATTCTACATAAAAAATCATGCCCTTACACACCACAACAAAATGGTGTGGTAGAAAAAAAACACAAATATTTGTTGGAGACAGCAAGAGCACTTTTATACCAGTCCAAACTACCCATAAGATATTGGGGAGAGTGTTTCTTGACTGCCACTTACCTAATTAATAAACTACCTTCTACCACCATCAATAATAAGTGCCCATATGAAATTTTACACCAAAAACAACCTAACTACACTCACCTCAGAAGCTTTGGATGTTTATGTTATCCCAATGTCCCCAAAACACACAAAGATAAATTTGAGCCTAGAACCCATCCTCACATTTTCATAGGGTATCCTTTTGGCACAAAAGGATACAAGGTTCTTGACTTGGCCACTAAGAAGTTACATGTCTCTAGGGATGTTCAGTTTCATGATACTATCTTTTCTTTTGCTTGTTTGCCAAATCATTCTTCTTTTCCATATGTATTGAAGCATGTGAACTCAAAAACACCACAATTCCTTTGTGGGTTACTTTACCTGGGTTATCGATGGGATACTAGTCAAAGGATTCTCTAAGTAAGGTCACTAGGGCCATTGGAAAACCTCTCCATATGGATAATTTTATAGCTGATATGACATGGATTTCTTATGCGAGGATTTTGGTGGAGGTCGATGTGGGTCAACCTTTGCTAGACAAAATTGATATCTCAACCCCCTATGGGTAATTTTAACAATCAGTGGTGTATGATTCGTGCCCTAAGTTCTGCTCCAGCTGTATGAAGTTTGGACATGAGCTTTCGCAGTGCTAGAACAAAACTGATGGTGGTGTGATTCAAGAGGAATTTCAGGAAAAGAAAAGATGACAAAGAAGAAACATGAGGAGACCTAAGCCCCTTATGTGGAAACTAAGGCAGGATCAAGCTACTAATGATGAGAATAGGGTGGTTCAGACTACAATTCCATCGATAGAAGAAACAAAAAATAAGGTTGACTCTAAGGAACCTGAGCCAGAGGCAACATCTGGTTGCTTGATACGATCGAATATCCCAGTCCTTAATAGCTTTCAAAGCCTCACCATGGAGGCATCCAGAAGCACAGGCGTCCCCAAGGGTATTCCCCCACCATGAGATTAGTTACGTGGAATGTTCGGGGGCTGAATCAGCCCTTCAAATAGAAAGAAGTTAGGCTCTTTCTGATTGATAATAAGGTGGATGTGATGGGACTCATTGAAACTAAAGTAAAAGAGAACAAGGCTCAAAACATTATAAATAAATTGGGTAATGACTGGAAACATTTCTATAACTATCCATTGGGAAGGAATGGCAGAATTTGGTTACTTTGGAAGAATTCAGCTCAAATACAAGTGGAGAAGCTATGTGAGCAATTCATCTATTGTTCTCTCAGTCATAGTGCTAGTGATTTTAAGAGAAAACTCACAGTTGTGTATACCAAGAATGGCAGTCCTACCGGAGCTCAATTTTGGTTAGAACTGATTGGGATGGGTAGACTAATTCAAGAGTGATGGATTATAGAGGGAGACTTTAACAATGTTTTATCATTGGGAGATAGGTTGGGTTCCTCTGTGTTTCCAGGTGAAACTCAAGACTTCCAAGACTGCATAGACACGTTGAAGCTTACAATACTGAAAGCCACAGGGTGTCATTATACATTTTGTAATAAACAATAGGATAATAGTAGAGTTTACTCGAAAATAGATTGGCGTTTGGTAACCTCCCCTGGATGACAACTCATGGTCATGTGGAGGTTGATTACCTAGGAGCTAATATTTCTGATCATTCCCCTATGTTGATACAAGTGTGCCCTCCTCCTTATTCAAATCCTAAGCCATTCAGGTTGTTCAAAATAGTGCTAAATCATCCAGATTTTGGTAGGCTAGTTGACAAAAGTTGGCAGAAGCAGACTCGAGGAACAACAATGGTACGATTATGGAAAAAACTGAAATATGTGAAGTTAGGATTAATGAATTTGAATTCCTACATGGCATCTTATGGTAAGAAATTGATACAGGCAAGACAAGAGTTAGAAATTACTCAGAGAAGTTTAGTTATAAATCCCCTATGTCCAAGACTAATAGAAAAGGAGAAACAACTGCTAGAAGAAATCAGGAAATGGAGTGATGTCGAGACTCTAGTCTTGCAGTGAAAATCTAGAGCAAACTCGATAAAAAGTGGAGATGCTAATACAAAGTTTTTTCATGCTCAGGTGAAGATCAGAGAGAGCAAAAACTCCATTACTTCAGTTTATGATAATGCAAGTACAAAGGTACATGACCCTTAAATGGTGGAAGCTGAATTTATTAGATTTTATTCAGAACTAATGGGAGTAAGAGTTGAAAATCTACCATGTCCTAATGTTGCATTCATTAGAGAGGGGCCTTGTCTAACATATGAACAAAAGTGTAGGCTAGTGGTCCCTATAACTGAAGAAGAGATCATGCTTGCCATCAAGAGTATGCTGACTGATAAGTCTCCAGGGATTGATGGATTTCCAATTGAGTTTTTTGTGAAGAACTGGATACTAGTAAAACTAGATGTGGTTCAGGCTATCCAAGAATTCTTTCATATGGGTAAAATGTTTAAAGCCTTAAGTTGTACATCAGTTACTCTTATCCCTAAAGTCCCTAGTCCTGCCCAGGTAAAAGACTACAGGCCTATAGCTTTTTGCACCACATTCTATAAGATCATTACAAAAATCTGAACGAAAATGAAGCTAGTGGTTGATCATATTGTTAGTCATCCATAATATGCTTTCATAAAGGGGAGAAGTATTATTGATAATGTACTGATTAGTCATGAAATCCTAAAGTGGTACACTGGGAAAGGGCTATCTGATCGATGTGTTATGAAAGTAGAAGGAAAGCTTATGATTCCAATGAATGGTGCTTCTTAGAATCAATCATGGCAGAGTTGGGATTTCCTTACTTATTCATAATGTGGGTGATGGCTTGCACTACTTCAGTATCATACTCATTACTGTTGTTTGGAGGACTCACAACACCTTTTGAGGGTAAGAAAGAAATCAGACAAGGGGACCCTATGTATCCTTACCTTTTTGTGCTTGCTATGAAATACCTCCAAAGGGAACTCTATCAATTGGATAAAAGCATTGGTTTTGAGTATCATCCGGGGTGTAAAAGGTTGGGGATCACTCATGTTTGTTTTGCAGATGACATGTTGCTCTTTTGTAAAGCTGAGGTGAAGTCTATTCAGATGCTACATGATGCTTTCACAAGATTTTCTACAGCTTCAGGGTTGCAGGCCAACTCAAAAAAAGTTGTATATATATGACTGGGGTGAAACCTAGGGTGAAACAGGAAAATCTTGGTCAGCTTGGTTATTAAGAAGGTGAGCTACCATTTAAATATTTGTGGTTTCCACTATCTTCAAAGAAACTAACTATGGCACAATGTTTACCAATAGTTGAAAAGATAACTTCAAGAATCAGGTGTTGGTCAGCTAAATTGCTGTCCTACGCTGGAAGGACTCAATTAATTAGATCAGTTATTTTTGGCATTCAAACATATTGGGGACAAATTTTTCTGTTGCCTAAAAGAATTATGAAGATGATAGAGAGTATTTGTAGAACCTACTTATGGATAGCTAATACTCTGAATTCCAAGAAGGCCTTAATATCTTGGGCAAAGTTATGTAGTCCTAAAGTTGCAGGCAGCCAGAACATAAGAAATATGGCACTATGGAATCAAACAGCTATTCTTAAACTACTGTGGGAAGTAACAAAAGAGAAGGAGAGCTTGTGGATAAAATGGTTGCAGGTATATTATATGAAAGGGCGATCTGTTGAAGTATGCTCCATCCCAACGAATGCTACTTGGGTGTTGAGAAAGATTGTTGAGGTTCAAAAAATCATCTTGAATGCACAACACTTACAAGGTGATCTAAAGAGTAGGCTAGCACTGATGGTCCACAATGCTAGATTCTCGATCAAAAAGATGTACATTAGCCTAGTCCCTATTTACCAAAAGATGCCATGGAAGAGTATTGTTTTGCATCCTATCATTCATCCCACAATTAAATTCACTTGTTGGCTGGCTGCTTGGCAAAGAGTCGCTACAGCTGATAGACTGTTGAAAATTGGTATCCATGTCCCTCTTGAGTGTAGCTTCTGTAATAATGCAATGGAGACTGTTGAACATTTGTTTTTTGATTGGACTATCACAAAGGATTTATGGCCACATTTGCTGATTTGGTTAGGCTTTACAAGAAGTATTGATGGCTAGAAAAATGAACTACTTTGGGTTAATGTTCAAGCTAAAGGTACATCTAGAAAAGGTGCGTTGGATAGTTGTTATTTCATCACACTGGTAGCATTGCTCTAGAGGGAGAGGAATTGAATCAGATTTGAACAGGGCCAACTTCAAGTGGACAAGTTATTAAGAGAAATTGCCTATCATCTTCATGTGAGAGTTCAAACTCGTCCAAGATGGAAGGCTGCTCTTACCTTGATAGTTGGAATTCTGTAGGCATAGGCTGACACTGGTTATAGTAGTTGTTGATTGGGTTCCAGATAGATTGTTTTGTTTTCCTATACATAGCGTCTGTTATTTTCTTTTATACAGTTAGTAGGAATAGTATAGATGGATGTGGTTAGCAGATTTGAGAAATAGGTGGTCTGCACCTATTTAGTTTTGAAATAAAATGTTTCATTTACCAAAAAAAAAATATGGTTCAAAACTCTGTGTCAAACATCTCGCAGTTCAACACTTTTGGAGTTTTTAAAATCTTCAGACATACACTCTTCAAATTGTTCCCATAGCTCTTTTGGGTTTGCAGGATTACAGTAAACTAATAATGTAGCAAATACTCGTCTTAAACTATATGGTAATTGAAAACTTACAGCTTCAATCATACAGTTATCTAAGGTGTTATCAGAATGTTGTAATTCCCTTTTTTCTGCAGATTTCCTAAATGTAGTACAATATGTTCCATTGACCATATGAAGATCTTCGTATGATTTTGGACCCCTCACATTCATAAGTAATAATCTTAGATACTATCTCGTTTCTTCTGTTGGATGGCATGTCACAACAAGTCCAATAATTGTACGTTGTTTTCGATGTATCCACATTTTATATGAAGTTGACCATACAAAGTATTGAAGAAACTCTTTGTATAATAGATTAAGTAGTTGAGCATCCTCATTTGTTTGGTTCATAACAAAGAATTCAGTTAACATTATTTTTCTAATCATTGGATTTCTCATTATTGTATTTATACTTTTAGTGCTTTTAAAAGAAATGCATTGTTGTGCTTCAAGATGTAACTGAAGATGGTAAGCAGCCAACGTCATCTCACTGATAGGATAACCAAACAAGCGCCATGTTTCTTCAGGCAGAGAGACCCACTGAGCAGATTGATATTCTTTTATTTCATCAACCTCTATTTGTTTATCGTTCTCATGCACAAAAACAATTTTATCGTGTCTTTTGCAAATATATTTGTAAAGGTACTTCACAACTTTATTGTCAGAACATATTTTGACATTCATTTCACAATTAAACTTGGCAAGTAAAAATTGATTGTATGGTACAACCAATGAGTTATCAAGATATTGCCCTCTAACTTTTATAAGTTCTCTTGTGTGTTGTCTTTTGTAAATGAGATATGAGTTTTTCCCTTTAAATGTTTGTGCAGCGAAATCTTTAGGATATTTAAATTTGCAGTAGCCTTTACTTTTCATACATAGATTTGTAGGATTCAAATGACCACAAGGACCATGCATCATTTAATGTACAACAACTGAATATAGGTAATCTTCTTTGTTAGAATTGGGTAGTTTAGCATGAATAATTCTGTCATATGACTTAGGTGTCAACAATTTATATTCATTAAACTAAATAATAAAGAAATGTGCATGTGGGAGACCACGTTTCTGGAATTCTATATTGTACATAAATGCAATAACCTTTCTGAAGACATTTCTTTTAAATATATTAGTTTTTAGTTCTTTGACTTTCCCTCAAAATATTTTACTAATCAAATCAAGTATGTTTTGTGCCTCATCAGCAGGTAACAAATGTTCTTTTATTTCAGGCCACATTAGATTACAAGTCATTGTTAGAAATAAATTAGGTTTTCCAAAATGTTGTACCAAAGTGATAGTGTCAAGATTTTGCTGACACATATTTCTTGGTCTTCCGGTAAATGTGACAAGAAGGAATGTTTGGTTTCCAATTTTAGTAGCTTCTCTTTCATCATGTATTAAGACATCCAGAAGACCTTGGAAAACTTCCATTCGAAATAAGTCTTGATTGAAGGAAAGAAATCTAGCCTTTGTGTTTCAAGCTTTGAAAATAACATCAACGATATAATGTAAGAGGTCATCATTTTCATCATCTTGCATTTGAATTTTGTAACAATAATATTAACGGCAGCATACATTTTTTTCTTCTTTTGTTGTTCGAGCACTTCAGCTTCCATATCAAGGAAGTTATCTATTGTACACATGTTTTTAACACTGGGTATGTATTCTCATTCACAGTAGACACGACAGCTGGTTGTATTCTTTGGCTGTAGTATTTTCTTAATACCACAATGCCACTCAAGTTGACCATATGGATATAAAAGTGGATATTGTAAGGGATCATAGAATCCATAGTAGTAATTAACTAATTGACTTTTATTACTGTGAGGATAAATATGAATATCAGGTTTCAATCTAGTATGTACTCCTTCATCAAGCCATATTGTTGAAACTTCTGATGTAGTAGGTAGGTTATATACTCGTTGATCTAAACCCGAATCACATGTCAATGAAATGTAAAACTGAATAGTTCTGGTACATTAGTGAGAGATTTCAAAAAAAAGAGTATGCATTAACTTGCAGTATAGTCATCAATTTTATTTTCATAGTTTCTTGTGTTGGTGGCAAATGGGCGGGTAGGGTCAAATTAGGGCAGTTTGAAAATGGGTAAATATAAATTGAGTAATAATTCAACCCATCCATCTTTGATATGGGTAAAAATTGAATGGGTAATAAATGGGTTGGGTAAAATACTAGTTTACCCATATTTACCAATATTTTCATTAATAAATAGTACTTTACTTAAGAATTCAATATGGAGAAAATATTTTAATCTTTTTTTAGATGAAAAATGTTGAAAATGTCATTTAGTTTTATTGTATCATAAAAATAAAAAAAAATCCTATAACTTTTCAATATAAAATAAATTTATGTAATAACAAGATGAAAATATTTTAAAATTCAAATTAAATGAATATTTGCATTTTAGGACTTAAACATGCTTAATGCACTTTAAGCAATGTCAATAATAATACATGATTTGCTTATTTTCCACTATTATTTATTATCCAATATAAAGTTAACCAAATAAAAAAATATAATTATAATTAACAAAATAAATGTACATTTAAAATATATATTTTGGATGGTCAAAGACTTCACCTTTTCAATTATAGAGAAGAATAGTCAGTACTATAGAACAACATAAAAAGGAAGAGAAGTTACACTATTTTTAGTGATATCATGAATTTTGAGTGAATAAAAGTTGGAAGCTTAAACCATTTGGATAATTCATAATTTACCCATATAATACCCATATTTTACCCATGTAAAAAATCACTCACCCAACCCATTAATATATTGGCGGGTTACCAAAATATGGGCTCATTTTGCTGGCATTAGTTTCCTGAATTCTAGTGGAACAAGCAATTCTATTTTCCACCTCAATTTCATTGTCATTGAAGTATAGTTGCAAGTTTTTTTGCTTTCCAGTTGCAGGGTACAAATCATCAATGAAGTGGTACATTTTTCCTTTAACTCTAAAGGTATAAATACCATGATATCTCTTAACCAAATCTTTGTCATAGTTTACCCTAGGCGAAGTAAAAGCGAACATATTATTGTATGTTGTAACATACGTTCGAAAATGTTGAGACTCTTCGTAAGTATTTAAAAATAAATCTCGTAGTTATGTAGGAATTTTGTGTGATGTAAGCTTAATTGAGCCATTATTGCAACAAAATCTAGGCAATTCATAATAAAATCTTTTTGCATCACAAAATTTACAATTTGGGACAACTTTGAGAGGTGTATACTCATATTGAGATTCATTAACATTTATGTGACGACCTCTGTCGGGCCTAATTCCTAAATATCACATAATTGGTTAGAGCTAAAAGGAAGTGAATACTATTCTATGTAAGGAAAATAGTGAGCAAGACAAACCTCTCTTTGATACATTGGCTGAGGTAAGAGTATAGGGGTCAGGAGATGTGTCTGATGTGGATCCTAATTATAGAAGTAGTTATGAATTAGAGAAGCAAATGCCTTATGGCATCTGGAAGCTAATAAAATAGTAGGATTGTTATAACTCACCTGTTTCAAAGACACATGAAGGGTGAAGCAAACTTTTCCCTTTTGGAGAGGTGTTATCTAAAGAATGAGCTTCAGATGTAGCAGCTAACAAATAAATATGAAATGCGTCAAAGTAGATCATGCATGTATATAAACAATATATGCATTCGGAGACAAACAAGTATGTAAAGAGCATAAATTTAACTTACTAACTGTTATTTTGGAGTTGATGTTAAATTTTGATCATTTAACAAACTTAGGGATCTAACAAGGGACCAGATCCAGAAAAAGGGTCTCTTGTTATTGAGATTGGCGACAAGGGAAATGAATGAATAAACTCAGCGTGAGGAATATTTGTGTATCATCATAAAAAAAGGGGAAAATGTTGTATTCTATATGCTTTGATGATCCTCACAAATGCAGGGACCGATCCAAGGCAGAGTGTTCTCGTCCAGATTCAAAATGGTGTACATCTGTAAAGTTGTCTTGTCAGGCTGGTTGCTGAAAAGTGCAATGTACTTCACTAATAAGAAGGGCGGACAAGGTTGTTTTTTTCAGTGGTGAAAACTCTTGTTGGTTGCTAATATACACAACAATAAACAAACAACATTATTCAATAAAAAAGAAAGATAGCTAGCAAGCCTTTTCAAGAACTCACAAAGAACACACTGCAAGGGACCCGGTCTCAGAAAAACTGCGTATGTGAAAAAGATGAAAAGATAGATTTTAAAAAGTTGCAAACTCTGATGTGGTTAGTGCATGACTTTTCAGATAAGAAGGCTTTAAGCCAATGGTGTTGTCCCAAGAAGTTTATGTCTATTTGATATAGTTTCTTTTCACAAGACACAAATTTAATATTTACCAAAAAAAAGATTTGAATTTCTGAAAATTGATAAGCTTACAAAGAGAAGGCCATCTTCAAGGAAGAACACTGCTCATACTCAACAAGGGACCTGGTAGATTGCTAAAGAGTCTTTGTTGTATTTTGAACTTTGTGTCTTATGTGCTTACATTGTAAATCTACTCCTAAGCTATAAAGAATAGTAGATTAGTTGCTTGTCTAAGTCTTTAGTTTGAGTCGTATTAACTAGAGTTAGTTAGTCAAATTATGTTTGTTTTGGTCAAGCCTCCTTACATCTTTTTTTTTAATGTTCTCTTGAATAGAGTTGCCTAGGAGTGTCAACTAGAGTTAGTTGATGTGTAGTGCATCAAAGGCGCTGCTCGTTTATGCTCTTATCTTGGAGATCAGAGATGGTGGCTAGAGTTAGGCTTGTGGAGTTCTGGAAGTCTAGATCAACTAGAGTTAGTTGGTTAGTGGGCAATATAGTTATTGCTTAGTTTTCCATTGTAGTAGAGTTGCTATAGTAATCGGGGAATTGATTAAAGAGTTTTTATCCCTAGGTTGCAAGAGTTTGTAATTTGAAACTTTGCTTCATTTGAATGAAATGGAGTTTGGGTTGAAATCTTGTAAGTACAGGTCATGACTTTCTCTGCCTTTGAGCAAGGGGGTTTCCACGTAAAATCATTGTACCTAATTTTCTTTGAGCTATTTATTTTCTACACTAATATCCTATCAGGGGACGTGGCCCTGTGATCATTGGTTGACGCATACATTTCAACAACCAGTATCAGAGCTTGGGCTCTCTATCTTTTTAACACCAAGATAGAGATTCCTACAAAGAATGGCGACTCCAATAAACTTGCAAAGAGGTCAGTCCCCTACAAGGCCACCTCTTTTTGATGGTCAGTTCTATAGATGGTGGAATATTTGAATGAGTGACTATCTCATGGCTGAGGATATTGAGGTATGGAATGTTATTTGTGAGGGTCCTTATGTGCCAACTGTGGAAGTAAAAGATGGAGATGTCACAAGAGTCATCCCCAAAACTCGACAGTAATATAATGACTCCGAAAGAAGAAAGGTTGAGAAAAATCACAAAGCCACGAAACTATTGATGTGTGGCATTGGAGTAAATGAATATGATGTGATTTTGTCTTGTGAATCAACCAAGGAAATTTGGGATCAGTTGAGAACAGTGTACGAGGGTACTGAGGAAACAAAAAAATCTAAGTTAGATCTCTTCACTACTTCGTTTGAAAGTTTCACCATAAAACATGGTGAATTTATTCATGAAATGCGTACTAGATTCTCCACCATTACAATTGAGCTTATTTTCCTGGAAGAACTTGTCCCTGCATGCAAGCAAGTCTCTAAGATACTGGAAATTCTTCCCAGATCTTGGACAAATGAATTTGTGATTGGCAATGAGACAAGGGACCCTGAAGTAGTGATGCTAGATGCACTATTTGAACATCTTCAAGTTCATGAGATACACAAAAAAAAGGATGGTCTCATAAAGAAAGGAAATCTTGATAACGCTACAAACTCAAATGACTTGTGTTACAATTGTGGTAAACCAGGGCACTTTATCAGATAGTGTCCTAGCACAAGGGTGAGCACAACAAATATGTCAAGTCTGGAGGAGACAAGAACAAAATAAGGGACCAGGTCTGTGAAAAGTCAAGCATAAGAGAAAATTATGATTATGGGATGAAGAAAGCTCTGACAGTCTGGGGAAATACCTCAAGTAATTAAGATGATTCTGTACACTCTGATGATGCTTTCATGGCAAAGTCGGATGATGAAGATGCTAATGAAGAGGTAAGCTTATCATATTCAAGCTAAACTTGAATACCTTTTCCATTAGTAAATTGAGAAAGCTAGCGATTGTACTAATTAATTTGATCAGTAAGCTAATGACTGAGAATGATCTCGTGAACAATAGCCTAGACATCTCTCAAGATGAAAAAAATGCTCTAGTAACCCAAATATCTAATATAGAAAAACAAATGGTTATTCTAGAAGTTGAAAATCTAGAACTGAAGGAAAAGATAAAAATGGTAACTATTACAGTTTCTAAAGGAAAAAACGAGGCCAACAACTTGCAGTTGGAGCTTAAAATTAAGTTGTAAACGGCTGAAATGAAGATGGAATTGGCTCTAGAAAGAAATCTTATGTTGGAGAGGGACTTGGTCCATGTAGAAGAGGAAATGAACAAATCCCTCAAATGGACCACGTCCCCTAAGATTCTTACAAATCTAATTAGTCAAGGCAACAACAGTAGAAGAGGGTTGACTTATAAGATGATAGATTCCCCATAAAATCCTCACAACAAATATGTTTCTGTTGCTGCTAATTTTTTATGTGTGAATTGTGGTCGAAATGGACATCATAAGAAAAATTGTCTTGCCTGGAAAAAACATGAAGAGTGTTTTTCAAATCATTCCAAATAGAAGAATAGGCAGAAGAAGGGAACTCATCTTGCTCCTGGTGTTGAGTTGAAGAAAACAAGTTTGCCTTACTAGATAAAAGATTTTCCTATCACTCCGTTATCCGCTTACTGGGAACTCCGTCTCAAATGGGTTCCTAAGGCTAAAAAGTGATTTTCTATGCAAGTGAGAGGAGGTAACATCAATCAATTTTGGTTCATGAATAGTGAATGCTCAAAACACGTGACTGAAAAATTTAAAAACTTCCTCTCTCTCAAAGAACTTCAAGGTGGAGGTTTCCCTTTTGGCATGACAAGAAATGATACATTCTTGGTGTAGGCAGGATTTGAAAGTCTATGGAACACTCTTTTGAAGTTGTTTACTATGTCAATGGGATGAAGTATAATCCTCTAAGTGTTTCATGGATTTGTGATAAAGGAAATTAAGTTAAGTTCTTATCCGCTAAATGGGGGGTCACAACTTAATATGTCGAATGATGATATTAACTAAAAGAGATGCAAGAATATTTATACTGCTGATCTAAACACCGCTCGTTGAAACATTCTAGCATTCCTTGGGGCTTAAAGTGAAAATACCGATCTATCATACATAAGACTTGATCATGTGAGTTCTTCTCTCCGAAAAAACTTGTGTCAACGGACCTAGTCCGTGGTCTGCCCAAAATAAAATTTGCAAATGACAAAGTTTGTGATGCTTATGTTAAAGAGAAGTAGATCAGACCATCCTTCAAGTGGAATAAAAAGGCTTCTACTCTTCCAAAGAACTTTCGGGGTGAAGTGGTGAATACTACATGTTTTGTGACCAAAATGAAGATATTGAGAAGTTTGATCTCAATGATTCTAAGAGAGTATTTGTGGGAGATTATTCCTCCAGCAAGGCTTAACGAGTGTATAAAAATAAAAATTGTGCATTGACGAAAGTGTTCATGTGATTTTTGATGAGTTTGGATGAATTGAGAAGTTGTGAAACAAAGAAGATTCTAAGATGGAAGAGCTGCTTCAGATTTCGAGAGATGGTCTAAATAGTGAGCTTGCTGAAGAATATCATCTTCACGAATCCATCAATCCCAAAGAAGTTGATGCAGATGATGAACCTGATGAGGGACCTGGTCCGGTAGATAATGCTGAACAAAGATGATGCAATTGAAATTGATATTGTGAATTGAAAGAAGAAAATTATGATAGTTGGTTCCACAACCAACTGATAGATTGTCCAAGTTCCTCTTCAACAATGGTTTCAAAAGAGGTATAATTGACAAAATCCTCCTTTTGAAATTACAAGAAAAAGAATTGTTGATTATTCAAGTATATATTAATGATATCATCATTGAATCAACCCTTGAGGTGTTGTGTGATGAGTTTATTGCACTCATGAATAGTGAGTTTTGAAGTGAGCATGATAGGAGAATTAAATTTCTTCTTGGAGCTACACATCAGGCAAACTTTTAAAGGTACCTTCATTTGTCAAGAAAAGTACACCAAGTTGTTGAAGAAGTTTCACATTATGGATGCCAAGCCAATTGATACTTCTGTGGTGACAAACTCAAAGCTGGATGGTGATGGATCTGGTCCATATTTAAATGATGCAAGTGTTAGAATTTATGCAAGATTTGAAGAATATCCAATAGAATAACATTTGAAGGCTGCTAAGAGAATCCTAAGACATTTGATGAAGACAGGGACCTGGTTCTACTCTATCCATCAGAAGATTTTTTGTTGTTTGAAGGATTATGGTGATACTGATTGTGCTGGGTATCAAGTTGATAGAAAAAATAGGAATGGATCATTTTTTGGGCTCATATCTCATTTCATAGGGAGCTAAAAATGCAAGATTTGGTTCTCTTCCAACAATTGAGGCAAGATATGTAGCAGATGTAGCTATGAAGAGGGACCGGGTTAAGATAAACAAATTGAAGTTGGGGATGCTGAAATTTGACTGAATGGATCCTGCCTTAAGCAATCAACCCTCTCATGACTATGCAAAGTGAGCACATATCTTTTTTTTCCCCAGTTATGTATGTTTTAGCAATTTCACTCTTATACCTTTTGTAGGTATACACACATGGCACAATTGTTGAATGAAAGGGGAGGTCAGGATAACTCTAGGCAATTACATTCAAATTATAGGGAGGGACCCGGTCCGTTCTCGAAGGTTAGCACTCTTAACATTACATTTTGAATTATGCATGAGAACCGTTGCAGTTGCCACATTTCTGTCATTTAGAAATCTGACCGTTGTCCCATCATTTGAATACTAAACGACACCTCCTTTCACATGATACACCATTTCACCTCCTTTATACTCCATATTTCTTTCAATCTCTCAGAGCATTCAAATCCCCTTCCAAAATCAGAAATTTTCAAAACCCTCTTTTGTTTTCTCTCAAAAACACTTTAAAATGTCTAAACCCTTTGTGCCTACTGGAGAATTTTCTGATGAAGAAATTCTTGTGTGTGAAGAGGTACCAGGTTCGGCAAGCAAAAAAACAAAAAGGGGAAAGATGATGTCCAAAAAGGAAAGGGTTGATATTTTGAGAACTCAAAGTATTTTGAATGGGAGGGTGTCTGACTTTATAATGAAAAACAAAATCTGGAATGCGCATGTGTTGAAGGGAGGATAGGGAATAAGAGTAACGTGTCTAAGCTGTTGGTGGAACATGTTAAACTCAAGCATGCTATGGAAGCTATGACATCTGCTTTTGCTAACAGGGATACTAAAATAATTTGTTTGAAGGCTTAGCTTCTGAAAGCACAATCAAAGGGACCAAGTTGAAAAGAAATGACAATAGTGAAGGTTCAACATGAAGCCCTGACATCAAAGAATGCTGAACTTCAAGAGAGGCTTCTGAAAAACCATTGGAAGGGAGATGATCTACTAATCCTATTCTTTGAATCCCTTGCTCCTAATCCATCCCCTTTTTTCCTAAAGTCACGTGTCAGTCATCATTCTTCTTTCCTATCGAAACTGAGTGGGTATTGTCCTGGTTCTCATTCATAATAATATTTGCAATGCTTTGATTGCTAATCTTTTAATTATGAATGAAAAATGCCTTGTTTTTACTAACTTGTCTCATTACTTTATGCATTTTTATTCATGCTCAGTGTTGCACAAGTGGCCATGAATTTTCTTGAACTGCATTTTTGTTAACTTGGTTTACTACTTTAACCCTTTTTATGATGTCAAAAAGGGCAAAATTGTTAAGGTATGAGATCAATGTTAACTAATTGAAAATGACATGGTCATGTTGCTGATAGGGGGAATCATTGCTAGTTACTTGAAGAGGATATGGTCACACCGATAGGGGGAAGAAGCTAAACAAGTTTGTCATCATAATAGGGGGGGATACTATTTTATTGATGATGTGAAGTTCTGATGATTTAACATAAGTTGGCAATGATGAAACAAGGGGACCAATTTAGTTACCTGAAGATTCATGCTGACAAGGGAACTAGTGAAACGGGGAAGAAGGTGAATAAGTCTATTAACATAAAAAAGGGGGAAAATATTATTTTGGAGCTGATGTTAAGTTTTGATTATTTAACACACTTAGGGATCTAACAAGGAACCAGATCCAAGAAAGGGTCTCGTGTTATTAGGACTTTTGATAGGGGAAGTGAATGAGTAAAATCAACGTGAGAAATATATGTGTGTTATCATCAAAAAAGGGGAAAATATTTTATCCTATGCGTTTCGATGATCCTCACAAATGTCGGGACCTAGTCTCTGATAGAGTGCTCTCGTCTAAATTCAAAATGGTGTCCAACTTTAAAGATATCTTGTCAGGTTGGTTGGTGAGAAGTGCAGCCTACTTCAGCAATAAGAAGGGCGGACAAGGTTGTTTCTTTTAGTGGTCAAAACACTTGTTGGTGACTAATATACACAACAATAAACAAACTACATTATTCATTCAAAGAGAGAGAGAGAGTACTAGCAAGTCTTTTCAAGAACACACTGCAAGGGACTTGATCACAAAAAGACTGCGTATGTGAAAAAGACAAAAGCACAGCTGTCAGAAAGCTTCCAACTCTGATGTGGTTGGTGCACAGCTTTTCAGAGAAGCAGTCTTTCAGCGAATGGTGTCATCCCAAGAGGTTTGCATCCATTTTTATATAGTTTCTTCTCAGAAGACACAAACTTAAGATTTGGCAAAAAAGGATTTGAATTTCTGAAAATTCATAACCTTACAAAGAGAAGTCCGTCATCAAGGAAGAACATTGATCATACTCAACAATGGACCTGATAGAGTGTTAAAGAGTTTTTGTTGTATTTTGAGCCTTCTGTCTTATGTGCTTACATTGTAAATCTACTCGTAAGTTATAAAGGATAGTAGATCAGTTACTTGTCTGAGTCTTTAGTTTTAGTCATATTAACTAGAATTAGTTAGTCGAATCATCTTTGGTTTAGTCAAGCCTCCTTACATCATTGTTTTGATGTTCTCTTGGGTAGAGTTGCCTAGGAGTGTCAACTAGAGTTAGTTGATGCAACCGAGTTGCTGCTAATTTATGCTCTTATCTTGGAGATCGGAGTTGGTGGCTAGAGTTAGGTTTGTGGGGTTCTTGAAGTCTAGATCAACTAGAGTTAGTTGGTTTAGTGAGCAATAGAGTTATTGCTTATTTTTCCTTTGTAGTAGAGTTGCTTGATGAGTCTGGGATTTTGACTCATTTAGGGCTTATTATTCATAGTACTAGTGTTATCAATGCCAATTTGATGATCTAAAGTGATGTTAAAGTGCTTAATTGCAGTTATAAAGGCAGAAGAGCAAGACAAGGACATTACCAGGCAAAAAAGAATAGAAAAGCTGAAGTAGTTCAAAATGGTGTTCAACTATAAAGATGTCTTGTTAGGTCGGTTGGTGAAAACTACACCGTACTTCACCAATAGGAAGGGCGGACGTGGTTGTTTGTTTTAGTAGTCAAAAATCTTGTT
The DNA here is from genome assembly GCA_029007595.1 of Solanum commersonii. Lineage (NCBI taxonomy): Eukaryota > Viridiplantae > Streptophyta > Magnoliopsida > Solanales > Solanaceae > Solanum > Solanum commersonii. Next base: position 2,033,963 of record JAJTWQ010000007.1, read on the forward strand.
GGTGGCTAATATACACAACAATAAACAAACTACATTATTCATTCAAAGAGAGGGAGATAGAGCTAGCAAGTCTTTTCAAGAAAACACTGCAAGGGACTTGATCCCAGAAAGACTGTGTATGTGAAAAAGATAAAAAGACAGCTATCAGAACGTTGCCAACTCTGATGTGGTTGGTGCATAGCTTTTCAAAGAAGCAGTCTTTCAGCCAATGGTGTTATCCCAAGAGGTATGTGTCCATTTTTATATAGTTTCTTCTCACAAGACACAAACTTAAGATTTGGCAAAAGAGGATTTGAATTTCTAAAAATTCATAAGCTTACAAAGAGAAGGCCGTCTTCAAGGAAGAACATTGATCATACTCAACAATGGACCTAATAGAGTGTTAAAGAGTCTTTGTTGTATTTTGAGCTTTCTGTCTTATGTGCTTACATTGTAAATCACAACACTGAAAGGGTGAAGACTCAAGCTCAAAAGGTGATGAACAGGAGCATTTGGCGCATCGTCGGCCTGGTCGGTGACACGTGACTTATTCCACTAAATGACTTCGAAGGAAAATATCTGAGAAGGTATAAATTGATTTTTGAAAAGACAAATTCTTACACATTTTTATCTTTGGGTTTTTGATACAAACGCTGTTTTTAGTAGTTTTTGAGTAATATATGAAGCCGAGTTTTGATTTTAAGTTGATTTCAAGCATTGTGAAGACTCGAATTTTGTTACCCAACTTATAGAGAACATAGTTGGTAATATTTTTCTGCTTTTTATAATATGTGGCTAAAGCCCCCATTCTTGGAGGTTTGACTATGTGATTAGTTGTCTCAATTAGCTTATTTTTGTTAGCAATTAATGATTTAATTGTTGATTTGAAGTGGGTTCAATTGATAACTAAGTTTAATTCATGAATTGTAGTTACCAATGCAGTTCTAGTCTAGTATTTTTGTGTTGCTTGAGAAAGAGATTTTCAAATTATTGTTATCAATTGATGATTGTAGTGATTGGGTTGTTGTGAGTTCAACTTGAGAAAGTGTGTCTGAATTCAATCCTACCAATCTAGCTCGAGAGAGTAGATTAATTGAGGTTTTGGGGTGTTCATAATTGTCATGCTTGTCGATGTTTGAGAGAACTCGCTTGAATCGTGATAGTTGATTGAGAGATGGCTATCACATCTAAAGCCTATCCTACCTACTAAGACTCAAATTTTTTAGTAATTAGTAATCACCTGTATTGTGATATTGGAAATTAATCGATCACACCCCTAAGGATCCCTCTCTAATTGAATACTCCCCTATTTTCGTAGTTTTTAATTGTCAAATTCAATTCCCTTATTTGACACAAGTTTTCAACCACTTCCATTTACTATACTTGATTCGATAAATTCTGTCCCTAAAATCTATTAGAAGATGTCTTTCATTTCCTAATTGAATTATCTACCGTAGCCCTCCATGTGGGATCGACCCCAACTCTTCGTTGGGTTTGTACTAGATTGCGATTGCCTACACTTTGAATTGGATGAAGTGTAGTTGAGCATTATAAAAAAAGGCGTCGCTGCCGGGGTGTGGTGTTTAGAATTGTTTTAGTGAAGTTTAGTTGTGACCTAATCTTGTTTGTAGTCTAATCGACTTACTTTGTTTGTGTGTTTTGTTGGCTACTCTTTCACATATGACGAGATTAGTGTGAACGGAAGCATTGCTAGCCAACTTGGACATCATGATGACATCGGTAACTTTAACTATGTCAATGAAGCTCAATTGGGTAGTATGGGTGCTATTCGGTTACCTACGGTCGTGGGAAATGTTGTATTCCATGTGACTAGCACAATGTTGCAGCTATTGCAAATGAAAGGTTTATTCGGAGGGCTTGCTCATGAGGATTCCCATGACCATATTTGGAATTTTGTGGACCTGTGTGGTCCATTTTCATTCAAGAACATCTCGCAGGAGTCAGTTCGACTTCGGTTGTTCCCTTTTTATCTAATGGGGGAGGCAACGAAGTGGTTGGCTGAGTTACCAAGAAAGTCAGTCACTACTTGGGAGGAGCTTACCGAAACATTTTATAAAAGGCTCTTCCCATCCTCGAAGATGGTGAAGTTGAGGAACAATATTCAGAACTTTAAGCGAGTAGATGGAGAACCTATTCATGAGACGTGGCTGAGATTTTGAAAGTTTTTGCTACAATCTCCAACTCATGGATTGGGGCAATGTGATACTACAATATTTCTACTAGAGTTTAGCCTCAATCAACAAGGGTGTGGCTGACTAGCACGTTTGAGAAGGGATAATGCATCAACCATTTGGAATGGAATCTACTTTTCTTGATGAAATGACGAAAATCAATCATGCTTGGTACACTCAAGAGGGTCAAGTGTTTCCTTTGAACTCCAGGAGGTCAAAGGAACAAATTGAAAAAGATCAACAGTGGGATGAAAACATTAGCAAAATGATGTCCCAAATGGAGTTGTTGAGAAAACAGGCATTGGAGAGTGTTGATGAAAATAGAGAGTTAACAAGAGTGTCCAGAATCGAGGAGGGTTCTAGGCAGGGCTCATTAAAGTTAGGCGGGAATCAAAGTTGGAACACACTTATTGAGGATTGAGAGAGAAGTTACAATCAAGATTGGGCTGACCAAAATGACTTTCGGAGGAGAGAAGACAATCATGATGCGTATTACAAGCAAATGGGTGACAACCCAAAATCTAGGGGCAGTTCGGGAAGCCTTCGAGTAGATGAGTTGCTATTGCGTATCCTAGATAAAGTTGAAGATCTGGCGACATGCTTAATGAAATAAAAGTTGATTTCTCATCCTTTAACAATCAAGTAAACTCTCATTTAGAATCTATAAAGTTACTCGAATGTCAAATGAGTCAACTCTCATACCAGCTAGATTCAAAGCCATTAGAAAGGTGTGCAAATGATGATATGGCGAATTCAAAGGCTGATCATGGTAGATGCTTAGCGGTTTTGACACGAAGTAGGAAAGTGGCAGGTGGTGATGTGAAGGTGAATGATGAGGCAAACACTAGTAGAGATGAGAAGGACACCATTGATGTAGAGAAGTCTGACCAAGAACTGGAGAATAACATGCTCGAAGAGGATGAAGGAAGTCCAAGGAAAGGCACCACTGAAGAACTACAAATAGCTAAGGAAGGGGCTGCTTCTTCTTAAAAGTTAGTGAAACCACTGCCCAAAATCATCCCCATTTTCCTCAAATGCTCAAAAAGCGAGATGAAGATACAAAGTTCAAGAAATTTCTATCCGTGTTCAAGTCTCTTTCCATAAACCTTCCCTTAGTGGAAACATTATTGGAGATGCCGGGATACGCGAAATTCATGAAAGAACTAGTCACCAAGAAAAAAAGTATGGACTTCGAAACAATTGAAGTTTCTCATAATTGTAGTGCCGTTATGACCATCAATGTGATAAAAAAAAGAGGATCCGGGGGGATTTACTAGCCCGTGTACCATTGGGATGCTTCAGTTTGCCAAAGCTTTGTGTGACTTGGGGCGACTATTAACTTGATGTCGTATGCTATCCTGAAACAACTTGGGCTGGGCAAACCTCAATCCACAACAAAGTGGATTCTCATATCTTACCAGTCTATTAAATACCACATTGGAATACTTTATTATATCTTGGTGAAGGTGGATAGATTTATCTTTCCGGCTGACTTTGTTATTTTGGATTGTGGGATTGAAAATGAGGTGCCTATTATTTTGGGTAGACAATTTTTGCAACCAGAAGAGCTCTAGTAGATGTTAAGAGTGGTGAGTTAAGGTTCCGGGTAAATGATTAGAAGGTTACATTCAATATGTGCAAATCGATGAAGCAACCTAGTGACATCCATATGGTCTCCACAATTGATGTGATTGATGAAGCAGTGGCTAGTGTGAGTGAAATGATGTGTATGGGTGAACCCCTTGTGATTGTCCTTTTGAATTATGATGAGGACGAAATGCAAGTGTCACGACACGAGAGCACCCCCTAGTCGTAACCGGCGTACTCGACCTCTCGGAGGTCTAATACAAGCCTCTTACCATTCATTCATCCCATAGGCACTAAAACCCACAAGGAATAAAAAACTTTCTTCACACACGAAGAAACTTTCATCAAATAACAAGCGGAAGACTTTCTAGACTTTATACATGATGTCTTAAAACCATCTAATACTTGAATACAATATTGGGACTAAGCCCACTCAAAACTATAACAAAACTACAAGACATAAAGGAACATGTTGGTTATTGTCCTCGAATCTATGAGGACTCGCCAAGTCTTCATCTTCAAAACACCTTAGAAACCTATCCATCAACAATGGAATATCAACATCTCCAAATCCCTACACTTTAGTCAAAAGGGAAAGGAGGGATTAGCACAATTAAGTACTAAGTATGGAAACCATGCAAAAACATGCTAAACAGGACATTTGGTTGAAAGTCATGCCTTATGCCATTTTAGTAAAACTTCATGAACATTGACATATTAGGCATATTATAAAACATAACCAACATATAAGACATTAACCACATTATAGACATACTCAACATTTTCACCAAGTAACTCATTTCATCATCCAAAGACCTTTATCTAAAATTACCCTAAGACACAGTTGAGTGAGACATGAAGTGGCTGCCCATACAACCTCTTCATACACACCTAAGTGTTCCTCAAGGCTACTATAGACAAGAACCATCACGCTTCAAGGTAACCTACTATGTAACTCACTTCATTAACATAAGCTATTCATTCAACAAATCATTTAGAATATAAGCCAACACTCTTCTTTAAAGTCATTGAGGACATCTTCATGTATTTAAGGGACTTCACACTTTAGTCATATAGACTTAGGGAACTCACTTTAGCACTTTCAAAGCTTACTCGTGCCATGTGTAGATAGTATCCCATACTACTACCTATACGTTGTAGATCCTATCAAGTAACTAGAGTTCACACTAAGGGTATCAAGTTTTACATTGAAAGATCCAAGTGTCAAGAACGCTCATAGCACAAATTTCCAAGAGATTCCATAACAAGGCTCGCCCAATATGTACATCATGTCTTCGCACCAAGCACAAACAAGTATCAAGAAGGGTTGACGCCCTATATCAAGAAGGGTCAAAGCCCAATAATCAAGAGAACCAAGAACCATATTAAAAATGGCTTCCTAGTTCGTACTTAAAATGGACAACTTCCATTCTTAAGACGAACTAAAAATCCAGAGTCAAGATGGCAAATGATCCGAATCAAGAGGTATGCAAATAGTGACAAAGTCACAACCACAAGAAGGAAAGGATCCTAACAAGAATGCCAAAGGATCAAACAATCCGTACTACTGGGCGAGTTACACAACCGTCTTTAAAGTCTTAAAGGATACCAACACGACAATGCAAAGTGACAAGAGGCAACCTAGGTACCAAGATCAACTTTCAAATATTCCAGCAGTTAAAAGAGTAAAAGTACAAGTTTATACATAAAACTCAGTACTTTAACAAAGCAACAGTCCACACAACTTTGCGAGTTCAAATTATAGACCAATGAACGTTTCAAGGTCCTCGACTTGTTCACGAGTATATACAACCTTAAAAATACAATTACATAACTTCTTTAACTTCTATTAGCTCAGTAATGTTGACGTAAAATAGGATCATCATCATAAGTAAGCCTAGCATGTACAAATATAAGTATGCTCCCAAAACAGTGAATCTGTCCAGCCTGGTACCTCAAGTCGCAAGTTAGATATTAAATGGAAAACGGCAAAACTAGACTTTATAACACTCATGAAAGATGTAACTACATATCTTAAGGTTGCAAATAAACAAGAACCACCACAAAATATATTTTGTACAAAAAGATATATTCAAAACACTAACAGCTGATCATACAGGATTTCAATTTCTGAAATCTGGGCAGAACTTGCCCTATATTGCGTTCCATATTTCATATCCATAACAGTTAGATTAGAGTTTTACATAAACATATGAGTTGTAGGTATACGAGTTAGCTTTCCAAATAATATTTATTCATTGTAAACGAAGTTCTAGAGAACGAGATTTGCTTAAATTACTAAACACTACCCAACTTAGAAACAAATTTCATCACTTACATGTGAAAGGAATGCCATTGCCAATCGATTTATATTCAACATAGCTTTTCAATTATCAAGAAGAGCACCTAAGTCTACCAGGTCAAGAGATGACATTCAACAATATAAGGAACTTCGCATTCCATCATCTTCATTCATAAGTGTTAAGAGAGAACATGCTTTCAATCACAACACCCTTGCATTTACAACATAATTACCTTACTTTATTAGATTCTCATTCAACTCCTTCACATCACATTCACAACACAATATCATGGTAATACTCAATTATTCATATAATGCCTCCAAGGCCATGATCATAATACATTCAATAAGTAAACACCTCCACCATAAGTTGATCACACATCAATCTATCACAATCCTAAATCAACTTTACATTAACAATGAAGTTAGGTCAACTTACTATTCTCCAAAGCCATAATCACCTTTACTAAATTCTACCACAATTCACCATAAGATAGGTGTAGATAAGAATAGAAACCAATAAAACAATTCAATCTAAACATAATTCAATAATCATCATGAAGATTACTTCACAAAATGCCCATTCAAGGCTCTGAACCCAATTACTCAATTCACTAACAATTTCATACAATTAGATATAGTTAATGGCATAAATCAATAGCCTACAACAATCTAAACATAATTCTATTATCATCGAATCAAAATCAATATACCCACTTTATGGTGAAATTTTTGTAACTTGGAAAGACATGGGTTCATGGAATTTTCTTTCTTAAAAACCATCAACAAACATCAATAATAACATAAATCATCATTAAAAATCATTTAATGCAAGAACCCATGCTTAGAATCAAAATTTGGGTTTTTCTGTTTTTGGAAGAACTTTGAAATCATTTGGATTGAGCTCCTTGAAAGGAAGCATAATCAAGGATAAAAGATCCCCATACCTTAACCTTCATGAATCCCACAAATTTGAGAAGAAAACACTTGAAACCTTCAACCCTAGCTTGATTTTGGACCTTGACCTTCAATGGAGTTCTAGAGAGAACTTTTAGGAGAGAATGGTTTTGTTTTTGAGAAATATGAAAAATGAATTCTAAAATACCATTTGAAATGTTTTAATACCTTTTAAAAAAATAATACCTTAACCATGCATCTTGACCACACGAAATACCATCAACACTTAAGACGATCACAAACGAACCCACGTTAGGCTCTAGTTACTCTAGTTTGTTTTTAGGGTCATTACATTATCCCCCACTTGGGAACATTCGTCCTCGAATGATACTTAAAACACATTAAGGGTAATGACTCATGACTAGCAGCCCACAATCAATCATGTAACATCAATATAAGGTACATAACTAGGAGGAACATCAACTCCACATCATTAAGCTCAAAACACAACAAGAAGGTATAGGAATTACATCTACAAATTCATCTTGCATCAAAGCTTTACATTCTCATTTCATTGGAGGAACTTCCTTCTCCAAATAAATTCATGCTCACAAACAACTTCACTAAGCACATTATGCATTTCTTCATAAAAGCACAATTATGCAATATCTTTCACGAACCCATCTAAGCATGCTCACATTTTCAGCTCATGAAGCAAATAGACAAATGCTAAATGCACATTTAACAAGAGGAGTGCAATTTATGCAAACTCATTTTTTTTCACATTAAACAAGAATTCAACTAAAACATGCATAACATAAGGAGACCATGGAACTCTCTTTCACACAAGACTCCAAAACATGCTACCATCTACTAGAAATTCTTTGTCTTAGGCTTGAATATGCACATATAGAAGGAGGTAAAGATATCAACACCTCTCAACAACTTTACTACTCAACATACCATCCCCCACTTAAGGAAAAATCCAACTAAGGTCAACATGACATAACCCAGGAACCTTAATCAAGACATTCCCAACCTTCAAGAAACCATCAACATACCGGAGCTTTTAAACTAGGAAGGTCCTCATTAAGAAACTCGTGCTCATCTCAACCTTACCGACACCACTCAGAGGTCTCATATGAGTCTACCACGTCGGATCTAAGCTTCACTTTTTTTTTTCAATTCTAAGGTCGGAGAAAAACCTCACTAAACATTCATACCTATCACACCTAAGCATTTCTAAAACACCACATTTCACTAACTCTTTCAATACTCCTCCAAACTCATCATAACTATACCGGCTTCTACCAACAACTCATAATCATAAGGCATCTCATTCAATCTCAAGTCAACATCACAATCTTCCACCTCACATGTATCAAGTCACTAATCTATAGTTGGCATCATAACCTACCTTTCCTCTCCCTCAACCCTTGCAACACAAACCTCTCAAGGGTAATCACACTATAAGGACCATCACATAAGGAACAAGGGAAAAATATTATAGAGCAAACCTCTATGGCACGACCTGAAGAATTAAGAGGTGAAACATTCTTAGCACCTAATAGCCTCCTATTCATAATGTGACATGCTTCACATTATGAACAAGACTCTAATAGATGTGGTTTGAGACAACCTATGACCATTCCCAAAATATTATGCTCTGATACCAAGTTTGTAACCACCCGAGAGCACCCCCTAGTTATAACCGGCGCACTCAACCTCTCAGAGGTCTAATACAAGCTTCTTAGCATTCATTCATCCCATAGGCACTAAAACCCACAAGGAATAAAAACTTTCTTCACACACGAAGAAACTTTCATCAAATAACAAGCGGAAGACTTTCTAGACTTTATACATGATGTCTCAAAACCATCTAATACTTGAATACAACATTGGGACTAAGCCCACTCAAAACTATAACAAAACTACACGACATAAAGGAACATGTTGGTTATTGTCCTTGAATCTATGAGGACTCACCAAGTCTTCATCTTCAAATCACCTTAGAAACCTATCCATCAACAATGGAATATCAACATCTCCAAATCCCTACACTTAATCAAAAGGGAAAGAAAGGGATTAGCACAATTAAGTACTAAGTATGGAAACCATGCAAAAACATGCTAAAAAGGACAGTTGGTTGAAAGTCATGCCTTACGCCATTTTAGTAAAACTTCATGAACATTGACATATTAGGCATATTATAGAACATAACCAACATATAAGACATTAACCACATTATACACATACTCAACACTTTCACCAAGTACCTCATTTCATCATCCAAGGACCCTTATCTAAAATTACCCTAAGACACAGTTAAGTGAGACATGAAGTGGCTGCCCATACAACCTCTTCATACACACCTAAGTGTTTCTCAAGGCTACTATAGACAAGAACCATCACGCTTCAAGGTAACATACTAAGTAACTCACTTCATTAACATAAGCTATTCATTCAACAAATCATTTAGACAACAAGTCAACACTCTTCTTTAAAGTCATTTAGGACACGTTCATGCATTTAGGGGGCATCACACTTTAGTCATATAGACTTAGGGAACTAACTTTAGCACCTTTAAAGCCTACTCGTGCCATGTGTAGATAGCATCCCATACTACTACTTACACATTGTAGAACTTATCAAGTAACTAGAGTTTACACTAAGGGTATCAAGTTTTGTATTTAAAGATCCAAGTGTCAAGAACACTAATAGCACAAATTTCCAAGAGATTTAATAACAAGGCTCGCCCAATATGTACATCATGTCTTCGCACCAAGCACAAGCAAGTATCAAGAACGGTCGATGCCCTGTATCAAGAAGGGTCAAATCCCAATAATGAAGAGAACCAAGAACCATATAAAAAATGGCTTCCTAGTTCGTACTTAAATTGGACAAGTTTCATTCTTAAGATGGACTAAAAATCAAGAGTCAAGATGGAAAATGATACGAATCAAGAGGTATGCAAATAGTGACAAAGTCACAACCACAAGAAGGACAAGGTCCCAACAGGAGTTCCAAAGGATCAAACAATCCGTACAAGTGGGCGAGTTACATAAGCGTCTTTAACGTCTTAAAGGATACCAACACGACAATGCAAAGTGACAAGAGGTAACCAAGGTACCAAGATGAACTTTCAAATATTCCAGCAATTAAAAAAGTACAAGTACAAGTACAAGTTAATACATAAACCTCAGTACTTTAACAAAGCAATGGTCCACACAACTTTGCAAGTTCAGACTATCGACCAACCAATGTTTCAAGGTCCTCAACTTATTCATGAGTATATACAACCTTAAAAATACAATTACATAACTTCTTTAACTTCAATTAGCTCAATAATATTGATGTAAAATAGGATCATCAACATAAGTAAGCCTAGAATGTACAAATACAGATATGCTCCCAAAACAGTGAATCTGTCCAGCCTGGTACCTCAAGTCGCAAGCTATATTTGAATAGGAAAACGGCAAAACTAGACTTTATAAGCTTCATGAAAAATGTAAGTACGTCTCTTAAGGTTGCAAATAAACAAGAATCACCACAAAATACATTTTGTACAAAAAGATATATTTAATTTCCAAAATTTGGGCAGAACTTGCCCTAAGTTGCGTCCTATATTTCGTATACATAACAGTTAAATTAGAGTTTTACGTAAACATAAGAGTTGTAGGTGTACGAGTTAGCTTTCCAAATCATATTTATTCATTGTAAACGAAGTTTCAGAGAGCGAGATATGCATAAATTACTAAACACTACCCAACCTAGAAACAACTTTCATCACCTACATGTGAAAGGAATGCCATTGCCAATCAATTTATATTCAACATAACTTTTCATTTATCAAGAAGAGCACCTAAGTCAACCAATTCAAGAGATGACATTCAACAATATAAGGCACTTCGCATTCCATCATCTTCATTCATAAGTGTTAAGAGAGAACATGCTTTCAATCACAACACCCTTGCATTTACAACATAATTACCTTTACTTTATTAGATTCTCATTCAACTCCTTCACATCACATTCACAACACAATATCATGGTAATACTCAATTATTCATATAATGCCTCCAAGGCCATGATCATAATACATTCAATAAGTAAACACCTCCACCATAAGTTGATCACACATCAATCTATCACAATCCTAAATCAACTTTACATTAACAATGAAGTTAGGTCAACTTACCATTCTCCAAAGCCATAATCACCTTTACTGAATTCTACCACAATTCCCCATAATATAGGTGTAGATAACAATAGAAACCAATAAAACAATTCAATCTAAACATAGTTCAATAATCATCATGAAGATTAATTCACAAAATGCCCATTCAAGGTAATGAACCCAATTACTCAATTCACTAACAATTCCAAACAATTAGATGTAGTTAATGGCATAAATCAATAGCCCACAACAATCTAAAAATAATTCTATTATCATCGAATCAAATCAAAATACCCACTTTATGGTGAAATTTTGGAAACTTGGAAAGACATGGTTTCATGGAATTTTCTTTCTTAAAAACCATCAGCAAACATCAATAATAACATAAATCAGCATTAAAAACATTTAATGCAAGAACCCATGGTTAGAATCAAAATTTGGGTTTTTCTGTTTTTGGAAGAAATTTGAAATCATTTGGATTGAGCTCCTTGAAAGGAAGAATAATCAAGGATGAAAAATCCCCATACCTTAACCTTCACGAATCCCATGAATTTTGAGAAGAAAACACTTGAAACCTTCAACCCTAGCTTGATTTTGGACCTTGACCTTTAATGGAGTTCTAGAGAGAACTTTTAGGAGAGAAGGATTTTGTTTTTGAGAAAGATGAAGAATGAATTCTAAAATACCATTTGAAATGTTTTAATACCTTTTAAAAAAATACCTTAACCATGCATCTTGACCACACGAAATACCATCAATACTCAAGACGATCACAAACAAACCCACGTTAGGCTCTAGTTACTCTAGTTTGTTTTTAGGGTCGCTACAACAAGGGTATGATGAAGTTGTGGCTGCTCTATCGAGATTAGGTGCTCATTCTAAAATCCATTGAAGCTTGATATTTTTCTGAAAAATCAAAAGAGTCCTTTGATTAAATCATCCACTGAAGAACCTCCAAAACTTTGGTTTAAAGCGCTCCCATCCCTTCTTCGGTTTGTATTTTTGGGAGTGAATAACACTTTTCCCATCATCATTGCAGCGGAATTTCTTTAGTGGCAAGTGAAATTGTTGGTTCAGGTGTTAAAATGATATGTTAAAGTCATCGGATGGAAAAATGTTGATATTGTGGGGATTCCTCCCAGGATTTGCACTTATAAAATCCAATTGGATAGTGAATGCAAAAAAAGTGTTGAGCATCAAAGAAGGGTAAATCCACCTATGCAAGAAGTGGTGAAGAAATAAATCATCAAGTGGTTAGATGCAGGTGTGGTGTACCCTATTGCGGATAGAAAATGGGTAAGTCTCGTACAATATTTACCAAATAAAGGAAGCATCACAGTGGTTCCAAATGAAAAAGATGAACTTGTACCTATGAGGCCGGTCACTGGTTGGCAAGTATGCATGGACTATCGGAAATTAAATGCATGGACCGAGAAAGATCATTTCTCAATGCCATTTCTGGACCAAATGTTTGATAGGCTTGCGGGGAGTGGATGATACTACTTTTTGAATGTTATTCTGGATACAACCGGATTTCCATTGCACCGAAAGATTAGGAAAAAACAACTTTTACATGTCCCTATGGGACCTTTGCTTTCTAGAGGAGGCCTTTTGGTTTGTGTAGTGCTCCAACCACATTTCAGCGAGGTATTCATGTATGATTTCTCAGTTGTTGGTGATTTATTTGAAGCCTGTCTTGAACACCTTGGGTAAGTGCTACAAAGTGCGTGGAAACAAATCTAGTTCTTAAATGGGAGAAATGTCACTTCACGGTAAAGGAGGGAATTGTTTTGGGGTATAAAATTTCAGTAGAAGGAATGCAAGTGGATCAACCTAAATTCAAAGTAATTGTCAAGCTCCTCCTCCTATCTCGATAAAAGCTGTCCGGAGTTTTCTAGGACACGCGGGTTTATACAAGCGGTTTATGAAGGATTTTTCCAAAGTAGAACACCCACTTTGCAAATTGCTAGAAAAGGAATCAACCTTCAATTTTGATGACGCTTGCCTAAAACCTTTTTTGTGCTTGAAAGAAAAACTAGTGTCATTCCCATTTCCCCCGATTGGAGTATTCCTTTTGAACTCATGTGTGATGCTAGCGATGTTTCTTTGGGAGCTGTTCTTGGTCAACAAAAGGGGAAATTATTTCACCCAGTTTACTATGCAAGAATGTGGAGAAAAAGAATTATACCATCACAAAGCAAGAATTGTTAGCGGTGGTAAATATGTTAGAAAAATTTAGATCATATCTTTTGGGAACCAAAGTGGTGGTGCACGTCGATCATGCTGCCATTAAGTACTTCATGGCTAAGAATGATGCAAAACCAAGATTGATTTGGTGGGTATTGTTTTTGCAAGAGTTAGATTTCGAAGTAAAAGATCGATAGGGATGTGAAAACCAAGTGGCATAGCATTTGTCTTAGTTAGAAACCAATATGGTTGATTCCAATGAGAGGGACATTGTGGCTGAATTTCCTGATGAAACGGTGATGAGGGTAACCCAAGGTAACCCACCTTGGTATGCTAACTTTGCTAACTAGGTAAATGAAATAAATAATACCACTTTCTACCGAGAAAAATGATTCTTGTTCGATATAAAGAGGTGTTTCTGCAATGAACCATATCTATTTAGAGAATATGTAGACCATATAATTTGAAGGTGCATACCGGAAGAGGAAGTCAATGAAATTCTCAATGCTTGCCACGCTTCGCCTGTTGGTGGACATCATAGTGAGGTGCAAATAGCCGCCAAAGTGCTTCAAAGTGGCTACTATTGGCCATTACTATACAAAGATGCACATGGCTTTTTTAAATAATGTATACAATGCCAAAATCAAGGGGTGGTATCACGAAACCATTACGTACCTCTTAATCCCATACTAGAGGTTGGATTATTCGATCCTTAGGGAATAGATTTCATGTTTCCATTTGTGAGCTCTTTTAGAAACAAGTACATTTTGGTGGCAGTTGATTACATTATAAATGGGTGGAAGCTGTTACCTTAACCAACAATGAGGGAAAGAGTGTTGTGCAATTCTTAAAGCGCTACATTTATGCAAGATTTGGTACCCCGCTTGCTATTATTCCTGATGGAGGGTCTCATCTTTGCAACCGATTATTTGCATTATTGTTGAGAAATTACAGAGTTAAGCATAAATTTTCAACACCATATCATCCACAAACAAGTGGCCAAGTTGAGGTTTCAAATGGAGATATTAAGAGTATTCTGGCAAAAACAATGAATGCAAATCAAACGGGTTGGTCTTGGAAGTTGGATGATGCTCTTTGGGCGTATCGTACCTCTTTCAAAACACCAATTGGTATGTCACCATATTAGTTGGAATTTGGCAAATCTTGTCACCTGCCAATCAAGCTTGAACATAAGGCACTTTGGGCTTTGAACGTTAAATCTGAACTGGGGAAGTGCTTCAAAAGAGAGAGTAAATAACCTTTATGAATATTAGAAGTTTCGGTTGAGAGTATGAACGTTTTGACCTTTATAAGAAGAGAATGACGCAGTGGCATGACATTAAATTCCTTCAGCGAGAGTTTCGAGTAGGTGATTTTGTTTTACTCTACAATTCTCATTTGAGACTTTTCTCGGGTAAACTCAATCGAAGTGGTCTGGGCAGTTCAAAGTAACTCAAGTGCTTGCAAATGGGGCAATTGAGGTTGAAGGTAAAGACGGCCCAATATTCAAAGTAAATAGGCCGCGTGTGAAGCTATATTTTGGGGAATGTCAGGAAATATCGGTAATTAAAGTGGTGTATTTGGAAGATGCATGAGACCATTTACACGTCGTTCCTCGACGTTAAATAAGGTGCTTCTTGGGAGGCAATCCAAGCTTTAGTTCTTTTTTATATACATTTACTGAATGTGCAAGGATTGGCAACTGCGAGATGATCGGACCCTTTCGGCAATTCATCGAGTGGTTCGGCGATCCTAATTTAGTCTGTCTTTTTGGTCTGTACTGGTGGACCACCATTCTGGAAAGTTTGGTGAGTTATTAGACAGTTCGGTGAATCACTGAATGGTTTGGCGAGCCAGCATGAACCTGCCTTTTGGGTCTCAACAAGAGGGTTAAAGGTCTAGAAATTTTGGTGAGCTAGCTTCAGTTCACCGGTCCACCGAATGGTTCGGTGGTCTCAAGAAGCCTTCGCCGATTGGCCAAGCAATTAAGAGTTCTTTTTACCTCAATCCACTCATTCAATGATCTTTCCATTTTAGTTCTATCCCTACTTTTATTTGTGCATTGAGGACAATGTTAGGTTTGTTTGGTGGGGTGGGAGTAAACTCCTACCCTATTTTATGGCTTGATATTTTAGACTTTGTGACTGTAGCTTTGTGATCCCTACTCCATGTTGGTTGATGTCACGACCCAAGCCTAGGGCCTAGACGTGACATGGCGAATGGGGAACCCGAAGGAACCCCAAACAAGCCTCTCAAACTTGTCATCACACTTCATCGGTCGCGGAAGTATATTCAACATTAAATAACGGGAAATAGGGACTAAGGGCAACCATTTCAAAATAACATCATAGAATAAGAGTCAAGCTCATTTACAAAATACTTGTCCAACGTACACCTCTACATACATAGATAGGACGGGGGCCATGACATATTACCGGCTCCCCTCATAGTCAAAATACAATGGCAAGCTAAAGTCTCAAAACATAAGAGTAAGAAACATAACGTAGCCCTCGAATCATTGAGGACTCACCAACACTCTCGGATAAGCCTTTGTACTAGCCACGTGAATGGAGAGAAGGATCAAGATTAGCTCCGATCCCTACATAGTGACATCATGTAGGCAAAATATGCGTTAGTACTTTGGAATGTACTAAGTATGCGGGGTGCAATGCAACAATAGACAAGGACGCAATCGAAATGCAAGAGATAGTTCCATAGGCATAATAAATGATAATATGAGGATGCATGATCAAAGTGAAGTCAAAACATGTTTAAGTAAAACTATACTAATAGTAGATATCATATGTGTGTGCATAATCCGACCAATCTGTAACCCCAACTTAGGATGGGGGATGCCGTTCACACCCGGACACCCTGGTGGCAAGGTATAAACCCCTCACATGGTTGATGTTGGTCACACCCCAAGCATCCTAGGTGGCGAGATATAAACCTCTCACATGGTTGATGTTGGTCACACCCCAAACATCTTAGGTGGCGAGATATAAACCTCTCACATGGTTGATGTTGGTCACACCCCAAACATCCTAGGTGGCGAGATATAAACCTCTCACATGGTTGATGTTGGTCACACCCCAAACATCCTAGGTGGCGAGATATAAACCTCTCACATGGTTGTCCGGTTCTTTTCCCCCGGACCGGGCATGGTCATGCAACACTTTATATAGGAAATTCACCTTAGGCTCTAATGCAATCTCATGTATGGAATGAACATATATATAAGCTTAGTTTGTCATCAACACATTTCTGGAATGCCATACATCTCATAACTCAAGCCCTAAAGCATCAATTCATCAATTCTCCATAATTGGACATTTTGTCAAACACCTTGAAGGCATGTAATGGGATCAAAGAGCATGGAAAATAGGGTAGTAATTATGCAGCCAAACCAGTGAACAACCTACAACAACACATTTTAACACCCACAAGACCACATGAAAAATCTCCACATTCATTCCGAATTTAGATTCAAGTTCTAGAGTCACAACATGCTCAAAACAATCACTCTTCATGTTTAAAATTCACTTGTGCAGGAAATTTATACAAGGAACAAGACTAATTTATGAACCAGGAATTAAACCATGAATTAGGGAGTAGAATAGAGACTAGGCACTATGGGTGGAAGGACCCATGAGTTCAACACCACATACCTTGAGTTTTTATGAAGGCCTTGAGAGTGTCTTCAATGGAAGCTTGGAACTTGGGAGCAAGAGTCTCTTCAATCTTGATGAAGGTTTTGGATTAGGGTTCTTGAGAGAACTTTGAGAGAAAATGTGTCTAAGTATGGGAGAGGTGTTTTGGGAAATGTTTTAGAGATGGGAATTGAGTTAATGTTATATAAGAAATAACATATGCCCTTTGGAAAAAACGGAACAAACACTTAGAAAAAAAGTGAGGCGGGTGAACAAGAACTTTGGTTACCGGAAATTGCATTTTCTGCCCGGACAGGTTTTACGAAAATGGGCATAACTTCTTCGTCCGAACTCCGAATGAGGTGAAACGAAGTGCGTTGGGTAGCTAACTCAAAGGGATTTCCATGGATATATTATTTCCACCAAAATTATTTGTGTGCTAGGAGATATGACCCTCCAAAGTAGACCCTCGAAAAAGGCTTCACTTGGAAATTTCGGATTTCGATACGGTTGCTCTAAAATTTGGGTGAGACCCATTTCCCACTCAATTTGACCCCCTAAACAAGAATATGAAGTGGGATTTTCGAAAAACGAAACGGATTCTTAGATATAGCTAAAACAAGTTTCCGGTAACTTCCGTAGCACATTTTTAGGAACTTTTTGGGTCGTTTCAGTTGATTTTTGCGATGCCATCTCTTTGTGTTTGTGAATGTGGCTTTTCTCTTGTGAATTTTAGTGTCGATTGTGATTAATACCACTGACTTGAATATTTCTCTCGATTGAACGGTATGTGTGTGCGGATCCATTGAGGCAAATTGAGTTGCATAATTCTTATGTGAACTCCTAGCATCTCATTGTGACTAAGTCAGTTGTTGATTTGACCTCTTGTGATGATCGTTGAATGCAAGCTGAAAGTTGTAGAGTCTTATTTGATGCTTGTTTTGAATGCCATGTGTCGTGATATTTCCTTGAAATATGTGCTTGGTAATACCTAGAACTTTCCCCGTTAGTCCAATTAACTAATGTAAGCGAGCGATAGAGATGATCTTAGACACATTTTGTGAAGAGTGAACCAAAATTACTATTATACTTCTTTGTGACCACCTTCTGAGAGTGTTAACCTAACTTGGCACCATTTGAGCCTACCCTTTTCTTGAATGAAATATAAACAACGTTGACCTCTTTGTCCCATCACCTATAACTTTCATGAAGCATTGGTTCGTTTGAATAGCCAACTCAGGCCAAAAGCCTAAGTTAGGGGTGTGGTGTAAAAGGAGAAACGTCAAGAAGTTTGTAAAAATCTGCCGTTGATGGATTGTGTTAAAAAAGATGGAGCCCCTTGATATAAAAAAAGAGAAAACAAAAAAAAAGGAATGGATTGAAAAAGAAAGAGAATGTTGAAATAAAGTTTGCACAATGGGTAAAAGACATTGGGTGTCCAATGAATCGTGCTTAAAAGATCATAGTGGGGATTGTGAAAATCATGAAGTATGAAAGAGAAGGAGAAAAAGTGAAATGCAGGCTATGCTTCATGAAGGTAGAAGTCACTAAGCCAAAATAAAAATACATTTACCCTCTGCCCCATTACAAGCCTTGAAAGGCCTTTGTGATCTTGAGTGAGCTGAAAATAATGTCAATTGGAAAATTCGGGCAAGCCTATGGGTAGAGTCATGCATATGTTTGTCATTGAGAGTGTGAGGATGGATTTTGATTCCTAAATTTTGAAAACATGATGATCTTTGCATTTGAAGTAAGCATTGTGAGTTTGAGTTCTATTTGATAATGGTTAGTCACAGTTTGAAACTTATAGTACACAATTGAACATTGCATGAGTAGTTTGAACCTCTTGTGTGCATTCAAGTTGAGTCTTGAGTAGCACTAGTTGTAGACATCCTTGAGGACAAGCAAAAATGTAAGTTGGGGTGTTGATGAGTCTGGGATTTCAACTCATTTAGGGCTTATTACTCATAGTATTAGTGTCTTCAATGCCTATTTGATGATCTAAACTGATGTTAAAGTGCTTAATTGCAGTTATGAAGGCAAAAGAGCAAGGCAAGGACATTACCGGGCAAAAAGGAGCAGAAAAGCTGAAATACTTGAAGAAAGGCAAGGGTAACAATCGGCCAGAGCACTACGCGACTTGCCAGTGGCCCTCCAGCTCACCTAAAGTTATAGTGTACCAGCCCTTAGATAAAAGGCAATTGGGCGGTTGAAGGTACAATTCGGCGACACACCAATTGGACCGGCGAAGGGGATTTGGCCCGCCTAAAGTTACCGGATGATTAGTGAAGATGTAAGTAAAAACAGCGATGAGAAAGGACAAATGACGCATCGCCAACAAAGTTGGTGAGCCCGATTTCGATTGCCTAAAATCACAACACAGAAAGGGTGAAGACTCAAGCTAAAAAGGCAATGCACAGGAGCATTTGGCACGTCGCCGACCTAGTCGATGACGCCCGACTTATTCCACCAAATGACCTCGAAGGCAAAAATCTCAAAGTGTATAAATTGATTTTTGAAAAGAGAAAAAGGGATTCTCACACATTTTTATCATCGGCTTGTAGATCCAAATGCTACTTTTAGTAGTTTTTGAGTAGAATTTGAAGTTGGGTTTTTATTTTAAGTTGATTTCAAGCATTGTGAAGACTCTAATTTCGTTACCTAGCTTATGGAGAGCATAGTTGGTATTATTTTCTTGATTTTTATAATGCGTAGCTAAGACCCCCATTCTTGGGGGTGTGACTACCTGATTAATTGTCTCAATTAGCTTATGCGTGTTAGTAATTAATTATTTAATTGTTGATTCGAAGTGGGTTCGAATGATAACTGAGTTTAATTCATGAATTGTAGTTATAAATGCAATTCTAGTCTAGTATTATTTGCTTGCTTGAGAAATAGGTTTTAGAATTAATGTTATCAATTGATTATTATAATGATTGGGTTGTTGCGGGTTTAGCTTGAGGAAGTGAGTCTGAATCGGATCCTACCAATCTATCTCGAGAGAGTAGATTAATTGAGGTTTTGGGTTGTTCATAATTGTCATACTTGTCGAGGTTCAAGAGAACATGCTTAAATTGTGATAGTTGATCGAGAGATGGCTATCACATCTAAATCCTAGCCTACCCACTTAGACTCAAAGATTTTTAGTAATTATTAATCACCCGTATAGTGAAATTGGCTATTAATCGATCATACCCACAAAGATCCGTCTCTACTTGAATACTTCCCTGTTTTCATAGTTTTTATTTGACAAATCCAATTACCCCCATTTGACACTAGTTTTCAACCCATTTAATTAGTTGTACTAGTTTCAATGAATTCTATTCCTACAATCTATTAGAACACGTCTCTCTTTTCCTAATTGAATTCTCCACCGTATCACTCCTTATGTGATCGACCCCAAATCTTCATTGGGTCTATACTAGATTGTGATCGCCTACACTTAGAATTGGATGAAGTGTAGTTGAGTGTTATCCTTTATACAGTAGGGTGAAGGGATTAAAGAGTTTTAATTCCTAGATTGCAAGAATTTGTAATATGAAACTTTGCTCCGTTTGAATGAAATGGAGTTTGGGTTGAAATCCTGTAAATACAGGGCGTGGTTTTCACCGCCCTTTAGCAAAGGGATTTTCACGTAAAATCATTGTGCCTGATTTAGTTTGAGCTATGTATTTTCTGCACTATTATATTGTCAAGGGACCTGGTCCTGTAATCACTGGTGGATGCCCCAACACTAACCTTTTGTTGATGTAACATAAGGTTCTCTTATTATGAGAGGATTGTTCCCATTAAGCGGTGAATCAAAAGTTGAAGATATTGACTTGACAGAGTTATTGAAGGAAAAAACATGTAGAGGACGTCTTGTTTGCTCGAGGTCTCTTGTGAGCCTTTGTAATAATAATGTCTCTTTCTGAGCTGGCAGCATTTTTTTAGAATTTTTGCACTAACTGAATTTCATTTCAGCGTTTATATTCAACAAACATGGACGTTTGTTCTTTTGCACTGAACGTGTCATCTGCATAAAGCGGCCAAGAAATTGCCAACACATATACATGACATGTATGCATGGATGGAAATGCTCAATTGAAAGCTAGTGTAATCTGGTCTAATTTGGTTATTCTGTGGTGCTGCATATTGTCGTGTTTTACTAGAAATATATTTTGTGTGTGGATTTCATTCAGTGTTGTGTTGTGCCTATCTAATGTTAGCCAGTACTAATCTGCTAAGATGAACTTTTCGGGTTACAAAACACTCATTTGTTGATTTAGCTCATTCAGCTAACATAATTTCAGTTCAACCCACCATTTGACACCCCTTAATGTTACTTGTAGTCAAGAACTAATTAAAGAGGTAGTAAGCCTTTGAACATAACAATATTAAATATTTCTACTTATTCAATCTTACAAAGCAGAGTTAAGTTGAAAAGGAAAAGCTATCATTACAGCACAAGACTGGGGATGATATTTCAAGAGCAAAGTTTTTTAAGCACATGAGAAGGATTGAAGGAGAAATATGATTCTTTTATCAAATAACTACTGAGTGTAGGATTAGGGACAAATAGAACACTAAAGACACAAACAACGAAAATACAAAAAAACTTGGAAACCAAGAAGAATCAGTAAATTGTGTCTGAGTAGAGGCATAAAGAAGTGAAATCTCACCATTCTAATTTTTTACTATATCAATGCCCAAAAATGGTGGATTAGATATTTTGAAGTAGCTGGGTTCTCCCGAGAAGGAAAAATCACCAACCGTGTATATTTGAAAATCCAAAAAGTAAGGACAATCAGAAATTGCGGGTGAGTAAAGGTATAAAGAATCAAAATTTTAACATCCAATTTTATATTTTTTAAATTTATAAAGCAAAAATGTTGGGTTAGTAGAAACTTCAGCAAGCAGAACCGGAAGCAACTGAGGTGGCGGAAGATATAAGCTGTGGTTTAATATCGAATAAAATTGGAGGGACGCTTGTTAAGCTAAAAAGTGGAGGATTAAAGGTGTGGTTTTTATGTAAAAATGGAGAAATACATTTAATCTAAAAAGTGAAATGACAAGACTAGCCTTATGAGCAAGCACACATGTCGACAGGGCAGCTTGGTAAACTCCCACTCCCTCTTATATAATAAGAGAAAATAATGATTTTTAAGAAAATAATCTTTTTTTATGATTTTTTTCCTAAATATGATTATTTATGACATTAAAAATTTCCTTAAATCACTTCTCTTCCGTTGTTTATTCCATTTTTATTTTTATTTATTCAATTCAAGAAATTTATGTCTCTATTTATTATAAAGGTATTTCTTTTATCTTCTTTATTTGTATTTTTCCTTCTTTAATTATTTTTAAAGTTTCACCTCCATAACTTATATTTATTATACTTCTACGGAGTAAGGTACAAGTGCCCCCTAGACTATGAGTGAAATCAAAGAGACACACCTAAGCTTTATTTTGGGCACCTTTTGTGCCAATGTGGCACTTTCAACCACCCAAGTTGGTTGTGTTTGTACACACTTGCCTGCCATATGTGTAATTTTTTTTTAAAAATTATTCTTATTTTCTTTGTCTTGTATTTAAATTAAGTTAATACACATTTTTTTTTACATTGTATCAAAACTTATTTTTCTTACCTTCTTTCATTGTCTTTACTTTTTTATTTTTCTATTGATTTTATTTTCTTTGTCTTTCGTTTTCATTTTTATTCCAAATTTAATTCAAAATGTCTTGTATTTATATTAAGTTAATTTTGAATGAATATCAAATAAGTGAAGAAATCAAATAAAACATAAAAAAAATTAAAATGTTAAAATTAAAGGACACTTTTAATTTTTTTTTAAAAAAATAATACACATAGTCAGTGTTTTAAAAAACTTTGTTGGGACTCGCCCTGGGGTGATAGTCTAGCAAAACGCCCCGAAACTCAACTGTGGGACTTAGTTCTGTATGACTTACACCCTAAGCGCCCGATTGTACGCCCTAAGCACGTCCAACACCCAACGCTCGGGGCTCGCCTAATAGATCTTACACAAATTATGTGTTAAAATCTTTAGTTAACATTGTTGACCCCGTAATTTTTGAATAATTGAATGATACTTAATAATTTTTTAATCTATAGATAAGAAAATTGTGAGTAACTCAAATAAAAAGTTGTAGTATCATATCTTTACTATTTGGTAACATTAAGCAGGTAATTATTTAGTATGTAATTTCTTTAAAAATACGTAGCAAAATATTACTTTTTTACTTATCATTGGTCATCATAGTTTTTTCATATGTCTCAAAATTATCACATTTTATTTAGCTATTTGAAACAAATTTGATTTTTATTCATGATAGAGTGATGTTTTTATTATAATAGTAGAAGTTTTATTGATTATGTTCTTATAGGGGCTAAATTGTATAGTATAATATTTTAATATTTTAGAAATAATGATTCTTTTATTATTAGAAAGTGAAGATCTTAGATTATTTATAATAGTGTAATCATGTTAGAAGTTTTATTTTCTATGAGTTTCCTTAATAATGTTTGTAATTATCTCAAACTATTGATGTATTTTTATAATTTTGTGTTATTATATTATTATACTATATTGTAAATTTAAAGATATGTAGGGCTTACGCCCCACGTCTCGAGGCTTACACCTCGCCCTATACTAAGTAAAACGCCTCGCCTCATGGCTTCGCCTTTTAAAACACTGCACATAGTTTTTTTAAAATTAATTAAAAGTGAAGAGATAATTAATTAATTAAAAAAGTTTAAAGTGAGAAAGAAATTAAAATAAATATTTTACAAAGAAAGAAACAAAAATAATTGAATAGATATAGGTTTTAATATAAAAAAATATGTGTACTAAATAATTATAAAGTTACCAATAAAAAAAATAACACGTGTTCAATTTGTGCACTCATCACTTGCCTTCAAAAGAGTGTGCACACTCTTTATGTCATGTCAGCGTTTGTGGTGTATATATTGCATTTTAAATTAGTTTTTTTTGGGGGGGGGGGTAATACGGTAATAGGACCGTAGTTAAGTTTAGGTCCGTTTCTAGCATTTCGGTCATACTCTAGGGGGTACTTATGTCATATCCCAACTTCTACTATTAACAATCTCACTAATTTCATGACTTTTAAGTTTTCATATTCATAACTCCAAAATATTAAATTATAAAATTTAAGATACTTTATGATATTTCTCAATTTTTGTCAATATAAATTCAAAAGTTTTTTGTTTCATGAAATTCCAACTCAAGATTATTTTTTATATTTCATTGTTATTTGTAGTATACTTCTATTATAAAATTCATGCGTTAAATTGACACAATGAAGAAGACTCTTGAATGTTGATTAATTTGACAAAAAGGTTGTCGGCTAAGAGTTTAAGAAACTAGGCACTTATTTTGTACTTATATTTTTTTTTATCTATTTTATTATGATAAGGTTCTAAGGAAGATGTGTGTGTTTGTGTTTTATCAATATAACTTCTTTACTTTGAATTTGTATAATTTTTTATTATTGCAAGTCTGTATTTTTGTTTAGATGCAAATTAGTTATTGTATCTTTGTGTGTAATAATACTAACTACTAACCAAGGTTCAACAATATTATTGTACATTTATTTAATAAAATTTCAAAGCCAAAATTTTTACTACTTTGGCCTTTTATTTCCCCCCCATAAAGAATAAAAATATCTTAAAATAATTGATAGTCATGATATTGTTTCGGTATTCGTATTGTAATCCTACAAATAAAGGCATTGTAAGACTTTGTAGATATGATCACATTAGAGTTCTTATTTTTTTATTACATACTTCTTATAGTCATGTCTAAATTTGACTTGAATAATAAAGTGAAGGATATGAATGATGATTGGCTTGTGGGAATGAATGCAAACAAGAGTTTGAAAAATTGTGCATTAATTTTGTATTTTGTCTTCTATTGTTTTAATGATTAAGATCATAAGAATGATGTTGCATTTTTTATTTATTTATTTTTATTTCTATTCTCCCCATAATTTTCTTTGTTTTATATTTTATATGATTTTTTTATTATCGTAAGTTTATAATTTTTTTATCCAATCTAACAACTTTTGACTTTGTTGGGAGTCATATAACTACAAATGAAACATTTTTTTTGTGAAATCACTTATACGTCTAGACATATCTATAATATTTATGCACATATTATAAATATTTCTTATTTTATATCATATTTTAATAACATTATTGAACTTTAATCATTATTTTTTAACCGTGTGAAGCACAGATAAATTCACTAATTAAAATTAAAGTATTACCAAAAAAGAAAAACAATCATATATTTTTTTTAAAACTAAAAAAGAAAATAAGTCATTTCTTTTAAAACGACGAGAGTAATTTGGATTTTGCACGGATGGAGAAAGAGTGAGGTAAGGACGCAAGGTAGGGAGAGGAGTCTTAATAGGATACAAGTACATATATATTATTCAGTTGGGTACCACAATGGTACATATATTTATTTGGATCGGGTATCACACTGATACATATTGTTATTGAATCAAATATCACATCGATACATATTGTTATTGAATCAAATATCACATCGATACATATTGTTATTGAATCAAATATCACATCAGTACACTAACAATGGAAATGGTTACCACATAGGTACACTAACAATTAGTTTGTGGGTTTCATGAGAGAACATGGGTTATTGTCGAGTTATTAGAACAATGTAATGAAGTAGGTGTGACTAGTTGTGTGTGCTAAGTCACTGTGAGGATTGGAAGTCCAGGCTTTTTTATTCTACCTTTTGATACCTATTAATATCTCATATAACTAGGGCGTGTGATGAGTTCGAGATTTGGACTCATTTTGGGCTTTGTTTATATAGAACTAGTGTCGTCAAATACTTAATTTGTGCTAATAACTGATGTAAAACCCTTGATTTTCAGGTTTATGGATTGAGGAACAAAGCAAGGACACTAACAAGCAAAAAGAAACAAAACAGGCTGAAAGGGTGAATAAATGAAGCCTAGTGATCGCCAAGTTCACTTGGCGAATCGCCGTATGGTTATCTAACCGCCTAAAGTTTCAGTGTGCCCCTGAGGAAAGAAACCTAGTTGTCGAGATAAATGAGTAGTCGGTGGATTGCCGAGTAGTTCCGCGATGCAGTGCTAGATCGCCCAAAGTTAGAAACCTTGAGGATGCTGAATGCAAAGGCAGAATGGCGATGGAAGTGACCAAAGGGCGGCTCGCCGAATGGTTGGGAAAGCCCGACTTTCTTCACTGAATAAGCTTTTGTAGCTTATTTTTGGCGACTATAAATACATATTTGAACATTTAGTTTAGCATCAATTACTCTTTAGAACAATCTTTTATTAAGTTTTTAGCATGTGAAGACAGTTTTCGCTAGTTTTGTGTTCTTTGCTTGCTCGAGAGAGAGGTTTTAGAACAAAGGCTTTTGATTGAAGGTTTGTGGGTATTGGGTTGACTTGGGTTCAGCTCGAGAGAGTGAATCCTTAACCCAATCTCACACATTCAGCACGAGAGAGTAAATGGATTAAGGTGTGGGTTGGTCTTATTTTGCATGGTTGTTGATGTTCGAGATAAATCACTTGATTCGGGGTAAATTGATTGAGAGAAAATTTACCTCCACTATACCCTAGCCTACTCACTAATATCTAACAATTTTCTAATAGTTGCAATTACCCATCTACCTACATTAGCCTATAATCGATCACATCCCAAGAACTTATCTCATTATTGCTATTTCGTATTATTTGTTGTTGTTCGTTGTTAATAATCAAAACAAAAACCCCCTCATTTGACACTCGTGTCACCCCTTAATTTGAATAATGTCTTTATTCGATAATGTTTATTCTATGACTGATTTGTCCATGTTCATACTTCCCAATTGAATCTTAAACACGTACCGCTCCCTATGGGATTTGACCCCAACTCATTTAGTTGGGTTTTATACTAATTAACGACCGTTAACGCTTAAAATTGGATGAAGTGTCTTCGAAACGTTAATCAATCAAAATGGCGCCACTACCGGGGAGTGGTGTTGGTTGAGATTCTTTTTGGTGAAGTTGAATTTTGTTCTTTTTAGTCATAGTTGAATCTACCTACTTTTAGTTTTGGTTTTTGTGTTGTTGTTTGAAACAGAGGAAATGAGTGTCAATGGAAGCAATGGTAGCCAAGTGGGCAACCAAGATGGCATCAGAAACCTTTATGATGTCAATGAACCGAATGTCAATGACCCAAATCTAGTGGGTGGAGTTGGTGCCATTAACTTGACTCAGGTTGGAGGGAATGTTATGTTCCACATTACAAGCACCATATTGCAGCTCTTGCAATTGAAAGGGTTGCTTGGTGGGTTGCCTCATGAGGATCCCCATGATCATATAAGGAACTTTGTTGATGTTTGCAGGATGTTCTCATGTAAGAACATATCCTAAGAGTCGGTATGATTGAGTTTGTTCCCATTTTCTCTAATGGGAGATACATGTAAGTGGTTGACAGAGTTTCCAAGAGATTCTATCACTTCGTGGGAAGAGCTTGTCACCGCATTCCAAGTGCATGTTTTCCCTCCTTGGAAGATGATGACACTTAGGGACAATATCCAAAGCTTCAAGTGTTTGGAGGGTGAGCCAATCCATAAGACTTGGCTAAGATTTAAGAAGTTGGTGTTGCAATGCCCAACTCATGGATTACCCGATAATGTCTTGCCGCAGTACTTTTACAGAAGCCTTGATTTGGTGAACAAGGGAGTGGCTGATCAACTTTCTCTGGGAGGTTTAATGCAACAACCTTACATTATAGTAGCCCAACTCTTGGATGGTATGACCAAAATTAACTGGGCATGGTACACCCGTAAAGAGTCTCCCCTCTCACTTTTAAATTAACAAAGGAGCATCTTGAGAAAGATCAAGAGAGGGACTAAACATGGCAAATATGATGACCCAACTTGTCATTTTACCCAAAAATGTCATGGGTGTTGGTTCTAGAAGTGTAAATGTTGTGGCTGTTAGATGTGTAAACCTCGATGAGGCCAAGTTTTAAGCATTGTAGAATAAGGAAGTGAATGTCCTAGCCAACCAAGGAGGAGGTTATCATGCAAACTACCCAAGGTAGGGTGGTAACCAAGGTTGGAATAGAGATGAGGGATGGAGAGACCCTGATAGAGAGTGGAGGGATCGGAATGCCACCTGGAAAGGAAGAGATATGGAGAAGGATAGGTATGTTCCTCCCCACGAGCATCAAAATCCCAAAGATTTCGATGCTAGCCAGACTGAGGATATTCTCTCATGTATTCTAAAAATGGTTGAAGGGTCCGATAAAGTGTTGAAGGAGATGAAGGAAGATGTATCGACTCTCAACCAGATAGTGACCTCTTATTCCATCTTTATCAAACAGTTAGACACCCAAATGGGTCAGATTTCTTTGCATCTTAACCCAAGACAACAAGGGGGATTGCCTAGTGATATTATGGAAAATTCCAAAAATGAAGCTTGAGTGGGGACTTGGGTCGTACCACAATGTTAACTAAGGTGCTTCTTGGGAGGCAACCCATATTTTTTATTGCTTTGTGTTTGATTTTGAATAACAGGTGTTGATTGTGCAAGTTGAAGTGTGGAATTTGTTTGAAAATATGCAGGTAGGCGAGCCCTACTTGGACCACCGTTGGACTCAAGAAAATATGAGTATGGACTCTGTCAAACTCGGTAGGCTCATGGATGAGTCGGTGAATAGGTTGGCGAGCCCGACTTTGTCCACCATTTGGACCCCAAAATTAACAGGAGGTCTTGTAAAACTCGGCAAGGTAATTAACCACTTGGCGTGTCACCGAGTGGATCGGTGAGGACGACTAACATAAATGTGTGCTAGTTGCATTTCATATTCTTGTAATTGTGCCTTAAATGCCTAAATGGTTGGTTTCAGAAATGTCATGCTTTAAAATTGATCATAAACTGGTGGGTTGCGTTAAATTGTTGTTGGGTCTAGTCAAGTGAAGTCTAAGTAACCCAAATTGTGCTAAATGACGTGCTTTGCCCAATGATTGAGCGTTTGACGTCATTCTTAAGGGCTAAAGTCGTCAAATGACCAATTTTGGCAAAACCAGGGGATGTTTGAGTATCCCGGTGGCATGGGTGATTGGGTCTGAGCTTAATTGAGTTTGTATGTGGTTTGATTTTGTTTTTGAGGGCTGTAGGTTTGATTTTGGGAGTTGGGGTTGAAAAAAGGCACGTTGGGCAGTTTGGTGAGCTGGGTCGAGTTTTCCGAACCACTCGGCGGTTTGACCAAATCCCCCTAGATCACCTTTAATTTCATGAATTGGTTGAGTTTGGTTTTGTGAATTTTGGTAAGAAGCCTGAGCTCGCCGAGTTCACTCGGCAACTTGCTGAAAGTCTCCGTTGATCGCCGTTTCTGCGCCCCTAACCCCTAAAACATATTGTAACCTTCGGTGGGCTAGTTTGTGCTCGCCAAAAGGCCCTGAACATTGCCGATATGTCATTTTTCTAGGTTGTTTGTGAGCCAGTCCTTTCGGAGAGTCCGATCTGGCTCACCTAAGTGACTCGCCGATCGGTTCGGCGAGTCTTTTTACAACTTGATTTATGCGATTTTTCTTGGATTGTTTCTAACACTTTTTGGTGTGTTTTGCAGGTATGGCTAGACCAAAAGTAGCAGGCTGAGACATTCCACCCTACAGGAGGGAAAAGGGAATCACAATCAATGAGGATGCAGCTACATCCAAAACAAAGGCTACAAAACATCCTACCACAGGTGGGAAGGGTAAAGGCAAAGGAAAGGCACTGAATCCTGAGTCACCAGAGGTCAGCTCTGACAGTGAAGGAATATACGCCACTCACCTCACCACTTTCGACAGTGAGGGTGAGCAACAAGACCATCCGGCTACCATCTCTGAGCCTGAGGATGAGGAGTTGCTATTGGCCTGGAGAGCTGAGCTGCGTTCCAAAATGATGCATGATTCATCTAGTATAAGGGTGCCTGAGACCCATACATCTCCTCATGTCCCAAACCAGGCAGGGGTCCCAGCACCACCTGCACAACGTCCTCCTCCTCGGTCCATGAACAGATTAAAGATTAAGGCTGAGGACCATCATTGAGGAGAAAAGGTTGTGTATAGACAGTGTGGTGGACAGATACCTAGAAATCTAGAGCATATTAAAATCCCACAAGTTCTAGCTATTTACAAAACCCCGTGGCCCTTACATTTCTAATTGGGTCTGGGAGTTCTACGCCACCTATGATGCTCTGGTGCCTCAAGGAAAGAAGAAAGCTGCAACCTTTAAATCGGTCGATTATGTGGTCGTAAGGAGTAAGAAGGTCAAGTGTGATAGCGATGATATTAATGCAGTTCTGGAGTGTACAAAAGATATTTCTGATGACTATCAATTCATGATCAAGTCAAAATCTTTGGAGATGATGAAAAAGTGGTTGGCCCCTCTGTTATCTGACTGTACTCCTAGGTGGATCGAGGCTCGAGAACCCATAGAAAATAAGGACCTCAATGTAGTAGAAAAGTACGGGTTTGGCTCCATCACCAGTTTGATCATGCCATCCCAGAATGAGTCCATCCTCCGCCACACAAAGACAGCCTATATTAGTTGCATCATTGATGGGACAAGTCTAAACTTGGGTATAATTATTGGCCAAGAGATGGGCATGAGGGCAAGGCAACACCAAACCTCTCTTTCTTTCTGGTGTTGATCATCAAGCTGTGTAGGCAAGCCTGAGTCCCCCTTGATGTGAAAAAGGACGTGGAAGAGATTCCCACATCTTTACTGACATCCGGCGCATTGAGGCTTAGTTTTGAAAGATGAGGCTGAGAAGAAGAAGGCATCCCCAATGGATACTTCCTCGGTTGTTGATACTAAGACGCTACTTATAGAGGCAATATTGCCTACTCCATCCCCTAGGCATTCAGATCTATCTAGTGATGCCCCTTTCATGACTCTGAGATCCTCTACTGCTCCCCTACCTCCTAGGTCTGCTGCTAGTGCCACTGCCTCCCGACCTCCACTCAACCAGGCGACGATACTACGGATGGGGTAACTTGCCCATTTTGCTGATAGGCATGCCTCCAGGCTTGAGGCCACGATTTTTGGGATGATTAAGAGGGCTCTTACTACTGCTGTTATGCCCCTTAGTGTGTCTATTAATGCCTTTGTGACAAGGATAGCGGTGTGTGAGCGTGGCTAGAGGGCACTGATGAGGTAACGACCCTAAAGGCCGCAATTGCTGAGCTGAAGAAGGACATGGATCAACTGAAGTCCAAATAGATGTCCATGATTTCTAGGACTGTGTAGATCCCCGACATGCCAGTTGATATGGATGTGCCTCCGACTACCACCAGAGATGATGTTCGAGCTAATAAGGCAACTATTGCTGAGTCTGAGGCTGAGACTGATGAGGAGAAACTTGGTGTCGATAAGGAGACCAATTATGAGGGCGTTACAGAGGTTGAGGAGGCTATGGTGGATTCAACCGTGAAGATTTGATTGGCAAATACACTCATGGCAGGATCTGGCGAAGCTAGTACTGATGTGACACCGGACATTGATACCCCGATAAATGTAGCGATTGTGTAAACAGGACCCTTCTTTAACTCCCTCTCTGTCATTTTATTATTTTGTTGCATTTGAGGACAACAACATTTTTTGTTTGTGGTGGGGTGATATATTTCCATACCTACCTCTTGTGACTGTATTTTGTATATATTGGGTTTTTATGTTTCAAAATTAGGTATTGATATTGTTTTGTGCATGTTTGAGCTTATGGCCCCTTGTTATGAATGAAAATGGTTTTTAACCCATCTAAAAAAATTTGCCACCCTTGTTGTGTTTGAATGTGTCTATTATTGTGCAAATTTGAGTATCGGTTATGATCAATATCGATGACCTGAATAGTGCTCTAAATCTAACAAAAATGAATATGCGGCTATGATGAGGCCAAATGAAATTGCATAGACAATATATGGATTTTTTGTATCTCGTTGTGACTAGCTGGTTATCGAATGGAGTCTTTTGTGATGAACATTGCACACTAGCGAAAGTGTGGAGTCTCGTTTGATATTGGTGCCAATGCCTTGTGTGATGAGCTTACCGTGAACCTTGTGTGGTGAAACCTAAAATTTTCCCCGTTGGTCCAGTTGACTAAGTGATGCAAGCTCTTGAAATGATATTAGGCAACAATTTTTGTAGAATGAAACAATTTGACAATATACCTCTGTTGTGGCCAACCTTGTGAGATATGTGAATTTTTCTTGAACCCCTTTTGAGCCTTATCCTTTTCATGGATGAAACATGAGCAATCGAGACCCCTCTTTATCCATTCATCCATAATTCTCATGAAGTGTGGTTTTTTTTAATAGCCAACTTAGGCCGTAAGTTGGGGGTCTGGTGAAAAGAGGAGGTAAATAAAGAAGTGTGAAGAAGTCCCCGTTGATCCATGGACTTGAAAAAGATGGAACCCCTCAATAAAAAAAAGAGAGAAAGAAAAGAAGAAAGCAAAAGAAAAAGAATGAAAAAGTTGTGAAATAAAGTTGTGAAAGTTGCAAAAGATATGGGTTGTCCAGTATTCCATGAGAAGTGAATAATGCGGTGAATTTTAAGCATGAGTAAAAATGCTGAAGAAAGGAGGGAAAAGTATGTTCATACCACATTTCATAAGGATAGAAGCCACTGAGCCTAAATGATCATACCTTTACACTCAGCCCCGTTACAAGCCTTGAAAACACCTTTTTTTTATATTGAGCAAGCTGAAACGAATGTTGATTGGAATATAAGGGTAAACCTATAGGTGAAGTCATGGTTATCTTCATCTTTGTGACTGTAAGAGTTGTATGTAATTCCGAAACTGTAAATTGTTGAAGAGTAGTCTGTGAATATGAAATCATCTTTGTTTTGAGGGCATTTGAGTACCTTTGTTGACCTTGAACTTGCATTTGAAGCAAGTATTGTGAACTTGAGTACCTTTGATAATGGTGAGTCACAACTTGAATCTTTGATTGCACAATTGATCCTTGCATGACTAAGTTGAGTCTTGTTGTGTGCATTCATGATTCAGACTTTTGTAGTACTTTTTGAGACATCCATTTTTGAAGTGCTGAACTTGAGTTTTACTTGAGGACAAGCAAAAGTTTGAGTTGGGGGTGTTGATGAGTCCAAGATTTGGACTAATTTAGGGCTTGATTATATAAAATTAGTGTACTCAAATGCTTAATTTGTTCCAATAACTGTTGTAAAACCCTTGATTTTCAGGTATATGGGCTGAGAAACGAACGAGGAAAAAGGAACAAAACAACCTGAAAGGATGAAGAAAGGCAGTTTGGTGATCGCCAAGTTCACTTGGCGAATCACCGAGTGGCTATCTGACCGCCTAAAGTTTCAGTGTGCCAAGCTTGAGGAAAGAAACCTTGTCGGTGAGAGAAACGAGCAGTCGGTGGATCGCTGAGTAGTTCCGCGATGTAGTGCTATGTCGCCCAAAGTTACAGACCTTGAGGATGCTAAATGCCAAGGCAGAAGGGCGATGAAAGTGACCAAAGGGTGGCTCGCCGAGTGATTCGGCGAGCCCGACATACATCTCGGAATGAGCTTTCGTCGACTATAAATACATTTTTTTAACATTTAGTTTAGTATCAATTACTCTGTAGAACAATCTTTTATTAAGTTTTTAGCATCTGGAGATAGTTTTCTATTATTTTTCCTAAGCTTTGAAGGATTGAAGAAATTCACTTTTGAGAAATTGGAAGTGGGTCTTTTAGAATCTTCAAATTGGAGCATTGTAAGAACAATCACTTTTATTCAGTTGATGGATTATTAATTTGGTAACGGTTTTTAACTTTTTATGATGTCTAGCTAAAACCCCAATTCTTGGGGTGTGATTATGGGCTGATTTAGCTTATGGGTATTGCTAATTGTTAGTTTAAATGCTATTTAGAAGTGAGTTTAATCATTAATTGTGGTATAGTTTAAGAATTGTAGTTGCAAATATAGTTCTAGCTTTGTGTTTTTGGCTTGCTCGAGAGAGATGTTTTAGAACTAAGGTTTTTGATTGATGGTTTGTGGGTATTTTGTTGACCTAGGTTCAGCTCAAGAGAGTGAATCATAAACCCAATCCCACACATTCAGCTTGAGAGAGTGAATGGATTAAGGTGTGGGCTGGTCTTATTTTGCATACTTGTTGATGTTAGAGAGAATTTACTTGATTCGGGGTAAATTATTCGAGAGAAAATTTACCTCTACTTTAGCCTAGCCTAGTCACTAATATCTAACTATTTTCTAATAGTTGCAATTACTCATATGCCTACATTAGCCTATAATCAATCGCATCCAAAGAACCCGTCCCATTATTGTTATTTCGTAGTGTTTGCTGTTGTTCGTAGTTGATAATCAAAGAAAACCCCTCCCCCCCATTTGCCACTCGTGTCACCCCTTAATTTGATTGATGTCTTTTATCGATTATGTTTATTCCTATGATTGATTTGACCATGTTCATACTTCCCAGTTGAATCTTAAACACGTACCGCTCTGAGTGGGATTCAACCCCAACACATTTAGTTGGGTTTTATAATGATTAACGACCGTTGAGGCTTAAAATTGGAT
The DNA here is from genome assembly GCA_029007595.1 of Solanum commersonii. Classification (NCBI taxonomy): domain Eukaryota; kingdom Viridiplantae; phylum Streptophyta; class Magnoliopsida; order Solanales; family Solanaceae; genus Solanum; species Solanum commersonii. The sequence goes on from JAJTWQ010000007.1 coordinate 2,068,541, forward strand.
GAAGTTTGTTTGAAAGGTTAATTAAACAGTGTGGTTAAGGTAAGCTGTTGGCATGAGAGATCAAGGAGGTGGGGAGATTCTCTATGTGATAGACATGAGTTAGGCTATGATTTAATATGAGGATATAAAGACTTAGATGGTAGAGTCGGCAACAGAAAAAGGTGGGTGACTTGAGATGAAGTATGTGTCACGCTCCGAGCCTAGACCTGATTCGACCCTTCAAGTTGGCCACTCGTTTAGGGATGATATAGAGTTGCTACTTTGTGTTTCACTCCATATTTGCTCAATGCAGATGCAAAAAACTTGTTGCAAAAATGGGATCCCCCATCACTAATAATAGCACGAGGAGTACCAAATCTGGCAAAGATATAGCATTTTAGGAATTGTACAACACTTCTCTCTTCATTGCTTGGTAGTGTGACAGCTTCCACCCATTTATAAACATAATCTACTGCCACAAAAATGTACTTATTACCAAATGGACCCATGAAGTCTATTCCCCAAACATCAAATAGCTCAACCTCTAAACTAGGCGTGAGAGGCAACTGATGTCTTTTAGACACTCCACCTTGTTTTGAACATTGAGTGCACTTCTTAACAAACTCATGATCATCTTTCTATAGGGACGGCCAGTGGTAAAAACTTTTAAGAACTTTATGTACGCCACCATGATGACCTCCAATTGGTGAAGCATGACAAGCATGTAGAATTTGGTTGGCTTTTTCCTCCGGAACACATCTCCTAATGATATGGTCTGCACACTCTCTGAATAAATATGGTTCATCCCGTAAGTACTTCTTGACGTCGAAAAAAACCTCTTTTGTTGATAAAAGTTCAATTCTTCCAGCATTAATCCACACATCACGTATTTAGCAAAATTAGCATACCAAGGAGTTTGTTGGAGAGTTACCGTGAATACATGTTCATCGGGAAAGACATTATTTATGCCTACCTCCAGTTCGTCATTTTCCTTGCTTACCAATCTTGATAAGTGGCCAGCCACCTGATTTTCACAACCTCTTCTATCTTTGACTTTAAAGTCAAATTCTTGCAACAATATAACCCACCTTATCAATCTTGGCTTGGGATCCTTCTTTTCCATAAAATAATGTAGGGCAGCATGATCAGTGTGAACAACCACTTTAGTGCCTATCAATTATGCCCGAAATTTCTCAAACGCATATACTACCATAAGTAATTATTATTCTGTAACTGTGTAGTTATGTTGAGCATCGTTTAGAGTTTTGTTTGCGTAGTAAATGGGGTGAAATAGTTTGTTGCATTTTTCCCTAACACGACACCTAATGTCGTTCCACTTGCATCACACATCACTTCGAAGGGTTCTAACCAATCGGGACTAATGATAATCGGGGTGGAGATCAATTTTTCTTTCAAACACTTGAAGGCCACTATGCACGCATTATCAAAGTTAAATTTCACCTCCTTCTCAAAATGTTTGCATAAAGGGTGTGCATTTATTAAGAAGTCTTTGATGAACCTACGGTAAAAGTCGGCATGCCCCAAGAAACTACAAATACCCTTCACCGGGGTGGTAACTTCTCAATCACTTCAATCTTTGCTTTATCAACCTCCAACCCTTTTTGTGACACTTTGTGACCAAGAACTATACCTTCCCTAACCATGAAGTGGCATTTTTCCCAATTTAGGACCAAATTTGTCTCCACACATCTTTGAAGAACTTTTCCCAAGTGTGCTAAACATGCTTCAAAAGTGTCACCCACAACTGAGAAGTCATCTATGATGACTTCGATTGAATCCTCCACCATGTCAGCTAAAATAGATAACATGCAACGTTGAAATGTTGCCAAAGCATTACATTACATAACCCGAATGACACCTGTTTGAAGGCAAAAGTTCCATATGGGCAGGTGAATGTAGTTTTCTCTTGGTCTTTCAGAGTAATTGAGATTTGATTATAAATGGAGTACCCATCCAAAAAGCAATACCATCATCTCTTGAAAGTCGATCAAGCATTTGATCCATGAAAGGCATGGGAAAATGATCTTTTTCAGTCCACGAGTTTAACTTTTGGTAATCCATGCATACTTGCCATCTGATCACCGGTCTCATAGACACAAGCTCCCCCTTTTCAGTTGGGACTACTGTGATGGCTCCCTTTTTCGGTACACATTATAGCGGACTTACCCATTCGCTATCCACAATAAGGTAGATCACACTTGCATCCAACTACTTTATTATCTCCTTTTTTACTACCTCTTGCATCGGTGGGTTCAATCTCCGCTAATGTTCAATATTTGGTTTACATTCACTATCAAGTTGAATTCTGTTTGTGCAAATGTCTGGAGGAATGCCTAGTATATTTCTTGATAGTCCAACCTATAGCTTTGATATGTGTTCTCAACAACTCAAGGAGCAATTTTACTTTCCATTCAAGTAAATCAGCAGCAATGATCACAGGTAAGGTGCTATTTTCCCCCAAGAAAGCATATCAGAGATGGGAGGGAAGTACATTGAACTCGAGATTTGGTGGTTTCTTCTTTAAAGGCTTTGCGGGAGGACTTTCACAAATTTTTAGTTCAATGTCCAGCTTCAATAGAGTCTTTGAATATTCCCCATGCCATAAAGAGCAACTACTACCTTTTCGTAGCCTTGAACTTCAAACCCATCATAGTTAGCAAGCACCGCCTCAAGTGGTTCACTCATACACATCAATTGGCTCACACTAGACACTGCCTCATCAATAAAATCAATAGTAGAGACCACGTGAATATCTCTGAGGTGCTTCATTAACTTACAATCATGAAAGGTTACCTCATCTTCGTTCACCCTGAACTTCAGTTCTGAACTTTAAACATCTACTAACTCTCTCCCGGTTGCCAAGAATGGTCTTCCCAAAATAATGGGAATTTTAGCATCCATCTCACAATTGAGAATTACAAAATTAGCCAGGAAAATAAGTCAGTCAACCTTTACTAAGATATCATATAGTATCCCCACAGGGTGTTTAATTGATCGGTCTGCCATGAAGAGTCTCATTGTTGTGTATTTCGGTTCACCCAACCTAAGTTTTTTATAGATTGCGTATGACATTAGGTTGATGCTTGCTCCCAAATCACATAGGGCCTTGGAAAATTGGAGCATGCCGATGGGGGAAGGGATGGTGAATGCCCCGGGATTTTCTTTCTTCTTGATCATCTCCTTAGTCATAATTGCACTACAACTATGAGAAAGTTCGATCGTTTCAAAGTCCAAGCTATTTTTTTTTGCGACTAACTCCTTCATAAACTTGGCATAACCCGACATCTCCAACAATGCATCCACTAGAGGGAGATTAATTGATAATGTCTTGAACACCGATATAAACTTGTTGAACTTCTCATCCTCGTTCTCCTTCTTAAGGTGTTAGGGAAATGGAGGTATTTTGGGTAGAGGTTGCACCATTTTTGGGATTGGATTGCTTTTTTCCGCATCTTTTTGTGACCCTTTGGCAATGCTTTGTTGGATGAGTATTTCTTCTTCCTCAATACCTTTGTCTTCGTCATGAGCTTAAGCTTCTTCATTGACCGTTACATCACCTACTGCAACCTTTCCACTACCTATAACCATAGCTAGACCTCTATCACCATTTTCCCTCGTCATATTTGCCTCTAATTGTGTTGAAAGTAAACTCAACTAACCTTCAAGTAGCTTGATAGCATCAGCATAAGAGTTCACTCTATTATTCAATGATGAAAAATCATCCTTCATCCCTTTTAAAAAATCATCCGAACCTTCAACTTTGTCAAGGATGCGTGACAACAAATCTTTCACCCAAGGACTACTTGCACTCCCTTTTGACTTTGGTCTCTCACTTGATTGAGTGTGGTCTTCGTCATGCTCATCCTCTCTTCTACAATAATCACTTTGCTCGGCCCATTCTTGATAGTATCTTCTTTGCTATTCCTCTTTGTGAAAGTTCCAACCTTGATTCCCACCTTGCTGTAAAAAGAGTGGGTGGAAACCCTCCTTGTACATCTTGGAATTCCAACCTTGATTTTCCCTGGCTTTGAATTACCCGAAGAAGAACCCTCCTCAACTCTAAACACTCCACTTGTTCCCTTGGCCTTTTTCACATTCTCTAACACAAGGTCTTGAAGTAGTTCCATTTGGGCTAACGTCTTCTTGATGTTCTCATCCCTTTCTCTTTCCTTATCAAGTTTCTCTTGAGTCATTCTAAAACAAAAAGGCAAAACTTAATCTTCTTGAGTATACTAAGCTTGATTTATTTTCATCATCTCATCAAGAAGAAATGAATCCACCTCAAATGATTGTAACATTATTCCTCCTCGAACCAATTGATCAGCCACTCCTTTATTTACCTAATCAAAAATCCGATAAAAATATTGGAGTAGCAAATCGTTTGGTAGCCCGTGAGTTTGGCATTAAAGTAAGAGTTTCTTAAACCTCAACCATGTATCATGGATGGGCTCACCCTGCAATCGCTTAAAACCTTGAATGTTATCTCTGAGTTTCATCATCCTCAACGGAGGAAAGAACCTAGTATTGAATGTCGTGGTGAGCTCACCCCATGGCGTGATAGAATTCTTTGGCAACTCGGCCAACCATTTGCTAGCCTCCCCCATCAAAGATAGTGGGAATAACCTGGATTGACTCTTTTGACACATTCTTGAATGAAAACGAGCTGCAAGCATCTATAAAATTTCTCACATGCTCATGCGGATCTTCATGAATCAACCCTCCATAAAGTCCCTTCATTTGGAGGAGATGAAGAGTTGTCCTCGTGACCTCAAATATCGCATTCTCATTAGTTAATGGTGGTCAGATTGCACCTATTTCACCCGATTGGGTTGGGTTGTACACACTATTAACATTATTGATACCATCTCGGTGACCTACTTGGCTACCATTTACCTCTGCCTCACTCATTCTTACTTCTATTCAACTCAAATAACATGAACATAATGCAACCTAAATCGATTCAACTACAACAGACAAATTCACACATTTCACTTCGATAAAGGAACTCTAAACAACGCTATTCCCCGGCAGCGGCACCATTTTGAGTAACGTTTCAAAGACACTTCATCAAGTTCTATGTATCAACGATCGTAAATTAGTATAAACCCAACTAAATGAATTTCGGTCGATCACATATAGAGTAGTTTCCTTTTGAATTCGAATATGAAATTATTATGGTGACCTTTGCAGTTGAACAAACAAAACGCTTAAGAGTCTATAAGTCAAATTCAAATATGTCATTACCAATCCAAACAAATAGTGTTCAAACTACCAAGTCACTTCAAAAATCAACAATGAACAATCAAATAAAGAGATAACGCCTGGGGGATTGACTAAGCAACTGTAGAGTTCACTCAACGAGTGTATTTCATTACCAAAAATGTTAATTCGCCATGGGTAGAATGGACTATAGGTAAGTCACTTTTCTCTTGAACAATTACCTTATTTCTACTGAGTTCTCTTGAACCTCAACACTATCCATAAGAAGACCAGCCCACAGTCTCATCAAATTTACTATTTCGAGCTAGATACAAAGGTTGAATCTCAAGTTTCACTTTCTCAAGCTGAATCTGTCTTGATCCACTAACTAAGGATGCCAAATTACTACCTTAGCTCTATACTTTTCTCTCGAGCAAGCATAAATCTCTTAAGTATATTACACTAAACATGCAATATTGGAGTTAAACCATAGTAACAACTCACACCTACTTCAAATTAACACAAAATTAACTAATTAATAGCACCCACTAGGTCAAACACAACGGTTGGTCACATTGTCAAACCCCCAAGGTTAGGGTTTTAGCCAATCATATTAAAAACACGAAATTCAATACCTGCCACATTTTCCATAGTTGGGTAAATGAAATTCGAAAGTCAAAAGTGAATAATATCTTCTCTATTACAAAACCCAATTGAAAAATCTTGCTACAATTACTTGAACTCAATAATAGCAGTGTTTTTGTTCTCTATCTTTTGTTCCTCACAATTTTTGAATGCTTTCTCTCTCTTTCACAAATCAATTTATACAAGTCTGAGGTGTGCCTTTTTGGGGCCAATTGACAAGGAAAGTCAGAATTCGCCGACCATTCAGTGACTCACCGATTGTCCTGTTGTCTCTCCTTCTTTCTTCACATCATCCTCCTCCAACCACTGAAATTTTAGGCAATCTAGATCAGGATCGCCGTTTCATTCTGCGATGCGCCCTTTTGTCTTTTAGCGCACCCATCAACATTTATCTAGATCTCCATCAATTTTTTGGTGACATGGTTGCCCTTCGCCGATGCAGTCGATGTCACATCGAATGGAATTCTTTCCACATCTCCTCCTATTTCAAGCTTGGTGTTCGGTAAATTTAGGCGATAGAGGAGCAACTTTGCAATCCCTTGAGTTATCTCAGCGATCATCATGATTGTTTTTCCTCTCTCTTTATTAGCTTCTATTGCCCTAGCTTTGTTCCTCAATCCATATATCTAAAAATCAAGGATTTTTTATTAGTTATTGGTACAAATTAAGTATTTAAGGACACTAAATCTATGAAAACAAGGCCTTAAACGAGTCCAAACCTCGGACTCATCAACACCCTAGACGTTACTGGCACTCAAGAACCATTGCTGGCCCTACGCGAACCCTTGGTCTGGCTCAACTCTCAGCTGAAAACTTACTCAACAATAAATGGGCCTCAAAGGTAACTCAACTCATAATAACATCATTACTAAAAATTAGTTTAACTCAATAAAGTCTATAATACATAATAACACAATTCTTCAACTCAAGTCTTCAAAAAGAAAAAGACTCATGAACCACTACTATCTATGAAGCATCTAATGAGAATGATGTAAGTCGGGAAAAGACCCTCGACCTCCTAACAAAATTGAAAAGTAAATGGAAATCCTCTGGAAGCAAGGAGGCTAACCAAAGCAACTCTGGAACTGCAAGTGGTATCAACGGTGCACCTATTGATGACCATGAACTCATATATTTGCATCATGAAAGATGCAGACCAAATGGCGTCAATACGTGGAATGTACGAACATGCAAGGGGAAACTCTAAGGCATATGCATAAGCTTGAAATGATAAAAACAAAGAACATACTCACCTCACCTCAACTGAACTTAACTCAAGGATACACAAAGATACTGTAAGATACTAAAACTAAAAAATACTCAACTTTATTCAATATCAAAGCAACAATAACGATGTGTTATAAAGAAAAATTTTAAATAGTATATAATAACTGAATGTATTTAAAAATACAATAATAACTCTTTTACTCTTATTTAGGAGATTCTCTAACCAACAATCATCACTATGAGCTATGTGATGATGCAACATTTCCCCCACGCTGCCCAAATTGTCGTGTACCTTGTCAGAGTATAATACATCCTCAACTAAATGGATCCACTAAGCTATGCTTTAAAAGAAATAATGAATCATCTAAAAATTATGACTCATTTTACCTATGATGGGCTACATGGCTTATGAGGACTTGAGTTCTCTAAACTCATCCCCATATCGGTGCTAAATCCTACTCCCAATAATATAACTCATGCTCATATGTTTAAAAACATTTCCATTCTCAAACATTGAGATTATTACTCAAAAGGTTTTCTTAAAAGAGATAGTGCACAAAAACTCCTCATGAACTCATTCGAAAATCAAGTTTCCTCTCATTTTAAATGTAAAACATTTACTCTTGGCAATAATTAGTTCTCATACATTCATTTTGAAAAATGAACTCAACTCTCCTCATCCTCATACTCAAATGCTCAAGTCTTAAAACAAAATTTCAAAGTGTGCAAAAGACATCTCGAAATGACTTAAAAGAACTCCCTCGAACCTTACTCTTAACTACATCTTGGATGCGAAAATGTGAATTCAAGAATTTATGATTTGTATATACGGATTTCTCAATGATTCGATGTAGTTTGAGTAGTTATAATCAAGAAAAGAGCAAATATACATTTTAAAAGAACTTTAGACGGAACAAACAACAAAAAAGGAGCAGGTGCCAGCTGCCCTAAGGCAGTGAGTGGCGCGGGGCGCCATCCCCTAAACCTCAGTGACGCGTCACACCACCCCATCCCTAGATCTTTCTGACGAATTTTTCTTCTAGATTTTAGGCCCTAATTCACCTAGAATCGATTAATTTCTCCCAACCTCTCTTAGATTTGAATACTTAACCTTAGTAAAAAATATCTACTCAAAAACAACCCTCAAACTCATAACATTCACCTCAAAAACTCATCAAATACCAACATTAAATATTTAAGAACGAAACTTCAAGACACTAATCAAGAACCTTAATAAATGGGTTGTCATGGACAAAATCAACTCACGAAACTCATGGTTGGAATGAGGGTGAAAAAATTCATCACTATGGAAGCTTAAATACCTCATTAGGATTTAACCCTTGGAGACACCGCTCAACGATCGCAAGAATCTTAGACGAACGCTTGAACTTCTCCTTTTTCTCCTTTTGAACTTCTCTTTAAAACCCTAAGCATGTTTAGTAATTGTGAAAATTGATCTAAGTAAGTTTAGACCCATAAAATATTAATAAATATGAGTTAGGCTAGTGGGGGTAAGGAAAAGACCAAAATACCCCTCTTAAATTTGGATAGATTTCCTTAACTAATCAAGATGTACTAAAAAGGGAATATCTCCCTCATCTGAAGTCAGAATTTAGCAAACTCGGTGGTATTGGAGAGAGGACTCATAAATATTTCATTTTATATCTAATGGGCCACCTAACACATCAATTGTTGAAAGGTATGGTCAATTGAAGTTGACCCAAAACTACAATTGAAGTCTAACTTACCCAAATCTAAATTTAGCTCTTTCCAAGACGGAAGTTTTACAATTTCTCCCCTTGAAAACATTCATCCTCGAATGAGATCACTCTAATTAGAACTAAGGGTGGCAACATCTAGCATGCAGTTCAAACACCCAACATGCAATTTAACACAACATAACATATCAATTAAAGAGTGTGTTACAAAATCATTACCTTGGTCTGGAGTTTCTCAGGAAATAAAGAAATGTGGGTATCTATTCTTCATATCCTCCTCAGCTTCCAAGTATCTTCCTCAAGAAATTGATTTCTCCATAAGACCTTGGATGATGCCACCTCCTTGGTTCTCAACTTGCGAACTTGGCGATCAAATAGCTCAATGGGTATCCCCTCATCAGATAGGTTTTCCTTAATACCAATATTTTTAGTAGGTATAATAAGTAAAGGATCACCCATACACTTCTTCAACATAGAAATGTGAATTACTAGATTGACTACTGCTAACTCTGGCAGTAGCTCCAACTCATATGCTATATTGTAAATTCTCTTAGATATCCTATAACGACTAATATACCGGGGACTAAGCTTCCACTTCTTTCCAAACCTCATAACATCGTTCATGGTGAAACCTTCAAATAAACCCAGTCATCAACCTCAAATTTCCAGTCTCTTACCTAACATTTGTATATGATTTTTGACAACTTTGCGTTGTTTTTAATCTTTCTTAAATGGTCTTCACTTTCTCCATAGCTTGATGAACTATGTCTGGCCCTATCAACCCAGCTTCACCAACATCAAAACATCATATAGGAGATCTACATCTTCTCCAATAAAGTGCTTCACAAGGAGCCATCTCAATGCTGGAGTGATAACTATTGTTGTAAAAAAACTCAATGAGAGGTAAGTGATCATCCCAATTACCTTCGAAGTTGATTACTCATGCCCTCAACATATCCTATAAAATCTGAATCGTATGATCTTCTTGACCATCAGTCTGAGGATGAAAAACATTATTCAAATTTACCTTGGAACCCAAACATTTTTGGAAAGACTTCCAAAACTGCATGGTGAATTATGCCCCTCTATCTGAAATGATAGACACCTGAACTCCATGATGTTGGACTATCTCTTGAATACATAACCTGGCATAGTCCTCTATTGTATAGGTGGTCTTTACTAGCAAGAAATGGGTGATTACGTCATCCGATCTACAATCACCCAAATTGAATCATATTGCTTGCGAGACCGCATCAAACTAGTAATGAAACCCATATTGATAATCTCCCACTTCCATTCCAGAAAATCTATGTTCTAAGACACACTACCGAGCCTCTGGTGCTCTACCTTGACTTGTTGGCAATTCGGGTACTTAGCAATGAATTTAGCTATACACCTCTTCATCCTACTCCACCAATATACCTCTCTCAAGTCACAATACATCTTTGTGGAACCAGGATGGATAAAGTATCTAGAACTATGAGCTTCCTTCATGATGCTCTCTTGGGGTTCATCCACCTTTGGTACAAACAATCTACCTTGATACCTCAATACACCATCTCCCCCTTGTGCAAAATCCATCACTTTCTACTTATGAACATTTGCCTTCAATTCAAGCAAAATAGAATTTTGGTTTTGTTAATCTTTCATTTCAGACACTAGTGATGATTCAACCCCATTCATCACCACCACTCCACTTTCATTGGAATCCAACAACCGAACTTCCAATCATGCAAGTCTATGCACATCTTTGGCTAACACTTTCTTTCCTTCTTCAACATGGGCAGTACTACCCATAGATGACCTGCTCAAGGAATCAACAATAACATTAGCCTTACCTAAGTAATATAAAATATTCATGTCATAATCCATGAGTAACTCCAATCACATCCTCTGTTTGAGATTAAGCTCTTTTTGACTGAATACATACTGTAGACTTTTGTGATCGGTAAACACATCTACATAAACACCATAAATATAGTGACGCCATATTTTTAAAGCGAACACTGCAACATGCAACTCTAGATCATGGGTTGTGTAATTCTTCTCCTGAATCTTAAGCTGTCTGGAGGCATAAACTATATATTTTCCATTCTACATCAATACACAACCAAGTCCAACTCTGGATGCATCACAGTACACAACAAAGTCTTATGTACCCTCTGGTAAGGTCAACATTAGGGCAGTAGTTAACCTAGTCTTAAATTCATGAAATCTCTTCTCACAAGCTTCAGACCATTGAAACTTCACTGTCTTCTTAGTCAACTTAGTCAACATAGAAGAAATAGAAGGAAACCACTCTACGAACCTTCTATAGTAACCAGTCAATCCCAAGAAAATCCTTATATCAGGTTGAGATGTGGGCCTAGGCCAGTTTTTTACTACTTCAATCTTTTGAATGTCAACTCGTATCTGTTCACCACACACAATGTGGCCTAACAATGCTACAGACTAAAGACAAAACTCACACTTGAAAAATATAGCATACAAATCCTTATCCTTTAGAGTTTGGAGAACTATTATGAGATGACTAGCATGGTCCTCCTCATTCCTTGAGTAAATTAGAATGTCATAAATTAATATGATAACAAAAATATCAAGATAAGGCTTAAACACTTTGTTCATAAGGTCGATGAACACTGTAGGAGCATTAGTCAAGTCAAAGTACATAACTAGAAACTCTTAATAACCATAATGGGTTCTGAATGCTATCTTAGATATGTCACTTTCTCTTACTCTCAACTGATGATAGCCGGATCTGAGGTGTATCTTAGAAAAACAAATGGCACCCTCAAGTTGATCAAATAGATCATCAATTCTAGGAAGGGGATACTTATTCTTGATAGTGATCTTGTTCAATTGGTGGTAATCAATACACATGATAAGTGAACCGTATTTCTTTCTCTAAAATAAGGCCGGAGTGCTGCAAGGTGACACACTAGGTCGAACGAAACCTTTATCAAGAAGGTCTTTCAATTATACTTTTAACTCTCTTTAGTTACATTCAACCATTCTATATGGTGGAATAGAGATAGGATGAGTATCATGAAGAATATCTATACTGAAGCCAATTTCTCTCTCAGAAGGGACTCCGGGAAAATCATCCAGAAAGACCTCTTAAGCCTCACTTACAACTTGAACATACTAAATAGGAGTTGTCTCAACACTAGCATCATTAACTTGGACTAAGTGATAGATGCACCACTTGAAAATTATTTTTCTGGCCTTAAGGTATAAAAGAAAATGACCCTTAGGCACTAATGAAGTACTCCTTCCCTCAATAACTGGCTCATTAGGAAACTGGAACTTAACTACTCTAGTTCTACATTCAACTCAGGCATTACAAGCATGAAGCCAGTCTATACCTAAAATAACATCAAAGTCCACCATGTCTTACTCTCTTATGTCAATAGTGGTGTTTTATAGTTGAAAGAAATGGTACAATCACGATAAAATCTATCAGCTAGAATAAACCCACCAATATGTATAAAAACACTAAATGGCTCAAGAAGTCACTCAAGAAGAATATCAAATATCATAGCAACGTATGGATTCACAAAATATAGACTCGCACCTACATCAAGCAAAGGATATACACCAAAAGTAAAGACTTTGATTATACTAGTGACAACATCATGTGAATTCTCTTGCTCTTGGTGACTGTTTATAGCACACAGATGGTTTCCTCCTCTACCTGTCCCTGAAGTAGCTCCTCTAGGTGGATCTTTGTCTGGTAGAAGCACTGAAGAAGATTGGGCTCTATTGCCCTTACTACTATTACCCTGCATGTTCTTAGGGCACCTTCTCGTGAAGTGAACTGGTTGACCACACTTGAAGCAACCATTGGAGTCATCACGACATGCTCCTGGGTGTTTCCTACCACACTTAACACATACAGGAGTCCAATTACCTCCTTATGCCACACTACCTTGAGATTGTGCAGGTCTAGCTCTAAAGTTCTGAGAATTCTATTTCTTAAACTCACATTTGTTCCTTGGTGCAAATGTACTAGCATATGATAGAGTAGGTCCAATTGGCTTTTGTTGAAAAGATGACCGGTTTGCATTACCCTTCTGCTGCCCGAACTCATTACCTATTTTCTTAGGCTTCTTATTTTGGAACTCTTTTCTATATCTCAGCCTATCCTCCTCAACCTATTTCACATGGATCATAAGACTTGCTATGTTGATGTCTCTTATCAGCATATCTTTCTTTCCCTCCTACCTTGACAAGTGAGACAACCCAAATACAAATAGACTCATCCTGCTCCTCATGTCAACAACAATCTCTGGAGCATAGTGGGAAAGTTGAGAGAACTTGAGGCTATACTCATGCACACTCATGGATTCCTACTTCAAGTGAAGGAATTCTCTTACCTTCGCCTCCCTCAGTTCACGAGTAAAGAAACGCTCCAACAAGGCCTCTTCGAACACATCCCAACTCACAATTGGTACACCCTCATCTCTACTCTTCTTCCATTGGTCGTACCAGACTCTAGAAACAACCTTCAGTTGGTATGCAGCTAGTTCCACACACTCAATATCTACAAAATGCATCACCGAAAATACTTTCTCCAACTCTTCCACAAAGTTCTCTGGATCCTCAGTGACACTTAACCCGGTGAATTCTGGAGGATTCATCGTTAAGAACTAACGGATCCTGGATGTATCAGCCACATCCTGTCGATTTTCCTGTATTGACCATCTTAGTAGGTCACAACATGACTCAACATCTGGATAGCATCCTAGAATTCAACATTAGTGACCTCTCCTTGGGGTTTCACTTCTTGTGTATTAGGTACCCTTTGATATTGAAGATCAACATTCCTCTAAGAAGGACGACCTCAAAAATCTTTTCGTGGAGGTATGATTTAAAAGATACGCACAAACATGAATTAGAGAAAAACTTTTATAGAGTTGAACTCTATCACATGAACAGAGTATGAAAGAAGTGAGGCAGACCCTAAATATCATAGCCTTCTAATAATGGATGTGGCGTGCTTCACACCGATAACTAAGACTCTACAGACATGGCTTCATAGACACCCTAGGACTCTTGAACTTAGTGCTCTGATCCCAAGTTTGTCACACCGCAAGCCTACACCCTGAACACGGCCGGCACTCGAGAACTATTGTTGACCCCAAACGAACCCTTGGCCTAGCTCAACTCTCAGCGAAACTCTTACTCAATAATAAATGGACCAAAATGTAACTCAATTCATAACAACATCATTACTAAAAATCAGTTCAACTCAATAAAGTCTGAAATACTTAATAACATAACTATTCAACTCAAGTCTTATTACAAAGGAAATGGAAAAGACTCCTCAACTACTACTATCTATGAAGCCTATAATGCCAATGATGGAAGTCGAGACAAGGACCTTGACATCCTAACAAAACCAAAAATTGAATATGAATCCTCTGAAAGAAAGCAGGCTCACCAAAGTAACTCTAGAAATGCAAGTGATATCAACGGTGCGCATTAATGACTTTTAACTCCTATATTTGTATCATGAACGTTGCAGGCCAAATGACATCAGTACATGGAATGTACGAGCATGCAAGGGAAAACTCTAAAGCACAGACATAAACTTGAACTGATAAAAAAAAAAAATATACTCATCTCATCTCAACTCAACTCAACTCAAGGATACACAAGGATACTCAAATATACTCAAAGATACTTAAACTCAGAAATACTCAACTCAGTTCAATATAAAAACAACCACAAAGATGAATTATAAGGAAATCTTTTGAAAAGTAGATAATAACTCAATGTATTTAAAAATACAATAATAACTCTTTTACTCTTATTTAGGAGACTCTCTAACCGACAACCATCACTATGAGCTATGTAATGATACAACGTCTCGCCTATGCTGCCAAAACTATCCTATACCTTGTCGGAGTATAAGACATCCTAAACTAAGTGGATCTACTAAGCCATGCTTTAAAATCAGTAAGGAATCATCTTAAAAGTATGACCCTTTTTACCCATGTTGGCATACATAGATTTTGAGGACTTTGAATTGTCTGAACTCATCCCTATATCGGTGCTCAATATTACTCCCAAAAATAAAACTTATGCTCATATGTTTAAAAACATTTCCTCATGCTCAAACCTTGAGATTATTACTCAAAAGTTTCTCTTAAAAGAGATAGTGCTAAAAAGCTCCTCATGAACTCATTCGGAAATCAAGTTTCCTATCATTTTAAATGTAATACATTTACTCTTGGGAATTCTTATTTCCCATATATTCATTTTGAAAACTAAACTCAACTCTCCTCATCCTCATACTCAAGAGCTCAAGAATTAAACCAAAATTTAAAAGTTTGCAAAAGACTTCTCAAAATGACTCAAAAAAACTCTATCAAGCTTTACTCGTAACTCTATCTTGAATTTGAAAATGTCAATTCAAGAATTTTGATTTGGATATATGGATTTCTCAATGATTTGATGTAGTTTGAGTAGTTATAATCAGGAAGAGAGCAAGGATACCTTTTAAAAGAACTTAGATGGAACCAATGATTAAAAAGGAGTGGGGGCAGCTGCCCTGGCATATTATGTGGTGCGGGGCATGAGCCCCTGAACATCAGAATGCCATTTCTGGTGGACTTCAGGCACAACGCGCAGCCACCCTGGTGCATTTAGTGGCGCGTGTGCCACCCCTTCCCCGGATCGTTCCGATGAACTTTTCTTCTTGATTTTTGGCCCTAATTCACCTAGAACCTATTGATTTCTGTCAAGCTCTCTTACATTTGAATACCCAAAAATCTACTAAAAAACAACCCTCAAACTCATTACATTCACCTTAAGAACTCATCAAATCACATAATTAAAGATTTAAGAACAAAACTTAAAGAAATTCATCAAGAACCTCAATATATGGGTTGTCATGGACGAAATCAACTTAAGAAACTTATCATTGCCATGAGGGTGAACGAACCCATCACTATGAAAGCTTACACACCTCTATGGGATTGTATCCTTGGAGAAACCCCTCAACGATCGCAAGAATATAGAATGAACACTTGAACTTCTCCTTTTTCTCCTCTTAAAGTTCTCTCGAAACCCTAAGCATTTTTAAGAAGTGTGAAAACTAATATAAGTCATTTTAGACCCCTTAAATATTACTAAAAATGAGTTACACTAGTGGTGGTAAGGAAAAGACAAAAATACCCCTCTTAAATTCAGATGGATTTCCTTAACTGGACAGGTTGTACTCAAACAGTCTTATCTCCCTCATCCGAACTAAGAATTTAGCAAACTCGGCAGCATTGGGAAAAGGACTCATAGATATTTCATTTGATATCTCATGGTCCACCTAACTCATCTTGTGCTGAAAATGATAGTCGTAAGTTGACCCAAAACTCACAATTGAAGTCTAACTTGCCCAAAATTAAATTTAGCTCTTTCCAAGACTGAGGTGTTACAGTGTTTGGGTTCAAATGACATTTTTTATGTTTTTATTCTTGATTATGTGCATGATATTATGTTATGGATTTGGGTCGACTGATGATACCTATCAGTACATGTTGTTTATGCTAATACTATTCTTGCTCACTGGGCATAATCTTGTTACAAGAGTTAGTAATGTTTCCTAGGCGAAGATGATGATGATCTCAGACCACTTCTACTTATCTTTCCTTATGATAGGAGTTGTGTCTTATTTTGTTTTATAAATAGTACACTAAAAGTAACTCATGTACCTATTTAAATTAGTTCCTTGGGAGACTTTTTGGTTAATTGTAAAAATATGATTCCTACATTCGAGTTTTATGTTAATTTCAACGTATTAGAGTAGGTGCTCGCATGATCCGATGGGTTTCATCGTGACAGAGATATTAAGGAGAGAGAATAGGTGATTAAGGTTCCTCAATTTGTTCGGCGTGAACCATAAGGCATGAAATGTTCATGCTTGGAATGAGCATTGCCAAATGACACTCATTTACCACCAAGGAAAATATCCTCATAACATATTTATTCATCTTCGCCCTTGAATCTGCCACTAAGGTTGGATCATGCTTAGACAATTGCGTGAACTTAAGGCCATATTCTTTTATACTCATATCGCATTGGCGAAGGTTGATGAATTACTGCATCTTCCTCTCCCTCAATTCTAGTGGTAAAAACCTATCAAGGAAAGCTAACTTGAATGCTTCCCAATCAATCGCGTACTCTCTCACAGTTCTCTCCCCCTTCCACTGTTCATACCAAACCTGATCTACGTCCTTCAACTGGTAGGCGGCCAATTCTGCCTTCTTACGATTAGTTACTCCCATAGCATCAACCACCTTCAACACTTCATCTAGAAAGCCTTGTGGATCCTCATCCACTTTGGAGCCATAAAAGGTAGGGGGATTCATTCTGGTGAAATCTCTAATCCTCGAAGTGGTTGTGCTAGCATTCAGATTTAGTTAAACTCTTGCATCCCTTGTGAATTGATCCATCAAAGTCTGAGTCAGGGTCTGGAGAGCCGTCCTAATCTCCACATTCGTCACAGCCCCCACTTCATCAGGCACTTCAAGATTTAGAGGAGCTTCGGGAGGATTCCCTTTATTGACATTCTCCTCTTTCCCTCTCCTTGAATTACCTCTCCCAATATTCATTTCCTATAATCGTAAGAAAACGATTATAAATGAGATTATAGGGCTAAGATTTCAAGCACCAATAGAGAGTGATGCAAGAAGGGAAAAATTCCTAAACATCTTATAGCCTTTCACTCATAAGTGTGGCAAATTTCACACTCATGAACAAGTCTCTATCAGACGTGGTTTCACGAGACATCAATCCTAAATATTATTCCCAAAGTCTTCTGCTCTGATACCAAGTTTGTCACGACTCAAAGTTACCCCCTAGACATAACATGACGTAGTTGACCCTGAAAGGGGTCGCATACAAGCCCTTTGCATAATCATTCACATAATGTCATAAGAAATAATGTGGAAAATTATAACTTTTCTAAACAAAAGTCAAACTTCAAATTTCATATATAGAAAGTTATGGAAATACTAAACCTCTCTCATTAAAAACCATCTGCACATAAGAGTATGAAATTAGGGACTTAACCCTTTACATTAATGAAAGTCTTAACATAATAAAGTACGACTAAAACTAACACTGAAATAAACATCTGGTCCGTGAACTGGAGGACTCACCAAAACATAGGGAATAGTCGACCCGAGCTTTACTTTGAAGAAGAAAGTAATGAATCAACGTCCGGGACCTATACTCATAGTATGTAGAAAAGAACGGGTTAGCACAAATTTGTACTAAGCATGGAAACATGCATAAAAACATTTAAATATGCTAAATAGGACAATTTTCTTGGAAGTATGCATTTATCATGTTTGGAAAACCAATATGCATTTTCAAACATATAAGACAAACTATAGTCACAATACACTCATAACATAGTAATATTAATACCTTAGTAACCTCTAAGAACACTTGTGCAATGTATGGTTGGCATCCCATAATACCAACCTTACTAAGCATTCCTTGAAGCCACATATTCATTACCATAATCTTCAAGCTTACCATAAACCATAGTCATAAATGAGGAATTATACAAGTACATCAACTAAACATAAGGAAAGTCATCTATTCATATCTTATCATACCAAAAGAAAATCATTTCACAACATCCTAATAAGTCTACTTGTGAAATATAAAAGTGAAGTCCCTTACCCCAACTCCTACCAAGTAAACCCATTAAGAACGCATAGTATAGTTCCTATCATATTCATTATCCTATTATTATTAGGGAATATTAGCCATAACCGACATAGACCATGAGATCTAGATGGAATCCGGTGTCATGTTACACCACACCAAAAGAAGGCGTTCATACTTGCCGAAGGTAGAACTAATCATATTTAGCTGCTAAGTGGATTCACTACCTAAGTCCTATATTTGGCACATAGTTATGGGATAGAGAGATAGCTACTAGAAATCCAACCTAATGCATTAGTGGAAGAGCTTCCATCTCATGAGTTTACTATAGATGACCCAACCTATTGCATTAGTAGAGAAGCCTTTTCTTCATTATCCAAATCCACTCGGTACTAAGCATTATTTCCCAATTATACGTAATTAGTATGGAATTACATCTGCATGTATGAAGGCATGCTTTACCTTTCGTTCAATATAACTCACTAAATAGCTCGTAGAATCATTTAAGTGAGAACTACCTTTCACCTTAGAATCATCATTTTAGGGTGAGTAACTTTCACCTCATTATTCATAGTGTTTTCATGAGAACTAGCCCTTCAATAAACACAGCAACATCAACATCATCCTAGACAATTTATACATAAACATGTGTAAGGATAGGGGAAATTAGTCATCCAACATAACCTCAATTCACACAATAATCATAGGATTCTTACCTTTCAAATGAGTTCATAACTTCATCAATAACTATCAACAATCATGTACAATCATTCACAATTTATCCCTTACAAGGTCATGGACCAAGTCTCACACTTACATATAGAATATACTATCATTAACATCAATAAGGCAAGGTTTCATAACCAATTAACATAACCACAATACATAGTAGAAATCACCTTGCATTAATGTAACACCCCAACTTTTCAAAACGTCTAAATTAACATGTATATTCATGGAAAGACAAGAAGGGTGATTAATAAATTAAAAATTATGTGTTATGTGATATTTTAAGGGTTCAAGTGTTGTATCTCAAGTTTTGAAGTTAGGTAAGTGGCAAAATAAAAGTTGACAAAAGTTACCATAAATTCCTTTTTAAAGATTTGTCTGAAATTTGAGTCAAATGTGTTGGAAGTTTTCTCCCAATATATTAAGAGTTATGGTCCCTGCAAGCTACTAAATCGAAGTTCTATGAGTCTAGTTTCCAACGCATCAAACCGTTCGTTCATACGACTTCAGAATAGAGAGATATTCACATTTTTGTGGGACTGCATAAGCAGGCACGCGAGGTGGGACCCTAAGTCGGTGGAATGTTACATATATCTTATCCTTCGACCTTTTTCCCCATTTTTAAGCTAAAAACCAGAGAAATTAGAGAAACCCATTTCTAGGATCAAGTGAAATATAGATTTTCTCAACTCAAGTCCTTGACGAAAGATGCTCTACGCATTGGGCTCATCACCGTGGTATAATTTGTTTTATCGATTGCGTAGCATATCACATTTTAGTGTTGAGAAAGCAAGGATTTGAATATATTTGAAGTTTTTGAGGCGAATTACGAACCTAATATCAAGGTAAGAGCCTTCTTTCATCGACTATAGCTTTTATAAGAAGCGAACATCAATTTGTGAAGGAAATACATATCTTTTATCATATCGTCATGGTATCTTTTATTTTTGTGTGTTGATTATGGTTCTACCTTGTTGTACTATCGAGGGAGTTATGAGTTAAAGTCGTTAGGCCACGTGAATTAAATGAAAAAGGTATGTTAAGGCTATTCTCTTCCTGTGGCATGTTTCCTTAAAGCTTAGGAGCAATGTACTTGAGTTGTTATCGTTGTTATACTTATAGCCATTATTGTTGATTGTTGGCTGCTCAAGTGCGTATAATCCTCTCTTATCGAGATTCTTATTCAGTAGTAGCATTCTTATGTTGGACACAACTTAAAGGCTATTTGTATAGGTTGCTTACAACTAAATTGCTCGATTTGAGCTGTTGGATTGTTATTGTTGCCTTTGGGCTATTGTGGTTAGCTGCAGGAATGTGATCTATGCCTAGAAGGGTTATGTTCTGCGTACAGGGCTATATGGATGCCTAAAAGGGGTATGAGTTGCCTACAGGATTATATTGATTCCTAGAGGGCTATGAGTTGTGTACCGGGATATATTTGACGCCTAAGAAGGATATGTGCTTCCTACAGGGCCATATTGTTGCCTAAGAGGGCTATGAGTTGTCTATAAGCTATGTTGATGCCTAAGAAAGCTATGTGACTGCCTGCGGGGCTAGGGAACTACCGATAGGGGTATACAGGTTGTTTGGCACCTTTCGGGCTTATGCGGGCTTGAGTAGGTGGTCTTGTGTGCTGTTTGTACCTGCCTAGCTTTTGGGGGCTTGGTTAGGTTGTGGTTTTATTATTTTGGATAAGTTTAGATTTAGGAGCAGGTCAGTACAGTTATCTTATCCTTGATTTATTTATGAAATTAGTACAGTATATCAGGATATCTCATCATAGTCTATTGCCTTTCATACTCTGTACATTATTTTGTACTGATGCCCCACTGCCTTGGGGGCGCTGCATTCATGCATGTAGGTTTGTATAGACGACCGAGTAGACCTCCTCAGCAGCAAGATTAACTTTTATCCAGTTGGTTAGCCCCTTTCCTCAGGAGCTACTAGTGTTGGGAGGTTTGTTACGTTTTGTTGTATATATTCTCATGGGTAGGATGGGGCCCTGTCCCACACAGCTTTACTACTCTTAGAGCCTTGGAGACTAGTGTGTGGGGTTTATAGCTACGTTATGGCCACACTGGCCTATCTTGTTGGTTTGCGGAATCTTGTGAGCTGTTTGATGTATTGTATTGATATATACCTACTTTTAGTTTAGGTATAGATATCATGGTGGCTTCGACGGCCCAATCAGGACTTCTGTGCTAATTGGCCATTTATTTATATTATTTCCTGGGAGTAGTTGTTTCTTTTATAGATCAGTTGACAGGGGCCTTGCCGGCCGAGGGCTTAATTATAAGCCGAGATATACTAATTTTTATTTGAGGGCTTAATTTTAAGCCGAGATATACTAATTTTTTTTCTTGACTGTTTGTGGTTGCCATGCACTAGTAGCAAATGGTTCAGCAGGGTCGGCTCGAGCCTGAGTTCTGGCATTAAGAGCCAGTTGCGCCGTTGAATCTGGGGCGTGACAAACTTGGTATCAAAGCAATGTCGTATCCTAGGGAGTCTGCAAGCCATGTCTAGTAGAGTCTTGTTTATGAATGTGTTGTGCACCACATTCGATAAGCAAGAAGCTATCGGGCATGTTAGAATGACTATCCTTCTTTTGCTTACCTCGTGCTATAGAGCGGTCTCTGAAGGGCTGAGGTTTCCGGCTGATAATTGATACTTGTATACATATAGAGATGACTGACACTAGACAGACCACAACTATCCAAGGGCTAGATAGAACTGCAAGTGAGGGTACCACAGGTCGAGGTAGCCCATTGTGAGACCCAATGGGAGACATCTTCTCAGCCCCCTATAGCTTTTCCACAGTTTCAGGAGCCTGCGAGGGCTACAGGACTTCCAGATCCACCAGCAGTACCACCTCTAGTTCCTCCTATTCCATCTGATCAGGATTTCAAGAGTGTAGTATATATGTTACCGCAATTAGTAGTTGCACAATGCTAACCAGTTGTGCCATATATTGCCAGACCTTCTGAAGGGCCCGAAAGATTGAGAGTTCGTGAAATTCTTGCCTTGAATCTTCCACAGTTTACAAGGATAGATTGCAGAGAAGACCCTCAACACTTTGTTGATCAGCTTCATAGGATCTTCAGAGTCATGCATGCCTCAGCGACTGAGTCTGTTGAGTTAGCAGCATTTCGATTACGTGATGTTGCAGTATTGTGGTATGAAAGTTAGGAGAGATCTACAGATAAAGATACATCTCTACCCACTTGGGATTACTTTGTAGAATCTTTCATAGATAACTATTTGCCTTGAGAGATTTGGGATGGCCGGGTGGAGCAGTTTCTGAACCACCGACAAGGTGGCAGGAGTGTTTCAGAGTATGGGCTGAGATTGATTCATTGTCTAGATATGCACCAGCATTTATTGATACGATGCATGATAGGGCGCGTAGATTTGTGGGAGGGCTTGACTCATACTATATCGAGGCTTGTTCTACCACTGCGCTAAATGATAATACAAATATCTCGCGAATTCAGGCCTTCGCACATGGCATAGAGGATTGCCGACATCAATAGTATAGGAGTGAGAGGGTCGAGAGAAAGAGAGAGATAGAAGAGGGCTAGGCCCGCTGGTTCATAGGGAGATTTTCAGGGTGGTCCTAGACCCCGATATTTTATTAGGCCACCTAGACCTCCACCACAGCAGTTCCAGGGTAGTAGACTTGATCATCAGGAATAGTCAGGCTCAGGTGAGGGTTTACGAGCATCAATCTTGCAGCAACAAAGGGATTTAGGCCAGGCTAGGACATCCCCGCCACGTTGCATTACTTGCGGTAGGATGCATTTCGGGAGGTGCAGACAGGGTTCCACAAGTTGTTATTCTTGTGGACAGGAGGGACATGGGTGGAGAAACTGCCCTACTATAGGTCAGGGTGGTACAGGTCAGTCGACCAGGTCAGCAATAGGTTCCTCCTCATTAGCATAGTCTGCAGGGCGTGAACCCCATACTTCAGCATGTAGGGATAGAGGCAGAGGCAGAGAGGGAGCATCTAGTTTTGGTAGTGGACGGAACCGTACAATTCATTAACCAACTGACAAGACTCACAGTCATCACTAGATGTTGCGACAGGTACATTGATTGTTTGCTCCCATTGTGTTTATGCTTTGATAGATCCTGGATCTACTTTGTCTTATGTTACTCCATTTATTGCGGGGAGGTTATGTGTAGTAGCAGAGTCATTAGATCGACCCTTTATTGTATCTACACCAGTTGGAGAGTCTACTATTGCCAGGAGAGTCTATCGAGGTTGCACGATAGAAATTATCGACCGTCAAACCTCTGTAGACCTGGTAGAATTAGCGATGGTTGATTTTGACGTCATTATGGGTATGGACTGATTAGCATCTTGTTATGCTAATGTTGAATGCCGGACAAAGATTGTTAGATTCCATTTTCCAAGAGAGGCAGTTTTGGAATGGAAAGGAAATACAGCAACGCCGAAAGGTAGGTTTATTTCATATCTTAAGGTGAGAAGGATGATTACCAAAGGTTGTATTTATCATCTTGTTCGCGTTCATAATATAGATACAGAACCACCAACTCTTTAGTCTATTCCAATAGTTAATGAGTTTCTAGATGTATTTCCAGACGAACTCCCTGGTATCCCTCCAGAATGAGAAATTGATTTTGCTATCGATGTGCTAGCAGGTACACAACCCATATCTATCCCTCCTTATAGAATGGCTCCTGATGAGCTGAAGGAGTGGAAGGATTAGCTGAAAGATTCGCTTGATAAAGGCTTTATCAGGCTAAGTACTTCACCATGGGGTGCACCAGTATTATTTGTGAGAAAGAAAGATAGCTCACTGAGGATGTGTATGGATTACCGACAGTTGAATAAGGCAACTATAAAGAATAAGTATCCCCTTCCAAGGATAGATGACTTGTTTGATCAATTACAAGGTGCTAAGTGTTTCTCAAAGATTGATTTAAGATCAGGGTACCACCAGATATGAGTTCGGGAGAAAGACGTTCCAAAGACAACTTTTAGAACTAGATATGGAAACTTTGAGTTCTTGGTAATGTCTTTTGGATTAACTAATGACCCAGCAGTGTTCATGGACCTGATGAATAGTATATTCAATCCGTATCTAGACTTGTTTGTGATTGTATTTATTGATGATGTTTTGGTGTATTAACGTTCAAAATATGAGCATGAAAATCATCTACGAGAAGTCCTTCAGGTTCTTCGAGAACGAGAACTTTATGCAAAGTTTTCTAAGTGTGAGTTCTGCTTAGACTCTGTATCTTTCTTAGGCCATATTGTATCAGATGTAGGCGTTGCGGTTGATACACAAAATATTGAGGCCGTAAAGACTTGGCCCAGACCCATGACTCCGACTGAGGTTCATAGTTTCTTAGGATTTGCTGGGTACTACAGAAGGTTTGTAGAGGGATTTTCTTCAATTTCAGGCCCATTAACAAAGCTGACTCAAAAAACAGCTAATTTCCAGTGGACTGAGGCTTGCGAGCATAGTTTCCAGGAGCTTTAGGACACGTTGACATCAACACCAGTTCTTGCATTGCCAGACGATTTAGAAGGCTATGCAGTGTATTGTGATGCTTCTGGTGTTGGGTTAGGATGTTTTCTATTGCAACATGGTAAGGTTATCGCATATACTTCAAGGCAATTGAGAAAACATGAGAAGAACTATCCGACCCACGACTTAGAGTTGGCTGTAGTTCTGCATGCACTAAAGATCTGGAGACACTATTTGTATGGCGTTCATGTTGACATTTTCACAGATCATAAAAGCCTTCAATATATCATTAGACAGAAGGAGTTAAATTTGCGACAATGTCGATGGCTTGAGTTACTGAAAGACTACGACATGGATATTTTATATCATCTAGGAAAGGCGAATGTGGTAGCTGATGCCCTCAGTCGAAGATCTATGGGTAGTTTATCATATTTAGATGTTGAGAAGCGTGAGCTAGCATGGGCGCTACATCAGTTAACTAGCTTGGGAGTTAGATTATTAGAGGCAGAAGACAGTAGGGTAATAATTCAGGACACAGTCGTATCATCTCTAGTTGTACAAGTAAAGTCACGGCAACAAGAGGATCTTAGCTTAGAGAAGCTTAGAGCCAAGTCTCAGGATCCACAGTCTTTAGCCTCTGATATAGCAGAAGATGGAGTCCTCAGATATAGTAAACGATTGTGTGTTCCAAATGTTGCAGGGATTCAACATCGAATTATGGAAGAGACACATCATTCCCGTTATTCTATTCACCCTGGTTCGACGAAGATGTACCATGATATTAAGGAGATATATTGGTGTCATGGAATGAAGAAGGATGTTGCTGAGTTTGTGGCACAGCGTCCTAACTGCCAACAGGTGAAGGTCGAGCACCAAAAGCCCGCTGGGCTAGTTCAGAAGTTAGCCATTCCTTTGTGGAAGTGGGAAGCAATTAATTTGGATTTTATTACAGGGTTACCTCGATCGCGTCACAAGTTTGACTCTATTTGAGTAATTGTTGATAAACTAACAAAATCAATCCATTTCTTACTAGTCAGGGCTACTTTTACTGCCAAAGACTATGCAGGGCTCTATATCAGGCAGATTGTTAGGCTACACGGTGTCCCAATATCCATTTTCTCTAATAGAGGAGCACAATTCACCGCCAACTTCTGGAAGTCCTTCCATAAAGGACTGGGGCCACAGGTTAATATTAGTATTGCCTTTCACCCTCAGATAGATGGCCAAGCTGAGCGCACAATTTTGACACTCGAAGATATGTTACGGGCGTGCGCGCTAAACTTCAAGGGGAGTTGGGATATCCACTTACCTCTTATAGAGTTCGCATATAATAATAGTTATCATTCCAGCATCGGGATGGCACATTATGAGGCTTTGTATGGGAGAAAATGTAGATCCCCCATTAGATGGTTCGAGGTAGGTGAGTCAGGGTTGATTGGACCCGACTTAGTGCAGCAGACAGTGGAGCAGGTCAAGCTCATACGGGAGAGGTTGCTAACAACTCAAAATTGATAGAAGTCATACTCAGATGTGCGACAAAGGGACTTAGCATTTTATATCGATGACTGGGTATTCTTAAAAGTCTTACCTATGAATGGTGTTATGTGATTTGGCAAAAAGGGAAAGCTTAGTCCAAGATTCATTGGGCCATACCAGATCTTTCGAAAGGTAGGACGAGTGGCTTATGAGTTAGAATTGCTTTTGGGGATAAAATCTGTTCATCCAGTTTACCATGTATCAATGCTACTGAAGTGTGTAGGAGACCCTTCTCGAGTTGTCCCAATTGAGGACGTTCAAATCACAAAAAAGTTGTCCAACGAGGAAACTCCAGTTGCTATATTAGATCGGCAGGTCCGTAAATTGAGGACCAAAGAGGTTGCTTCAGTTAAAGTATTGTGGAGGAATAAAAATAGAGAAGAGGTGACCTAGGAAGCTGAGGATGGCATGAGGTCCAAATATCCTCACTTGTTTCATACCCAGGGTGATGTCATATCAGTTTATATTAGGGAAGCAAGGTAAGATACCTATATATATACTATTGCTTATTATTATTATTGTGGTTGTCGTTGTATATTTGCTCACACTGTTGTGGTGGAGCTATAACGCTTAGCTATTTATGTTGTCATGTGAGACACCTAGGTTAGAAATTTTGCATTTCAGGTTCCTGGATATTGACATTTACAAAGGATACACTACCTAAATTTTGGCAACTCCTAAGGACTAAATAGCATGACTCGAGGACGAATGTTTCTAAGACGGGAAGGATGTAACACCCCGACTTTTCAAAACGTCCAATTAACATGTATCTTCGTGGAAAGACAAGGAGCGTGATTAATAAATTAAAAATGATTTGTTATGTGCTATTTTAAGGGATCAAGTGTTGTATCTCAAGTTTTGAAGTTAGGTAAGTGGCAAAATAAAAGTTGGCGAAAGTTATCGTAAATTCCTTTTTAAAGATTTGTCTGAAATTTGAGTCAAATGTCTCGAACGTTTTCTCCCAATATATTAAGAGTTATGGTCCCCTCTAGCTATGAAATCGAAGGCATACGAGTCTAGTTTCCAACGCATCAAACCGTTCGTTCACACGACTTCAAAATAGAGAGATATTCTCATTTTTGTGGGACTGCACAAGCAGGAATGTGAGGTGGGGTCCTAAGTCGGTGGAATGTTACATATATATTCTCCTTCAACCTTTTTCCCCATTTTTAAGCTAAAAACCAGAGAAATTAGAGAAACCCATTTATAGGATCAAGTGAAATATAGATTTTTTCAACTTAAGTCCTTGACGAAAGTTGTTCTACGCGTTGGGCTCATTATCATGGTATAATTTGTTTTATTGATTGCGTAGCATATCGCACTTTAGTGTTGGGATAGCAAGGGTTTGAATATATTTGAAGGTTTTGAGGTGAATTACAAACCTAAGATCGAGGTAAGAGCCTTCTTTCATCGACTATAGCTTTTATAAGAAGCAAACATCAATTTATGATTCAAATATCTATCTTTTATCATATTGTCATGGTATCTTCTATTTTTGTGTGTTCATTATGGTTCTACCTTGTTGTAGTATCGAGGGAGTTATGAGTTAAAGTCGTTAGGCCACGTGAATTAAATGAAAAAGGTATGTTAAGGCTATTCTCTTCCTATGGCATGTTTCCTTAAAGCTTAGGAGCAATGTAATTGAGTTGTTATCATTGTTATACTTGTAGCCATTATTGTTGATTGTTGGCTACTCGAGAGCGTATAATCCTCTCTTATCGAGATTCTTATTCAGTAGTAGCATTCTTATGTTGGACACGACTTAAAGGCTATTTGTATAGGTTGCTTACAACTAAATTGTTCGATTTGAGCTGTTGGATTGTTATCGTTGCCTTTGGGCTATTGTGGTTAGCTGCAGGAATGTGATCTATGCCTAGAAGGGTTATGTTCTTCCTAAAGGGCTATATGAATACCTAAAAGGGCTATGAGTTACCTACAGGGATATATTAATGCCTAGAAGAGCTATGATTTGCGTACAGGTATATATATTGACGCTTAAGAAGGCTATGTGTTTCCTACAGGGCCATGGTGTTGCCTAAGAGGTCTATGAGTTGTCTATAAGCTATGTTGATGCCTAAGAGGGCTATGTGACTGCCTGCAAGGTGAGAGGACTACCGATAGGGGTATATAGGTTGTTTGGCACCTTTCGGGCTTATGCGGGCTTGAGTAGGTGGTCTTGTGTGCTGTTTGTACTTGCCTAGCTTTTGGGGGCTTGGTTAGGTTGTGGTTTTATTATTTTTGATAAGTTTAGATTTAGGAGCAGGTCAGTACAGTTATCTTATCCTTGATTTATTTATGAGATTATTCTAGTATATCAGGATATCTCATCATAGTTTATTGCCTTTCATACTCTGTACATTATTTTATACTGACGCCTCATTGCCTTAGGGGCACTGCATTCATGCATGTAGGTTCGGACAGACGACCGAGTAGACCTCCTCAGCAGCAAGATTGAATTTTATTCGGTTGGTCAGCCCCTTTCCTCCGGAGCTACTAGTGTTGGGAGGTTTGTTACCTTTTGTTGTATATATTATCATGGGTAGGTTGGGGCCCTGTCCCACCAATCTTTACTACTCTTAGAGGCTTGCAGACTAGTGTGTGGGGTTTATAGCTACGTTATGGCCACGCTGACCTATGTTGTTGGTTTGCGGAAGCTTGTGAGCTGTTTGATGTATTGTATTGATATATATATACCTGATTTTAGTTTTGGTATAGATATCATGGTGGCCTCGACGGCCCAATCAGGACTTTTATGCTAATTGACCATTTATTTATATGATTTCCTGGGAGTAGTTTTTTCTTTTATAGATCAGTTGACAGGGGCCTTGCCGGCTGAGGGCTTAATTTTAAGCCGAGATATACTAATTTATTTTCTTGACTATTTGTGGCTGCCATGCGCTAGTAGCAAATGGTTCAGCAGGGTCGGCTCGAGCCCGAGTTCTGGCATTTGGAGCCAGCTGCGCCCTTGAATCTGGGGCGTGACAATCAATACCTTAATTGAAATTCATGAAATTGGGGTCATCTGGTAGTTCATGGATTCATGGAACATTTTGCAAAAAAATCACTATTAAAATGTCAGATCATCCATAATATGGATCAAATAACATAATGAAAGCATGTTTAGGAAGAACCCATGACTAGAATGAAAACCCTAGTGTTTGAACAATAAAACCCATTTTCGAAATTGAGTTGAGAGGGCTTCATGGAGGAAAATATTCCATGATTCAAGATTCCCATACATTGATTGATGTTTTCCCACAAAATTTGAGTGAAAATCTTGGACCTTGTACCCTAATCTTGAACTTCTTTTATGTTCTTCAATGGAGTTTAGAGAGAGAAAGTTCTTTGGGGGATGTGGGTTTGATTTAATTGTCAGTTATGAGAGTTAAAAGACTTGTTTAATACTTAAAAATACTTTAATAAACTTAAAACAACTAAATACAACCGTCCCTACCCTTAGACAAATGAAATAGTAATTTACCAAAACACCCCCTCTAAGGCCGAAACAGGACAGCTTGCCCAGGCAGGATCCACGAACCCCAAACCATAGAGCATGGATGGGTCCACAGACCGTCCTGGCTTTTCGTGGTTTAGTTCAAAGAAGGGTTGTTCTAGGTCTTGGTGAGGAAATGAAGTCTCAACTCACGGGACCTTTCCTTGGAGCGTGAGCTGGTCCATGGACCATACTGCACGTTTGCGGAATGTGGCTGGAACGTAGAGTTTTGGGGTACCTTTGAGGAGGCTAAGGCTGGAATCATGACTCCCATCTACGGGGCGTGAGTTAGTCCACGCCTCGTGGTCCTCATTTCGTGAATGATGCTTCTTTTGTCAACTTTTAGAGCAGCCCCTTGGCTCTCATCAAGGGCCCTTGGGGGGGGGGGGTCCTTGTAGGAGCCTTACCCTGACGTATAGGCTCTACAACCTTAGTATCAAGGTAGGGAACCTATTTTACGACTCGAATCTTTACGTTAATTCTCTAACTTCCTTGGACCTCAACATTAGCTCACATGCTTAGGCTCTAGCTTAACCTAACATTTTCCGGAGTGTTACACATCTTTTTATATATTTATTAGAAATAATAACTCCATGTGAGAGAAGGAGAGAAGAAGAGCATGTTCTATTCAGTAGAAATATTATTGCATCTAATTAACTAAGAACACATTCACAAATATGATTAAAAATATTCTTAAATAATGGACTTTTATGTAATTATTTGAAGGCTTATGTAAGATTAATATATGTGATATGCATATATGTATAATTAGGTAGTTTTTTCATATATACCACACAAATCTTGAATCTTAAATATTTTTATGATTGTACTCCCTCTATTTAAAAAAGAATGACCTAGTTTGACTTGACACAAAATTTAAGAAAATAAAGAAGATTTTTTAATTTTATAGTTCTAAATCAAAGATATATTAAATGTGCCAAAATTACTTTTTAATCTTATGAACTTAAATATACATGTGGAAATCTAAAATAAAAATAGTTTCATAAAAGAAAAAAAGTCATCTTTCTAAAACGAACTATAACAAAATGATAGTTTATCATTTTTTTAAAACAAACTAAAAAGGAATATAATCATTTTTATTTTAAAATAGTGTGCATTTTGGAGATTTTGACTCTTTTTTGGTGTGACTCTATAACACCTCGGTCTTAGAAAGAGATAAATTTAGAAAGAGCAAAACTAGAAATACCTAAATTGAGAATTAGGCAAGTTGGTCTTCAATTTGTGAGTTATGGGTCAACTTCAAACAACCAAAACTTTTAGATCAGGATGAGTTAGGTGACTTATGAGGTATGAAATGAATGATTTTTGAATCCTCTTACCAATGCCACCAAGTTTGCTAAATTCTGAATTTGGATGAGGGAGATATGCCTGTTTAAGTACAACCTGTCCAGTTAAGGAAAGTAATCTATTTTAAGGAGGGTCTTTTCCATACCCCACTAGTCTATAACATTTCTCCTGCCTAATTAAAGGGGTCTAATCAGATTTAGTTAATTGGGATTCCTTCTTAATCATTCAAGAAACTAGGGCAAAGTTCAAGAGGAGAAAAGGGTAGAAAGTTCAAGTGTTCTTCAAATTTGAGGATTTTCGTCAAGGATTCGATTCCTTTAAGGTATGTAAGCTTTCATAGTGTTGATATTTTTCTCCCTCACGCCAATCATGTAAACTTTCATCCACTAATTCATTTTAAAGTTGATTGATTGAGATTATTCATGTATTCTTGAGGTTTAGCTTCACTCTTTATTAATGGAGTCTTGTTGAGTTCTAGAGGTGAGGGCTTTGCGAATGAGTGGTATTCTTGCTGAATTTTGTGTGGGTTTCATTGACAACGTTTTGGGTTATGAGAATTTGTGAATTTTGACCAGAGATTTGCAGTGGGCATGAGTTGAATCAAGTTTGGGAGAGGAAGAAAATATCGGGTAAATAATTGTGTCCACGTCTGCGTCTCGGAGGTGCCTCAGATTTACAACACCCAGTCGACCAAATATTTAATCCTTCTCTGTGTCACACCTATGCTCTCCAATTTTTTGTCTTCACTCGTTTCATTTTATCAACCATCCAAACTCCATTAATTATTGAGAGATTCTATTTATCCAAATCATAATTCTTGAATTCTCTTTTCAAATTCAAGATAGAGTTAAGAGTAAAGTTCGAGGGAGTTCTTTTGAGTCATTTGGAGAAGTCTTTTGCAAACCTTTAAAATTGTTTTAAGACTTGAGGACTTGAGTATGAGGATGAGGAGAGTTGAGTTTCATTTTTCCAAAATAAATGTAAGAGAACTAAGTATTTCCAAGAGTAAATGTTTCACGTTTAAAATGAGGAGGAAACCTTGATTTCCAAATGAGTTCATGAGGAGTTTTTGAGTATAATCTCTTCTAAGAGAACCTTTTGAGCAATAATCTCAAAGTTTGATGATGAGGAAATGGTTTTAAACATACGAACATGATTTATATTATTGGGAGCAGTATTTAGGACCGATATAGGGACGAGTTTAGACAACTCAAACTCCTCATAAACCATGTATGCCAACGTTGGTAAAAGGGTCATACTTTTTAGATGATTCCTTATTGCTTTTAAAGCATAGATTAGTGGATCCACTTAGTTGAGGATGTTTTCTACTCCGACAAGGTATAAGAGAGTTTTGGCAGCGTGGGTGAGACATTGTATGATCACATAAATCACAGTGATAGCTGTCGGTTAGAGAATCTTTGAAAAGAGAGTAAAAGGGCTTTAATGTATTTTTAAGTACATTGAGTTATTATCTACTGTTTTAAAAGCTTTCTATATAATGTATCTATATTGTTGCTTTTATATTGAACTAAGTTGAGTATCTTGAGTATATCCGATTATCCTTGAGTTGAGATGATGTGAGTATGCTCTTTCTTTTATCAGTTCAAGCT
The DNA here is from genome assembly GCA_029007595.1 of Solanum commersonii. Classification (NCBI taxonomy): domain Eukaryota; kingdom Viridiplantae; phylum Streptophyta; class Magnoliopsida; order Solanales; family Solanaceae; genus Solanum; species Solanum commersonii. The sequence goes on from JAJTWQ010000007.1 coordinate 2,101,179, forward strand.
TATATCTATGTTTTAGAGTTCCCCTCGCATGCTCATAAAATCCATTTAATGACACCATTTGTCCTGCATCTTTCATGATGTAGATATAGGTAACAAAGGTAATCAACATGTGCTCCGTTGATCAAGTCGAGTTTAAGAGTCTGCTTAGTGAGCCTCCTTGCTTCCAGAGTATTCCCATTTAACTTTTAGTTTTGTTTTTTTACAATGTCGTGGGTCTTGTACCGGCGTCCATCAGAGTTATTAGAGGCTTCGTAGACAGTAGATTTTTGAGAAGTCTGTTTCATTTTTAGTTGTTGATCTTCTAGACTTGAGTTGCCTCTTTTGGCAAGTTAAATATTTCTTAAATATTCTGAGTTATGTATTTGAGACATTTTAGTTAAATCTTTTCTTTTGAGTTCATCTAATGTTGAGTGAATCTTCCACTGAGTTCATCTTTTCTTTTGAGTTCATCTAATGTTGAATAAATCTTCCGCTGAGAGTTGAGCCGTGCCAAGGGTTCCCTTAGGGACAACAATGGTTGTCGAGTGCTAGTTACACCCTGGATGTAAGCTCAGGCAGTGAAAAACATGGTATCAGAGCACAAAGTTCAAATCCTAGGGTGTCTATGAGGCTATGTCTGTAAAGTCTTAGTTATCGGTGTGAAGCGCGCCACATTTATAATTAGGAGGCTACGACATGTAAGAACTATCTCACTTCTTTCATACTCTTTTTATGCGATAGAGTTCAACTCTATAAAAGTTTCTTTCTAATGCGTGCTTGTGCAAATTTTTTAGATCATACCTCCTTGAAGAGCTGTTTGAGGTCATCCTACTCGGAGGAATGTTGATCCTCAGGATCAAGGGGTCTCAAATGCACTAGAAGTACGACCCCAACGAGAGGTCACTAATGTTGAGTTCCGAGATGCTATCCAGATGTTGAGTCAAGTTGTGACCAACCATGTTGGGCAGCAAAGAGGGAATTGAGAGGATGTGGCTAATATATCCAAGATTTGTGAGTTCTTAAGGATGAATCCTCAAGACTTCATCGGTTCAAGTGTCACTGAGGATTCGGAAAACATTATGGAACAGTTGTAGAAAGTATTTGAGGTGATGCATGTTGCAGATGTTGAGTGTGTAGAACTACTTGCAAACCAACCGAAGGGTGTTGCTAAAGTCTGTTACGACCAATAGAAGAAGAGTAGAGCTGAGGGTGCACCAATTGTGAGTTGGGTTGTGTTCGAAGAGGCCTTCTTGGGGTATTTCTTTCCCCATGAGTTGAGGGAGGTGAAGGTAAGAGAATTCCTGAACTTGAAGTAGGAATCCATAAGTGTGCATGAGTATAACCTCAAGTTCAGTCAACTGTCCCGCTATGATCCGAAGATGGTTGCTGACATGAAGAGTAGGTTGGGTTTATTTGTATTTGGGTTGTCTCGCTTGTCAAGTAAGGAGGGAAAGACAACAATGCTGATAGGAGACATGGACATAGCAATGCTTATTATCCACGTGCAACAAGTTGAGGAGGATAAGGACAGAGATAGAGATGAGTTCTGGAATAAGAAGGTCAAGACAACAAGTAATGAGTACGGGCAGTAGAAGAGTAATGTGAACCGGTCATTTTTTCAACAAAATCCAACTAGATATGCTCCATCATATGCTAGTGCACCTGTACCAATGAACAGAGGTGAGTTTATGAATTAGAATTCTCAGAACTTTAGAGCTAGACATGTACAATCTCAAGGTAGTGTTGCACAATGAGGTAATTGGCCTCCTGCATCTGCTAAGTGTGGTCGAACCACCCAGGGGTGTGTCATGATGTGTCCCCTAGTTCCGACAAGTGTGATCAAGCAGGCCACTTCAATGAGAGTGTGTCCTAAGAACATGCAGGGTAATGGTAATTGAATGGAATACAGCCCAATCTTCTTCAGTGGCTCCGCCAAACAGAGCTACACCTAGAGGAGCTACTTTAGGAACAGGTGGAAGAGAAAACCGTCTGTATGCTATCACTAGTTGCCAAGAGCAAGAGAATTCGCCTGATGTTGTGCCACAACCCAAGGTACCCCTTAGGTGTAACATGGCGTATAGGACCCCGGGAGGCCCCATACAAGCCACCGAGCATTAATAACATAGGAAATAGAAAAAAAGATATAAAGAACAACATTTCAAGTTCAAATGTTTTATAAGAGTAAAGCAGAAGTATAAACACTTGTCTCATTAGCCATCTAGAACATAAGAATGAAATTTGGGCCTAGCCTATACATCATGTCCAAAATTGAAAGTAAGGAAGAAAACTGAAAATAATGAAAATCCAGTCCTCGAACAATGAGGACTCACAAAAGCTCGAAATCTCTCAAATCAACCTGTAGCAGCAAAACAAAGGACTATGACTGTCTAACCCTATATTTTTGGAAATAAAGGCAAGAGTATGCGTTAGTACAAAAATATTTATCAAGTGTAGACATTCAGATAAATATTTAAATCATGCTAAAATAGAACATTTTCATGAGCATGCACTGATCAAGCTAAAACATGAAACTTGAGAGTAAGAAAGCATAAGTCATAAAACATGATCAATTAAAGTTCACATAATCTGAAAACATACTTACGCTGCTTATTGAAGTAACCTTGGTTCAGTATAACTTTATTTGTTTGTGGGAAGTAACCTTAACTAACATACAAGACCATGAGTGCTAGAAACATGGAATACGGTGTCTTCCACACCAGAAAGAGTTGTCCTACTTGTGAAGGTAAGGACCATGAACTTCTAGCTATTGTGGATTGACTAGAAAATGTCTATCTAGACAATCCTATGTTGGTACATAGTTTTTGGGACTTGAGTAATTGCCACTTGTCTACTCGTTTCTAAGCTTAACTTCCATGGAATAGTTCTTAATCCTATTCATCTTAGCTCATAAAGGAACATAGGTAATCGCCTCTTATCCTTACATTATAAGACATGGGTAATCACTTCTTGTCATTCAATTTGAGAGCATGAGTAATTGTCTCTTGCCTCATAATTTACATAACTCCTTAATCATTGGTTCATTTTAGGTGAGTAGACCTTTAAACCTTAAGAACCCTTAAAATGTGAGGAAACCTTTCACAATCATGCTTTCATTTGTATATGAGAAAATCCTTCCAAGAACACGACAACAACATTATCATTGACACTTCACTCTCAAAGAATACTTAAAACATTTACATAAATCCCATAAGAACATGCTTAATTTCATAAACTCTTCATTCATAATCCAACACCCACATCATATCATCATAATTTGGAAAACATGGGAATTACATAGGTTCATGGGGAATCCATCCTAAAATCATAGAGTTTACTCAATTCTCGCATAAGAAATCATAATTCAATCAATTAAATCAATAATTAATAAAACGCATAACATATAAGAAAAATCCTAACTCAATTGGGGATTTCTTACTTTGAAAATAAGAGAGTTTGGGAACTCAATGTTTGGAAGGAATCCATGGATGAAAATTATCATACCTGAATGGCAAAAGCTTGCCTTCAATGGTTGAATTGGAGACTTGCCTTGGAACCTTAGGTTGAACCCTTCTTCTTCAAGATTTCTAGAGAGAAAATTTTAGGAGAAAAATATTTGTTCTTCCTTTGAAATTTTGGGAGAATGACTTGAATGGGTTGAATTTGCGGTTAAAATTACTTATATAGGGGTCTTATGAATGGGTAAAATGGCATAGTATTATGACAAAATAATTACTAAAAGACCTAACTAACCCTGGCTTAGATCTAACTCGAACCTCATGATGGAGGCTCATAGGAGCCGTCTCAGGGTCCACGAGTCGTCTCGGCAGTCTTGACCTTGGACCAGTGGCTTGAAGGATTTTTCCTCCCCTTCACGGCCACCACCACGATCCATTTGGCTCTTCACGAGTCGTCTAGGTGCTTGTGAGAGGAGCCTAGCCTTGGGGAGGACACTTTCTACTTCACCACGAGCACCATCACGAGCTGTGGTGCCCTTTACGGCAAGTGAAGGGCTCTATGAAAGGTGCCCTGGCTTAGTGGAGGGTTGCTGACGTCCCACTTACCTCTATTTTCTAGGTTTCTTAAATATCTCCCCCTTGGGAACATTCATCCTTGAATGGAATCCTAGATACCTCATGAAGAAAAGAACTCTAAACGAGTAACCCATAATGCATGCAATCACACAAATGCACATATCCGACGAGGAAACATCAACTCCAAGCTGAAGCATGTTCAATACATCATATCTTGAAGTCTAAATGCAAACCATATTCAAATGCACATAAACATGTAGGAATCAATCACATTGAATAATTTTCTGAAAACTTAAGCTTTTTTCATGAACATGCATAAATGAGGAAATCATGGAAATATCTAAGACACATGACACCAAAAGATTAAACCATGAGGAACTAATTACTTCAAGCTAGAGTAGGGGTAGAAGGAAAGAGATGAGGATATCGGGAAATCATATCGGTCTCGACCTCCCAAGTAGTATTCTCAACTAACTGATTCCTCCACAACACTTTCACGCAAGCAACTTCTTTATTTCTTCACTTCTTGACTTGTCGATCTAAAATTTTAACCGGAACTTCTTCATAAGAAAGATTTTCCTTAACTCCCAAACCTTCTAAGAAGCCTGTAGATGTCGAATCACCAACACATTTCTTCAACATAAAGACATGGAAAAATTTATGCACCGATGCCAATTCATTAGCCAACTCAAGGCCATACGCAACCTTACCGACACACCTCAAAATCAGATATGGGCCTACATAATGGGGACTAAGCTTCCATTTCTTACCAAACGTCATTACACCATTCATGGGTGAAATTTTCAAGTAAACCTAATCATGAACATCAAACTCAAGATATCTTCTTCTAACATTGACATATGACTTTTTGTCGACTTTGAGTGATTCTCAACCTGTCTCAAATAAGTCAAACTTTATCCATAGCCTCATGTTCTAGCTCGGGACCTATTAAAGCAATTTCTCCCACCTCAAACCAACCTATAGGAGATCTACATCTCCTACCATACAATACCTCAAATGGAGCCATACCAATACTTGAGTGATAAATATTGTTATATGCAAACTCAATCAAAGGTACATGATCATCCCAATTACCCTTGAAATCAATCACACAAGCCCTCAACAAATCTACCAAAGTTTGGTAAGTACGCTCCTCTTACCTATCGGTTTGGGGGTGAAAGGTTGTACTAAACTTAACATGAGAACCAAAACCCTTTTGAAAAGATTTCCAAAACTAAAAAGTGAATTAAGTACCACAATCGGAGATAATGGACAAAGGCACTCCATGAAACCTTACCATTTATCTCAAGTACAAACTAGCATAATCTTCTGTCGAATAAGAAACTTTGACGGGAATGAAATGAGACAATTTCATCATTCGATCTACTATACCCCAAATTGAGTCATGTTGTTGCCGGGTGCTAGGCAAACCAATAATGAAGTTCATATTCAACTCTTCCCACTTCCAATTAGGAATGATAATGTCTTGGGACAAACCTCCCAATTTTTGATGCTCAACTTTCACTTGTTGACAATTAGGACACTTACCCACAAATTCCTCAGTATCCTTCTTCATCCCATTCCATCAATAAATCTCTCGCAAATTATGGTACTTCTGGTGGCTCCCAGTTAAATAGAATATCGAGAACTGTGGGCTGTTGACAAGATATGTTCACTCAAGTCGTCTATATTAGGAACAGAAAAATGACCTTGATATCTAAGCACTTTATCTCCCTCTTGGGAGAAAGCCTCAACAGACTTCTTAAGCACCGCTTCCTTTATTTCCTCCAAAGTTGAATGAAGACCTTGCTTGGCTTTCACGTCCGTCACAAAAGACGATTATGAGCCATTGTGAACCATAACACCACCTTTGGTGGAGTCCACTAATTAAACACCCAACCGGGACAATCTATGAGCATCTCAAACAAAGTCCTATTTATCACCTTCTATATAAGAAACACTACCCATAGATAACTGCCTAAGAGCATCCGCCACCACATTCGCCTTACCGTGGTGATACAGAACACTTATATAATAGTCCTTTAATAACTCAAGCCACCTTCTTTGGCGAAGATTCAAATCCTTCTTATTAAACACATATTGCAAACTCATGTGGTCGGTAAAGACATCAACCTGAAAACCATACAAATAATGCCTCCAAATCTTTAAGGCAAAAATAACTGTCGCTAGTTCAAGGTCATGGTTAGGATAATTCTTTTCATGAATCTTAATATGCCTTGAAGCATAGGCAATAACTTTCCCATTTTGCATAATTACACATCCTAGCCCAATTCTTGAGTCATCACAATAAACCATGAAACCATAAGTTCCTACCGGTAAAGTCAATATCGGAGTGAAAGTGAGTCTATCCTTCAATTCCTGAAAACTCTTCTCACATGCTTCGGATAATATGAACTTAGCCTTTTTTTGAGTCAATGTTGTTAATGGAGAGGCAATCGAAGAAAACCCATCAACAAACATTCTATAGTAACCAGCTAATTCTGAGAAGCTTCTAATATCCAAAGGGGATAGAGGTCTAGGTGAACTCTGGACCGCATCCGTCTTCTTAGGATCTACCTCAATACCCTTAATTGAAATAATGTCACCAAGAAAAGTTACAGACCTTAGCCAAAACTCACATTTGCTAAGCATTGCAAAGAGTTGTAGTCATTTAGAATTCGCAACACAATCCTCAAATGATTGATGTGATCATCCACACTTCTCGAATAAATCAATATATCATCAATGAACACAATCACTAACATGTAAATATATTGTATAAACACCCTATTCATCCAATCCATAAAATTAGCTAGATCATTGGTAAAACCAAAAGACATCACCAAAAACTCAAAATGACCATATCAAGTTCGAAAAGTCATTTTAAGATATATCATTTTCCTTCACCCTCAATTAGTGATAACTCGACCGAAGGTCAATCTTCTAGAAGTAACTCACTCCTTGAAGTTGGTCAAACAGATCATGTATGAGAGAGGATACTTATTCTTAACGGTAACATTGTTCAACTATCAATAGTCTATACACATATGAAGAGAACCATCCTTCTTTTTAACAAACATTACTGGAGCACCCCATGGAGAGATACTCGGTCGGATGAAGCCCTTATCCAACAAATCTTTCTATTGCTTTTTCAATTCCTTATGCTTTGCCAGAGCCATTCGGTAAGGATGAATAGAGATAGGTTGCGTATCTGGGAGAAGGTCAATACCGAAATCTATTTCCCTTTTAGGAGAAATACCAAGTAGATCATCTAGGAACACTTCTGGAAACTCATTAACCACGGGGACCGACTCAAGAGTAGGGGCTTCAGAATCCACATCTTTCACCCTAACTAGATGGTATATGCAACCCTTAGCAATCATCTTTCTATCTTTAAGACAAGAGACAAACTAACCCTTAGGCATAAAATTTCCCTCCTTCCACAATAGGACAGGCTCATTTGGGAACTGAAACATGACTACACGGGTTCTATAATTAATAGAAGTATAACAAGCATATAGTCAATTCATACCAAGGATAACATCAAAATCTAGCATATCAAGCTCTACAAAATCAACAAGAGTAACTCTATGGGACAAGGAAACGAGACACTTTCTATAAACCCTCTTAGCCACAACAAAATCACAAATGGGAGTAGAGACATAAAAGGATCTAACAACACATCCAGAAAAACATCAAACATTATAGCCACATATGGCATCACAGAAGACAAGGTAGCATTAGGATCAAGTAAATCATAAATATCACATCGGAAGGTTTACAACATACTGGTAACCACATTGGGAGAACCCTCTTGCTCATGATGAGTCTGAAGTGCATAAAATTGGTTTTGCTTGGGAGCATTCAAACTCAAACCACTTGGACCAGATGAAGGATTGGGTTAAGCCCTTCAATTTTTATGTCCTTCATTCTTAGAAACTAAAGGACAATCTCTTATCTTGTGGTCCATCTTAACATACCAAAACAAGCATTGGAACCCGCTATACACATGCCCTGGTGCTTCCTTCCACATTTAGAACAAGTAGCTAAAAAGGACCTACTACCATTTCCTCCTTGAGGCTTGGGTTAGATACCCTATCTTTGTCGAACTTATATAAAGCATTAGAGAAACCTTAGCCGGAAAATCTCCGTCGAAACTTAGAACAACCATCGCACCTTGAAAAATTACCATCACCAGTTTTAGCTCTAATTGCCTCCCTAGACTTTTCCTTAAGTTTCTCCTCTTTGATTTGTTGAGCATGAACTATGAGACAAGAATTATCTATTTCATTAACAAGCTTGGTGGTACGACATCCCTTAACAACCATTTCAGACACACCTGAACAAACTTACTCATCTTTGCCCTAGGAATGACAACCATTGTGGGAGCATATCGAGACAATTGTGTGAATTTCAAAGCATATTCCTTCAAACTCGTACTTTCTTGACGAAGCTTGATAAACTCAAGCATCTTTTCCTCCCTCATCTCAAGGGGAAAGAACCTATCAAGGAAAGCAACCTTAAACTTCTCCCAATTGAGAGGACCCACATCTTTCTGTCTCCCTTCTTTCCATAGATTGAACCAAATTTGAGCAACACCCTTCAGTTCATAAGCGGCCAACACCGCCTTTTCCACCAGTGTCACTCCCATAATCATCAACACCTTGTAAACCTTATCAATAAACTCTTGAAGCTCTTCCTTAACCCTAGAACCATGAAACTCTAGGGGATTCATTCTAGTGAAATCCCTCACTCTAGATGTTGTCGTACTGACATTTGGGTTCATGGGAACCACAACCTCCCTATTAACTTGGGTTGTCAAGGCTGATATACCGTGTGTTTACAGTATTTTTAATACATTTCACTTAAGTGTTGTGTTTGTCTAGGGCCATTTTGTATTAGAAATAATGTGTTTTGTATCATGTTTGCAAGAAATAGGCTTGGACGTGGAAATGTGAGATGACAATTGAAAGTATGCAGAATGAGTGACCCACAAAGGTGACCTACGGACCATAGATGGGTGTCATAGATGGAGCATCAGGGAAGTCTAACCAAAGTGTGGAACTACGGAGGCAAGTAACAGAGCGTTGGTCGACCCATGGGCCATCCTGCACATCCGTCAATGACCACTGGGAGTTGAAGTTCCAGTACCTGATGAAAAATTCTAAGTAAGGAGAAATGGAAGAGGACCCACAGATCGTGGATCGACCAATGGTCCGTTCTGCACGTCCTTTGATTACAACTGAGAGTTCAGATTCTAGCCTCTGCAAGAAAAAGTCTAAGTGTTGACCTATGGAGGGGACCTACAGACTATAGGTCGACTCACGGTCCGTAGGTTAAAGTTGTCGAATGAAGTCGTGTTCAGAAAGTTTATTTCCTTATTTTGTTTCCTTTTTGTTTAGAATATGTTTTTATATAAATGGGGTATGTAAACCTCATTTTTGGGGGATTTGAAACCAATGTATACTTTTAGTTCTTGGTATTTCCTTGGGAATTAACTTGCAAACTTTGGCAATTTGATTTCGTAATTTCGGTTTATAAGATTTTTTCTTTGAATTTCAATTGAAGATTATGGGTTTCTTCTACTCAATACGTAAGTTCATGAATTTTTCTTCTAAAAATATGAATTGTGTTCTTTCAAGCATAGGTAGCTAAATCCACAACTTGGTTTGAGGAAATAATGAGCAATTAACAATGTATGAATAATAACTATGTAATTATTGAATAATGTTGATGCATGCATTTTAAATTCTTTCATTTAGAAGTTTTTCTAACAAGTGCACGTGTTAGAACTCGCTTTGTTGCTACTTGCCGTACCAAGGTGGTAGTTAATAAGAAAAGAATTATCAATAGAGATTTAGTGTGATACTATCTAATAGTCTAATGTATATTGGTGCGACGGTGAAAACTAAGTGATACATTGATGTGATGTCTAATATGAGGTGAAGGTAAGGGTTAGTAAATTATACACATGTAGCCGAACCAAGGTGCAGGTTGAAATTCCCTATTTGGAGGACCAATCACTTAGGGATACCTATCCTACCAAATTTTCATGTAAAACACTAGGAAAGGATTACTATTATTAGGATTACCACATTAAGTGCTTATGGGGAACACATACACCCTAGTTTCTCTCTCTCATTGATGTATGTTTGAATCTTGCTCTCTTGTTACTTAAGCAATAATCAGTTATTTGTTTTACAAACCCCACCCCCTTTACTAACTTGTCTCGGAAATAAGTTTACTAAATGGATATAATAGTAAGTTAAGTTTAAGTCTAAACCATATTCCTTGTGTGATCGATCCCAACCTACAAGTTGGGTTCTTTACTTGATAACGATAGCTTGTACTTATTTAGGGAGTTGTAATTTAAGCATATAAATTTTGGCGCTGCTGCCAGGGAATACGACTTTTAGATTAAATTTAACTACATTATTGAACTTTAGTCAATTATTTCCTAATTTTATGTTTTCTTTTGTTTTTGTTTTCTTCATGTTTCCACTCTAGTTTATGCCATGTACACAGAGTAAAGGCAAACCATTGACCCCATACGATCCAGAGTTGAGCAAAACTTTAAGAAAGATGAATAATCAAGGGGTCCATAATAATCCAGTCATAGAGGAGCCTGTGGAACAAGTGAATAATGAGAATGCTCAGGTTTATGGTGATAATCTACTTGGAGATTCATTGAGGGTACAGGATCCACCAGAACTAAGACTGCTTGATAATTACATGATCAACTTTAGTACCATTGAATCTGAAGGACCTATTGTTCTCCACCTCCACCTCTAGGGCATACATTCGTGGTGACTAGCAGTTTGATGCAGATGCTTACAACAAGGGGCTTGTTCTCTGGTATGACTTCGAAAGATCCACATGGGCACATGGCCAAGTTGAGGAGTGTTTGCAAGAGTTGTGTGGGTCGACCAAAGTTGGATATGAATGTCATTGGGTTGAGAGTCTTCCCTCTATCACTAACCAGAGATGTTGCGGTATGGTTTTCTTAGCTTTCGTACAACTCGATTCACATATGTGATCAATTGCGCAAGATACTCATGGCAAAGTATTTTTCGTTATCCAAGAAGCTGAATAACAAAGACAAACTGAACAACTTTGTAGCACTACCTGGAGAGTCTGTGAGCAGTTTATGGGATATGTTTAATGCATTTATACGAAATGTTCCAAATCACTGCGTTAATGGTGAGTCATTGAAGGAGTACTTCTACACAGGTTAGGATGACAATGCTAAGGTTATGCTTGATACTATCGCTGGAGGATCATATGGTGAGTGCATATTTTTAGGAGATCGCAAAGAAACTAGAGAAGATTTCCCAAAATAGTAAAGTATAGAGCACTAGAAAGTCAAACACTGGAACAAATAATTTTGCAGTTCAAGCTACACCTAGTCAATCGTCCGATGACATTCGTGAGGAGATGGCTTAGATAAGGACATAACTTTGGTTGGTGTTGAAGCATGTGAGCGAAGATCCAGAAAAGGTGAATGCGGTAAACTACTTGACTATAACTCCACCACCACCAGTTGAGGAATGCTACTATGAAGAGGATTTATATTTGGTGAATGATTAGACGGGGGGTTTTCGAGCCAACACCCAAGGTTCCAATTCGGATAATTGGTGCGACGGTCAAAGAAACCAAGGTCGGAACTATGGTAGCTACAATCGAGAGGGTCATTATGTTTGGATGGGAACTACAATCATGATACCAACTACAATTGGAACAACTATGGTCACAGAAATAAGAGAGTTGGGCCCTACGTCCCACCTGGGAACAGGGAATCTGGTGACAGAGAAGTTGGGGTTAATATGTCGTACGTTGATGATATGATGCAAAAGATGATGAAGAGGTTTCACACTATTGATCAGAATGTGAAAGAGATATACACTGAGTTGTCTAGGATTGGTCAAAAAGTTGATGCCCATGCAGTGTCGATCAAGCAACTAGAGCAGTAGATGAATCAGTTGTCCATTACAGTAAACTCACATAAGCCTGGCACTCTTCCTAGCAACACCATCCAAAATCCAAAAAATGATGGGCATTGTATGGCAATCATGACTAGCGGAGGAAAGCAAACTATTTATCTCCCCATTCCATTCGATGGGGAAAAACTGGTCGAAACAGATGATGATGAGAATGAGGTTACTGGAGAATCTAAAAATGCCACAGAGAAGAAAGTGGAGATAACCCAAAAGGTTGTTCCCATGCCTAGACCTCCACATCCTTTCCCACAGAGGTTAGTGCAAAAGATTGAAGAAGGAAAATATCATAGGTTTATAATTATGTTGAAACAGCTTTCCATCAATGTCCCTTTGGTTGAAGCTTTGGAGCAAATGCCTGGGTATGCCAAATTCACAAAGGACTTGGTAACTAAAAAGAAGGTTGTCAGTTTTGAGAATGATTAGAGGTTGCAGCATTGTAGTGCCATTTCTACGAGGTCACTGGTACAAAAAAAAGAGGATCCTGGAGCTTTCACTATTCCGTGCACACTTGGTAAAATGCACTTTGCGAAAGCTTTGTCTAATTTGGGTGCCAGCATTAACTTGATAACATTGTCGATTTATAAGAAGTTGGGTTTAGAGGCTACAAAACTAACTGGGATGGGCTTACTTATGGCTTATAGAGCTGTGAAAAAGCCCTTTGGAGTGCTACAAGATTTCCTTGTAAAAGTGGAGTCATTCATTTTTTTAGCAGACTTTGTGATACTTGATTGCGAGGTTGACTTTAAGGTCCCCATGATCTTAGAGAAAGCATTCCTTGCTATTGGGTGTGCCTTAGTCGATATGGAGAGAGGGCAGATGAAGTTTCAACTGAATAAGGAGTTGTAAGTTTTAATTTCTTTAAGTCTATGAAGCAGGAAAGTGATCTTAAATCGATATATGTGGTGAGTCATACTTTGGGAAAATGTGCTGAAGTATTTAGTAAGCAAAAATTAGATGCAGACTAGTGCACAGAGAAAAAGCACCATGTTCAAAAGATAGAAAAAGTGCATACTAGCTCTTGGTTATCTGGTGTTGTTGTATAAATCAAGATTGTGTTGGTTTCCTGGAAGAATCAAGTCTCAGCGAACCGGACCATTTAGAGTGACCCAAGTGTCCCCACATGTAATGGTTGAGCTCGAGAAAAGGAGTGGGACAAGGTTCAAAGCCGACCACCATTGAATAATAAGCTACATGGGAAATTCTAAGAGTTTAAATGCACTGATAGAGGAATGGTATCCTGATGAAGTCAGAGTAATAAAAGAGCCCGCGTCGTGCGGTAATGTTAAATCAAGCGTTGCTTGAGAGGCAACCCAAGATGTACAATCTAGCCAACTATAGGCTTTTCTTTTCGATCTAGGACTTTTCTTCTTTTATTTTTATTTTTGTAAGTCTTTATATAGGTGTTGGTGCATCTAGCAGCGTGAGCACTACTGATGGTGCGTTGAGAGTTTAAGTTTCGGCCTCTGCAATAAAAAGTCTAAGTGTTGACCAACGGAGGGGCCCTACAGACCGTAGGTTGACACACGGTCCGTAGGTCAAACTCATCAAATAAAGCCACGTCCAGAAGGTTTATTTCCTTATTTTGTTTCCTTTTTGTTTAGGGCATGGTTTACTATAAATAGGGTATGTAAAACTCATTTTTCGGGGTTAGACACCGTTGTAAACTTTTAGTTCTTGGTATTTTCTTGGGAATTAACTTGCAAACTTTGGCAATTTGATTTTCTAATTTCGGTTTGTAGGATTTTTTCTTTGAATTTAAATTGGAGAGTACGGGTTTCTTCTACTCAATACGTAAGTTCATGAATTCTTCTTCTAAAAATATGAATTGTATTCTTTTAAGAATGAGTAATTAAATCCACACCTAGGATTGTGGGCTAGGGTTGTGGGAACCATGAGCAATTAACAATGTATGAATAAGAACTAAGTAATTCTTGAATAATGTTGACGTATACATTGATAATTCTTTCATTAAGAAGTTTTTTTAACGAGTGCACGCGTTAGAACTCCCCTTGTTGCTACTTGCTGGACCAAGGAGGTAGTTAATAAGAAAAGAATTATCAACATAGATTTAGTGTGATACTATCTAACAGTCTAATGTCAATTGTTGCGAGGGTGAAAACTAAGCCACACATTGATGTGATGTATAATATGAGGTAAAGCTAAGGGTTAGTAAATTATACACACATAGCCAGACCAAGGTGCGGAGTAAAATTCCCTATTTGGAGGACCAATCACTTAGGTATACCTATCTTATAAACTTTCCATGTAAAACACTAGGAAAAGATTACTATTATTAGGATTACCGCGTTAATAGCTTATGGGAAACACATACACCCTAGTTTCTCTCTCTCATTCATAACAACAAAGTTTGAATTTTGCTCTCTTATTACTTAAATAGTTATCAGTTATTTGTTTCACAAATCCCTCCCCCCCCCCCCCCCTTTTTTTACTTTTCTCAGAAATAAGTTGACTAAACTGATATAATAGTGAGTTAAGTTTAAGTCTAAACCATATTCCTCGTGGGATCGACCCCAACCTACAAGTTGGGTTCTTCACTTGATAACGATCGCTTATAGTTCTTTAAGGAGGTATAATTTAAGCGTATCAAATATTGGTGTAAATTTGATACACTCAAATTACACCTCCCTAAAGAAGTACAAGCGATCATTATGAAGTAAAGAACCCAACTTATAGGTTGGGGTCGATCCCACGAGGAATATGGTTTAGACTTAAACTTAACTCACTATTATATCAATATAGTCAACTTATTTCTGAGACAAGTAAAAAGAAAAGAGGGGGGGGGGGAGGGATTTGTGAAACAAATAACTGATAACTATTTAAGTAATAAGAGAGCAAAATTCAAACTTTGTTGTTATGAATGAGAGAGAGAAACTAGGGTGTATGTGTTTCCCATAAGCTATTAACGCGGTAATCCTAATAATAGTAATCTTTTCCTAGTGTTTTACATGGAAAGTTTGTAAGATAGGTATCCCTAAGTGATTGGTCCTCCAAATAGGGAATTTCACCCCGCATCTTGGTCCGGCTACGTGTGTATAATTTACTAACCCTTACCTTTACCTCAGATTAGACATCACATCAATGTATGACTTAGTTTTCACCCTCGCATCAATTGACATTAGACTTTTAGATAGTATCACGCTAAATCTATGTTGATGATTCTTTTCTTATTAACTACCTACTTGGTCCGGCAATTAGCAACAAGGCGAGTTCTAACACGTGCACTCGTTAAAAAAACTTCTAAATGAAAGAATTATCAATGCATGCATCAACACTATTCAAGAATTACTTAGTTATTATTCATACGTTGTTAATTGCTCATGATTCCCATAACCTTAGTTGTTGATATAGTTACTCATGCTTGAAAGAACACAATTAATAATTTTAGAAGAAGAATTCATGAACTTATGTATTGAGTAGAAGAAACCCGTAATCTCCAATTGAAATTCAAAGAAAAAATCTTATAAACTGAAATTAGGAAATCAAATTGTAAAAATTTGCAAGTTAATTTCCAAGAAAATACCAAGAATTAAAAAGAAAACAATGGTGTCTAACACCCAAAAACGAGGTTTACATACCCTATTTATAGAAAAGTATGTCCTACACAAAAAGGAAATAAACTTTCTGGGCGCGACTTCATTGGACGACTTTGACCAATGGAGCATGGGTCGACCTACAGTTCATAGGTCCCCTACGTAGGTCAACACTTAGGCTTTTTCTTGCAGAGGAAGGAACCTTAACTCTTAGTTGCAATCGACGGACATGCAGAACAGACAGTGGGTCTAACAACGATCCATGGGTCCTCTTCCGTGGCTCCTTACTTAGAACTTTTCATCAGGTACTGGAACTTCAACTCCTAGTGATCATTGACAGATGTACAATACAACCTGTGGGTCGACCTACACTCCGTCACTAGCCTCCGTAGTTCCACACTTTGGTTAGACTTCCTTGATGCTCCATCTATGCCACCCATCTACGGACCGTGACTTGACCTACAGTCCGTAGGTCACCTATCTGGGTGGCTCCTTCTGATAATTTTAAGTTGTCATCTCACACTTCCACGTCCAAGCCTATTTCCTAAAAATGTGATACAAAACACATTATTTCTAATACAAAATGGCCCTAGACAAACACAACTCTTTAGTGAAATCTGTTACAAATACCATAAACTCACGGTATAACAATGGCTTGAGCTAATACTTAAAAATCATCGCTAAACACTGTATTAGTCACTTGCTTGGCCAAAGGGTTGATTGGAGCTTGAGGAGGAACCTATTGTTCCACGTTCTCCCTCAAATTACTTCTAGCATAAGCTTTTTGAGTAGCCATATCCTGTACAACATCTGATAAGGATTAGGAGAAGTGGAGTTTCCTAAACATCTTGTAGCCTCTCATTCATAAATGCGGCGCGTTACACACACATGAACAAGACTCTAATTGACGTGGCTTATGAGACATCCTAGGATCCTTCTAAACCTTGTGCTCTGATTACTAAGATTATCACGACCCAAGCTAACCCCTACGTGTAACATGGTGTATAGGACCCCAAGAGGCCCCATACAAGCCACTTAGCCTTCATAACATAATAAATAGAACAAAAGAGATAAAGAAAAACATTTCAAGTCCAAAAAGTTAATAACAGTAAAACAAAACACTTAACACTTGTCTCATTAGCCTTCTAGTACATAAGAATGAAATTAGGGCCTAGCCCATACATCATGTCCAAAACTAAAAGTAAAGACGAAAATTGAAAACAATGAAAATCTGGTCCTCGAAGAATGAGGACTCACCAAAGATCAAAATCTCTCAAATCAACCTCTAGCCACGAAACGAAGGACATTGATTATCTGACCCTATATTTCAGTAAATGTAGGCAAGAGTATATGTTAGTACAAAAATATGTACCAAGTATGAAAGCCATGCATATAAGCATTTAAATCATGCTAAAATAGGACATTTTCATATGCATGCAATGATCAACCTAAAATAGGAAACTTGAGAGTTAGAAAGCATAAATCATAAAACATGATCAATAAAAGTGAAAATCATCTGAAAACATACTTACGATGATTCTTGAAGTAACCTTAGTTCATAATAAATTTAGTTGTTTGTGGGAAGTAACCTTAACCGACATATAAGACCATGGGAGCTAGGAACATGGAATCCGGTGTCTCCCACATCAACAAGAGTTGTCCTACTTGCCAAGGTATTGTGGATCCACTAGCTAATGTCTATCTAGACAATCCTATTTTGGCACATAGTTTATGTGAATTGGGTAATCGCCACTTGTTCACTCCATTCTAAGCTTAATTTCCATGGAATAGTTCTTAATCCAATTCATCTTAGCTCTAAAAGGAACATGGGCAATCACCTCTTGAACTTACATTATATGACATGAGCAATTGGCTCTTGTCATTTAATTAGAGAGCATGGGTAATCGCCTCTTGCCTCATCATTTACATAACTCCTTAATCATTGGTTCATTTTAGGTGAGAAGAGCTTTCAACCATAAGAACCCTTATAATGTGAGAAAACCTTTCAAAATCATGCTTTCATATGTAAATGAGAAAATCCTTTCAACAACATTATCATTGATACTTAACTCTCAAAGCATCCTTAAAACATTTACATAAATCCCATAAGAACATGCTTAATTTCATAAACTCTTCATTTATAATCCAAAACCATATCACTTCATCATAATTTGGAAAACATGGGATTACATGGGTTCATGGGGAATCATCTTAAAATCATAAAATTAACTAAATTAATGCATAATAGGTCATAATTTAATCAATTCAATTAATAATCAAGAAAGCCCTAACTCAATTGGGGATTTCTAACTTTGAAAATAGGAGAGTTTGGGAACTTCATGAATTGAAGAAATCCATAGATGAAAACTATCATACCTCAATGCCAAAAGCTTTCCTTCAATGGTGGAATTGGAGACTTACATGGGAACCCTAGGTTGAACCCATCTTCTTCAAGATTTCTAGAGAGAGATATTTTGGAGAAAAAGACTTGTTATTCCTTTGAAATTTTGAGATAATGACTTGAATGGGTTGAATTTGGGGTTAGAATTATTTATATAGGGGTCCTAGGTATAGGTAAAATGACATAGTATCATAATAAAATAATTAGGAAAAGACCCAACTAACCTTGACTTATAGATGACGTGAACCTCTAGACGGAGGCCCACATGAGCCGTCTGTATAGTTGTGACCCTGAACCAGTGGCTTGGGGGATTTGGCCTCCCCTTCACGGCCACCACCACGACCATTTTAGCTCTTCTCGAGCTGTTTGGGTGCTTATGAAAGGAGCCCCGCCTTGGAGAGGACACTATCCACTTCACCAAAGGCTACACAATAAGTTGTGGTGCCCTTCACGGCCCATAAAAGGTTCTGTGAAGGATGCAATGGCTTAGTGGAGGGTTGGTGACCTCCCACTTGCCTCCCTTTTTTAGGTTTCTTGATTCCGAGTTGTTACATATTGTCACTAGTATGATCAAAGTCGTTACTTTTGATGTATATGCATTGATTAATCCAGGTATGATTCTATCTTTTGAGACTCCATATATCGTTATGATATTTGATATGATTCCTAAGAAACTTCTTAGGCTCTTCAGTGTTTCCACAACTATTGGTGAATCTTTTCTAGCTGAGAGAGTTTATAGTGATTATACCATTCTATCAATCACAAGGACACCATGGTTGTCTTAGTCGAGTTAGATATGGTGGAGTTTGATGTTATTCTAGGTATGGACTGGCTTCATGATTTTTTTACCTAAGTTAACTGTAGAACTCAAGTAGTTAAGTTACAATTTCCTAATGAGCCAATTATTGAGTGGAGGAATAGTTAAGCAGTGCCTAAGGGTCATTTTGTTTCATATCTTAAGGCCAAAAAGTTAGTTTCCAAGGGGTGTATCTATCACTTAGTCCGAGTTAATGACTCTAGTTTTGAGACACCGCCTATTCGGTCAAGTCCTATTGTGACTGAATTTCCATAGGCCTTTCTGGATGATCTTCCTAGAGTCCCTCCTGAGAGAGAAATAGACTTCAGCGTAGATATTCTTCCTGATACTTGCCCTGTCTCTATTTCGCCATATAGAATGGCTCTAGCTCAGTTGAAATAGTTAAAAGGCAATTGAATGACCTTCTTGATAAAGGTTTCATTCGATGAAGTGTGTCACCTAAAGGTGCTCTAGTGTTGTTTTTGAGGAAGAAAGATGGTTCTCTTAGATTGTGTATTGATTACCGCCAATTGAAGAAGGATACCATAAAGAATAAGTCTCCCCTTCCAAGAATCAATTATCTTTTCGATCAACTTTAGGGTTCCACGTGTTTTACTAAGATAGACCTTAGATTTGGCTATCATAAGTTGAGAGTAAGAGAGAGTGATATTCCAAAGACTGCATTCAAAACCCGCTATGGTCATTATGAGTTTATTTTCATGTTTTTTGGTTTGACTAATTCTCTTGCATCGTTCATGGATCTTATGAACAAAGTGTTTAAGCCTTATCTTGATATGTTTGTTATTGTGTTCATTGATGACATTTGAATTTATTCAAGGAATGAGGAAGATCACACTAGTCATCTCATAGTAACTCTCCAAACACTAAAGGATAAGGAGTTGTATGCCAAATTTTCTTAGTGTGAGTTTTTTCTTGAGTTAGTGGCGTTCTTAGGCCAAATTTTTTCTGGTGAAGGGATTCGAGTTGATAATCAAAAGATTGAGGCAGTGGAGAACTGGCGCAGACCCATATCTGCCACTGATATTAGGATTTTCTTGGGATTGGATGGTTATTATAGGAGGTTTGTCAAGGGGTTCTCATCTATTTGATCCCCATTGAAAAAGTTGACTTAGAAGACAACAAAGTTTCAATGGTCTAAAGCTTGTGAGAAACAAATTCAAGAGTATAACACCTTATATTTAGATACAGGAAATACTCCTTTCCTTAGCCGACTTGGTGAAGTAGGGAGTGAACTCTTAGTGACTTGGCGATCAGCAAAGAGGAACCCCCTCGCCTTATGGCCTCACCTCAGCGTTTATTGTTTTGGAACTCTAGGCGAGCTAAGTCAAGTTCGCCATTTCGTTCGGCGTGTCACCAAAGTGCCCTCCAAATCACCTTTTTGAATTCATCCAAGGGGTGACTTAGTGTAATTTGGGCGAGCTAAAGGCTCAATTGGCGAGTCTCTAAGTGGCATTTGGCGAGCTCCAGCGTGAGTTGTTTTTAGTTTTTAAGTTAGGGTTTTAAAGTCTTTTTAGATCATTTTTCCGTTAATCTAGAGACCAATATAAGCATTTTCTCCCAAATTTCTCTAATTTAAGACGCATTCTCTCAAGAATCAAAAAGAAGATCAAATCTCTTCTCCCAAATATTTCTCTCTCTAGAACTTAAAGAAGAAAAAGGGTCCAACCTAGGGTTCAAGGAAAGCCTCCATTTTCACCCTTAAATATAAGTCATACGGCTTGGAGGTATGATATTTTTCATCCATGGATTCCTTCCATTCATGGAGTTCCCAAATTCTCCTATTTTCAAAGTTAGAAATCCCCAATTGAGTTAGGGTTTTCTTCAATTGTCATGGGTTTTCTTGATTATTGATTTAAAAGATTAAATTATGATATCTTAAGCCTGAATTGATGAAATACTATGATTTTCCCCATGAGCCCATGTAGTCCCCATGTTTTCAAGTTATGAGCATATGATGTGGGATTTTTAGTATGAAGGAAGAGTTTTATGAAATTGAGAATGTATTGATAGAATTACATGATTTATGATGAAATACATATCTAACCAATGTCTTTTGAATGTTGATGATTTGAAGTGGGTTGTGAACCTTGAAAGGTAAATTTTTTGAATTATGCTTGCTCTTATGATATCTATCAAAATGTTTTAGGGATGCTTTGAGAGTAAAGTATCAATGATGATGTTGTTGTTGTGTAGTTGAAAGGATTGTCCTTATATACACATGAAAGTATGGTGTGAAAGGTTTTCTCACATAGTAAGGATTGTAAGGTTGAAAGGTCTTCTCACCTAATTGAATCAAAGATTAAGAGTTATCCTATTGAAACCTAGCTTGGATTGGTTATTGAATGATATCTTTCCATGGAAAATGACTTAGTTTGGATTGGCAAGATGACATGGCCTTCCATGGATAATAAGATCGAGTAAGAAATGATTATTTTGTGGGATTTATGATTAGCACCGAAAGGATATTGATATGGAATATCTCCCATTAGTAGAGGCCGGGTTTCTAGACGCAATCTCCTTATCCTTAACCTATGTTCCCCAAGGATGATTGTCTAGATAGACATTAGCTAGTGGATCCACTTAAGCTCGAATTTCATGGTTCTTACCTTGGAAAATAGGACAACCCTTTTTGGTGTGGGAGACCAGGAAATCATGTTATAGCTCACATAGTCACTATGTCAGTTAAGGCTACTCCCAACAATAGTAATGAACTAAGGTTGTGTTCAAATGTTTTAATGATGTTAGCTTGCATTGACCATGTTTTATGACCTATGTTTTCCAACCCTTTTATATCATGTTTTAGCTTTGTCAATTGTATGTCATGAATGTCCCCTTTTAGCATGATTTAAATCTTTTCTGCATAACTCTCGTACTTGGTACATTGTTTTGTACTAACGCATACTCTTTCCTACATTTTCCCAAATCTAAGGTCCGACAATCAAGTTTCTTAGTTTCATGGCTAGTGGTTGACTACAAGGTTCTTGATCTTTGGCGAGTCGTCATGATTCAAGGATGAACTTTCATTATTTTAGTTTCCTTCTTGTATTTCTGTTTTGGAACATGATGAATGGGATAGGCCCAATTTCATTCTATTTTATTAGAGGGCTATTCAGACAAAAGTTATAGACTTCCTTTTTCTTTTATAAAACGCTTAGAATAGAAATATTATTTTACCTCTTTTGTTCTATTTGTTATTTTATGAATGCTAAGTGGCTTGTATGGGGTCTCTCAGTGTCTTATATGCCATGTTACATCTAAGGTGTACTCTTGGGTCGTTACACAAAGAGTACACAAGGATTTGTGGTGTATTGTGACGTGTCCAGAGTTGGACTGGGTTGTGTGTTGAAGCATAATTGTAAGGTTATAGCCTATGTCCCCATGATGTAGAGTTTGTTGTTGTAGTGTTTGCTTTGAAAATATGATGTCACTATATCTATGGTGTCTATGTTGATGTGTTCACTGATCACAAGAGCCTTACATATGTATTAAGTTAGAAAGAGCTTAATCTCAGAAAAGGTAGGTGGTTGAATTTACTCAAGGATTATAACATGATTATTCTCTATCACCCAGGTAAGGTTAATGTTGTTGTTGATGCTTTGAGCAGCTTTTCTATAGGTAGTACAACCATGTTGATGAAGGCAAGAAAGGGTTAGCGAAGGATGTGCACAGACTAGCACGATTGGGAGTACAATTGTTGGATTCCAATAAAGTTGGAGTGGTGCTGATGAATGGGGCTGAATCATCACTAGTGTCCGAAGTGAGAGAGAAACAAGACCAAGACCCTATATTGCTTGAAATGAGGGCAAATGTTCATAAGCAAAAGTTGATGGCTTTTGAACAAGGGGGAGATGGTTTGTGGAGGTATCAAGGTAGATTGTGTGTACTTAAGGTGGATGAACTCTGAGAGAGGATCATGGAGGAAGCTCATAGTTCCATATATCCAATCCATCATTGTTCCACAAAGATGTATCGTGACTTGAGAGAAGTCTATTGGTGGAGTAGCATGAAGAGGTGCATTGCAGTGTTCGTTGCTAAGTTCCCGAATTACCAAGAAGTCAAGGTAGAGCTCTAGAGGCCCGGTGCTATGGCTCAAAACATAGCTCTTCTGAAATGGAAGTGGACGATGATCAACATGGATTTTATTACTGGTTTACCATGGTCTCATAGGACACATGATTCTATTTAGGTGATTGTAGATCGGATTACTAAATCAACCCATTTCATACCAATAAAGACTACTTTTTCAACATAAGATTATGCCAGATTATATATTTAAGAGATAGTAAGAATTATTGGAGTTTCGGTGTTCATCATTTCTGATAGAGTTGCGCAATTCACCGCACAATTTTTGAAGTCTTTTCATAAGGGTATGGGTTCGAAGGTGAACCTTAGTACAACCTTCCATTCTCAGATTGATGATCAAACAGGTTGTTCGATTCAAACCTTGTAGAATATGTTGAGGGTGCGTGTGATCGATTTCAAGAGTAATTGGGATGATCACTTACCTCTAATAAAGTTTTCTTACAATAACAGTTATAACTCCAGTATACAGATAACTCCTTATGAGGTTATTTATGGGTGAAGATGTAGATCTCCTATTGGATGGTTTGAGAATGGTGAACCTAGGTTGATAGGACCAGACATGGTTCATCAAGCTATGAAGAAGGTGAAGACTATTCAAGAAGGGTTAAAGACAACGCAGAGTCGTCAGAAATCCTATATAGATGTTAGGAGAAGAGACTTGGAGTTTTAGGTGGATGATTGAGTTTACTTGAAGGTTTCACCCATGAAGGGTGTTATGAGATTTGGCAAGAAGTGGCAACTTAGTCCCATGTATATTGGACCTTACAGGATATCCAAGAGAATTGGCAATGTAAATTATGAATTGGAGTTACCACTAGAGTTAGCAGCAGTCCATCCAATGTTTCCCAATTCTATGTTGAAGAAATGTATGGGCGATTCTTTACTTACTGTACCTACTGAAAATATTGGTATTAACGACATCCTATCTTATGAGGAGATATATCGTCAGGTTCGCAAATTGAGAACCAAGGAGGTAGCTTCAGTCAAGGTCTTATGGAGAAATTTGTTTGTTGAGGAAGCTACTTGGGAGGCTGAGGAGGATATAAAGAAGAGATACCGACATCTCTTTTCTTCCAGAGAAATTCAAGACTAAGATAATGACTTTTTGTAAAACACTCTTTAAATTGTTATGCGATGTTGTCTTAAATTGCATGTTGGGTGTTTGAGTTGGGTGTTACATCTTTCTACCCTTAGTTCTAATTAGAGTTATCTCATTCGAGGACGAATGTTCCCAAAGGGGAGATATTGTAACACCTTGATCTTAGAAAGAGCTAAATTTAGAAGGAGCTAAATTAGAAATAGCTAAATTGAGAATCGGACAAGTTAGTCTTTAATTTGTGAGTTATGGGTCAACTTTAAACAACCATAACATTTAGGTCAAGATGAGTTAGATGGCCCATAATTTATCAATTGAAATATCTTTGAATCCTTTTTCCAATGCCACCAGGTTTGTTAAATTATGAGTTCGGATGAGGGAGATATGCCCGTTTGAGTACAGCCTTTCCAGTTAAGGAAAGTAATCCATTTTTAGGATGGATATTTTGGTCTTTTTCATTCCCCACTAGTCTAAACCGTTTTCGCTGCCTAAGTTAAGGGGTCTAATAGCATTGAGTCAATTGGGATTCATTCAAAATCGTTTAAGAAACTAGGGAAAAGTTCAAGAGGAGAAAAGGGGAAAAAGTTCAAGCGTTCTCCGAATTTAAGGATTTTCGTCAAAGATTTGATTCCTTCGAGGTATGTAAGCTTTCATAATGTTGGGTTTGTTCACCCTCATACCAATCATGTAAAATTTCATCCATGAATTCATTTTAAAGTTTATTGATTAAGATTTTTGATGAACTCTTGAGGTTTAGCTTCACTCTTTATTAATGGAGTCTTGTTTAGTTCTTAAGGTGAGGGTTTGAGAATGAGTGTTATTATTAATGAGTTTTGTGTGAGTTTTATTGAAAACGTTCTGGGTTATAAGAATATGTGAATTTTGACCATAGATTTGCAGTAGGTATAAGTTGAATTGAGCTTGTGAGAGAAACAAATGATCATGCAAATAATTACGCCCAGGTCCGCGTCATGAAGGCGCCTTAGATTTCAAGTACCTAGTCGAGAACTCCCTCTCCGCGACTTGGAGAAGATATGGAGTCCTCTATCTCAAAAATAATTTGTTGTGACCAAATATTTAATCCTTCTCCGCGTCGCACCTATGCTCTCCAAATTTGTAACTTCACTACTTTCTTGTTATCAACTATTTAAACTCCATTAATCATTGAGAGATTCTATATATCAAAATCATAATTCTTTAATTCAGTTTTCAAATTCAAGATAGAGTTAAGAGTAAAGTTTGAAGGAGTTCTTTTGAGTCATTTTGAGACGTTTTTTGCAAACTTTTAAAATTGTTTTAAGACATGAGCACTTGATTATGAGGATAGGTAGAGTTGACTTTCATTTTTTCCAAAATGAATATAAGGGAATTAAGTATTCCCAAGAGTAAATGTTTTACATTTAAAATGAGGAGGAATCCTCGATCTCCGAATGAGTTCATGAGGAGTTTTTGAATATAATATCTTTTAAGAGAACCTTTTGAGTAATAATCTCAAATTTTGAGGATGCAGAAATGTTTTAAAATATATGAGCATGAATTATATTATTGGGAGTAGTATTGACCACCGATATGGAGACGAGTTCAGACAATTCAAAGTCCTCATAAACCATATATGCCCATGTGGGTAAAAAGGGGTCATACTTTTAAGATGATTTCTTAATGCTTTTAAAGTATAGCTTAGTGGATCCACTTAGATGAGGATGTATTATACTCCAGCATGGTATAAGACAGTTCTGGAAGTGTGGGCAAGAAGCTATATCATCACATAGCAAGGCAACTTGGCCAAGCCACTGCCTCAAGACCACGAGTCACTTCACGGCAAGTGGTCATGACCACGGTCCGTAGAAGTGTCCGTGAAGATGACTTGGCCATGTGCAGGTTTAGCAAGGTCAAGGGAGCTACTGCCTAGAGGACCACGAGCACCACCACGGGTCGTGGTCCCCTTTCATGGACCATAGAAATGGACTTGGTCCTTGACAGGGCTGCCTAAATTAAGGGTTTTTAAGTAATTTTGCTTTAAGGTTTTATTAAGTGGGGTTGATTTTAAATGGTTTATATCATAAATATAAATAGTTTCAAGTCTTAAAACATTTTGTCTACTCCTTTATTCAAAATACCCAAATCAAAACCCCAAAGTTCTTCCTCTCTCAATATTTCTCTCTCTAACTCAAGGAAGAAGAAGAAGTGAAAGCTACACTTTGGATTCAAGGATTTCTTCATCAAATTTCTTGGGAAATCTTTGTAAAGGTATGGTGATGCTTAATCTAGGGTTAGTTTTCATCCTAGAGTCAATTTCAAAGAAGTTTTCAATGTTTTCAAAGTTCATGAAAAACCAAAGGTTTTACTCAATCTCATAGGCTCTTTGTCCAAACGATTTCAAATGGTTTCTAATGTCATATACTGATTGTATTAATGTTTTATTGATGATTTATGATGGAAATATTCTATGAACCAATGATTGTTCTCAATTCCTAATTTGCGTCTTTATGAAGTGGGTTTGTTGATTATGAAAGCCTATGATTGAAATATGTCTAAATTGCTTTGGGCTAGTGAGTTGTATCATTATCTAAATCTTAATTATGGTAAATTGTTGGTGTGTTGATGAATTGAGATTTATGGCCTTGAAGGCAAGTTTTGACTAAATTACTTGTTGAAGTTGAATTGTGCTAGAGATGTTGATCCACTTGAAAGGTGGAGGTATTTACTTACCAAGTATATGAATGTGAATTCAATGAATTTAAGGTGATCATGTTGTGAATGTAAATTTGTTATTATTGAAAGGCTATTTCTCAATTTGACACTTACGTATGATGATGATGGAATGTGAAATGTTTTCCTCTATATATAATATATCTTGAATTGGTAGGCATAGGCACCCTTTATTGTATAATGAATGTGTCTTGACTTAAGGAATATGAATCGATAGGCTATTGCATTCCTTTAATATATGAGTGATGAATGTGTCTTGACTTGCTGGTTATGAATTAATAGGCTTTAGGAATTCTTTTCATACATGAACTAATATAATGAAGACTCTAGAATCGATAGTCTAGTGACATTCCTTTCTTAATGAGTCAATGTACCATGAATCGATAGGCTAGTGGCATTCCTCTCATGAGTATAAGCATGTAATGAGGGACCATGATTCGATAGGCTTATGGCATTCTTTTCATGAGGACCCTAAAGCTATCCTTGAATGTATCATGGATAGATAGGCTTATAGAATTCCTTCCTTGGGTAATGATATAACATGGGTCGATAGGCTTATGGCATTCCTCACTAATACACTAATCTAATGTGAATGAAATAATCTATGGGAATGTAGGCTAAGCACCGAGTGGATATGGTTATGTGGAAACTCTCCCAATATTAGGTTAGAGTTCCAAGGAACATCTTCCTATCCTATAACTTTGTGCCCACATAGGATATTAGCCAGCGGATTTCATCCAAGCTAATGCTATCAGGATACCTTAGGCAAGTGGAACACCTCTTTATGGTGTGGGGCTATATGACACTAGATTCCATGTCTAACTTGCATGGTCTATGTCGGTTAAACGCTTATTCCCATTACGTGATATGTGCATTATGGTTTCTTGAGAGGTTATGTGAAGTGTAGGTGGTAGTATGGGATGCCATCTATGAATTGCACTAGTAGGCTTTGATAGGATCATAGCGAGTTCTATAAGTTTTAATGACTAATGTATGAAAGTCCTCTAAATGAAGCAATTGAAAAATGTTGACTCTTAAATGCGTAATGTGATATGCATGCCATACTTGGGTCATATTATGAGTTATTTTCCCTTGTCATGCCTTAAGAAATGTTACGTCTCTTTTATATGGATATGGTGTAAATGTTAAAATGAATGGATGGTAAGTTCACTTTTGGGTGACCTTAACGTGGTGCCTTGGTGTGGATGGTGGTATGGGATGCTATCCATACATTGAACAAGGTATAGCATGAGGGTTACTTGAAGTGAAGGTCTAAGGTAAATATATATGTTTACATGATGATAATGTCTAAATGTGGTATTATGACTTGAATAATGATTACACTTGTATTGCATGTCTCCTATGCGACTGTTCATGGTAATTCTAAAAAGTGGCATAATGCATGGTTTCCAACCAAAATGTCCCTTTTTAACGCATGTTTTTGCAAGGTTATCATAATTAGTACATTTCTGTGTGCTAACCCATATTTTCCTTTTTTTATTTTATTAAAAGTGTAGGTTCTGGCAAGTGATTGGTTCTAGCTTAGATTGAAGTGCTTGGGTAGATTTTTCCTCCAAGACTTCGTATGTCCTCATAGGTCGAGGACAAGGACTCTTATTGTTTCTAGTTCTTTATTATTTTGAGACTATTGTTAAGACTTCAATTGTAAAAGGCCATGACCCTATCTTGTTAAAGTTTTGTCTAAGATGGCCATGCGAGATTTATTCTTCCATTGTGTCTTTTGAAAGATTTCTATGAGTATTGAATGTTTTGAATCATATGGTTTTCAATATAAAGTTTTAATTCTGCACTATTTTCATTATTGAATGCAATGAATGACTATGAGGATTGTATAAGACCTTTTCGGGGTTGAATACACCGTGTTACGACTAGGGGATCCTCTCAGGTCGTGACACATTTATACCTTCTGTTAGTCTTTTGATCTAAAGTTGTCGAGTATTAAAGATGTTTCTTATCTTATTTTTCCACAAAAATAGATAAATTGTATGAAATAGAGGTTGAATATTTGTGAATATGATTATACATATTATCTGTCTTTATCTAAACCATGTAAGGTTGCTTGATGTTGTTGTCCATAGCCTCATAGCATGGTTTCTTGATGTTGTTGTTCATACCCTCATAGAATTCTTTGAAGTTCAACTCTTTCATGAAACTAATGTCTGAGGGTTTTATTGATTCATTGCTACGTAAGTAATTCCAAAGTGCATTAATCTATTTGAAGTAATGGTAAGCAAAATGGAACTTGTATAACTAAAGAAAAAGGAATGAAGACACACATTGGTGTTTTGTGGAAGGTACTACAGAAACATGCACTATTCATTATTCAAGGGTTGAGTGTATGTAAGAAAAAAGATCCTAAGATGGCAATATAATACTCGTTAAAAATAGAATTTCAGATTGTTTAGCATCTGTTTGTGTATCAAACCACTACTACACTCCCCTTCTCAAATTTGTTTAACTATGTAGCCGACCTAAAAGAAGGGTAGAAAATATAAAGATTATGTATGATAATGTGATTGGGTTGGTCTATTTACTATTAAGTCTTGCTATAAACTCTTGAGAAAAGGTAGGTTTTTCCTTGCTGTAGTTGGCCATGGAGAACAATTTGGGTGCCTACATAGAATAATTTCTCTATTAAAGGGATACATATCTGCAGTAGGTGAATTATCTTTTCCTCCATTGAAAAAAAGTAGCAGATATATGGAGCAAGATTTTTAACTTGCTAGGGTTACGATTGGATCGTGCGAAGGCTCTTACAGAATTTCTTACACGGTCAGTACAAAAGACATATTATTATAAAGACTTGGGTTACTATGTTATTGTCTAGATTTGACAAATTTGATTTTGTCTCGATTTTATTTTTCATGTTCGTATACTTAATTGTGTTATTTTTTTATGTCATTTGGTTCTCTGATTCTCCAATCACACCTAGCAATCAGATAAAATTCATGAAGTAATGATCGAAATAGTTTAAGTCTTATTTATGGCCGTAGCAGTTCTACCTAGAATATCTTTTTCAATGAAGTTGCATTAGTGTAATTCGATTGTATGCATATGAATGAGTAGTTACTAGTTGTATTATTATTTTTTCCTCGTTACAATATGCTTGAAACGACTGGGAATTTACTCTATCAGAGTTCTCTAGATTAGGATGAATCTTGCACAACTACATTTATAAGATGGTTGCAAGTTGTTCGATACAATCTTTTGATTATGTTTCACTAAAAGTTATATTATTCTCTCTGTTACAACACAAATAAGCCTCATCTGCATTTTGTACTTGCAACATCTAAAGTTGACCCCTTACACCTTGAGTATTTTTCTTCTTCTGCAGGATGATTGCGTTGGCCTTGTTGCATAGAGTACAAATAAGCATTGCCTTTGATCGTATGTTCTTTTTGCAATTAGCTGGAGGGGATATTTCGTTTGAAGTTATTAGGGATGCAGATCCCTACTTGTACAGTGACTGCAAGAAGATACTGGAGATGGATATAAAGATGGTGGATGAAGATATCCTAGGCCTAACATTTGTTTATGAAGACAAAGAGTTGGGATCCAGGAAAGTGGTGGAGCTTTGCCCGAATGGGAAAAAGACAATAGCGAACAGCGAGAATAGGGATAACTATGTTAATCTTCTAGTTAAATACCATTTTGTCCCATCAATTGATCATCAGGTAGCCCATTTTGCTCGTGGTTTTGCTGAAATAATTACTGACCGATGGCTTCGGGAATCCTTTTACAGGATCCTAGATCATGAAGACCTTAATGGATGCTTCATGGGAGTAAAACAGTTGTTTCTGCAGAATACTGGAAAGAACATACAAAATACAATGGCTACAAAAAAGATGATCCTCAAATATCCTGGTTTTGAGAGGTAATTATTTCTTTTCTGCTACTACGTGTGTTCCCAGAGTATTAATTATCGAGAAGTCTACACCTTTGTCCCTTTGATCCTTTCTTTCTTCATTATTTTTGGATGTGGTAGATTTCTGAACTCTTTCAAAGTTATTATCCCGACAACATTTTCAAAGTTATTATTCTGGCAGCATTTTCAAAGTTTTCTTTTCTATTGCTACTGATAGTTCAGAGAAAAGTGCTTCTCTTCTTCTGGACTTCAATCAAGTGGCTGCCTGTTGTGGGTTTTGGTGGTCTAGATTCCAAACTTTACATCTACAGAACCTTAGACTCTCATGATTGCTTGCCTTCCTCGCACACATACTTTTACCGCCTGTGTTTTCCTCCTTATCCTTCTATGGATGTCATGCATAATCGTCTTAACATAATCACCCAAAATTATGTAGGTTGCAGCTTTGGTGCTGAGCGATGTGCAAATTTATGGGTTAAACTTGTACATGTGATATGTAATATTCTTCTAAATAGATATAAGAAATTTACTACAAATATTAGCAGGTATCTTTTGAAACTTTATTAGGTATCTTTTGCTTTTTGGTCCTAGTAAGTATTAGCTGTGTGGCTTAAGCACACTAGTTGCCTAAAGCTAAACTAAATTCAAATAGAGGACTTAAACCTTTTTTCAAAAAATATTATATTTTTTATGATGTGTATTCTTCTAGCTTTTTAAGATATAAAATTAATAGTTTTCTCATAATTAATGCCATCTATTTTTCTATTTTTTGGGTTGAACTTAGTACATGTGATATATAATATTAGGGATAAGGCACAAGTACACCCCCCCCCCCAAGAATATGACTGTAACACCTCGCGAATTTCTAAGTAAGGCCCAAACTATTTTTTAGTTACATGTAAGGTCGTATCGGGTAATTCTTAAATTGTTCATAGCTGTAAAGGTCAATTCTTTAGTGTGAGAATGGATTTGGATATGAATTAAGGTCACAAGTACTCTAAAACCTTCAAGTCAAAAATCAAAGATACAAAGAGAATCCTTCCACCTAAAGTTTTCCCATGTTCTTCCACTCTAAAAACTTCATAAAAGAGTTTCTTTTATCAGGAGCAAGCACCCAGATTCCAGATCAAAAGTTTCCTTCAAAAAGCTAATGTTCCTCCTCAACCCCAAGATAAAATCAAGTTTCCAAAAAAAAATAAATTAAGTCTAATAGCTTCATAATCAGGTATGTGAGACTATTCAGAGTGTTGGACTAGTTCGTCCTCACACCCTACATCTCAATTCAGTCAGTAGCTAGTTGAATATAGGGTTTTTCCCTCACTTCTATGAGGTTCCTATATTATGAGATTGCGGTACTTTATGCATTGAAATTCTTGAATTATTGTTCATGCTTGTAGTTCCACATGAACCCTATATATATTGAGTTTTTCTACAAGTATTTTGAGTCATTAATTTTCCTTACATTGTTTTTGAAAATTTAAGTGAGTTTAAGAGAAAATTTTAAAATCATTATTTTGAAAAAAGAGTTTAAGGGAACATAAAAGGTTCCGAATGTATCATGTTTATATTGAAAAAGAGAGCACTATTTCATAAAAGTATAAGAGTTTTCATATTTTTATATATCAATCTTGGACTTGAAAGATAAGTCCATAAGTATACATTTTAAATGCAAGTTTTTAGCAGGGTCATTAATGGAAGAATCAAATGATTTCATATGTACTATTTGATAGTTGATGAAAAAAAGAATTTGATTTTTTTTTTTAAAAGTACTTCAATCGTGTACTTGTCACTTTCTTTGTAAAGGGTGATTGAGCAAAGTGAAAGGTAAAGTAATGTAATAGTTCCTTTTTGTAAAGGGTGATTGAGCAAAGTGAGAAGTAAAGTAAAGTAATAGTCCCCTTTTTTTTTTGTACAGGGTGATTGAGCATAAAGTATGTTGAATATTTTAGGAGTAGTATCGAGCACCGAATTGGGTAAGAGTTTATTTTTAACTCAAGTCCCATAAAACTATATAGCCAGCATAGGATAGGATCACACCAATTTATCGTGTGACACCTCACTACCTCTACTAAAGCCCATTAGATGGATCCATTTGAAAAAATGATTGGACACAGACCAAAAATATCTAAACTGCTCAAGTACTTGGCATAACGTAACTGCTCGAGTACATCCGAAGAAAGTTAGTAGTGTAGATCATGAGGGGTTGAAATGGAGAACAGATCATCAACAACATACGCAATGTTATCCAATAAATGGAGTTTGGAGATGGCAGAGTGTACGCAAACGTTACCCCTACCTCGTAGAGATAGAGAGGTTGTTTCTGATACACCCTCGGCCTAAATAGAGCATAAATAGCAATGCGTTGCAAGAGAATCAATTTTTTCAAATTGTTGTGGATCATTATTAAGCATATATGTAAAAAGATTATTTTACCTATTAATCTGCTAGCAATAGCAATGTCTTTATCATTGATTGACATGCACAATGGACAGAGTACATAGTTCTTTCCTCATCAGCAGAGGCAAGAACAACTCGAATACATTTTTGTGGATCGATATTCGCTATCAGTGCACTAATTTCATGTTCCCCTCACACGAACAAGAGAGGAAAAGCTTCATCAAGAACTTAGATAACTTATCAAATCTAGTCCTTTCTTCCACTAGTGTCAGCCCACTGATCGAGTTGTGAAATATGTAAAACCCTTGAAGACAATGAGCAGGAAGACTTGATTGTCACCTGTAACCATATTTCAATCACCTGCAAGCCACAACATCATGCTTGATAATCAAATATATGCTAAATTTAATTGCCCGATCATAAATCTAGTTGTTTTTTAGAATAGAGCTATTATAACACAATCATATAAAATATATTATAGTTCTCATTGACTATGCTGTAAAAAAGAGATAACAGAGTATCTCATTATCTTCACTTTAGTAGTGAGACTAAACTTCTGGAGAGAGTGGAGAATGAGCTGTTGTGAACTCTTTAATGAATATATCAGAAAAAGTTCACATAGGAAATTGACTTGGATGTATTCATTAAGTACATGTAACATCAACGCAAATTTTGACAGTAAAACTATTAGACTGATTGTAGGAACTTGCCAACCTGTTGTTCTGTTACTATTGAATGCTTCAGATAGAATAAAGATCCCAGCAACACAAATGTTTGTTGAACTGAACATTTTGAGTACAACTTCAAGTTCACTTACATAATGATGAGGATAAGGATCCCTTTGTTTCCTCCTTTTTTGGATGAAAGAAAAAAGGTGTTTGATGAAGATATCATCAAAGATAGATGTTATGCAATTGATGTTTGTATTGTGCGCGTTATGAAGAGGCAGAAAGTTATTCCTTATCATGGTGAATTGTTGAAGATGCAACAAGAACTAGATTTCTATATAAGAGGGAGTTTCGTCGTACAACCAAGGATAATTCCATCATTTGGTTTTCTTTTGAGTTTTCATGTGGTTTTTCACATAGTAACAACTCACTTGTGTTTTTCCCCTCTTCCCACTAACAATTATCAAGGATAAAAAATGGGCACTCCTTTTGCCCTTTTTGTTTCTTAACTGAAACTTGAGGAGATAGATACTTTAGGAAATCTTTAATGGAAGTAGACATTTTAGATTCTTGAATATTAGGAGTTCATTGCGAATAGATTTTACATGTGATGAAAACAAGTAAGAGCCTCTTTGGAGGACAATTTTCACTTAATGATTGAGGAGAGACAAACACAACACGGTAATGCGATGAAATTGGGAAGAGAACAGAAGGGCCGAAGTTTAGGTTGGGAAATGCATAGAAATGTGAAATATGAAAGTTTATAGTTGTGAAAGAAGAACATAAACATGATAGGACAAGAAGAGAGAGAGGAAAGGAGCGGGAGTATCTTTGGACTTTGTTTAACACCATTCTTAAAGGGATCGACAACTACACGTCTCATTGCACGTACCATTGCCTTCTCTAAAGAAAGAACTTTAATTATGTGGTCAATTATGAGTACTTCTTTTTTTGAAGAATTTGACTGACTTGATTAAAGAAGAGAGCAGAATGTGCTAGCTCCATAGTATGATCAACGTAAGCATCCTCACATATATGAATTAGAAGGATTCAGTCAACAACCATTCAAAATGTAGGTTGAATATGTCTGAACAATTTAGGATTGATCAAAACATAGTTGTATCATCAAGTAATGTAATTTGAATGCAACAATTCAGTTAACTGAGTATAATCATGTATAAGATTAGTATTTCTCATAACAAAGGCATACTTTTACTTGTTAATTCAAAGAAAGTTACCTGAATATGGAAGTTATTAGTTGTTTTGCTGATGTTTCTGTAAAGCAAATGTGAGGAACATTTGTTGATTCATAGGCCAAGTTGAAGAAATATGAATGGTACTATATAGGAAAACTTCAGGTGACATTTTAAAATAGAACTATAGAATAGTAAATCAACTATTTTCTACAAGAAGTTAAGCATGCAAATTCTTTCCTATTGTTAGCTAAGTGAATGCTTTTTGAATTATTTCATCATAAACGATGTTGTATGTTTAGTGATCATTGTTGCTTTCAAAGGTCTATTGTCGAATTGGCAGCTTCACGCCTTTTGATGTTTTAGCTCTCAATAAAGCAGCCCATGGGAAAATACAGGCTCGCGCATATAAATTCCAACAAAATCCAAAGTTTGACCTTGAGCTTTATTTATAATCATAGAAAAACATAATCGTATTGGAAATTGTGTTCTTTTGAAGGGAATTAAAAAAATTCAACTTCTGAGGCTAATAAAGGTATTCTTGGAATAAAAACATGTTTGTTTTGAATGTCGCTGCTAGTAATTTTTGCATTTATAACATGTGTATTTTGTAAACTTTATCCAGCAATACAACCAGATTCATTGATCATCATATTAACAAGTCAATAGAAGTGAAAATTGGAGAAGACGGTTTATCGAGAAGGAAAATTGATTGGAGAGGAAGAAGAGAACTGTTACATTGCAAAGAGATGAAAACTGAGGAACAGAAAATATCTAGCTAGTGTTCTCTATTTATTCTAATTGTTGTGACTAACTTTAACAAATTAACTGACTAACTAAATATCTTACTAATCATGTACAACCACTTCACAGCTATGCTCGGTGTACAACACTATACTACTCAATTAAGATAAGGCACATTAACACATCTTGATAATTCTTTGACAGTTTTGTAATTACAACATGTTAATCATGTATCGTTACACAAACCTTCAGCAGGATTTAAACTTTGTAGTAACATCACTGGGCAATTTTGTTTTATAGTAAATTTGTAAGGTGGAAAATTAGCAGGATTTAAAGTATGGAGATACTCTTCAAACTGACTTTGATCATTTGGTTCAACTGTTTCATCGATTGCAATAAATCATCTTGCAGTATTTGGAAATTTAGATATTAGAATATCATTTATTTCATGGACATAATCAATTTTTTGTTATCAAAATCACATGAGAATCTAAGGAGGAAGAATCATGAAACAATGACTATATATTCGGGTGTGTTACATTAAATAACTCTTGTAAGTATTGTTCTTTAGTAGTAAAAGGAATGGGTAAAGAACTGAAAATTTAAACTTTATCATGGGAGTTGAGTTTTTCTTTTCCATCACCAATTCTCATCAAGTACTCTGAAAAAGCAAGATTTGTGCTTGCGCGCATATTATCTAATAGGTGTAATTTTTTAAGTTGTTTCATGTTTTGTGAGTATAATAAACTTTGAGAAATGAAGTCTTGTTTTTTCCCATTTCAAACAACGGGAAGGGTTTTTCTAAAATCACCTCCTAAAATGACCACATATAAATCAAAAAGCATTCTCATATCCATCATATCTTTTAATAGTAAATCAAAAGCTTCAATCGTTTTTGCTTTAGCCATTGATGCTTCATCCTTGAGAATTAGTCTTGCATCTCGAATTGAACATGCAAGTGAGCTTTATTAGCTGACATTGCAACTAATATTTTCATCAACATTAATAGTTATCTTAAAGCATGAGTGAGAATTTTCTCCTCCAAGAAGAATTGAAGTTGCTAATGCTACAAATCTTTTAGATCTTATTTTTGTTAATAAACTTCTGTATAAGAAACTTTTTACAGTTCCTCCTAGACCATCAATAAAAAATGATCATGCTTTATTAGAAAATATTCTATCAACAATTACAGTATAAGCTTTTCGTTATTGTCTATTTATTTTTTTCTCCAATAAAAAATCCTCTTCGAAAACTCTTATACTTCTCTCAAAATGAACATCTTTGTCTCTTTTTTCTATTGCAGAAGGTTCAATATTATCTGGAACAAGCTTATATTCATTTATATCATGTCCCATTTAGTGTAGATCATCATTAATATGGTTCAAAACTCCGTGTCGAACATTTCCCAGTTCAACACTTTTTGAGTTCTTAAAATCATTGGACAGACTCTTCAAGTTGTTCCCATAACTCTTTTGGGTTTGTAGGATTACAGTAAACTAATAATGTAGTGAATAATCATCTTAAACTATATGGTAATTTATAACTAATAACTTCAATTATACAGTCAACTATGTTGTTATCAGAATGTAGTAATCCATTTTTTCTGTAGATTCCTAAGTACAATATGTTCCATTGACCATACGAAGATCTTCTTGTAATTTTGGACCCCTCACATTCATAAATAATAATCTAAGATAATATCTTTCTCCTTCTATTGGATGGCATGTAACAACATATCCAATAATTGTACGTTGTTTTCGATGTGTCCAAATTTTATATAAATTTTACCATACAGAGTATTCAGGAAACTCTTTGTATAATAAATTTAGTTGTTAAGCATCCTCATTTGTTTGGTTCATAACAAAGAATTCAGTGAACGTTGTTTTTGTAATCATTGGATTTCTCATAATTGTATTTATGCTTTGAGTGCTTTGTAAAGAAACGTATTGTTGTCCTTCAAGATGTAACTGAAGATAGTAAACAATCGGCGTCACCTCGTTGATAGGATAACAAAATAAGCACCATGTAGCTTTAGGCAGAGAGACCCACCTAGCATATTGATATTCTTTTATTTCATCAACCTCTATTTGTTTATCATTCTCATGCACAAAAACAATTTTATCGTGTCTTCTGCAAATACATTTGTAAAGGTACTTCACAACTTTAATGTTAGAACATATTTTGACATTCATTTAACAATTAAACTTGGCAAGTAAAAATGGAATGGAAAGTACGACCTAGGAGTTATCAAGATATTTCCCTCTAACTTTTATAAGTTCTCCTGTTTGTTGTCTTTTGTAAATGGATTTGCCTTTTAATGTTCATTCAGCGAAATCTTTAGGATATTTAAATTTATAGTAAGCCTTTACTTTTCATACATGGATTTGTAGGATTCAAATGACCACAAGGACCATGCATCACTTAGTGTACAACAATTGAATGTAAGTAAGCTTCTTTGTTAGAATCAGGTAATTTAGCATGAATAATTCTGTTGTATGACTCAGGTGTCAACAATTTATTTCATTACAAAGAATAATAATAAAATGTGCATGTGGGAGACAACGTTTCTGGAATTCTATACTGTACATAAATGCAACAACCTTTCCGAAGACATTTCTTTTTAATATATTATTTTTTAGTTCTTTGATTTTCCCTCAAAATATTCTACTAATCAAATTAGGTTTATTTTGTGCCTCATCAGTAGGTAACAAATGTTCTTTTATTTCAGGCCACATTGGATTTTAAGTCACTGTTAGAAATAAATCAGGTTTCCAAAATGTTGTACCAAAGTGATAGCGTCAAGATTTCGCTGTCGCATATCTCTTGGTCCTTCGGTAAAGATGATAAAAAGGAATGTTTGTTTTCCAATTTTAGTAGCATATCTTTCACCATGTATTAAGACATCTAGAAGACCTTGGAAAACATCCATTCAAAATAAGTCTGGATTGAAGGAAAAGAAATTTAGCCTTTGTGTTTCAAGCTTTATGAATACATCAACGATATAATGTAAGAGGTCATCTTTTTCATCATCTTTCATTTGAATTTTCTAACAATATTATTCATGGAAAGAGACATTATTTCTTTTTTTCTTTTGTTGTCCGAGCACTTCAGCTTCCATATCAAGTAAGTTATCTATTGTACACATATTTTTAACACTGGGTAAGTATTCCCTTTCACAGTAGACATGACAGCTGGTTGTATTATTTGGCTGTAGTATTTTCTAAATACCACAACGCCACTCCACTTGACCATATGGAAATAATAGTGGATATTGTAAGGGAACACAACATCCATAGTGGTAATTAACTAATTGACTTTTATTACTGTGAGGATAAGTTCAAATATGATGTTTCAATATAGTATGTACTCCTTCATCAACCCATATTGATCAAACTTCTAATGTAGTAGGTAGGTTATATACTCATTGATCTAAACCCGAATCACATTTGAGTGCAATGTAAAAATGTGATAGTTTTGGTACATCAGTTAGAGATTTCTGGAACAAAGAGTATGCATTAACTTGCAGTATATTCATCAATTTTATTATCATAGTTTCCTGAATTCTAGAGGAACACACAATTCTATTTGCCATCTCATTTTCATTATCATTGAAGCATAGTTGTAAGTTTTTTCCCTTTCGAGTTGCAGGGTACAAATCATCAATAAAGTTGTACATTTTTCCTTGAACTCTAAAGGTATAAATACCATTATATCTCTTAGCCAAATATTTGTCATAGTTTACCCCAAGAGAAGTAACTGTGAACATATTATTTTATGTATTAAAAGATGTTCGAAAATGTTGAGACTCTTGGTAAGTATTTAAAGCTAAATTTCATAGTTCTGTAGGCATTTTGTGTGATGTAAGCTTAATTGAGCCATTATCGCACCAAAATCTAGGCGATTCATACTGAAATCTTTTTGCATCACAAAATTTACAATTTGGGACAACTTTGAGAAGCATATACTCATATTGAGATTCATTAACATTTATGTGACGACCTTTGTTGGGCCTAATTCCTAAATATCACAGAATTGGTTAGAGCTAAAAGGAAGTGAATACTATTCTATGTAAGGAAAATAGTAATTAAGACAAAACTCTATTTGATAAATTGACCGAGGTAAGAGTATAAGGATCAAGAGATGTGTCTGATGTGCATCCTAATTATAAAAGTAGTTAGGAATTAGAGAAGCAAATGCCTTATGGTATCTTGAAGCTAACAAAAATAGTAGGATTGTTATATCTCACCTGTTTCAAAGACACATGAAGGGTGAAACAAACTTTTTCCTTTTGGAGAAGTGTCAGATAAAGAATGAGCTTCAGATGTAGAAACTAACAAATAAATATGATATGCGTCAAAGCAGATCATGCATGTATATAAAAAATGTATGCATCACAGAAATATAGGTACGAAGAGAGCATAAATTTAACTCAGTAATTTTTATTTTGTCTGATGTTAAGTTTTGATAATTTAATGTTAAGTTTTGATGATTTAACAAACTTAGGGATCTAACAAGGGACCAGATCCAGCAAACCATCTCTTGTTATTGGGACAGGCGACAAGGGAAATGAATGACTAAACTAAGCTTGAGGAATATTTGTATGTCATCATCAAAAAAGAGGAAAATGTTGTATTCTAGGTGTTTTGATGATCCTTACATGTGCAAGGACCCGATCCCTGGTAGAGTGTTCTCGTCCAAATTAAAAATGGTGTACAACTGTAAAGTTGTCTTGTCAGGTTGCACTACTAGAAATATGGCCTATGACAACAATGATTATGTGATGGTTTAATAACTGTTTCCATAAATATTCTATAGCAACAATTTTAATCATTCCCATAGACCTTTGACCTAATACAACACTTACTAAAATAAATCGTTGCATCAGACTTTAACCATTGCGACAAAGATACTTTTTGCAACAATATTTTTAACTGTTGCAATACTAAGTACTATAGGTACGGTTTTGTGATTTTTTTATTGAGATGTATATTTTCCCGTAAAAAAAAATTTCTCTCCTCTAATTTTAGAAGCCCGCGAATTTTATTTTATTTTTTGTTGCAAAGTAACTCTTTTAGTGGTCTTTTAGAAATCAAAATTGAGGAATTTGTTATATTAGGGAAGAAAAAATCAAGGGTTTCTCCAAGGTCATCTCTGAAAAGAACCAACAACTCAACCCTTATGGGTTTCCTTCAAAATTATATCTTACAATAGCTCGTCTTAACAACGTCATCTCCTGCAGCTCGTCTTGGTCATCTCTGAAAAGAACCAAGAGTTTTTTTCTAACGAAAGCGTCATCTCCTACAGCTTCAACAAGTGACTTGTGGTGCCCCTCTACAGCTTATTCTTCACCAAAAGGTGTGATATTCTATTTATTTCATTCTTTTTAAGTTTCCCTTATCTCTACATTTTCATGGGTTGTTGAAAGTGCTTCTGCTCTTCAACTTTTTCAACACCATTTAAGGGTTTTTGAAATGCACAAATGTGTTTCTATGAAATAGATGTTGTTTGTTCTATTTTATATCTTTCGTTTAATCTTACTGTGTTTAAAGTTTGTACCTCATATTCATTAAAAGTTATTATGAAAATTATGGGTTAGGGCTTATTTTGAGAAGTTAGATATCCACATTGGTTTCAATACTAAAACTTTCTATTTTTAGGATAATAGCTAATTTTGATTCTATAGTTGAAACAATTGTTTTATTTTGTATTGAAAAGATCTATTTTAGGTGTTATATTATGGATCCTTTTTTTATATCGAAAATATTTGTTGCTAGAGTGGCAATAAAATTACTCGAATGCCATAAAGGATTGCTCTAATTTTATCTATATCATTTAATTCTAATACGTAATAGAATGTAGTGTTATGTTGTATAGTTTGGTCAGCTGCGATATTGTGTTACTATAAGTCGACATTAGTTTGGTCATCTCCGATATTGTGTTACTGTAACTCGGCCTTAGTTTGGTCAGCTTGATAGTATAAGTAATCGAACACATCCATTATGTTTTTTGTTGGGTAAGCTAGAACCAAATCAAAAAGACTCAGAATCTTTTGGACAATACTTGAGTTGTCATCATAATAAGAGAAGTTGTTTGTAATGTCCTTATGTGACAGAAAGATTGCAATGATTTCCTCCCGTTCATGAATACAATTACAAAATACATGATTTGATATCTCCTGTTTATGAATACAATTACAGACTACATGATTTGATATTTAATTTGTTGACTAATATCTTTCCTCTATGTAACAAAGTCTTTCTTATTATTTTTATTACTCCCAAATCATAAACATTCGTATTAAGTGATAAATCTTCTTTACATGATAATTTATTTGTGCCTCCCATAATGATGATAGTTTCTTGAGTTAATTGAAGTTCTGAAATTCTCATTTTAGTAGGTCCATAGACATGTTTCTAGATTATTTGTGCCATATTAGACTTTAAGAAAAGATGTGCTAGTCTCTTATAGACAACAGTAGTATGTAGATGCAAATTGAAATCTCCACTTTTTTAATGTGACATCAAATTATACTTTGGTTTGCCAAAATCTGATATGTGTGATCAGCTTTTTATTTTCGTTTATTTAACAATGTGTATGTATACATGTATCTCTTATGTTTTTAAGTTATACTGATACTTGCACTAGCAAAATTTATAAGTTGCAAAGATAATGAATACAATGCATATGCCATGTTTGCTATTTATTTAAGATATCTTTGTTTATAGCTTTATTTTTAAGTGTGATTTTCTTTTATCTTGTAATTGACTTATTGATGTGTGTTGATGTTTGTTACTATTACAGGTCAGTACAATCAACTATTCTAAAACTTGTGGATATAATTAAATCTCTTATTTTCATCATAGGTAAACTCTTAGTCCAAAAGTTCTATTTTTTCCAATGATTGTTCTCGATGACCTCTTTTAACTTTATACATCTAGTAAGATCGATTAGGTTAACTTGCTGCTTGTCAATTTTTTTCTGTTGGTTTATCTTGCATAACTTGATTATTAGTCTTGTCATGCCATTGCTATCTGGTAACATGCAACTTATTATAGTACAGTTGGGTTTTTTCACCCTTAGTCAGACAAACATTGTCACATAGTTGGATTTATATAAACAGGGAGGGTACATTTTATTAGTTGAAATTGGTTTGTTTTGATGTTGTAAAAATTTGAATTTTTGTTTTGATATTGTACTTGTGTCGTGTAGGGATACCCAATGGATATGAGTGATAAAAGTTGTATGAATCTCCCAAGATCCACCAATGAATATGAACGAGGAGTGAATGCTTTTCTTGATAAAGCATTTGAATGAGCTTCCCAAGGAAATGAAATAGTATGCCCTTGTAGAAAATGCTTTAATCGTTATTGGAATTATCAAAGTGTGGTGGTGAATCACTTGATTGCTTTTGGATTTGCTCGTGGTGGATACACCAACTGGATTTTCCATGGAGAAGGATTTTCCTCAAATACTACACCACAACAAAACATTGATGATGTAAGATCAAACATGCAAGATGACATTGATAGACTACTTCATGTTACTTTTAGAAACGTGGAAGGTGAACAGAGGAATGAAGGAGTGAAAGAGGGACCATCTAAAGATGCAAATAAATTTTTTAAGTTAGTGGAGGAAGGAAAACAAGAGTTATATCCAGAATGCAAGACTTTTTCTAAGCTGAGTTTCACCATTAGGTTGTTCTTGTTTAAATGCATCCATGGATTGAGTAATGTTGCCTTTTCAGACTTACTAGACTTGTTAAAAGAGGCATTTCTGTTTGCTCAGATACCCAAGTCTTTCAACAAGGCAAAAAAGGTGATAGATGATTTGGGTCTCCATTATGAAAAAATTCATGCGTGCCCTAATGATTGTATGTTGTTTTGGAAAGACAATGAAAAGATAGATAATTGCACTGTGTGTGGGTCTTTCAGATGGAAGAATGTTCGTAATGAATTGACCATTAAGAACACAAAAATTCCAACAAAGGTTTTAAGGTACTACCTTATAAAGCCTAGGCTTCAGAGGATATTCATGTGTTCTAAAACATCTACAGATATGAGATTGCATGCTACTGAACATCCCAATGATAGGAATCTTAGACATCCTGCTGATGGAGAAGCTTGGAAGCATTTTGATTCCTTACACCCAGACTTCTCTAATGATCCTCGTAATGTTAGATTGGGTCTTTCAAGTGATGGGTTCAATCCACTTTGAACCATGAGTGTTTCTCATAGCACATGGTCTGTTATGTTAATGAACTATATTTTATCACCATGGATTTGCATGAAGCCGGAGTATATGATGTTGTCAATAATCATTCCAGGTCCAACGTCTCCGGGAAAGGATATAGATGAGTACCTTCAACCACTAATTGCTGAGTTGAAGGAACAATGGGAAGTGGGAATGGAAACATATGATGTTGTAACTAACCAAACATTTTCATTACGTGTAGCTTTAATGTGAACAATTAGTGATTTACCAGCACTAGCAATGCTTTCTAGATGGAGCACAAAGGAGAGATGGGCATGCCCCACTTGTAATTATGGTACTTGCTCTCAATAACTCAAACA
The DNA here is from genome assembly GCA_029007595.1 of Solanum commersonii. Classification (NCBI taxonomy): domain Eukaryota; kingdom Viridiplantae; phylum Streptophyta; class Magnoliopsida; order Solanales; family Solanaceae; genus Solanum; species Solanum commersonii. The sequence continues at coordinate 2,145,301 of JAJTWQ010000007.1, forward strand.
TAGTCGTAAGATGTGATACATGGGTCACTGACAATTTTTCCCTCCAGATCATCTGTTTCGAAGATGTAAGAAATCATTTGATGGTAAAGAGGATCATAAAGTTGCACCTACTCCATTATCTGGCATAGACATTCTTGAAGAATCAGAGTATCTCTTTTGTATTGCCACATGGCTGTTGGAGCTCTTTTCCCTCTCATTTCTATTGTGATATTGATGTTGCTAGCACCTTATTTTTTTCATTTTCTAATTTACTCTCTTTTGTTCACCTCTCTATTGCGAACAACACTCGAACCAAATTGAAATGAGTTATTGGCTACTTATTTTTTCTCTCGCTGTTTAATTAATGAATATGCCATCTGCGATGAAGGTTTATATGTTTAGTTAGGTATTAGAGATGATTCTTTCTTTTATTTGAAGAAAGTGGCTGAAACCAAATCTAGGTATCGAAAAAAGTTGATGAAACCACACACTGCTGGAAAAATAAGTTTTGCTTTAGTCCACAATAATCTGGTGTGTTTTCTGCTTCTTTATCAAATCTTAACTTGCTAGTTTAAATAGATTTTTAATATCACTTTTTCATGTGACAAAGGAGAAAAAAAAAGGAAAGTAATGTATCATTTAAGGAGCTATTTTTTGTTACAAGAACAAGGCACCCTGAACGTTCATACAAAGACTCGAATGAAGACTCCATCAGTAAAATTGTACGAAATATTACATACTTGCACTTTATTTTTAGACCTTTGTTTGTTCGTGATTTTTGTTTACTTGAATTTGTTTTGTTAGGCTGAAATGGAGGATATTGATTAGTGCAACTAGCAGCACTGAGATTCATAAAGGTTTTTCGTAAAATTTCTTTGCACTAGATATTTGTCGCAAGTTTAATTGAAAGTATATTCTTGTGATTGCAGTAATCATGGAGCTATAAATTTTATTATTGTTGAGAGAACAAAGAAGTGGATGAATCCCTCTCTATCCATAAAACCTGCCCGTCTGGAAATCATACTAGTTCTACAAATGAAATATAATGTGATTACTCTCTAGAAAAATGAATTATATTGTTGCTGCCAGTGTTAGTCTGTACACTTCTGCTTGTATTGATTTTCTTGTTGCTTAATAGACCATCTTGTGCTGCCTCCTTTGATGGATAGTTTCTGCCATAACCTTTGTGAGAAGGTACAAGAATAATATAGGTGTCTATGTGTTTTTGATTTTGCATACGCAGTGAATATTAAGAGATTAATAATATATTGATATGGTTAACATGTTTAATGTTTCACATACTATCTAGTGAGCCGCAAGAATAAGATTAACAATATTCCCTTAAGGTTCACATGTTTAACATTTCTCATAGTTCTATTTTACTAGTCTCAGTATTTATGAATTTCAAGTCTTTTTCTTATACTTAGATCCTTGAATTTAAAAATGGTTCTGAATTTCTTGTTGGATATAATTCTGATGTGTAGCCTCTTGTCCTGGTGCTGCCGAAATTACTTAGATTGCACTTTTTTTCTTAGATTTGTCACAACCTCCTTTGGGATATCTTATATGTTTTTACATGGTTTACCCATTATCAAGACTTTTCTTTGACGGGATGAATCTAACATGGAGATTGATACCACCACTGATGATTAGACCATCAAAAGTTTATTCTGATTTTATTGCTTAACAAAAATATATATTTGAGGGTGTGTATTACATAATTTTTCTCTTATGCTTTCTATTGATATTTGTTCTTCGGCTGCTCTCTTTCATGATGTGTTACTGAATCTTGTGACCAACTAATTTCTTAAGCATGACAGTCTCTTTCATTTTTATTAGTTTTAGTATATACGTAGTTAGACGTATTCTCTAATAGTTGAAATCTTGTAGAAATGTTTGTTTCAGCTTCCTTCTTATGCCTTAGTAAGGAGTTTTTCTACTTTCACATTTTTTGCGACTGCACATTTTTTTCATTATGCGTTGTTGCTTTTCAAGTATTATCATTTTCTAAATCATTTTTAATACCATTTGTAGGAAGGGAAAGTGAACAAAGGGATGAAAACAATGAAGGCACGCCTTGGGAGGATTGAGTTGATATCTTTGGAACTTAACATGTGTTCTAGAAGTCTTTTGTTTTTTGGACATTGAAAACTTGTGTTTAACCTCTTGAACGTTCAAAAATTACTGTGTATTTTGGTTTAATGGATATTACTTGACCTTGCACGTTACATTGAATTTGAATGTCTATATATATATAATGTGTGTGTGCATGATATATTGCTTTATGCAATATTGTTGCCTATAATTTTGGTTCAAATTACTCTTATTGTAGATTGGAATATCCCTACAATAGCTATTATAGGAGTAGCCAAATATAATTTACACAATAGTGAAGAAAACTGTCCTAATGGTACTATAACCATTGCAATAGACGAGAAAATTGTTGCAATTAATGTATAAAAAAGTGTTGCATAAGACACTATATTAACGGTTTGTTAAATGCCACAATAGGTGTTAGAACTGTTGCCATACTTTAAAGTAAGAACTGATGCAATGCTAGTATAAATGTTGCATAAGATACTATAAGGACAGTTTGAAAATGTCCCAATATGTCCTAAAACCATTGCAATACTTTAATTTAAGAACCATTGCGATGATAAAATAAGTGTTGCAATTAATTAATAGGCACGGTCTAATAAACTGTCCCAATAGAGAGTTAGAATTTTTGCTATACATTAGAAGTTTAAACTATTGCAATACGAACTTCTATCGCAACAATTTTACAAATTATCGCACTAGACCGTTGCGACAGAGCTTTGGCAACACAATACGTCCCAATAGGGTTATAGAAACAGAATCCCTATCTACAACAACATAACTTGAACTCTTGTCATAGGCCATATTTCTAGTAGTGTTAGTTAGTGAAAAGTGCACCGTACTTCACCAATAGGAAGGGTGCACGAGGTTATTTCATTTAGTGGTCAAAACTCTTGTTGGTGAATAATATACACAACAATAAACAAACAACATTATTCATTCAAAAAAAGAGATAGCTAGCATGTATTTTTAAGAACACATTGCAAGGGACCTCGTCCGGGAAAGACTGTGTATGCGAAAAAAGATTAAAAGATAGATTTTAGAAAGCTGCCTACTCTGATGTTGTTGGTGCATAACTTTTTAGAGAAAAAGGCTTTCAGTCAATGGTGTCATCCGAAGAAGTTTCTATCCATTTGATGTAGTTTCTTCTCAGAAGACACAAACTTAAGATTTGGCAAAAACGAATTTGAATTTCTGAAAATTCATAAGCTTACAAAGAGAAGGCCATCTTCAAGGAAGAACACTCCTCATACTCAACAAGAGACCTGATAGTGTGCTAAAGAGTCTTTGTTGTATTTTGAGGTTTGTGTCTTATGTGTTTACTTTGTCAATGTAATCCTAAGTTATAAAGAAAAGTAGATCAGTTGCTTGTCTAAGTCTTTGGTTTGAGTCGTATTAACTAGAGTTAGTTAGTCGAATCATCTTTGTTTTAGTCAAGCCTCCTTACATAATTTTTTTTATGTTCTCTTAGGTAGAGTTGCCTAGGAGTGTCAACTAGAGTTAGTTGATGAGTGGTGTAGTAGAGTTGCTGCTTGTTTATACTCTTATCTTGGATATTGGAGTTGGTGGCTAGAGTTTAGCTTATGGAGTTCTTGAAGTCTAGAACAACTAGAATTAGTTGGTTTAGTAGGCAATAGAGTTATTGTCTAGACTTTCTTTGTAGTAGAGTTGCTACAATAAAGGGGAAAGAGATTGAAGAGTTTTAATTCCTAGGTTGAAAGAGTTTGTAATATGAAACTTTGCTACGTTTGAATGAAATGGAGTTTGGGTTGTAATCATGTGAGTACAGGTCATGGTTTTCAATGCCCTTGAGCAAAGGGGTTTTCACGTAAAATCATTGTGCGTGATTTACTTTGCGCTATTTATTTTCCGCACTATTACCCTATTGGGGGTCCTGGTCCTGTGATCACTGGTGGACCCATACATTCCAACAATAGGTATCACAGCTTGGACTCTCTATCTTTTTAACACCAAGAGAGAGATTCCTGCGAAGAATGGCGACTCCACTAAACTTGCAAAGTGGTCAGTCCCCTACAAGGTGACCTTTTCTTTATGGTTAGTTCTATAGATTGTGGAATATACAAATGAGTGACTATCTCATGGCTATGGATATTGAGGTATGGAATGTTATTTATGAAGGTCCTTATGTGTAAACTATCGATGTAAAATATGGAGATGTCACAAGACTCATTCCGAAAAATTAACAGCAATATAATGACTCTGACAGAAGAAAAGTTGAGAAAAATCACAAAGTCGGGAAGCTATTGATGTTTGCTGTTGGAGTAAATGAATTTGATCTGATTTCGTCTTGCGAATCAGCCAAGGAAATTTGGGATCGGTTGAGAACAGTGTATGAGGGTACTCAGGAAACAAAGTATTCTAAGCTAGATCTCTTCACTACTCTGTTTGAAAGTTTTACCATGAAACAATGTGAATCTATTCATGAAATGCATACTATATTCTCCACCATTACAAATGAGCTTATGTTCCTGGAAGAACCTGCAAGCAAGCAAGTCTCTAAGATACTGGAAATTCTTCCCAGATCTTGGAAAAATGAAATTGTGATTGGCGATGAGACAAGGGACCATGAAGTAGTGATGTTGGATGCACTATTTGAACATCTTCATGTTCATGAGATGCACAGAAAGAAGGATGGTCTAATAAAAAAAGAAAATCTTGAAATGGCTAAAAACTCAATAACTTTTCTTATAAGTGTGATAAACCATGGCACTTCATCAGAGACTATTCTATGCATAAGGGTGAGCACAAGAAATATGTCAAGTCTGGAGAAAACAAGAATAAAAGAAGAGACAAGGTCTGTGACAAGTCAAGTAGAAGAGAAACTGCTGATTATGGGGTGAAGAAAGCTCTGACAGTCTGGGGAAACACTCCAAGTGATTTAGATGCTTCTGAACACTCTGATGATGCTTTCATGGCAAAGTCAGATGATGAAGATGCTAATGAAGAGGTAACCTTATCATACTTTAAGAAAAACTTGAATACCTTTTCCATTAGTAAATTGAGAAAGTTAGTGGTTGTACTAATTGATTTGGTTAGTGAGCTAACGACTAGGAATTATCTCGTGAACAATAGCCTAGACATCTCTCAAGATGAAAAAATTACTCTAGCTACCCAAATATTTGATATTGAAAAACAAATGGTTGTTCTAGAAGCTTAAAATCTAGAACTGAAGGAAAAGATAAAAGGGGTGACTACTACAGTTTCTAAAGGAAAAAAAGAGGCAAACAACTTGCAGCTAGAGCTTGAAAATAAGTTGCACACTGCTGAAATGAAGATGGAATTGGTTCTAGAAATAAATCTTATGTTTGAGAGGGACCTGGTCCATGTAAAAGAGGAACTAAACAAATCCCTCAAATGGACCACTTCCTCTAAGATTCTTACAAATCTAATTAGTCAAGGCAATAATAGTACAAGAGGAATGGGTTATAAGAAGATAGATCCCCCATAAAATCCTCACATCTGTTGATGGTAATTTGTTATGTGTGAATTGTGGTCGAAATGGACATCTTAAGAAAGATTGTCTTGTCTGGAAAAAACATGAAGAAAGTATTTAAAATCATTCCAAACAGAAGAATAGGCAGAAGAAGGTACCTCGTCTAGTTCCTGGTCTTGAGTTGAATAAAACTAGTGTGCCTTACTAGGAACTCCGCCTCAAAGGGGTTCCCAAGGTTAAAAAGTAATTTGCTATGCAAGTGAGAGGAGGTAACATAAGTCAATTTTGGTTCATGAATAGTGAGTGCTCAAACCACATGACTAGACAAATTAAAAAAGCCTCCTCTCTCTCAAGGCACTTCAAGGTGGAGGTGTCTCTTTTGGCATTGCAAGAAATGGTACATTCTTGGTGTAGGCCGGACTTGAAAGTATGTGGAACACTCTTTTGAAGTTGTGTACTATGTCAATGGGTTGAAGTATAATCTTGTAAGTGCTTCGTGGATTTGTGATAAAGGAAATTGAGTTAAGTTCTTATAAGCTAAATGGGTGGCCACAACTTAATCTCTAGGATGATTATATTGACACAAAAGAGATGCAAGATCATGTATACTACTGATCTAAACACTGCTCATTGTAACATTCTTACTTTCCTTGGTTCTCAAGTTAAGAATACTGATCTATGATACATGAGGATTGATCATGTGATTTCTTCTCTCTAAACAAACTTATGTCAAAGGACCTGGTCCGCGGTCTGCCCAAAATAAAATTTTCAAATGACAAAGTTTGTGATGCTTGGGTTAAAGAGAAGCAGATCAGACCATCCTTCATGTGGAATAAGCAGGTTTTTAATCTTCCAAAGAAATTTCGAGCTGAAGTGGTGAATACTACAAATTTTGTGACCAAAATGATGATATTAAGAAGTTTGATCTCAATGATGCTAAAAGAGTATTTGTGGGATATTCTTCCTCCAGCAAGGCTTATCGGGTGAATAAAAATAAAAATTATGCATTGAAGAAAGTGTTCATGTGATTTTTAATGAGTTTGGAAGAATTGAGAAGTTGCAAAACAAAGAAGATTCTGAGATGAAAGAGTTGCTTTAGATTTAGAGAGATAGTCTAAAATAGTGACTTTACTAAAGAATATCATCTTCACAAATCCATTAATCCAAAAGAAGCTAATGCAAATGATGAACTTGATGATCGACCTGGTCCGGTAGATAATGTTGAACAAAGATGATGCAGTTCAAACTGATAATGTGAATTCTGAAGGTGAGAATGAAAAAGCTGATCAAGCTCAGTTTGAAAGAAGTAAAATATGACACTTGGTTCCCCGACCAGCTGACAAGTTGTCTATGTTCCTCTTCAACAATGGTTTCGAAAAAGGTAAAATTGACAAAAATCCTCATTTCGAAATCACAAGAAAAAGAATTGCTGATTATTCAAGTATATAGCGATGATATCATCTTTGAGTCAACCCTTGAGGTGGTATGTGAAGAGTTTGTCGCACTCATGAATAGTGAGTTTTGAAGTGAGAATCATAGGAGAATTATATTTCTTCTTGGAGCTGCAGATCAAGCAAACTTCTATAGGTACTTTTCGTTTGCCAAGAAAAGTACAACAAGTTGCTGAAGAAGTTTCACATTATGGACGTCAAGACAACTGATACTTTCGTGATGACCAACTCGAAGATAGATGCTGATGAATATGGTTCATATATGAATGATACAAGTGTTAGAATTCATGCAAGATTCCAAGCTTGTCCAATAGAATCACATTTGAAGGTTGCTAAGAGAATCCTAAGACATTTGATGAAGACAGGGACCTGGTTCTACTCTATCCATCAGGAGATTTTATGTTGTTTGGAGGAATATGGTGATACTGATTATTCTAGGTATCAAGTTGATAGAAAGAGAAAGAATGGCTCATTTTCTGGGATCATATCTCATTTCATGCGGAACTAAAAATGCAAGATTCGGTTTCTCTTCCATCAGCTAAGTCAAGATATGTAGGAGATGAAACTATGAAGAGGGACCTAGTGGAGATAAACAAATTGAAGTTAGGGATGTTGAAACTTAAATGAACGGATCCTGCCTTAAACAATCAACCCTCTCATGACTATGCAAAGGGAGCAGGTATCCTTTGTTTTTCAGTTATGTATGTTTTAGTAATTTAAGTCTTATACCTTTTGTAGGTACACACATATGGCAAAATTGTTGAAGGAAAAGGGAGGTCAGGACAGATCTAGGCAATTACATTTAAATTATAGAGAAGGACCCGGTCCGTTATCGAAGGTTAGCACTCTTAAGATTAAATTTTGAATTATGCATGATAACCGTTGCAGTTGCCACATGTCTCTCATTCATAAATCTAACCATTGTCCCATCATTTGAATACCAACTAACACCTCGATTCACATGATACATCTTGTCACCTCGTTTATACTTCATATTTCTTTCAATCTCCCCAGAGAATTCAAATCCCCTTCAAAAATCAGAATGTTTCAAAACCCTCTTTTCTCCTCTCTCAAAAACACATCAAAATGTCTAAACCCTTGTGCCTAGTGCAGAGTTTTATGATGAAGAAATTCTTGAGTTTGAAGAGGGACTAGGTTCGGCAAGGAAATAAAACAGAAGGTGGAAAAGATGATGTCCAAAGAGGAAAAGGTTGATATTCTGAGAACTCAAAGAATTCTGAATGGAAGGGTGTCTGGCCTTGAAATGAAAAATAAAATCTGAAATGCGGATATGTTGAACGGAAGATAGGGCACAAGAGTAACGTGTCTAAGTTGTTTATGGAACATGAGAAACTCAAGCTTGCTGTGGAAGCTATGACAGCTGCTCTTGCTAACAAGGATACTAAAATAGTTTGTTTAAAGGCTTAGCTTCTGAAAGCAGAATCAGAGGGACCAGGTGGAAAAGAACTGGCAGCCCTAAAGATTCAACATGAAGCCCTGCCAGCAAAGAATGTTCAATTTCAAGAGAAGCTTCTCAAAAACCATTCTAAGGGATATTCTCTACTAATCATGTTCTTTCAATCCCTTACTCCTAAGGCATCCCCTCTTTTCCTAAAGACCTATGTCAGTCCTCGCTTCTCTTTCCTATCAAAATTGAGTGGGTATTAATCCTGGTTCTCATTCATAATAATATTTGCAATGGTTTGATTGATAATGTTTTATTTATGAATGAAAAATGCCTTGTTTTTACTGACTTGTCTCATTACTTTATGCATTTTTACTCATGCTCAGTTTTGCCCAAGTGGCCATGAATTTGCTTGAACTACATTTCTGTTAACTTGGTTTATTGCTTTAACCGATTTTATGATGTCAAAAGGGAGAAAATGTTTAGGTATGAGATAAAAGTTAGCTACTTGGAGATGACATGGTCATGTTGCTTGTAGGGGAAATCAATGCTAGTAAATTGAAGAGGACATGCTCACGCTGATAGGGGGAAGAAGCTAAACAAGATTGTCATCATCAAAAAGGGAGAAATGCTATTTTGTTGGTGATATGAAGTTTTGATGATTTAAGAAACACTGGGAACGATGAAACAAGGGGAACATCCAGTTACCTGAAGAGTCATGCTGACAGGGGAACTGGTGAAAGGGGGAAGAAAGTGAATAAGTCTGTTATCAACAAAAAGGGGGAAATATAATTTTGGAGCTTATGTTATGTTTTGATGATTTAACAAACTTAGGAATTTAAGAAAGGACCAGGAAATGGTCTCTTGTTATTGGGATTGTCGATAGGGGAAATGAATGAATAAACTCAACGCGAGGAATATTTTTGTGTCATTATCAAAAAGCTTGAAAATGGTGTATTCTAAGTATTTTGATGATCCTCACAAATGCAGAGACTTAGTCTCTGGCAGAGTGCTCTCATCCAAAGTCAGGTTAGTTGGTCAAAAGTGCAGCGTACTTCACCAATAGGAAGGGTGGACAAGGTTGTTTGTTTCAGTGGTCAAAACTCTTGTTGGTGACTAATATACATAACAATAAACAAATAACATTATTCATTGAAAGAGAGAGAGAGAGCTAAAAAGTCTTTTCAAGAACTCACAAAGAACACACTGCAATGGACCTGATCCCAGAAAGACTGCATATGTGAAAAGACAAAAAGATAGCTTTCAGAAAGCTACCAACTCTTATATGGTTTGTGCACAGCCTTTCAGAGAATCACTCTTTCAGCCAATTGTGTCATCCCAAGAAGTTTGTGTGAATTTTTATCTAGTTTCTTCTCACAACACACAAGCTTAATATTTGGAAAAAAAAGACTTTAATTTCTGAAAATTCATAAGCTTACAAAAAGAAAGTCATGTTCAAGGAAGTACATTGCTCATACTCAACAAGGGACCTGATAGAGTGCTAAAGAGTCTTTGTTGTATTTTGAGCTTCTTGTCTTATGTGCTTACATTGTAAATCTACTCTAAAGTTATAAAGGATAGTAGATCAGTTTCTTGTCTAAATCCTTAGTTTGAGTTGTATTAACTAGAATTAGTTAGTCGAATCATCTTTGTTTTAGTCAAGGCTCCTTACATCATTGTTTTGATGTTCTTTTGGAAAGAGTTGCCTAGGAGTGTCAACTAGAGTTAGTTGATGTGTGGTGCAGCAGAGATTCATTTATGCTCTTATCTTGGAGATCAGAGTTAGTGGCTAGAGTTACAATTGTGGGGTTCTTGAAGTCTAGATCAACTAGAGTTAGTTGGTTTAGTTGGCAACAAAGTTATTGCTTAGTTTTCATTTGTAGTAGAGTTGGTTGATTATTCCTGGATTTTGACTCATTTAGGGCATATTATTCATAGTATTAGTGTCCTCAATTCCTATTTCATGATCTAAACTAATGTTAAAGTGCTTAATTGCAGTTATGAAGGCAAAAGAGCAAGGCAAGGACATTACTAGGCAAAAAAGAGCAAAAAAGTTGAAATAGTAGAAGAAAGGCAAGGCTGACAATCGCTGAGACCACTCAGCGACTCACTGAGAGACCCTCTAGCTTGTCAAAAGTTGCAGCGTGCCAGCCTTTAGACAAAGGCAACTCGGCGGTGGAAGGAACAATTTGGTGACACGCTGATTGGATCGGCGAAGGAGATTCGGCCCGCCTAAGTTATAGGATGATTAGTGAAAATGCAAGAAAAAATAGAGATGAGAAGGGAGAAATGGCGCATCGCCAACCTGGTCAGTGAGCCCGACTTTGATCGCCTAAAATCACAACACAGAAAGGTTGAAAACTCAAGCTGAAAAGGCAATGGACAGGAGCATTTGGCATGTCGCCAACCTGGTCGGCGATGCCTGACTTATTCCACCGAATGACCCTAAAGGCAAAATTATAGGAACGTATAAATTGATTTTTGAAAAGAGAAAAAAGCGGTTCTCACACATTTTTATCTTCTGGTTTTTTATCTAACATTCTTTTTGGTAGTTTTTGAGTTTTTGAGTTTTTGAGTAGAATTTGAAGTTGGGTATTGATTTTAACTTAATTTCAAGCATTGTAATGACTAAAATTTCATTACCCAGCTTAGGGAGAACGTAGTTGATAATATTTCCCTGCTTTTTATAATGTGTGGCTAAAACCCCCATTCTTGGGGGTGTGACTATGTGATTAATTGTCCTAATTAGTTTATGGGTGTTAGTAATTAATGATTTAATTGTTGCTTTGAAATGGGTTTGATTAATAACTATGTTTTAATTTATATATTCTAGTTACAAATGTAGTTCTAGTCTAGTATGTTTTTCTTGCTTAAGAAAGAGATTTTAGAATTAAGGTTATCAATCGATGATTGTAGTGATTGCATTGTTGTGGGTTCAACATTAGAAATTGAGTCTGAATTCGATTCTACCAATCTAGCTTAAGAGAGTAGATTAATTGAGGTTTTGGGCTATTCATAATTGTCATGCTCTTTGAGGTTCGAGAGAACTCACTTGAATCGTGATAGTTGATCGAGAGATGGCTATCACATCTAAATCCTAGCCTACCCTCACTAATTAGTAATCACCTGTATAGTGAAATTGGAAATTAATCGATCACACTCCCAAGGATCCCTCTTTACTTGAATACTCTCCTATTTTCGTAGTTGTTAATTAGCAAATCCAATTTCCCCCATTTGACATTAGTTCTCAACCCCTTCAATTTACTATGCTTCTTTCGATAAATTCTATTCCTACAATCAATTAAAACATGTCTTTCATTTCCTAATTGAATTCTCTACCGTATTACTCCCTGTGGGATCAAACCCAACTCTTCGTTGGATTTATACTAGATTGCAATCGCCTACACTTAGAATTGGATGAAGTTTAGTTGAGCGTTATAAAAAATGGCGCCGCTACTGGGGAGTGGTGTTTTGAATTTTTTTAGTGAACTTTAGTTGTGATCTAATCTTGTTTGTAGTTGAATCAACTTACTTTGTTTGTGTGTTTTTTTTTTGGCTGCTATTGAACAAGTGTCAAGATGAGTGTGAACGGGAGCAACACTAGCCAACTTTGACATCATGTTGACATTGGTAACTTCAACGATGTCAATGATGCTCAATTGGGTAGTGTGGGTGCTAGTTGGTTACCTCCAGTCATGGGAAATGTTGTATTCCATGTGACTAGCACAATCTTGCAACTATTGGAAATGAAAGGTTTATTTGTAAAGCTGGCTCATGAGTATCCCTATGACCATATTAAGAATTTCGTGAACGTGTGTAGTCCATATTCATTGACGAATATCTCGTAGGAGCTAGTCCGACTTTGGTTGTTCCTTTTTTCTCTAATGGGAGAGGCAACGAAGTGGTTGGTCGAGTTACCAAGAAAGTATGTCACTACTTGGGAGGAGCTTGCCGAAAATTTTTATATAAGGATATTCCCACCCTCGAAGATGGTGAAGTTCAGGGACAATATTCATAACTTTAAGCGAGTAGATGGAGTATCTTTTCGCGAGACATGGCCGAAATTTTGAAACTTACTGCTACAATGTCCAACTCATGGACTCCCGGGTAATGTGATACTACATTATTTCTACCGGAGTTTAGATTCAGTCAACAAGGGTGTGGCTGACCAGGTTGTTCGAGGAGGGATAATGCAACAACTATTTGAAATGGCATCTACTCTTCTTGACAAAATGACGAAAATCAATCGTTCTTGGTACACTCAAGAGGATCAAGTGTCTCCTTTGAACTTCAGGATGATAAAGGAACAAATTGAAAAGGATCAAGAGCGGGATGAAAACATTAGCAAAATAATGTCCTAAATGGATTTGTTGAGAAAATAGGTGTTGGAGAGTGATGATGAAAACAAAGACGTAAAAAGAGTGTCTAGACTCGAAGAGGATTCTTGCCCGGGCTCTTTAAAGTCGGGCGGGAATCAAGATTGGAACACACTTATTAAGGATAAGAGAATATATAATCGAGATTGGCTGACCAAAATGATTTTTGGAAGAGATAAGCCAACCATGATGTGTATTACAAGCAAATGGGTGACAGCCCCAAATCTAGGGAATGTTCGGGAAGCCTTCGAGTAGATGAGCTGTTATCGCGTATCCTAGAAAAAGTCGAAGGATCTGACGACATGCTTCAGGAAATGAAAGTTGATTTCTCATCCTTGAACAATCAAGTGAACTCTCAGTCAGAATCTATCAAGTTACTTGAATGTCAAATGAGTCAACTCTCAGCCCAACTAGACTCCAAGCCATTAGAAAGGTGTGCATATCATGATATGGAGAATTCAAAGACTGATCATGATAGATGCTTAGTGGTTTTGACACTAAGTGAGAAAGGGGAAGGTGGTGATGTTAAGGTGAATGATGAGGCAATCACTAGTAGAGAAGAAGAGGACACCATTGATGTAGAGAGGTCTGACCAAGTACCGAAGAATTACATGCCCGAAGAGGATGAAGAAATTCCAAGGAAAAGCACCAGTGAAGAGCTACAAATAGCTAAGGAAGGGGCTGCTTCTTCTTCAAAGTCAGTATAATCGCTGCCCAAAATCATCCCCCCTTTTCCTCAAAGGCTCAAAAAGTGAGATGAAGATGCAAAAATCAAGAAATTTCTATCAATGTTCAAGTCTCTTTCCATAAAGCTTCCCTTAGTGGAAACATTAATGGAGATGTTGGGATACACGAAATTCATGAAGGAACCATTCACGAAGAAGATAAGTATGTACTTGAAAGCAATTGAAGTTTCTCATAATTGTATTGCTATTATGACCAGCGAATGATAAATAAGAGAGGATCCGGGGGCATTTACCATCCCATGTACCTTTGGGATGCTTCAGTTTGCAAAAGCTTTGTGTGACTTGGGGGTGAGTATTAAATTGATGTCGTATGTTATCTTCAAACAACTTGGCGGGGCAAACCTTAATCCACAACATTGCGGCTTCTCATGGCTGACCGGTCTATTAAATACCCCGTTGGAATACTTTATGATATCTTGGTGAAGGTGGATAGATTTATCTTTCCGACTGACATTGTTATTTTGGATTGTGAGATTGATGCAGAGGTGCCTATTATTTTGGGTAGACCATTTTTGGCAACCGGAAGAGCTCTAGTAGATGTTGAAATTGGTGAGTTAATGTTTTGGGTAAATGATAAGGAGGTGTCATTGAATTTGTCCAAATCGATGAAGAAACCTAGTGACATCTATGTGGTCTCAACAATTGATGTGATTGATGAAATAGTGGCTAGTGTGAGTGAAATGATGTGTATGTGGGAACCCCTTGTTATTGTCCTTTCAAATTATGATTAGGATGAAATGCAAGGGTATGATGAAGTTGTGACTGCTCTATCAAGATTAGGTGCTCATTCTAAAAATCCATTCAAGCTTGATATTGATTTGAAAAATCAAGAGAGTCCTCCGATTAAACTATCCACTGAAGAACCTCCAAAACTTGTGTTGAAATCACTTTCATCCCATCTTCATTCTATATTTTTAGGAGTGAACGACACTTTTCCCTTCATCATTGCAATGGACTTTCTTGAGATGCAAGTGAAATTACTGGTCGAGGTGTTAAACCGATACATTAAAGCCATCGGATGGACAATTGTTGATATTATGGGGATTCCTCTCGGGGTTTGCACTCATAAAATCTAATTGGATAGTTAATGCAAACGAAGTGTTGAGCATTAGAGAAGGCTAAATCCATATATGCAGGAAGTGGTGAAGAATGAAATCATCAAGTGGTTAGATGCAGGTGTGGTGTACCCTATACGGATAGGAAATGGGTAAGTCTCGTACAATGTGTACCAAAGAAAGGAGGCATCACGGTGGTTCCAAATGACAAAGGTGAACTTGTACTTACGAGGCCGGTCACTGGTTGGCGTGTATGCATGGACTACCAAAAATTAAATGCATGGATCAAGAAAGATCATTTCACAATGCCATTTATGGACCATATGCTTGTTAGGCTTGCAGGGCGTGGATGGTACTACTTTTTGGATGGTTATTCCAGATACAACCAAATTATTATTGCACCGGAAGATTAGGAAAAAACCACTTTGACATGTACTTATGGGACCTTGCTTTCAAGAGGATGCCTTTTGGGTCGTGTAATGCTCCGACAACATTTCAACTATGTATGCTCTTCTTTTTTTGCAGATATGGTGGAAGACTAAATAGAGGTATTTATAGATAATTTCTCAGTTGTTGATGATTCTATTGAAGCATGTCTTGAACACCATGGGTAAGTGCTACAAAGGTGTGTAGAAACCAACCTAGTTTTAAATTGGGAGAAGTCTCACTTCATTGTAAAGGCGGCCATTGTTTTGTGGGATAAATTTTGAGGAAAAGGAATGCAAGTGGATCAAGCTAAAGCAAAGTCATTGCCAAGCTCCCCCCTCCTATCTCGGTGAAAGGTGTCCGAGATTTCTAGCCCATGTGGGTTTATACAGGCGGTTTATAAAGGATTTTTCCAAAGTAGCACACCCACTTTGCAAATTTCTAGAAAAGGAATCTACCTTCAATTTTGATGACACTTGCCTAAAAACATTTTTGTGCTCGCAAGAAAAACTAGTGTCAACCTTGTAATGACCCTAAAAATGAAGTAGTGAAACTAGAGCCTCACATGTGAGTTTGGAGTGAAGAAGCTTGAAATTGGAAGTAGTCATTTTTGGAAAAAAATTTAGAATCTGGAAATTCGGCCAAGTGTGGAAATAAGTGAGTTTTTGGCCAACTTTGAGCAGTCATAACTCCTAGCTCAAGATGATCCAGGAGTAGTTCCAGTTATGTTTGGAAATCCCTTGGAACGATCTTTCCAACGCCACCGAGTTTGCTCGATTCCGAGTTCGTATGAGCGAGTTATGCCCTTTGAAAGTTGGGCAGTTGGCAGGGAGTCCGTCCGGAAATTTAAGGGCATTTTGGTCTTTTCACAAACCATTTCTTTTGAGGTTATATTGTTGTGTTAGGCTGATTGTGGATCATTTTTTTTTCTATTTTAAAAGAGTAAGAGTTAGGTTCTTGAGTGAAGAAGAGAAGAAGAGAGAAAGAAGAGAAGAAGAAGAAGAAGTGGGAGCTAGGGTTGTGGATGCAAGACGTTTTCTCCATCAAATTTCTTGGGGAATCTTAGTAAAGGTATGGGAGTTCTTTATCTAGGGCAAACTATCACCCTAGAGCCAATTTCAAATGGTTTTCAACTTTTCCAAAGTTTGTGAAAAAGCCTAATTTCTACTCAAACTCAAGGGTTCTTGCATGAAACGATTTCAAATGATAAGTTATGATATTATTGATGTTTATTTGATGTTTTAAGATGAAAAACTCCATGAATCCTTGTATTCTACAAAACCCAAAAATGTGTTTATGAAGTGGGTCTATTTCTATAAATTCAAAGTTGATGGAATTATGTGTAAAGTGAATTGTATTGATATCTCTTGTGTTGTTTAATGTTTATTCATGATTAATTGTTGATAATGGGTGAATTAAGGGTGGTAAGCCTTATGGGTGAAGTATTGGTGATTGCTTGGATTTTTGGTGATTTTGGCTATGGCTTTGAATTATGGTAAGAAAGCTTGAACTCTCTTTATTGAATTAATTGTTGTTGGTAGGTTGAATCCATCTTTGGTGGAAGTGTTATATCTTGTTCTTGTGTGGTATTATTGTGAATTGTAGCCATGAAGGCATTGGGGAAGTTGTTGCATAATGTTGGAATATTGTATTATTGTGAATTGAGGCCATGAAGGGCATTATATGAGTGTTATTGTATTGTTATATTATTATATATAAATGAGGCTATATGTAAAGTCCTATATGAGGCTATATGTAAAGTCCTATATGAAGCTATATGTGAAGGTATGATGTGAATGAGTCTTATGTGAAGCTATGTATGAAGGTATGGTGTGAATGAGTTTTATGTGATCTTGTGGTGATCCTATGTAAAGTGGATAGCATTGTGAGTTAAAGTATGATTTCTCATGATGTATATATGAAATGATGTTGGATTATGAAGTATCCTTAGATGAAAATGTTGTGACTTGGTTGGTAGACTAAAGTGTCCCTCCTTGTTACTTAAAGTCTTGAATGCATGAATGTGTGAAATGGGCAGAACTAAGAAATGGTGCCCTTTCTATAAATGCTAAAAGAGGAATTCTAGGCCAAGACTTGAATCGGCAAAACTAAGAAATGGTGTCCTTTCATAAGTCTAACTTTCCTAAGTAATTGTAAAACCATGAAATCGGTAGACCTAATGGTGGTAGCCCTTCTCATGTGTGAAATGATGAACCTTGGACCGGTAGGCTTAAGGCACCCTTAATGAAAAATCGGTAGGCCTAAGGCACCCTTCCAGGGGGATTTAATGAGCTATCCTTATGAACCTTGATTGGCCATGACTAAGAAATGGGGCCTTTCTTGGGAAGAGGTACTATGAGTTGGTTGAACTAGAAAAGGAACCTTCTCTAAGTACATATGTGATTGAATATTCTATGGGAAACAAGGCTAGCACCGAGTGGATGTGGTTAGGATGGTGGCCCTACTTGAGTATGAGACTAGGGCACAATGAACTTCCTTGGACATCCCCTAAACCATGTGCCTACATGGGTTGCTTACTAGTTCTACCTTTGGCAAGTAGAACAACCTCCACGGAGTAGGATAGACTCCGGATTCCATACCTAGCTAGTATGGTCTATGTCTTTATGCCTATTCCCATCATGTGGGATGTGCACTCTAGTTATTGGATAGGTTCTACAATGTGTAGGTAGGGATTGCAGCGTATTTGCATGTTCTTGGAACTCAGTTCAGTCAGAAATTCAGTTCTCAGTGTTTAGTGGTAGGGATTGCAGCCCTCTACCTCCATTTCAACTAGATTAGTCTTCATTCGAGGATGAATGGTCCCAAGGGGAAGATAATGTAACACCCCGTATCCGAAAATAGACCAAAATGCAGATTTTGAAAAGTTGCAGGTACAACCTACGGTTGCCATCCACGGACCGTAGGTCAGACCACGGCCCGTGCTGGTGGTCCATGGTTTACCACTGCAACCCCTCCCTAGACAAGCTCAAAAAAATTTGGCTAAGTCTCGACTCACGGACAGACCCACGGTCCGTAGATCACACCACGGTCTGTGGTCTATGTTTGTGGATCAAGACCTCCTTACCCAGCCTCTGACATGAACTATGGTCGACCAGCACGGACCGTCATCCGATCCACGGTCCGTAGGTCTGACCGTAGATGAGGGATTAACAGCCAGTTAGCTGAAAATTCTAATGGGTCAACTTCAGATGGTCATAACTTTTAGTAAAAAATTAATTGTGTGTACCATTACCTATGATATGATATATAATTGAATTATCTTTCCAACGCCACTGAGTTTGATAAAATCTGACCTCCGAGGAAAAAGTTATACCCGTTTTAGTGAAGCGCTGTCGGGCAGACTCGATCGATGGATCCAATCGACGGTCCGTCGATTGAATGACGGCCCGTCAGTCCATTCCGTCGATCACTCCGATAGCAGTTAATTCAGGGGTCTTTTGGTCTTTTCCTATTTCATTTAACCCCTAAGATACGTCGTTTAGACCCTAAATAATGAGGTTTTAATTAGTTTAATCCTAGAAACATAACTAAAACTTACCTTAGTCAAAATCATTAATCAAACTTAGAAAATTAGAAGCTAGAGAAGAGAAAAGAGGTCAAGAACCCTAGTTCAAGAACGCAGCAAGGTTCCTTCAGTTCCAGCCCCGAAATCGAAAGATTTCTTCGTGGAATTCTTCACCAGGTATGTGGGATTTCACTAGTGGGTTCCTTTCGCCCATTAGGTCCCTAGAATTCAGTCAAATTCTTGATTCCATGATTATGAACAGACCTAGGGTTTCTACTAGAATTCAGTCAAATTCTTGATTCCATGATTATGAACAGACCTAGGGTTTCTAGAATTACAGCAGATTATCATGAATTAGTTATTTAAATGTTCCAAATCAGATTATCATGTTATTGCTCAGTTTATCGCATGAATTTCAAAACCCTAGCTATGTATTTCATCAGTTCTTGAATTACACATGCTAGGACAGATATTTCAGTATTTAGTTTTACATGCCTCAGTTTATGAATGCATCATTATTAGATTAATTATTGCATTCTCAATTTGCATGTTCAGTTTCGAGCTATCTAGTATTTACAAAAATTCAGTCATAATGTGTTAATCATTTAATCTATTAGGAGTAGCATACTATCGAGTTGGACTAGGGTTCAGCGTACCCATATAGTCCCAGAACTACGAGCCACGTAGGTGTAAGTCCCCTCTGTGGGCAACATCAGTTTAGTGATCACGCCAGCATGCCTCTATACCTCTGGCAGGGTATATTGGGTCCTCTCGATGAGGCGTATACATCGGACTCCACATTTAGCTCATGTGGTTTTATGTCGGTTATTAGTAGCTCCCACAGTTCAGTTAGACTCTATTGCATTGACCATATTTCAGTACAGTCAGTAATCAGTTTCAGCATGTTATAAATTTGGTCATTGCATTCAGTTAGCTCAGTATTCAGTATTTTCAGCATCTATATCATGTTCAGATTATATCATTGCTTAGTATGCTTTGTTCAGTTATGTGATATTTCAGCTTTACTCTATCCTGCATGCTTAGTACCTTTCCAGTACTGACGCATATGTGCGCTACATCTTCTCGTGATGTAGGTTCAGGTTCTCAGCATCCAGATCACGCTTAGATTAATTCTCGATCTTCAGTTTAGCAGCATCAGTGGTGAGTCCTCATTCTTCAAGGATTAGTGACATGTTTATCTTTATCGCTTTTAGTCTTTAGTTTCAGTTTTGCTAGATCTAGTTGGGGCATGTCCCAACATTTCTAGTCAATTTAGAGGCTTATTTCAAACATAGTTAGATTCAACTTAGTATTTTGAGTTTGATATTTCTTTTGTATTAAACTCTCAGATTTGATATATTTAGTTATAGTATATGGGTATTCCCCATCTTTTTCATTTTATTTATGATTTAGCTTACGCATCAGTTTATTATCTTTAGTATGCTCATGATCATGCCAGCAGGGTTAGCTTGGGATCACTTGTGGTCCTAGGTCCCGTGTTCGCGTCTCGGGGGTAGCTCGGGGCGTGACATTAATGTTGCATTCTCAGTTTGCCTGTTAGTATTTTGAGCTATCTAGTATTACAATATTTCAGTCATAAAGCGTTTATTACTTAATCATAGGGGAAGATTAAAACCTAGTGGACTAGGGTCAGTCACCCTCAAGTCCCAGAACTACGTGCCTTATAGGTTGTAAGTCCCCTCTATGGACATCATTCGAGTGATCACACCAGCATGCCTCTATACCTCTGGCAGCGTATATTGGGTCCTCTTGATGGGTCGTATACATCAGACTCCATATTTAGTTCATGTGGTTTTATGTCGACTATTGGTAGCTCCCTTATAGTTCAATCAGATTCTATTGCATTGATCATGTTATCAGTATAGTTCAATATTCAGTGTCAGTATGTTATAAACTTGGTCATTCTATTTAGTTTAGTCATGTTCAGTATTTCCAATATCCATATCATGTTAAGATTATATCATTGCTTTATTGCTCGTTCTGTTATGTTATTATTTAGCTTTATTCTATCATGCATGCTCAATAGCTTTCAAGTTTTGATGCATACTCTGCGCTACATCTTCTCATGATGTAGGTTCAGGTCCTTAGCAGTCAGATCACGCATAGATCAGTTCCTGATCTTCTGTTCAGCAGTATCAGTGGTGAGTCCTCATTCTTTGAGGACAATTGACATGTTATCTTTCAATTTTAGTTTGAGTTTCAGTTTTTCTAGATAAAGCTGGAGCATGTCCCAGCATTTCTAGTTAGTAGAGGCTTTATTTCAGACATAGTTAATTTTAGCTTTAGTGTTAGAGTTTGACTTTTCATTAGTATTCAAACTCTCAATTTCTTATTTAGATTTAGTATATGGCTATTCCCCATCATTTCATATTTTATATGACTTAGCTTTCGCATAGTGTTTCTTATTTCAGTTTTTGTTTAAGTATGCTTATGATATGCCAACGGAGTTAGCTTGGGGTCACTCGTGATCATAAGTCCCAGTTTTGCGTCCAGGGAGTAGCCGCGAGGTGTGACAAACTTGGTATCAGAGTACTAGGTTTAAGAGTCCTAGGATGTCTAAAAATCCGTACTAAGTAGAGTTGTTTCATGGGTGTGAAGTGCACCATATCTAATGAGAGGGAGGCTATGAAGTATTTTAGGAAAACTTCACTTTCTTGATATTCTTATCGTGCGTTGGTATGATCTTCTTTCTAATCCAACATTATGCGGTTAAGATCATGCCTCCCCGTAGAGCTTACGAATTGAATGCTAATGCACGCAATGCTAACACAATTTCTATAGTCCCAGACCATAAGGTTTCGAACGCAGAGTTTCAGAACTCCATTCAAATTTTGTCTCAGAGTATGACCAACAAGAACAATCAGCAGGTTCCAGTTCCTACAAATAGAAATGGTGGATCAGTGGCAGCTAGAGTTAGAGATTTTGTTAGGATAAATCTATCTATGTTTTTAGGGTTGCAAATTGGTGAGGACCCACAATATTTCATTGATGAGGTTAAGAAAATCATTGAAGTGATACAAGTGACTGGTAGTGATAGGGTGGAATTGGCATCCTACCAGCTTAAAGATATGGCTCATATATGGTTCACTAAGTGGAAAGAAAACAGGGACTAATTTGTCTTTTGTAACTCCTTATATAGCAATGAACTTCAATGTTAGTCCATAAACCCTTCTCAGTCTCTACTCCAGTCAGTGACCCAATTATAGCTAGACATGTATACATAAATTTCCCCGTCACAGTCTCCCAGAAAGTCATCTCAGCAGTTATTGTAAAATTAGAAATGGTAGACTTCGATGTCCTTCTAGGCATAGACTGGTTATATTCATATTATGCCTCAGTCCATTGTAGAACTAGGATTGTTCATTTTCAGTTTCAGATGAACCAATCTTAGGATGGAAGGGTAGTAGTTTAGCGCCTATGGGTCGATTCATTTCTTACCTTAAGTCCAAAAAGATGTTCTATAAGGATTATCTCTATCATCTAGTTAAGGGTTATAGATCTGAAACCCCAACTTTTGAGTTAGTCCTAGTAGTGAATGAGTTTCCAGAAGATCTTCCTAGAGTTCCTCCCAATAGGGAAATTGACTTTGGAATTGATCTCCTTCCAAATACTCAGCCTATTTCTATTCCTCCTTACAGAATGGCTCTAGCTGAGCTTAAGGAATTGAAAGATCAGTTGAACGACCTTCTAGAGAAGGGCTTCATCAAACCCAGTATTTCCCCACGCAGTGCATCATTATTGTTTGTGAAGAAGAAAGATGGTTCTCTTAAAATGTGCATTGACTATCGAGATTTAAACAAAGTCAAAATCAATAATAAGTATCATATCCCCAGGATTGATGACTTGTTTGGCCAACTTCAGGGTGCTAGTCATCTCTCAAAGATAGACCTCAGATCCGGTTATCATCAGCTTAGAGTCAGAGATAGTGACATCCCAAAAATAGCCTTTAGAACTCGGTATGGTCAAGAAGAATTTGTAGTTATGTCATTTGGACTAACCAATGCTTTTGCAACTTTCATAGATTTGATGAACACACTGTTCAGGCAATATTTGGACTTGCTCGTTATCGTATTTATTGATGATATCCTCATTCACTTTAGGAATGAGGATAAGCATGCGAATCATTTGATGGTTGTCCTACAAACTCTAAAAGGTCATCAATTATTTGCGAAGTGTAGCAAATGTGAGTTTTGGTTGCATTTAGTTTCTTTCCTTGGGTATATAGTGTCTAGTGAAGGCATTCGAGTGGATTCTTAGAAAATAGAAGCAGTGAAACAATGTCCCATACCTACCTCTCCTACAGATATTAGAAGTTTCTTGGGTCTAGCGGGTTATTACAAAAGGTTCGTGGAAGGATTTTCATCCATAGCCTCTCCATTGACTAAGCTGACTAAGAAAAAGGTCAAGTTTTAGTGGTCAGATAATTGTAAGAAGAGCTTCGCAGAACTAAAAACTAGGTTGACACAACTCATCTTTTGACTGTACCAGAGGGTTCGACGGTTATGTGATCTATTGTGATGTGTCCTGAGTCGGCCTAGGTTTTGTGTTGATGCAGCAAGGTAAGAGAAACCCCCAAAGAATTATATTACTTTATTATATACAAATTGAGTTGTTATTGTATTATTCAACACATTGAGTTGCTATCTACTGTTTTAAAATATTTCCATATATTTCATCTCTTATTTTTGCTATGTTCTTGAGTATCTTGAATTGAATTATGCTTCATTGAGTCGAGTACCTTATTGTTGAGTTGAGCCCAATTTCACTTAGTTGAGAACCTTATTTCTAAGTTGAGTACTTTTGAGTTGAGTAAGTTTGAATTTTTTTTTAGTAATCCTTGAGTTTAGTTGAACCATGTTTCTTTGAGTTGAGTTAGTTGAGAAGAGGTAAGTATGTTTCCTTTTTATCAAGTTCAAGTTTATGTTCATGCTTTAGGTTTCCCCTTTCATGCTCTACATTCCACGTACTGAGCCATTTGGCTTGCATCATTTCATGATGCAGATACATATATTTAGGATCATCAATAGGTGCTACGTTGATACCACATGCAGTTCCAGTTAGCTACTGGTGAGCCTCCTTGCTTCCGGAGGATTTCATTTACATTTACAATTGTTAGGATGTCATGGGTCCTATCCCGACTTTCATCTTTGTTAGTTTAGATAGAAAGTGGAGTTTAAAAAGTTTGTTTCATTTATTTTGTTAAATGTTTTAATACTTAAGTTGCCTATTTTATGGCGAGTTGAATAATTTATTTTTATCAAAAATTTTCATTTGAGGTAAAGCTTTGTGTTTCATGAATTATATTATGTTTTAAGCTTTGTATGCTTGAGTTAGTCTTACGCTTGTAGTCAGCTAGGATGAGGGTTCACTTGGGGACCAACAATGGTTCTCGAGTGCCGGCCATGTCTAGGGTATGGCTCGAGTAATGACACAACTCATAACAACATGATTACTAAAAATCAATTTAACTCAATAAAGTATGAAATACTTAATAACATAATTGTTCAACTCAAGTCTTTAAACATTACATTGGAAATGAAAAAGACTCCTCAACTACTACTATCTATAAAGCCTCTAATGAAAATGATGTGAGTCTGGAGAAGACCCTCGACCACCTACCAAAACTTAATAGTAAATGGGAATCCTCCTGAAGTAAGGAGCCTCACCAAAGCAACTCTGGAACTGCAAGTGGTATCAACGATGCGCCTGTTGATGATCCTAAACTCCTATATCTGCAACATGAAAGATGCAGGCCAAATGGCGTCAGTACATTAAATGTACGAGCATGGTAGGGGAAACTCTAAAGCATAGGCATAAACTTGAACCGATAAAAAGAAAGAACATACTCACCTCATCTCAACTCAACTCAACTCAAGGATACTCAAGGATACACAGGGATATTCAAATATACTAGAATTAAAAAATAATCAACTCAGTTCAATATAAAATCAACCATAAAGATGCATTATAAAGAAAGCTTTTAAAACAGTAGATAACAACTCAATGTATTTAAAAATACAATAATAACTCTTTTTCTCTTATTTGGGAGATTCTCTAACCGACAATCACCACTATGAGTATAAGACATCCTCAACTACGTGGATCTAATAAGCTATGCTTGAAAAGCAATGATGAATCATCTAAAAAGTATGACCTTTTTTACCCATGTTGGACTACACGGTTTTTGAGGATTTTGAGTTTTCTAAACTCATCCCATATCAGTGCTCAATACTACTCCCAAAAATATAACTCATGCTCATATGTTTAAAAACATGTCCTCATCCTCAAACTTTGAGATAATTACTCAAAAGGTTCTTTTAAAAGTGATAGTGCTCAAAAACTCCTCATGAACTCATTTGGAAATCAAGTTTCCTCTCATTTTAAATGTAAAAAATTTACTCTTGGAAATATTTAGTTCCCATATATTCATTTGAAAAATGAACTCAACTCTCCTCATCCTCATACTGAAGTGCTCAAGTCTTAAAAAAAAATTGCTAAAGACTTGTTCAAATGACTTAAAAGAACTACCTCGAACTTTACTCTTAAATCTATCTTGAATTAGAAAATGTGAATTCAAGAATTTATGATTTGGATATTAGGATTTCTCAATGATAAGATGTAGTTTGAGTAGTTATAATTAGGAAGAGAGCAAAGGTACATTTTAAAAGAACTTAGACGAAACAAACGTCGAAAAAGGAACAGAGGCAGACTTCCCTGGTGCACTAAGTGGCGCGGGGCGCCGGCCCCTAAACTTCATAACCCCATTTCTAGCGCACTGCAGGCACGGTGCACCAGCCACTCTGGCATCAGTGGTCCATCACGCCACCTCTTCCCCAGATTGTTCCGAAAAAATTTTCTTCTCAATTTTTGGCCCTAATTCACCTAGAATCAATTGATTTCTCCCAAACTCTCTTAGATTCGAATACCCAACCTTAGTAAACAAAAATCTACTCAAAAACAACCCTCAAACTTATAACATTCACATCAAGAACCATTAAATCCCATTATTAAAGATTCAGAAAGAAACTTCAAGAAACTAATCAAGAACCTTAATACGTGGGTTGTCATGGACGAAATCAACTCACAAAACTCATGATTGGCGTGAGGATGAACAAACCCATTACTATGAAACATAAAATACCTCATTAGGAATGAATCCTTGGTGAAACCCCTTAACAATCACAAGAATCTTTAATGAACGCTTGTACTTCTCCTTTTTCTCCTCTTGAAATTCTCTCTAACACACTAAACGTGTTTAGGAATTGTGAAAACTAATCTAAGTAAGTTTAGACCCTAACATATTTCTAAATACTAGTTAGGCTAGTGGGGGTAAGGAAAACACCAAAATACCCCTCCTAAATATGGATGGATTTCCTTAACTGTATAGGTTGTACTTATAGGAGCATATATCCCTCATCCAAAATCATAATTTACCAAACTCTACGGCGTTGGAGAGAAGACTCAGAAATCTTTCATTTGATATCTCATAGGCCACCTTACTCATACTGTGCTGAAAGTTATGTTCATTTGAAGTTGACCCAAAACTAACAATTAAAGTCTAACTTACCCAAATCTAAATTTAGCTCTTTCGAAGACCAAGGTGTTACAATATCTCCCCCTTGAGGACATTCATCCTCGAATGAGATAACTCTAATTAAAACTAAGGGTGGCAACATCTAACACCTAGTTCAAACAACCAACATGCAATCTAACGCAACATATCATATCAATTAAAGAGTGTGTTTAAAATAATTACCTTGGTCTAGAATTTCTGTGGAAGTAAAGAGATGCGGGTATCTCTTCTTCATATCCTCCTCAGCTTCCCAAGTAGCTTCCTCAACAAACTGATTTCTCCATAAGACCTTGACTGATACCACCTCCATGGTCTCAACTAGCAAACCTGACGATCAAATATATCAATGGGTATGTCCTTATAATATGGGTTGTCCTTAATACCAGTATTTTCAGTATGTATAATAAGTGAAGGATCGTCTATGCAGTTCTTCATCATAGAAATCTGAAACACCAGATTGACTATTGCTAACTCTGGTGGTAGCTCAAACTAATAAGCTACATTATCAATTCTCTTTGATATCTTGTAAGGACCAAAATAGTGTGGACTAAGCTTCACTTCTTTCCAAACCTCATAACACACTTCATGGGTGAAATCTTCAAATAAACCCAGTCATTAACCTCAAATTCCCAATTTCTTCGCCTAACATCTGTATATTTTTTCTGACGACTCTGCATTGGTTTCAATCTTTCTTGAATGGTCTTCACTTTATCCATAGCTTTATTAACTAAGTCTGGCCCAACATTAAACCATCTAATAGGAGATTTACATCTTCTCCCATAAAGTGCCTCATAAGGAGTCATTTGGATGCTAGAGTGATAACTATTGTTGTAAGAAAACTCAATCAGAGGTAAGTGATCATCCCAATTACCTTTGAAGTAGATCCCACAAGACCTCAACATATCCTCTAAAGTCTTAATCGTACGCTATGCTTGACAATCAGTCTAACGATGAAAAGCAGCACTCTAATTTACCTTGGAACCCAAACCTTTCTAGAAAGACTTCCAAAACTGCGTGGTTAAATGCGCCCCTCTATTTAAAATAATACACACTGTAACTCCATAAAGTTGGACTATCTCTTGAATATATAATCTGGCATAATACCCTATTGTATAGGTGGTCTTTACCGGCAAGAAATGGGCTGATTTAGTCATCTGATCTACAATCACCTAAATTGAATAATGTTGTCTACGAGACCATACCAAATTAGTAATGAAATCCATATTGATCATCTCCCACTTCCATTATAGAAAAGTTATGTTTTGAGCCACACTTTCGGGCCACTGGTGCTCTATCTTGACTTGTTGGCAATTTTGGCACTTAGCAATGAATTTTTCAATACACCTCTTCATGCTACTCCACCAATATACTTCTCTCAAGTCACGATACATCTTTATGGAACCAGTATGGATAGAGCATCTGGAACTATGAGCTTCCTCCATAATGTTATCTTGGATTTCATCGACCTTTTGTACACACAATCTACCTTGATACCTCAATACACTATCTCCCCTTGTTCAAAAGCCATCACTTTCTACCTATCAACATTTTCCTTCAATTAGAGAAAAACAAGTTCTTAGTCTTGTTTCTATTTGACTTAAGAAACTAGTGATGATTCAACCCCATTGATCGCTACCAATCCACCTCCATTGGAATCCAACAACCGAACTCCCAATCGTGAAAGTCTATGAACATCTTTGTCTAACTCTTTCTTGCATTCCACAACATGGGCAGTACTACCCATAGATAACCTGCTCAAGGCATTAACAACAACATTTGCCTTTCCTGAGTAATAAAGAATACTCATGTCATAATCCCTGGTTAACTCCAACCACATCCTCTTTCTGAGATTAAGCACTGAATATAAACTATAGACTTTTTTGATCGGTAAACACATCTACATGAACACCATAAAGATAGCGACGCCATATTTTCAAAGCAAACATTACAACATACAACTCTAGATCATGGGTTGGGTAATTCTTCTCGTGAATCTTAAACTGTCCGGAGGCATAAGCTATAAATTTTTCATTTTGCATCAATACATAACTAAGTCCAACTCTGGATGCGTCACAGTACACAACAAAGCCTTGTGTACCCTCTGGTCTAGGGTCAACAGTGGGTAGTAGTCAACCTAGTTTTAAATACCTAAAACCACTGCTCTCAAGTTTTAGACCATTGAAACTTCACTATCTTCTGAGTCAACTTAGTCAATGGGGAAGAAATAGATGAAAACCACTCTACGAACCTTCTATAGTAACCAGCCAATCCCAAGAAACTCCTGATATCAGTTGGAGATGCGGGCCTAGGCTAGTTCTGTATTGCTTCAAACCTAAGTGTCAACTAGTATCCCTTCATCAGACACAATGTGGCTTAAGAATGCCACAGACTCCAGTTGAAACTCACATTTGAAAAATTTAGCATACAACTCCTTATCCTTTAGAGTTTGGAGAACTATTTTAAGATGACTAGCATGTTTCTCCTCATTCCTCGAGTAAATAAGAATGTCATCAATGAATACGATAACAAACATATTAATATAAGGCTTAAACACTTTGTTCATATGGTCCATGAACACTGCAGGAGCATTAGTAAAACCAAAGGACATAACTAGAAACTCATAATGACCATAACAGGTCCTGAATACTGTCTTCGAGATGTCACTTTCTCTTACTCTCAATGGATGATAGCTGGATCTGGCGTCTATCATAGAAAAACAAATGGCACCCTAAATTTGATCAAATAGATCATCAATTCTCGGAAGGGAATACTTATTCTTAATAATGTCCTTGTTCAATTGGCGGTATTCAATACACATGCTAAGTTAACTACCTTTTTTCCTCAAAAATAAGACCGGAGCGCCGTAAGGTGAGATACTTGGTTGAATGAAACCTTTATCAAGAAGGTCTTTCAACTTCTCTTTTCACTCTTTTAACTCAGCTAGATCTATTCTATATGGAGAAATAGAGGTATGACGAGTATCAGGAAGAATATCTATATTGAAGTCAATTTCTCTCTCTGGAGTGACTCCAGGAAGATCATCTGGAAAGACCTCTGGAAACTCACTCACAACTGGAACATACTGAATAGGTGGTGTCTCAACACTAATATTATTAACTCGGACTAAGTGATAGATGCAACCCTTGGAAACTAACTTTCTAGTCTTAAGGTATGAAATAAAATGACCCTGAGCCAATATTGAAGTACTCCTTTACTGAATAACTGGCTCATTAAGAAACTGGAACTTAACTACTCTAGTTGTACAATCAACTCAGGCATAACAAACATGAAACCACTCCATATCTATAATAACTTCAAAGTCCACCATGTCTAACTCGACCAAGTCAGCCATAATGTCTTTGTGATTGATAGAAATGGTACAATCACGGAAACTCTCTCAGCTAGAATAGACTCACCAACAGGTGTGGAAACACTGAATGGCTCAAGAAGTTGCTCAGGAAAGATATCTAATCTCATAGCAACGTATGGAGTCACAAAAGATAGACTTGCACCTGGATCAAGAAATATATGTACATTAAAAGTAAAGACTTTGATCATACTAGTGACAACATCAAGTGAATTCCCTTGCTCTTGGTGATTAGTGATAGCATATAGATGGTTTCCTCCTCCGTCTGTGCCTGGAAGTAGAACCTCTAGGTGCAGCTCTGTCTGGCGGAGCCACTGAAGAAGATTGGGCTCTATTGCCCCCATTACCATTACCCTGTTTGTTGTGAGGACACTCTCTCATGAAGTGACCTTCTTGACCACACTTGAAGCAACTATTGGAGAAATCATGACACGCTTCTGAGTGGTTCCTTCCACACTTAGCTCATGAAGGAGTCCAATTACCTCATTATGCCACACTAACTTCAGATTATGCATGTCTAGCTCTAAAGTTCTGAGAATTTTGATTCTTAAACTCATGTATGTTACTTGGTGCAGATGCACTAGAAGAAATGGAGCAGGTCCAGTTGGCTTTTGTTGAAAAGATGACCGGTTCGCATTACCCTTTTGCTGCTCGGACTCATTACTTGTTGTCTTGGCCTTTTTGTTATGGAACTTTTCTCTATCTCTCAGCCTATCCTCCTCAGCATGTTGCACATGGATCATAAGTCATGCTATGTCCATGCCTCTTATCAACATAACTTCTTTGCTGTCACGACCCAAGCCTAGGGCCTAGACGTGACATGGCGAATGAGGAACCCGAAGGAACCTCAAACAAGCCTCTCAAACTTGTCATCACACTTCATCGGTCGCGGAAGTACATTCAACATTAAATAACGGGAATTAAGGACTAAGGGCAAATCATTTCAAAATAACATCATAGAATAAGAGTCAAACTCATTTACAAAATACTTGTCCAATGCACACCTCTACATACATAGATAGGACGGGGGCCATGACATACTACTGGCTCCCCTCATAGTCAAAATACAATTGCAAGCCAAACTCTCAAAACATAGGAGTAGGAAACAAAACATAGCCCTCAAATCATTGAGGACTCACCAACAAACTCGGATAAGCACCGTACTAGCCACGTGGATGGAGAGAAGGATCAAGAGTAGCTCCGGTCCCTTCATGGTGACATCATGTAGGCAAAATATGCGTTAGTACTTTGGAATGTACTAAGTATGCGGGGTGCAATACAATAATAGACAAGGACACAATCGAAATGCAAGAAATAGTTCCATAGGCATAATGAATAACAATACGAGGATGCATGATCAAAGTGAAGTCAAAACATGTTTAAGTAAATCTATACTAATAGTAGATATCATATGTGTGTGCATAATCCAACCAATCTATAACCCCAACTTAGGATGGGGGATTCCGTTCACACCCGGACACCCTGGTGGCAAGGTATAAACCCCTCACATGGTTGATGTCGGTCACACCCCAAGCATCCTAGGTGGTGAGGTATAAACACCTCACATGGTTGATGTTGGTCACACCCCAAGCATCCTAGGTGGTGAGGTATAAACCCATCAGATGGTTGATGTTGGTCACACCCCAAGCATCCTAGGTAGTGAGGTATAAACCCCTCACATGGTTATCCGGTTCTTTTCCCCCGGACCGGGCATGGTCATGCAAGACTTTATATAGGAAATTCACATTAAGCTCTAATGCAATCTCATGTATGGAATGAACATATACACAAGCATAGTTTGTCGTCAACACATCTCTGGAATGCCATACATCTCATAACTCAAGCCTTAAAGCATCAATTCATCAATTCTTCATAATTGGACATTTTGTCAAACACCTTGAAGGCATGTAATGGGGTCAAAGAGCATGGAAAATAGGGTAGTAATTATGCAGCAACACCAGTGAACAACCTGCAACAACGCCTTTTAACACCCACAAGACCACATGAAAAATCTCCACATCAATTCCAAGTTTAAATTCAAGTTCTAGAGTCACAACATGCTCAAAACAACCACTTTTCATGCTAGAATTCATTGTGCAGGAAAATTTATACAAGGAACAAGACTAATTTATGAATCTCAACTTAAACCATGAATTAGTGAGTAGAATAGAGTCTAGGAACTATGGGTGGAAGGACCCATGAGTTCAACACCACATACCTTGAGTTTTTATGAAGGTCTTGAGAGTGTCTTCAATGGAAGCTTGGAACTTGGAGCAAGAGTCTCTTCAATCTTGAGGAAGGTTTTGGATTAGGGTTCATGAGAGAAAATGTGTCTAAGTATGGAAGAGGTATTTTGAGAAATGTTTTAGAGATGGGAATTGAATTAATGCTATATAGGAAATAAAATATGCCCTTGGAAAAACGGGTCTAACACTTAGAAAAAAAAAATAAGGCTTATGAACAGTAAATTCGCTCTCTGAAAATTGCATTTCCTGCACGGACAGATTTTACAAAAATGGGCATAACTTCTTCGTCCGAAATCCGAATGAGGTGAAACGAAGTGCGTTGGGTAGCTAACTCAAAGCTATTTCCATGGATATATTATGGGCCACCCAATTATTTGTGTGCTAGGAGATATGACCCTCCAAAGTAGACCCTCGAAAAAGGCTTCACTTGGAAATTTTGGATTTTGATACGGTTGCTCTAAAATTTGGGTTAGACCCATTTCCTACTCAATTTGACCCCCTAAACAAGAATATGAAGTCAGATTTTTGAAAAACAAAATGGATTTTTAGATATAGCTAAAACAAGTTTCCGGTAACTTCTAAAGCACATTTTTAGGAACTCTTTTTTATTTTATTTTTTTTGGGTCGTTTCATTTGCCCTCTTTACTTGACAAGCGAGACAACCCAGATACAAATAGACTCATCCTGCTCCTCATGTCAGCAACAATCTCCAGAGCATAGTGGGGAATTTGAGTGTACTTAAGGTTCTACTCATGCACACTCATGGATTCCTGCTTCAAGTTAAGGAATTCTCTTACCTTCGCCTCCCTCAGCTCATGGGGAAAGAAACGCCCCAAAAAGGCCTCTTCGAACACAGCCCAACTCACAATTGGTGCACCCTCAGCTCTACTCTTCTTCCATTAGTCGTACCATACTCTAGTAACACCCTTCAGTTAGTATGCAACTAGTTCCACACACTCAACATCTGCAGAATGCATCACCTAAAATAATTTCTCCAACTTTTCCACAAAGTTCTCTGGATTCTCAGTGAAAACTTAACTAGTGAAGTCTGGAGAATTCATCTATAACAACTCATGTATCCTGAATGTAACAGCCACATACTATCGAATTACCTTCAGTTGACCAACTTGGTTGGTCCCAACTTGATTCAACATTCGGATAGCGTCATGGAATTCAACATTAGTGACCTCTCATTGGGGTTCCACTTCTGGTGTATTGGGTACCCCTTGATCCTGAGGATCAACATTACTCTTAGCAGGATGACCTTGAAAAGCTCTTCGTAGAGACATGATCTGATATATACAGGCAAGTACGAATTCGAATGAAACTTTTATAGAGTTGAACTCTATCTCACGAAAAGAGTATGAAAGTAGTGAGATAGATCCTAAATATCGTATCTTTCGAATTATAGATGTAGCGTGCATCACACCGATAACTAAGACTCTACAGACACAGCTTCATAGACACCCTAGGATTCTTGAACTCTATGCTCTGATATCAAGTTTGTCACTCCCCGAGCCTTCACCCTGGACGTGCCGGCACTCGAGAACTATTAATGGCCCTAAGCGAACCTTTGGCCTACCTCAACTTTCAGTGGTAGTCTTACTCAACAATAAGTGGACCAAAAATGTAACTCAATTCATAACAACCTCATTACTAAAAATCAGTTCGACTCAATAAATTCAAAAATACTTAATAACATAGTTGTTCAACTCAAGTCTTATTACAAAGAAAATTTAAAAGACTCCCCAACAACTACTGTCTATAAAGCCTATAATGACAATGATAGAAGTCGGGACAAGGCCCTCGACATCTAACAAAATTGAAAAGTAAATGGGAATTCTCCGAAAGCAAGGAGGCTCACTTTTATATTTTCATCATGAAAGATGTAGGTCAAATGGCGTCTGTACATGGAATGTATGGGCATGCAAGGGGAAACTCTAAAGCACAGACATAAGCTTGAACTGATAAAAAGAAAGAACATACTCGCCTCATATCAACTCAACTCAACTCAAGGATACACAAGGATACTCAAAGATACTCAAACTCGGAAATACTCAACTCAGTTCAATATAAAAGCAACCATGAAGATGCATTATATGAAATCTTTTAAAAATAGTATATAATAACTCAATGTATTTAAAAATACAATAATAACTTTTTTATTCTTATTTGGTACATTCTCTAAACGACAACCATCACTATGAGCTATTTGATGATACAACATCTCGTCTACGCTACAAGAACTATCCTATACCTTGCCAGAGTTCTACATTAATAGCATTAAAGAATCATTTAAAAAGTATTACCCTTTTTACCCATGTTGGCATACATGGTTTATGAGGACTTTGAGTTGTCTGAACTCGTCCCCATATCTGTGCTCAATTCTACTCCCAATAATAAAACTTATGCTCATATGTTTAAAAAAATTTCCTCATCCACAAACTTTGAGATTATTACTCAAAAGGTTGTCTTAAAAGAGATAGTGCTCAAAAACTCCTTATAAACTCAGTTGGAAATCAAGTTTCCTCTAATTTTAAATGTAATGCATTTAATCTTAGAAATAATTAGTTCCCATATAATCATTTGAAAAACTAAACTCAACTCTCCTCATCCTCATACTAAAGTGCTTAAGTCTTAAAAAAAATTGCAAAAGACTTCTCAAAATGACTTAAAAGAACTCCTTCGAACCTTACTCTTAAATCTATCTTGAATTGGAAAATGTAAATTCAAGAATTACGATTTGGATATAAGGATTTCTCAATGATTATATGTAATTTGAGTAATTATAATCAGGAAGAGAGCAAGGATAGGTTTTAAAAGAGCATAGACCGAATAAACGACAAAAAAGGAGCGGGGGCAGACATCCCTGGCACACTAAGTGGCACGGGGCGCTAGCCCTTGAACTTCATAATGCCACATATGGCGCACTTCAGGTACGACGCGCCAGCCACTCTGGTGCATCAGTGGTGTGTCGCGCCACCCCTTCTCCAGATTGTTTCATCAACTTTTTCTTCTCAATTTTTGGCCCTAATTCACTTAGAATCGATTGATTTCTCCAAACTCTCTTAGATTCGAATACCCAACCTTAGTAAACAAAAATATACTATAAAAAATAACCCTCAATCTCATAGCATTCACCTCAACAACTAATCAAATAACATTATTAAATATTTAAGAATGAAACTTCAAGAAACTCATCAAGAACCTCAATACATGGGTTGTAATAGACGAAATCAACACAAGAAACTCATAATTTGTGTGAGGGTGAACAAACCCATAGCTATGAAAGCTTACATACCTCGTTAGGAATGTTGATCCTCAGGATCAAGGGGTACCCAATGCACCAAAAGTGGAACCCCAATGAGAGGTCACTAATGTTGAATTCCGGGATGCTATACGGATGTTGAGTCAAGTTGTTACCAACCAAGCTGATCAACAGAGGGGAATCAATAGGATGTGGCTGATACATCTAGGATCCGTCAGTTCTTAAGGATGAATCCTCTAAACTTCACTTGTTCAAGTGTCACCGAGGATTCAGAAAACTTTGTGGAAGAGTTGGAGAAAGTATTTGAGGTGATGCATGTTGCAAATGTTGAGCGTGTAGAACTAGTTGCATACCAACTGAAAGGTGTTGCTAGAGTCTGGTACAACCAATGGAAGAAGAGTAGAGTAGAGGGTGCACGATTTGTGAGCTAGGCTATGTTCTAAGAGGTCTTATTGGGGTGTTACTTTCCACGTGAGTTGAGGGAGGCGAATGTAAGATAATTCCTTAACTTGAAGTAGGAATCCATGAGTGTGCATGAGTATAGCCTCAAGTTAACTCGACTGTCCCGCTATGCTCCGGAGATGGTTGTTGACATGAGGAGCAGGATGAGTTTATATGTATACAAGTTGTCTCGCTTGTTAAGTAAGGAGGGCAAGAAAACTATGCTGATAGGATACATGGACATAGCAAGGCATATGATCCATGTAGAACAGGTTGAGGAGGATAAGCAGAGAGGTAGAGAAGAGTTCTAGAACAAGAACGCCAAGACAACATGTAATGAGTCCGGGCAGCAGAAGGGTAATGTGAACTGGTCATCTTTTCAACCAAAGCCAAATAGACCTGCTCCATCATCTGCTAGTGCACCTGCACCAAGGAACATAGGTGAGTTTAAGAATCAAAATTCTTTGAACTTTAGAGCTAGACATGTACAATCTCAATGTAGTGTCGCACAAGGAGGTAATTGGACTCCTGCATATGCTAAGTGTGGTATGAACCACTGATATACCATGAGTTTACGGTATTTCTAATACATTTAACTTACAAGTTGTGTGTGTCTAGGGCCTTATCGTATTGGTTTTTATGTGTTTTATCATGTTTTTGCAGGAAAGATGTTCAGGCGTAGAAGTATTGAGACAACTGATCAGATTGCAGAAAAAGAGCATTCACGGAGCCGATCTACGGACCGTAGGTCCATTGACGGTCCGTAGGTGATGATCGTAGATCAGTAGCCAAGTGACGGATGACAAATCAGGAAAATCTGACCAAGTGTGGAACCACGGTGTCAATCGACGATCCGTAGATCATCCTACGGACCGTATTGTCAAACCGTAGAAAGAGATAGAGAGGGTTCCAGTACCTGATTTTTGAAGATTCTAAGTATGGAGCTACGGGGGGTATCGACGGACCGTGAATCAATATACGGACCGTACTGTATGTCCGTCGTTTGCTTCAGAGAGGCTGATTTTTTGAGAGCTCAAATATTTTCCAAGTCCTGGCTTACGGAAGGGACTTACGGATCGTAGATCAATCAACGGTCCGTAAGTCAGTCTCGTGGATTGAAGACGCATACCTGAACAAACTTTCCTTAAATTGTTTCCTTTTTAAATTAGGATTTGTTTTTCTATAAACAGGGCATGTAAACCTCATTTTTGGGGAGTTAGAGATTATTATTCTAGTTTTAATTTTTGACTTTGGAGATTGAATTACAATTTTTGCAATTATTAATTTTACAAGTTCGTTTTAAAGATTTTTGGCTTTGCAACTCAAGTTGAATTTCTGGATTTATTATTCTCTTTACGTAAGTTCATGATTTCTTTATCTAAAATTATGAATTGTGTTCTTGCTGATATGAGTAACTAAATCCACAACTAGGGTTGTGGGAACCATGAGCGATTAACAAAATATGAATAGTAAATAAGCAATTCGTGAATAGTGTTTTGCATGTATTGATAATTCTTTCGTTTAGAAATCTTTTTAACGGTGGCCAACGTTAGAACTCGCCTTGTTGCTACTTGCCGGATCAAGGAGGTAATCAACAAGAAAAGAATTATCAACATAGATTTAGTGTGATACTATCTAATAGACTAGTGTCGATTGGTGCGAAGTAATAACTAAGCCAAACATTGATTATGATGTCTAATATGAGGTAAAGGTAAGGGTTAGTAAAGTATACACACGTAGCCGGATCAAGGTGCGGGGTGAAATTCTCTAGATGCCGGATCAAGGATTTAGAGATACCTAACTTATCACTTTGCATGTAATACACTAGGAAGGGATTGATGTTACTAGGATTATTGCGTTATGAGCTTATGGGGAACACGTATACCCTAGTTATTTCTCTCATCTTGATAACAACCAAAAATTGATTTTTGTTTGATTACTGATTTCTTTACTAAATTCTTATTATTTGTTTTATATACATAAACCCCCCTTTTTAATTATTTGTCCCTCGAAGTTCTTTGACTAATTGAATATAATTGTAGGTTAAAGTAAAGTCTAAACCATTTTTCCTTGTGGGATCGACCCCAACCTACAAGTTGGGTTCTTTACTTGATAACGATCGCTTATACTTCTGTAAGGAAGTGTAATTTGAGCGTATCAAATTTTGGCGCCGCTGCCGGGGAAATTTTGGCTTTTAGATTTATTTTAGCTACATTATTGAACGTTAGTCAAATATTTCCGTATTTTACTTTTTATTTTTGTTTTTGTCTCTCTCAGGTTCTACCTCTAGTGTATGCCAAGTACACAGAGTCAAGGTGAACCACTTACTCCTTACGATCCAGAGCTAAGCCGCACTTTACGAAGAATGAATAACCCAAGAGGTCAAATTAATCCTATCGGAGGAAATCTGGACGATGCAGAGGATTTACAACAGCAGAGGGTAGTAGGTGGTGACAACCAGGCTCCAGCTGAAAATCGATTGGGAGATCCACTGAGGGCGCAAGATCCACTAGGCCCACGACAATATGACAACTATCGGGGCGACTTGAATATAGAAAACTCTGATGGACCCATTGTCCTACCTCCTTTACCTCCAGGGCACACATTTGTAGTGACGAGCAGTTTGATGCAGATGCTTACAAAGAAGAGGCTTTTTCTCAGGATTGCCATCGGAGGACCCACATGCTCACCTAGCCAAGCTAAGGGTAGTTTGCAAGAGTTGTGTGGGTAGACCAGACCTAGATATGGACGTCATTGGGCTACGAGTGTTTCCTCTATCACTCACAGGCGATGCTGCAGTATGGTTCACTGAGCTTCCTTATAACTCAATATTTACATGGGACCAATTGGCGGAGGTGTTTAAAGCAAAGTACAATCCAGTGTCCAAAAAGCTCAATCACAAAGACAGGGTCAACAATTTTGTAGCATTACCTGGAGAGTCTGTGAGCAGCTCTTGGGACAGATTCACTTCATTCGTTAGAAGTGTTCCAAATCACCGCATTGATGATGAGTCGCTGAAAGAGTACTTCTATCATTGGGAGAAACACATTTGCCGTTCATAATGCAACTGTCAACTCTGCAGATGATATTCGTGAGGAGATGGCTCAGATGAGGACAGAGTTGGGGTTGGTACTGAAGCATGTGAGCGGAGGAGCAGAAAAGGTAAATGCTGTGAACTACTTGACAAGAACTCCACCACCAGTTGAGGAGTGTTACTATGAAGAGGACACTTATGCGGTGAATGATTAGACGGGGGGTTTCCGACCAAATGCCCAAGGATCCAACACGGAAAATTGGCGCCAGGGTCAAGGAAACCAAGGTCAGAACTATGGAAATTACAATCGAGAGGGTCATTATGTCAGGGATGGAAACTTCAATCGCGACAATAACTATAACAAGAACAATTATGGCAACAGAAATGATCGGGTTGGACCCTATGTTCCCCCTCAAAATTGGGAATCTGGTGCTAGGGAAGCTGGAGGTAATTTGGCGCGGATTGAAGATATGATGCTGTAGATGATGAGAAGGTTTGATGCAAGCGATGAGAACGTGAAGGAGATGCGAAACGACTTATCTGGCATTGGTCAAAAGGTCGATGCTCATGCAGTATCAATAAAGCATCTGGAGCAGCAGATGACTCAGTTGTCTACTATAGTGAACCCACGTCAACCTGGCACTCTTCCTAGCAATACCATCCAGAATCCCAAGAATGATGGTCATTGCATGGCAATCACTACTCGAGGAGGCAAGCAAACCATAGATCCACCTATGCCGTCTATGGTGGACAGTGAGATTAGAAAAGCAGATGATGCGGTGAAAGTTAGAGAGGAGTCTGAGACTGCGACAGAACAAGAAGTTGAGATACCTCAGAAAGTGGTTCCCATACCTAGACCACCACCACCTTTTCCACAGAGGTCAGTGAAGAAGACTGAAGATGGTAAATATCGCAGGTTTATCACTATGTTAAAGCAGCTTTCTATCAATGTTCCTCTGATAGAAGCATTGGAGCAGATGCCTGGGTATGCCAAGTTTATGAAAGATCTGGTGACAAAGAAAAGGTCTGTGAGTTTTGAAGATGATGACAGATTGCAGCATTGTAGTGCTATTGCTACAAGATCTCTGGTGCAGAAGAAGGAAGACCCTGGTGCTTTCACGATCCCATGTACCATAGGGTAAACTAAATTAATGGTAGTGTGGTAATATAAGGAAGGGAGAGTGGTGTATGGCGGTTATGGAGTGGATTAGGGAGTTGAAAAAGGGTGGGGGAAACGGTTATGAGTAAATGGAGGGAGTTGGGAATGAGTTTGAAATAAAGGGTTATTTAAATAGGGGTCCGGGTCGGGTCAGATAGTCCTAGGGTTTGGACTCACGAGACCCCGTCTACGGTCCGTGAGTCTATCTACGGTCCGTAGATTAGGACCGTAGATCACTTGGACAGTTGGAAAAATGTAGGGACTTACCTTGGATCTACGGACACCATTGACGGTCCGTGGATCAATCGACGGGACGTCGATGGTCTCCGGAGACCTCTGCACCAGACCAAATTCTGCAGATTCAACAGGTGGTGTACCTGCACATGTAGCAACCATTAGGCTATTCTTTTTGTACATTTTCTTGATACTTTTTAGACACGGACCCTATACTAATTCTAGCCAACACTAAGAACTAAATTAATAAAATAAAAAAAAATGCTGGTAAACAGAGCAAACTAAACTACTAATTAGAAAATTTAACCCTATCATTGGCTAGATTGTACATCTTGGGTTGCCTCCCAAGCAGCGCTTGATTTAACGTCGCAGCACGACGCAGATGTCTTGATTACTTAGACTTCATCAAGATTGTAGGCCTCAATCACTTCTTGCACAGTTTCAGCATTCCCCAGATAGATCTTAATCCTCTGCCCGTTTACCATGAACCTTGTTCCATCCTTTTTCTCAAGCTCAACCGCTCCATGCGAGAGCACTTTTGTGAGCAAAAAGGGTCCTGTCCACTTGGACTTGAGTTTGCCTGGAAACAAGCGCAGCCTAGAGTTGAATAACAGCACAAGATCACCAACCTCAAATTTGCGCTTTTCAATTCTTTGGTCATGATACCTCTTCATCTTTTCTTTGTACAAGGCTGAACTTTCATAAGCTTGTAGGCGAAATTCATCGAGCATGTTCAAGTCATTCATCCTTTGGTTAGATCTTTGCGCTCCAATCCAAATTTAACTTCTTCATTGCCCACAGAGCCTTATGCTCTAGCTCTACTGGTAGATGACAAGACTTCCCATATACAAGATGATAAGGAGACATACCTATGGGGGTCTTGTATGCAGTGTGATATGCCCATAGAGCATCATCAAGCTTCCTTGACCAATCCGTTCTATTAGCATTTACAGTCTTTGCCAATATCTGTTTGATCTCTCTGTTGGATACTTCAACCTGGCCACTAGTCCGTGGATGGTAAGGAGTGGCTACATTGTGACGGACACCATATTTCTCAAGTAGTGCCTTGAAGAACCTATTACGAAGTGAGAACCTCCATCGCTAATTATGGCCCTCGGTGTACCAAATCTGGAGAAAATATTCTTTTTTAAGAATGCGGCGACACTTTTACCTTCATTGTTGGAGAGTGCAACTGCTTCTACCCATTTCGATACATAATCAACCGGAACAAGAATATACTTCATCCCATATGAGCTCACGAATGGACCCATAAAATCAATTCCCCATACATCAAACAACTCTATCACCAATATAGGATTCATTGGGAGCTCTTGCCTCTTTGAAATTCCTCCTTCTCTTTGGCAACGATCACACAATTTGGCGAAGTCATGAGCATCTTGGTGAATGGTGGGCCAATAGTACCCACATTGCAAAATCTTATGTGCAGTCCGAACACCACTATGATGCCCACCAACAAGTGATGAATGGCATGCTTCAAGTACACTCAACATCTCCACCTCAGGCACACATCGACGAATAATCCCATCAGCACAACTACGATATAAGTAAGGTTCATCCCAAAAGAATCTCTTAACATCATGCATAAATTTTCTTCTTTGGTGAAAAGACAAATCGGGGGGCACAATGTCGCTTGCCAAATAATTAACAAAGTCGGCGAACCAAGGAATCAAATCACGAGAGGCAGCCAATACCTTTTCATCTGGAAAAGCATCATTGATTTCAACCCTATCTCCAAGCTTTAGCATAGCCTCTTCCTCTAATCTTGACAAGTGGTCAGCGACTTGATTTTCGGTCCCCTTTCTGTCTTTTACTACAAAATCAAACTCTTGCAGCAGCAATACCCATCTAATCAATCTCGGTTTGCATCCTTTTTCGCCATCGATACCGTAATGCGGAATGGTCGGTATGCACTATGACCTTGGTACCAAGCGGTATGATCGAAATTTCTCGAATGCAAAAACCACCGCAAGAAGCTCTTGTTCAGTCACAGTATAGTTCTTTTGAGCCATATTTAGAGCTTTACTGGCATAGTAAATAGGGTGAAGAATTTTCTCTCGCCTTTGACCCAATACTACACCAAGCGCCAATCCACTCGCATCGCACATTACCTCGAATGGTTGTCCCCAATCTGGTGAAATAATGATTGGTGTTGTAACCAACTTCTTCTTCAACTCTTCAAATACTCTAAGACAGTCATCATCAAAATAGAACTTACACTCCTTCTCAAGCAGTTTGCATAATGGATGTGCAATTTTGGAGAAGTCTTTGATGAAACTTCTATAAAAGCCTGCATGCCCAAGAAAACTTCTAACACCTTTTACAGAGATAGGTGGTGGAAACTTTTCTATTACCTCAACTTTAGCTCTATCAACCTCAATACCTTTCTCAGAAATGTGATGACCCAACACTATACCTTCTTTCACCATGAAATGACATTTCTCCCAATTCAGCACCAAGTTGCGTCTTCACATCTTTTAAGCACTTCGGCAGATTATCAAGACAATGGACAAAGGAGCCCCCTACAACTGAAAAACCACCCATGAACACTTCAATAGCATCCTCCACCATATCTGAAAATATCGACATCATACACCTCTAGAAGGTTGCTGGAGCATTGCACAACCCAAAAGATATCCGTTTGAAAGCAAAAGTCCCATATGGACAAGTGAAGGTGGTCTTCTCTTGGTCTTCTGGAGCTATAGAAATTTGATTGTAGAAAGAATACCCATCAAGAAAACAATACCACCCCTTTCCTGCAAGTCTATCCAACATCTGGTCCATGAATGGCATGGGAAAGTGATCTTTTTCAGTCCATGCATTCAACTTCCGATAATCCATGCAAACTCTCCATCCAGTAACGGGCCTCATTAGAACAAGCTCATTCTTTTCATTTGGAACAACAGTCATACCTCCCTTCTTGGGCACACATTGCACAGGGCATACCCAACTACTATCTGCAATGGGATAGATGACTCCTGCATCAAGCCACTTTATGATCTCCTTTTTAACTACCTCTTGCATAGGTGGATTTAATCTTCTTTGGTGCTCAATACTGGGCTTATGCTCTGGCATGAGTTGGATTTTATGAGAGCAAATACCAGGGGGGATCCCAATAATATCTGCGATAGTCCACCCAATAGCTCGCTTGAATCTTTTTAATACAGTCACCAAACACTCTTCTTGCCTTGAACTCAGATTTGCTGCAATGATGACCGGCAAAGTATTTTCTTCGCCCAAGTATACATACCTCAAGTGCGGTGGTAGAGCCTTAAGCTCCAATTTTGGTGCCTCCTCAATAGATGGTCTTGTGGGTGGGGACTCGCGATTTTTCATGTCAAGCTCATACTTCTTTGGTTTGGACCGATATTCATGTTTGTCAAGTGCAGCCACCAACCCATTATATTCTTCAATACCATCACTATCGAAATTCATCATAACCGCTGCATGTCCCTTTTCCATATCAACCAGCGCGCGCCCTGTAGCAAGAAATGGTCTCCCAAGGATAATGGGAACCTCAAAATCGACCTCACAGTCAAGAATCACAAAATCTGCTGGAAAGATGAAGGACTCCACTTTCACTAACACATCATGCAGCACACCTATGGGCCTCTTCACAGTCCGATCAGCCATTAATAACCGCATTGCAATTGGCTTTGGGTCCCCCAGGCCCAACTTCTTGTAAATAGACAAAGGCATGAGGTTGATGCTAGCACCAAGATCACACAATGCCTTAGTAAAGTGTAGCAACCACCTAGGGATGTGTCATGATGGCTCCACTAGTTTCTACATGTGTGCTCTGCCAGACAGAGATTCACCTAGAGCAGCTACTTCACAGACAGGCGGAGGAGCAAATCGTTTGTATACTATCACTAGTCGCCAAGAGCAAAAGAATTTGCCTGATATTGTGCCATGACCCAATGTACCCCCTAGGTGTAACATGGTGTATAGGACCCCAAGACACCCCATACAAGCCACTTAGCATTCAGAACATAAGAAATATAACAAAAGAGATAAACTACAACATTTCATGTCCAAAAGCTTCATAAGAGTAAATCGGAAGTCTAAACACTTGTCTCATAGCCATCTAGTACATATGAATGAAATTTGGGCCTAACCCATACATAATGTTCAAAACTGAGAGTAAGGAAGAAAACTAAAAACAATAAAAATATGGTCCTCGAAGCATGAGGACTCACCAAAGCTTGAAATCTCTCAAATCAACCTTTGTCCACAAAATGAAGGACCCTAACTATCTGATCCTACATTTTGGAAAATGTAGGCAAGAGTATGCGTTAGTATAAAAATATGTACAAAGTATGATAGCCATACATATAGACATTTAAAGCATGCTAAAATAGTACATTTTCATGAGCATGCAATGATCAAGCTAAAACTTGAAACTTGAGAGTAAGTAAGCATAAGTCATAAAACATTATCAATGAAAGTAATCATCATCTAAAGTAACATTGGTTTATTATAACTTTACTTGTTTGTGGGAAGTAGCCTTAACAGACATATAAGACCATATGAACTAGAAACGTGGAATCCAGTGTCTCCCACACCAAAAAGAGTTTCCCTACTTGCCACGATAAGGACTATGAACTTCTATCTATTATGGATCCACTAGCCAATGTTTATCTAAAAAATCCTATGTTGGCAGTTAATTTATGGGACTTGGGTAATTTCCATTGTCCACTCGGTTCTAAGCTTAACTTATATGGAATAGTTCTTAATCCTATTCATTCTAGTTCTTAAAGAAACATGGGTAATTGCCTCTTGTCCTTACA
The DNA here is from genome assembly GCA_029007595.1 of Solanum commersonii. NCBI lineage: Eukaryota > Viridiplantae > Streptophyta > Magnoliopsida > Solanales > Solanaceae > Solanum > Solanum commersonii. The sequence goes on from JAJTWQ010000007.1 coordinate 2,189,967, forward strand.
TTGTATGAAATGGGTAATCGCCTCTTGCCTCATCATTTACATAACTCCTTAATCATTGGTTCATTTTAGGTGAGTAGACCTTTCAACCTTAAGAACCCTTATAATGTGAGAAAACCTTTCACAATCTCCTTTCATGTGTATATGAGAAAATCCTTTCAAGAATTCAACAACAACATTATCATTGATACTTCACTCTCAAAGAAAAGTTAAAACATTTACATAAATCCCATAAGAACATGCTTAATTTCATTAACTCTTCATTAATAATCCAAAACCCACATCATATTATCATAATTTGGAAAACATGGGAATTACATGGGTTCATGGGGTATCATCCTAAAATCATAGAGTTAACTCAATTCTCACATAACAAATCATAATTAAATCAATAATCAAGAGAACCCATAACATAGAAGAAAAACCATAACTCAATTAGGGATTTCTAACTTTAAAAAGAAGAGAGTTTGGGAATTCCATGAATGGAAGGAATCCATGGATGAAAACTATCATACCTAAATGCGAAAAGCTTGCCTTCAATGGTTTAATTTGAAACATCCCTTTGAACTCTAGGTTGAACCCTTCTTTTTCAAGATTTCTAGAGAGAGAAATATTTGGGAAAGAAAGACTTGTTCTACCTTTGAAATTTTGAGAGAATGACTTGAATGGGTTGAATTTAGGGTTAAAATTACTTATATAAGGGTCCTAGGTATGGGTAAAATGACATAGTATCATAATAAAATAATTAGGAAAAGACCTAACTGACCTTGTCTTACAGCTGAGGCGAACCTCCAGACGAAGGCCCAAATGAGCTTTCTCAAGGTCCACGAGTTGTCTGGGTAGTCGTAACCCTAGACCAATGGCTTAGGGGATTCTGCTTCACCTTCACGGCTACCGCCACGATCCATTTGGCTCTTCATGAGCCATCTAGGTGCTCGTGAGAGGAACCTAGCCTTAGGAAGGACATTGTCCACTTCACCATGGGCACCACCGCGAGCCATGATGCCCTTCATGGCCGGTGAAGTGTGTCATGGCTCAGTGGAGGGCTGGTGATCTCCCACCTTCCTCATTTTACTAGGTTTCTTGATTCTGGGGTGTTACAAATTATCACTGGTATGATCAAAGACTTTACTTTTGATGTATATGCATTTATTAATCCAGGTGTGAGTCTATCTTTTGTTAATACATATATCACTATGAGATTTGATGTCATTCATGAGAAACTTCTTGAGCCCTTCAGTATTTCCACACATGTTGGTGAGTCTATTCTGGCTGAGAAAGTTTATAGTGATTGTACTATTTATGTGCATCACAAGGGCACTATGGCTGACTTCGTCGAATTAGATATGGTTGACTTTGATGTTATTCTAGGTATGGACTGGCTTCATGATTTTTATGCCTCATTTGATTGTAGAACTCGAGTAGTTAAGTTCCAATTTCCTAATGACCCAGTTATTGAGTGGAAGAGTAGTTCAACAGTGCCTAAGGGTCATTTTATTTCTTACCTCATTGCCAAAAAGTTAGTTTCTAAGGGGTGCATCTATAACTTAGTCCGATTTAATGAATCTAGTGTTGAGATACCGCCTACTTGGTCCGTTCTAGTTGTGAGTGAATTTCCATAGGTCTTTCCAGATGATCTTTCTGAAGTCCCTCCTGAGAGAGAAATAGACTTTGACATAGATATTATTCCTGATACTCGTCCCATCTCTATTCTGCCATATAGATTGGCTCCAGCGGAGTTGAAAGAGTTAAAAAAGTAGTCGAATGACCTTTTTGATAAAGGTTTTATTCAACCTAGTGTCTCACCTTGGGGCTCTTTGGTCTTGTTCGTGAGGAAGAAAGATGGTTCTCTTAGGATGTGTATTGATTACCACCAATTGAACAAGGTTACCGTAAAGAACAAGTTTCCCCTTTCGAGATTTTATGATCTTTTCGATCTACTTCATGGTGCCACAAGTTTTTCTAAGATAGACCTTAGATCTGGCTATCATCAGTTGAGAGCAAGAAACAATGATATTTCGAAGACAATATTAGGACCCGCAATTGTCATTATGGTTTTCTTGTCATGTCTTTTGGTTTGACTAATGCTCCTGTAACATTCATAAATCTTATGAACAGAGTGTTTAAGCATTATCTTGATATGTTTGTTATCGTGTTCATTGATGACATTCTAATATATTCGAGGAATTAGGAAGATCACGCTAGTAATCTCAGAGTAGTTCTCCAAACTCTAAAGGATAAGGAGTTGTATGCCAAATTTTCTGAGTGTGAGTTTTGTCTTGAGTTAGTGGCGTTCTTAGGCCACATTATTTCTGGTAAAGGAATTCCAGTTGCTATTCAAAAGATTAAGGTAGTGCAGAACTGACCCAGACCCATATCTCCAACTGATATTAGGAGTTTCTTGGTATTGGGTTGTTATTATAGGAGGTTTCTTGAGGGGTTCTCATCTATTTCATCCCCATTAACAAAGTTGACTCAGAAGACAACAAAGTTTCAATGGTCTGAAGCTTGTAAGAAAAACTTTTAGGAATTGAAAACTCGATTGACTACTGCCCAGTGTTGACCTTACTCGAGTGTAACACCTCTTATTCAAATAAGGGAAAAATATTCCTTTCCTTAGCTGACTCAGCGAAGTAGGGAGTGAACGCTGAGTGACTTGGTGATCCGCTAAGTCGAACCCCCCTTACCTTATGGCCTGATCTCAACGTCCACTGTTCTAGAATATTAGGAGAGCTAAGTTGAACTCACCATTCCGTTCGGCATGTCACCAAAGTTCCCTCCCAATCACCTTTTTTACATCATCCAAGAGTCGACTAACTGTAAATTTTGGAGAGCTAAAGGCTCACTTGGCGAGTTACCGAGTGGCATTTGGCGAGCTCCAGTGTGAGTTGTTTTTAGTTTTTAAGTTAAGGTCTTAAAAGTCTTTTCAGATTATTTTGATTCTATACTACGTCATTTTCTCTTAATCTAGAGACCTATATAAGAATTTTCCCCCGAATATCCCTAATTTAAGACCCATTCTCTCAAGAATCTAAAAGAACAAAAAATCTCTTCTCCCAAATATTTCTCTCTCTAGAATTTGAAGAAGAACGATGGTATAACCTAGAGTTTCAAGGCAAGCCTCCATTTTCACCATTAAAGATAAGCCTTTGGCTTTGAGGTATGATAGTTTTCATCCATGGATTTCTTCCATTCATGGAGTTCCCAAATTCTCCTATTTTCAAAGTTCGAAATCTCCAATTGAGTTAGGTTTTCTTCAATTGTCATGGGTTTTATTGATTATTGAGTTAAATGATTGAATTAAGATCTCTTATGCACGAATTGATGAAATACTATGATTTTATGATGAAATACATATCTAACTCATGTTTTCTAAATGTTGATTATTGGAAGTGGGTTGTGAACCTTGAAAAGTAAAATTATGGAATTATGCATGTTTTTATGAAATAGGTGCAAAGGTTTTAAGGATGCTTTGAGAGTAAAGTATTAATGATGTTGTTATTGTTGTGTTGTTGAAAGGATTGTCCTCATATACACACGAAAGTATGATGTGAAAGGTTTTCTCACATAGTAAGGATTCTAAGGTTGAAAGGTCTTATCACCTAATTGAAACAATGATTAAGAGCTACCCTATTGAAACCTTTCTTTGATTTGTTATTCAATGATACCTTTCCAAGGATAATGACTTATCTTGGATTGGCAAGATGATATGCCATTCCATGGAAAATAAGATCAAGTAAGAAATTACTATTATGTGGGATTTATGCTTAGCACAGACAACGTATTGAGATGGAAGCTCTCCTGTTAGTCGAGGATGGATTTCTAGAAGTAATCTCCTTATCCATTACCTATGCACCTAGTTTAGGCATCAAACTCACACTCTCAATAGTTTAGGTATGAAACTTAAAAAAAAGATATAGTTTATGTGTATTTTTGATACTTACCTCTATTAAATATATATATATCAGTAGACTTAAGCAATTAAATAGACTAAATGGGCTAAGCCTTAAAAGGACCTAAAATATGGCTTCTCCCACTAATGTGAGAAATTTCCCTTTATATTACAACTATCCTAACATAAGGTTGATTAAAATTGCTTGAGTAGCATCGATGTGATCAAAGAAATCTCTTGCATTCAAAGTCTTATGAACCCTTATATTAAACTCAACATGAATTTGGTTGTTGTCGGAGGGATTCAGCTTGACGTCGGGGGTGCAATTAGGGTGAAATGTGAAGAAGAAAGAAAGAACGAAAATGGAGGGAAGGGGTCTACTTGAAAGTTGGGGTGGGTGGGATGGGGTGGAAGATGAAATTAAAAGTAAAGCAATAAAAATAAAATAATTGAAAAAGTAAGAGAGGAAAAAGGATAAATAAAAATTTAAAATGAAAAAAGAAATATTATTAAATCAACACATGTCACGTAATGATTGGTGTGTGATAACAATTGCTTTTTAAAATCTGGGATTAGTTGAAAACCGATGTAATAATATTAGTTCAAAATTGTTAAGGGGGTTTATAGGACGCCTACATAATTAATGTGTCTTTTTGAATATTCGGGACAAACTTCATGTGTCACTTTATGTCTTTTCTCTAAAAAAAGTTGCAACTTTTACTACTCTTTCTTATAATTATTGATGAATATCTAACTCGGATATTGAAAGTAGTTTATGTTTAATTTAACATAATAGTTGGTAAACTAAAAAAATATTGATGGATTGATATTAAGGAATGCTAATGAATAACAATAGTCAACCTGATTGAAATGATTTTAGGTTTTAGTTTTAGTTTGAGATTTCAATTCACAAACCAGTCCCGCCTGACCTGATTTAAAAAAAATTGAACTTGTCCCACACCACCTCTGCAAAATCTTAAACTCGCCACATTCCATTGTCCCAACTTTTTTTGTCCTATTAAGTGTTAGCAAGAGCACACTAGTGGCCAAAAGCTAAATGCAAATAGAGGCCTTTAACCTTTTTACAAATATTATATTTATTTTTTTATGAAATGTATCCTTCTAGACTTTTGAGATGCAAAATTAATAGTTTACTCATAATCAAATTTTTTCTAATAATTTTTTTCCAGTTTAGAATATAGTCAATTCATTTAATCTTTCTTGAGACATAGTAATCTAAATGTGTCAAACTTCTAATAATATTTTTTTATATGAAAACATTACTCTTTCTACAAATTGTACTCAATAAACAAACCAAAAAAATCGGTAGTCAATATTTGTTTAACAAATTATATACCCTATTATTACTTAAAAATAATAGGGCCCCTTGAATTTACAGGCACACGTAAGATACATGTCTATTTTTAAGGGATTGCATATGTGAAGACCCTGAAGGTCATTTTTGGAAATTTCATGTGTTGTTTGATCAGTTTAGGAAGTTGGTTTTGAAGTTTGATTGAAAATTTGTGATTTTTTAATGTTTTAGAGGTTTGGAGAGTTAAAGTTGTTAAAAGTGGTTTTGGTAACAACCAGAGCTACGAGTCTCGAAATGGAATTCCATAAATTCCATCAGCTTCGAAATGAACTAGGTTAGTAGGACTATTATCTTGGGTCCCAATGCTTTTTGGTAACGACCCTTGCAGTGGGTCAGGGGCTAAGCAACACACCCACGTCTTAACAAAAATAAAACAAGCAAAAGTACAAGGAGGGGGACATAAACCGTACCTCCGATTCTATGGTGGTTCACAAGTCAGCTAAACTACTAAGGTCAACCAACTCATCCCCGGTTCTATAAAGGGAAATCCAAGAGTTACTAAGCACCTAAGAAGAGGACTCCTCTTCAATACAAAGTTAAACTAGGAAAGCATAAATAAGAGAGTATATCCCCTTACAACAAAAGGAATCTTCACGATGTCTATATCAAAGAAATATAGCCTAGATGAAGATGATAAAATTCAAAGAAGCACTAAAGAAAACTAAGTACTAAAAAGGTTAAGCAAAGTTAATAAGGATGGTTCTTTAATCCTCATCAGCTTTCTTCTTCTTAGATTTGCCATGATGATCTTGTCTATGCAGTAGCGATCTATAGCTTCCTTGGGGAGTTGATGCTCATGGAAAAAGTGTTGGGGTTCTTCATGTTGGTGACTGGTTTTAGTTAAAATTAGCCTCTCTAAGGGTATGTTGACAGTTAAAAGTAATAAATTGATCGCAAATGTGCAAAAGATTATCAAGAGCATGTTGCAGGTTCCAAGAGGTTGTTGCCAGTAACTTGATACATTTAACAGCCAACTCAGAGTCAACTTCTAGGATCACATGATTATTATAACACATCAAAAATTTATAAGTTACGACTCGAACTATTATTCATTTGTGAATAAGATCGTACCGTTGATTCTTAAATTGCCCATATGTGTAAGGGTAAATTCTTTAGTGTGGGATTGAATTTGGATATGAATTAAGATCACTAGAATTCCCTAGTGCAAAGTTGAGTTTAAAGCCTCCATACCGATTATGTTTTGATGTAAGATTCTACTTGAGTCAACTTCAAATGACCATATCTCTTAGAATTTAAAGAGTTACGTGGCCCATAAATTATCAAATTAAAGGTATTTAAATCTTCTTTCCAATGCCACCAATTGCGCAACAATCCCAGTTTCGAGTAAGAAGTTATGACTAATTTAGTAACCTGATACAGTGCAATGGAGAATTAGCCGACGGGAAAACATTGAAAGGGGTCATTTTTATCTTTTTAACTCTAAGTAAACCCTAAAAAAAATTCTTGAATAATTAAAGGGCCAAACCAATCATATTTTCTTATCTCAATCCAACATTATCTTTTCTCTCAAACCCCAAGGCAAAATACTAAGGAAATTCAAAGTAGAAGACTTTCAATGTTTTTCAAGATTCATCTTCAAGGTAAGTCCTTCAACAAGAATTCCATTCTTTCAACTTAAATTTATTCATATAATTATAAATCATTAATGAAAATCCTAATTCTTGGCCATAGAATTTTCAAGAATTTAATTCAAGAATCTCAAAAAAGGTTTTTTGGATTGTTCTCCTTCAAGCTAGGGATTCAGAGCTTCTAATCAAGTTCTTCTTCAAGATTCTTCAAAAACTTTGTTCTTCCAGGTATGTAAGACTATCATAGTATAGGACTAGTTCGTCCCCACACCCTACATCTACTTTCAAATCAGTAAAAGAGTAATCTAGGGCTCTATCCTTAGATTTGAGTATTCTTGAGAAGAGTTAATTTTGAGTTCTTGAGTTCTTGATTCTTTTTGAAATTCTATTCCTAATTATAGAATTTCTATATGTTATATATTAATATTCTTGGTTTCAGTCGTTGATGTCTATATTTTAGTATGAATCCTATTAATTGAGTATTCTTGAGATTAGTAGTATCACTGAGTTCTAAGTATTGAGTTTTTTTATATTGTTATTGAGACCTTGAGTTGAGTTGTTAATGTCTATATTTTAGCACGAACCCTACTTTGATTATAAATTTTAAGAATCTTTTAAAGCCAATATTTTTGTTTTAAACTGAGTTTTTGAGAAAGTAAAGAGGAGTTTGAGAAAGAGTTTTAACCAAGATTTGAGAAAGAGTATTAGGGAAATCAATATTTCCCAAATGTTTCATTTTTATATGAAGAGAAAGAGTATTTTTACATTGAGCAAAGAGAAACCTTGTTTTCTAAATGAGCAATGAGTTTAGAGTTATTTCAAAGCAGTTACCTCTTTTAAGAGGATATTTTGAGCAATTCTCTCAAACCAAAAAAGATATATATATATTATTGGGAGTAGTATTGAGTACCGATATGGGGATGAGTTTAGACAACTCAAAATCCTCATAAACTATGTCTTACCAACATGAGTATATGATCATACCTTTTAGATGAATCGTTATGGCTTAGTGGATCCACTTAGTTATGTAACAGGACAGTTCTGGCAGCATAGGCTAGATGTTATATCATTACGCAGCTCATAGTGATGGTTGTCGATTACAGAATCTCTCAAATAGAGTTACAAGTATATTTTTATTTTATCACTTAATATGTTGAGTTCATAGATGAGTAAGTATTTTGTAAGCTTTTAATTATTTCAATCACTTATTTCTTTACATACAATTGAGTATATATCTATATTTATTGTAGTCCTTTCATTAGGTTATTTGTTATTGAACAATATTACATACTCGTACGTTCAATATACTGGTGTCATTCGACCTACATCTTTTAATGATGTAGATATAGGTTCTTAGGATCCTCAACATGAGTCTCTTAAGATCACGTCATCCACTCATCAACTTTCGAATGAGGTCTCCTTGCTTCCAGAGGACTCCAGTTGTATGAGTTGTTCATATTGGTGGCATTTGGAGTAGTCATGGGTCTTGTCCTGACACTCGTCTATAAATAGTAGAGGCTTCATAGATAGAAGGTTTTGCAGAATCTTTCAATTTCAGAGGTTTTCTTTAAAACTTATGTTTACTACTCAGTATATTTAGATATTTTTGAGATTTAATACACTATTGATTTAGCATTTATTTCAATTTTTACGTATGCTCGAGTTAGTCTTCCCAGCCAGGATGAGGGTTCTCTTGGAGGCCATCAACGGTTCTTGAGTGCCCACCACGTCCGGGGTATAGGCTCAGGTCTTGACAGTTATACCCATTATTGAGACACCAAGAGAGTCCCCATGTTTCTACCTCAAACTCATCATGGTTGTTAGTACCAAAACTAATAAGAGTTGCATAACCATAAGTAATGGCACCATTGACATCCCTTACTATACCACCAACACCTATCCTTCCTTTATTATCAAGGGCACTACCATAAGAATTGAGCAGCATTGTTCCAAGAATTTTGGTTTGCTTTTGAATCATTAGACGAGATCGGAAGAAAGTTAAGGCTAAACTTTGTCTTTAGTCAACGCTTGATGTTAGAAATATCATTTTTGAGTTTTTATGATTCCACTAGGTCCAAATGGTGATATTTTATCTAGTTGAATGTTTGGTTCAGCTCCCAAAGCTTTTGAATGAGTTTCATGCCCTCATTTGGAAATTTGGAGATTTTTAAGTTAGAGTTGACTGTGGTCAATATCGGGTTAAGGTGACCTTTTCCGGGTATTTTGATGATTCCATTGACTCTGAAATATAATTTTCAAGCTTGTAGCATATTTTGTTTGTGTTGGGAGGTTCTCGATGAGGTTTGAGTGAGTTTTAAAGATTTTTTGGTGCATTGGAATTATTTCAATAATTTGTGTCATCAAAAAGGTTTGTTATTAGTTTTAAAGACCGAAAAATTGTTCCGAAACTTATAAAAGTTTGAGCATAAATTATAGGGTTGATCTGCAAATTTTGGTGCATTTTTGCTAAGTCGAGATTGAACTTTTATCGTGATTATAAAATAACTATTTATCGAGAATAAATGATATTTGACTGGGCAAACAAGAACTAAATTGAGTTTCAATTGAATGACCAGATCCGTATCATTATTTAAGACATTCAGAAAGAGAATCAGGTGATTTCACTATTGTATGAGGAAGTTACGACCTTTTCAGCTATTTAAAATTTCAATATTGTGTTCAGTTGGTATTTTGAATATATTAGGGATTGTAGAGCTCGAAATTGAGTGATTCTTCTGACATTCTTCTACATTTAATATGGGGGATGATATTCTATCATAATTTTGACATTTTCTCATGATTTCTTCATATGTTCTTTTATTATCCATTTATTTCATGGGGAAAATTGGAGTCTTGTCGATTTGGACTAATTTTTTGATGAAAAATTCATATTTGAACTTCCCTAAGCATGAGTAAGTTATTTTTCAAGAAATATTTCAGATTTAATTTGAGGTTTCAGACCTGAGTATTGAGGATTTTTCTCATGAATTTGTGTTTTAAATAAATTAGAGTTTTGAGCATGATTTCAACTAACATTTCAAGGGAATTTTAACTATTGACTTCCAGAACCTTCGCATAACATTTTTTATGCAAATTTCCACAATTATTCCTCGGTTTTGGAAATGAGTTTTTGGGTCAATTTGGCCAAATTCTCAAAATCATTGATATGGTTGTTGTTAGTTTAAAAATCATATTGTGAATCAACATTTTATTAGATTGCATTGATTCAGATATCGAATTGTCACGCCCCGAGGCTACCCCCTAGGCACAACACGATGCTTAGTGTCGTGAGTGATCCTAAGCTAACCGTGAAGCTGGCATATCATAAGCATACTTAAATAATTCTAAGTAAGCGGAAGCATTACTGATAGATGAGTAAATCTTAAAGAGTTCAATTGAGAATTTATAAATGAGTTCAAACGTGGAACAACCCAAATAAACAATTGAGTTTTACTCTTTGTCTTAAAGCCTCTAATACTAGCAAACTATTGAGACAAGTCCCCATCTAACTCAAAAATATGGAAAACTAGTCACGAACTATTTAAATTAAAAAATAATGAAATGTCCTCGGATGATGACTAAACAAGTTGATATAGAGGGAGGGAGTTGTAATCCCTACTAGTGAGTACTAGAAACTGATATCTAACAGAACGGAGTTCCATGAACATGCAAATATGCTGAAATGAAAGAATAACTAAGGGAACAAGATATTGAGAGTGAATTCCCAAGAGTAAACTGAGAGACTGGAGAGGAACTATTACCTCAATATGAAATGGAATCAAAAGGAAAGAGGTGAGGATACTTGGCAATCATGGTTGTTTCTACTTCCCACGTAGCTCCCTCTACGGACATACTCCTCCACAAAACCTTTACCAAAGCGAGTTCCTTATTTCTCAACCTACAAACCTGATGGTCAAGAATTTCAACTGGAATATCCTCATAGGTGAGGCTATCCTTCATAGCCACACTCTCTAAAGGTACTATCGATGAAAGATCACCCACACACTTCTTCAACAAGGAATTGTGAGAGACTGGATGAATTGCTGCTAGTTTTGCTGGCAACTCTAACTGATAAGCCATATTTAAAACACTTTTCAGGATTCTGTAAGGACCTACATACTCGGGACTGAGCTTTCATTTCTTGCCAACTCTCATCACCCTTTGCAAGGGTGACACCTTCGGGAATACCCAATCATCAATTTCAAATTATAAGTCCCTTCTCCTTACATCTACATATGACTTATGACGACTCTGAGATGTCTTTAGTCTACCTCTAATGAGCTGAACTTTCTCCATAGCCTCATGAACTGAATCTGGCCCAATCAAGGCTACTTCACCTACTTCGAACCAACCAACCATAGAATTTCATATACACCCATACAGTGTGTCATAAAAGGCCATTTAAATACTGGAATGGAAGCTGTTATTATAGGCAAACTTTATGAGAAGTAGGTGATCATCCCAATTACCCTTGAAATTGATTGTGCAGGCTCTAAATATTTATTCTAAGGTCTGCAGGGTATGCTCTACCTGACCATTTTTTTGCAAATGAAATGTTATACTAAGATACCTTAATACCAAGACCTTTCTCTAACAATTTCAAGAAATGAGATGTAAACTGGGGACCTCTATCAAAGATAATAGACAACGAACTCCATGCAACCCAACTATCTCGCTAATGTAGAGTCTAGCATAATTCTCTGTTGAATTTGCAGTCTTGATAGCCAAGAAGTGAGCAGACGTAGTGACTGTCCACTATCACCCAAATGGAGTCATGTTGTCTACGAGTACGAGGTAACTCCATAATGAAGTCAATATTTATCACTTCCCACTTCGATGTAGGGTTGTTAATCTCTTGAATCACACCTTCTGGTTTGTGATGTTCTATTTAAAAATGTTAACAGTTAGGAGACTTAGCCACAAAATCTGTGATGTCCCTCTTCATGTTGTTCCACTAATAGACTTCACATAGATCACGGTACATCTTAGTGGCACCCAAATGAATAGAATATATGGAAATATGGGCTTATGTAAGGAATTGTTGCCTCAACTTACCCACATTTGGAACACATAAGCGACCCTGGTAATGAAGCACACCATCTGCCCCTTGGGAGAACACCTCAACACTTTACTAATGAACTGCACCTTTCAATTGAAGCAATATAGGATCACTATCTTATTTCTCCTCAACCTATGCTATTAACGAAGATTCTTACCTATTATGAACTATCACACCACTATCTGATGTCTATAAGGCAAACTCCTAAGCAAGCAATCTAGTAAACATCTATGGATAATTATTTCTTCTCTTCCTCAACATGTGCCACACTACCCATGGATAATCTAATGAGGGCGTCAGTGACTACATTGGCCTTACCCGGATGGTAGAGCATACTAATGTCATAGTCTTTGAGGGATTCAAACCATCTACTCTGAGAAAGATTCAACTCTTTTTAGGAGAACACATACTGAAGGCTCTTATGATCTGTAAACACATCAACATGAACACCATACAAATAGTGTCTCCAAATCTTTAGGGCAAACAGTATTGCTGCAAGCTCAAGGTCATGAGTCAGGTAGTTCTTCTCATGGACCTTAAGTTGTCTGGAAGCATAATCTATGACCTTACCCAGGTGCATCAACACACATCCCAGGCTAACCATGGATGCATCACGATAAACCACATAACCATTTGAACCATATGGTAAAGTCAAGATATGAGTTGTAGTCAACCAGGTCTTCAGTTATATGAAGCTTTTCTCACACTCATTTGACCATTTCAATTTGACCTTTTTTTCTAATTTAACTTGGTCAATAGGGTAGCTATGGATTAAAATCCTTTAAAAAACATTTTGTAGTAACAGGCCACACCCAAGAATATCCGAATATCAGTCGAAAAGGTGGGTCTGGGCCTGTGTTGTACTGCCTCAATTTTCTTAGAATCCACACAGATCCTTTTGTTGGATACCACATGACCAAGGAAAGTTACTGACTATAACTAGAACTCACATTTACTGAACCTAGAAAATAGATGGCAATCCTTGAGGGTTTGCAGAACAACTCTTAAATGTCTTCCTCACTGTAGGAATAAATGTGGATCTCATCAATAAAGACAAAGATGAACAAGTCCAAATACTGTTTGAACACCCTTTTTATTAAGTCCATGAAACCTGTAGGAGCATTTGTTAGTCAAAAAGACATAACTACAAATTTGTAGTGACCATACAGAGTCTTCAAGGCTGTCTTCGGGATGTCACTATCTTTGACCCAGAGCTGATGATAGCCAGATTTGAGGTCTATCTTAGAAAAGCAACTATCACCGTGAAGCTGGTCGAACAAGTTGTCAATCTTGGGGATGTGATATTTATTCTTGATTGTGAATTTGTTCAACTGACGATAGTCAATGCACATCTTGAGAGAACCGTCTTTCTTATGCACGAACAACACTTGAAAAACCTATATAGAGATATTGGGCTTGATGAAGCCCTTATCTAGAAGGCCTTTCAACTATTCTTTCAATTCCTTAAGCTAAGTTGGAGCCATCCTATAAGGAGGAATTGAAATAGGCTAGTTATTTGAAAAGAGATCTATTCCAAAGTTGATTTCCCTTTCGTGATAAACTCCGAGAAGATCTTCTGGAAATACCTTCTGAAACTCATTTACGACTAGAATCGACTCAAGAGTTTAGGTTTCGAAGTTTAAATCCTTAACCCAAACAATATGATAGATACACCCTTTAGAAATCATTTTCCAGGCCTTCAGTTAAGAGACAAATCAACCTACATGTACTGAGATACTACTCTTCCCATCTATGATTGGATCGTTTGGAAACTAAAATTGAATGATCCTAGTTCTACAATCGACTAAGGCATAACAGAATATAACTAATCCAGCCTAGAATAATATTGAAATCTATCATTTCTAACTCTACAAGTTCTTCTGAGGTGAACTTCTAGGAAAATGTGACGGGGCATTTTCGGTATACCTGTCTACCTATACATGGTTAACAAACTAGAGTAGATACTGAGAAGAATTTTGAGATAGTTTCTAGACTGACACTGAAGTTTGCTTCTATTTAAAGAGTTACAAAAGAAAGTGTAGCCCCTGGATCTAGCAATGCATAAACTTCTAAATGGAAGACTTGTAACGTACTCATGACCACATCAAGAGAATCCTCCTAGTCCTGTCGAGCCTGAAGAGTATACAACCTATTCTGGAGCTGTCCAATACCTCTACCAGACAAGTCACCTTGTTGAGTGGGGCGACCTGCTGGCACTGCTAAAGTTGTAGATTAAGCTCCGTTACTTGATGAGTCTGAGATTTTGACTAATTTAGGGCTTAATAATCATAGTTTTAGTGCCCTCATTGCATATCTTATTCTCTAAATGATATTTATATGTTGATTTACAGCTAGAAAGACAAAAGAGTAAGTCAAGGACACTACCGAGCAAAAGGGAGTAGAAAAGCTGAACTAGTTGAAAAAATCAAGGCTAAGGATCGCCAAGACCACTCGGTGAGTCACCAAGTGGTCCTTCAGCTCACCTAAAGTTACAGCGTGCCATCTCTTGGACAAAGGCAACTCGGCGGTGGAACGTACCCTTCGGCAACCACTTATAGGATCAGTGAAGGAGTCTCATCCCACCTAAAGTTACAGAAAAATTAGTGAATATACAAGAAAAAATGGTGATGAGAAAGGATAATTGGTGCATCGCTAATTAGGTCGGTGAACCTGACCTCGATCGCCTAAAATCACATCACAGAAAAGGTGAGATTCAAGCTAAAAAAGGGCAATGAAGAGGAGCATTTGGCGCGTTGCCGACCTGGTCAACGACACTCGATTTATACCGCCGAATGACCTCGAAGGCAAAAATTTGGGAACGTATAAATTGAGTTTTGAAAAGAGAAAATATCGTCCTTATACTTTCAAACTCTGGGTTTTTTATTCAAACACTAGTTTTTTAGTAGAGTTTGAATTTGGGTTTTGATTTTAAAGTTGATTTCAAGCATTGTAAAGACTAAAATTTCGTTACCCATGTTATGGAGAATGTAGTTGGTCACATTTTTTTTCATTTATAATGCGTGGCTAAAACCCCCATTCTTTTGGGTGTGATTATGAGATTAATTTTCTGAATTAGCTTATGGTTGTTAGCAATTACTTATTTAATTGTTGTTTTGAAGCAGGTTTAATTGTTAACTGAGTTTTAATTCATGAATTGTAGTTATGCATTCAATTCTAGTCTAGTATTCTTTGGTTTCTTGAGAAAGAGGTTTTAGAATTAAGGTTATTAATTGATGATTGTGGTGATTGGGTTGCTGTGGATTCAGCTTGAGTGTGTGAGTTTTAATTCAATCCTACATATATAGCTCGATAGAGTAGGTAAATTGAGCTTTTGGGATGTTCTTAGTTGTTACGCTTGTCGAAGTTCGAGAGAAATTGCTTGAATCGTGATAGTTTATTGAGATATGGCTATTGCATCTAAAGTCTAGACCACCCATTAAGATTCAACGACTTTTGGTAATTAGTAATCACCCATATAGTGAAATTGGCAATTAATCATCACATACCCAAGGATCCCTTTCTACTTGATAACTCCCCTTTTTTAGTAGTTGTTAATTGACAAATCCAGTCCCCCATTTGACATTAGTTTTCAACCCCCTCAATTTAGTTTAATTGTTTCGATAACTTCTATTCCAATTATCGGTTAGAACACGTCTTTCATTTCCTAATTGAATTCTCTACCGTATCACTCCATGTGTGATTGACCCCAACTTTTTGTTGGGTTTAAACTAGATTGTGATCGCCTACACTTAGAATTGGATGAAGTTTAGTTGAGCGTTATCAAAAATGGCACTGCTACCGGGGAGTTGTGTCTAGAATTATTTTAGTGAAGTTTAGTTGTGATCAAATCTTGTTTGTGGTTGAATCAACTTACTTTGTTTTTATGTTTGTTGTTGTCTGCTATTGAACAAGTGACGAGATAAGGGTGAACGGGAGTAATGCTAGACAACTTGGACATCATGATGACATCGGGAACATGAACGATGTCAATGACGCTCAATTGGGTAGTGTGGGTGCTATCTGGTTACCTCTAGTCATGATAAATATGGTATTCCATGTGACTAGCACGATGTTGCAACTATTGAACATGAAAAGTTTATTCAGAGGGCTGGCTCATGAGGATCCCCATGACCATATTCAAAATTTTGTGGATGTGTGTGGTCCATTCTCATTTAGGAACATCTTACAAGAATCAGTCCAGCTTCGGTTGTTCCCATTTCTTTTATGGGGGAGACAACAAAATGGTTAGCTGACATACCAAAGGACTGGATTATGTCTTGGGATGGGCTTACTAAGGCGTTCTACATATGATTTTTCCCAACTTCAAGGTTGGTGAAGTTAAGTGACAATATTTAGAACATTAAGACAGTAGATTGTGAGCCTATTCACGAGACATGTCTTAGATTTCCAAAGTTGCTACTACAATGTCCAACTTATAGACTCCCGAGCAATTTCATATTACAATATCTCTACCGAGTTTAGACTCAGTCAAAAAATATGTTGCTGACAAGGTTGTTCGGAGAGGAATAATGCAACAACCATTTAAAGTGGCATCTATTCTTCTTGATGAAATGACGAAAATCAACTGTGCTTGGTTTACTCAAGAGAATCAAGAGGATCAAGTGTCTCTTTTGAACTTCAAAATGACAAAGGAACAAATTGAAAAGGATCGAGAACGGGATGAAAACATTAGCAAAATGATGTCCCAAATGGAGTTGTTGAGAAAATAGGTGTTGGAGAGTGTTGATGAAAACAAAAAGGTAAAAAGAGTGTCCGGACTCGAGGAAGGTTCTTGCCCAGGCTCTTTAAAGTCAGGCGGGAATCAAGGTTGGAACACACTTATTGAGGATGGAGAGAAAAATTACAATCGAGATTGGGCTGACCAAAATGACATTTAGAGGAGAGTCGGCAACCATGATGAGTATTACAAGCAAATGGGTGACAACCCAAAATCTAGGGGAAGTTCAGGAATCCTTTGAGTAGATGAGTTGTTAGCGCGTATTCTAGATAAAGTTCAAGGATCTGACGACATGCTTAAGGAAATGAAAGTTGATTTCTCATCTTTGAACAATTAAAGTAAATACTCATTCGGAATCTATCACGTTACTATGATGTCAAATGAGTAAACTCTCAACCTAGCTTGACTCCAAGCCATTAGAAAGGTGTCCAAATGATGATTTGGCAAATTCAAAGGCTGATCATGACAGATGCTTAGCGGTTTTGACACAAAGTGGGAAAGTGGCAGGTCATGATGTGAAGGTGAATGATGAGGCGAACACTAGTAAAGACAAGATGGACAACATTGGCATAGAAATGTGTGACTAATCACCGGAGAATAACATGCCAGAAGAGGATGAAAAAAGTCCAAGGCAAAGCACCACTGAAGACCTACAAATAGCTAAGGAAGGGGCTGCTTCTTCTTCAAAGTGAGTGAAACCACAGCCAAAAATCTACCCCCTTTTCCTCAAAGGCTCAAAAAGTGAGATGAAGATGCAAAATTCAAGTAATTTATATCCATGTTCAAGTCTCTTTCCATAAACCTTCCCTTAGTGGAAGCGTTATTGGAGATGCCGGGATACGCAAAATTCATGAAGGAACTAGTGACCAAGAAAAGAAGTATGGACTTTGAAACAATTGAAGTTTCTCATAATTGTAGTGCAGTTATGAACAATGATATGATAAAAAATAAAGAGGATCAGGGGGCATTTATCATCCCACATACCATTGGGATGCTTCAGCTTTACAAAGCTTTGTGTTACATGGGGGCAAATATTAACTTGATGTTGTATGCTATCTTCAAACAACTTCGGCTGAGCAAACCTAAATCCACAACAATGCGCCTTCTCATGGCTGACCAGTTTATTAAATACCCCATTGAAATACTTTATGATATCTTGGTGAAGGTGGATAAATTTATTTTTTCGTCTGACTCTGTTATTTTGGATTGTGAGATTGATACGGAAGTGCTTATTATTTTGGGTAGACCATTTTTAGTGATCGGAATAGCTCTAGTGGATGTTGAAAGTGGTGAGTTAAAGTTCCAGGTAAATGATATAGAGGTTACATTCAATACGTGCAAATAGATGAAACAACCTAGTGACATCCCAGTGGTCTCAACGATTAATGTGATTGATGAAGCAGTAGCTAGTGTATGTTAAATGATGTGTATGCGTGAACCCTTTGCTGCTGTTCTTTTAAATTATGATGAGGATGAAGTGCAAGGGTATGATGAAGTTGCAGCTGCTCTATTGGGATTAGGTGCTCATTCTAAAAATACGTTGAAGTTTGATATTTATCTGAAAAATTGAGAGAGTCCTCCGAATAAAACATCCACCAAAGAACTTCCAAAGCTTGAGTTGAAAGCGCTCCCATCACATCTACGGTATGTATTCTTGGGAGCGAACGACACTTTGCCCTTCATTATTGCAGTGGTCTTGCTTGAGTGGCACGTGAAATTATTGGTCGAGGTGTTAAAACGATACATTAAAGCCATCAGATGGACAATTGCTGATATTGTGGGGATTTCTCTCAAGATTTGCACTCATAAAATCTAATTGGATAGTGAATGCAAACGAAGTGATGACCATCAAAGAAGACTAAATCCGCCTATGCAAGATATTGTGAAGAAAGAAATCATTAAGTGATTAGACGCAGGTGTGGTGTACCCTACTGCAGATAGCAAATGGGTACGTCTCGTACAATATGTACTAAAGAAAGGAGGCATCACAGTGGTTCCAAATAAAAAAGGTGAAGTTGTACCTATGAGGCTGGTCATTGGTTGGCAAGTATGCATGGACTACCAGAAATCAATTCCATGGACCGAGAAAGATCATTTCCCAATGCCATTTATGGACCAAATGCTTGATAGGCTTGCGGGGCATGGATGGTACTGCTTTTTGGATGGTTATTCCAGATACAATCAAATTTCAATTGCATCGGAAGATCAGGAAAAAACCACTTTTACATGTCCCTATTGGACCTTTCCCTTCAAGAGGATGCCTTTTGGGTTGTGTAATGCTCTGACAACATTTCAACAATGTATGCTCTCTATTTTCACAGATATGGTGGAAGACTCAACAGAGATATTCATGGATGATTTTTCAGTCGTTGGGGATTCATTTGAAACATGTCTTGAACACCTTGGGCAAGTGGTACAAAGGTGTGTGGAAACCAAACTAGTTCTAAATTGGGAGAAATGTCACTTCAAGGTAAAAGAAGGTATTGTGTTGGGGCACAAAATTTCAGGAGAAGGAATGCAAGTGAATCAAGCTAAAGTCCAAGTTATTGCCAAGCTGCCCCCTCAAATCTCGGTAAAAGGTTTCTGGATTTTTCTAGGACATAAGAGTTTCTGCAGGTAGTTTGTAAAGGACTTTTCCAAAGTAGCATACCCAATTTGGAAATTGCTAGAAAAGGAATCTACCTTCAATTTTGATGATGCTTACCTAAACGCATTTTTTATGCTTGAAAGAGAAACTATTGTCAATTCCAATCATCATTGCCCCTGATTTGAGTATTCTGTTTGAACTTATGTGTGATGCTTGTGGTGTTTCTTTGGGGGCTATTCTTGGTCAACGAAATGGGAAATTATTTCACCCAATTTATTATAAAAGTAAGACATTGAATGTGGTGCAAAAGAATTGTACCCTCATGGAGCAAGAATTGTCAGCGGTGGTGTATGTGTTTCAAAAATTCAAAGCATATCTTTTGGGAACCAAAGTGGTGGTGCACACAGATCATGCTACCATTAGGTACTTCATGGATAGGAAGGATGCAAAATCAAGGTTGATCAAGTGTGTATTGTTGTTGCAAGAGTTTGATTTAGAAGTAAAATATCAGAAGGGATGTGAAATTCAAGTGGTAGATCATTTGTCTCGGTTAGAAACCAATATGGTTGATCTAAACGAAAGGGACATTGTGGCTAAATTTTCGGATGAAACAGTGATGAGGGTAACCCAAGGCAACCCAACTTGGTATGCTGACTTCGCTAACTATGTAGTGTGTGGAATAATACCTGAGGGTCTGAACTTCTACCAACAAAAGTGGTTCTTGTTCAATGTAAAGAGGTACTTTTGGGATGACCCATATCTATTCATAGAATGCACAGAACATATAATTAGACGATGCATACCAAAAGAGGAAGTCAATGAAATTCTCAATGCTTGCCACACTTCACATGTTGGTGGACATCATATCGGGGTGCAAACAGCCGCCAAAGTGCTTCAAAGTGGCTACTATTGGCCATCACTATACCAAAATGCACATGGCTTTGTTAAACAATGAATTTAATGCCATAATCAAGGAGGGATATCAAGAAAGCATGAGCCGCCCCTTAACTCCATCCTAGAGGTTGAATTGTTCAATGTTTGGGCAATAGATTTTATGGGTTTGTTTGTGAGTTCTTTTGGAAACAAGTACATTTTGGTAGCGGTGGATTATGTTTCTAAATGGGTGGAAGTTGTAGCATTATCCAACAATGAGGGAAAGAGTGATGTGCAATTCTTAAAGAGATACATTTCTGCAAGATTTGGTACCCCATGGGCTATTATTAGTGATGGAGGCTCTCATTTTTGCAACCGGCTATTTGCATTGTTGTTGAGCAAATACGGAGTCAAGCATTAAGTTGCAACACCATATCATCCACAAACAAGCAGCCAAGTTGAGGTTTCAAATTGAGAGATTAAGAGTATTCTGGCAAAAATAGTTAATGCAAATCGGACAGATTGGTCTTGGAATCTGGATGATGCTTTTGGCCGTATCCCACTGCTTTCAAAAAAGCAATTGGCATGTCTCCATATCAGTTGGTATTTGGAAAATCTTTTCACCTGCCAATTGAGCTTGAAAATAAGGCACTATGGGAGTTGAAGGCGTTGAATAGGGAGAGTAAATCAACTTCATAAGTTGGAGGAATTTTGGTTGAGGGCATATGAAAGTTCAGCCCTTTATAAGGATAAAATAAAGAAGCGGCATGACTCTAAAATCCTTCAGCAAGAATTCTGAGTTGGTGATTTTGTTTTGCTCTACAATTCTTGTTTGAGACTTTTCTCGGGTAAACTCAAATCGAAGTAGTCTGGCCCATTCAAAGTAACTCGAGTGTTCAAAAATGGGGCAATTGAAGTTGATGGTAATGAAGGACCAACATTCAAAGTGAATGGGTAGTGTTTGAAGCTCTATTTTGGAGAATGTCATGAAATATCGGTAATTGAAGTGGTGTATTTGGAAGATGCTTGAGAGCATCTCTATGTCGTGCCCGACATTAAATAAGGCGCTTCTTAGGAGGCAACCCATCCTTTAGTTTTTTTTGAATAATGTTTACTAAATGTGCAGGGACCAGTGATTTTGCGATTGTAAGACCCTGTTGGCATTCCACCGAGTCATTCAGCGATCGCGATTTGGTCCACCTTTTGGTACTGACTAGAGGTCCACCGTTCTAGAAAATTCGGCAAAGCTTCTAGTCTATTCGGCGATCTCGAGTTCACTCACCTTTTGGTCCCACCCGAAGGACCAGTGTTCTAGAAATTTTGGCGAGCCACATGTAGTTTGGCGGTTCGCAGAATGGTTCGACGGCCTCAAGCAACCTTCATTGATAGGCCACATAGTAAAGAGTTATTTTGATCCCACTCTTTTTATTCAATGTTTTTTCCTTTTTGATTCTGTCTTTAGTGGGGTGGAGATAATTAAATATTGGTTTTTCCTGAATTATGTTGGTTTCGACCCGAATTAAAATATAAAAACTTTTGTTACCTCTTGATAGTTGTGAGTTGTGATCAATATCGATGAATTGAGTAGTGCTCTCAATTGAACAATATGTGTGTGCGGCTCCAATGAGGCAAATTGAGTTGCATAAGTCATGTCTTGTGATGATCGTTGCCCACAAGCTGAAAATTGTAGAGTTTTGTTTGATGATTGTGTTGAATGCCATGTGTGGTGAGCTTTTCTGCAAATATGTGCTTGGTAATACCTAGAGCTTTCCCCGTTAGTCCAATTGACTAATGTAAGCAAATGATTGAGATGATCTTAGGCACAATTTTTCAAGAGTGAACCAAAATTGCTATTATACCTCTTTGTGACCACTATGTGAGAGTGTAAACTTAGCTTGGCGTCATTTGAGCCTACCTTTTTCTTTGGATAAAACACATGAATAACTTTGACCTCTTTGTCCCATTACCTATAACCTTCATGAAGCATTGGTTCATTTGAATAGCCAACTTAGGCTAAAATCCTAAGTTGGGGGTGTGGTGAAAAAGGAGGAAAGTCAAGAATCTTGAGAAATTTTCCCATGGAGGATCATGTTTAAAAAAGATGGAACCCCTCTATGTAAAAAAATAAGAGAGAAAAGAGAAATGTGAAAGTAGAAAAAAATCAAAAAAGAAAAGAATTGTTGAAATAAAGATTGTGAAATGGACAAAAGAAATGTGGTATCCAATGAGTCATGCTTAAAAGAACATAGGGTGGATTGTGAAAATCATAAAGTGTGGATGAAGAGGAGAAGAAGATGAAATGCATGCCATGCTTCATGAAGGTAGAAGTCACTAAACCAAAATGATCATACCTTTCAACCCTGTTACAAGACTTGAAAGACCTTTGTGATCTTGAGTGAGCTGGAATTAATGTTGGTTGGAAAAATAAGGGCAAGCCTATTAGTAGAATCATGCAGGTGTTCATATTTGAGAGTCTGGGAGCTGCTTTTGATTCAAAAATTCTAAATTGTTGATGAGTTTTATGTGAGCATGGAATCATTCTTGGTGTGAGAGCATTTGAATGCTTTTGTTGAGCTTGAACTTGCATTTGAAGCAAGCATTGTGAGCTTGAGTTCTCTTTGATGATGGATAGTCACAGTTTGAAACTTAGAGTGTACAATTGAACATTACATAAGTAGTTTGACCTCTTGTGTGCATTCATGTTGAATCATGAGTAGAACTATTTGTAGACATCCTTGTTGAACTGATTGACATTGTATTTTACCTTAAGACAAGCAAAAGTTTCAGTTGAGGGTGTTGATAAGTCTAGGATTTCAACTCATTTAGGGCCTAATAATCATAGGTTTAGTGCCCACATTGCATATCTTATGCTCTAAACTACTGTTGATGTGTTGATTTGCACCTAGGAAAACAAAATATACGTCAAGAACATTACCAGGCAAAAGGGAACAGAAAAGTTGAACCAATTGAAGAAAAGCAAGGCTGAGGATCACCAAGACCACTTTGGCGACTCACCGAGTGGTCCTTCATTTCGCCTAAAGTTACAGCGGGCCAGCCCTTAGACAAAAATAACTCGTTAGTGGAATGTGCCCTTCGACAACGCACCGATTGGATCGGCAAAGGAGTCAGCCCGCCTAAAGTTACAGAATATTAGTGAATATAAAAGCAAAAACGTAAATGAGAAAGGAAATTGGCGCATTGAAAATCAGGTCGACGAGCCCGACCTCGATCGCCTAAAATCACAACACATAAAGGGTGAAGATTCAAACTAAAAAGGGTGATGAAGAGGAGCATTTGTCGCGTACTACCGAATAACCCTTAAGGCAAAAATCTGGTAACGTATAGATTGATTTTTGAAAAGAGATAACGGTATCCCCATACTTTCAGAATCTGGGTTTTTTATCCAAGCATTGTGAAGACTAATTTTGTTACTCATTTTATGGAGAATATAGTTGTTAATGTTTTTCTGCTTTTTATAATGCGTGGCTAAAAACCCCATTTTTGGGGATGTGATTATGTGATTAATTGTCTCAATTAGCTTATGGGTGTTAGCGATTACTTATTTAATTATTGTTTTAAAATGGATTTGATTGTTAACTGAGTTTTAATTCATGAATTGTAGTTATGCATGCAGTTCTACTCTAGAATTAAGGTTATCAATTGATGATTGTAGTGATTGGGTTGTTGTGGATTCAACTCGAGAGAGTGAGTCTTAATTAGATACTACCTATCTAGCTCGAGAGAATGGGTAAATTGAGGTTTTGGGTTGTTCTTAGTTATTATGCTTGTCTAGGTTTGAGAGAACTCGCTTGAATCGTGATAGTTGATCGAGAGATGGATATTGCATCTAAAATCTAGCCTACCCACTAAGATTAGCTTTTCCTTTGAATTCAATTATAGAAGTATTACAACAATCTCTTTAACTGATCAGTTACTGCACCTTTTTGGTTTTAGCTTCAAATTTCAGGTTATAATTATCAATCCAATTCAACACTTAACACCTAACGATCAAATGGTGAGGTAACACTTGGGGAATTGACTAACCAATTATTTAATTCAACTTAGTGGATGAACATTGATGCTCACAATATGATAAATTGTCGTTGTTAGGTCAGACTATATGTAAAGCAATTTTCTCTCTAACAATTACCTTATCTTTGTCGAATTCTCTCGAACTTCAACACTAGACGAAAGATGCCCAACCCTCGTCCTCATCAAATCCACTCTCTCGAGCTAGATACAAAGGATAGATTCCATGTTTCCTTTTCTCAAGATTTTATCATGGTGACCCACTACAAATGATGCTAAATTTGCTACTTTGGCTTTGCACTTCTCTCTCAAGCAAGCACAAAACACTAAAATTGTTACCCTAATCATGCAAGATGACCTCAAAACGCAGCAGCAATTCAGACCCACTTCAAATTAATACCATTATTCACAAATCAATGACACCCACTTAGGAAAACTCAACAATTGGTCATATAGTCAAAACCCCAAGGAGAGGGTTTTAGCCAACCATAGCAAAAAGAGGAAAATCAACATCTTCCATGTTTTCCATAGCTGGGTAAAAACAAAAATTGAAAATCAAAAGTTAACTAAAAATCTTTTCTATTACGAAATTTCAATGAAAAACCTTACTAAAATCACTTGAAATCCACAATGGTAGTGTTTTCACTCTTAATCTTCTGTTTCTCGCATTTTTGAATGCCTTCTCTCTCTTCCAAAAATCAATTTATGCAAGTCTGATGTGAAGCTGTTTGGAACCAATCAGTGAGGTAAGTCGGGCTTCGCAGACCATTCGGTGATTCACAGATTTTCCTTCATCTCCCCTTCATTTTTCACCTCTACTTAGTCCAACCACTATAATTTTAGGCGAGCTAGATCGAGATCACTGAGCGATTCCGTGATGCGCCCTTTTTCCTTTACACTCGCCCATCAACACTTATCTGGATCTCCATCAGTACTTTTGGCGACCTAGTCATTCATCGCCGAAGCAATCGACAAAATGCCGAGTGGAACTACTGCTCGCCGAAGTTACCTCTAATTCAAACTCAGCATTTTGTTACTTTAGGCGGCAGGGTGGAAACTTGGCAAATCACCGAGTGACATCGGCGATCATCAGGCTTGTCTTTCCCTTCTCTTTATTGCTCGTGTTGTCTCTATTTCCCATTTCTGTCCTAGCTTTGTTCCTCAATCCATGTATATGGAGATCAATAGTTTTACATTAGTTGTTGGCACAAAATAAGAATTTAGGGAAAATAAATCTATAGAAATAAAGCACTACATGAGACCAAATCTCGAAATCATCACTTCACACTCATGGAAGAGACTCTACTTTGTGAGGCTTTCAAACACGCTAGGACTCTTGAATTTGATGCTATGATAGCAAGTTTGTCATGCCCTGAGGCTACCTCCTAGGAGTGACACAGTGCTTAGTGTCATGAGTGACCCCAAGCTAACTCATGGCCTGACATATTTATAAAGGTTCAGTTAAATTATGCACTGTGCAGAAGCTAAAAATAGTTAATAACTGAAATAGAGAAAAACTCAACAAGTCTAAATATATCAAATATATGAATAGTATAGTGATGACAGAAACAACACTTAACAATCTGAGTTGAATATACTCTATATCTGAAAGTCTCTAATTGAATTGAGTTGCTGGGAAATGCCCCCAGTTAACTCTAACAAGACTGAAACTAAAAATTAAAGATTTAAAATAAAAGCACGTTTATTGTCCTCGAACTATGAGGAATCACCACTGAAGTTGTTGAATACAAATTGGACGTTGAGCTAAGCACGATCTGGATGTTGAGCGCCTAAACCTACATCATACAATTATGTAGCGCAAAAGTATGTGTTAGTACTTTAAATGTACCGAGCATGTAGGATATATACTAAGTTGATCGAT
Source organism: Solanum commersonii (assembly GCA_029007595.1). Lineage (NCBI taxonomy): Eukaryota > Viridiplantae > Streptophyta > Magnoliopsida > Solanales > Solanaceae > Solanum > Solanum commersonii. The sequence continues at coordinate 2,215,988 of JAJTWQ010000007.1, forward strand.
ATAACAACTAAACAAGGAAAGAGATATACTAAACATAACAAAAAATTGAGATAGAGGTAATGACCAAGTACTATTCATGAAGATGGCATGTTGAACTAAATACTGAAGTAAGTAATGAATACATGGTCAATGCCACATAAATCTAAATGTGGGAGATACTATTAATCGAGATAAACCACGTAAGCTAAACGTGGAGTCCGATCTATACGCCCCATCGAGAGGACCCAATATACCTTGTCGACGTATAAAGTCATGACTGTGGCGTGATAACTAAAAATGATGCCCAACAGATGGGAGTTATAAATCTATGATGGCACGTAGTTCTGGGACTTGAGAGTATGGTGAACCCTAGTCCAACTCGGTGCTAATTCTACCTCCAACTGACTGTAATGAAAAAAATGCAACTGAAATACTTAGTAGCTTAACATACAAATAATTTTCTAAGAATGCAACAGACATATATTGAAAGATAGGGCATTCGAATTCTGAAGCATGATTTTCTTACTGATCTGCCTAGCAAGTACAATTCATGAAATACTGATACTTAACATAGGCTAGGATTTTGAGTTCTATACATGGGACTATATTAATTCTCTAAGAAACATGTGATCGATAACATAGAAACTATAACAGTTAAATTTCAATAGATCCTTAAGATTTAGGAACCCAAGATCTGAATAACTTATGGAGAAATTTAAGAATTGACTGAATTATAGAGACCTAATGGGTGAAAGGAACCTATTAGTGAAATGCTACATACCTGGTGGCAAAAACTACAAAGAAATCCTTTTGATTTTGGGGCTGAACTTGATGAAAACCACTGCTTGTTCTTGGGAGAAATTGTCGCCTTTTTTTCTTCTTTCCTTTCCAAGTTGGATAATTTTAGGAGATTGAGGGTTTTAGGTAGTTTCTAACTAGATTACTAGACTTAGACTTACCAAAATGACGTAGCTTAAGCACCAAATAACGTAGATTAAGTACCAAATGCACAAGCCATCATGAACACCATGACCCATCTAGCAAGTCATTAAGATGCCCTGCCTAATAGGGCTTCACTAAAATAGGAATAAATTTTTACTCTAGCATAAGAATTAGGCAAACAAGGCGGTATTGGAAAGAAGAGTCAAAGATCTTTAATTTGATAGTTGATGGGCCACCAGATTCATTATGTTTTGAACGGTATGATCGTTTGAAGTTAACTCGAATCTTAAAGTATGATAAGTATCATTCACGAATGACTTCACGGCCCGTGTGAAGCTCCACAGACTGTTAAGGTGTCCTTAGTCCTTCACAGTGACCTTGGGTGCAACTTGCTTGACTAGGTGACTTTTACGGACCCCTAGACAGGCTGTCAGAGTCACCATAGGTTGTTAATGACACCGTCTAGGTGACTCCGTCCCATGAAACCCCTTGAGGGTGGTTCACAATTCCCTTGACTAGTCGTGAACCCCTTGACGGGCCATATATGTCACCATCAAGGTAACCCCTTCCAGGGCAATCCTGGATGGCTACTCACGACATCCTTAACGAACCATGGACCCCTACGAGGACCATCTAGGGTGTTGTGAAGGGTTCATGGTCCATTTTGGATTGGTGGACTTGTCCAATTTCCATTTAGGGTGCCATGATGTAACCCCTACATGGACCATCTAGGGTCTAGGGTCCATGTGCTTGAATTGATGCATGTGATCTTCTAAACCTTGTAAAACTTGTAGAATCATGTGTTTCCTTAATTGTTTGTGTTGGGAAGTAATAATGATGAGGTGATGCATTCAATTATTCCACTTGATTGATATTAATGAATAAAAATGGAATTAATGAAAAAGGCAATGTGGTGACAATCATGCTTCGTGAATTGCCTTGTTGTAGAGCCTATTTTGTTGATTGATGCAGTCCTTTGATGGTATTATTGTGGACTCAAACTGCTTGAGTTGTTTTCTCTTCCTTATGGTATGAAATTGCTTATTTGTAATGATTGTTGTGCATTTTGCTGAGATAAATGTTATTATGTCGAAGGAAAATAGTTTCGGCTAGGGATGTGATATAAAGCCAAAGGTAAATGATTCCAAATAATGATATGATATAAAACTGAAGAGAAATGATTCTAGCAAAGGATGTGATATAAAGTCAAAAGGAAATTGATCCAGCTAGTGATACTGTTCCGAATGGAAATGGTTCTGACAAATGATACTATATATGGTCGATGGAAAATGGTTTCGGCTAGTGATGTTGTGCCGATGAGAAATGGTTCCGACAAATATTTGATTATTGTGATTTGATGAACCTGATAATTGAGATTGATCTAATTGATTGCTTGTGATGGATCTACATAATACTTTTGATTGATCTACTTGATAATTGTTATTGGTCTACTTGAGACTTGTTAATGTCATACTTTATACTTGGTGGTTGTTGAACTAAGACCATTGGACTGTAACTATTAAGCCTTGTGAACTATGCATTGTGAAACTGGTAGGTTCGGTTGATTTCTATGCAAGATGTAGTTTGAGTAGGTTCGGTTAGGATGAAAAGAGTACACGTATTCCATTTTGCTTTACCTTGTGATTAAAGGTTTGCTTGTTGAGTACCGTGTTTGTTTGGTTCTCAGCCCTTTCTTCTACACTTGTGTAGGTTACTATCCCGTATCCGTGTGATTAGCCATCTTTTCTACTTTATTCGAGGCTTTTCTATGGAGACTGGAGAGGTAGCTTCTTGTTACATTAGCAGACCCTATTGTTCCTTTACTTATTTTCTTAGTCTACTTTATAAATAAGGACATTGACCGTGTTTGTTTGGTTCTCAGCCCTTGCCTCTACACTTGTGTAGGTTACTATCCCGTATCCATGTGATTAGTCATCTTTTCTACTTTATTCGAGGCTTTTCTATGGAGACTGGAGAGGTAGCTTCTTGTTACATTAGCAGACCCTATTGTTCCTTTACTTATTTTCTTAGTCTACTTTATAAACAAGGACATTGACACTTTCTACTCATGACATTCTATATGGTTATTAAAGATTTTGTGCTAGATTGATACTACTTTGTTGTTGGGAACTACACCGACTATTATGATGAGTTACATAGACACTTGGTGGAGAATAAAATTTATGTGCTTATGGTATACATAATTCTTGGGGTGATCAAGGTCTTATCTAAGATTTGGCAGGAGTATGCAATTGTTTGAATGATGTTTGAGGCATGACATGTAAAGGGTTTCATGTAGTCGATATTGGTATTTGATTTAGTAGCTTTAGCTTGATGGAAAAATACTATTAGATTTGAAATTAGTGTTATCAGCATTGGATAGGCCAGTTTCTAACATGGAATCCTTAGACTAGGCTTGTGATCCTTAGACTAGGCTTGTGATGAATAGAAAATTTTCTTTTAGGAAAAAAAGAGTCATAATAAAGAGTTATGGGATGTGGCAACGTGTTTTCTAAGGAATTTTGGTACTAATGACGGTTTTGGAAGCATAAGTAGAGGATCCGTAAGGTCGTAATATTTCATTGGCATCTGATTTTTCATTTTAATTGTCAAATTATGGTGAATATGTTGGATTTTGATGAGTCAAGTATTTTTCGAATTGTGTTGGTGATCAAATTAGATATCGTGTGCAGAGAGAAGTCAAATAAGTGGGAATTAGATGATTGGAGAAGTTTAAACTGTGTATACTAGAGAGAGTATTCTAAGTAAGACGGAAGAATCTTGGGCAGTTAGGATATACTAGTGGTACTGCATGTGCGAACCTTGTTGAGAGTGCTTGTATGAGATTTATCAGGGATAATTATAGTTTCTTGAAATTTTTGGTAGTTATCTTGTCGTTGAGAACATGTTTCAGCTACATGTGATTGACTTTGAGGGCCATTGGGCCTAGTTCTTCATTTTTTAGGAGTTGTCTACAATCACAACTACTGTTCCAGCATCCCGATAGTGTTAGTAGAGGTTATGTATGCTTGGGTGTATTGTTCATTGGGTAGTTACTTTATCATATCCTTCTTTGGATAAGATTAGTTGGCATCACCCTTGATGAGGACGTGTTCTCTGAAGATCAATTTATGTGGCTTAATGCTCATGGAAGGATTATTTTAAGAGGATGAATTCTTGCTAAGATCAGTGAGGGTTTTGTGCATTATGAGTGTTCGGTGGTTGGTTCTATCTTCACTCTTGATTTTAGAATGTATTATTTCAAAATTTATTTTGGTTATTTGGGAAAAGAATTCGGCTCAATCGTTGTGTTGTGGTTTAGAGAGTTTCGATTCAGGTTTCGTTCATGGGTTAGTCTGTGGCTTGGTAATCACTCCTGGTTTGCATATTTTTCAATTTTAATTAGGCCTTAGGCTCTCGGTAACGTTGAGTATTCTTCCTCTTCTTCTTTATGTTCGAGGAAGAACAACATTTTTATTGGTTGATAATATAATGACCCTGAAGATCATTTTAGGATTATTTAGAAAATTACCATTTTACTCCTCTCGATAGTTTCCCGAGTCTTGTCTAATCAATTTACAAAGTTGGTTTTGAGAATTGATTGTAAAATTGTGATTTTTGGAAGTTTTAAACTTTTGGAGAGTTAAAGTTGTTAAAAGTAGTTTTTGGTAACAACTAGAGTTATGAGTCTCGAAATAGAATTCTGCCAGTTCTATCAGTTTTGAAACATGAATTTCAAATTAGTAGGACTATTGGCTTGGGTCCTAAGGCTTTTGGTTTGATTTTGAGTCATTAGATAAGATGTGAAGAAAGTTACGGCCAAAGTTTGATGTTAGTCAATGATTAAGGTTAGAAAATTCATTTTTGAGCTTTGATGATAACCTTCGGTCCAAATGTTGATATTTGGTCTAGTTGATGGTTTGGTTCAATTCCCGAAACTTTTGGATGAGTTTCATGTCATTATATGGAAATTTGGAGTTTATTAAGGTAAAGTTGACTTTGCTCAATAGCGGGTTAAGGTGACATTGTTTCGGTGTTTTGATGAATCTATTGAATCCGAAATATAATTTTAAAGCTAGTAGCATATTTGGTTTGTGTTCAGGAGGTTTTCAATGTAGTTTAATTTAGTTTTTTTTTGAGCTTTTGGGTACTTTGGCATTATTTCAGTAATTAGTGTCATCTAAAAGGTTTGCTATTAGTTTTAAAGATTGAAAAATATTTCGATACTTCAAAAAGTTTGAGCATGAATTATAGGAATGATTTCCAAAGTTTGGTGCATTTTCGCTAAGCCGAAATTGGACTTTTATCGCGATTATGAAATAATTGTTTATCGAGCAGAAATGATATTTGATTGGAAAACAAGCATGAAATAGAGTTTTGATTGAACTAGTAGGTCTGTATCATTACTTAGGACATTTAAGAAAAAGAATTAGGTCATTTCACTATAGTATGAGGAAGTTACGACCTTTTTGGGGGAATAAAAGTTATTGGTGCGCTAGTAAAAATACTATTGTTCATCTATTTAGAATTATAGATTGTGTTCATTTGATATTTTGAGCAAATTGGGAGTTCTAGAGATAGGAATTGAGTGATTCTTGCGGCATTCTTCTAGATTTAATAAGAGGCTTACCATCTAATCCTTATTTCGACATTTTCTCATGATTTCTTCATCTAGTTTTCTTTTCTTATCCGTAAATTTCCTGGGAAAAATTGAGGTTTTATTGATTTGGACTTAGTATTCGATGAAAATTTCATATTTGAACTTATCTTAGCATGAGTAAGATATTTTTTAAGAAATATTTCATATTCGAGTCGATGTTTCAGACACGAATATTGAGGGTTTTTCTCAAAAAATTGTGATTTAAGTAAATTAGAGTTTTGAGCATGACTTCAACTCATTTATCAATGGGATTTTAACTATGGAGTTCCAAAATCTTTGGATAATGTGATTTTATACAAATTTCCAAAATTATCTCTCATTTTCAGAAATGGGTTTTTGAGCCAATTTGGCCTAGTTCTCAAAATCATTGAAATGAGTGTTGTTAGTTTTGAAATCTTATTGTAAATCCTTATTTAATTAGATTGCATTGATTCAGATATTGTATGAAGAGGGAAGATTCAAGTTACCGAGTGATTGTGTGCTTGAATTGAGGCAAGTGATCTTTTAAACCTTGTAAAACTTGTAGAATCATGTGCTTCCTTATGTGATGGGGATTCATAGGAATGAGGTGATGGGGTTCAATTATTCCACTTGATTGATATTAATGAATAAAAAGGTAATTATTGAAAAAGGCAACGTGTTGATAATCATCCTTTGTGAATTGTCTTGTCTGGAGCCTATTTTGCTCATTGATGAAGTGCTTTGATGATATTATTGTGAACTTGAATTGCTTGAGTTGTTGTCTCTTTCTTATGATGTGAAATTGCCTATTTTCTAGAATTATTGGTATACTGCTAGAAAGTAGGCACATGGACAAATAATCAAAATGGGTAAGGAATGGCCAAATGTACTTCGCTAGCAAAACAATGAGTGAATGGTAATTTTGTGTAAGGACAAATATACCCCCAAATTATAACAATTGGTATGTTTATAGCCTCCATTATACTTTAAGATTGTATATATCCTTACCGTCAATCTTTTGGCATGTTTAGACGCTTAAGACTAACAACGGGACATGTGGTTTAATCTCATTAATTTACCCATTTTTATTTAATTTTTTATCAAAAATTTAAAAACCCACCCATCTTCCATAAAAATACCACCCATGAGCCAATATAACCTAAACCCTATTTCTTGGTGATCCAAAGTCATTCCTCCCAATTCCACCGCCAATGTTGGCCATTTTGCTAAATTAGTCTGTACATTCGATGAAATTAGTCTAGCCATTCAGCTAAATTAGTCCTCTAGGTCATCAGTTTTTTTTCGTTTTATATGTAAGAGATTCAATTTGTTTTATGAAATTGATTTATTGTTGTTTTAATACATGTATCAGCACTCTTCGAGTTCCTTATAGCAATAGTGACTTCTCTTCTAATCAGAGTTTGTTTGTATTGGATATATGTTCTTTTTCTCTTTCCCTTTTCTTTATTTTCCTGATGGCTTGTAGTTTTGACAGGTTAGGATTTGTCACCTTCATTGCATCTTTGTAACGAAAGTGAAATATGTGAAAGATGGGGGTATGATAAGTTCCTTCGTAGTGCCTATAATTTTGTATTAGTTGGCCACATTTTCGGCTAAAATAGTTTTCGGAATCATCGAATTTTCTCTCTTTTTTTTTATAAAAGATTCAATATGATATTTGAAATTAGTGCATTTTCCAACACATGGGTTTGTAATAATAATATTCTTTTTTTCTTCAGAAGATTGATGTTGATAGCTCTTCTAGAGGTCTTATACATACGACAAAAACATGGAGAATGTTTAGTGGCAACAGTGACAGTTGTGGTGGTATTGGGAGGACTATTTTGGGTCACCAAGAAATAAGGATTGGATTATAATTGGGTCATGGGTGGGTAATTTTATGGAAGATGGGTGAATTTTTTATTTTTTGGTAAAAAATAAATAAATAATTAGGTAAATTATTGAGATTAAGTCACATGTCCAACCATTAGTTTTAAGGATATACACATGCCAAAAGATTAACGGTAATGGTATATACAACCATTAAGTATAACTGAGGGTATATGCATATCATTTGTCCCAGTTCGGGGATATATTTATCCTTTTTCTCAATAAACAATAAATGAGTTATATTGGATAAGAAATTTTGACTTATGTTGATCTATAAGACAATTTAACTAAAAATTCTATTTTAATTTCTAATTAGGGATATTGATGGTTAAGTTTTGCTGATTATTTTAAGAAATTTATGCAATGTCAAAATTTTGGCTACTCTGTTGTGTAAGTAACTATTTAATTATTAAAATTATGTTTAATTTATCCATAAATTAATCTGGACAATACTAAATTCAAATCTATGTAAATCTTTCCCAAATCGTAACAGATTCAAAAGGTCAAAAACAGTAGTTATGCATTAGATAACTTTAGTATAAATTTGAATTTATGTATCATGCCTAAAAACTTAGTGCATGTACATTACTATTGATGTATCGTATTTTGTTTGAGAATATTGTATTTTACATAAGATACATTATACATGTAATTGTTCCCAATAACATTTTTTTATATGTGATACATAACACAGTGGTGAGTTGGTACAAACATATATTGTTATAAAAAATATTAGTGTTTATGTATCAACAATAATATTTGATAATGTCTATAGATACATGACCTTCTAGTTAATTAAGTTTGGATGTATGTATCTAGTAGTAAATGATAACATAATTAGTAATCGTTACCAAGTACATAACTATGAACATAATACATACTTATTTGTGTTTCAATAAATTAAGATTATGTATTAAAACTAATATTTAAACACGATACATTGTGCATGATGAAATCATAATGTTTCATAATGTTGAAACGAAGACATTATACATTAATTTAAGAAAAAAAATCAACCAGATAGATTAAAAATCTGAACCCAATATTATCAGAAAAAAAGATGAACAAGAAAAAAAAACAGTCTAATCTGCTGAAAACAAAAAAAAAATGATGAAAAAATCCTCCTACATTTTCTCCTCTGCTTTGCATCAACTCCTGCAGCTTTCAACAATGGTGTCACCCATTGATCTCGACCTTAAGCCCTTACCGGAGTCACCAGCAATTCGACCTTTCCTTCCCTTTTTTGAGTGTTCTTCTATAATGGATTTTGAATTCGAAGATGTATCCTTCATCGAATAATTGGGTAATCAATATTAAATGAGGTTAACTAGGTAATCCCAATACTAAAAGAAGGAGCATCATTCATATGTATCAGGACGTTGAAGATGAAAAATAAAAAATAAAAAACAAAAAACAATGAATTGTAAGTTAGCGAAGAAGAAAAACGATCTATTGGGGGAATTGAAATTGATTGACTAGAGAGAAAATATTTGAAATTCAAAATTGTAATTAAGGAAGTGATTGTTGATATTGAGGGAGTGAAAATAGGAAGAGATTGAAGGAGTGAAAATAGGAAGAAAGAAACATGGATTTGGGAGTTCAGAAGTTATGTATCTGGATGAGTAGGGTTTTGGAAGAAAAAGACGGATTTTTGTAGTTTTTTAGAATGGTAGGGAATAAAAGAAAATATGGTAAATAAGGATGTGTAGATAGATAATTTTTCCATTTTTATAAGGGTGACAAAAGAGTTTTTAAATTAAGAAAAAGTGATACAAGTTTCAATTATTGAGTAGAGGTGACAATTTTACGATTAGTGTTATTGACACTAATTTTTAAACCCTCGAGTTTTGTTATTTACACAAAAGTCCTATCTTCCCCATCCCATCCCACCCCTAAAATCTCTTCTATCTCTGCCATCCCATCCCCTTCTGTCGTAGTCACCTCTTCAACCATCATCACTTGCTCATCTACCACAACCATCAGTTCTTCCTCCATCACCACCACTTCCTCCTCTTCTTCCCCCTTCATAACCACTTTTGCCACATCCTTCTTATCCACCACAGTCGCCACAACAACCACCACCTCCACCTTCGTTGTTACTACCAACACATCTTTTTCTGCCATAATCACTCTCTTCTTCATCGTAGTTGTTGAATTTGTTGCAACAACTACGATAGTTGCTCAACACTTGATGAAACAATTATCGTAGTTGTTGCAGCAACTGAGCAATTACTGGAACAACTTCAACAACTGTTGCAGTAACCTCAACAGTTGTTGAAGCAACTTTAGAGTTGCTACAACAATTATCATAGTTGATGTATTTTCTATAGACTTTCTTCAATTACTTAAAAAGTAAAATCTTCAAAAACTTTGAAATCAAAAAAAATAATTTATAAAAATAAGGACCAAAAATAGAAAAAGAAGATGAGTGCGATAAAAAATGATGAATATCAGCGATGACAATAGCTGCAACAAAGACTATAAGAAGAAGAAGAAGAAAATGGAGTAAGTGGGAAAGAAAGAAGATGAAGATGAGGGAGAAAAAAATTTTGAAAGAGAAAGAAAAATTGAAAACATAATTAAGGGGGAAATTTTAAAATTTGAAATTTAAAAAGAGAGGGGAGAATTTTCAATATTTTTGAAATATTAATATACACCCAAAAATTTTAATTACTCTAATCAAGTCCACTTTTCATTTAATCTCATTTGACCAAGTCAATGTCACCAAATTCAATTTGAAGACTTAAATGACACCTTCTACTCATTCCTCTCAAGTGGCTATTATATCCCGTCTTAAAAAACTTAAGCTCATGCTACATATGACGTTGCAGTCCAAGTCAATTAAAAAATCCTTGAAAACTAAATCATGTGTCAAATGAAGTGACAATCCAAGTCAAATAAATGACCCACTGAAAACATGCAACGTGTCAAAATTATGCGACAATTCAAGTCGAATTAATGAGCTAATATAAATATGTCATATTTCAAAATTATGTAGTAATCTAAGTTTAACACCTCGCAACTGATCTACTCATAGAATCAGAATCATTCATCGTAAGAATATAATCTTGAACCGGGTGATGTCATATTTGTACATATGTGTTAAGGTCCATACCGAGGTGTGAAAGGTGTATCAGAAGAGGTTAAGCATCATAAGATACTTATAGCACTAAGTTGCATTCATAGCCTTTTTCCAAGATAAGTTTTTTTGCATAAGTTCACGCAAGGGTTAACTTCAAACGATCATATCTCTTAGCATATAGAAGATTAGGTGGGTCATGATTTATCAAATTAAAGGTCTATGATTCATTTTCCAACGTCCCCAAGTTTTGCATAAATCATAGTTCAAAGTAAAATGTTATGAATGCTTTACTAGGAACACTTACAACAAAGTTTTCAAAATCTATCAACTATGAGCCCCAATTGCGGGTCGTAAATTGAAGTACGGAACGTAAATGGAGTTTGTGAAATAAAACTTCAAAAATAATTTTTTGGCCAAATTTGTACTAATTTATCTATGCGTCGTAAACCTATCTATGGACCGTAAATTAGGTCTATAAATGAAGTCCTAAATCTTATTTTGGGTCTGATTTTCACGCAAACAAACCACAAAACGAAATTAGGGTCCGTGGAATGAACTTTGAAGGGTAAAATTTTAGGCTTGAATTCTATGAATACAATCCACGAGTTGTAGATCAAACCATGGATCGTAGATCTCTCTCATGGAATGTTCCGACAAGTTTTTAACTAAGGATATTTTAGTCTTTTCTCATTCTTCCTAATCCTAAACCTGATCGTTTTATCACATTATTAGGGATTATATATAAGTATTACATCATAATTCTCTCATATCTTTCTCCCCAAGTGTAGAGCAAGAATAAAAAAGAACAAATCTAAGTTTCCAAGATTCTCAATCAAGCTTTCTTCAAGAAATCTTGTTCTCCCAGGTATTTAAGGCTATCATAGTGAGGGATTCAGTTCTTCCTTACTCCATGCATCTATAGTTTTAATTAGTAAGATCAAATCCAAGATTCTTACACCATGATTCATGATTATCGAATTTACTTTACATTCGTATTGTTAAATTCTTGATTTCATTAAAGAGATTCCATTAACCCTATTTTGTTAAGGGTTGTTTGAAAATCTTGATATATACTGTCACAACCTAGGGGTACATCCTAGATGTAACATGGTGAGGTCCACAAAAGGCCCCATACAAGTCACTTAGCATTCATAACATAAGAAATCAAAGAAAAAAAGATAAAGACAAAATTTCTACTCCCAAAAGTTTTATAAAAGCAAAGCAGAAGTCTAAACACTTGTCTCATTAGCCATCTAGTACATAAGAATGAAATTGGGCCTACCCCATACATCATGTCCAAAAACTTAAAGTAAGAAAGAAAATAGAAGACAATGAAAGTTTGTCCTCGAAGCATGAGGACTCACCAAAGCTCAAAAATCTCGCCAATCAACCTTTAGTCACGAAACTGAGAGCCCTGAAAATCAAACCCTACATTTGAGGAAATGTAGGCAAGATTATGATTTAGTACAAAACAATGTACCAAGTATGATAGCCATGCATAAAACATGCTAAAATCGGACATTTTTATGAGTTAGCAATGATCAAGCTAAAACATGCATCTTGAGAGTTTAGAAACCATAAGTCATAAAAACCATGATCAGTGCAAGTGAACATCGTCATAAAATATACTTATGATACTCCTTGAAGTAACCCTGGTTCATCATACCTTTGCTTAATTGTGGGAAGAAGCCTTAACCAACATATAAGACCATGCTAGCTATCAACATCGAATTTGGTGTCTACCCCCATCGAAAAGGGGTGTCCTACTTGCCAACGAAAGGACCATGAACTTCTATCTATTCTGGATCAACTGGCTAATGTCTTTCTAAACAATCCTATGGGGGCACATAGTTACGAAAATTAGGTAATCGTCACTTGTCCACTCAGTGCTAAGCTTAACTTCCACGAAATAGTTCTTAATTCTATTTATCATAACTCATAAAGGAACATGGGTAATCACCTCTTGTCCTTACATCAAATGATATAGGTAATCGCGTCTTATCATTCATTGGAGAGCATGGGTATTCACATGTTGCCTCAACATTAACATAATTCCTTAATCATTGGTTCATTTCAAGTGAGAATAGCCTTTCAACCTTAGGAAGCTTTATTGTGTGAGAATACCTTTCACAATCATGTGTAGCTATGTATATGAGAAAGTCCTTTCAACAACACAACAACAACAACATCATCATTGATACTTCACTCTCAAAGAATTCCTTAATACATATACATAATTTTCGTAAGAACATGCTAACTTTCATAATTCACCTTTCCTGATTCCAAACCCATTTCCATACATCTACATCTAGAAATCATGGGTTAGATATGGGCTTAAATAAATTCATCGTAAAATCATATAATTTTATCAATTCATGATTGATATCATAAAAACCATCTTTCATAATCCAAACCCACATTATTTCATCATAATTGAAAACATGGGATTTACATGGGTTCATGGGGGATCATCATAAAAACCATAGTATTTCATCAATTCATGCATGACAGATCATAATTCAATTGTTTAAATCAACATTGAAAAGAACCTATGGAAATTGATGAAAACCCTAACTCAATTGGGGAACTCTAAATTTAAAAATAGGACAATTTGGGAACCCCTTGAATAGAAGGAATCCATGGATGAAAACTATCATACCTCAATGCCAAAAGCTTGCTTTCAATGGTGGAAATGGAGGCTTGCCTTGAAACCCTAGATTGAACCCTTCTTCTTCTTCAATTTTCTAGAGAGAGAAATATTTAGAAGAGGAAGAACTTGGTCTTCTTTTGGATTTTTAGAAGAATGACTTGAATGTATTGAATTTGGGGTTAAAATCACTTATATAGGGGTCCTAGGCATGGTTAAAATGATATAGTATCAATATAAAATATTTAGGAAAATGCCCAACTACCCTTGAACTTACAGCTCACTAAATCCCCACACGCCATCCCTCACGAGCCGTCAAGGATCACACGGGCCGTGGTGACAGTCGTGGTCCTTGAACAGTGGCTTTGAAAAAGACCTAAGACCCCCCTTTCCTTCATGACCCACGCCATGAGCCGTCAAGTGGCTCGTGTATCATAAAATGATGCAGGTCAAATGACATCAGTACATTGAATGTACGAGCAAGCGAGTGGAAAACTAAACATGACATAATTTTGAACTGAATTTTGAAAGAAACACTTACCTCAGCTTTATTCAACTCATGGACACTCAACTCAATGCAGAAATAAACAACAGTAAAGATGCAGTTTATATAGAGCCTTTAAACAGTAGGTAGCAACTCAATGTATTGGAGAAATACAATAACAACTCAGTTTTTATATATAATAAAGTTATATAATTTTGTGGGAGTTTCTCTAACCGACAACCATCACTATGAGCTATGTGATGATATGTCTCGCTCATGCGGCCAGAACTGTCCTATAACTTGCTGGGATATAGAACAGCTCAACTAAGTGGATCCACTATTCTATGATAAAAGCATTAAGGAATCATCTAAAAGTATGAGCCTTTCTACCCACGTTGGCTACATGGTTTATAGAGACTTGAGTTATTATGAACTCATCCCCATATCGGTGCTTAATACTAGTCCCAAAATATATTCAGCTCATATGTTTAAAAACATAACTCTTTTTCTGTGGATTGAGAATATTACTAAAAACTTATCTCTTAGAAGAGATGGAACTCAAAACTACTCATGAAAACTCATTTGGAAATCGGTGTTTCCTCTCATGTTAAATGTGAAAACATTTACCCTTTGAGAATACATAGTCCCTATATATCATTTTAAAGAAAATGAACTCGGCTCTACTCTTTCTCAACCTCAATGCTTAAGTCTTCAAATAAGTTTAAAAGATTTGTAAAAGACTTCTTAAAATGACTCGAAGAACCTTCAAGACTTGGCTGTTAACTCTACCTTGAGTTTGATTTATGAATTCATGGTTTTGATTTGTGATAGGAAAGATCTCGTGATGATTAGGAGTGTTTTTAGATAGTTAAACACAAGAAACAATCAAGAAATCACTGTCTGGAAGCAAGTCCGCGATGCAGAGATGCATTTTAATATTTGGTCGCGAAATAAATTTTGAGGCAGAGAGGTCCGTGACACGGAGAGAAAATTCCCATTTCTGACAAACAGGTCCGCGACTACCCAGTTTCTGCCCGACTTTTGCTTTCTTCTTTTTCTAACCCCAATTCGCCTAAATTCGATTCTTGTTCTCAATTCCTCTTTAGATTCAAATACCCAGTGCATGTACATAGGAATCAACTTCTACACGCCTCAAAAATCGACACGATTCCATCAATAACTCAACAATCCCATCACATCTTAAGAACGAAAGCCAATTTCAAGAATACAATTCAAGATTATCAAACTTTCAACTTTCTAGAATGAATATCACTAAGCTAAACATGATTGGCACGTGGGTGAACGAACCCAATGCTATGAAAGTATAGTATACCTCATTAGGGATCAACCCTTGGCGAAACAACTTTGATTCCACAAGAAATCTCCAAGAATGCCTTGACTTTTCTCCTCTTTTCTCTTCTTCCAAAGCCCTAGCGTAATTCTTAATTGCATGAACTGAAGTAACTTAGTTTAGACCCCAGATAACTTACTAAAAACGAAATAATTTAATTGGGTAATGAAAAGACAAAAATTCCCCTCTAAAATCCGGTTGACATTCCTTATCCATACAGGCCAACTTCAAACATGCATATCTCTCTCATACGAACTCAAAAATTAGCAAACTCGGCAGAGTTGGAAATATAATTTAAAGACCTTTTATTTGATATCTTATAGCCCACCTAACTCATCTTTTACTGAAAGTTATGGTCGTTTGAAGTTGACTCAACACTCACACTTAACATAACTTTACTAAATTTCAGATTTTCATTCTTCCCAAAAATGGTTCTTTCTAATTCTAGCTCTTTCAAATAGCGAGGTGTTACAATATCTCCCCATTGGGAAAATTCGTCCTCAAATGAGATTACTCTAAGTAGACTAAGGGTGTAACATTTAACATTCAGCTCAAACACCCTACAAGTAAATCTAACACATTCAGTATATCAATCAAAGAGAACTCAGAAGAGAATTAGTACCTTGATCTGAAATGTCTCCGGGCACAAAAAGATTCCCATGTAGATTCCTCAACAAATTAATTTCCACATAAGACCTTGACTGATGCTACCTCCTTAGTTCTCAATTTGCAAACCTGGCGGTCTAGAATAGGAACAAGAATCTCCTCATAAGACAAGTAATCCTTAATACCAATATATTCAGTCAGCCTCGCACAGATAGATCTTTACCGGGGGAGATTGGTGCCCCTTGAGGTATGACCTTCCGGTGGGTTGTTCCTTTATCTTTCTTTTCCATCCAGTTCCTACACTGCATCAGAAAATCTTTGTCTTCGATCTCTCTTCGCAACGCATTTTAAGGGCTAAGACTTTCTCTCGACATCTTTCTTTTATTTAAGTCATTGATCTCATATCTATAAGCAGGGGGTCTGCATTCACTATTAAGCCTATGCCTGTCCATTCCTTTCAAGCTTGATCCTTCCCTTAGACTCGTTACCTTATTCGACTGAACTCGTTGGTTCCGCGTTGATCGCCCATACACTTTTTCAACATAGAAATGTGAAACACTGGATGAACTGCTGCTAACTCTTGTGGTAGCTCCAACTCATATGCTACATTACCAATTCTCTTGGATATTCTGTAAGGACCAATATACCGGGGACTAAGCTTCCCCTTCTTACCAAATCTTATGACACCTTTCATGGGTGAAACCTCTAGGTATACCCAATCATCTACTAAAAGTTCTAAGTCCCTTTTCGTAACATTAGTGTAGGATTTCTGACGACTCTGCGTTATTTTCAACTTTTCTTGAATAACCTTTACTTTCTCCATAGCTTGTTGAACTAAGTCTGATCCTATCAACCCAGCTTCACCAACTTCAAACCATACAATAGGAGACCTGCATCTTCTCCCATAAAGAGCTTCATAAGGAGCCATTTGGATGCTAGAATGATAACTATTATTATAAGAAAACTCAATGAGAGGCAGGTGATCATCCCAATTACCCTTGAAATCAATCAAACAAGTCATCAACATATCTTCTAAAGTCTGAATGGTGTGCTCTGCTTGACTATCTGTCTGAAGATGACAAACAGTACTCAATTTCACCTTCGAACCCAAACCTTTCTAGAAAGACTTCCAGAATTATGTAGTAAATTATGCACCTCTATCTAAAATAATCGAAACTGGACCTCCATGAAGTCTTACTACCTCTTGAATATATAACTTGGCATAATCTTCTGCTGAATGAGTAGTCTTTATTGGCAAAAAGTGGGCTCATTTGGTCATTCAATCAACAATCACCCAAATGGAATCATATTGTCTGCGAGACCACGGTAAACTATTAATAAAATCCATATTGATCATCTCCCACTTCCATTAGGAATTTCTATATTCTGAGCCACACCACCGAGCCTTAGGTGCTCTACCTTAACTTGTTGGCAATTCGGTCATTTAGCATTCTATATTCTGAGCCACACCACCGAGCCTTAGGTGCTCTACCTTAACTTGTTGGCAATTCGGGCATTTAGCAACAAACTCTGCAATGCCTTTCTTCATACTATTCTACCAATAAACCTCTCTCAAATCACAATACATCTTTGTGGAACCCAGATGAATAGAATATATGGAGCTATGAGCATCCTCCATGATCCACTCTTGAAGTTCATTGTAACGCCCCTCAAAATGAAATAGGATAAAGTAGAGCCTCACATGGGTTTTGTGCATTAGTAACTTGTTTAAATGTTGAGTTTTGATTCTTAAGGTCTAGTTTGAAGAGTATAGTGAGTCAACGTCAAGGCACATGTTAGAATCCATTATTTGAGACCTACTCTAGGTTGGTTGAGGGTGCTAGACAAGGAGCCAAGCCAAAAAGGGGCAAGCCTTAGCCAAAAAGCCAAGGTTTTCCCAAGTTGGCTGCCCACTGCCCCAAAGACCATGGGCACCACCACGGCCAATGGTGCCCTAGACGGTCCATATACTTGGGCGTGAAGATCACTTGGTCTCAAGAGAGGCAAGGCAACTTTGCCTAGGTGCTGCCTCATCTTCACGAGCTCCACCACGACTCGTGGTGTGCACCATGGATCGTGGGAGCATCCGTGAAGATGCCTTGGGCCCTTGAGGGATTGACATGGTGGAGTGGCCCACTGGTCAAGGGACCACAGGCACCACCACGAGCCGTGGTACCCTTCATGACCTGTCCAAGTGGGCGTGGTCCCTGACGGGGCTGCCCAAGTGAAGGGCTTTTAAGTAATTTCATTTTAATTGTTTATTATGTGGGGTTGGTTTAAAATGGTTTATATGATAAATATATAAGTTTTTAAGTCTTTTAACAAGTCATTTACTTTCTTTTCCCAAATTAAATCCCAAAGTTTTGCTCTCTTTATATTTCTCTCAAGCTCAAGGGAGAAGAAGAAGTGGAACCTAGGGTTTAGATTTCAAGCTTTCTTCATCAAAATTTTGTGGGATTCATCAAGCTAAGGTATGGTGACCCTTGATCCTTTATTATCCTTTCTTTCAAGAAGTCCATTCAAAAAGGGTTCCAAAAGTCTTCAAAGAACAAAAAGTCTAATTTATATTCTAAGCATGGGTTCATTGATGAATTGTTTTCAAAAGCATTATATTGGTGAATTAAAGTAGAATTGATGATTTTATATGAACTTTCTTCAAGAATCCATGTTTTCACTAAAACCCTAAATTTGCTATGAAGTTGATCTATTTCTATAAATATAAAGTTGTTGGAATTATGTGTAAAGTGAATTGTATTGATATCTCTTGTGTTGTTTAATGTTTATTTATGATTAATTGTTGATAATGGATGAATTAAGGGTGGTAAGCCTTATGGGTGAAGTATTGATGATTTTTGCTTTGGCTTTGGATTATGGTAAGAAAGCTTGAACTCTCTTTATGGAATTGATTGTTGTTGGTAGGTTGAATCCACCTTTGGTGGAAGTGTTATATCTTATTATTGTATGGTATTATTGGGAATTGAGGCCATGAAGGGAAATATATGAGTGTTATTATATTGTTGTATTTTTATACATATATGAGGCTATACGTAAAGTCCTATATGAAGCTATATGTAAAGTTTGTGTGAAGCTATAATGTGAAGATGTTCTAATGGTGTTAATGTGATAATGTATAAAATGTTATTATGCTAATGTGAAAGCATGTCTCTCTTGAAATGGTGATATGTGGTGATGATGGACTATGATGAGTTTTCATAAGATGATATTGTAGATCATATGCTAGACTTGAGTATCTTGTCTTGTGTCATGGAAGCTTGATTATATATATGAATGTTTGTTTGGGCTATGACTTAGTAATGGAGCTCTTCCGATAAATGCTAAAAGAGGAATTCTAGGCCAAGACTTGAATTGGTAGACTTACATAGTGCCTTTTTCTGAGTCTAGCTTTCCTAAGAAAATGTATAACCTTGAAGGATGGGCCTTAGGGCGATGTTCCCTTCTTGAGTGAAATGATAGACTTAGAGATGGATGGAGCCGGAATGGAATGATAATCCTTATCTAAGAAAGTCAAATGAGCTATCCTTATGAACCTAGATTGGCTATGACTAAGAAATGGGGCCTTTCTTGGGAAGAGGTACTATGAGTTGGTTGAACTAGAAAAGGAACCCTCTCTAGTACATATGTGATTGAATACTCAATGGAAACCAAGGCTAAGCACTAAGTGGATGTGGTTAGGATGGTGGCCTAGTTGAGCATGAGATTAGGCACAATGAACATCCTTGGACATCTCTTAAACCATGTGCCAACATGGGAAAGCCTTGGCTTTTTGACTAAGGCTGGCCCCTTTTTGGCTTGGCTCCTTGTCTAGCACCCTCAACCAACCTAGAGTATGTCTCAAAGCATGGAGTCTAACATGTGCCTTGACGTTGACTCACTAAACTCTTCAAACTAGACCTTAAGAGTTAAAACTCAACATTTAAACAAGTTACTAATGCACAAAACCCATGTAAGGCTCTACTTTATCCTACTTCATTTTGAGGGGCATTAAATATGCCCCATTTGGGAACATTCATCCCCGAATGACACTTTAAAACATTAAGGGTAATGACTCAAGACTAGCAACCCACAACAATCATACAATATCAATATGAAAGCACTCATCAAGGAGGAAACATCAACTCCACATAACAAGCCATTACAACACCACTTCATTCAAATTTATGGAAGT
Source organism: Solanum commersonii (assembly GCA_029007595.1). Taxonomy (NCBI): domain Eukaryota; kingdom Viridiplantae; phylum Streptophyta; class Magnoliopsida; order Solanales; family Solanaceae; genus Solanum; species Solanum commersonii. The sequence goes on from JAJTWQ010000007.1 coordinate 2,235,776, forward strand.
ACGAATCACACCTACAACTCAACATGCCTCAAACCTTTTTCCATTTCTCATTTATTTGGAGGAACTCCCTTCCCCCATAGTACCTCACGCTCATAACAACATCAAAGAACACAATATGCAATTATCTCATTAAAACACAATCATGCCACATCAAGAATATAATTAAGCATGCTCAACTAATCAACTCTAACAACTTTTAGCAACTCACCATTTTATGCATATAAAGAGAACAACATCATGAACCTCATTTTCTTATTTAAATCAAGAAATCAATTTAAAGCATGCATCATTATAAGGAGAATATAGAAGCTCATTCTTTTCCACACAAGACTCTAAAAACCATGCATCATGCTTCTACAATTATATGACTCAAGCTTGAATAGGAATAGAAGAAAGAGACAAGAATATTCAAACTCACCTCAACTCATCCTTCAACATACCATCCCCCACATAGGAGAAATCCATCTAAACCAACACAAAACTAGAAATCATGACTTACCGACATCTTCATCCGGATTTGCTTCCTTGTTAGCTTGGAGAGCATAGAAACGATTCCTTGCTTGACCATCAACACTAGGACCACTATAAGGAGCTTGCCTAGTATTCCTTCCTTTAGACACATTTTTAGGACAATCTCTCACCTTGTGATCATTTTTCCCACAACCATAGCAACCACTAGTGCCGAATAGACACTTCCCAAAATGCTTCTTTCCACAAGTGGAACAAGTAGGCTTAGAAATTTGAGAACCACCACTTCCTTCATGGTTAACCTTAGGAGCACTTGATAAATCTTGATTTGGAGCCCTCTTATTAAACCTAGGTTGTCCTTGATCCTCATACCTACTCCTTTTTAAATCTTTCCTCACCCTAGTCATCTTGGACTCCTCAATAGATTAAGCATACACAACAATCCTAGAGATGTTCATGTCACCATGGAGCATTGTCGTACGACACTCTTCTTTCACCAAGTCGGATACACTGGTAACAAACCTACTCAAGTAGAAAAACCTCCATGGAGTAGGATAGACTCTGGATTCCATACCTTGCTAGTGTGGTCTATGTTGGTTAAGGCCTATTTCCATCATGTGGAATGTGCACTCTAGTATTGGATAGGTTCTACAACATGTAGGTAGTAGTATGGGATGTTATTTACACATGGCACAAGTAGGCTTAAAAGATGCTAAAGTGAGTTCCCTAAGCCTTAGGGCTATTATGTGATTATCCCCTATATGTTTGTGTGTCTTTTAAATGGTTTTATAAAGAATGTTGACTTAGTATGTTATAATGTAATGATAAAACCCTTGTCTATGGTAACTCTTAGGAACACTTAGGTGTATATGAAGAGGTTGTATGGGCGGTCACTTCGTTATTCACTTAAGTGTGGCTTAGGGTGACTTGAGATAGAGGCTTAAATGGTAATGAAGGAATTACTTTGCTATTTTGTTTAAGTTTTGTGCACTTGTATTAATTGAGTTGTAAATGATGTGAATATGGTCTTAATTGTGAATGGTGACTTGAAATGTTGGTTTATGCTTGTGGTTGTAAAGGTTTGTTAAAGAAGGTCTTAAAAGCATACATTCCTTGTAATTGTCCGTTGTGCATGTTTTCTTGCATGGTCATCATACTTAGTACTTATTGTACTAACTCCATATTTCTCTATTGTTATAAGTGTAAGTGGTGGGAAGTGAGGAGATCTTTTGAGGAAGCTTAGGTTATTGACTCTTTTCAAGAAGCTTGGTATGTCCTCATATATTCGAGGACATAGTTGTTATCTTTCTAGTATTTCCACTTAGACATTGTATAAGACTTATATTTTCTATTGTTTAAAGGGACTTGTCCCTAAGATGTTCTATTCGTGTCTAAGACGGTACATAAGACTTACAAATTCTACTTCCTTACATTGGAAAGATTTTATGAGTATTATGGATTTGTTTTAAAAAGTGTTCTTATTCCTTACGGTTTTTATTACTGAATGCGATGAATGAATGCTAAGGCTTGTATAAGACCTCTGAGAGGTCGAATACGCATGTAATGGCTAGGGGGTGCTCCCGGGTCGTTACATTCATCCACCCATGGAACACAAAATATACCTTGATATCTCAATACACCATCTCCCCCTTGTTCAATAACCACTCTTTGCTTATGAATATTTGCCTTCAATTTAAGAAAAATAGGATCTTGGTCTTGCTTCTCTTTAACTTCAAACACTAATGATGATTCAACCCCATTCATCACCACCACTCCTCTTTCATTGGAATCCATTAATCGAACTCCTAATCATGCAAGTCTATGCACATCTTTTGCTAACTCTTTTTTGTCCTCCTCAAAATAGGCAGTACTACCCGTATACAATCTACTCAAGGCATCAACAACACCATTAGCCTTACATGAGGGATAGAGAATACTCATGGCATAATCCTTAAGTAACTATAACCACCTTCTTTGTGTGAGATTAAGCTCTTTTTGACTAAACACATATTGAAAACTCTTCTTATCGGTGAATTAATCTACATGAACACCATAGAGATAATGACGCCATATTTTCAAAGCAAATACTATGACAACTAACTCTAGATCATGGGTTGGGTAATTCTTCTCGTGAACCGTAAGTTGTTTGGAGGCATAAGTTATAACCTTGCCATTCTGCATTAACATACAACCCAAATGGACTCTAGACGCATCACAATAAACCACGAAGCCTTGTGTACCCTCTGGTAAGGTTAATACTGGGGCAGTAGTCAACAACTTTTGCAATTCCTCAAAGCTTTTCTCACAAGCTTTAGACCATTGGAAATTAACTATTTTCTAAGTCAACTTAGTCAAAGGAGATGAAATAGATGAGAACCCCTCGACAAACCTTCTATAATAGCCAACCAATCCTAAGAAACTCCTAATACCAATTGGAGATGTGGGTCCAGGCCGATTCTGCACTGCTTGTATCTTTTGAGTGTCAACTCGAGTCCCATCACCAAAAATAATATGGCCTAAGAATGCCATAAACTCAAGCCAAAACTCACACTTAGAAAACTTAGCATATAACTCCTTATCTTTGAATGTTTGGAGAACTATTTTGAGATTACTAGCATGATCTTCCTCACTCCTCGAATAGATTAGGATGTCATCAATGAATACGATAAAAAACATGTCTAAATAAGGCTTGAATACTCTGCTCATAAGGTCCATGAATATTGCAGGAGCATTGGTCAAACCAAAGGACATAACTAGGAACTCCTAATGATCATAACGGGTCCTGAAAGCTGTCTTAGGGATATCTCTTTCTCTAACTCTCAATTGATGATTGCCAGATCTAAGGTCTATTTTCAAAAAATAAGTGGCACCTTAAAGTTAATCGAAGAGATCATCAATTCTCGGAAGAGGATACTTATTCTTGATAGTAAGCTTGTTGAAATGACGGTAACTATGCACATTCTAAGAGAACCATCTTTTTTTCTCACAAATAAGATCGGAGCGCCCCAATATGAGACACTTGGTTGAATAAAACCTTTCTCAATGAGATCTTTCAACTACTTTTTTAACTCTTTCAACTCTGCTGGAGCCATTCTTTATGACGGAATAGAGATAGGACGATTATCAAAAAGAATATCGATACCTAAGTCTATTTATCTCTCAAAAGGGACTACGGAAAGATCGTGTGAAAAGACTTCAGGAAACTCGCTAACAACTGAAATTGACTGAATAAGAGGTGTCTCCAAACTATAGTCAATAACTCAGACTAAGTGATAGTCACAACCCTTGGAAACTAACTTTCTCGCCTTAAGTTACGAAATAAAATGACCCTTAGGCACTGCTGAACTACTCCTCAACTCAATAACTAGCTCATTAGGAAACTAGAACTTAACAACTAGAGTTCTATAGTCGACTGAGGCATAATAGGAATGAAGCTAGTCCATACCTAGAATACATCAAAATCTACCATGCCTAACTCAACTAAATCAGCCATGGTGCTCTTGTGATTGATGGAAATGGTACAATCACAATAGATTCTCTTAGCTAGAATAGAGTCACCAACATCTGTTGAAACACTGAAGGGCTTAAGAAGTTGCTCAGGAAGAATATCAAAATTCATGGCAATGTAAGAAGTCACAAAAGATAGACTCACTCCTAGATCTAGCAAAGCAAAAACATCAAAATTAAAGACTCTGATCATACCACTGACAACATCTAGTAAATTATCTTGCTCTTGGCGACTAGTGATAACATATAAATGGTTTGCTCCTCCGCTAGTCCCTAAAGTAGCTCTTCTAGGTACACTCATGTCTGGTGAAGCAACTGAAAAAGATTGGGCTCTATTGCCCCTATTTCCACTACCATGCATGTTCTTGGGACACCCTTTCATGAAGTGACCCTATTGACCACACTTGAAGCAACCAGTGGAGCCATTACGACACGTTTCGGGGTGATTTCAACCACACCTAGCACATGTAGTAGCCCAGTTGCCTCTTTGTGCCATACTACCTTGTTAGCTCTGAAATTTTGCGAATTCTAACATTCCTTGGTGCAGGTGCACTAGCAGATGATGGAGCAGGCCCCTTTTGCTTTTGTTGGACTGATGACTGGTTGGAATTACTCCTCTACTACCCAGACTCATCCCTTGACGTCTTAGCTTTCTTAATTATGAACTCTTCTCTATCCCTTCGTTTATCCTCTTCAACCTGCTGCACAAGAATCATCAATCTCACTATGTCCATATCTCCTATAAGCATAGCTGCTTTGTCTTCCTTACTTGACAGACAAGACAACCCTGCAACAAACAGATTCATCCTACTCCTCATATTTGTAACCATCTCCAGAGCATAATAGAAAATTTGGGTGAACGTAAAGTTGTACTCGTGAACGCTTATAGTTTCCTATTTAAGAGCAATGAATTCTCGTACGTTTGCTTCTATCAGATCTCAGGGAAAGAAATCACCCAAAAAGGCCTCCTCAAACACAACCCAGCTCACAATCATTACACCCTCAACTCTACCCTTCTTCCATTGATCGAACCAGATTCTAGAGACACCCTTCAGTTCGAATGTAGCTAGTTCCACTCTCTCAGCATCAATAACATGCATAATCTCAAAAACCTGAAGCTCATCAACAAAGTTTTTCGGATCCTCAGTGATGCTTAAACTAGTGAAGCTTTGAGGATTCATCCTTAAGAACTCGCGGATCCTTAAGGTATTAGACCCATCCTAGAGAACTCCTCTCTGTTGCCCAACTTGATTGGTCAAAGCTTGACTCAATATTCGGATAGCTTCCCAAAATTTAGCGTTAGTGACCTATCCTTGGGGTTACACTTCTGCTGCATTAGATACCCCTTGCTCTTCAATGTTCCTCCTAACAGAACGACCTCTCACAACTCTTTGTAGAGGCATGATCTAAAAGAAACGCGCAAGCACAAGTTAGAAAAAAACTTTCATATAGATAAACTTAATCGCATGAAATGAGTATGAAATAATAAAGATAGGTTCCTAAATGTCGCAACCTCCTAATTATAGATGCGGTGCGCTTCGCACCGATAACTAAAACTCTATAGACACGACTTCATAGACCCCCTAGGACTCTTGAACTATGTGCTCTAATACCATGTTTGTCATGCCCCAGCCTACACCCTGGGAGGGATTGGAACTCGAGAACCACTACTGGCCCCAAGTGAACCCTTGGCCCTAAGCAAACCCTTGGCCTAACTTACTTCTCAGCGGAAGAATTTACTCAACAAAGATAACTCATGAATAAACTAGAATGTTAATAAAAGAAAACATTCAACTAGCCCATAAGGCAAATCAAGTCTTATAATCAACATAACTAAAATAACAAGACTATAGAACTAATAACTAACTGTCTATGAAGCCTCTAACAACTGAGATGGATATCGGGACAAGACCCCCGACATCTAAATAAACTAGAATAATAAAGTAATAAAAAGGTATCATCGAAAAGCAAGGAGACTCTCCAACTGACTCTGAGTGCTCAACTTGGTCAACAAAGCGCTTAATGTTGATCTAGGTTACCTGTATCTGCTTTATAAAATGATGCAAGCCAAATGGCATCAGTACATTGAATGCATGAGCATGCGAGGGGAAAACTAAACATGACATAAGTTTGAACTGAATTTTGAAAGAAACACTTACCTCAGCTTTACTCAACTCATAGATACTAAACTCAATGCAGAAATAAACAACAGTAAAGATGTAGTTTATATATAGGCTTTAAACAGTAAGTATCAACTCAATGTATTGAAGAAATACAATAACAACTCAGTTTATATAAATAATAAACAAATATAATTTTATGGGAGTTTTTCTAACCAAGAACCATCACTATGAGCTATGTGATGATACAACGTCTCGCCCATGCTACCAGAACTTTCCTATAACTTGTCGGGATATAGAACGCCTCAACTATGTGGATCCACTAGTCTATGCTAAAAGCATTAAGGAATCATCTAACAAGTATGACCCTTTCTATCCACATTGGCTACATGGTTTATGGAGACTTGAGTTATTATGAACTCGTCCCCATATCGGTGCTCAATACTACTCCCAAAATATACTCAGCTCATATGTTCAAAAACATAACTCTTTCTATGTGGTTTGAGATTATTACTCAAAACTTATCGCTTAGAAGAGATGAAACTCAAAACTACTCATGAAAACTCATTTGAAAATTGGTGTTTCCTCTCATCTTAAATGTGAAAACATTTCTTCTTTGGGAATAAATACTCCCCATATAACATTTTAATGAAAATGAACTCGGTTCTACTCTTTCTCAATATCAATGCTTAAGTCTTAAAACAAGTTCAAAAGATTTGTAAAAGAATTCTTAAAATGACTCAAAGAACCTTCAAGACTTGACTCTCAACTCTACCTTCAGTTTTATATATGAATTTAAGGTTGTGATTTGTGATAGGAAAGATCTTACGATGATTAGGAGTGCTTTTAGATAGTTAAACACGAGAAAAAATCAAGAAATCACTGTCTGGAAGCAAGTCCACGATGTCGAGATGCAATTTGATATTTGGTCGAGAAATAAATTTTAAGGCAGAGGGGTTCGCGATGTGGAGAGAAAAGTCCCATTTCTGAGGGACAGGTCTGCGTCGCGGACCTGGTATCCAGTTTGGGCCCGACTTTTTCCTTCTTCATTTTCTAACCCCAATTTGCCTAAATTCGATCTGTTTCTCAATTCTTCTTTAGATTCAAATACCAGTACATGTACATAAGAGTATACTTGTACACGAGTCTAAAATTGACACGATTCCATCAAGAATTCAACAATCCCATCACATCTCAAGAACGAAAGCCAATTTCAAGAATACAATTCAAGATTATCAAACTTTCAACTTTCTAGAACTAATATCGCTAAACTAAACATGATTGGCATGTGAGTGAATGAACCCAATTCTATGAAATTCTCACATACCTCTTTAGGGATCAACCTTTGGTGAAACGACTTCGATTCTGCAAGAAATCTCCAAGAACGCCTTAACTTTTCTCCTTTTTTCTCTTATCTCAAAGCCCCAATGTAGTTCTTAATTGCGTAAACTGAACCAACTCAGTTTAGACCCTAAATAACTTACTAAAAATGAAATAATCTAATTGGGTAATAAAAAGGCCAAAATACCTTTCTATAATTCGGTTGACTTTCCTTACCCAAATTGTCCAATATCAAACGGACATATCTCCCTCATACGAACTCAAAAATTAGCAAAATCAATGGCGTTGGAAAGATAATTCAAAGACCTTTAATTTGATATCTTATAGCTTGCGCAACTCATCATGTACTGAAAGTTATGGTCGTTTGAAGTTGACCCAACACTCACTCTTAACATAACTTTACCAAATTTCAAATTTTCATTCTTTCCAAAAATGGTTCTTTCTAATTCTAGCTCTTTCAAATAGCGAGGTGTTACACAATTACTCCACAAGGGTTTTACAAGGTGAAGTACCAGTCCATTTGCTAGCCCTATCTCGTCAAGAAAAAAGACAATACATGGTGTATGTGCATTAATTATAGAGGTCTCAACATTCGAGATAAGTACCCAATTCCAAATATTGATGAGCTTCTGGACAAATTTCATGGAGCAACTATTTTTTCGTAGATTGATTTGTGTTTTGGTTACCACCAGATACGTGTCGAACCAGCCAACATTCATAAAACTGCTTTTCGTACTCACTATGGTCATTAGAAGCTCACTGTTAAGCCCTTTGGTCTCACTAATGCTCCTTCGATGTTCCAATGTGCTATGAATGATTTGTTCAGACCACATCTGTGCAAATTCATTCTTGTATTCTTTGATGACATCTTGTTATACAGTCAAATGTTTGAGCAACATCTCAATCACTTGGAACTTGCTCTCCAACTTGTGAGAGACAATTGTTACTATGCCAAAACTTCCAAATACACATTAAGGCAAATCCACATTTCTTTTGTGGGTCATTTGATTTCAGAAAAAAGGGTTGGTGTTGATCGGGATAAAGTTCAAGTTGTTTTGGAGTGGACAGTACCAATTAATGTGAAGGAGTTACGTGGATTTCTTGGGTTAACAAGTTATTTTCGAACTTGTCGGTCAAAAATCTAAACAAAAACTTCTTCATAAGAAATACTATCCTATAACCCAAGACTTTCAATGGTACTATAGATGTTAGATCACCAACATAGTTCTTCAAAAAGGAGACATCAAAAACCGGATGCACCTGTCACCCTCCGAGCCTACATCCTGGGCGGGACTGACACTCGAGAACCATTGTTGGCCCCAAGCAAACCCTAGTCTAGCTTACAACTCAACGAAAGACTTACTCATTATAAAAATATACTTTAAAAGTAAACTGAAATATCAATAAATAACTTAGAATGTATAAAGAAACATTCACTAGCCAAAATGACACTCAAGTCTCAAATATCAAAACAGTAATGGAAAGACTCAAGAACTAACATCAACTAACTGTCTATGAAGCCTCAAACAACTGAGATGGACGTCGGGACAAGATCCACGACACCTAATGAACTAACTAATAAAACAATAAAAAGGGGTCCTCCGAAAGCAAGGAGGCTCACCAACAACTCTGAAGCTCAACTAGAATCAACGATGCGCTGGATGTTTATCCTGGTTACCTGTATCTATGTTGATAAAAAGATGCAGGCTAACTAGGATCTGTACATTAAATGTACGAGCATGCGAGGGAACTCTAAAACAAGATATAAGCTTGAAAATGGAAATGAAAGAACAAACATGGTCTCAACTCAACTTAACTGAGATCATTTCAATATAAAACAGTATAGTAAATGCAGTGTAATAAATGCAGTATAAAGAAAAGCTTTAAAGCATGGATAACAACTCTGTATATTGAGAAATATAATGGTAACTCAATTTGTATGCAAAGATACAATATAAACTCTACTTGTATACAAAAATAGAAAATACTTTTGTGGGAGTTTCTCTAACCGACAACCATCACTCAAGAGCTACGTGATGATACAGTGTTTTGTCTCACGCTGCCATTGTCGTCCTATACCTTGGCAGTGGTATAGAACCTAACTACTAAGTGGAACCACTAGACTATGCTAAAAAGTACTAAGGAATCATCTAAAAAGTATGACCCTTTTCTACCCATGATGGCTACATGGTTTATGGGGGTTGGGAGTTGTCTGAACTCTCCCCCATATCGGTGCTCAATACTACTCCCAAAATATAACTAGCTCATATGTTTAAAAATATAACTCTGTGGTTTGAAGTAATTACTCAAAAACTAGCACAAAGACTCTTTAGGAAATTAGCGTTTCCTCTCTTGCTTAAATGTGAAAGCATATACTCTTTACTGAAAACTAGCTCATAGGCTCTTTTGGAAATCAATGTTTCCTTTCTTGTTTAAATGTGAAAACATTTACTCTTTGGGAATACATAGTCCCCATATATTCTTTTGAAGAAATGAACTTCACTCTTTACGCAACTTTTAAAACAAGTTTAAAGCATTTGCAAAAGACTTCTTGAAAAGACTCTAAGAACTCTCTAGACTTTGCTCTTAACTTTCCTTGAATTTGAATTTATGGATTCAAGGTTATGATCTATGTTTATGCATAATATCATGATGTTAAGACGTACCTTAGAGTGTAGAAATCAATTAGAAATCATAGGTATGATTCGAGGAAACTCAGACGGAAAAAAGTGGGAAAAGGTAGAAAACCTGGCGACCCTGGTGCTCTGAGTAGAGCAGTGCGCCAGAGGCAAAACTACAAAACTGGGGTTAGTGCGCACAGGTTGGCACGACACCCCAGATCCCAAACTACAGAACATTATGTGGGGCGCTATGACTGGCGCGGCACCCCACCCCTTTTCCCCAAAATTTTGACAAAATTTTCTTATTCGTTTTTTCGACCCTAATTCATCTAGATTCAATTGGTTCTTTCTCCAAACACTTAGATTTGAATACCCAACCAAAGTATACAAGAATCAACTCAAAACTAACTTTAAATCTCATGAAACTAACTCAAAAACTTATCAAAAACTCAATAATCAAGAACCCAATAGAAACTTTAACAAAATCCATCAAAAACTCAATTTCTCTATTTTCAAGAAAGTAAATAGCTTAAATAAATCATGTTTGGCGCGTGGGTGAATGAATCCAATGCTATGTGATCTCTCATACCTCGTAGGGACTAACCCTTGGCGAAATCCACAAGCTAAACTTCAAGAACGAGGCGATTCGTTGGCTTTTTCTCCTCTTTTCTCTTCTCTCAAAACCCTAGCACAATTTTATGAAGGGTAAACTAAACCAAATCATTTTCGACCCAGTTTAATTACCAAAACCGAGTTTAATTAATTGGGTAGTGAAAAGGCAATAATACCCTTCTAAAATCCAGTTCTGACTTTCCTTATCTAGACAGTCAGACTTCAAATGGACATATATCCCTCATACTAACTTGAAAATGAGCAAACTCAGTGGTGACGGAAAGATAATTCAAAGATAGTTCCTACGGTATCTTCTAGACCACCTAATCGATCGTGTGATAAGAGTAATGTTCATTTGAAATTGACAAATCTCATAGTTAGCTTAACTTGTCAGACTTTCCAAATTTGATTATCTCCAAAAATGGTTTCTTTCAAATTCAAGTTCTCTCAAATAACGGGGTGTTACAATATCTCCCCCCGGGAACATTTGTCCTTGAATGAGATTACTCTTAGTATGCTAAGGGTGTAACATCTATCATTCAGCTTAAACACCAAACAAGAAAATCTAACACATGCAGTATATCAATTAAAGAGTACTAAAAATAGAATTAGTACCTTGATCTTGATTTTCTCAACTCAAAGAGATGTGGATATATCTTCTTCATATCCTCACCAGCTTTCCAAGTTGCTTTCTCAACAAACTAATTTCTCCAAAGAACTTTGACTGATGCTACTTCCTTGGTTATCAACTTATGAACCTTGCGGTTTAGTATATGAACAGGAATCCCCTCATAAGACAAGCTATCCTTGATACCAATATCTTTCATTGGTATAACCAGTGAAGGATCACCCATACACTTTTTCAGCATAGAAATATGAAGCACTAGATGAACCATTTCTAAATCTTATGGTAGCTCTAACTCATAAGCTACCATGCAAATCATCTTGGATATTCTGTACAGACCAATATACCGGGGACCAAGCTACCCTTTCTTACCGAATCTCATAACACCCTTCATGGGTGAAACTTTCAAGTATACCCAATCATTTACTTCAAACTCTAACTCCCTTCTCCTAACATCAGTGTAGGATTCCTGACGACTCTACGCTGTTTTCAACCTTTGTTGAATAACTTTTACTTTCTCCATAGCTCGATGAACTAAGTGTGCTCCTATCAACCCAACTTTACCAACTTCAAACCATCCAATACGAGATTTGCATCACCTCCCATAAAAAACATCATAAGGAGCCATCTGGATGCTAGAGTGACTATTATTGTAAGCGAACTCGATGAGAGGTAGGTGGTCATTCCAATTACCCTTGAAATCAATCACGTAGGCGCTCAACATGTCTTCTAAAGTATGAATAGTGCGCTCTACTTTACCATGTATGGGGATGAAAAATAGTAGTCAAGTTCACTTTCAAACCCAAACCTTTTTTAAATGACTTCCAAAATTGTGCAGTAAATTGTGCACCTCAACCTGAAATAATGGAAACTGGAACTCCATGAAGTCTTACTACCTCTTGAATGTATAACTTGGCATAATCCTCTGCTGAATGAGTAGTCTTTACTGACAAAAAGTGTGCTGATTTTCTCATTCGATCAACAATCACCCAAATAGAATCATGTTGTTTGTGAGACCATGGAAATTGTTAGTAATGAAATCCATATTGATCATCTCCTACTTCCATTTCAGAAGTTTTATATTCTGAGCCATACCACCGAACCTTTGGTGCTCTACTTTAACTTGTTGACTATTCAGACATTTAGCAACGAACTCCGCAATACCTTTCTTCATACTATTCGACCAATATACTTCTCTCAAATAACGATACATCTTTGTGGAACCCGAATGGATAGAATATCTAGAGCTATGAGCTTCCTCCATGATCCTCTTTTGGAGTTCATCCACCCTTAGTACACACAATCTACCTTGATATCTCCATACACCATCTCCCCCTTATTCAAAAGCCATCACTTTTCGCTTATGAACATTTGCCTTTAATTCAAGCAAAATAGGATCTTGGACTTGCTTTTCTTTCACTTCTGACACTAATGATGATTCAGCCCCATTCATCACCACTACTCCTCCTTCATTTTAATTCATTAAACGAACTCCCAATCGTGCAAGTCTATGCATATCTTTTACTAGTTATTTATTCTCTTCCTCATCATGGGCAGTGCTACCCATAGACAACCTACTCAATGCATCAACAACAACATTAGCCTTACTTGGGTGATATAGAATACTCGTGTCATAATCCTTGAGTAACTCTAACCATCTCCTTTGTCTGAGATTACGCTCTTTCTTACTAAACACATATTGAAGACACTTGTGATCAGTGAATACATCCACATAAACACCATAAATATAATGACTCCATATTTTTCAAAGCAAATACTAAGGAAGCCAACTCTAGGTCATAGGTTGGGTAATTCTATCGTGAACTTCCAGCTTTCTGGAGGCATAAGCTATAACTTTACCATTCTGCATTAACACACAACCCAAACAAATTGTGGACGCATCACAATATACAACAAAGCCTTGCATACCCTCTGGTAATGTCAATACAAGGGAAGTAGTCAATCGTTTTTTCAATTCTCGAAAACTTTTCTCACAAGTTTCAGACCATTGAAACTTAACTGTTTCTTGAGTCAACTTGGTCAAAGGGGATGAAATAGATGAGAACCTCTCTACGAACCTTCTATAATATCCATCCAACCCCAAGAAACTCCTAATATCAATTGGAAATGTAGGTTTAGGCCAATTATGCATTGCCTCAATTTTTTGTGTATCAACTCTAATTCCATCACCGAAAACAATGTGGCCTAAGAATGCCACAGACTCAAGCCAAAACTCACATTTAGAGAACTTAGCATACAACTCTCTATTCTTTAGAGTTTGGACACCTATTCTAAGATGATTTGCATGATCTTCTTCATTCCTCGAAGAGATTAGAATGACATCAATGAACACGATAACAAACATATATAAATAAGGCTTGAATACTATATTCATAAGGTCCATGAACGCTGCAGGCGTATTTGTTAAACCGAATGACATGACCAAAAACTCATAATGACCATAATAGGTCGTGAACGCTGTCTTTGGAATATCACATTCCCTTACTCTTAACTGATGGTAGCTAGATCTGAGTTCTATCTTAGAGAAATAAGTGGCACCTTGAAGTTGATCCAAGAGATCATCAATTCTCGAAAGAGGATACTTATTCTTAATAGTAACCTTGTTTAACTGACGGTAATCTATACACATTCTAAAGGAGCCATCCTTCTTCCTCACAAATAAGACCGGAGCGCCCCAAGGTGAGACACTTGGTTGAATAAAACCTTTCTCTAGGAGATCTTTCAACTGCTCTTTTATCTCTTTTAACTCTGTTGGTGCCAACCTTTATAGCGAAATAGATATATGACAAGTATCAGGAAGAATATCTATACCGAAGCCTATTTCTCTCTCAGGAGGGACTCCAGAAAGTTCATCTAGAAAGACTTCTAGAAACTCTTTTACAATTGAAATTAATTGAATAGGAGTTATCCCAACACTAGAGTCATTAACTCGGATTAAGTGATAGACACACCCCTAGAAAACTAACTCTCTCGCCTTAAGGTATGAAATAAAACAAGCCTTAGGCACTACAGAACTACTCTTCCACTCTATAACTGGCTCATTAGGAAACTTAAACTTACCGACTCGAGTTCTACAATGAACTGAGGCATAACAGGCATGAAGCTACTCTATACCTAGAATAACATCAAAATCTACCATGGCTAACTTGACTAAATCATCCATGGTGCTCTTGTGATTGACAAAAATGGTACAGTCACGATAGACTCTCTTTGCTAGAATAGACTCACCAAAAGGTATAGAAACACTAAAGGGCTCAATAAGTTTCTCAGGAAGAACATCAAAATTCATCGCAATAAAAGGAGTTACAAAGGATAAACTCGCTCCTAGATCTAGCAAAGCATAAACATCAATGTTAAAGATTTGGATCATACCAGTGACAACATTCGGTGAATCCTCTTACTCTTGGCAACTAGTAATAGCATATAGACAGTTTCCTACTCCACCTTCCCCTGAAGTAGTAGCTCCTCTAGATGCAGCTCTGTTTGGTTGAACAACTGAAGAAGACTAGGCTTTATTTCCCCCATTACCATTCCCCTGCCTGTTCTTAGGACACTTTCTCATAAAATGAACATTCTGACCACACTTGAAGTAACCAGTGGAGCCATCACAACACACCCTGAGTGGCTCTTACAACACTTAGCACATGTAGGAGGTTTCTACCCCCTTGTGCCACACTCCCTTGAGAATGTGCAGGTCTAGCTCTAAAATTTTGTGAATTCTTACTATTGTACTCACATTTGTTCCTTGGTGCAGGTGCACTAGCAGATGATGGAGTAGGTCCCTTCTATTTATGTTGGAAAGATAACCGGTTGGCATTACTCTTCTGCTGCTCAGACTCATTCCTTGTCTATGGTCTCTTATTTCGAAACTCCTCTCTATATTTTAGCTTCTCTTCCTCAACCTGTTGTACATGGATCATCAGCCTTGCTATGTCGATATCTCCTATCAGCATAGTTGCCTTGCCTTCTGTACTAGACAGACAAGGCAACCCAACAACAAACAAACTCTTCCTGCCTCTCATGTCAGCAACCATCTCTGGAGCATAGCGAGAAAATTGTGTAAACTTCAGATTGTACTCAAGAACAATCAAAGAATCCTGCTTAAGAGTGAGGAACTCTTGTACCTTTTCTTCTCTCAGTTCTCGGGGAAAGAAATTCCCCTAGAAGGCCTCCATAAACAAAGCCCAAGTCACAAGTGGTGCACCCTTAGCTCGATTCTTCTTCAATTGATCAAACCACATTCTAGTGACACCCTTCATTTGGTATGTATCTAGTTCCACGCTCTCAGCATCAGCAACATGCATAATCTCAAAAATCTTTTGAAGTTCCTCAACAAAGTTTTTTGGGTCCTTAGTGACACATGAACCAGTGAAGCTTGGAGGATTCATCCTTAAGAACTCACGGATCCTTGAAGTATCAGTCACTTCCTATAGATTCTCTCTATGTCCAACTTGATTAGTCACAACTTGACTCAACATCTGGATAGCTTTCCAGAACTCAGCATTGCTGACCTTTCTTTGGGGTTGCACTTTAGGTGCATTAGGTACCCTTTGTTCCTGTGGTTCGACATTCCTTCTAGCTGGACGACCTCTGACATCTCTTCCTAGAGAAATGATTTAAAAGCCACGCGCAAGCACAAATTAGAAGAAACTTTTTAGAGATAAACTCTATCGAATGAAATGAGTATGAAAGAAGTGAGATAGTTCTTAAATGTCGCAGCCCCCTAATTATAGATGTGGTATGCTTAACACCGATAACTAGGACTCTACAGATACAGCTTCATAGACTTCCTAGGACTCTTGAACTCTGTGCTCTGATACCAAGTTTGTCACGCCCCGAGCCTACACCATGGGTTGGACTAGTACTCGAAAACCATTGTTGGCCCAAAGAAAACCCTTGGCATAGATTACTACTTAGTGGAAGACTTACTCATGATAAAAATATAGTTTAAAATTAAACTACACGGACCAACAAGTTGGTCACACCCAGATGAATGGAATATCGCGAACTATAGGATTCTGTCAACAATTTCTGAATCAAGTCATCTACTCGAGGAACACAAATCCTTCTTTTAAAACTGAGCACACTTTCCACATCAAGAGTGGTCTCTTGTTCCTTACCAATCACAGTTTTATTTCTAAGCTCATTCAAATTTTTATCCTAAAACTTTTTGGCCTTGATCTCCTTAATGAACGTGGCCCTAACCTCAATGCTACCTAACGCCCCACATTTTTTTTAGATGCCCAACTGCATGAATTTAGACTCCAAGGTCTGGATTTCCTTAGCCAAAGGTCTCTTAGTTACACTCAAGCAAATCAAACTACCCATACTCACCGCTTTTTGACTTAGTGCATCTGCCACTACATTAGCCTTACCTAGATGATATTGGATGGTCATATCATAATCCTTGAATAACTCCATCCACCTTCACTGTCTCAAATTCAGATCCTTTTGAGTGAATAGATGTTGTAGACTGCGATGATCAGTAAATACCTCACACTTGACACCAAAATGATAATGCCGCCAGATCTAAAGAGTAAACACTACCGCTGCCAACTCCAAAGCATACGTTGGATAATTCCTCTCATGCACCTTCAACTGCCGTGATACATAAGCTATGACATTCTTATCCTGCATCAACACAACACCCAAACCTGAATGTGAAGTGTCACAGTAAACTATAAAATCCTTACCTTCAACGGGTAGTGTAAGATTAGGTGCGGTGGTCAAAAGAGTTTTGAGCTTTTGAAAGCTATCACATTTTTCAGTCCATTCAAAAGCTCTCACATTTTTGTTAAATACGATTGTTTATTTGACGGGTGATTTTTAAATAATTAATTTAAATTGGTGGCTAGTGGGCTAAGTCCACAATTTATTTAAAACCCAATACTATTTTGCTCATATATGAAAATAAATTAGTAGGATTAAATAATTTTAGACTAAACAAACGTAAGAAGAAAAGATTAAAAAAAAAAACCTGGAAGCCGAATACGACGACAACAGGTACTGCGTGTAACATCTCGCAACTAGAAAGAACTAGAAGGAAGTTTAAAATCTGGAAATAGTTACTTTTGAAAAGAATGAGGAAATCTGGAAATATTTAAGTAAGGTAAAGTGAGTTTTTGATCAACTTCAAACGGCTATAATTCCTAGCTCAGGGATAGCTTATCTTATAAGGACATTCATGTTCAAATTCTAGATCACCAAGTTCACAAGTTGAGAACAAAGTAGGTAGCATCAGTCAAAGTCCTTTGGAGGAACCAATTTGTTGAGGAAGCTACTTGGGAAGCTGAAGAGGATATGAAGAACAGATATCCACATCTCTTTGAATCCGAAGAAAGTACAGATCAAGGTACTAATTTTCTTCTTAGTGCTCTTTAATTATGAATGAGCATGTTTTTTTGTTTGCAATTGCTTGTTGGGTGTTTGAATTTAATGCTTCACCTAAGCCTAGGAAGAGTAATCTTATTCGAGGATGAATGTTCCCAAGGGGGAGATATTGTAATATCTCGCAACTAGAAAGAGCTAGAAGGAAGTTTAAAATCTGAAATAGTTACTTTTGGAAAGAATGAGGAAATCTGGAAATTTTTAAGTAAGTTCAAGTGAGTTTTTGGTCAACTTCAAATGGCTGTATTTCCTAGCTCAGAATGATTTAGGTGTGATTCCAGATATGGTTGGAAATCCCTTAGAATTATCTTTCCAACTCCGCCAAGTTTACGCGATTCCGAGTTTGTATGACTGAGTTATGCACTTTGGAAGTTGCGCTACTAGATTAAGGAAATGTCCAATCCGAAATTTTAAAGGGTATTTTAGTCTTTTCGTTGCCCTATTATTTTAATCTGTTTTTAGGAGTTTAATATGGGTCAAATAAGATTTTAGTCAGTTTTAGAATTTAGAATTTAGAATTTCACTCTAGGGCTAAGGAGAAAGGAGAAGAGAAAAGAAGAAGGAGAAAAAGGGCAAATTCATCAAGATCAATCAAGAAAGTTGGTGTTTCGCCAAGGATCTACTTCTATCAGGTATGTGAGGCTCTCATAACGTTGGGATCATTCTCCCACGTGCCAAGCATATTAATTTCAGTTTGAATTCGTCCTAAAAGCATTTGAATATTAATGATGTTGATATCTACTCTTGAATGCATATATTATTCTTGAATTTGACTGAGTTGGGAAGTTTCTGAGTTCGTTACGTCACATCATAGAGTCATTTCGAGTTAGGTTCTTAGGTACATTTGTTGGGTATCTGTATCTAAAAGTAATTTGAGAAAAAGAACCGAGTTTGGGTGAATTTGGGTTGGAAAATAAAGAAGAAATTTCATCGGACGAAATTAGAGGATGGCCATGCGTCGCGCGCCTAGGGCCCAGTTTTGAAAAATTCTGCTTCGCGTCGCGGAGCTGACACGAGGTGTTCTTCCTCAGAAGACATTTTTGAAACCAAAATTTAATTATGCCTCTGCGTCATGGACCCACCTTTAAATATTGATTTTCGGTATTTTCTTATGTTTAGCTATCTAAAATCATTCCTAAACGACATGAGATCTTTCCAAACACCAACCCTAAATCCTTGAATCCATAATTCAATTCAAGGATCAGTTAAGAGTCAAGTCAAGAACAGTTAGGATCAAAGTCAAGCGAAGTCAAGAGTCTAGTAAGATAAGTTTATTTCAAGTTTTAATAAGTCTTTTACAAAAGTTTTAAGTTTTAATACTTGAGTTTTGAGTTCAGTAAAGAGTAAAGTTAAAAAAAAATTCTTCAAAGAAGTATATGGGGACTATGTATTACCAAAGAGATTTTAAAATGTTTCCACATTTAAATAAGAACAGAAACTGAGATTACAAAGAGCCTTCGGGCTAGTTTTCAACAAGAGTAATAGCTTTCTAAATGAAGGAAGAAGGGAAACTGAGATTTCCAAGATAACTTTTGAGCTAAACTTTGAGCACTAATCTCAAATCACAGAAAGAAGTATGTTTTTAAAACATAAAGAGCTAGTATATTTTGGGAGTAGTATTGAGCTCCGATATGGGGGACAGTTTAGACAACTCACAGCCCCCATAAACCATGTAGCCATCATGAGTAGAAAAGGGTCATACTTTTTAGATGAATCTTTTTTGCATAGACTAGTGGATCCACTTAGTAGTTCAGGTCTTATACATGTGGCAAGGTATAAGATGCACTGGCAGTGTGAGGAAGATCGTTGTATCATCACTATAGCTCTTAAGTGATCACTGTCAGTTAGAGAAACTCCCATAGAAGTTATTGTATTTTTATATACATCAGTTTATTGTATTTTTACATACATTTCAGAGTTATGTAGTATCCTTGTATATACACAGAGTTGACATCATGTTTTAAACTACTTTTCTTTATATTGCATTTGTTTTAAACCACTTTATATTGAAATGAGTTCAGTTAAGTATTCATGAGGTGAGAAGAGCCAAAGTAAGTGTTTCTTTCAAATTCCCTTTCAAGCCTATGTTGTTTTAGCATTCCAATTTGCATACTCATACATTCAATGTACTGATGCCAGTTGGACTGCATCGTCTTATGATGCAGACACAGGTAACTAGGATTGGCATTCCAGCACACCGTTGATCCAGTGAGCAGTTCAGAGTCAGTCGGTGAGCCTCCTTGCATTCCGGAGGATCTATTTTCATTGCTCTCTAGTTAGTTCATTAGGATATTGTGGGGTTGTCCCAACATCCATCTCAGTTATTTTAGAGGCTTCATAGATAGTCAGATGTTAGTCCTTTGAGTCTTTTCATTATCATTTCTTATTGTTAAGACTTGAGTTGCCACTTTTGGGCCAAGTTGAATGTTTAACCTTTAAACATTCTCAGTTATCTTATTATTCAGTTCATTTAAGTGTTATTGATCATTAAATATGAATATTGTCTTCCGTTGAGTTAAGTAAGCAAGGCCAAGGGTTCTCTTGGGGCCAGCAATGGTCTTCGAGTTCTAGTCCCGCCTAGGGTGTAGGCTCGGGGTGTGACAAACTTGGTATCAAAGCCTAGAGTTCAAGAGTCTTAGGGAGTCTATGAAGCTGTGTCTGTAGAGTCCTAGTTATCGGTGTGAAGCACGCCACATCTATAATTAGGAGGGTTCAACATTTAGGAATTCCTTCACTTCTTTCACACTATTTTCGTGCATTAGAGTTGATCTCTAAAAAGTTTCTTCTAATTCGTGCTTGCGTGTATTTCAGATAATTATGCCTCCACGAAGAGTTGTTAGAGGTCGTCCTGCTAGATGCGATGTTGAAGAACAAGAGTTAACAAATGCACCTGAAGTGCAACCTCTAGGAGAAGTCACCAATGCTGAGTTTAGAGAGGCAATTTGGATGCTAAGTCAAGCTATGACTAACCAAGTTGGTCAGCAGAGGGGATCTTGATAGGAAGGAGCTGACACTTCAAGGATTCGTGAGTTCTTGAGGATGAATCCTCCAAGCTTTACTGGTTCAAGCACTTCTGAGGACTCAGAGAACTTCATTAAGGAACTGAAAAAGGTGTTCGATGTGATGCATGTTACTAATACTGTGAGAGTTGAGCTAGCTGTATATCAGATGAAAAATGTTGCTAGGACTTGGTTTGATTAGTGGAAAGGGTGTAGAGCTGAGGATACACCACCTACGAGTTGGGCATGTTTTGAAGAGGCTTTCTTGGGGAGTTTCTTTCCCCGAGAATTGAAAGAGGCTAAGGTACGAGAATTTATTACACTTAAGCAAGATTCTTTGAGTGTTCATGAGTATGGGTTGAAGTTCACCCAACTATCCCGATATGCTTCGGAGATGGTTAAGGACATGAGGAGTAGGATGAGCTTGTTTGTTGTTGGGTTAGACCGGGCAGCAATGCTTATTGGGGACATGGACATTTTGAGGTTGATGATCTATGTGCAGCAAGTAGAGGAAAAGAAGCTGAAGGATAGAGAGGAATTCAAGAACCAAAGGGCTAAGACAGGGAATGAGTCCAAGCAGCAGAAGAGTAATGCCAATCGGTCATCCTTCCAACAAAAACAGAATGGACTTGCTCCATTATCTGCTAGTGCACCTGCACCTAACAACAAAGGTGAGTACATTAATCAGAACTTTAGAGCTAAACCTGCTTATTCCCAGGGTAGTGTGGTGCAAGGAAGTAGTAAGCCTCCTGCCTGCGCCAAGTGTGGGAGGAACCACTCATGTATTTTTTGTGAGGGATCCACTGGTTGTTTCAAGTGTGGTCAGACTGGGCATTTCATGCGAGAGTGCCCAAAGAACAACAAGGGAAATGGTAATGGGAGCAATAGAGCCCAATCTTCATCAGTTGCTCCACCAGACAGAGTTGCACCTAGAGGGGATACTTTCGGAAGAACAAACTTCTTGTATGCTATCAACAGTTGCCAAGAGCAAGAGGATTGACCGAATGTTGTCACTGGTATAATTCAAGTCTTTGACTTTACTATTTATGCCTTGCTAGATCCAGGAGCGAGTTTATCTTTTGTAACTCCATATGTTGCTATGGACTTTGATGTTATTCCTAAGCAACTTAGTGAACCATTCAGTCTCTACACCTGTTGGTGAGTCTATACTAGCAGAGAGAGTCTATCGTGATTGTCCTATTTTCGTCAATCAAAAGAGTACCATGGTTGATTTAATTGAGTTAGACATGGTAGATTTTGATGTCATTCTTAGTATGGACTGGCTTCATGCCTGTTATGCCTCAGCTGATTGTAGAACTCGAGTAGTCAAGTTTCAATTTCCAAATGAGTCAGTCTTAGAGTGGAAAAGCAGTTTAGCAGTGCCTAAGGGTCGTTTCATTTCGTACCTTAAGGCAAGAAAGTTAATTTCTAAGGGGTGTGTCTATTACTTAGTCCAAGTTAATGACTTAAGTGTTGAGGTACCTCCTATTCAGTCAAGTCTAGTAGTAAAAGAGTTCCCAAAAGTCTTTCCTAATGATCTTCCCGGAGTCTCTCCTGAGAGAGAAATAGACCTTGATATAGACATCATTCCAGATACTCATCCTATCTCTATTCCGCCATACAGAATGGCACCGGCAGAGTTGAAGGAGTTGAAAGAGCAGTTAAATGATCTATTAGATAAGGGCTTCATTCGACCTAGTGTCTCACCTTGGGGAGCTCCGGTCTTGTTTGTGAGAAAAAAAGATGGTTCCCTTAGGAAGTGTATAGATTACCGTCAGTTGAACAAAGTTACCATCAATAATAAGTATCCTCTTCCGAGAATTGATGATCTTATCGATCAGCTTCAGGGTGCTTCCTGTTTCTCAAAAATTGACATCAGATTAGCCTATCATCAGTTAAGAGTAAAGGAATATGATATTCCAAAGATAGCTTTCAGAACCAGATGTGGTCATTATGAGTTTTTGGTCATGTCCTTTGGTTTGACCAATGCAGCAGCAGCGTTCATGGATCTTATGAATATAGTCTTCAAACCTTATTTAGATATGTTTGTTATCATCTTCATTGATGACATACTAATCTATTCAAGGACTAAAGAAGATCATGCTAGCCATCTCAGAATTATTCTCCAAACTTTGAAAGATAAGAAGTTATATGCCAAGTTCTCTAACTATGAGTTTTGGCTTGAGTCTATGGCATTCTTAGGCTATATTATGTCTGGAGAGGGAATTAAAGTTGATACTCAAAAAATTAAGGTAGTGCATGATAGGCCTAGACCCACATCTCCAACTGATATTAGGAGTTTCTTGGGTTTAGCTGGCTATTATAGAAGATTTGTAGAGGGGTTCTCGTCTATTTCATCCCCTTTGACAAGTTGACTCAGAAAACAGTGAAATTTCAATGGTCTGAAGCTTGTGAGAAAAGCTTTCAGGAATTGAAGAAGAGATTGACTACTGCCCCAGTTTTGACCTTACCAGAAGGTACTCAAGGTTTTGTGGTGTACTGTGATGCATCTAGAGTTGGGTTAGGTTGTGTCTTAATGCAGAATGGCAAAATTATAAGTTATGCCTCCAGACAGTTGAAAGTTCACAAGAAGAACTACCCCACCCATGACTTAGAGTTGGCTGCTATAGTATTCACTTTGAAGATATGGCGTCATTACTTGTATGGTGTGCATGCTGATGTATTCACTGATAATAAGAGTCTTCAATATGTGTTCACCCAGAAAGAGGTGAATCTCAGACAAAGGAGGTGGTTAGATTTACTCAAGGATTATGACATGAGTATTCTTTATCACCTAGGTAAGGCTAATGTTTCTGTTGATGCCTTGAGCAGGTTGTCTATGTGTAGTACTGCCCATGTTGATGAAGAAAAGAGAGAGTTAGCAAAAGATGTGCATAGACATGCACAATTAGGAGTCTGACTAATAGATTCCACAGAAGGAGGAGTAGTGGTGTTGAATGGGGCTGAATCATCACTAGTGTCAGAATTTAAAGAAAAGCGAGACCAAAATCCCATTTTGCTTGAGTTGAAGGCAAATGTTCAAAAGCAAAAAGTATTAGCTTTCGAACAAGGAGGAGATGTCGTACTGAGATATCAAGGTAGATAGTGTGTACCAATGGTGGATGGACTCCAAGAGAGGATCATGGAGGAGGCTCATAGCTCCAGATATTCCATTCATTTGGGTTCCACAAAGATGTATCGTGATTTGAAAGAGGTGTATTGGTGGAATAGTATGAACAAGGGCATTGCAGAATTTGTTGCTAAGTGTCTAAATTGCCAACAAGTTAAAGTAGAGCACCAGAGGCACAATTGTTTGGCTCAGAATATAGAACTTCTGAAATAGAAGTGGGAGATGATTAATATGGACTTCATCACAGGGTTACCAAGGTCTCGCAGGCAGCATGATTCTATTTGGGTGATTGTCGATAGAATGACAAAATCAACCCACTTTTTTCTGGTAAAGAATATCCATTTAGTAGAAGATTATGTTAAGCTATATATTCAATAAGTGGTAAGACTTCATGGGGTTACGGTCTCCATTATTTCAGACAGAGGTGCGCAATTTACTACACAGTTTTGGAAGTAATTCCAGAAAGGCTTGGGTTCAAAGGTGAATTTGAGTACTACTTTTCACCCTCAGACAGATGGTCAAGCAGAGCGCACTATTCATACCTTAGAGGATATGTTGAGGGCTTGTGCAATTGATTTCAAAGGGAATTGGGATGATCACCTACCTCTCATTGAGTTTGCTTACAACAACAGTGACCACGCTAGCATCCAAATGGCTACTTATGAAGCTTTTTATGGGAAAAGATGTAGATCTCCTATTGGATGGTTTGAAGTTGGTGAAGCCAAGTTGATAGGACCAGATTTAGTTCACCAAGCTATGGAGAAGGTGAAAGTGATTCAAGAAAGATTGAAAATGGCATAGAGTCGTCAAAAATCCTACACTGATGTTAGGAGAAGGACGTTAGAGTTCGAAGTAGATGATTGGGTGTATTTGAAAGTTTCACCCATGAAGGGTGTTATGAGGTTTGGTAAAAAGTGAACCGATATATTGGACCTTATCGAATAGCCTAGAGGATTGGCAATGTAGCTTATAAGTTGGAGCAACCACAAGAGTTAGCAGTTGTTCATCCGATATTTCACGTCTCCATGTTAAAGAAGTGCATGGGAGATACTTCATTGATCATACCAACTAAAAATATTGGAATCAAGGATAGCTTATCTTATGAGGAGATTCATGTTCAGATTCTAGATCGCCAAGTTCACAAGTTGAGAACAAAGTAGGTAGCATTTTTCAAAGTCCTTTGGAGGAACCAATTCGTTGAAGAAGCTACATGGGAAGCTGAAGAGGATATGAAGAACAGATATCCACATCTCTTTGAATCCGAAGAAAGTACAGATCAAGGTACTAATTTTCTTCATAGTGCTCTTTAAATTATGAATGAGCATGTTTTTTTGTTTGCAATTGCTTGTTGGGTGTTTGAATTTAATGCTACACCTAAGCCTAGTAAGAGTAATCTCATTCGAGGATGAATGTTCCCAAGGGGGAGATATTGTAACATCTCGCAACTAGAAAGAACTAGAAGGAAGTTTAAAATCAAGAAATAGTTACTTTTGGAAAGAATGAGGAAATCTGGAAATTTTTAAGCAAGTAAAAGTGAGTTTTTGGTCTACTTCAAACGGCTATAATTCCTAGATCGAGATGAGTTAAGTGTCATTCCATATATGGTTGGAAATCCCTTGGAATTATATTTCTAACGCCACCAAGTTTGCGCGATTCCGAGTTCGTATGAGTGAGTTATGCCCTTTAGAAGTTGGGCTGTTGGATTAAGGAAATGTCCAATCCGGAATTTTAAGGGGTATTTTAGTCTTTTAATTTCCCTATTATTTTAATCTGTTTTTAGGAGTTTAATATGGGTCAAATCATAGTTTAGTCAGTTCTATAATTTAGAATTTCACGCTAGGGCTAAGGAGAAAGGAGAAGAAAAAAGAAAAAGGAGGTAAAGGACAAATTCATCAAGATCGATCAAGAAAGTTGGTGTTTCACCAAGGATTTACTTCTATCAGGTATGTGAGGTTCTCATAATGTTGGAATCTTTCTCCTACATACCAAGCATATTAATTTTAGTTTGGATTCGTCCTAAAAGCATTTGAATATTGATGATCTTGATATCTATTCTTGAATGCATATATTGTTCTTGAATTTGACTGAGTTGGGAAGTTTCTGAGTTTGTTACGTCGCACCAGAGAGTCCTTTCGGGTTAAGTTCTTAGGTACATTTGTTAGGTATCTATATCTATAAGTAATTTGAGAAAAAGAATCGAGTTTGGGTGATTTGGGGTTGGAAAATGAAGAAGAAATCTCATCGGATGGAATTAGAGGCTGGCCACGCGTCACGCGCCTAGGGCCTAGTTTTGAAAAACTCTGCTCCGGGTCGCAAAGCTGACACGAGGTGCTCTGCCTCAAAAGACGTTTTCAGAACCAAAATTTAATTATGCCTCCGCATCGCGGACCCACCTTCAAATCTTAATTTTCGGTCTTTTCTCATGTTTAGCTATCTAAAATCATTCCTAAATGACATGAGATCTTTCCGAACACCAACCCTAATCCTTGAATCCATAATTCAATTCAAGGATCAGTTAAGAGTCAAGTCAAGAGTAGTTAAGATCAAAGTCAAGAGAAGTCAAGAGTCTAGTAAGATAAGTTCCTTTCAAGTTTTAATAAGTCTTTTACAAAAATTTTAACTTTGTTTTAATACTTGAGTTTTGAGTTCACTAAAGAGTAAAGTTGAAGTTCTTTTCTTCAAAGAAGTATATGGGGACTATGTATTCCCAAAGAGATTTTAAAATGTTTTCACATTTAAATAAGAACGGAAACTGAGATTTCCAAAGAGCCTTCGGGATAGTTCTTAGCAAAGAGTAATAGCTTTCTAAATGAAGCAAGAAGGGAAACTGAGATTTTCAAGATTGCCTTTGAGCTAAGTTTTGAGCACTAATCTCAAATCACAAAAAGAAGTATGTTTTTAAAACATAAAGAGCTAGTATATTTTGGGAGTAGTATAGAGCACCGATATGGGGGAGAGTTCAGACAACTCACAGCCCCCATAAACCATGTAGCCATTATGGGTAGAAAAAGGTCATACTTTTTAGATGAATTATTTTCACATAGACTAGTGGATCCACTTAGTAGTTCAGGTCTTATACCTGTGGCATAGTATAGGATGTGTTGGCAGCGTGAGAAAGATCGTTGTATCATCACTATAGCTCTTAAGTGATGGTTGTAAACTCCCATAGAAGTTATTGTACTTTTATATACATCAGTTTACTGTATTTTTACATACATTTCAGAGTTATGTTGTATCTTTGTATATACACAGAGTTGACATCATGTTTTTAAACAACTTTTTTTATATTGCACTTCTTTTAGACTACTTTGTATTGAAATGAGTTCAGTTAAGAATTCATGACGTGAGAAGAGCCAATGTAAGTGTTTCTTTTAGATTCCCTTTCAAGCCTATGTTGTTTTAGCATTCCAATTAGCATACTCGTACATTCAATGTACTGATGCCAGTTGGACTACATCGTCTTATGATGCAGACACAGGTAACTAGGATTGGCATTCCAGCGCACCGTTGATCCAGTGAGCAGTTCAGAGTCAATCGGTGAGCCTCCTTGCATTCCAGAGGATCTATTTTCATTGCTTTCTAGTTAGTTCATTAGGATGTTGTGGGGTTGTCCCAACATCCATCTCAGTTGTTTTAGAGGCTTCATAGACAGTCATATGTTAGTCCTTTGAATCTTTTCATTATCATTTCTTATTGTTAAGAATTGAGTTGCCACTTTTGGGCCAAGTTGAATGTTTAACCTTTAAACATTCTGAGTTATCTTATTATTCAATTCAGTTAAGTGTTATTGATCATTAAGTATGAATATTGTCTTCCACTGAGTTAAGTAAGCCAGGCCAAGGGCTCTCTTGGGACCATCAATGGTCTTCGAGTGCCAGTCCCTCTCAGGGTATAGGCCCAGGGGATGACATTGTGTCTTGCTTTTCTAATTTTTCTTATCAATGTTTGATGTTGGAGACAAAGTAAATGAAATTCTATATGGCCAATGATGTGTCAATGATAACTAATGATTGCCTCATCAAGAATATAATAGGGTAATAAGTGAATTCAAGGCAGACTATGCGTGCAAATGATTTTGGCTTATTTCGAGTGTTCTAGAATTTCTATGTGATTGATTTTTGATTTTTTCTTATAGTTTTCATATTAAGATCCAAGTTTGATATACTAAGATATGTAATTAAATATCGGGTGTACTATATTATAAGAAAGTTATTAGGGTTGTAGTGTTTGGAGAAATTATGACTTAACCCTAGACTTGAAACTTGGAAAATATGATAGTTGAAATGTTAATTGGCATCAAGATTTACAAACTTGATTATAAAATTGGATGAATTTTTGGTTCAAGGCTAAACACATAGTAATGTGAGTGTTGTTAGTTTTGAAATCTTATTGTGGTCATTTATTTGAATAGATTACTTTGAGTTGGGAAGTTCAACAAAAGGGAAGGCTCGAGTCCTGGAGTGAATTATTGATTAACTGAGGCAAGTGGATTTCTAAACCCTTCTTAAGTATATGAAATTCGTGTATTTCCTTCTAATATGTGTTTGGGTAATGATGCCTGGTGATGGGTTGACTTTTCCATATTGATTCATTCTAATGATGAAAAAGGGTAATAAAAGGCAATGTGATTAATTGTTGGTGTGTGATGTGTTAAGAATGGTTTGAAAGGCTTGTTGAATCATTGTGTTGTTGTGAATTGTGCATTGTTATGAAAATGACCATCTCCTCATTATTGTGAACATGTCAGTTGCTTTTTTTTTATACATGATTGTGACAAGTGTTATGTGAACTGAGAAAGAATAAGAAATTAACGAGGGTGTAACATTTCAAGGGACGTGTCGCGCACTGTGATGGATTTTATATATCGAGGGATGTATCGCGTACCACGATGGATACTATTATCGAAGGACGTGTCACGCGCCGCGATGGATGCATGGACAAATATGTCCCCCATGGGTCTCGAACTTAGAGACAGCAGGTGTGTATCACTAGGTCAGATATGTATCACTATACTTGACATTGCATTCCATTGTATTGCTCATATTTATCATTAGTGAACTTGATATTGTGTTTTGTTGATCTTGTGAGTACCTTTCTCTGGAACTTTGATTGATGAATATTGAGCTTGTTGTTGAGGTTATGTAATTGTTAGAGTGTTGTTGTTGAGTTGTGTGCTATGTGAATTATAAACTGTTTGGTTGGGTTGGTTTTAAGCAGGCTGTAGTTGTGGAGGTTGTAATTGATGAATATTGAGCTTGTTGTTGAGAATATGTGATTGTTAGAATGTTGTTGTTGAGATATGCGCTTGTAAATTGTGAACTGTTAGGTTGGGCTGGTTTTATACAGGTTGTAGTTGTGGAGATTTGGTTGGGGTGTAAGGAGTATCCGTATTCTATCCCCTTAGCTTGTGTTTAGAGGTTTACTTGCTGAGTACCGTGTGGTTTGATACTCACCCCTTGCTACTGCATTTCTTTGTAGGTTACTAGCCCAGACCTTTGTATATTTTCTCTTCTCCTTGTTTGAGACTTTATGTGGAGGTTTGTGAGGTAGCTGTTTGTCATTTCAGCGGACCTTCTTTCTCCTTAAATTATGATCTTATTCTATTCTAGAAACAATGTCATTTGAAACTTGTATTTTCTTTCAATTTTGTTATAACACATTAGAGGCTTGTACACGTGATGACAACCAGATTTTGGGGGTATTTTTGAGTTGATTATAAAAATTTCCACATTTTATTATAACGGTTGAGTTTTAGGCTGACTTGTCTTGGTGGGATAAGACGAGTGTCATCACGTCCATTTTTGGGTCATGACAAGTAGTGATTAACTTCTCTCCACTAACACTGGACAAGAAAATTACACTGTCAGTTCAGTTTTAGAAATATTTTTTTCTTTTAATATGTTTTCATAGTATTAATATTTAAATAAAAATAACAAAAAAAATATTATATGGTAACTTAAACTCTAAATTAATTATAGGAGTTTTTTTAGGATTCTTATTGGTTGTCAAAAATAAGAAGGATTGTTTCAATGCTTTCTTGTCCTCGTTATTATCACATCGTTCTCCGTCAACACCATTGAAGCAATTTGAGACAATCATCAAGTAACTGTTTATTCTCTTTTTCTTCTTTTTAAAATCTAGACTAATTAATCTCCTAAAATAATTATTCATAACATATTAACTCTTCTTCTCAACAAGAAAAAAAAAATTGGATAGGGATTCTATTGCTTCAGACTATATTTTCTCTTCTTAGTTCATTCAATCAATAATACAAAAATTAATTGAAACAAACTTTAATTCATATATTATCATATGTACTCCAATTTATTTAAATAATACTCAAAGTTGATAGTATCAAAAATATTTGAACGTTCTTTCAAAAAATAATTCTCAGATATATAAAATTTGTTTTAAAAAATAAAAAGAAAAAGAGAAGTTGAAAAATCATTAATCTTTAAATGTAAAATTATAATAAATAAACTAAAAGAAATATGTATTTCTACAAATGAACCAATGATGAATTTTTTTTTATCTACTGTCAGTGGAGATAACTTAAATCTCTTAAGAGAAATAATTATTTCTAACAATGAACTGATGATATAATTTGCTTGTCCACTGACATTAATCTTTAAATGTAAAATTATAATAATTGAATTAAAAGAAATAAGTATTTCTACAAATGAACTGACGATGAAATTTTTTTATCCACTATCAGTGGAGATAACTTAAATCTCTTGAGAGAAATAATTATTTCTAAAAATGAACTGACGATATAATTTGCTTGTCCACTGTCATTGGATAAAAGTTAATCTCGTGATAATATATGCCTAATATAAGTGATTATATTGAATTATAATTTAGTGAGCCATGTGATCAAATTAACTATCATTAGAAGTCTGCAAAGAGGGAATTATATTCAAACATAGAGTTATATTGAATTATAATTTCTTACCGTGCGTGCGTGCATGTTGACTACTTGGTAGGCGTTATTACTAATAAATTACTTGTCCAGAACTTGCCCCAAAAAAATTGTTATTCGTTTGTTTCAATTTAAGAGTCTTAATTTGATGGGACATAGAATTTACAAGAAAAAAAATGGTTAAATTTTATGATCTTAAATTAAAGATTATAAACTGTGAAGTAGTTTTTAATTTTATGATCTTATACCTTTTATTGGTAATATGACAAATACAAGTTACAATAGATTTGGAATCAAAAAACAATTTTAATTTCTTTTAATTCAATAAATATAGATTTGTTAACGTAACATTGTTTATTAAACGTTAGAGATGTAAACATAAAATTTTTAAACAAGAAATATACAAGTATGGGGTTGTATCCCTTCTTGTTTAGACTTGAATCATTTGTTAGATGTTTTGGTACATTGACTTTCAGGTTTTAGGTTATTCATCTGCATTGTTAGTTATTATCGTTAGAGTTTATGGTAACTCTATTTTTATTTCCTTAGTGTTTGACTTAAATGCCTTAGTTTTTAGATTATTTGCTTGGTTTGAGTTGTAGTAGTGGTTCTCCCACCGGAGTGTCAGTATGGGTGCCAATCACGACAGTCTGGGTCATGACAAAGTTGGTACCAGAGCCTAGGTTTTGTTGATCTCGATGTACCTAAACGAGTCTAATAGAGTCTCGCGGAACGGTACGAGGACACCTTTACTTTTCTTCGAGAGGCTATAGGACTTTAAGAAATCTCTCTATTATCTCTTGTCTCCTTTCTTGCTATGACTTGATTCCAATTGGTATCTGGCAATTCAAATTGCTCTCTAACTTCCTTCACTTTTTTGTTTGCAGATGGTTAATACTAGGTATAACGGTGTTAGGCCCGTAGCTTCTGTTAATGCTCCAACTGAGGAATCTGCTGTGAGAAGTCACGATCGAGGCAGGGGTAGAGAAAGAACTAGGGGTAGAGGCCGTGGGAGGATAGTGCCTGTTGTGAATGAGGTACCAATTGATAATATTCCTATGAATGAGAACCCTCATGCGCATAATGAGAAGATATAAGAGGATATTGAGAAAAATGGACAAGAGAAAGAGGTGCCAGCGGAGACTGCGGTTGTTCCTCCCATCGATTCGGTGTTAGCTCAATAGATTATGGCGTTCTTGAAAAGGTTGGTTGGTCCTAGAGTGCTTCCATCTGCTCAAGCAACTCAAGCTCCTACTAATCCTCATGTTTCTAGCACTGCGCCCAAGACGGGTGGAAATATAGGTACTAAAGCTTTCTTCCATCCTTTGTTGGGTTTCGTTATGACCGGTAATGAGCATGACATGTTGACTAAGTTCTTGAAGCTTAAGCCTCCGGTATTTCTTGGTTCTGAAACTGAAGATGCTTGTGAGTTTATCCTAGACTATTATGAGAGGCTGCATAAATTGGGTATTGTTCACCAACATGGGATTGAGTTTCTGTCTTTCCAACTTCAAGGGGAGGTTAAGCAATGTGGAGAGGTTATATGGAGTGCAGATCTTCTACGTTACCTCCACTTACTTGGACCTAATTTCATGTTCTGTTTTTGGAAAAGTATGGCCTAGAACCTTGAGGGATCGTAAGAAAAATAAGTTTATGGCTTTAGAGCAAGGTGGTATGTCTGTGGCTACTTATGAGGCCAAGTTCCATGCTTTATCTAGATATGCTACGCAGTTGGTTACTACTGAGGAGGAGAGGATCCAGCTATTTATTAGAGGTTTGAATTCTGAGTTGCAAGTATTATCTATTCATATGATTTCTGCATGGAGAAGCTTTAATGAGGTGACAGACTATGTTAAGAAAGTGGAGGAGGGTGAGGCGAGACGGTTAAGTTAAGGCTTGGGCAAAAAGGGCCAAGAATTTGGGTAACTTTCAAGGTTCTTACCCTAAGGGGTCTGGAAGGCCAACACTTGCAGCCAAGCCAATTCAGTCCGCTATGCCCACCTCTATAAGTAACTACTCGAAAACTCCATCTCATAATTTTCAGGATAATGAGATTGTCGCGCCTTCAATGGGCAGCAAACCATCTTTTGATCGTACTTTCTATAATTGTGGAGAACCTGGGCATATGAGGAGATATTATCCCCATCTGTATGTGTTTGAGTTCGCGCAACAACCATCTAGAGCAGTTGTACCCACGGGAATGGTAACAGTGGTATAAGACATCCAGAAAGTGGGTGAGGAGGTAATCAACGAGGCCTTGGAGGTAGAGGAAATGGTAACAGAGGTAGGGGTAACGCACAACTAGAAAGGGAAGTAACTAGTCAAGATGATAGGGCTCAATATTATGCTTTTTCGAGCAAGAATGAGGCGGAGGCATCTGATACGGTGATCACATGTATTATTCTTATGTGTGATCGGATGGCTAATATGTTATTTGATATGGGTTCTACTTATTCTTATGTATCTGTGCGATTTGCCTCCGAGTTTGATATGATTTGTGATGTACTTGATCCCCCTATTCATATGTCTACCCCAGTTAGAGAGTCAGTCATAGTCACCCATGTCTATTGTACTTGTCCTATTTTGTTTATGGGTTATCAGACTTGAGCTGATTTGGTGATTTTGGATATGATTGACTTTGACATAATCTTAAGCATGACTTGGTTGTCCCCCTATTATGTTGTGCTTAATTGTAATACTAAGTCTGTAACTCTAGAAATTTCGGGAAGGGAAAAAAATAGAGTAGAAGGGGTGTACAAGCCTAAGCAAGCTAAGATTATATCCTCCAGTCGGGCGAGCAAATTAGTAGAGCAGGGTTGTTTGGCTTATTTGGCTCATGTTAGGGATGTTGAGATTGAGACTCCATCCATTGGGTCTATTCCTGTGGTATCTGAATTTAGTGAAGTGTTTCCAAATGATTTGTTTGGTATGCCTCCGGATAGAGAAATAGATTTTTGCATTGATTTAGAGCCTAGTACGTGCCCCATTTCTATCCCTCCATATCGCATAGCTCCAGCAGAATTAAGAGAGCTTAAGGCTCAAATCTAAGAGTTTCTTGATAAATGATTTATTCCTCCTAGTGCTTCCCCTTGGGGTACTCCGGTGTTGTTTTTTAAGAAAAAGGATGGTAGTATGAGGATGTGTATAGATTATCAATAATTAAATAGAGTCACTATTCGAAACAAGTATCATTTGCTTTGAATAGATTATCTTTTTGACCAATTACAAGGTGCATCAGTTTTCTCTAAGATTGATTTGAGATCTGGTTACCATCAATTGAAAATTAGGCTTGAAGATATACCCAAGACGGCATTTAGAACTCGTTATGGGCACTATGAGTTTTTGGTTATGTCTTTTGGTTTGACCAATGCACCTGCAACTTTCATGAGTTTGATGAATGGGGTGTTCAAACAATTTGTTGATTTGTTCGTTATAGTTTTTATTGATGATATTTTGGTTTATTCGAAAAGTGAAGAAGACCATGCCAACCATCTTCGTATTGTTTTGGGTGTTCTTGGGAAGCAAAAGTTATATGTTAAATTTTCTAAGTGTGAATTTTGGTTAAAATTGGTAGCATTTTTGGGACATGTAGTTTCAAAAGAAGGGGTAATAGTAGATCCTCAAAAGATTGAAGCGATTAAGAATTGGGTTAGGCCTAGCTCTGTGATGGAAGTTAGGAGTTTTGAGGGACTCGCTAGCTATTATCGTTGATTTGTTAAGAATTTTTCTTCCATTGCTACTCACTTGACTAATTTGACTAAAAAGGAGATACCATTTGAATGGACTGAATAGTGTGAAGAGAGTTTTCAAAAGCTCAAGACTCTCTTGACCAACGCGCCCATTCTAGCATTACCAGTTGAAAGTAAATATTTTATTGTTTATTGTGAT
Source organism: Solanum commersonii (assembly GCA_029007595.1). NCBI lineage: Eukaryota > Viridiplantae > Streptophyta > Magnoliopsida > Solanales > Solanaceae > Solanum > Solanum commersonii. The sequence continues at coordinate 2,270,414 of JAJTWQ010000007.1, forward strand.
GCTTCACATTCTGGTTTGGGTGCTGTGTTGATGCAGGATAAGAATGTTATAGCTTATGCCTCGCGTCAATTGAAGGTACATGAGAGGAATTACCAAACGCATGATTTAGAATTGGTAGCAGTAGTGTTTGCTCTTAAAATATGGCGACATTACCTCTATGGGGTCAAGTGTGAGGTATTTACTGATCATCGTAGTTTGCAGCATGTTTTCACTCAAAAAGATCTGAATTTGAGACAGCGAAAGTGGATGGAGTTACTTAAAGATTATGACGTGACCATTCAATACCACCCAGGCAAGGCTTATGTGGTGGCAAACTCTTTGAGTCTTAAAGCAGTGAATATGGGAGTTTAGCTTGCTCAAGTGTATCCAAGCGACCTTTAGCTAAGGAAATTCAGACCTTAGAGTCTAAGTTCATGTAGTTGGGCATCTCAGAAAGAGGTGGGGTGATAGCTAGTATTGAAGTAAGGGCCACTTCATTGAAGAGATCAAGGCCAAACAATTTGAGGATGAGAATTTAGAGGAGCTTAGAAAGAAGATTGTGATTGGTAAGGTGCAAGAAACCACTCTTGATGCGGATGGTGTCCCCAATTTCAAAGGAAGAATATGTGTTCCTAGAGTAGATGACTTGATTGAGAAATTGTTGGCAGCGTCTCATGGTTCGCGATATTCGATTCATCCGGGTGTGACCAAGATGTATTAAGATCTGAAGTGAATTTACTGGTGGTCGGGCATGAAGAAAGACATAGCGGAGTTTGTGGCGAAGTGTCAAAATTGTCAACAAGTGAAGTATGAACATCAAATGCCCATAGGTTTACTTCAAACAATGCCAATTCCGGAATGGAAGTGGGAAAGAAAAGCCATGGATTTTGTAGTTGGTCTTCCAAAGACTTTAGGGAAGTTTGATTCTATTTGGGTAGTGGTTGATAGATTGACTAAGTCAGCCCATTTTATTTCGATAAGAATAAATTATAATGCTGAACAATTGGCTAAAGTGTATGTGAAAGAGATAGTGAGGTTGTATGGGATGCCCCTCTCTATCATCTCAGATCGTGGTACTCAATTCACATCCAAGTTTTAGAGGAAATTGCATGATGAATTGGGCACACAACTCAGCTTTAGTACAGCCTTTCATCCACAGACGGATGGACAATCGGAGAGGACTATTCAAGTATTGGAAGACATGTTGAGGGCATGCGTGATTGATTTCGGAGGGCATTGGGATAAGTTCTTACCTTTGTGTGAATTCTCCTATAATAATAGTTATCACTCCAGCATAGATATGGCATCATTTGAGGCACTCTATGGGAGGGGACGTAGATCACCCATAGGATAGTTTAAGGCTAGAGATGTGAAAGCGTTGAGGGTTGATTTAGTGAAGGATGCTCAAGATAAGGTGAGGAGTATTCAAGCTAAGTTTCTAGCAGCCCAAAGTAGACAAAAGAAGTATGCGGATCATAAGGTAAGAGGCATGTCGTTTCAATCCGGTGAAAATGTTCTTCTTAAGGTATCACCCATGAAAGAGGTAATGAGATTTGGTAAGAAAGGTAAGCTAAATCCTAGATACATTGATCCATTTAAAATTCTTGAATGTGTGGGATCGGTGGCGTATAGATTGGCTTTACCTCCTAATTTATCGAGTGTTCATCCGGTGTTTCATGCGTCCATGTTGAAGATGTATCATGGTGATGGGGATTATATCATTAAGTGGGACTCAATTGTGTTAGACAAGGACCTCCAATATGAGGAGGAACCGATTGCAATCCTTCATCATGATGTACGCAAGTTGAGGACCAAGGAGATTAAGTCCGTGAAGGTTCAATGGAAGCATCGTCTAGTTGAAGAAGCTACTTGGGAGACCAAGAGGGACGTGCGAGAGAAGTATCCCCAATTGTTCGTCGATTCAGGTACTACTTCATTCTTTCGTTAGCCTACTTTTCCAAAATTTTGTCACTCGGGGATGAGTGATGGGTAAATTGGTATCTATTGTAATGACTCATTCTTGTCGTTATAGAAAAGCCAATGGGGGGAAATTTGGGGTTGGAAATGTTTTTTGTAGTTTTTGGATTTTCCCAATCTTATCCAAATTTGGACGAAATCGGAGTCTTTGAAGTGTAGATAAATCTAGTAACAATCGGGTGGATCTCTTATGGTTTTTATTACATGAGTAGTTAGATAAATCGTTAAGGAATCTGTACAACTTTATGGAATTGAATTCGGGTGAGTAGAATTGCCAAAATCGATCTTAGCGTAAAGGGTATTTTCTGATCATCGTGGGTTAGAGGTGTGTTGTGAAATGAGATTTTGGAATTCTTTTAATTAGCCCTCTGGTTTCGTTTGAACCGCTTTGGCGGGATAGTTGCCACTCTAGTGTGGCCGCCACAGCGGGATGATAGTCGTTGTGGGGGGTACAACAAGACTCAAAATCATAGATGAAAAATGAATAGCTCACTGTTACGTGGAAGCCGCTGGGGCAAGGGTTCTGGTCACTTTGGCGGGGCCGCTACAGCGGGGTGAGGGCCACTGTAGCGGGACCGACGTGACTTAACGTCGTAAATAAACCCCTAAACGACTTTATTTGGCACTTTTCAACTTTTAGAGCTAAGGAACGAATCCCAGGCGACTCTTACTCATTTTTCACCATTCTTGAGTCTAAAGGTAAGTTTTTCACTCCTCGAATCCATTTTTCAATACGTAGAACGTAATAGAATGGGTGAATATTGATGGGGGGAGAATTTTGTTATAGATTCTATGGTGGTGACAACCCTCAATTGGATAATTGGGATCATGTGTATGATCTAGAGTTCATAGAATTGTTAGTGATTCGGGTAATTAGTGATTGTTTATTGATTCCCGTATTATATTGATTGTTTGTAGACTAAGAACAAACAAAACGAATTCGAAAAGGAAAAAGATCAAGTTTCTTAGGGTTTCAAGCTTGTTTTAAGGTAGGTGATGGTTGTGATTCTATGATTGTGTGATGTATGTTTGTTCTTGTTTCATTATGATACTTGTATGTATATGAATGTTGCAATGTTGATCACACTTGTTGTAATTGAGATAATGAATGATGATTGCTATGAAATCATGACTTAAATATATGATCTTGATGATATACTTGTGATTGTGATTGTGGTGTGTGAATGGGATTGGTTGCCACGTTCCGGCATAACTAACTTGGATCGAATTGCCATGTTCCGGCATAAATATGGGATCGATTGCCACGTTCCGGCATGCTAACTGTTTGAGTTTGGGTTTCGTGAGAGGACCAATGGTGTGCTATTAAATGTGAAGTTGTTCGTTGTTCGTAAATGTTGATCATATTGCATATGTTTGATATATATGCATGTGATTATAATGATTGTCTTGACTTATTTATGTTGCACTAGTGGGATAGCCACGTGATCCTATCAGTACACTGTGGTTGTGTACTGATTCTGCACTTGCTCTTATTTTTGTTGAGTACATGGCATCTTCAAGCGGCTATTGACAGACCTCGCTTAAGAGATCAGTGATCGTTGCTTTGAATTCAAGGGTGAGCCAATTCTTCCGGGCTTCCATGGAATTCTCTTTTGTCTATGTCCACCATTTCCGGACTTAGACATCTGTTTTAGTTAGTTGATTAGTTCATTAGTATGGGGTTGTATCCCTTCTTGTTTAGACTTGGATCATTTGTTAGATGTTTTGGTACATTGACTTTCAGGTTCTATGTTATTCTTCTGCATTGTTAGTTATTATTGTTAGAGTTTATGGGAACTCAATTTTTATTTCCTTAGTGTTTGACTTAAATGCCTTAGTTTTTAGATTATTTGCTTGGTTTGGGTTGTAGTAGTGGTTCTCCCACCGGAGTGTTAGTGTGGGTGCCAATCATGGCGGTCTGGGTCGTGACAATATAATTAAATGATTTCACCCATAAGATTTCAAATTAACTGTGTAATATTTTATTGACACAAAGATCTCTATATCAACCTACCAATTTATAAATAAATAAAAAAGCCTAGTTACATAAGTAAGTTAAGTAACAGAGTAATGATAATCAACAAGTAATTGATTATACTGTTTTTATTATAAGAAACTCAATAAAAGTTTGGAACACAATAATTACCTTGCTACTATGTCCAAAACAAAGCTCAAATAATATTTTTGGTTGTTATGCTCAAACAAACTTTTGTTTTTTTCCTAAATATGAGGAGAGAATTAATTTAGACAAGTTATTACATATTTTATTTTTCTAATAAATCTTTTGATGGCGAAGCTCAAACACTATTTTGAGTTCTTTTCAAGTATGAGGAGAGATTTTAGAAAGTTATCAAATATTTTACTTTTCTAATAAATCTTTTGATTGTTAAGCTCTAACAATTATCAAACGATTTATCTTTCTAGATTATCAAGCGTTTATTATTTCTAGTACAAACTCTTGTTTTTATTCCTATATTTATCATGTATGAATTGAGCTTCCTCTATTTACCATCGCAACTTTCTTTACAATCTATCGTTAGTATCTCTTTCGAATTTATGATTTATCACATATGCATTCTCTGATTCATTTTTTTACATGTCAATAATATTTGTACTTCATGTGTGAGGTTTATCGATTACATGGTTTCAAGGAAAAACTTCTGCTAAGAATTAAGGGGTGTATGTGTGGGCATTAGCATATATAGTTGAAATATCTATCCGGCAGTTGATGTCTGTAAAGATATGATAGATGAACTTAACTATTCACTACCAAAAGCTAACTTTTGAGGGGAGAATTACTCAAGTCCATATAAGCAGAACTACCAATCCATTCCCTTACTAATGTGAGACTTTTACAAACTTTAACACCCCATTCACACCCAGGTCCTACTGAAGCATGTATAGGAAGCCCAAACGAGATGAATCTAATTTTGATACCATGTAAAAATATGGCATATGGGCCTAACATGTCACGCCCCGAGCCTACACCCTGGGCGGAACTGGGACTCGAGAACCATTAACCTTTGGTCTGGCTTAAATCTTAGCGGAAGACTTAAATAACAAGAACAATCAACAACTTAGAATGTCTTAAAAGTAACAATCGACTAGACAACATAGCAACCAAGTTTTAACATAAACAACTGAAAATGGAAAGACAAAAGAGCTATAGCTATCAGTCTATGAAGCCTCTAAAACTGTGAGGGATATCGGGACAAAACCTCCAATCATCCTACAACTGAACTAATAAAGCAATAAAAGGGATCCTCTGGAAAGCAAGGAGGCTCACCAAATGGCTCTGAAATGCTCAATTGGATCAATGAAGCGCCAGATGTTGATCCTAGTTACCTGTATCTGCATCATAAAACGATGCAGGCCAAATGAAATTAGTACATTGAATGTACGAGCATGCGAGGGGAAAACTAAACATGACATAAGCTTGAACTGAATTCTGAAAAAAACACTTACCTCAGCTTTACTCAACTCAAATGTAGAATTAAACAACAGTAAAGGTGCAGTTTATATAAAGCATTTAAACAATGAATAGCAACTCAAAGTAATCATATAATAAAGTAATATAATTTTGTGGGAGTTTCTTTAACTGACAACCATCAATATGAGTTATGTGATGATACAACGTCTCGTCCATGCTGCCTGAATTGTCCTATAGCTTGTCGGTATATAGAACACCTCAACTAAGTGGATCCACAAGTCTATGCTAAAAAGCATTAAGGAATCATCTAAAAAGTATGACCCTTTCTACCCACGGTGGTTACATGATTTATGGAGACTTTGAATTGTTATGAACTCGTCCCCATATCGGTGCTCAATACTACTCCCAAAATATACTCAGCTCATATGTTTAAAACATAACTCGTTCTTTGTGGTTTGAGATTATTACTCAAAAACTTATCTCTTAAAAGAGATGGAACTCAAAACTACTCATGGAAATTTTCATCAATGTTTCCTCTCATCTTAAATGTGAAAACATTTGCTCATTTGGGAATACATAGTCCCCATATATCATTTTAAAGAAATGAACTCGACTCTACTCTTTCTCAATCTCAATGCTTAAGTCTTAAAACAAGTTTAAAAGATTTGCAAATGACTTCTTAAAATGACTCGAAAAACTCTTAAGAATTGACTCTTAACTCTACCTTGAATTTGAATCATGAATTCAAGGTTGTGATTTGTGATAGAAAAGATCTCGTGATGTTTAGGAGTGTTTTTAGATAGTTAAACATGAGAAACGATCAAGAAATCCCCGTCTGGAAACAAGTCTGTGATGCGGAGATGCACTTAAATATTTGATCACGAAAATAATTTTAAAACAGAGGAGTCCGCGTCCTCTCTGCGACGTGGAGGTGATTTTTGTGCACTGGGGGAGCAAGTTTGCGACGTGGACTTGCGTGCCAAAATCTGCTCGACTTTTTCCTTCTTCATTTTCTCACTCCAATTCACCTAAATTCGATTATTTTTCTCAATTCCTCTCTAGATTCAGATACCAAGTATATATACGCAAGATTCTAACTCAAAACAACTCTTAAAGTAGATAAAACTATCTCAAGAAACTCATCAATCCCATCCAAGTTCAAGAATGAAAGCAATTCAAGAACACAACTCAAGTACACCAAATCCTCAATCTTTTAGGACGAAAAATACGCTGAAATAAACATGTTTAGCACGTGGGTGAACCAACCCAACGCTATGTGAACTCACATACCTTGTAGGGATTAACCCTTGGCGAAATCCACAAGTTAAACTTCAAGAACGACGAACTTTGGCTCTTTCTCCTCTTGTGTTCTTTCTCTAAAAAAACCTAGCGTGAAATCTTTGAGTGCGTAAACTGACCCAATTCAGTTTAGACCCCTAAGTAATTACCAAAAACGAAATAATTTAATTGGGTAGTGAAAAGACCATAATACCCTTCCAAAATCCAGTTTAGACTTTCCTTATCTAGACAGCCCGACTTCAAATAAGCATATTTCCTTCATACGAACTTGAAATTGAGCAAACTTGGTGGCGTTAAAAAGATAATTCAATGATCTTCCCTATGGAATCTTGTAGCCCATCTAACTCATCCTGTTCTAGGATTTACAGTCATTTAAAGTTGACCCAAAACTCATTCTTAGCTTAACTTTGTCAAACTTTTCAAATTTGATTATTTCCAAAAACTGTGTCTTTCTAATTCTAGTTCTTTATAGTTCTTTCAATTAGCGAAGTGTTACATAACTCAATCCAAAAAGCTAACTTACCATGTCAAGATATGGCATATGGGCCTAACTCAACTCAAAAGGCTAGCTAATGAGGGGATGATTTCCCAAGATAGTCTCCTTATATGAACTTGAACAATCATCTCCACAAAAGATAGCTTAAGAGTAGAGGATTGTCCAAGTCCACATAAAAAGACTACCAATCTATTCCGCAACTAGTTCTTTTTTTTTCACAAGTAGCAGCAAGAGCAGTCGTAGCAGTATGGCGATTGACATTTTCTTTTTTGCCACAAAATTATTATGGTTGAAGTCAGAGATAGAGTTGATAACTCTGTGCTTTATTAAACAAGCATGTTATTTTATTTTATTTTTTATAAAGAAGACATTAATAGCCTAATGAATGAAATTTTGTATCTCAAAAATTAAATTACATTAATAGCCTAATGAACTTTAAAAGTCTAATTACCTTATTTATTGAAAAAGAAAACAAAATAAATCTAATAAATCTACACTATATCAAAAGTATGAACTCTTTAACTTGAATAAAGTTAAATTATGTTAATTGCCTTCTTAACTTTAAGATCTAATTACCTTATTTATTACCTAAAAAGAAAACAAGTGAGGGTTTACTTTTTTTTTTTCTTTTTTTCTTTTTTGTCCCTTTAAAGATATTTTTTTTATTTAACAAAAAGTGTTTTTCTCTTTTCTTATCACACCTGCATTCTGTGATTCATTCTTTTGACATGTCAATAATATTTGTACTTCATGTGTTTATCAATTTAAGGATTTTCAAGGAAAAACTTCTGCCAAGAAGGGGCGTCTATTTGGGCACTAGTATAGTTGAAGTGTTAATCCAGAAGTTGGTGCCGATAAAGATATGATATTTGAGTCTAACTCAACTCTATAAGCTAGCTAATTATGAAGGGGAGGTTTCTCAAGTCCATATAAGTTATTCACCAGTCCATTCCCCAACTAATGTGAGACTTTTACCCACTCTAACACCCTCTTTCACGCTTAGGCCCAACTAGAGCGGACTGGAAGCCCAAACATGAATGGACCTGGCTCTGATGACACCTGGATTAACTCAACCCAAAAAGTTAGCTTACGAGGAGAAGATTGCTCAAATCCATATAAGCAGATCACTAATCCATTTGCCAACCAACGTGGTGGTCAGCTTATATGGACTTGAGAAATTCTTCCCTCCAAAGCTAACTTATTAGAGAGGATTGCCCAAGTCCACATAAACAAACCACCAGTCTATTCCTCCATTAGTGTGGGACATTTACACACTCTAAAATTGCAACTTTAAGCTTCTATACATGTATTTTGTCTTTATTTGTTTTTCCGCAAGTAGCAGCAAGAGCAATCGTAGCAGTATAGGGGGCTGACATTTTCATTTTTGCCACAAAATTATAAATTGGTTGAAAAATTGGTGAGGCATTAGAAGATGTAACTTTACGAGATACCTTTTGAGGAAACTAGGGTAATTAATTATTAGGGTTGAAGTAAGGAATTTTTAGGTTCTTGGAGTTTAAGATCAATGTCCAAAGTACATTTTATCATGAAAAATATTTTCTTAACTAGATGATTGGTTGAGTGAAATTGTTCACAAATGTCAATAGATATTATATATTCCTATAAAATCTTAATTATTTTTCACTTTTTAAAAATTCATTCAATACATCACAACATTCTAAGGTAACCAAAATATTTATGTATTCATATAGAAATTTTGCATGAAACAACTAAAGTGAAAGTTCTCTAAATTATTATAAAGTACCAATCTCCAATTTATCTATTTGAACTGCTTCATTATTATTTGGTACGCTTGCGCCAAAGTGATCCAGATTCGTTGTTATTAACATCATCAAGTAGCATTTGTATGCCTAGCATAAAAGAGATTTAATAAAACATGTACATTGTGATTACCTTCTATTGGTTGATCATGTTCATGAAGTTGGTTCTTCATTTCATCAACTTTAGCCTTCTTAAGAATAAATAACTTTAACTTATCAAGCTTTTAAGTTATCCGATATCGAGTTCATAGATGTTTGTTCCTTCACCAACTTCATTAATCAACAACTCTATTTTTTATCCTCATTCTTTTATTCCATTTTCCTAATGCTTTCTTCTTGTGCCTTCACAATTTTATTAGGATGTGTTTTATTTATAACTAGATTATTCACCCTTTTAAACTTGGGAATGCTTAAGTATTACCTCTCGACTCTTTCCTTAACTTCTCTAGGCAAAAAATAATTAGCCTAAGTTGTACATCACATAGAGTTGACAACTTTTGTGCTCAAGTATCGCATTTTTGATAATTTATAAATTCTCAACCCAAAAAGTTAGCTCATAGGGGAAGATTGTCCAAATCAATTTAACCAGATCACCAATTCATTCCCCAACTAATGTGGTGGTCTGTTTAAATGGACTTGAGAAATCCTTCCCTCAATAGCTAACTTATGAGGGAGGATTGCCCAAGTCCATATAAATAAACCACTAGTCTATTCCTCAATCAGTGTGGGACATTTACCCACTCTAACACTGCAACTTTAAGCTTCTATAAGCAAGAGTAGTTGTAGCTGTATGGGGGGTTGACATTTTCATTTTTGCCACAAAATTATAAAATGGTTGAAAAATTAGTGAGGCATTAGAAGATGTAACTTTACGAGATACCTTTTGAGGAAACTAGGGTAATTAATTATTAGGGTTGAAGTAAGGAATTTTTAGGTTCTTGGAGTTTAAGATCAATGTCCAAAGTACATTTTATCAAGCTTTTAGGTTCTCCGATATCGAGTTCATAGATGTTTGTTCCTTCACCAACTTCATTAATAAACTACTCTATTTTTTTATCCTCATTCGTTTATTCCATATTCCTAATTGCTTTCTTCTCGTGCCTTCACAACTTTGTTAAAATGTGTTTTATTTATAACTAGATTATTCACCCTTTTAAACTTGGAAATGCTTAAATATTACCTCTCGACTCTTTCCCTAACTTCTCCTAGGCAAAAAATAATTAGCCTAAGTTGTACATCACATAGAGTTGATAACTTTTGTGCTCAAGTATCGCATTTTCGATATTTTATAAATTCTCTTAGATAAATGTTAGTGTAATTAGTAGTTTAATTATTTCATCATCTCGTTTGAAAGCTAAATTAGGATATATCAGGTAGCTTATTGAGATACTTATTTTATCAACCTATACATTTCTTATGCATTTGATCTCGACTCTACTTGAGTCGTCATATTTATCACGATTCACAACCATCTTGCATTCAATTGAAGGTGTAACTTGTATGTATCAATAAATCACATAAAATCGGATACTCAATTCCATTATTAAACAATATTTATTTATTTATTTTTACAAAGAGGGACCTTTCTATAATTTTACCTATTGTTTCTAAGTTTTTTTATTCATATTTTCATTTGCAGTCACACTACAAAAAGAACAGATTTTGTTGTCCAACTTTGAAATAAATTGATGAGCAAATTAGTTTTTAAGTCATGAATTCTTTATGCACTTTTTTAAAATACTTGAAAAAAACTAGGAAGTCTAACAATTATTTTAGAGAATATAATCCATGAAGTAGATTTAGGATATATTCAAGGACTCCTTATTTATTAAACTATTCTTTTTAATGATATATTTTAGGACTTTTTAATTATTAACCTTTCTAATAATCTTACCACATATTTTAGGACTTATTAATCATCAAGTTTCCTAGTATCCTTTACCATATACTTTCCTCTTACCATATATTTTATGCTTTTAATATATTATAGATTATAGATATATATAGATATAAATAAACCATGAAGTTGAGAGTTAGTAAACTCTGTAATACTTACCACATATCTCTCCGGAGTAGAAAAAAGAAAAATTAAATCTATTTCTTCAATTTTTCTTCTGATTTTGTTAGTTAAATATTTTGATACAATCATCCAGAATTATATGACTTTAAATCATTCCTTATATTATAATAAATAAACGAACTATGGCTTATTATAGTTATTCTACTATCCATGAAGAATTCTGGAAAAGGGACTTGGCATCACACTTATGATAGATATTTTTATTTTTTATGATGGCGAGTTCTCGATCAATAAAAAAATTTCATTAATTCTATAAATAATCACAATGTCTCCATTAATATTTATATAGAATAAATTAATTTAAAATTATTCAAGCTAAAGAGAAAGAAGGAGGAAGGATATATATGACAGAAAAATAAAAATTCAACAACATTGTAAATTGTACCCATAGCAATATTGAATGAACAACAATAAGACAATTTTTTCAAGAAAACAATATAACTTCAACATATCAATAAAACAAACAGCATGATAATAAGGATAGATAAACGATATGAAATATAAAATACTGGTGAAAATAAATATAAAATTACTATTGTTTCAACAATAAAAGCAGTAAATGCTTAATCATAATTAAATTTTGGGGCGGCCATCATTCTTCTCTTCAACATTGTTGTCATTACCTTCTATTGGTTGATCATGTTCATGAAGTTGCTTCTCTCATTCAGCAACTTTAGCATTCTTAAGAGCACATAACTTAATCAAGCCTTTAAGTTCTTCAACATCAAGTTCATGGGTACTTTTACCCTCTATAACTTCATTGAACAACAACTCCATATTTTTTGTCCCCATACTTTTGTTCCAATTTCTTAATTCTTTCTTCTTGATCCTTCACAATTTTGATAAGAAGAGGTTCATTTAAAACTGGATGATTCATCCTTTCAAATTAGGGAGGCTTAAATATCACTGGACTTTTTCCCTAGCTTCAGTTTCGGATGGCCGTAAAAGAATTTCATCTGAACTAAAAATAGTTATTCCAATTTGTACATCACATAGATTTGATAACTTTTGTGCTTTCTTGAACAAGCTTGTTACTCTTTTATAAAGGATGAATTTTCTATCGCTTACACTTAGGTATGTCCTGTTCTTAAACTTCCTGTGAGCCATTTTTTTCCCGCAACAAATAGTAGATGAATCTGCACTTAAAATAGTAGATGAATCTATAAATTTAGAAAGACAACAAGTTAAATGCTAAAAAACTTAAAATCCTAAATGTGCAACTAACATAATGTGCACTTATTGATGGAAAAAAGACACTATTACCCATTAGCTTAAAATCTTGAATCCGTATGGTCTATTTTGCAGCATTAGTAACAGAATTTTCTTGAGAAACCATAGTCTCGGGATTGACGATACTCACATTATCACCATCACCATTATTGCTATTATTATTATTATTATCTCAATATGTGAAACTTATTTTCACATTGTTAAGATTAATCTGTCTTTCAGTCATTGAGGAAATACCCCAATCTTCAATGTGAATAATCTGTTTGACAATCATTTTAGAGAAGTTATAAACATTCTCACCTGTATTGTATCCTGAGAAGTGTTAGAATTCAACACATGTGCTTATCAGCAAAGTTTCGTAATACTTTAATAATAATAATAATAAAATAAATTATTATTATTATTATTATTATTATTATTATTATTATTATTATTATTATTATTAATATTATGTTGAAAAAACAGATAAAAATGAGATCCATCTTGTAACACCTCGCTTTTTGAAAGAACTAGAAAGACTTGAAATTGGAAAGAAATCGTTTTTATTTTTGAAAATAATGCGTATTGTTGAGTTGAATCTGGTGTGCAGCGATAAACTTGTATGTGAAGCTTATCTGCACAATGTCCAATATTATCACCATGCAAAACTATCATAATTTGTTATAGTTTAATAGCTTTTGAGATGTGAGGAAGTAATACAATTATGCAGAAGAAATTCGATGGAACTACTATAGGTGAAAGTACCTCATCATCTTCCCAAATCCAAAATCAGATCTTGAAATCTAATTTTCTTTTGCCAAACTTTCTCGCTCTCGACTCATGTCAACGATTTGGAATTTGCAAGTTCAATTAGGAGTGGCACATGTTATTCGATATTGAATCTTAGTGTCAAGTGTTCACCCAAGATATTTTGAAAATAAGAACAGGTAGAGTTAGAGAGCCACACAAATTAAAGTTCTCTTCAATTTGTGGTATCTTAAACTAAGACACATATCCTTTAGTTAATCTTTAAGCTCTTACACTGTTTTTTTTTTCTAACACAATAAAAAACAAAGTGTTGTATACATATTTTGAGCATGCATCAAATTCGTTTGTCAATGTCCAAGGTCCAATAATGGCAATATATACATACAAAACAAATATATTTGGATATTTGTTGTAAGAAGGGAAAAGATTCATCTGATCATAGCCAAAGCTGGAGTGAATTGACTTTGCAAAGTAGATTAAACATTTTTTGTGGGAAAACACATAACGTATTGCTTGGAACTGAAAAGGACCGCACCTCAAAAGGAGAAGGAGAGCGCAGCAAACACAACACACCAAGAGTGAAGATAAAATATTAATCAATCATGCAATAAAATTGTAACCCACATATCAATACAAAGCTGGAAGAATTGCAAAAAGTATACCGACAAAATAGGTGATTACCAAAATATAGTGACCATAAGTTGAGGAAGATTTCACCAACAAATAGGAAAAATTAAAGGATAAACTTTTAAATAGAGAATATCAAAATTTTCTAGACCAACAATGAATTGCAATGAACGTGAAGTTTGAGTAAAAATTTCTCTAAATGTACAATTAAAGAAGGGGCAAAGTTGATTTAGACATACTATCAAATACCCACGGTATGGTAATGTTGGGGAAATAATTGAAATTTCACAATAATAATATAACTTATTATTAACAAAACTTAGTCCTGAAAATAAGATAAAAATTACTACGATGATATATAAAAATAGTGCATAAAATTAATACTTGAGTCGTGATGGACACTATCCTAAGAAACTATTTTAACGGTGTAAAATATTTCCCAGGATTAAACAAGCACTTCCCTATCTTGAGGATACATGAATCAGCAATTAATTAATATCAGCAAGTTATTAAGTTATTAGTGGGAAATAAATAACAAAGACAAAATAATTAATTAAAATAAACATAAGAAGAGAAATGGCGAAAACGTGATATCATGCAGAGTGTTGTTCATTTCTATCTTTTCCTAAAAGAAGAAATGAGAGCATTTACAGTGTTAGAAAGAAATTGTATCACGACAAGTGGCCATGCCACTTGTCCAAACACTTACATGCAAAGTGACATGTGGAAGTAAAGGTGAAAGAGATGAAATAAAATCTTCCCTTAATAAAAGTATAATTGCCATTTCTCCAAATAACAATTTCAAAACAATTTAATTATTTGGCTTTGTAAATACATATAATAAAATAATCTTTTGAAATAAAAATATTTGCTGACAATATTGACATGCAACTCAAATTGAAAACCAAGAAGGAGAAAATAAGAATTCAATCAGAGCAATGATGGAAGCTACAAAACCAAATCACACTCAGAACTTTGAACACACGATTGAATCAAAAATCAACAGAACCTGAGTACTTAGTTAAACATTCCCAAAGATCCACATGCAAAATCTATTTTTTTATATTCAAGATTTGTTCTTCATGTTCTCTATAATCGAACAATTTATTGCATATTAGCATTTCGTATTACTATGTTTCATCAGCGGAACAAAGAAAGAAGAAGATAGAAAGAACTCACCAAAATGCAAAAGATCGAAAAAGATAAGAACACAAAAAATATGGAAGTAACAACGAAAAACAGCATGAAAAATAAGAAAAAGAAGGGGAAGAAACCCACCAATTTCACGTAGATGGAGCTGCAAAAGATTGACAAGTTCTCGAGAGTTGAGAGGAGTTTGTAGTCACTCCCTCTGATTATAAAGGGCACTTCAAATTAATTAGCCAAATATAAATTATTATTTTTTAAAAACACTTTTTTGAAAAGCCATTTCTAAAAAGCGCTTCTAAAATAAGTTGTTTTTAGTAGCAATGTCAAACAGGCTCTTAGGACAATTATTTTGTTTTTCTATTATTCTTTTTACACGGTTTTTAAGAAATCATAAATGGAATTATTATTTTATTAATTTACTTCTTATGAGACTTTTTTTTGCAACTTTACAATTTTTATTTACAAATTCAAAATAAATTAATTTTTAGGGACGAAATGAAAATAAATTAATTAATTAATTATATCTTAGTTTTATAAATTAACAATTAAGTTCAAACAACTATTTATGATAATGTCGATAACTAACCTAGAATAGAAAAAATAATATCAAAATATTAAACTGAAAACTTATGGATTGACCACAAAAACATAAATCGAAATTTACTACATAAAAAAAGACATAACCTAATTATATCAGCTAAATAAATTTCCGAAAGATTTGGTTGAAAGAAAATATTAATTAGAGAGAAAAAATATTCAATAAAATAGAAAAACAAAATATTTTGAAGAAGAGTAAACCAAAAAAAAAAAATGACGGATTAAGATGTCCCTTTGTGGGTTTGTCAGCTTGGCAAATGGGTCTCCTTTGGTTCCATTTATCAATCAAATAATGTTTCACATAAGTATGATTTGACGTGCCTCACACATAATAAATTTTTTTCAGCTTACTTGCTATGTCTTGTTTTGTGCAGGTTGCATATAGTCTTCTTTTTTTTTATGACTATTTGTATTGTTGTCGATTAATATTTTTGCTTCTTCTTACCCTTTCTTTATTTACTTAACAACAACAATAAATTTAGTGTAATTCTATGAGTGGGTGTGATTTTCTTTGTTTTAACGTTATTTCAAAATTTTGTTGATGTGAAACATGTCACACAATGGAAGAAAATGCAACATGTAGGATAGATTATGAGCAAAGGTAAAATAGAACTTCTCCTATATATGTTGTTTTTGGAATAACTATCTAATTAAATTGAATTATCAAAATTCAAATTTGAACTTCAAAGTAAAATGTTCAAATTTTTTATTGGAAACCACCTGTAATAATAATACAACATAAAAAAACAAAGTTATAAGAATATGTGAAAAACTATATTAAAAGACCTCTTAAATTGAAACAAGAAAGTAAAATCATGAAAACAAAATGAATGTATACGTAGGAAGAAACTTATAATTGAAGAGGGAGATAAATATACCAATGAGAGAGAAAAGATTATAGTTATAAACTCACTAATTTGTACAAAACAAAAACCAAATTTTTAAAATGATAATTAAAATCTCTTACTAATGGAGAGTATAGTATTTTTATGTTCTATTCCAAAAGATTATGATATTTCAATGTATGAATTAGGAGTACTTCCATTTTTCTATTCATCTACTTTGCTAAGTTGTTGATAGTTTAATGGTGGAGTAATAGATAACAATACAAAATAATGAATGATAACATTTGATTTTGCATGTGCACCTGAATTATATATTTTGGCACATTTGAACATGCATCATGTCTATACCCTATACCATGTGTTGAACTCGTTGAAAATATTAATTAGTTATATATACTAGAGGCCCGTTTGATCATGTGATATGGAATCATAATTTTGAATCATGAGATGAAGTTAAAGTTTTGTTTTGGACATGCAATTTAATTTTTTATATTGTATATTTTTTCATAATTATAAAAACTCCATAAGTTGTAAAACTATTATAATTGTCTCAATTCTTTATACAATCTTATCAAATAAGCACAAGTTTATAAAATTGCATAACAACTATCACAAAGATATTCTTAAGAAATACAATATTTATTGATCAAGTTTTAATTCATTAAAAATAAATTAAACATAAGTTTTTTGTGTACTACTCTTTAATATAATCCTCCAACGACCAACATAGTACGAACAATCTTCTCATGTTGAACTTGCATTTCTTGTTCATATGATTGAGAAATGAATCGACATTTGTTAGTTTGAACCATTTGTTGGTCAATTTGATTGCTAAATATATTTGATAAAAAATTAATTAATTGATGAATATAAATAGTAGAGTTGAAATTTATTTGAAGCAATAATAAATTTTTAGTGAGAATAATCATTATATGTAATATAAATGGTTTAAAAAGTAATGATGTGAATTATAAATTTTATTTACATATGAAATAAATTAAATCAGTATGAAATCGCATGTTCAAACACAGATTTCATCTCATAATTTTATATCGCTATATATTTCACCAAATTCATTATTTTTTATCAAATTTATTATTTCATTCAAACTAATGTTTAATGAAAAAAAAATTATATTGAGTGGACAAGACTAACCACTACACATTAATTGAAAAGATACTTATCTTAGATACTAACAACTTGAACACTACAACTTATGTTCAATTTAATTTAATTTAATGATTTAAGGTTTGATCAATAAATGTTATTTTTTAGAATAATTTTTTGATAGTGCATTATGCGATTTTAATTTTATTTATTTATTTATTTTGTAAGATTGTATACAGAATTGAGACAATTTTAATAGTTTTACAACTTATAAGATTTATGTGTTTATGAGAAAATATACAATATAAAAAACTTAAATCTCATTTCTAAACAAAACATTAACTTCATCTTATGATTTGAAATCATGATTTCATATCGCTTGGTCCAACGAATCTAAGTGAAAACTATGTATATACATTTCTCCAACGTTTTAGCCCAGATCCAATCGTGCATATACCAAATAAATAAAGAAGAAAGAAATGATCAGTCCACAATATATATATATATATATATATATATATATAGAAATGTAGCTCCATTGAACTAAAAAGTAAACTATACCCTTTCTACAAAAGACAACCTATTTTTATATAATATATTGCTGAAGAATCTTAATTTTTATTGAGCCAAAGGACACCTTCTTGTATTGTCTTTTTCCCATTTGTAGACAATACAAGAAAATAAAGAAGAAAGAAATTCGATCGTAGCCCTTGCTGTCGGTCATCAAATTATACTCTACAATACATATTTGTGCAAATGTTTCCCATCTTAAAATTTGTGCTTTCTTCTAGAATGAAAGCAGTTTAGAAATTCCATTAATATATGCCTTCATATAATGACTACTACAGAAGTCTCAATTTCATTTATACCATACAAAAGTAATAAATATTGTTATTAGAGATACATAACAATATTACTAATATAAAGTTACATATATACATTCTTTTTAATTGATTCAAATTTATGAGTCATTTCATCTGTGAATTTGAAAATAAAATGTTAATTAATTCAAAAATAAGTGCAGCTCAAATATACTACCTCTATCATTTACTATCAATATAATATTTCACTGTAAAATTGCAAAAGTGTAAAATATTTAGGGTTTGTTTGGAAAGTCACCATGTAATTAAAATTGGTGTAATTATTATAGTAGTAATTACGTTGGCATGTTTCGTTGTCACAATGTAATTACAAATATATTGTTCGGTTGGACAATTCCAATCATAAGGTTATAGTCAATTCTAAGAATAAAAGTTCATTATCTAAAATTAAAAATTTATACTAGACAAATAAGAAACTTTATAAATGATATTGAATTAAATATTTAGGATGTATATTATCTTTTGAAAATATATTAATCAACAAACATATGTTATTAACTAATATTATTAAAAAATAATTATTTATGTTTTTCAAATTAGTATTTATTAATTAAATTAATAATAAAAACTAAAAGTACAAGATTTCTATGAACATCATATAATACATGTTTTCAAAAAGATTAATATTATAAATATAATTTCATAAATTATAAAAATATTTGACCAAAAGATAATCTATCAAATCTAACTAAAAATAAATGACTTGTAATGTGAAATATCAAGTTAATACTACTAAAATAAAATAAAATTGAAAATATAACATCAGTTCTAAATTCGAAAGGAAATTTAATATAATACTCTTTTGTCAAATTTCAACATAGCATACATATATGTAATTTAAAAGAAAAGAAAAACATAAACTTATAACTTTATTTAATAATGAATTTTCCTTCCATTTAAAAATTAGAATACTAATAAAATTATTCTAATGAAAAAAAATGTAGAATAAATAAACAAAATAGATAATACAAAAAATCGCATAGAATCACAGGAAGTAAATGTTGAGAGTGAGAAGGAAATGAAATATAAATAATATAAATAAAAATATATTTTTAGAAATAATAAAAATAAAAATACAAAGAAGAAAGTAAAAGGTAATCAACTTGTAATTACACCATGCAATTACCAGCAATTCAGAGCCTTCTTTGAGAGTTTGAGAGTGCAATTACCCCTGTCAATTACAATCAATTACCTACTGAAATAGTAATTACATGACAAATCAAACATGTCAAACAATGTAATTACACTCTATTACACTAAATCCAATTATCAATGTGGCTTTCCAAACAAACTTTTAGGAGATTATAAAATTATATTATTATCAATTTCGTGATAATAATCCAGCCTCCAGGTAACCTTTAGGAGTGTAAAACATCACCTGAAGCTTAATAAAAAAAATAAAAAATCTAACTATATCAAATAATAAAAAACTCAAAATCATTCTACAAAATATCATTCAAAAAAATGGAGATAATGCTAATTATATTTTGATATGATTATTTTTTGGTGGCTGTATCGTTTTGCTTTTTGTATTTTCTGTACAACTTCCTTTAGTTTTTGTCATTCATAAATATAGTCTTGAAAGGTGAATTAAATAGTGGTAATTGTTGTGATATATACTCATGTGTTTATATATAATATTTATTATAGAATGATTATTTATTCAATTTTAATAAAAGAGTTAAAAGATCATATATTCGTTTGTGTCTATCAACTTATATAGTAGATGATGTAGTGTATAGAGATTTAGATTATGCACAGAGGATTTTAATTCATCAGTTCTTATAAGCATACAAATTTGTGTTCACAATCTAAGATGAAATTTGGACAAACCATTAGTATGATTATTGTAATGACCCTCTCGGTCATTTTCTTGCTTTGTGTGATATTACTGTTTTGTCCGTTTTTGTAGCTTTTGTATTGTATTTTTGATGTTTTGGGATGGATGGCGCACTTCTCGAGGTGGTCAGGAGAGTTATGGGTGAATTATCTCCATTTTTGAAGCTTTTATATTGACAAGATTGATCTTGGTCAACATTCTTTATAAACGGGCTCAAATGAAATTTTTTATTAGCGTTGTTAGTTCCAAAACGTCGAATTTGGTCTAGAATGACCCCTGATTTGGATCCCAAGGTGATCAGAATGATTTGAGGTATTTTGTGAAATACTTACTCTGATTATTTGTGCGCAAGTTGATTTGGATTAACATTTAATCGAGATGACCTTCGTTAGTCATTTTGTCAATTTCATGGAGCTTACAATGTTGTTTTCAGTATGGTAGCATATTCCATTTGTGTTCATGGGGTTCTGAACGAATCCCTAGGGCCCGTTTGGAGAAGAATTTCATCTTAACTTTTGGTTGATGCAAAAGCTGGTGGTGCGATCGCTTTGGCGGCCTCCAAATCATTTTTTCAGTAGTTGACCAACTAAGATCTAGCGTCTTTTGCGGTCATTACTAGTGTTATATTTGTCTCATCTTCTTCATTTTCATAGGTGAGAATAAGTGGGTTAGAGCTCGGTCTTGAGGGAATTTCTCGTCGCTTGGCCATTTCTCTTGATTTCAAGGTAGATTTATTCCCCCTCGCCTTGTATTACACATTCTAGGTATTTTTTAATAATTGAATTCTATTTTAAGATAAAATCCCTTGATTTCTTATTCCTTAAAGTTTTGTTTTGGACCATATGGAGCATGTGATTCTCACGTGTAAAGAAACATAATGACAGAGTTAGTTTTCTAATTCGTTGTTGAGCTTCGAGAGTCAATTTTAACCCAATTTTCCGTGTAATTTTCATAACATCAATATGGATATTGTTAGTATCATATTGACATGTATATTCTATTTTTTTATTGCGTGGTAGCATCTGAGGCTCTTTAGAAAGAAAAATCTCTTGAGGAAACGCTTAATTGTGAATTCGGCTTCGAAGTAGATTACAAAATATTTCCTTTTAGACTTAGCTTAGTTAGTTTCTATATAAAAATGAGTTACATGATCGTTAGAAGGTAGTAGGATGTATTATTAGGCTTGTATGGTCCTTAATCTCCTTTTGACCATTTTTGGGAAATTATATTTTTCAGGGTCAGTTTATATCTTGCTTAAAGGCTAGAAAGATGATCTTAACAGGTTGCATTTATCATCTTGTTCGAGTTAGGGACAGATTTCAAAACCCCTACTCTTGTGTCACTTTCGATTTTAAATGAGTTTCTAGAAGTGTTTCTTGATGATCTTCCTGATATTCCTCCTGAAAGGGAAATATACTTTACTATTGACCTTTTCCCAAACACGCAGTCTATCTCTATTCCTCCTTACCGAATGGTTCTGGCAGAACTTATGGAGTTAAATGATCAATTGACAGATTTGTTGGATAAGGGTTTTATTAGACCAAGTAAATCTTCTTGGGTGCTCTGGTGTTGTTTGTTCGAAAGAAGGATGATTCCCTTTGAATGTTCATTGATTGTCGACAGTTGATTAAGGTTACCATTAAGATTAAGTATCTTATTTCAAGGATTGATAATTTGTTTGATCAACTCCAAGGAGCGAGTTACTTCTCTAAGATTGACCTTTGGTCTGATTATCACCAATTGAGGGTGAAGGAGAGTGACTTTCCGAAGACGCCTTTTTGAAATTGATATGGTCATTATGAGTTTTTGGTGATGTCTTTTGGTTTAACTAATGCCCCGACGGTGTTCATGAATTTGATGAATAGGATATTCAAATAATATCTTGACATGTTTGTGATTGTGTTTATTGATGATATTTTGATTTACCCTTGAAGTGAGGTTGAGCATGTTGAGAATTTGAGGATTGTGTAACGAATTCTCAAGGATTTTGAATTGTACGATAAGTTTAGCAAATACAAGTTTTTGTTGAGGTGTGTTGTCGTTGGCCATATTTTCTTCGGTGAAGGTATTCAAGTCGAACCTAAGAGAACTAAGGTGGTTAAGAATTGGCCTGCACCGTTGTCCACTTCACATAAACAGAGTTTCTTGGGTTTAGCCGGTTACTATAGAAGGTTTGTGGAAGGATTTCCCTCTATTTCTTTTTACCTTTGACGACATTGACTCAAAAGAAAGTGAAATCTCTTTGGTTAGAAGCTTGTGAGAAGAGTTTCCACGAGTTGAAAGATAGAATCACTTCGACCCCTATATTGACATTACTGGAAGGATCAGATGGTTTTGTGGTTTATTGTGACGTTTCACGAATTGGTCTTGAGTGTATATTTATGTAACATGAGAAAGTTACTTCTTATATTTCAAGGCAATTGAAGGTGCATGAAAAGAATTATTTGACTCTTGATTTGGAGTTAGTGATAGTACTGTTTGCTTTAAATATTTGAAGACATTACTTATATGGTGTCCATGTGGATGTGTTTACCGACCACAAAAGTTTGAAATATGTGTTCACTCAAAATGATTTGAATCTTTGCCAAAGGAGATAACTTGAGTTGTTAAAGGATTACATCATGAGTGTCCTATATCATCCCGGTAAGGCAAATGTGGTGGCGGATACTCTTAGTGGACTATCAATGAGAAGTATTGCTCATGTTGAGGATAATACGGAGTTAGCTCGTGATGTTCATAGATTGGCCTGATTAAATTGTGTGTTTGGTTAATTTTAATGAAGGTGGTGTGGTTGTTCATAATGATTCAGAATCGTATTTTGTGTCGAATATAAAGGCTAAACAAGATCTTGATCCGGTGCTAATTGAGTTGAAGAAGTGGTTTTCGAAAAAGCCATTGAGGCTTTCTCCCAAAAGGGAGGTAGAGTCCTTCGATATCAAGATTGGTTATGTGTTCCTAATGTTGATGATTTGAGAAATTAGATTCTGACAGAAGCTCATAGTTCTCGATATTTATTCACCCAGAGCCACTAAGATGTACCATGATTTACAGAAAGTCTATTGGTAGAATGGGATGAAGAAGCATATTGTGGAATTCGTGGCTAAATATCTGAACTGTCAACAAGTAAAAGTTGAGCATCAAAAACTAGGTGGTGTGGCTCAAAATATTAGTATCCCTACATGGAAGTGGGAAGATTTGACTCAATTAGGGTTATTATGGACCGAATGTCAAAATCAGCTCCCTATATTCACGTAAAGACTTTGTTTTCAGCCAAAGAGTATGCCAAGTTAAATGTTCAGGAAATGGTAAGGTTATATGGAGTGCCTTTGTCTATTATCTCCGATCGTGGCACCTAGTTCACGTTTTAGTTATGGAAGTCATATCAAAAAGGTCTTGATACTCAAGTTAAACTTAGCACGACTTTTCATTCTTAGACCGATAGACAAGCTGGGTATACAATTGTGTGATTGATTTCAAGGGTAATTGGGATTATCATTCGTCGTTGATTGAGTTTGCTTATAATAATAGCTATCATTCTAGCATTGGGATGGCACCGTTAGAGGCCCTTTATGGTAAGAGGTGTAGAGCTCCTATAGGTTGGTTTAAAGTTGATGAGAACGCTTTGATAGGGCCAAAGTTGGTGCATGAGGTTATGGAAAAGGTTAGACTTATTCACGAAAGGTTGAAAATAGGTCAAAGGCGACAAAAGTCTTATGTCAATGTTAGAAGAAGAGATCTTGAGTTTGATGTTAATGATTGTGTCTATTTGAAAATTTCACCCATGAAGAGTGTAAGAATTGGAAAGAAAAGAAAGCTTAGTCCCCATTATGTGGGCCCATATCAGATTTTGAGACGTATTGGCAAAGTTGCTTATGAACTTGAGTTGCCTAATGATTTAGCATAGGTACATCCAATATTCCATGTCCTTTTGTTGAAGAAGTATATTGGAGATCCTACATCCATTGTACATTTGGAAAGATTAGGAGTTAAAGAAAATATTTCTTATGATGAGGTTCCGGTTGATATTTTAGACGAACAAGTTCGGAAGTTGAGAAATAAAAAGTTTTTTTTGTGAAAGTTCTTTGAAAGAACCAAATAGTTGAGGGTGCTACTCGGAGACCGAAGCCGATATGATGTCCCAGTATCCTCATCTCTTTCCTTTCGCTCTTATTCTAGCTTGAGGTATTAGCTCCTCATGGTTCATTCTTTCGGATTCAAGTGTTTTAGTCATCCTCATGTTTCCATATGCATGTATGCTCATGAAAAACTTTTTTTGATGTCATGATTTAGCTTGAAGTGATTCTTCATGTTTATATGTGTTAGGTTGGGTTGTTAGTTTCTCTCCTATTCTGTTCATGCTAGCTTGAGTACCATTCGAGGATGAATATTTCCTCTAGAAGGATTGATCCATTAAGCATGCCTATAATTTATCCCCTAGAAGGATTGATCCATTGAATCAACGTTATACATCTCTCTCCAACATCAAGGCCTCTTCAAAGGCTAGCATAACTACTGTACCCTCGTCCTCCAATGTTTAACATCCTCAGATGGAATATTACGAGTGTGAGGACTCTAAGTGCGCTTGAAAGGCTTAAAACGTTGAAGCATCAATATAATATCCCCCTCATTTGCCTGCAGGAACCCAAAGATAATTCTATGTATATGGAATACTACATGAGGAACCTTGTCCTACAAGGATGACACTCCAATATCAACAATAAAATTTGGTTCATGTGGAACTCGAACTATAACATCATAGTTGTGAAAGACACTGAGCAACATGTCACTTGTAAAATCTCTCTATATAAAGTTGTTATTTCTTTCTATCTAAGTATTGTTTATGCCAAATGCAGGTCCAGCTACAGGAAGGAATTATGGGAAGACCTGGTCGCCCTCTCTAATTCAATTTATGAGCCCTGGGCTGTTCTAGGAGATTTTAATGTCATCACAAAAGTTGAAGAAAAAATAGGAGGCTCACCCTATAGAATTGAGAAAAGTATTGAATTTATCAACTGTCTAAGGGATTGCTGCCTTCAACATGTTGGCTTCCTAGGCAACGTAGTAACTTGGTGTAACAATAGAGGGCATCCAGATACTATACAGAAGAGGCTTGACAGGCTGGTTTATAACTCAGAGCGGTTTGATGGTTCCAATAGCACCATTGTCACTCACCTAGACAATGCATGCTCTGATCATAACCCTTTGCTCATTCGGTGCAAAAATGAGGAAGCCAGAACTATCAAATAATTTAAATTTCAGAACTTCTGGATAGATCATGATGATTTCCTCAAAGTTGTCCCTGGGAGCTGGAACACCCACGTCGGAGGGGATTATATGTGGTCCTTCCATGTGAAATTGAAGAAAGCATCCTCGAATCTAAGTAAGTGGTATAAAGACACCTTTGACAATGTACATAATGAATCTTAAAGGCTAGGAAGAAATTTATAAGCTGGACATGAAAAGGGTCTTTGACAATAATGATGATAATAGAACCAAGGCGGAGTTTATGAAGTACCTAATGATCCAAGACTCCATTCTCAGACAAAAAGCCACGGATAGAGATTTCAACACAAAATACTTCCACGGTGCCATCAAGGACTAGAGAAGGAAATAGAGCATTTACAAAATCTAAAATGAATACAATCAATAGGTGGAGGCACTACTAAACTGTCCAAAGCTGTTGTGACTTACGTCAAGGGTATGTATAGCCAAGATCCAATTTATGTTGACTACTTTAAGCTGGACATTATTGTTAAATTTTATCAAACCTGTTAGGACCTGATCAGTAATGATATCATCTTGGCCCTCAAAGCTTTCTTTTGTGGTGCCAAACTTCCTAAATGGCTTACCCACACTTGTCTTGTTCTCCTCCCCAAAGTTCCTCATCCCCAACATTTTAATGACATAAGTCCTAACACTAACGGAAATGTCATCATAAAATTGGATATGGCCAAAGCCTATGATAGTCTCTTGGTCATACCTATGCATCTTGATGAGGAAAATGGATTTTTGTGAAGTTTAGATTGACCTAATTCATAGACATATTTCCAACAATTGATACTCCATCTTGGTCTATGGCACTAGACAAGACTTCTTTAGGTGGGGAAGAGGCTTAAGACAGGGAAACCCTTATAACCCTCTCCTTTTGTTTTAAGTGTTGAATTCCCCTCTCAAAAATTGTTTAAAGTGTGTGAAAACAACTTGTTCACTCCTTTTTGTATGAATAAAAAATGCCCACAAATTAACCCTTTAAATTTTGCGGATGATATAATTTTATTTTCTAGTGGTTGCAGAAATTCTATCAACTTAATCTTGGAAGCTTTAGTTGAATATGAAGTAATTTCGAGGAAGCTTGTTAACAAGATGAAGTCATGCATCATGTTGTTCCCGAACTCAACTCTAGAAAAGGTGGCTAAAATAAAATAAAAACATCACTGGAATAGAGTACAAAGACCTCCCTACCAAATACCTCGGATGCCCCATTTATGTGGGGAAGAAACCAAATGTTTTATTTGTTGATATGATAAGCAACATTCTCAGCAAAATCTCATAATGGCACTCCAAACTTCTATCCAAAAGGGGTAGAGCCATTTTTATCAAGCATGTTGTGCTGCTCTCTCGATTCATCTTCTTGCAGCGATACACCTGTCACGATCCAGGGGTACACCCTAGATGTAGCACAGCGCACTTGACCCCGAAGGAGTCTCATACAAGCCCTTAGCATATCATGAACATAAGATAATAGAAAAAGTATGGAAAATTTTAAAAACTTTATCCATACAATCGAAGTATTTTATAAAAGAAAGCAGAAGTCTTTACTACACTTTGTCTCAAACCATCTAACTCAACTTTGAATTAAAACCTTTGGGACCCAGCCCAAACAATAGTCTCAAAACATGAAAATCAAAGACATAAAGGAAATTGTGGCTTTGTCCTCGAAGCTATGAGAACTCACCTAATCTTCAACTCCTTGCTCCTTAGAAACTTATCCTCAAGAATGGAACTCAAATCTCCGAACCCAACATTTGATTAGAATGTAGGCAAAGTATGCGTTAATACAAAAGTACTAAATAAGGTAGCTAGCACAATATCATAAGAGCATAACATAAGGGTTAATCAACATAAGACATAATCCACAAAACACAAGAGATAATAACATAGTCATAAGCATAATCTCCAATATAGACATAATGTAAGAATTATTCAATATAAAGCATAATCCTTATGCAATAATCAAGTTTTAGACTTTCATTTTATAATTAGCTTCAATACGTACTTGTGCAATGTATGAGTAAGACCCTGTAATCCCACTCACACTAAGTACCACCTTAGGCCATCACACTAACCATATTAAGATCTCATCCCTAGCTTAACTCTCATAACTAAGGAAATCTCTCACCTTTAGTCAATTATAACAAGGAAGGCAACTATAGCACAATCCTATCTCAACATACATCACACAAGCGAACACTTTCTTGAATAACCTTAAGTCATACTTGTGCAATGCATGAATAAGACCCCATAATCCTATCCATGCTAAGTACCACTTTTAGGTCCTCATACTCATGCTTCTTGATTGGAAACTAGTTCCTCTCTTTAGTCCTTATAACACTATGAGGTACTCCCTTAAGCACATCTTAATTCATTATTAATTTGAACCCTATGAGATACTACTTTAAGCATGCCTAAGTTCATTATTAAGATGGACCCTATCAAATACGTCCTTAAGTATGTCTAAGTCCATTATTGCTTTTGAACACTATGAGGTACTTCTTTAAGTAAGTTTTAGTTCATTGGATACAGAGATTGCAACCCTAACACCACTAGGTGAAGGCTTACACCTCATGAAACCTAACTTTGGGAAAACCCACACTCTACTACATAAGAGTTCCCCCTTTAACTTGGATAGTCCTCACATCAACTAAATGTGTTTTTCCTTTCAACTTGGAGCCCGGACCCTACCTTGTGTAACACTCCATCTTATTGTCAATATCCACTTGGGGCCGAGCATACACCCCAAGATTCACTATTAAGCCTTGCTTAACATTCATGTCTCATGGAAGGATGTCCTTGACAATCAATCCATGTTCAAGTGATTCTATCACTTTATACATTCAAGCACTTATAAGGTAAGTTAGGTGAGTATAGGCCTTTCGCCACAATTCTACCTATTAGACTTCTATTCATCACATTAACTTTACTCTCAATGCCCTAGTGATTCAACATTCTTGACTACAAGCCTTACTCTCATAGCTTTACTTCCTACAATCATCATTTATACCTAGATTTCAAGGCATTCTAATCACATTCTTCATTAGTAGGTGGTTCCAGTTGTAATTCATCATAAAGGTTCAATTTCAACTTTACTATTCATGATCCATAATGTATACTACAATCTAATTCAACTCATGTCAACTTGATTTTAATCTTGAACAATTACTATTTATATCATCAATTCTAGAAGATCATCTCTAAGTCTTTACTTTCACCTTTCATGGCATAAACCCACAAAATATCAAATTTATCAATTAGACTAGGGTTAACCATGGAAATTATGTAAAATCATCATAATATCATGAATCAATACTGAAACATTCATAAACAAGTACTATCCACTCAATTGGAATCATACTCAATCACTACCCACAATGTAGAAAGAAACCCTAACTAGAATTGGGTTTTTTCTTCACAATTGGGGGAATTCTAGGGGCTTCAAGGATGGAAGAATCCAAGGATGAATAAGCTATCATACCTAAATTCAAAGCCCTCACAAAAGCTTGCAACAATGGAGGAATTTTCCCTAGCTTTCTTCTTCTTTTCTTCTTCTTCTTCTTCTTCTTCTAGAGAGAGAATTTCTTGAGGGAATTTGGGTTCTTTGGTGAATCTAAAAAAATTATTTGGAAGTCATCAAATTAAGGGTCTATTAGCTTTATATAGGTGGCCTAATTACTAATAAATCGACCCTACTTAATAACTAACTAACTCTGGCACCTTCCCTTAACCCCCAACTTAAAACAACTTAACACCAAGCTGCCCCAACCCACAAGACCACGAACCAAAGGCCGTGGGTGGGTCTACGAAGCATGCTGCACACTCATAGGTGCTCGTCTGTAACTCTACAAATGGGGTATTGACCCATTACCCCTTCCCACGGGCCGTGGGTCCACCTACGGGGCATGAGTCCCAACCGTAGGTGACCCTTTTTGGGTAGTTTGAGGGACTATTTTGGGGTCCTCCACAAAGACTCCTTTGGTTGGCCCTTGGGGAGTCGTACCTTGACGTTTAACACCTAAAGCCCTCATTCTAAGTTTGGAAAGTCATTATACGATTCTATCTCTCACATCAAACTCTAAAACCCCCTCGTAAGGCTCTAGTTTCAACTACTAGTTTTTCGGGTGTTACAATATCTCCACCTTGGGATCATTCGTCCTTGAATGACGATTCTAAACAGTTCTTAAGGAAACAACTCTAGACTAGCAGCCCATCATGCATGTAACTCATCTAAATGCACATAAGCAAAGGAAGAAAACTTCAATTACAAGCTAAGCATATTTAATGCAACACAAGGGAGTAGGAACTACTTCTAACAACCCAAAATGCATGAAATTCTATATCTACTAATTCTCAAAGAGGAACTACCATCTCCAAACTAAAACATGCTCAACACACACTCATCAATCTGAAATGCTATTTACTCTCAAAAAGCATTTATTCAAGGAGGAATCTTTCAACTCCAAACCAAGGCATGCTCATACTCAATGCACCACAACATGAGGAAATAATCATGCAAACTCATTTCTCTTTTAAATCATAAGCTTTCATGAACATGCATATAAGGCAATCATGGCAACATATAATAACACAATAACCTTGCTTTCTAGGCACACTATCTCCCCCTTGGGAGTAAGCCTATACAACCACTTCCAAACATCATTCATACTAAGGACAACTTCAAAGTCTAACACATCATGTCACAAAAGACCAAACAATACCGGAATCAAATAAAGCAAGAAATACATACCGATAGCAACATAAGGAGGTTACTCTTGATCTTCCATAGATTGGAGGGCATAAGACCTATTCTTCTTTTGAGGCTCTGGATCTATACCACTAGTGGCAACTTGCTTATCTTCTCTTCCCTTAGCCTTAAGAACCGGGCAATATCTCATTTTTGTGCCCAATCTTCCCACACCCATAACAACCATCCATACCGATTAGGTACTTACCATGGTGGTTCCTCCCACACTTTGGTGCAAATTAACTTAGGGAATGGAGACCCACTACTTTTCTTTTGGTCAAACCTATGGGTGTTGGAAGAGTCTTGACCGGATTATCTTTAGACTTAGGTCTACCTTGCCCATCGAACTTAGCATTAGAAAAGTTCAACTCATTGGTCCTAGGCCTCTTCATCTCCCTATTCATTCACTTGAGTTTTTGCTCCTCAATTTGTTCGGCATGGACCATAAGATTTGAAATATTCATACTTGGGATAAGCATTGCCGAACAACATTCATTGACTACCAAGTCAGACACTCCCATCACAAATTTATTCATTCTAGCCCTCGAGTCCGCCACTATAGTTGGAGCATACTTGGATAGTTGGGTGAACTTAAGAACATACTCCTTCACACTCATACCTCCTTGACGAAAGTTAATGAATTCTTACATCTTTCGTTCCCTCAACTCTAGGGGAAAGAACTTATCAAGGAATGCTTCTTTGAACCCTTCCCACTCTATTGGGCCCGCTTCTACCGGCCTATTGTCTTTCATTGTTCATACCATATTTGTGTTATATCCCTCAATTGTAAGCAGCTAGCTTCGCTTTCTCTATCGAAATCAATCGCATGATAGGAAGCACCTTATACACATCATCTATAAAACCTTGAGGATCTTCCTCCACTTTGGAGCAATAAAAACTCCGGATGGTTCATTCTTAAAAACACTCTCACTCTAAAAGCCACGAAATTTGCATTAGGGTTCACCGGAGCTACCATCCCTCTATTGACTTGAGCCATCACGGCTTGAGCCAACAATTGTATAGTAGACCTAAACTCCTCGTGAGTCACATTCTCCTTTATACGGTCAATTGGATATTGAGGAGGAGCTTGGAGTGGAACTTGGAGAGGAACCTCTTGCTCCACATTGCCATCCTTATCTCTCCAAACATTTGCCCTTGTATTAGCCATACCCTGAAAAACCATAGGTCACGGATTAAAAGAAAGACCTATTAGAGCAAAACCCTATAGCACTACTTAAAGAATGAAGAAGTGAGATTTCCTAACCATCCAATAGCCTCCTATTCATAAATATGGTGTGCTTCACATATATGAACAAGACTCTACTAGACATGGTTTGAGATAATTCTAGAACCAATCTAAATCTTGTGCTCTAATTACCAAGTTTGTAACGACCCTGAGTACACCCTAGATGTAACACGGAGTACTTAACCCCGAATGAGTCTCATACAAGCCCTTAGCATATCATGAACATAAGATAATAGAAAAAGTACGGAAAATTTTAAAACTTAATCCATACAATCGAAGTTTTTTATAAAAGCAAGTGGAAGTCTTTACTACACTTTTTCTCAAACAATCTAACTCAACTTTGAATTAAAACCTTTGGGACCTAGCCCATACAATAGTCTCAACACATGAAAATAAAAGACATAATGGAAATTGTGGCTTTGTCCTCGAAGCTATGAGGACTCACCCAATCTTCAACTCCTTGCTCCTTAGAAACACATTCTCAAGAATGGAACTCAAATCTCCAAAACCTACATTTTATTAGAATGTAGTCAAAGTATGCATTAGTACAAAAGTACTAAATATGCTAGCTAGCACAACATCATAAGAGCATTACATAATGGTTAGTCAAACATAAGACATAATCCACAAAACACAAGAGATAATAACATAGTCATAAGCATAATCTCCAATTTAGACATAATGTAAGCATTAGTCAATATAAATCATACTCCTTATGCAATAATCAAGTTTTAGACTTTCATTTTATAATTATCTTCAAGTCGTACTGGTGCAATGTATGAGTAAGACCCCATAATCCCACTCACACTAAGTACTACCTTAGGCCATCAAACTAACCATTTTAAGATCTCATCCCTAGATTAACTCTCATAACTAAGGGAATCTCTCACCTTTAGTCAATTATAACAAGGAAGGAAACTATAGCACAATCATATCTCAACATACATCACACAAGAAAACACTTTTTTGAATAACCATAAGTCATACTTGTGCAATGTATGAAAATGACCCCATAATCATATCCATGCTAAGTACCACTTTTAGGTCCTCATACTCATGCTTCTTGGTTGGAAACTAGTTCCTCTCTTTAGTCCTTAGAACATTATGAGGTACTCCCTTAAGCACATCTTAGTACATAATTTGTTTGAAACTTATGAGATACTTCTGTAAGCATGTCCAAGTTCATTATTAAGATGGACCCTATGAGATACTTCCTTAAATATATCTAATTCCATAATTTCTTTTGAACACTATGAGGTACTTCTTTAAGAAAGTTTTAGTTCATTGGATACGAATATTGCAACCATAAAACCACTAGGTGAAAGCTTACACCTCTTGAGACCTAACTTTGGGAAAACCCACACTCTACTACGTAAGAGATCCCATTTAATTTAAATATTCCTCACATACTCTAGGTGTGGTTCTCCTTTCAACTTGGAGCCCGGACCCTACCTTGTGTGACACTCCATCTTATTGTCAATATCCACTTGGGGCCGAGCATACACCCCAAGATTCACTATTAAGCCTTGCTTAACATTCATGTCTCATGGAAGGATGTCCTTGACAATCAATCCATGTTCAAGTGATTCTATCACTTTATACATTGAAGCACTTATAAGGTAAGTAAGGCGAGTATAGACCTTTCACCACAATTCTACCTATTAGACTTCTATTCATCACATTAACTTTACTCTCAAAGTCTAAGTGATTCAACATTCTTGACTACAAGCCTTACTCTCATAGCTTTACTTTCTACAATCATCATTTATACCTAGATTTCAAGGCATTCTAATCACATTCTTCATTAGTAGGTGGTTCTAGTCGTAATTCATCATAAAGGTTCAGTTTCAACTTTACTAGTCATGATCCTTAATGTATACCACAATCCAATTCAAATCATGTCTACTTGCTATTAATCTTGAACAATTACTATTTATATCATCAATTCTAGAAGATCATCTCTAAGTCTTCACTTTCACCTTTCATGGCATACACCCATAAAATATCAAATTCATCAATTAGACTAGGGTTAATCATGGAAAACATGTAAAATCATCATAATATCATGAATCAATACTAAAGCATTCATAAACAAGTACTATCCACTCAATTCAAATTATACTCAATCACTACACACAATGTAGGAAGAAACCCTAACTAGAATTGGGTTTTGTCTTCACAATTGGGGGAAATCTAGGGGGCTCCAAGGATGGAAGAATCCAAGGATGAATAAGCTGTTATACCTTGATTCAAAGCCCTCACAAAATCTTGAAAGAATGGAGGAATTTTCCCTAGGTTTCTTCTCTTCTTCTTCTTCTTCTTCTTCTTCTTCTTCTTCTTCTTCTTCTTCACTTCTAGATAGAAAATTTCTTGTGGGAATTTGGGTTCTTTGGTGAATCTAAAATAATGATTTTGAAGTCATCTGATGAAGGGTATATTAGCTTTATATAGGTGGCCTAATTACTAATAAACTGACCCTACTTAATAACTAACTCTAGAACCTTCCTTTAACCCCCAACTTAAAACAACTTAACACAAAGCTGCCCCAACCCACGAGACCACGATCCACAGACCGTGAGTGGGTCTACGTGGCATGCTGCACAATCATAGGAGCTGGTCTGCAACTCTCCAAATGGGGTCTTGATCCATGACACCTTCCCACGAGGCATGGGACCACCTACGAGGAATGAGTCCCAACCGTATGTTGCCCTTTTTAGGTAGTTTTAGGGACGGTTTCGGGGCCCTCCTCAAGGACCCCTTTGGTTGGCCCTTGGGGAGTCGTACCTTGACGTTTAACCCCTAAACCCCTCATTATAAGTTTACGATTCTATCCCTCACATCAAACTCTAAAACCCCCTCGTAAGGCTCTAGTTTCAACTACTAGTTTTCCGGCTGTTAAAATATCTCCCCCTTGGATCTAAATACTTCTTAAGGAAACGACTCAAGACTAGTAGCCCATCATGCATGCAGATAATCTAAATGCACATAAGAAAGGGAAGAAAACTTCAATTCCAAGATAAGCATATTTAATGCAACACGAGGGAGTAGGAATTACTTTTAACAACCTAAAATGCATGAAATTCTATATATTCTCATTTTCAAGGAGGAACTATCATCTCCTAACCAAATCATGCTCTACACACACTCACAAAGCCTAAATTCAATTTACTCTGAAAAACCATTTATTCAAGGCGGAATCTTTCAACTCCAAACCAAGGCATGCTCATACTCAATGCACCACAACATGAGGAAATAATTATGCAAACTCATTTCTCTTTTAAATCATAAGCTTTCATGAACATGCATATAAGGAAATTATGTCAACACATAATAACACAATAACCTTGTTTTCTAGGCACACTATCTCCCCCTTGGGAATAAGCCTATACAACCACTTCCAAGCATCATTCATACTAAAGACAACTTCAAATTCTAACATATCATGTCACAAAAGACCAAACAATACCGGAATCAAATAAAGCATGAAACACGTACTTGCAGCAACATAAGGAGGTTACTCTTGATCTTCTCTAGATTGGAGGGCATAAGACCTATTCTTCTTTTGAGGCTCCGGATCTATACCACTAGTGGCAACTTTCCTATCTTCTCTTCCCTTATCCTTAAGAACCGGGCAATCTCTCATTTTGTGCCCACTCTTCCCACACCCATAACAACCATCCATGTCGGCTAGGCACTTACCATGGTGGTTCCACCCACACTTGGTGCAAATAGACTTAGGAAATGGAGACCCACTACCTTTATCTTGGTCAAACCTAGGGTGTTGGAAGATTCTGGACCGAAATATCTTTGTTTAAACTTAGGTCTATCTTGCCCATAGGACTTAGCATTAGAAAAGTTCCCCTCATTGGTCCTAACCCTCTTCATCTCCCTATTAATTCGCTTGAGTTTTTGCTCCTCAATTTGTTCGGCATGGACCATAAGACTTGAAATATTCATACTTGGGATAAGCATTGCCGAACGACATTCATCGACTACCAAGTCGGACACTCCCATCACAAATTTATTCATTCTAGCCTTTGAGTTTGCCACTATAGTTGGAGCATACTTGGATAGTTAGGTGAACTTAAGAGCATACTCTTTCACAATCATACCTTCTTGACGAAGGTCAATGAATTCTTGTATCTTTCGTTCCCTCAACTCTAGGGGAAAAACCTATCAAGCAATGCTTATTTGAACCCTTCCCACTCTATTGGGCCCGCTTTTACCAGTTTATTGCCTTCCATTGTTCATACCATATTTGAGTTATATCTCTCAATTGATAAGCGGCTAGCTCCGCTTTCTCTAACGAAGTCAATCCCATGATTACAAGCACCATATACACCTCATTTATAATACCTTGAGGATCTTCCTCCACTTTGGAGCCATAAAACTCTAGAGGGTTCATCCTCAAAAGCTCTCTCACTCCAAAAGCCGCGAAATTTGCATTAGGGTTCACCGGAGCTACCATCCTTCTACTGACTGGAGCTGTCACGGCTTGAGCCAACCATTGTATCGTAGATCTAAACTCTGCATGGGTCACATGCTCCCCTATAGGGTCAATTGGAGCTTAAGGAGGAGCTTGGTGTGGAACTTGGAGAGGAACCTCTTGCTCCACATGGCCTTCCTCATCTCTCCTAGCATTTGCCCTTGTATTAGCCATACCCTAAAAAACCATAGGTCACAGATTAAAAGAAAGACCTACTAGAGCCAAACCCTATGGCACGACTTAAAGAATGAAAAAGTGAGATTTCCTAAACACCTAGTAGCCTCTTTTTCATAAATGTGGTGTGGTTCACATTTAAGAGCAAGACTCTACTAGACGTGGTTTCAGACAATCTTAGAACCATTCTAAACCTTGTGCTCTGATTACCAGGTTTGTCACAACCTAGGTGTACACCCTAGATATAACACGGCGTACTTGACCCCGAAGGAGTCTCATATAAGACCTTAGCATATCATGAGCATAAGATAATATAAAAGTACAAAAAATTTAAAAACTTTATACATATAATCAAAGTCTTTTATAAAAGCAAGTGGAAGTCTTTACTACACTTTGTCTCAAACCATCTAACTCAACTTTGAATTAAAACCTTTGGGACCAAACCCATACAATAGTCTCAATACATGAATATAAAAGACATAAAGGAAATAGTGGTTTTGTCCTCGAAACTATGAGGACTCACCCAATCTTCAACTCCTTGCTCCTTAGAAACCTATCCTCAAAAATGGAACTCAAATCTCCAAACCCTACATTTGATTAGAATGTAGCCAAAGTAAGCGTTACTACAAAAGTACTAAATATGATTGTTAGCACAACATCATAAGAGCATAACATAAGGGTTAGTCAACATAAGACAAAATCCACAAAACACAAGAGATAATAACATAGTCATAAGCATAATCTCCAATATAGACATAATGTAAGCATTAGTCAATATAAAGCATACTCCTTATGCAATAATCAAGTTTTAGACTTTCATTTTATATTTAGCTTCAAGTCGTACTTTGTGCAATGTATGAGTAAGACCGCATAATCCCACTCACACGAAGCACAACCTTAGGACATCACACTAACCATATTAAGATCTCATCCCTAGCTTAACTCTCATAAACAAGGGAATCTCTCACCTTTAGTCAATTATAACAAGGAAGGCAACTATATCATAATCCTATCTCAACATACATCACACAAGAGAACACTTTCTTGAATAACCTTAAGTCATACTTGTGCAATGCATAAATAAGACACCATAATTCTATCCACGTTAAGTACCACTTTTAGGTCCTCAAACTCATGCTTCTTGGTTGGAAACTATTCCTCTCTTTAGTCCGTAGAACACTATGAGGTACTCCCTTAAGCACATCTTATGTAACACCCTAGATTCGTGAAGGAAAAATTTGCAAAATTTTCAGATTTGGCAGGTGCCCAATCTGCATCAGGATTTGGACAGCTTTTAAGTAAGGGTGTTTTTGTCTTTTCCCACTCTTTTTTTAATTTCTAAATTAAAAGGGTTTTAATTAGTCATTTAAAGTCCTAGAAACCTAAATAGAACTTACCTAAGTCATTTAATTAACTAAAACAAAAGAAAAGAAGATAGTAGAGAGAGGGGCGGCCGAAACCCTAGCTAAACCCTAGCCGGCGTCGAAAAATGCTAGAAAGTCGTTTGGAAAAGTTAAGTCCAGCCCTAGTTAATAGTTTTTCGTGAAGATTTCGTCTCCATGTATGTTGGATTTCATTTATTGGTCCCTTTTGCCCGTTTGATCCCTAGAATTTAGACGATTCTTGATTCCATGCTATGAACGAAACTACGGTTCTTGAACGTATCTTGATTTTGAGTTTTAAATGTTAGAATGATCCAAATATTGATCATTTTTCAATGATTATGAATGAACCCTGGTAGTTTCTAAAGTTACAGCCGATTTTCATGAAGATACTATTTAAAAAACGTTCTGATTTAGAAATCACATTTTTCACTATATGTTTTAACGTCCAAACAGCATGACGTGTTTTAGCTATGTTTTAATATTCCAAATCAACATGTCCCGTCTTCTTCAGATTATCGTATGAATGTCAGAACCCTAGCTATGTATTTCTTTAGTTCTTGAATTACATGTGTTAGGTCAGACTTTATCAGAAATCAGTTATACATGCCTCAGTATTATGCATCAATGTCAGTTTAAATTGTTACGTTCAGTTTGCATGTCTAGTTATGAGCTATCCAGAACAATTACAGAAAATCAGTAATAATCAGTTTACTACTAAATTCATTGGGACTAGCATAATACTGAGTTGGACTGGGATTTAGTGTATCCAAATAGTCCCAGAACTACTAGCTAAGTAGGTTGTAATTCCCTTCCATGGGCAACAGATTAGTGTTCACGTCAGCATGCCTTTATACCTCTGGCAGGGTATATTGGGTCCTCTCGATGGGGCGTATACATCAGACTCCACATTCAGCTCATGTGGTTTTATTATCGGTGATTAGTAGCTCCCACAAATCAGTCAGACTCCATTTGCATTGACCATGTTTAGTATTCAGTTGCAACATGTCATAGTTGGTCATTCCATACAAATCAGTTATGTTTAGTATTTTTCAGCATTCTATCATATCCATATATATGTCATTGCTTTTTCCTTGGTTAGTTATATATGTATTTCAGCGATACTCAATTCTCATGCTCGATACCTTTCAGTACTGACGCATATTTTTGCGCTACATCTTCTTATGATGTAGGTTCAGACTCTCAGCATCCAAATTGCACTTAGATCGCTTTTCTGATTTTCAGCTCAGCAGATTAGTAGTGGTGAGTCCTCATTCTCCGAGGACCAGAGACATGATATCTTTATTGCTTTCAGTTTTTAGTTTTAGTTTTGCTAGATCTAGTTGGGGCATGTCCCAACATTTCTAGTCAGTTTAGAGGCTTACTTTCAGACATAGTTAGTTTCAGCCTAGTATGAGTTAATATCTTTTGTATTAAACTCTCTCAATTATAATATATGGGTATTCCCTATCTTTTTTTTATTTATTATTTTAGTTTTCGCATCAGTTATTTTTATTCATGTTAATTATAGTATGCTCAGATTATGCCAGTAGGGTTAGCTTGGGATCACTTGTAGTCCTAGGTCTCGTGTCCGCGTCTAGGGGGTAGCTCGAGGTGTGACAAACTTGGTATCAGAGCACTAGGTTTAAGAGTCCTAGGATGTCTGAAAAGCCGCACTAGGTAGAGTTTTTTTCATGGGTGTGAAGTGCACCACATCTAAAGAGCAAGAGGCTACAAAGTGTTTTAGGGAAATCTTCACTTTCTTGTTACTCTTATCGTGCGTAAGGTATGATCTAATTCCATTCTAACTAGAGGTTTTATGTTTTAGTGATCATGCCTTCTTATAGAGTTAACGCTAGGAGAGTTAATGCCAGGAACATGAATGCAGCTCCTCCAGTCCCAGATCAGGAAGTTTCAAATGCAGAGTTCAGGAATGTCATTTAGATGTTGGCTCATAGCATGGCCAATCAGAACAACCAGCGGGTTAAAGCTCCGGTGAATGCTAATGTTGGGTCAGTCACAGCTAGGGTGAGAGACTTTGTTAGAAGGAACCCTCCAGAATTCTTAGGGTCGCAAGTTGGAGAAGATCCCAAAAACTTCATTGACGAGGTTAAGAAGATCTTTGAAATAATGCAGGTACCTGGAAATGATCGAGTTGAGCTAGTTTCTTACCAACTTAAGGATGTGGCTTGTATCTGGTATACTCAGTTGAAGGATAATAGGGGTACGAATGCAACTCATATTACTTGGGATTGCTTTAGTGAGACTTTTCTAGACAGGTTCTTCCCTATTGAGTTGAGAGAGGCAAGGGCCCAAGAGTTTATGAATTTGAGGCAGGGTAACATGACTGTTCAGGAGTATGGGCTCAAGTTCAACCAACTCTCCAGGTATGCTCCTCACATGGTTGCTGATTCTAGGGCACAGATGAACAAGTTCTTATATGGAGTGTCAGACTTGGTTAAGACAGAGTGAAGAAATGCTATGTTGTTGGGAGATATGAACATCTCTAGGCTCATGACTCATGTTAAGCAGGTTGAGGGTGATAAGCTTAGGGAACAGGCCAAGGAGAACAAGAAGGCTAGAATAGGCAACTATGACTACTCTTAACAGAAATCGGGTGGTGGTAATTGCTCGCAACAGAAATTTTCAGTGCCTTCATCAGCTAGTGTTCCATCTCCCAAGTTCCATAATGATTAGAAGGGTAGGGCGTTAGGCTCTAAGTCTCAGGATGGTGTTTCAGGTACCAAATCATACCCTACTTGCCCTAAGTGTGGTAAGAACCATCCGGCAAGTGTCTTTCTTGGAAAGAATGATGTTTTGGATGTGGTCAGTCGGGTCACAGGTTGAAGGATTGTCCTTCTAGACAGGGTCAGAGAGGAAATAGTAGAGCTCATTTTACTACTACAGCAGCACCAGCAGGTTGCCTGACTCAGCAGGGTAACGCTACTGATACAGGTGGCGAATAGCGCCAAAACAGGCTCTATGATCTTCAGGCTCGACAGGATCATGAAAGTTCTCCTGATGTGGTCGTTGGTACGTTACGAGTCTTTGATCTTGATGTTTACGCATTGTTAGATCCAAGGGCTACTTTGTCTTTTGTAACTCCTTTCATAGCAGTCTAGTTCAGTGTTTGTCTAGAAACTCTCTCAGAACCTTTCTCAGTCTCTACTCCAGTTGGTGAACCAGTTATAGCTAGACGGGTATACAGAAATTGCCATGTCACAGTCTCTCAGAAAATCACCTCAGCAGATCTTGTAGAGTTAGAAATGGTAGACTTCGATGTCATTCTAGGCATGGATTGGTTACATTCCTGTTATGCCTCAGTCGACTGTAGAACTAGGATTGTTCGCTTTCAGTTTCCAGACGAACTAATCCTAGAATGGAAGGGTAGTAGCTTAGCGCCTAGGAGTCGATTCATTTCTTACCTTAAGGCCAGAAAGATGATCTCTAAGGGTTATCTCTATCATCTAGTTCGGGTGAAGGACTCTAGTTCTAAAACCCCAGCACTTGAGTCAGTTCCAGTGGTTAATGAGTTTCCAGAAGTGTTTCCAGAAGATCTACCCGGAGTTCCTCCCGATATGGAAATCGACTTTGGAATTGATCTACTTCCAGATACCCAGCCTATTTCTATCCCTCCTTACAGAATGGCTCCAGCTGAGCTTAAGAAATTGAAAGAGCAGTTGAAAGACCTTCTAGATAAGGGCTTCATCAGACCTAGTATTTCGCCATGGGGTGCACCAGTGTTGTTCGTAAAGAAGAAAGATGGTTCTCTTAGAATGTGCATTGACTATAGACAATTGAACAAGGTCACAATCAAAAATAAGTATCCCATTCCCAGGATTGATGACTTGTTTGACCAATTTCAGGGTGCTGGCCATTTCTCAAAGATAGACCTCAGATCGGGTTATCATCAGCTTAAAGTCAGAGTAAGTGACATTCTAAAGACAACCTTCAGAACTCGGTATGGTCATTATGAATTTGTAGTCATGTCATTTGGACTAACCAATGCTCTTGTAGCTTTCATGGATTTGATGAACAGAGTGTTCAAGCAGTATTTGAACTTGTTCATCATCGTCTTTATTGATGATATCCTCATTTACTCTAGAAGAGAGGAAGAACATGCAAGTCACTTGAGAGTGGTTCTGCGAACTCTCAAAGATCACTAGTTATTTGCGAAATTTAACAAGTGTGAGTTTTGGTTACAAGTAGTTGCTTTTCTTGGGCATATTGTGTCTAATGAAGGGATTCGAGTAGATTCCCAGAAGATAGAAGCGGTGAAACAATGGTCCAAATCAACCTCAGCTACAAATATCAGGAGTTTCTTAGGTTTAGCAGGTTATTACACAATGTTTGTGGAAGGATTCTCATCCATAGCCTCACCATTGACTAAGTTGACTCAGAAGATGGTCAAGTTTCAGTGGTCAGATGATTGCGAGAAAATCTTTGCAGAATTAAAAACTAGGCTGACTACAACTCCTGTCTTGACTCTACCAGAGGGTTCAGATGGTTATGTGATTTATTGTGATGCGTCCAAAGTTGGCCTAGGTTGTGTGTTGATGCAGTGAGATAAGGTTATAGCTTATGCTTCCAGGCAGCTTAAGGTGCATGAGAAGAATTACCCAACTCATGACCTTGAGCTAGCAGCAGTGGTGTTTGCACTTAAGATTTGGAGATATTATTTATATGGTGTTCATGTAGATGTGTTCACAGACCATAAGAGTCTTCAGTATGTGTTTACCCAGAAAGAGTTGAATCTTCGCCAGAGAAGATGACTAGAGTCCCTCAAGGATTATGATATAAGTGTGCATTACCATCCTGGTAAGGCAAATGTAGTAGCAGATGCTCTTAGCAGACTATCTATGGGTAGTGTAGCATATGTTGAGGAAGAGAAGAAAGAATTAGCAAAGGAGGTTCACAGACTTGCTTGCTTAGGAGTTCATCTTATGAGCATATTAGATGGTGGTGTAACAGTTCAGAATGGGGCAAAATCCTCTTTGGTAGTAGAAGTTAAGGAAAAGCAAGACAATGATCCAATATTAATAGAGCTAAAGGGTGCGGTCCAGAAGTAGACAGTGGAGATATTCTCCCAAGGGGGTGATGGTGTGCTTCGCTATCAGGGTCGATTATGTGTTCCTGATGTGGATGAGTTGAGACAGCATATCCTTGCAGAAGCCCATAATCTAGATATTCTATTCATCCAGGTGTCACTAAGATGTACCGCGACCTGCGGGAAGTCTACTGGTGGAATGGTATGAAAAAAGATATAGCAGATTTTGTGGCTAAGTGCCCCAATTGCCAGCAAGTCAAGGTAGAACATCAGAGACCAGGAGGTATGACTCAAGAGATTGATATTCCTACTTGGAAGTGGGAAGTGATCAACATGGATTTCATCACAGGGTTACCTCGTATTCATAGATAGCATGACTCCATTTGGGTGATTGTTGATAGAGTTACTAAGTCTTCTCGCTTTTTGGCGGTTAAGACTACATATTCAGCAGAGGATTATGCCAAGCTTTACATTAATGAGATTGTGAGGTTGCATGGAGTTCCTTTGTCTATTA
Organism: Solanum commersonii; assembly: GCA_029007595.1. Lineage (NCBI taxonomy): Eukaryota > Viridiplantae > Streptophyta > Magnoliopsida > Solanales > Solanaceae > Solanum > Solanum commersonii. The sequence continues at coordinate 2,313,346 of JAJTWQ010000007.1, forward strand.
TCTCAAATAGAGGTACTCAATTTACCTCTCATTTCTGGAAGTCATTTCAGAAAGGTCTTGGTACTCAGGTTAACCTTAGCACAACATTTCATCCGCAGACAGATAGGAAGGCAGAGCGTACCATTCAGACCTTAGAGGACATGTTGAGAGCTTGTGTGATCGACTTCAAGGGTAGTTGGGATGACCACCTTCTTCTTATAAAGTTCGCCTACAACAATAGCTACCATTCCAGCATTCAGATGGCCCCTTATGAGGCATTGTATGGGTGTAGATCTAGAGCTCTTATTGGCTAGTTTGAAGTAGGTGAAGCAGCATTGATAGGGCCAGATTCAATCCTCTATGCTATGGAGAAAGTGCAACTTATCAGAGATAGACTTAAGACAGCCCAGAGTCGCCAGAATTCTTATGCAGATGTGAGAAGAAGGGAATTAGAGTTCCAAGTTGATGATTGGGTTTTTCTAAAAGTGTCACCTATGAAAGGGGTGATGAGATTTGCCAAGAAAAGAAAGCTCAGTCCTAGATATGTAGGCCCTTACAAGATCTTGGAAAGGATTGGGAAAGTGGCTTATAAGTTAGAGTTGCCAGCAGATTTAGGAGAAGTGCATCCAGTCTTTCACATCTCACTTTTGAAGAAGTGTGTGGGGGATCCAGCATTCGTGGTTCCATTAGAGAGCGTGGCGGTGAAAGATAGTCTTTCTTATGAGGATATACCAGTAGAGATTCTTGATCGTCAGGTTTGAAGATTGAGAAACAACGAAGTCGCTTCAGTCAAGGTTTCGTGGATGAGTCAGTCCATAGAGGGAGCTACTTGGAAAGTAGAAGCAGACATGAAGTCCAAGTATCCTCACCTCTTTCCTTTCGATCCTACTCTAGCTTGAGGTAATAGTTCCTCTTCAGTTTTTCAGTCGTTCAGGCATCAGCTCAGACTTAGAATCATGTTCCTTCAATTGTACTTGCATTTTCAGCGTATTTGCATGTGCTTGGAACTCAGTTCAGTTAGAAATTCAATCTCAGTGTTTAGTGGTAAGGATTGCAGCCCTCTCCCTCCATTTTCAGCTAGTTTAGTCTTCATTCGAGGACGAATTTTTCCAAGGGGGAGATAATGTAACACCCCAGATTCGTGAAGGAAAAATTTGTAAAATTTTCAGATTTGGCAAGTGCCCAATCCGCATCAGAATTTGGACATTTTTTAAGTCAAGGTTGTTTTTGTCTTTTCCCACTCTTCTTTTAATTTCTAAATTAAAAGGGTTTTAGTTAGTCATTTAAAATCCTAGAAACCTAACTAGAACTTACCTAAGTCATTTGATTAACTAAAACAAAAGAAAAGAAGAGAGTAGAGAGAGGGGCGATCGAAACCCTAACTAAACCCTAGCCGCCACCGAAAAATGCTAGAAAGTCGCTAGAAAAGTCAAGTCCAGTCCTAGTTGATAGTTTTTCGTGGAGATTTCATCACCAGGTATGTTGGATTTCATTAATGGGTCCCTTTCGCTCGTTAGATCCCTAGAATTCAGACGATTCTTGAGTCCATGCTATGAACGAAATTAGGGTTCTTAAACGTTTCTTGATTTTAGGTTTCAAATGTTAGAATGATCCAAATATTGATCATTTTTCAATGATTATGAATGAACCCTGGTAGTTTCTAAAGTTACAGCCGATTTTCATGAAGAGACTATTTAAAAAATGTTTCAATTTAGAAATCACATTTTTAACTATATGTTCTAACGTCCAAACAGCATGTCACGTTTTAGCTATGTTTTAATATTCCAAATTAGCATGTCCCGTCTTCTTCAGATTATCGTATGAATGTCAGAACCCTAGCTATGTATTTCTTTAGTTCTTGAATTACATAAGTCAGACTTTATCAGAAATCAATTATACATGCCTCAATACTATGCATCAATGTCAGTTTAAATTGTTGTGTTCAGTTTGTATGTCTAGTTTTGAGCTATCCAGAACAATTACAGAAAATCAGTCATAATTAGTTTACTACTAAATTCATTGGGACTAGCATAATACCGAGTTGGACTGGGGTTTAGCGTACCCAAATAGTCCCAGAACTACTAGCCAAGTAGGTTGTAAGTCCCTTCCATGGGCAACAGATTAGTGATCACGCCAGCATTCCTTTATACCTCTGGCAGGGTATATTGGGTCCTCTCGATGGGGCGTATACATCAGACTCCACATTCAGCTCGTGTGATTTATTATCGGTGATTAGTAGCTCCCACAAATCAGTCATACTCCATTTGCATTGACCATGTTTAGTATTCAGTTTTAGCATGTCATAGTTGGTCATTACATACAGATCAGTCATGTTTAGTATTTTTCGGCATTCTATCATATCCATATATATGTCATTGCTTTTTGCTTGGTTAGTTATATATGTATTTCAGCGATACTCCATCCTCATGCTCGGTACCTTTCAGTACTGACGCATATTTTTGCGCTACATCTTCTTATGATGTAGGTTCAGACTCTCAGCATCCAGATTGCACTTAGATCATTTTCCGATTTTCAACTCAGCAAATTAGTAGTGGTGAGTCCTCATTCTCCGAGGACCAGAGACATGATATCCTTACTGCTTTCAGTTTTTAGTTTCAGTTTTGCTAGATCTAGTTGGGGCATATCCCAACATTTCTAGTCAGTTTAGAGGCTTACTTTCAGACAAAGTTAGTTTCAACCTAGTATGAGTTAATATCTTTTGAATTAAACTCTCTCAATTATAGTATATGGGTATTCCCTATTTTTTCTTTATTTATGATTTTAGTTTCCGCATCAGTTATTTTTATTCATGTTAATTATAGTATGCTCAGATTATGCCAGCAGGGTTAGCTTGGGATCACTTGTGGTCCTAGGTCCCGTATCCGCGTCTCGGGGGTAGTTAGGGGCTTGACATCCTAGTTCATTATTAGTTTGAACCCTATGAGATACTTCTTCAAGCATGTCTAAGTTCATTATTAAGATGGACCCTATGAGATACTTCCTTAATTATGTCTAAGTCCATTATTTCTTTTGAACACTATGAGGTACTTCTTTAAGTAAGTGTTAGTTCATTGGATACGGAGATTTCAACCCTAACACCACTAGGTGAAGGCTTACACCTCATGAGACCTAACTTTGGGAAAACCCACACTCTACTACGTAAGAGTTCCCTATTTAACTTGGATAGTCCTCACATTACCTAGGTGTGGTTCTCCTTTCAACTTGGAGCTCGGACCCTACCTTGTGTGACACTCAATCTCATTGTCAATATTCACTTGGGGCTAAGCATACACCCCAAGATTCACTATTAAGCCTTGCTTAACATTCTTGTCTCATGGAAGGATGTCCTTGACAATCAATCCATGTTCAAGTGATTCTATCACTTTATACATTCAAGCACTTATAAGGTAAGTTAGGTGAGTATAATCCTTTAACCACAATTCTACCTATTAGACTTTTATTTTTCACATTAACTTTACTCTCAAAGACCTAGTGATTTAGCATTCTTGACTACAAGCCTTACTCTCAAAGCTTTACTTCCTACAATCATCATTTATACCTAGATTTCAAGGCATTCTAATCACATTCTTCATTAGTAGGTGGTTTTTGTCATAATTCATCATAAAGGTTCAATTTCAACTTTACTAGTCATGATCCATAATGTATACTACAATCTAATTCAACTCATGTCTACTTGCTTTTAATCTTGAACAATTACTATTTATATCATCAATTCTAGAAGATCATCTCTAAGTCTTCACTTTCACCTTTAATGGCATAAACCCACAAAATATCAAATTCATCAATTAGACTTGGGTTAACCATGGAAAACATGTAAAATCATCATAATAGCATGAATCAATACTAAAATATTCACAATTGGGGGATATCTATGGGGCTCCAAGGATGGAAAAATCCAAAGATGAATAAGCTATCATACCTTGATTCAAAGCCCTCACAAAAGCTTGCAACAATGGAGGAATTTTCCCTAGCTTTGTTCTTTTCTTCTTCTTCACTTCTAGAGAGAGAATTTCTTGAGGGAATTTGGGTTCTTTGGTGAATCTAAAATAATGATTTTGAAGTCATCTAATTAAGGGTCTATTAGCTTTATATAGGTGGCCTAATTACTAATAAATCGACCCTACTTAATAACTAACTAACTCTAGAACATTCCCTTAACCCCTAACTTAAAACAACTTAACACCAAGCTGCCCCAACCCTTGAGACCACAACCCACAGACCATGGGTGGGTCTACGGAGCGTGCTGCACACTCGTAGGTGTTGGTCTGCAACTCTCCTAATAGGGTCTTGACCCATGACCCTTTCCCACTGGGAGTGGGTCCACCTACGGGGCGTGAGTCCCAATCGTAGGTGGCCCTTTTTGGGTAGTTTTACAGACCGTTTTGGGGTCCTTCTCAAGGACACCTTTGGTTGGCCCTTGGAGAGTCGTACCTTGACGTTTAACCCGTAAACCCTTTATTTTATGTTCGAAAAGTCATTTTATGATTATATACCTCACATTAAACTCTAAAACCCCTTCGTAAGGCTCTAATTTCAACTACTAGTTTTTCGGGAAGAGACGTCAAAAATTTCTATGGGAAGGCAATACTGGAAAAAAATCTCATCATTGGGCCTCCTGGGCAAACCTCGTGCATCCATATGAGGAAGAAGGAGTGAGATTCAAGAAAATTTAGGATACATGTGATGCGTTCTCTACAAAACAATGGTGGAACTTAAGAACGAGCAATTCCCTATGGAGGAACTTCTTCGTGATCAAGTATTGTCAAATATCTCACCTAGTTACTAAAAAATAGTTCTCAGGAATTTCCCACTCATGGCAAGTTATGTGTAAAATCATAAAGAGAGAGTTGATAATCTTATCATATGGAATATTGGCAAGGGTAGGGTCTCCCTGTGGTTTGACAAATGGAGTAGTCAGGGACCGCTGAATAAATATCTTATGTATGATGTCAAACCTAGCAAAATCCTTTTAACTGAAGTGTTATATGATAATCAATGGCATTGAGATGGATGGGATTCCTTCATCCCGATCATGTACTATCAGAGATATACTTTATGAATAGCAAGCTCTATCATGATGTACCTGATAAAGCCATCTGGACACTAGACAATGAAGGCAAATTTTCCATATGAGTCGCAGAATTTCTGAGGATAAAAAGAGACAAATCTTGGATCGACAAATGACTTGGCAAAAGAATATCCTTTTTTAAGATGAATTTCATACTTTGGAGAGCTCTTAGAGATAAATCCCAACTAGCCAAAGAATTACTAGATTTGGTATTTCGCTTCAGGTGAATTGTAGTTGTTGTGCAGCCCAAGGTGTGGAAGACATTAAACACTTGTTTATATGTAGTGACTTCGCGCGCAACTTATGGAAAGTTGTGTCGGACCCAATAGGGATCACCATTTCTAACATGCCTTACAGAATGTTAAATATCAAATGGTGGACCTAGAAAACCCACAACCCTGTACAAGCGCTCATGATCAAATGTATCCCAGTGCTTACCTCGTGGGAGATCTGGAAGAGTAGATGTAGTGTCAAATATGGAAAAGAAAGCCACAATCTAATGCGATGCCTTTCCTTAATCTCCTTCAACCTTGCACATATTGTTAATAATCAATTTCATAACATCAACCTAGAGGTCAGTTGGACAAGCATTTGCTTATCTCTTAACAGGTACATCACCCACAAAAAGATCACTATCGTTAAATGGAGGAAGCCATCACCGTTCTTTGTGAAACTCAACACGGACGGCAATTGCAAACAATATTCTTGCGGAACTGGAGGAATCATCAGAGACCACAATGGAGACTTAATATATGCATTCAATAAACCATTAGGTGAAGGCACTAGTATATGGGCAGAGGCATCAACCCTTATTTTTGGCATCAAATGGTGCGTTGACAATGGTTTCACCAATATCATGGCAAAAAGTGACTCCAAAATGATAGTTGATTGTGTGAATGTGAAAAACACTATTCCCAAAAAGATTAGCAATGAAGTAAAAGAGATTAGAGAATGCATAGCTATTTCAAATACTTCAGTAGTTCACTGTTACATAGAATCCAACAGGGTAGCTGATATTTTGGCCCCATGAGCCACACGATGAAACAATCTCAATTATTTCACGAGATTAAGGACCTTCCCACGTGAATTAGAGGACTCATCAATGTGAACAAATGGGAACTAGCGGCCTTTCGCACCTCCAAGAAGAGAAACAATGAACTATCCTTTGATCCACCGTAAAGATAAAAGTTCATCATGTATATGTGTGGCAAAACTTTTTGAGGAACTCATTTTTGTATAGTCGGGGTGTTCCTGGGCCCTCCCCCATCACTCTTTGCTCACACTTTGTTTTTGTGCAATTCTTCCTGAGTCAAGATAGGAATACCTATCTTTCTGACCTTTTAGTGAGCTGGGGCTTGTCCAGTTTACTCTCTTGACCAAAGCGTTTTCTTTTTCAGATGAATAAAATTAAAAATTTATAAATAAAAAAAACTAAAAAAGTCAATTTGTTTATATTTATTTTAGATATTTTAAGTTATTAATTATTATGATTTGTAATATTTTTATGTAGTTTTCACAAAATATTTATTACCTTGTTTGTCTCAATTTATAAATAAATAAAAATGAAATATTTTTAAAAAAATTAGCACATATTAAACTTTTTTAAAAAGTCCCCCAAAAAAAGGAGATGATAGGCCAACAAAGTCAACAATTTTAGCATGGGCTTAAAAATCACTTGATAAGTTTACTGTTTCTTTAAAAAAAAAAAACATTTATAAAATAGTGAGGTACAATTTTGTTAAAGCATCAAAATAATCTAAAATATCAAGAATATCCTTGATCAGGTACGTCAATCATCAACTGCCTGCGTCACCTCCTTTGTATGGTATTACCATTTTGTTCTATCATTATTGACTTGACATGTCGATTAAGAAGTAATAAATGATTGATGTAATTTTATTAATGCACCTTTTTTTATAAAATATAAGTCATTTAAATATGAAAAATTAAATAGTAATATTTAATAGCAAAAATAAAATAAATTAAAAATAAATTATTCATTAACTTTATAAATTAAATAAGTATTATTAAATATTCTAAAATAATACATTGGTAAGTAAAAATAATAGTAATATGCAAGTTTATAACTTGCCTATTCTTCTGCAGTCTACAAGGAGAAGTTGAATATTGAGATTTGAGAATTATAGACACAGAATTCAAAGTAGAGGTGATGTAATTCCTACATAAACAAATGTTTACTCTCTTTTTGGTTCCATTAATTAAACTAATAAATCTTCATAATTTTTTATACACCCTTGATTTGCGGTATACCCATGTACTTTTTAAATTTAATAATGAGTACTATCATAACAGGAGCACAAATGTCTATGGAATTTTAAATATTATTGTTAATCATTGTCGGCCATTCAGTCAATCATATTCCTTTCTGTCTAATAATATTTTTTTATTATTGACTTTACAGATTTTTTAAAAAGGATAATACTAAGTAATCAGAAAATTTGGTCAGAATTTAGCTAGAAATTTTTAAAAAATTAAAATACATTTTTATTTTTAAAATAAACTAATTTTTTTCCTATTTTTAATTAAAATGTTAAAGTTAAATGGTAAAAATGTGGAAAAGATAAAAATAACAGAAGTAAAATACCATTCTGGCCAAAAGAAATTTTCTTTTTAAAAAATTATACATAAAAGATTAATGTTACTATATTACCTTTTGAATATAATAAATACAATGCATTGATAAATTAGAAATTAAATATAAAATTATTTATTAATTTGATAAAATGAACAAGTACTGTTGGACATTCCAATATAATATAGAGGACACATATTTTAAGACGAAGAGAGTATTATTTACTCTCTCCATCCCATGTTAGATGAATATTTTTTTATTTTACGTGATAATTAAGAAATTATTAATAAATTGATCAACTTAACTATTTTTTCATTTGTTTATATTAATTAGCCTCTTGAAAAAATAAATTCTTAAATCTTCAAATTTTGTTTAAACTTCTGAAGGTCATATTAATTAATGGGGTAAAAAAAAAAATTCTATCTTAATTTGATAAATGATCAAGTAATATAAGATAAATACTTTTAATAAAATATTCATCTAATTTGAGACGAAAGAAGTATAATTCATCTGCTAATGGTGTACAACATTATTTTTATTAATTTATTATTGCCACAATGCAATTAATCAATGGTAAAACAAATATCCAATTGTCCTTTGCACGATCCACCTACTACTATTTACTACTTCACTTACTTTGTACATGATAATATTTATGATAATTGATCTATAATCTTAAATTTAGAAAATTAATTTGGAGGAATAAATAATTAATATTGAAATTGGAATAGAAAAAATTAATTTTAGCTTTGACATAATAAAATAATAAATAAAATAAAAATTATTTTAAAATATTAAATGAGTAACAATTTCTGTAAGAGAGTGAAGTATTATGTCACCATGAATATTTGGGAAATATTTTGGAAACCTTTTGCATTTAACTTTTAAAAAATAGCAGAACAGACAAAAATAAATAAATAAACAAGTACAGTACTGGGTGTGTATCTGGAAGCCTCTAATCTTCTTCACCGACAGAAGGGACATCAGCTTCTAGAGAAGAGATTAAATTATTCTTTTATATTTTTAAATTATTTGTAAAAGATTATTACTCCTAATTTATTCTAGTATATAGTTTGACTTGGGACGAGAGTTTAAGCAAAAAGACTTTTGAAGATTTTGTTATAAATTAACTTATAGATGTTTGTGTTTTATAAACTATTTTCAATAATGGAAAAAAAAATTAAATTAGTATTAAATATAAAAATATATGTCGTAAGGAAAAATATTTAACTCAAAATCTTAAAGAAATCATTTGATTGATGAACAAGTTATGCATTGATATTAATGACGTGGTTAAAATTTTGGTCCTTTGAACTAAAAAAGAAATATACGAGACATAATATAAATATGTATTTGTAAAAAATGAGATTGGTTTGGAAAATTTTCTTGTCTGTTTATTCATCATGTATGTTTCAATATATATCAAGTGTAAGAAACTGCTGAAATTTATACAATTGTCTCTACTCCTATTGTCTATCATAATAACAAAACCTACAGAATTATTCTTTTACCATGCCAAAGAAGATTCCAAGAAAGGAAGTTTAGTTGGGCCAGGATTATATTCTTTTCTAGCTGTATTTCTATTAAATTCAAACCTATTTGACTAACTTGTGTGGTCCATGAACCATGTTGGTCTTTCCTGTTCTTTTCGACAACATTCTCTTCGACATATCCAATTTGTGTTCTTGAACTTTCTTAGCCTTCTTCTTCTCAAATGCTTTGTCAACGGAACTGATGAATTAAAGGACTATATTTCAACATCCCCCTCAAGCTAGAGGGGATCGAAGTGAGACCCAGCTTGGAAAGTAACTTGAGATATTGTGGTCCAGGGAGAGATTTGGTAAAGGTATCAACGATTAGATCTATAGAAGGGAGAAAGGATAGAGAAATGAACTCAGTCGGGTATTCTTGACAGACGAAATGGCAATCAAGCTCAACATGTTTTGTCCGTTTATGGAAAACCGGATTGCATGCAATGTGAATTACAGGTTGGCTATCTGAGTGGATCGGAACATGAAGAAGTGATGGAACTGATAAATCAGTAAGAAAACGAGTCAGCCAAGTCAACTCAGCTACGAGACGCCTCATGGATCTATATTTGGCTTCAGCAGATGACAAGGAGATGGAGATTTGCTTCTTTGATTTCCAAGAAATAGGTGGGCCACCAAAACTAATAAAGAATCCACTGATGGATCTGCGCGAATCTCGACATGAAGCCCAGTCAGCATCGCAAAATGCACTGATGGAGAAAGATGGAGAAGAAGATAGAAATAATCCCCGAGCAGGAAACTGTTTAAGGTAACGAACTACTCTTAAAGCTCCAATTGGCTAAGAATTAACGATGCATGACTAATGTCTAGTCTTGTGTGTGTCAAATAGTTAAGTTTGCTGACAAGATGCTGTATAGAATAGGATCTTCCATGTACTCATCGGATTCTGCTACCAATTTGATAGATGGATCCAAAGGTGAAGAGATAGAAGACATATGAGACACATCAAATTCAATGAGAAAATCAGAGGTATACCTTCTTTGACGGATAATTAGTCCCTGGTCTTCCCTTAAAACCTCCATAGAAAGAAAATAATGTAAAGATCTCTGATTTTTTATCTTGAATTCAACATGAAGAAAATCCTTTAGATCTGCTATTTCTGTAGAAGCATCCCTTGTGGTCAATATGTCATCCACATAAATAGCAACAATAGCTATGGTATCCCCTGATTTCTTGAAAAACAAAGAATAATCACTGAGTGATGCAATGAAGCCTTTGAAACTGAGTGCTCCGACAAGCCGAGCATATCACTGTCTGGAATCTTGTTTCAGACCATATAAAGACTTGTTCAATTTTCAAACCAAATTAGGATCAGGTGGCACCAAACCAATAGGGAATTTCATGTAAACTTCTTCTTGTAAATCTCCTTGCAATTGTTTACATCAAATTGTGAAATATACCATCCCTTTATAGCTGCAACAGCCAATAAACACCTGATAGTGGTCATTTTTACCATTGGGAAAAAGTTTCATGACAATCTATCCCTTCCTTTTGTATATTAACCGGGATAACTAACCTTGTTTTTAATCTTTCAAGGTTACCATCAGCATGTTGTTTGACTTTGTAAACCCATTTACAAGGTAAAGCCCTTCTATCTGGTGGAAGAACAACAATATCCCAAGTATGATTAGTCTGTAAAGTTGTAACTTCATCTTTCATTGCTTTTCTCCAACATGCATGAGTGCAAGCCTCTTCATAATTCGAAGGCTCAGAGATGTTAGAAACAGACTGAAGTATGACTTGATTTGTAGGGGACAAGGCGTTATATGAGAGAACAGTTGGTGCACAAGAGCTAGCAAAACATGAATCGGTCACATGACTGATAAATATAGAGTTGCAAAAAAAAATCTTGAAGATAAGAAGGTATAACCCCTTTATTTTGTCTCTCAGATCTTCTAGGTTCAATGTTGACAGAGGGTTCACTGTGAGGGGAAAAATGATCAGGCAAAGATGAAATAGGTCAAGAAGAAAGCATTGGGTCTGGAATAGAAGGTGAAGGTGGAGGTGAGTGAGTAATGGAAATGTCAGTAGCCTAAGAGATATGCTGACCAGAGGAAAATAAAATGGAGTCTGCAAATATAGGTGAAGAAGAAGTAGGAGAAATACTGGCGACAGAGAAAATATGTTCAGAAAACTAAACATCCCTGGAAATAAAAACCTTCTTATTATCCGAATCCAACAATTTATAACCCTTTTGATCATTTGGATAACCTAAGAAAACACACTTTCTAGCTCTAGGTTGAAACTTATCCCTTCCATTGGCAAGAGTACTAGCATAACATAGACATCCAAAACATTTAAATGGTTATAAGAAGGTGATTTTCCAAGGAGAGCTTCATAAGGTGTCTTCCCTTTTAAAACCTTGGATGGAAGTCTGTTAATTAGGTAAGTAGTTATCAATACACACTCACCCCAATAGACAATATGCACTTGAGATTGAAACATTAATGCTCTTGCTATTTCAAGTAAGTGTCTATGTTTCCTCTCCACTACTCCATTTTTGTTGTGGAGTAGATACACGTGAAATCTAATGAATGATCCCACGAGAAGTGAGGAAATGGGAACTAGCTTCACTTTTCCCTAATTCCAAGGCATTGTCTGATCGAATGGCCTTTACCTTAGAATTATATTGTCTTTCCACCATTTGAAAAAAAAGATTGCAAAGCTATGAAAGCATTGCTTTTAGTTGCCAATAAATAGGTCCAAGTAGTTCTGTTGAAATCAACTATAGTTAAAAAAATAATTATAATGATTATAAGTAGATGTTCTATAAGGACCCTAAGTGTCAACATGAATAAGAGCAAAAGCAAAATTGGTGGAAATATGACTAACACAAAAAGGCGATCCGAATTGTCTAGTCTTGGTACAAATATCACAAACATGATCATAAGAATGAGGAAAAGAAAAGAAACTGACATTTTTCATTGAAGAAAAAGGTAAATGTCCCAATCTAATGTGCCATAATTTAACATTTGAAGCAACATATTGAATGAAAAACAGAATCAGCTGGAACTGTAATAAGAAAAGAAACAGGACTAGAAACGCTAAAAACTCCAGGTGATAGAATTGAAGCTTGATTGAAACATGTGCTAGACTTCTGGGGTTGGACCCCTTAGCTTCACCAAAAACTTGAACCCTCCTCATTGAATATCTTTGCACCATACATTCATTTGGTGTGAAAAAATAGTCTATATTGAAACTGGAAGCAAAACCTATGAACTGGCATAAGGTTATACTTAAAACTTGGAACATATAACACATTTAGTAAAACCACATCGGAGAAAAGAGACACAGTTCCAGTATGAGTGACTTGAATTGTTTGACAATTAGGAAAATTTATAGTCAAATGGAACTTAAGAAGAGACATAGTAGTGAAAGAATTTGAATTAAAACAAATGTGCTCTGAGGCAGTTGAATCTATGATCCAGGTGCTAGAATGCATGACTGAGAAATGAGATATTTAAAAATTGTACCAGCCACTGCATTACTGTTTATTTCAGAACCATTGTTTAAGTGGATTCCCTCCTCCATTTTCATTTGCTTAAACATCTGAACAAATTGGTTGTATTGATCCTTGATGTAATGTTGATTTGCATTGAAATATTCTAATTGGCTAACAGTCATTCCTTCATTGTCTTCTGTGCCCATAACTGCATTTCCTTTCACTTGACCTTGATAATTCTTGTTAGTGAAGTGAAAATCCTCTGGAAACCTATCAACCCGTAACAGTTTACTTCGAGATGTCCTTCTTTTCCACAATAAGTGCAAGTTGCATTTGGATCGTATCTAGCTTTCTTCCCTTTGAATTTCTGAGTTTATTTTGGAAACTTTTGTTGTTGATGATGTTGGAACCTTTGTGGCTGATTAAAGTTCCTTGGGAAAATGGGATTAGGATTAGGCCTTTGTGAAGGACCTGAAAACCTGAAATCTGTTTTCCTCCTTTGAACTGGTTGGTATTTCCTACCATAAAAAAAGATGAATCGGAAGAAACAAGAGGACTTAAATAAGTTTCCCTTTGATTTTCATCCTACAAAATCAAAGAGTAAGCATGATTAATGTTAGGTAAAGGATTAATCATTAGAATATTTCTCCTAGCATGTGCATAGGTGTCATTTAAACCCATGAGGAATTGCATGAGTCTCTCATCTTCCATAGATTTGAGCAACTTGATTTTTTCTTCACATGTGCATGCACAAGAACATTGTATGTTAGAGTTTAGAGAATCGAGCTCATCCCATAACCTCTTTAGATTAGTGAAGTATCCTGCAATATTGTTTGTTCCTTGATTTAATCTGTCTAGTTCCTTTTGCAGATGAAACAACTTAGCACCATTGGTTTGACCAAACTTGTTCTCCAAGCTAGTCCAAAATTCCTTTGCAATCCTTGAGTAAATTACACTTTCCGCAATATCTCTTGATAGAGAATTCAAGAGCCATGAAGTCACCATATCATTGGATCTATGACAAAGTGGCATATCTGAAGAGTTTGTTGGAGGAATTGGGGTGAATCCGTTGATGAAACCCAACTTATTCTTTGCCGAAAGGGCAATGAGGGTTGACCTCTTCAAACCCTGGAAACCTTTTTCATCAAAAAGGTTATTCACCAATGTCATACCAAGATTATCAGAAGGATGAAGGTGATATGGATGATTTGGATCAATATTAGATGCAGTATTTGTGTTACTGTTTGTAAGAGTAGCACCAACATTAGAATTATCTCCCATAGTTGTGATTGAATATAATTTGTACAAGAAATTGACTACTGCTTTGATACCATGTAAAAATTGAGATTGATTTAGGAAATCTTCTTGTCTGTTTATTCATCATGTATGCTCCAATATATATATATATATATATATATATATATATATATATATATATATATATATATATATATATATATATATATATATATACAAGTGTAAGAAATAAATACTGCTGAAATTTATACAATTTTCTCTACTCCTATTGGCAATCATAATAACAAAACCTACCTATATTTATTCTCTTACCATGCTAAAGAAGATTCCAGAAAGGAAGTTTAGTTGGGCCAGGATTGTATTCTTTTCTAGCTATATTTCTGTTAAACCCAAACTTATTTGACTGACTTGTGTGGCCCATGAACCATGTTGGTCTTCCCTGTTCTTTTCGACAACATTCTCTTCGACATACCCAATTTGTGTTCTTGAACTTTCTTAGCCTTCTTCTTCTCAAATGCTCTGTCAATGGATACTGATGAACTAGAGGGCTATATTTCAACAGTATTCAATTTTCGTTAAGATAGGATAAATTTATATTTTAAATTTTAACATTAGAATTTTGAAAGTATTTTTGGAGAACTTTAGAGAAATATGTCTTGGTTATCTTGATATTTATCCTGAAATTAATAATTTGTGGATTTAAGATAATAGATTAATATCATTTGATATAAATATTTTTAAAATTTCTAGTTAGATAATAGATTAATATCATTTGATATAAATATTTTTAAAATTTCTAGTTATTCAATTAAAAACTAAATATGAGATAGCATGAACATTCATTTTATTTCAAATTATTGAGTATATCTAACCGATCAAACAATTGTTTTTTTTTTGTTGAGACACATAAATATTTTGGAGGAATTAAGACTTTTTGGCAGGACTGCTTGGATGTTAAGGTCTTGCCTTTCATTTTTATGTATATTAAGTTGAAGATTTCTACTTCTAATTCATCAAATTTTATCTTTACTTATTATTTATGCAAGTAAGTCCAATAGTGAGAGTTCGTAGAATGTTTTGATTAACTTTTTCGTCATTTCAGTTATGTATTTCATTTTTCCATGGTTCTTAGTTAAAGATTTAAGACTGTTTCATGCTCTCATGACAAGATTATTGGAACATTAAGAGGAGGTCGTCCTTGCTCTTACTTTTAGAATTTTTAATTGACATGCAATTTCAAGGTTAGATTTAGACTTGCCAAGGAGAGATTGGATTAAGTGTCTTTGTGGCCTAGATTGGTGTTTGATATTTTATTCTGCTTCAACTGTTCACTTGCCAAGAGTTCCATTGAATCATAGGTCTTTTCTACTGCAGTTGAATAGTCTATAATCACAATTTGGCCCTGCTACTTCCAGTTTTCTAGCTTTATTTCTTCTTCATAAAGACTTTTTTAATTTTACTGTACAGACTTGAAACTCTTATGTAATATCCAATGAGGCTATTTTTTTTTGCTAACAAAGTTTTCAATTGGAAAAAATATATATATTTAGAAATATGTTTAAAAGGTGTTGAAAGGTTCTTGACAATCACATTGGTTTGGATTATAAATTTTATTGATACAGTATTAAATTTCAAATTTTAAAAAAATTATGCACATTCAGATATTGAAAACCAACAATCTTAATGATTCAGTGCTCAGACCTAGAAACTACATCTTAATATTCAAATGTGCATTTAGATTCTGACATCTTAATATTAATGAACATCTTAACAGCTTCAGACGTCTTAATCTTAATGAAAACAAATGAGGCCTCAAGTTACTCTTCTAATCAAAGATTTGATTTGTGTCTTGAATATGAATGTAACGACCCTCATGACCATTTTGAGTTTTCTTCTTGTATTTTTCTATTTTGACCCTCCTCGAGAATTCATTATGTGATTTTCTAGTGATCAAAAGTGTTTTGAAGAAAAAATTTAAATTTTAGGACTTTGAAGTTTGGGATTTTGACCAAAGCAAACTTTTGGGGTTAACAAGGATGAATTTGAGTTTGGATAATTCTATTAGATTTGTGGAGTGGTTTATGACCTAGTTGGAGGCTTGACATAGTTTTCGAGGTATTTGTACATGTTTTAGACCTTTAAGCGGAATTCTATAGTCTCTTAAGTTTAAAGTTGACCATGCTCAACATTTGATCAAGACGACGTCGTAATCATGATGATTCTAGTTGGTCCAAAATGTATTTTGTGATCAATTTGCACTAATGATTTATGTTTGGAAGGTTCCAAATGAGTTTCGAGCATTCGTTTCAAAAATTTAGTTGTTTTTTATGTTATTGATATCTGGTGCCAGACATCTTTCTATGTTATTGTAAGGTATGTTACATATTCATGAATGAAGGAATTCCTTGGTATTTGCATTCGCGATGTGGTGGTCCCATTCTAAGGCCAAGTCGCAATTGCTCTTAGCATTCGTGATATTGGGTTGCGATTGTAATGGTCTGGTTTAGGTCTGCTTTCTAGCATTTTTGATAGGTTGTCATGTTCCTGAAGGACACTTGGGACTTGATTATAGTTAATTCAATGTTGATCTTGACTTTTTATTTTTTTATTTACGGAATTAGAGAGCCAATTTTGGGAGATATTTTATGTTACTTCGAGATTTCTTTATGGGGTGATATTCTAACTCTGTATTTAGTATTTCTTGAATGATTTGTTGATAATTTCGTCATTTAATCGCATGTCGGTAACGAAATTTGAGAAATTTTTCCCTAGAGTTGTGAAATTGTATTTTGGTGATTTGAGGTCTGATCCTCTTTATGATGGAGTTTCGTCTTTGAGTTCTTTACCTTATCTTATTGGTAGTATGATTTTAAAAGAAAATTCTAGTTTTGAAATTGAGACTCATGGTTTTTTACCCAATTTTTTATCTGAACTTTTATATTGCAATATGAGTATTGATGAATTTGTATTCTCAAGAATAACATAATGTTGATAGATTGGTAGTTTTCCAAAATGGTTTGAGAAGGAAAAGTGATTGGATGAGGGTTCATAGCGCATTTTCTTGGCCTTCAAGGTAAGCTATGACTTAATATTTGAGATTTGATTTGGGTGATTACTTGTGATAAAAAAAAACATGTTATTGGTTTAACGTACTAATGGGATTGGAGAGTTACAGGAGTGAGTTGATGTTGTGAAATCTAGGATGAGACTTACTTAATAGATACTATATGGTTTGAAAGGTAAATTTATTGTGTTTTAGTCTATTTTCTTGTTTTGTATCGCACCTTGATAATTTAATGGCCTATGATAGGTGGTAGATTTGCATTCTTAGTTCAACAATTAGTGTCCTCAATGCTTGATTATATCCTATTCTATGATATTTTCATGATTTGTAGCTATGAAGGCTAAAGGACAAGCCAATGATGAATTCATGAAAGAAAGACCAAAAACATTGAAAAGAAGTATAAAATCCACACTAGGAGTCGCCTAACCAAAAAGGTGAATCACCCAAAGGGCCTGGCCTTTCCCAAAGTGACAGTTCTCACAATTGAAGATATTTGAGGCAGGTCGGCAAACTAAAAGTGAAATGGTAACTCGCTGAAGTTGAAAGGAGAAAAAAATGACCATCGTTGAAAGTGATGGGACTTAAATGAAAAATGAAGGCTTAAAAAGCGAAAAAAAATGGTAATTGGTGATCTGTCGAATGTGAAAGGCAATATCGAACAAGTTCACCAACTAAGGCTCAAACACATGAAACCTGAATCAAAAGAAATAGGAGCTAAGGAACAGACAGTGATTCGCCGATCGTGTTTGGTGAGCCCAACTAATGTTGCCGAGTTGGTCATACAGTGAATATTGGGCCAAATTTTGAAAAACTATAAATAGCCCGAAGGAGAGAGAAAAAGAGAGTCTTTTTTTTTTGTGAGAGAAATTTTTTTGGTGAGAACTTTTTGGAGAGAATAGTTTTTGTCATTAAGAGTTTGTATGACACTTCTTACCTTGTGAAAAACATCTTTTCTTTTGAGGTTCTTAAATTTCACTCTTGAAATTGACAATTGAAGGTTGAAATCAAAGTGAGTGTTGATTATAACTGCTTAATTTCATCACATTCATGAATGTTATCATGATAGGTATAATTTCTTTACTTTTTGTGATGAGTGGCAAAACCCCAATTCTAGAGGTACACTTTTAGGGTTGGGTGTTGATTTAATGTAGTGGGTATTGTGTTTTGCTCTGTTTTACTGTTGTTCATTCATGGATTTAGGCTAATTAACATGAGGTTAACTCATGGATTAAGGTTGTAAACCTAATCCTATTTTCGATCTTCAATTGATGCTCGAAAGAGATTGATTGGAGTGAGTAATTAGTTTAATGCATGCAATTTAGGTTTGATTTCTATAGTTTGCTTGAAAGAGAGATTATAGTTCAGATCTACTTTCCTGAAATCTGGTTGAAAGAGATATTATGTAAGATAAGGTGTTGATTTGTTATTCACGTAGATGAGACTGAAAGGAGATTCTATGTGATCGAAAAAAGATTAGTGTCATTGAAGATGATCCATCATATCCATGATTGTTTAGTATTATTGAGCAACACAATTACCCCTATGTAACATCGATTTCAATCTGCACACCCCTAGATTGCTCTTTAATTGCTTGAATTTCTTAATTTTAGTTTAATTGTGACACTGATACTTCAAAATATTTTAGTAAATTTAGTGGAATAATTCACCCATTTGTCTTAATATGATACAATAAATAGGTTGGCATTCTTAATTTCCTAGTTGAATTCGTATCATTATACCATTTCTTGTAAGATTCAAACCGACTCTTAATTGAGTATTTTTATTGACGACGACCACTTACTCTTCAAATTTGTTTTGAGGGTAATTTGAGTGTCATAAAAAATGGCGCCGTTTCTGAAAAATGGTGGCTAGGAATTCAATTAGTAAAGTTAGTTTGTAGACTTGTTGAATTGTAGTAGATTGTTTTTTGGTGTTGTTGTGTTGTTTATTTTTAGGTCCTAACATGAGTGATAATGGTAGTGACGACTCTAGTCACTACATGCACGAGGATCAAATGGGTGACGTAAATGGCATGCATATGAATGTCATTGCAACCAATGGAGCTATCTGATTATCTTCCACAACAGGGAGAGCAATGTTCCATGTAACTGGAACAATGTGATAGATGCTCCAAATGAAAGGAATGCTAGGAGGATTAGATCATGAGAATCCTCATAAACACGTTCAAAACTTTATAGATATTTATAGACCCTTCGTCTTCAAGAACATCTCACAAGAGTCCATTCGGTTGAGATTATTCTCATTTTATTTGATAGGGGAGGCCACAAGGTGGTTGGCTGAGTTGTTGAATGATTTTATCACCTCTTGGGAGGATTAACCGAGGCATTCTTAGAGAGATTCTTTCCTCCCTTTAAAATAGTCAAGCTTAGGGACATCATCCAGAAATTTAAAAGAGTGGAGGGTGAACCTCTTCAAGAGACATGGTTGTGATTCCACAAATTGCTTTTTATAATGTACAAAACATGATGTTCCAGAAAATTTGTTGCTGCAACATTTTTATTGTAGCCTTGATTCAGTCAACAAAGGCTAGGCTGATCAACTTATTTCAAGTGGGATGATGTGACAACCATTCGATATGACAATACTATTGCTACATGATATGACAAAATCGAACCGAACATGGCATACTAGAGAGAATACGTATCTTCTCAACAATGGGGCATGAGCAAGGAACAAATGAAAAATGACCATGAGCATGATGAAAACATGGCTAAGATGATGACCCAACTTGACTTGTTGTCCAAACATGCCATAAGAGATGGATTAAAAACAGTAAATGCAGTTGAAACAAGCAATAGGCAGTGCCGGAAGATGCCAAGTTTGAGGCATTGTACAATGAAGAGGTAAATTACATGGGAAATCAATTGGGGGATTCTCATCCTAACAACCTAAGACCGGGTGGGAACCAAGGATGGAACAAAGATCAAGATAACGGTTTAAGAGATTTGAGAGATCGAGGTGGCAATTGGAGAGATAGGGAAGCTGAAAAAGATAGGTATCTACAACCTTATGATCGCCCAAAACCAAAGGAACCAGCTGGATTGGAGGAAAAGTGAATCAAGTAAATGCTACCAAGGATCCTCAACAAGGTCGAATGGTTTGACAAAGTGTTGAAGGATTTGAAAAATAACTTCTCCACTTTGACTCAAACGGTTACTTCCCATTCAGTGTAAATCAAGCAACAGTAAACTTAAATGTGTTAGATCTCCACCTATCTAAATCCAAGGCAAAAGGAAACTTTTCTAGTGACACCATCCAAAATCTCAAAAATGATTATTGATGAGTAAGAAGTGTGTCATGCCACAACATTAAATAAGGTACGTGTTGGGAGGCAACCCAAGTTTATTTTATTGATTTCAATAATGGGTGTTGTGAGTGTAGGTTGAATTAAAGTCAAAAAGTGAAAAAGATGCAAAAGGCGATGAAAGTACCGAGTCGGTGATGTCCCAAACTTAACGCTGAAATTAACATGATTAGTGTGTGGGTGAACAAACCCAACACTATGGAAGCTTACATACCCGAAAGAACCATCTTCTTGAAGGAAAATCTTGAAAGATGAACCCTAGCCTTAGCGTTTCTTGAATCCCTTGAGCGTAGAATTTTTGGAGTGGATAAGAGGGTTTGATTTATGAAAAATTGGTTTTCTACACGTTTAGGGCAATTTAGATGACCTCCTAAGGGTTTTTAGGACTAAAATACCCTTAAAGAAATAATTAAAATGAGCTGGAAGTCAAAATAATTTTTCACCAGGCAGTGAGGTCCGTATTGGCTCCGTAACGCAGAGCCATCGTGGAGCTGCTGCCAGGTTTGTACGTCGTTAGTAAATCAGTCATAACTTTTTACTCAGAGCTCAGAATTTAACAAACTTGGTGGAGTTGGAAAGAGGACTCGAAGGGCTTTAATTTTCTATCTTGTAGATCACCTAACTCATCTTGTACTAGGATTTATGGTCGTTTGAAGTTGACCCAAAACTTAAGAAAACTTAAGAATGACTTGAATGCTTATCTCTTTGGTTCTTCTTGGAACTTAAGGTGCTACATCTAGTGACCTTAACACTCAAGAAATTTTAAATTCCTTGAAAAAATCTCACTCACTATGAAGAACGGTTCGAGTCTTAGCTCAAAAATTTTCTGGGGTGTTACAGTTTTGGGGTTTGTAATATTGTCCGTTAGCTCATTAATAAAAATTATAGTAAGTATATGTGCTCCATAAAAATGTCGAAATGTTAATGATCAATTGGTCGTCAAACATCTGCTACAACTTTTTTTTGAATTCTTTGTTTGCAGATAAATTATTGAGAGATAGGGACCAGATTCATGGGGCGGGGATATAGAGTGGGGCGGTTGTAATTTTTTTTTATGGATTGGGATTTTTTTATCCAATAGGAAGATGTCATGTAATATATAATAATAAAAATATTTTTTTTAAGAAAAGGTTAAGTTTTAAGGGTAAAAGTAAGCCAAAAAGGTGGATTGAGGGGTATTTTTCGCCAAATAGATGGATGAGGGGTATTTTTTTAAACCTTTTCAAATAGTTCAGGGGTATTTTTTGCCCTTTTTCCGTATAACTAATGCAAGCATAACTAATACATGTATTGTTAATGCAAGCATAAAACGAATACATGCATTAATGTTAATGAGTAATGAGGATAAATAGATTTACTCCCTCCGTTCCTTTTTATATGTTACATTTTTAATTTGCACTTGCATTAAGAAATTAAGTAACTTTACCCTTCTACCCTTATTTAATGTTTTCTTAAGTCAACTTTATAATAATGGTGAATATGTTAGATTTCAAAAATTAAATTGCATTTGGATGACTATTTAAATTTTTGAGTTTATTTTTGGAGCCAAATTTTTTCACCAATTGATCCATAAATTTTAAAAATTAAATTTTTTCCACCTCAATTTTCCTATATATTTTGTGTAAAAATATTTTAATTTATTTGTTGGTATTTCTTTTTCAAAATCAGATTTTTTAGAATAGTGAATGAAAAAAGAAGTTAATGTATGAAATACTCCAATGAATATTAATTACTTATAGATTTCCTAGGTTGGTCAAAGTATACATTTCAAAATTAATAAACTACTCTATCATAATGGAAAGAATATGATAATTCATATATTGACTTTATAAAATGACAAGTATTATGTTCCAACTATTATATAAAAAGGAATGGAGGGAGTATTATTTAACCATAATGAGGTGTATGTATTTTCACTTGTTGGTTACAGAATTCAAATTATTTAATTTGATATAAAAATATAGTATTTAGGATCCATTTGGTAGGAGGTATTAATTAAAATATTCTATGGATTAAAATTTAGTTCAACACAAATATTGTTTGGCTACTTTATTTAACCTAATCCATGAATTTGTTATACCTCAATATCTCATACAAGGTTTTATTTTACCCCTAGAAAAAGGAGGGATAACTAATTCAAGGTTTAACAATTCTTGGATAAGACCCTTAAATAACTAAACTATCCCCAAATCTTTTTTCCTAATTTTGTTTTGTAATTTAATGCTCTTTTTTTTATTTATATGAGAATATTTATAAATATTCTTTTAAATTCTCCAAATTCATTTTATGTCATTTGATGATTTCACAAATTAATATTTTTTACTCCATGTTTGATTTGTTATATTGGGTTGATTTTTTTGATTCTTTTAAAATGTAGTTTGTCGATTGATCACTTGAACTATTTTTTTAAAAAATAAGCTTCATGTATTTGAAAAATTTATGTAGCCTTAAATCTATGTTAAGTTTAAGGTATATTTGACCAACAAAAAATTAGAAATATACCATGCTATCAAGGATCTCTATGATGGCATATCACACCTCAAAATTAATAATATTTTTTAAATATATTTTAGTATTTAACTTGACAAATTAAATGAAATATAAAATCTCATAATAACTCAAGAGTATAATAGGAAAGAAATTTTTTCTAGAATTTTAAATCAAACATAAGATTAAATGAGAAACAATAAATCAAACACTTCATAAATATTAATCACTGCATTACTAAATTCTGTATTTTGTACTAATCTCTGCATTAGTAATTCCTACCTTATGCGTCTTTGTACCAAACGAAGTGGGTACATGTTAATTTTCTTGGTAACTTCGACAGAATCATAGCACATTTAACTTACCTCTTTCTTTCACCACAAATCATGTGTAGGGACTGTCGGCAATCCCCACACACACACACATATATATATATATATATATATATATATATATATATATATAACTTCACATTATGCCAAATTCATCAACTACAACTATATTACTTGTAAAATTAGACATCGAGTTCGTGTCAATACGGGCTCAATATATATATATATATATATATATATATATATGTTTCCATTTGTGTCATATAATTGAAATTTAGAAATTCATTCAAATATTTATATGATTTTTAAATATTTTAAATTGTTGATTATTGCAATTTATAGTATTTTTGCATAATTTTCAAATAATATATTACTCCCTTTGTCCTAATGTATGCAACGCGGATAGAATTGAAGAAACTAACCAATTTTGTAATTTATAGAACTTGTTATGTAATTTTCAAATAATATATGTTACATTGTATGTCCCAATTAATGTTGCATTGATGGAATTTCAAGGGTCAGCCATTTTTTATTTTAAGTTGTTAATTATTATAATTTATCATACTTTTATGTCATTTTAAAATAATATATGTTATTTTCTTTGTCCAATTTTATGTGGTACCAATAGAATTTCGTGAGTCAATCAAATCTTTTATGTTTTTATAAATATTTTAAATTGTTAATTATTGTGATTTATAATATTATTTACCTAATTTTTAAATATATAATTGACTAAAAAATAAGACAAATAAAAAGTAGAAATTAAAAGACCAAATTGCCTTTGTGTAGGAAGGAGTCATATTGATGAACACATGCTTTTCTATATTAGTAGTAATTAGTGATATTATTATTTTAAAAACTTCAGAAAAGTTACAAATAAATAAAAACAACGATAGAAACTTCAACACCAACTACAAGTTACCAAAAATTATGAAAATAAAATCTTTGACTAAAGATATCCGAAAAGTAATGTCAATTTGAGGAATCACAATATCAAAATATGTATTAGACCCTAGAAGATAAATAATAAAATGTCACTTCAATATATTCACCAAACACCTTAACTGAATCAAAGAATAACAAAAATATTAAAATCGCACATTTAAATTGATATCAAATTAAATCTTTTTTTCTTCATAATAGTTAAATCTATTAAGCAGGATTTGTTAAAAATTTACCAAAAATACCTCACTCTTAACTCCTAAAAGTGTAAATGATATTCTAATTTGATCCAATTCCAATCATACCAAATACTACCTTTTTTATTTATAGCAAATTTTTACGTAATTTTCAAATAATATATGTTATTTTTCCTATCCCAATTTATGTGCATGTGCCCAATATATATTTATTTATTCTGTCCCAATTTATACAACACAAATAAAATTTGGAGTGTCAATCAATTTTTTGTATGATTTTTAAAGATATTTTAAGTTGTTAATTATTGTAATTCCTAATACTTTTTATTTTTTAAAAGTATTTTAAGCTGTTAATTATTATGATTTTTAGTGTTTTTTACGCAATTTCCAGATTGTATGTGTTACTGATCCTTTTGTCCCAATATATGTGACATATATGAAATTTTGAGAATTAAACCAAGTTTTTATAATTATTTTCGATATATATTATACCCTTTGTCCCAATATATGTGATACGAATATAATTAGAGTCAACCAATTTTTTTTATAAGATTTTACATATTTAAGTTGCTAATTATTGTAATTTATATTATATATATATATATTTTTTTTTAATTTTTTTAATTTTTTTTTGGTAATTGAAATTAATTATTGTGATTTATAATATTCTTTTACGTAATTTTCAAATATATAATAAATCAAAGAAAATGATACGGTAAAGTTCGGTGAAGCCAGGTGATCATGACAACATCAAGAATTGATAATGCCTACACCCACTACTAGTAATATTTTAAAGATCTGCCGTCATCGGCGGATCCTCTAAGTTGTCAGCATATTTCGTTTAGACATCTCAATTCAAACTTATATCTATTGACCACCTAAATTGTAAGAAATTTGTATTTATTGAACTTTTTTTATTGACATGAAAATATGTATGTACTAGTACTACACGCATGAGAGGTGCGTGAAAAAATCATTTAGCAAAAAAGAAAAAGATTTATTTTTTTCTTTAAATTTAAATTGTTAGCTCTTCTTCTTTGACTCAACCACGGATTCTTCACACTTCTAAATAGTAGTAAAATAATATATAATTTCTAAAAAACTTCAAAAAAAAAGTTACAAGTTGATAAACACAACAATATAAATTACAACACCAACGATAAGTTACCAGAAATTATGAAAACATAATATTTAACTAAAGATATAGCAAAAAAAAAGTCATGCCAATTTGAGGAATCACAATATCACAAAATAAAAGTATTAGACAATAGAAAAAAAAAATGTCACTCCAATATATTAACCAAACACCTTAAATGAATCAAAGAATAACAAAAACATTAAAATTGCACATTTTAATAAACTCAATTGACCCCACAAATACCTCACTCTTAACTCCTAAAAAGTTTAAATGTATATATTCTAATTTGATCCAATTCCAAATAAAATCATACCAAATACTACCTTTTGAGTCCCACAAGTATATATATATGGTCCAATGCAATTCCTAATTCATATAAATTCTGTTTTACAACAAACTCTTTGGACATATCATTTAATCATGTCGGGAACTTTTTAGAAAAAGTTCGAGGAAAATAATTGTCTTGTTTGGATAGTTGCTATAAGTTTTGCTTCTTTTTTTTCTTCAAAAGGAATATCAAATAAGTGGTACAAGGTAATTTTAACTTAATTCCTATTTTTAAAATGCGCCAAGCTAAATATTTTCAAAAGGATTATAATTAAGACGGTAGTCATTTAAAATTTATTAAATATAAATTTATAAAATGATTCAGATTATATTAAATTCATGAATATATTAGTCCAAATAAATACTATGGATTAATATAATTGAGTTAATAATTTAAATATAAAAAATATGGATTTAATTAAAGCCCGCTGCATAAAGCTCATATGTTATGTCACTTAAATCTGATTGGCCGAAGGAAATCCTATTCCAATCACAACTCCTCTATTTTAAAACTATAAATAGGGGTCCTCATAATTCAGAAAAGAGAATAAAGAATTCTAAACAAAAAGCTAGAGAAAGCTCGTGGATCAAAAGCCACAAATTTCTCTACAAGCTATAGTTTTAAGAATTCAAGAACTCAAGAGTTCAAGAATTCAAGAACTTGAGAGTTCAAGAATTCAAGAATTCAAGTGTTCAAGTTTAAGAATTGAAGATTTGAAGAAGTCAAGATAAAGATAAAGTTCAAGTTCAAGAACGATCAAGATCAAGACCGCCGGATTCAAGATCATGCTTGAAGCCCTTGGATTCAACTAGAAGTCAAGATAAAGATAAAGTTCAAGTTCAAGAACGATCAAAATCAAGACCGCTGGATTCAAGATCAAGCTCGAAGCCCTTGGATTCAACTAGAAGTCAAGATCAAGATAAAATTCAAGTTCAAGAACGATCAAGATCAAGACCGCCCGATTCAAGATCAAGCTCGAAGCCATTGGATTCAACTAGAAGTCAAGATCAAGATAAAGTTCAAGTTCAAGATCAATTTCAAGAAATATTAAGTTCAAGATCAAGATAAAGTTAAAGTCCAAGTTCATCAAAGATTCAAGAACAAGCTCCAAAGGCCCTTGAATCCAAGATTAAAGTCCAAGAACAAGAACAAAATTCAAGAATAGGCTCAAGAGCCCTTGAATTTTTATTTGAAAAAGCGAATTCAGAGGAATCATAGAGATTGTAACTCTCGCATATTGAAATAATAAAACGATTGTTGCATAATTTTTCGTTCTTGATTATTGTTTTCTCGACGCGAATTTTATTGTCTACAAAGACATACGGACAACATAAAAGAATCTTTGCAGTATTAAATTACTCAAAATATAATTACATGAAACCAAACAAATCACTTGCAAATTTTTCTTTGTTAAATTTAGCATTGATAGAACCACCTAAAAGTTTGTAAATTACAAAAATGGTGTTTGTTTTTAGGAATAGGCAATGATATTGTGATCAAACCGCTCTTCATAAGCTGTGGAAGTTTGGTATACCGATCACATGTGAAAATATTTACCAGGAAAATAGTGAATTTGTAATCAGGTTAATGATACGTGTTTTCGTGTAATTAGGTCCCGTTGAGATTTTAGATCGGCAAGTTTGGAGGTTGAGAAATAAAGAGGTTGCTTTGGGGCAGGTTCTTTGGAGGAATCAATTAGTTGAAGGTGCTACTTGCGAGATCGAAGCCGATATGATATCCCGGTATCCTCATCTCTTTTCCTCCCCTCATACTCTAGCTTGAGGTATTAGCTCCTCATGGTTCATTCTTTTGGATGCGTCTTAATTAGTTATTCTCATGTTTCCATATGCATGCATGTTCATGAAAACTTGATTTTGATGTAATGATATAGCTTGGAGTGGTTCTTCATGTTTATGTGTATTTTGATGAAATTACATTTATCTTGGATTGTTAGTTTCTCTTCTAATCTATTCATGTTAGCTTGAGTCTCATTCGAGGACGAATGATCCCAAGAGAGACACATTGTAACACCTGGAAAATGGAAAGTTGCATTTTTACCACTGATCCAAATATATGGATATTGTTTACGGACACTAAAAGGTTTTATGGTCTGTAGTAGGGAGCCGTAGAAATGGTCTTGAGGATTTCATGATTTGGGTTTCTGACTTTTCCTACAGATCATCAGGAAGGTCTGTAGAAAGTTCTACTACCCAAGAAAAGTGGTCGTAGAAGGAGTTCCAAACATAGTTAAAAATTTGTTTAACTTTTGGGTCTACGAAGTGTTGTGTGAGTCGTGGAAGTTTTGACGGGTCGTAGACCTATCTCGTGAAAGTTGATTTTAGACTTGGAAGGATTTTGGTTCATAGGTTCTATGGTTGGATTTACGGTCCGTGAAACCTTCGACGGGCCGTAAAGTTGTCTCGTGGAAATGATTCAAAAATTTGGGCCCCCAGTATCCAGTTCGAAGGATGACCAGTACGGTCTGTAATAATTTATACGGACCGTAGATCAGTCCGTACGACCCCTCCGATAGTTTTAAGTTAGGGGTATTTGTATCTTTTCCTATGCATTTAATGCCTATACTACATCATTTTACCCCTTATTATTCTAAGCCCTATAGCTACCTTTACCCTTTGAAAGCTGCCTAACTCTCTCATCTAATAAAATTCCCAAACCCTCTCTAAGGCTTTCTCCAAAATCCTCTCTCTAGATCAAGAAAGAAGAAACTAGGGTTCTTTAAGTTCAAGTCTCCATCCTTCATCAATTTCTTAAGGTTTCAAGATCAAGGTAT
Organism: Solanum commersonii; assembly: GCA_029007595.1. NCBI lineage: Eukaryota > Viridiplantae > Streptophyta > Magnoliopsida > Solanales > Solanaceae > Solanum > Solanum commersonii. Next base: position 2,341,860 of record JAJTWQ010000007.1, read on the forward strand.
GTAGGGATTTAATCGATGGGTTCCGTTCACCCATTGAGTCCCAAAGATTCTCCAATTTAGTTTTTCTTAAATTGGTTAGGTTTCAATTTAATTCCTCATGAGTTCTATTTGTATGGATTCAATGTTTGATTTTGATTATTTAGATTCTATCACATGTTCTCTAATCAATTCCATATGAACTCATGCATTGATCATGAATTTTGACTATGAACCCTAATTTGCATGAATTTGAAGAAAGAGTATGAATCAATGAATGATGTTTTCATGAACTTATGCATGATTTAGGAAAATGAATGTCTTATGATCTAGGTTGATTTAAGATCGACATCAATTCAAATGTGAAAGACTTTTTCACATTAAGGGATCATGGTTTAGTGAAAGGTTTTCTCACTCATACATGATCAAGATTTAAGGAGCTATTTTATGACTTTTTTTTTTAGCTTGAATTAGTAACTTAATTGTGTTTTTCCATGGATGATGGCATGCTTATGTTTATGACTACTTCCGTTGGGATTTTTACTTAACATCGAAAGAATATTGAAATGGAGGCTCTCCCTTAGTAGATACTAGATCTCTAGTAGCAATCTATTGTCCCTAACTACGTGTCCCCATAGGTTGTCTTAAGTGACAGAGCAAGTGGATCCATCTAAGCTAGAAGTTAAGGTTCTTGCCTTGACAAGTAAGGACATCTCTTTTTCGGTGGGGAGCAAGACACCGGATTCCACGTTATAGCGCACGTGGTCTATGTCGGCAATAGTAAATATCCATAAAATGAATAAACTTAACTACAAATGTTTTAAGAAGTTTTCCTCATGATTCTTAGATGCATTGACCATGTTCACGATTATGATTCTTCTTTAAAGATTTTACTAAGTTTCGCTTGGCCGTGCACATCATGTTTTCGATTATATCCTCTTATTATCATGTTTTATATTTTCATGTACTAAAGCATATTGGTGCCTACATTGTTTCACTAATGTAGGGCTTGACGACTCTCCACCCTCTGCTTGTGGCTAGTTGATCATCTTAGAGATTGAAGACATGGTGAGTCCTCATACTCTGAGGACGACGTCATCTTTATTGCTTTCTTATGTCTCTTATGTTTGAATGTATACGTCTCGACCACTCTTTTTGATGTGATATATGGTTTGTCAAGACTATGTTAGACTTTCGCTTTTCAAATGTCAAACTCTTCTATTTGATATACAATATTTTACTTTTTGTCTATTACTATGTGTATATGTATGTCAAGTAGCTTGTGTAGGGTCTTACAAGGTCTTATACATCATGTCACATCTAAGATGTACTTTGGATCATGACAATTACAATATTTTGAAACATTGTTAAAGTAAATTACAAAAATTACTTTACGTATTGTTTTGATGTAAAATGTCAAAGGAATTAGTTTGGAAATTAAGTGCAATTACTAAAGTAGATTACAGAAATCACCCCATGTATTGCTTTGATGTAAAAAAGTCAAGGGAATTAGTTTGGAAATTAATTGCAATTATTAAAGTAAATTACAAAAAATCAATATACAGAAAATGATAGCAAGAGAATAAAGTTGAATATATTTAAACTCTCAACCCGCCTAGTTCCGCATTAATTTTTTTTTAAAAAACTTATTTCAACCGATCTTACATTTGGATACTCAAAAATTAGTCCCGTCCCACATAAACTAAAATCTTCCTTGCTCCGCACAATTATCATCCCTATTGAAACTAGATGGATGAATAAATTGAAATTCACATATGCCAACTCATAATTGTATTTTGTAATGATATTAAATTTGAAGAACTATTATTCATCCTCTTTATTTTACTTTTTGATTATTTTAATATTATTTATATTATAAAATATTTATAGTTAACATATAATAAAGCATATAATATCATTAATTAAATATTTAATTCATAATTATTTTCTAATGTAATATATTTATTATATTAATTTTATTTATATTATAAAATATTTATAGTTAACATATAATAAAGCATATAATATCATTAATTAAATATTTAATTCATAATTATTTTCTAATGTAATATATTTATTATATTAATTTTATTGTCATATTAATTTATAATTTTAATTAATGAGGTTCCATAAAAAAATATTTGAGATATTTTGCCATGAAACCAAAATTATGTCGAAAAGATGTTGAACATGCGTTCAGAGTTTTGCAATCGCATTTCGCAATTATCACATGACTGTCATGTTTTTTGGAAAAAACAAATGTTACCTGATACCTTTACTACATGTATTATATTGCACACCATGATAAATGAGGATGAGCTTGATCTGAATGCACCTATTGAAGATACTTCGAAAGCTCCAAGTGCAACAATATAAATGGTGGTAGATGAAAATCTCTAATTTGAACAATTTTTAGCTTGACATAAAAAAAATTAAGAACAAAAATGCTCATTTTGAATTCCGTAATACATTAATAGAACATTTATAGGAGCAACATAATAATCTTGAAAATTGAATATTTATGTAAAATTTAAAATAATTTTTTACGATGATATAATACTTATGTAAATATATTGATTAATGATTTCATTTTTATTTGAATTGTTTATTAATATGTAAAATATATGATATATGCTTTGCAATTTATGTTATTTAGAAATCTAGGATAAAATATAATTTTAAATTATATAAAGATTTTGAAAAGAATAAAACTTTTCATCACATGAAGGTTACAACAAGAAAATAAAAATAAAAATAAAAATTAAATAATATTATATTGAAAAAAGAAGATTTTCTTTTATAGCATTTTAAATAAAGAATTGGATTAAAGTTAATTATCTCTAAATATAAAGAATCTCTATATTTATACTTTATATATTTACTATTTGGAGAGTAAAATAATACTTCTTTCGTTTCATTTTATGTGAGTTAGTTTTACATAACACATAATTTAAGAAAGAAATGATAATTTTTAAAATTTGTGGTGCAAAATAAATAATAAAAATTTATGTGGTTATAAATTATTTCATTAAGAGAAATATATATTTTATAATTAAATTATTATTTAATATAAAAATATTTCATTTTTTTTGAAACTAACTAAAAAAATAAATAAATTAAATTAAAAAAAAAGTAAATTACATAAATTGTGACGGAGAAAGTAGTAGAGTACTAAATAGGTAAAAGTATAAAGAATAAGAGAAATAGTTGACTAGTAAAATAGTACTCCGTAGAGTAGTCCACCTTTATTGATCGAGAAAATGAGTAGTAGGGTGGATACTCCAGGTACTTGTCTACTCATCTCTCTCTAATTATTATTATTATTACTCTCTACTCACTTATTTCTACCTTTTCGCACTGTCAATTACTGCTACTCCAAATCCATGCACATCTGTTGCTGATGCATTTCTACATCTCTCTCTGTGTGTAGCTTAGCTACATTTATTTACTTCTCCTCCTCTCTCTATCTATCTACTAGATCTCCTTCTCTACCACCACACCACCATGCTTCCTTCTTTCTATTTCTTCTTCCTCCTCCTCTTCTCCGTCTCCGCCAACAACCGCCGTGTTCTTCATCAGCCATTTTTCCCACAAGATTCACATCCACCTTCTTCACCTCCGTCAGTACCCAGTACCTCTACTACTCCCAAATACCCTTTTGATTCTTCTTCTTCTACTCCTAATAACAACACTCCCTTTTTCCCCTCTTTCCCTTCTACTCCTCCGCCTCCACCTTCCCCTTCTGCTTTTGCTTCTTTTCCTGCTAATATTTCTTCCCTTATCCTTCCTCATTCATCCAAATCCAAAACCATTTCATCTAAACTCATTGCTACTGCCATCGCCTCTGTTCTTGCTGCTATTCTTCTTATCTCCATTGCTATCTTCTGCCATAGAAGAAGAAATCAAGATTCTAATGATAACAAAACACACAGATCTAATAGCAGCACTAGATTCAATAATCCTAACCCAACTAATATTCCTAAATTACAAAGACCATCTCAGACCAGTTCTGAATTTCTATACTTGGGTACTATGGTTAGTGCACATACTTCCATTGATACACACAATCGTCGCGCTACTGCTGCACCTTCAAGAAAAATGGACTCACCGGAGATCCACCCATTGCCGCCATTACATGGACACAGTTTGCGTAGGAATGCAGATGTTATCTCCCGTACAACTGAAGATGATGAGGAGTTTTACTCTCCAAGAGAATCTTTAGATGGCAGAGGAAGTTCGATCGGAACTGGATCCGCATCGCGTAGGGATTTTGCCGCCGTTGAGGTCAAGAATTTTGCTGGGTCGACCTCATCGTCTTCATACTCCTCTTCCAGTTCCGATTCGGGCTCACCAGTTAGGTCTGTATCGTTGAGCATTTCTCCACCGGTGAGTTTGAGTCCAAAAAATTCACAGCCCAAGTCACCGGAACTACTTGCTGTTCGTACTGCTCCGCTACCTCAGTATCATTCTCATTCGTCTCCGCCTCTAGCAGATTTTGTACCTATATTGGTCATTAACGGGGAATCTGATTCACCATCTCCGCCCAGTTCATCATCTCCGGAGAGATATTCAAGCAGGAGTATTGACTCATCACCCAGAATTTCCGATGTTTGGGATCAGAATGTTGAATCTCCGATGAGAATCAGCAATCACATACAGCAGAATGAATCAGTTTCAGTTCCTCCACCACCACCGCCGCCTCTTTTCATTAGTATTCCGGCTTGTGTACAACCTCCTCCACCACCACCACCACCGCCGCCTCTTTTGATTAGTATTCCGGCTTGTGTACAGCCTCCTCCACCACCACCACCACCACCGCCGCCGCCGCCACCAGTTAAAAATTGGGATAGTCCAAAAACTCCAACACCACCAATTTCAAAGCCACCATCCAAGCCTCCAGTTCTTGTAACTCCTTTAAGACCCATAGAACTTGAGAGTCCAGTGCTGATTTCCCCAATGGAGTTGCCTTGTAATAAGCAACCCATTGAGAAGAGTCAGCAGAGTATAGAAGGCTTATCAAGTGATACTGGTGGGAACAACGAGGAAACTCCAAAACCAAAGTTGAAGACTTTGCATTGGGATAAAGTAAGAGCTAGTTCTGATCGGGAAATGGTGTGGGATCAACTGAAATCAAGTTCGTTTAAGTAGGATAATCTAAACACTTTGTTACACTTGTTACATATATTAAATTCTTCTCTTTTTGGTCGGGCAATTAAAGCTGAGCTGATTTGTTTGCAGATTGGATGAAGAGATGATAGAAAGCTTGTTTATTGTGAAGACTCCAACTCTAAATCGAAAAGAAATGACTAGACGCCCTGTTCTTCCCTCTCAGAGCCAAGAGAATAGGGTACTTGATCCAAAGAAGTCACAGAATATTGCAATTTTGCTAAGAGCACTAAATGTAACTGTTGAGGAAGTATGTGAAGCCCTTTTAGAAGGTATTCTGCTACTGTTATTCTCAGACTTGAAAATTTAAACTGAAATATGACTGGGATGATAGTAATGCCAGATTATTGCTGCCTAATTGCTCTAGTTCTACATAAAAGATCTTCTGCAGGGTTACATAATACTGAATTGTCATTCAGTTCACATGTGCCGTTGTTATAGAAGAATTGATATGCATTGATCTTGAAACGTAAATTAACCAACAGAGGTTAAGGGTTTTCCCGATAAAATTCTCAAACACCATACGTTGTTCATCATATGCATTAATCTTTACTAGTATGAATGAATACAGTGTAGACATTCACATTGTTTTAGTAGGTAACTGATAGCTGACTAGTTTAGAGGTGTTCATAGGGTTATGTGGCTTTTGCTCATGGATATCAGGGTATTAATAATTAGGCTAGAGCATCATCTTATTTGGTTTGTGGTTGCTTATTGGTGTACATCGTTCCCAAACCATGTCGACAGCTTTACCTTTTGGGTTCTCTGCTGTTTGCTGTTTTTTATCTTCAATAGGATGATCCTTTCTCTATTTTTCTTTTTAGTGTGCAAGTGTATCGAGAATTTATGATGTCTCTGCTTGTAGAAATTAAGTACATTCTTTTTTCAGGAAATGCTGATGCCCTAGGGACTGAACTCCTTGAGAGTTTATTGAAGATGGCTCCATCCAAAGAAGAAGAACGCAAACTGAAAGAATATAAAGATGATACTCCGTTTAAGCTTGGGTCAGCCGAGAAGTTTCTCAAAGCAGTGCTTGATATACCTTTTGCATTCAAAAGGGTAGATGCTATGCTGTACATATCAAATTTTGATTCTGAGGTTGACTACCTCAAAAAGTCATTTGAAACTCTGGAGGTAATTATTTCAGGTCATCTTCTACTTCTCGCTGTATATTGAGTTCTCTAATAATCACTAAACAGTTCTGATTTTGATTTGATAGAAGGAAGGTTTGTGCAAGGGTTTTCTGTTTGACATGGTGAATAAGTAAATATGCTGGTACCCTATGTTTCTTGGACTCACATAGCTGGTACCTATGACAAATGAAACTCAAAAATAGCCTTATCTGATTTTGGAAGGAAGTGCTGTAGCATCAGTATTATAGGACATCTAATTGTTAGACTGGAAAATAATCATTTTTTTCATCTTGAACTGTCTGAACTTGATACTCTTGTGCTGAAGTTGGCATGTGTTTCTCTCTTGAACTGTGGAACTGCATGCTAACTCGACCAGTTCAAGTATTCATACTCTGTTTCTTATTATGTCACATAAACCAATAGAAGAAAGGTCTTCTTAATATATTTGAACCTTATAAAGCTTTGCTACTTGACAGGCTGCTTGTGAAGAGTTGAGAAGTAATAGAATGTTCTTAAAGCTTCTGGAAGCAGTGCTGAAGACTGGTAACCGCATGAATGTTGGGACAAATCGGGGTGATGCCCATGCGTTCAAACTAGATACCCTCCTAAAGCTAGTAGATGTGAAGGGAGCTGATGGGAAAACAACCCTCTTGCATTTTGTGGTACAGGAGATCATAAGAAGTGAAGGTGCTCGTCTTTCTGGTGGAGATCAAGATCAACAGTCGGCCATGAATGATGATGTCAAGTGCCGGAAGCTTGGCCTCCAAGTTGTTTCCAACCTTAGTTCAGAGGTTGTAAATGTTAAGAAAGCTGCTGCTATGGATTCAGAAGTGCTTCATAGTGAGGTCTTAAAGCTTTCTAAAGGGATTGGAAACATTGCTGAAGTTGTCCGATCAATTGAAGCAGTTGACTTGAAGGAAAGCAGCATAGAAAGATTTTCAGAGTCTATGAAAAGGTTTATGAAAATGGCAGAAGAGGAGATCATAAGGCTCCAAGCTCTAGAAAGTGTTGCCATGTCATTGGTCAAAGAAATAACTGAATACTTCCATGGAAATTCAGCGAGAGAAGAGGCTCACCCTTTTAGGATCTTTATGGTGGTAAGAGACTTCCTAATGGTTCTTGATCGCGTTTGCAAAGAAGTTGGAATGATAAATGAACGTACAATAGTCAGTTCTGCCCACAAGTTTCCAGTTCCAGTAAATCCAAATCTACAGCCTGCCATTAGCGGGTTAGCAGCAAAATGGCTGCATAGTTCATCGGACGAGGATAGTTCATCCGCTCATTAGCAACATTAGCTTATAGCAGGCAGAACCCTAGTTTTTGTTTTTGGCCAAAACTAATGTAATGTACTATAAAGGCCATCTAGGAGTTTGTCTGAGACTGTGCCTGCCTTTTGAGGTACATGTAATCTTTTTTTATAATCTTGTATTTACATAGTTCTTTGTATAAGATGTGGAAAGTTATCCATTCCCATAGATAGATAGATAGATAGGGACATCCCTTTAGAAAATAACAAAGGCATTTTGCCGGAAACATTTTGTGTTTTATATATCTCAAAGATGAGAGGCTTCAAATCAAGAAAAAAGGGTGCAATAATTAATTGTTGAGTGTTATTTCATATTTGTAATGTAAAGAGAAACATAGGATATGTACCTCCATTCAAAAATGAACATTGTGAACCAGCTGTGTCTTCAACTTTATTTGACCGTTGGTTCGAAAAAGAACTTTTAACTAATTTTAATTATGAGAAATAAGAAAAAGGAAATCATAATGGAAGCTCGCAACGCATTTTAGGGAGAGAAAAGCCAAATGCTCCGCATTTATGTTTCTGTAAAGAGCACTAGTTCCAACTTACGTGTTTACATCAAATTATAATAATTCATATATTACAAGTAAATATGATTTAGTGATAGCAGTGCTCATTCAAATACATATGTTACCTACTTATTGAGTTGGTCTATAGTTTTTCAATTCTAGAAATGCATCTTTTAGCATTGCAAACCCATAAATTCAATAGTCAATTCCTCATTCCATTTGAAGAAACAAGTTTTCAAAAAGTCGCTATTATTAGTTTGGACAAACCATAAAACAGTATCAATACTGAGTTCCAACACGAATCACTCAAAACCAGGTCCAGAAATGACTATAATTTGGCGATACCAGCCTAAGCTGGATATACTGCAATGGAACTTGAGCATAAAGCGTCTTTTCAACTGTGAATCATTGTACAACTAATCTAGTAGATAAATCAGGTCTTTGGTCTCATAGTCAAATAAATTTCCATGGAAGTCCTACATACAGGTTAAAACTCAATTGACATCTATCTAGTTTTTTTCAATGAGATGCTCATTTGTTGGTATACTAAATTGACTGCAGATGATCAGCATCCATGCGTTCCAGAACCCTACGAGCTTCTTCTTCTGTAGCTGGGACAACTTTACGGATTCTGAATTGAGTATTTGTGGCCTTAGCCTCTGGACGGACAGTAAATGTGAAGTAGAACCTATTAGATACCTGCATTTGAGTTTAGAGAATAAGAGCAATTCCGGGATTTTGTAGATAGCTACATTAGCAACCACCTACTACTTCTGCTACAACATTAACTACTCCCTTGGTTTTGTTTATAAAGTGTTGTTTGATCAAACACGGCCTTTGAAAAGGAACAAAAGACTTCCAACACATACCAAAATTACCCTTAGACATGACATTTCTGTGGATATAAGAGCATACTATTAAGGGTAAAATGGAAAAATTGAAGTTGAAGAATTAGAAAGGTGTCTTACTTCATGGAACAAACCAAAAAAGAAAAAAAGTCATATATAGTGGAAAAGAGGGAGTAGTTTGTTTCATAGAAGTTTAATATACCTCACTAGACCTCTGCTCTGGCCTAGTAACATGAGCAACAACTTCTACATTGATCAGAGGCTGATCAGTATTCTCATGTTCAGTGTAAAGTACACATGATTTGAAACGCAAAAAGTCTCCAACATCAACCTGCAACAGTAAAAAAAATTGCACCACTGGAATAAACTAGGAAAGGAAAATGTTAAAATGATACAATCCTCTCTTTTGTTCGTTAAGCATACTACTGACTAAGCGAGCATTTCCTTTTAGCAGCATTTCATCTTTTACATGTTCACATACAGAAGTATGTAGTGCTGGAGGAACCAAGAGCAGTTCTTGCATTTTGAATTGTCTAGCTAACAGGTAGTCTAATGCTGGAGGAAAGAACAACCGTCCATGTACTAGTTTTGGTCGTGGGTAACAAGTATTAGGTATGCTGGTGTTGTAGGAAGGGTATTCTGGTGTTGGTGCGAGACCAACCATACCCATTGGTTAAAATATATTTAAACAGTTCCACTATGAATCAAGTTAACAGTGATAACTGAAGAGGAGAGGTTCAAGATAGTGCACTCACAGGTCTAAGGAAATTAACATGATCAACCTCCAGGAAGGATGGCATCAGACCGGCAAAAGCATAAGCTGTCGAAAATGCAAGTTCAAATGCTCTGAGCATCAGGAATCCCCCAAAGATCCGACCATGAATATTTCTTTGCTGTGGCTGGCAAATCAAAGAATTCTCAAGGCGGGTATCTTTGAGAAGAATGGTGTCCCGATCTGCCAAGGCTGGCATGTCACAGAATATTCTACCTTCAGCTAATAGTTCTTCAAGTCTGTTAACTCCTCCATTTTCAATCTCCTTTCTGTCTCCCCCCCTCTTTCTTTTCCTAAGGTTATTTCTAGCTTCAGCTGCTTCATAGAGCAGTTTTTCTGCTTCTGTCTCGGGACATAATCGATTCACTGGAGCAGCTTTCCCTGTCTTGTAATCACGAGCAACAAAAATGAAGTTTGCAGTCAGAGCGACTGATTCTGAGGGATCACTGCTCCCTGCATGAAAATCATCCACGTTAAACTGGATTCGCAGATGTCAAAAAGAAATTCAACGAGTAAAATTGATGAAGGTGAATGCATAAAATGTAAAGTTACTTTGTGGGATTTAGTTATCAAGGAAATAAAAGATATGGTGAGACAGAATGAAAGAGAAGCTAGCAGCATGCGGGATATTCACCACGTACTTAATGATGAGTAAGCTGTTAAACATAGGTTCCTTTCTTAGCTTTACTAACAATCTCACTGGTATTGACGGTAGAAAAAATACCACAAGTGAGAAATTGAGAGAAATGTGTGAATAGCTGGCACAGAAGAAAAGAATATTCTCTAGTTTCATAACAGTACAAAAGCATGTATTATATGACTGGGATGGACAAAAGCAGTATTATTCCTACAAGGAGAGAAGATCTACATTCATGAATGGTGCATCAGGTAATTATTTGGAGGATGACAGCAATGCTGGCATACTTCAACTATTAATTGCCATGTCTAAGGGTACAAGTCAAAGACGGAACGTTTTGAAATTTAACAAGCTGATGTGGGCTTAAAATAAGAAAAAACGAGACTAGGTTTCAAAACCAGGTTTAGGCAAAGATTGTCATTGTTTTTTAACTAAACCAATTCATATACTAGGTACAGATGAAGATGGTAAGCTATGTAAAACACTTTCTGGTCTCTGTGAGTAATAGTCTTTGTTGTGAACTAAAAGATCATTCTTTTAATAAGTATGGAAGTGATTAACTAAAATATATTAGTTTGATACATTTGAGAAAAGCAGCTAATGACCTTGAAAATTGTTGCATGCTAAAACATGAATTCAGTTTGAGAAAATACCATTTGCTGGCTGTATAACGTCAAGTTGAATTTCAATTGAAGAAAATCCAACCCAAATGACTGCACCAACCATTTTCAGATCAGTGTCAATGCTAATCGGCTTCTTCAGCACCATTTTATCAACAGAAGCAGTTACCAAATAGAGTGGTCTAGTCATGCTATCAACGTCCGAGCAATGCTGATTCAACCAACAGCAAGTTTAGCAGACAAATTCCAATAATATGTTGAAGTACATAAGCTAGCACTCAAGAATGTCAATTTCTAAAGAAACAGTTCCAAAAATCGTACAGTGCACCTCCATATTGTTCCTTACAAAAAAGTTGCTACTTAAAATTAAACCAAGGCAGTGTTTAGAAGTAAGGAACACATTAATTAAAGCTCCAGAAGATCCATCCAACTATCTATAAAATGAAGATCTTGTTTGCACCAAATATAAATGAAAAAGAGAAACTTTTAACCCCCAACGTAGTTTTCCATACCCTGAAAATTCTACTATTTCTCTCTACATCACCAAAAAATTAAAAAAGAGAAATTCCACACTTCTTTCTTGTTCGACCTTTCTCATCCTCCAACATGCTAAAATCTTTTCCATCTCTTCAGCAACAGCATTAATAGAAATAGATTAGTGCCCATAGCTCCACCGCAAAATTGCAATATAACCCTAGGTGATCCACATCCTTAACACTCCTCTTGCTCATGCATTACCAATTATTAGTATTACTATGCAATCCCTCCTTTTTAAGTTATCCACCATTAGGGTTAAAACACAAATGGCACCCCATGTAAAGAAAGTCATTTTCTTCAGTAACTTTTTTTTTTTTTTTCCATTTCAAGGTCATATGATCTTCTAGCACTCCCATTGCATAAGCAACTATAGTACGATTTCACCAAACCTTTTTTCATGATGCTCCTTTCTATATCTTCTTTGTCAGAATAATCATAAACCACAATCTTCCCCTTCTCAGCCTCAAGTCCGCAGTATCATTGGCAATAAAACTTATCCAAGATCTGTCTTCCACTCACAAAGGCACTCTCTAAGTAAGAGATACTTATCCGTTATTATCCTCTACCTTATTGATAGTACCTTAGCCATGGTCTTGTACATGCTCACTACCAGAATTACGGGTCTTCAATATCAGATGCCCCCCTTCTCTTGGGTATCAAAAATATAAATGATGAATTGAAGCTCATCCCAGATGACCCACAATACTATGTATGCATTCCAATACATATTTTTTTTTTTTTTAAAAAAAGCATCCAATTCTGGCCTTTACCTAAGCAACTCAAAAATAACTGACGGTTATTGGTAGGATTAGTCCTGTTGATCTGAGTCTGGGTATCTTTCATCCCATTCAGTTGATATAAGAACTCTACTGATCCAAAAAGCCATTCTCCTATTCCAGACCAGAAAAAGTTGGTGCATCATTGAATGACCTTGAGTTAGCCATTTACCAGTGAACAAGTTCAGATCCAATCTACATTTTACTTCACCATACACTACATTTACAAGCCAATGCAAATCAAATTGTAACCTATTTGTTGGCGAGATTGGGTGATGGCTGCTCACCAGATATTACATTTGGACCCCTGATCTTGTTTGTTGTTGATATTAGGGAGAAGAGGATCATATCTCGCCGCAGGAATGCATCTGCACGAAGTTCTTACATGAAACAAAGACAATAAACTAATTCAACGTAAATCTCATCTACTCCATAATCTATCATTTTTCAATAGTTTTTTACCAAACGGTGCAGACACTGACTGGTATATTTAACACTCCCCTTTCTCCACAAAAAGAAAAGAAGAAAAAAAGAACTGATTTGTAGTGGATTTTTATGTGTGTCACATTTGTCTAATATATTCCTCAAATGAAGTGAATTTTTGATGAACATATGGAAGAAAATAGCAGATGGGATTAGATCATACATATAGTTAGTAATCCTTACATCACATATTAAGATCCAGTTTTCTTTTCTGTTGTGTTTTGAACAATGTCCACTTCCCTGTATTTTACTATATACATCACTATACACATCAATCCCATTTCTGAAATTCTAATCACGTGGTTCAAGAAAAAACAATAAACTAACAATTGCTTACATGACCTAAAAGTTGTGTAGTTTTAAACTTTAAAATTCTTACTCAAAAAGAGTTTTCTTTTAGCTCTAGAGCATAGACAGTTACCATAATCCCCTTCTCAATGGTGCCAAGCATAAAGAATATATCCACAATAATGAGTATGCATACTCTCCTTTTTGATGGTGCTAAGAATAAGGCATAATACATAAACGTGTCACTTAACTTGGCATTAGCTAGTATCTATGTCTTCCAACTATGGGTGTGCACTTAAGATTTGTCATGTAGGACGCGTGTATCTACTTGTGCAACTATATGATAGTTTAAGTGCCCACTTGTGCACATCCAAAGTTGGAAAGCATAGATGTCAGGCCAAGGCCAAGTTAAAGGGCACATTAGTGTGTTATGCCTAACTCCTAAGAATAATGACATGCAACTTCATACTAAGTATACAAATGTACTGCTACTGAACATACATACTATCCCCTTTTGGCAAGTCCCAAGCATAAGCAGCATGGTACTGAGGAGATGTCATCTAATACAGGCATTCATACCCAACAACAGCTTCATGCATAACACAATGTGCAAAATAGGACTGAGTAAGCATCATTCATGGAGTTGTATTGGGGAGTTCTCATGTACACGTGGGTGCTAAGGACAAGGGAACACCTGGCATCAAATTAAATCCGGAGAAGAAATCAGAATTAGAGATATCGGGATAGCTTTTTTAAGGGAGTCGTTGGAGAAGCCCCTGGATCATTGCATATCCGGTTTAGTTGCTTCAATTTTGTTGCTGGATCAGCCAGTTGGCTCTAATGCAGAAAAAAGAGGGAACTCGTGGCGCGGAGTCATTGAAGAAGAGGAAAAAGACTCATGGCCCGAAAACGTGTTAAAAGGATAAAAGGACAGACACATCAACCAGCTAGGTCATACAAGATTCCGTGGATCAGGGGAGGTTTTACAGCACACACTGTTAGAATAGAAATAAGTATTTCCTACTTAGAATAGGAATAGGAATAGGAATAAGAATAGGAATCCTAGTTGGAAAAGGATTCCAATGTAGTGTCTATAAATAGGGTCTCAATGTAACTATTTAGATACACAATTCAATAATATTTTTCCCATATATTTCTCACATGGTATCGAGCATTGGTGAGAAACTTCAAGTCACGGTGTCAAATTCCGGTGACGACGGTTGGGACTGATTTGTGTCATCTTTCGAGCAGTTTTTCTTCGTTAGGGTCGTTCGGTATTTCCGACCAGAACCCAGCCAGTTTTCTCCAGATCCGATCACCGGAATTAGGGTTTCGGTGATTTATAGGCAGTTTCCGGCGAAAGCAGACCACTGTAGGGCAGTTTCCGGCAAGTTCCCGGTAAAATCAGAATTTTCAGGCCACTGTGGGCAGATTCCGGAAGCTTCCAATATTTTCAGACCACTGTAGCGACCACTGTAGGGCAGTTTCCGGCAAGTTTCTGGTAAAATCATAATTTTCAGGCCACTGTAGCGACCACTGTAGCAGTTTCTGTCAGTTTCCAGCATACATACCAGTCTATGGAGAATCGACGAAGGAGAGAACGTTTTGGAAAATCTCAATCCAAGTGTAGTTATTGTCATAAACCCGGACACACTCGTGACGTATGTTATATTTTGCATGGTCCACCACCCGGTTATGATCCTATTGTTCTAAAGGAATATAATGAGCTCCTTCGAAATCGCGCAAGTAAACAAAGTTTTGGAAAACCTCGATCCAAGTGTAGTCATTGTCATAAACCCGGACATACTCGTGACATATGTTATATTTTGCATGGTCCACCACCCGGTTATGATCCTATTGTTCTAAAGGAATATAAAGAGTTCCTTCGGTATCGTGCAAATAAACAAACGTCTCCACAAGTAGTTTCGGTTGCACAACCCGATGTTTCATTTGCGGGTAATTCATTTACTTGTGTGTCACGCGTCTAGCACTCTTGGATCATGGGTCATAGACTCGGGGGGCTTCGATCATATCTCGGTAATAAATCACTATTGTCCGATATTGTTTATTCACAATCTCTTCCAGCTATTACTTTAGCCAATGGGATCCAAACAAAACCAAAAGGGGTTGGAAAAGCCAAACCCGTATCTTCTGTCACCCTAGACTCTGTTCTTTATGTCCCTGGTTCTCCTTTTAATCTAGCATCGGTTAGTCGTTTAATGAAAGCCCTACATTGTAGCATAACCTTTTTTGATGATTTTTTTCTCATGCAGGACCGCAGTACGGGACAGATGATTGGAACAGGACATGAATCACAAGGCCTTTACTATCTTACCTCTTCAAATTCCTTAACAAAGATGCTCCGATTCTGATTCCCCAGATCTAATTCACAAGCGTTTGGGACATCCAAGTCTATCCAAACTGCAAAAGATGGTGCCTAGTTTGTCTAGTTTATCCACATTAGATTGTGAGTCGTGTCAACTTGGGAAACACACTCGTGCTACATTTTCACGTAGTGCTGAGGGTCGTTCAGAGTCTATTTTTTCATTAGTTCATTCTGATATTTGGGGTCCTAGTAGAGTCAGTTCCACCTTAGGATTTCGTTATTTTGTTAGTTTCATTGATGATTATTCAAGATGCACTTGGGTTTTCTTAATGAAAGATCGTTTCGAGTTATTTTCTATATTCAAAAGTTTCTTTCTTTGAAATACAAAATCAGTTTGGTGTTTCCATTCGTACTTTTCGTAGTGATAATGCCTTAGAATACTTATCATCCCAGTTTCAGGAGTTTATGTCTCACCAAGGAATTATTCACCAAACATCTTGTCCATACACTCCTCAGCAAAATGGTGTAGCAGAAAGAAAGAATAGGCATCTCATTGAGACAGCCCGCACTCTCCTCATTCAATCCCATGTTCCGCGTTTTTGGGGTGATGCAGTCCTTTCATCTTGTTATTTAATTAATAGAATGCTGTCTTCTTCTATTCAAAATCAGGTTCCACATTCCATATTGTTTCCTCAGTCACATCTCTATCCTATCCCCCCTCGTGTCTTTGGGAGCACATGCTTTGTTCATAATTTAGCCCCAGTGGAAAGATAAATTAGCTCCTCGTGCCCTTAAATGTGTCTTTCCCTGTGCCAACCTTTGAGGAATCTACGATTACTTCTACATCTCCAGTTGTAGTGCCACCACTACTAACTTATCATCGCCGTCCACGTCCAACCCTAGTCCCAGATGATTCATGTCATGCGCCAGACCCTGCTCCTACTGCGGACTTGCCTCCTCCTAGCCAACCGCTTGCACTTCAAAAAGGTATACGATCCACTCGAAATACTAACCCACATTATATCTTCTTAAGTTATCATCGTCTATCACCACCCCATTATGCATTTGTGTCGTCTTTGTCCTCTATTTCTATTCCTAAGACTACGGTGAAGCACTTTCTCATTCGGATGGAGGCGAGGCTATGATTGATGAGATGTCCGCTTTACATAAGTGTGGTACTTGGGAGCTTGTCTCCTTCCCGCAGTAAATCTACTGTTGGTTGTCGTTGGGTTTATGCAGTCAAAATTGGTCCAGACGGTCAGGTTGATCGACTTAAGGCTCGCCTTGTTGCCAAAGGGTATACTCCGATATTTGGGCTAGATTATTGTGACACTTTCGCTCCCGTGGCTAAAATAGCATACGTTCGTCTTTTTCTATCTATGGTCGCCGTTCGTCATTGGCCTCTTCATCAGTTGGACATTAAAAATGCTTTTCGCATGGTGATCTTGAGGAAGAAGTCTATATGGAGCAACCACCGGTTTTGTTGCTCGGGGAGTCTAGTAGCCTTGTATGTCGATTGCGTAGGTCACTCTATGGTGCGAAGCAGTCTCCTCGAGCTTGGTTTGGGAAGTTCGGCCACGGTAATCGGGAGTTTGGCATGACTCGTAGTAGAGCTGATCACTCTGTGTTTTATCGGCATTCTACACCAAGTCGATGTATCTATTTGGTTGTTTACGTTGATGATATTGTTATCACCGGTAATGATCAAGATGGTATCACCGATTTGAAGCAACATCTCTTTAAGCACTTCCAGACTAAAGACCTTGGCAGATTGAAGTATTTTCTAGGTATTGAGGTTGCTCGGTCTAGATCGGTATTGTTATTTCTCAACGCAAGTATGCCTTAGACATTCTTGAGGAGACGGGAATGATGGGATGTAGACCTATTGACACTCCTATGGATCCGAATGTTAAACTCCTTCCGGGACGGGGAGCCACTTAGTAATCCTGAAAGGTATAGACGACTTGTTGGAAAGTTGAATTATCTCACAGTGACTAGACCTGACATCTCTTTTCCTGTGAGTGTTGTAAGTCAGTTTATGACTTCCCCTTGTGATAGTCATTGGGAAGCAGTTGTTCGTATTCTGCGATATATAAAGTTAGCTCCCGGTAAAGGACTACTCTTTGAGGATCAAGGCCATGAGCATATCATTCGGATATTGTGTTTTAGTAGGAGGTAATTTGGTGTCGTGGAAGAGTAAGAAACAGAATGTGGTTTCTCGATCTAGTGCAGAATCAGAATATCGAGCAATGGCGACAGCAACTTGTGAGCTAGTTTGGATCAAACAGTTGCTGGGAGAACTAAAATTTGGCAAAATTGATCAGATGGAACTTGTGTGTGATAATCTAGCGGCTCTTCATATCGCATCAAATCCAAGTGTTTCATGAAAGGACTAAGCACATTGAGATTGACTTGTCACTTTGTCGAGAAAAGATACTCTCGGGAGATATTGTTACGAAATTTGTGAAGTCAAATGATCGGCTTGCGAGATATCTTCACCAAGTCCCTCACATGTCCTCGTATTAATTACATCTGTAACAAGCTAGGTACATATGATTTGTATGCACCAGCTTGAGGGGGAGTGTTAGAATAGAAATAAGTATTTCCTACTTAGAATAGGAATAAGAATAGGAATCCTAGTTGGAAAAGGATTCCAATGTAGTGTCTATAAATAGGGTCTCAATGTAACTATTTAGATACACAATTCAATAATATTTTTCCCATATATTTCTCACACACACGCATCACGGTATCTCCAAGTGGAGCATCTCTATCGGATGACAGTACTTTAGAGCTCGAGTGGAGCATTCTTATTGGCTGATGTATTTACTTTGTTGTCTAAAAATAGTTGATTTCATTCACTTGTAAAGGGTTTAATTTTTATAAATAAAAAGCAATACAATGATATTCTTGTGCTCCAACTCTTTCTTACTTTCCATTTACTGATTAAATCTTTACTCTCAACTGTCAAGAACACATACATTAAACACCTTTGATTCCGGAACTAACAACACAAGGCTATATCCAGAAACCTAAGCTAAAATCAACAACATCTAAGCTTTATTGTTTTATTCATTTATTTCATCACATTATTGTTCTTAATAAGCTTATTTAACAACATATTTAGTTGCTTAACAACAAAATAACAAGTTAAATCGATCCACGTGTCCTTGATCGTGTGACAAATTCAACTGTACTTATTTCCGGATAAACAAGATTCATATTGATAAATAGTTCTGCCAATAGAATCAGGTATTGAAATATATGGAAGCACAAAAACAAGTGAAGAAGATAAGCAACGTTAGACTTGTATACTGAAGCCATGAAAAGTTCAAGTGTTATGCAGAAGATATGAAATTTGGGAAATATTGAAAAAGAATGTACCTTGACAGAGATAGTTCCAGCAAGAGCATCGAGATCCTCAAGCAACTTGCCAATTCTGACCTCATTCCATGGGTCCCTATACTGTTCTCTGAGTATAAAATCAGTTGAGAAATTATAAAGAATACAAGTCCTGCTCTCTGAGGGGTTTTTTGTAAGCAATTGACTCTGTGGAGGAGCATCAATTGGGGGATCAAGAAGTGTTTCAAAAATTTTGGATCTTGTTTCCCAAAGAGCATTAGTGACAGGAGAATGATACATTCCAGGCCATAAACTAAGGGGTTTTCTGTTGGAATCACTATTTTCGTCAAACGGGGAAGCCAAAGTGGAGAAAACTGGAATGGTATTTGGAGAAGAAGAGTTGGATTCCATGGGAAGACAGTAAATTCTCGAAAAGGGTTTGCGGGGAAATTGAAAATAAGATGGATATGGAAGAGTTTTGATTTTGAATACAACCTGAGATTGAATTTTGTAGGAAGATGGGAATTCCAAAAAGCAAGTCATCAACGTTACGTTGAACAAGAACAACTTTGGACCACGCTCTCTTTCTCCCTTCTAAATTACAAAAATTACTGTACTATATTGGACTGCTCTCCATAATTGCTTATCAAATTTTAATTAATTAGTTAATTTTGAAAAAGTTTGAAAATCTTAAAATTTTAATTTATTCACTTTGTAATTAATAGAGGTAACAATGATAAACTCACTATTTTAATTATTGGTTTCTTAATATGTGTGTTAATTAAAAAATAGACAAATAATTAGAAAAAAAGAGAGTAGTAAACTTTCATGCTCTCATGATTGACTTCTTTTTAAAATGAACATTTTACTTTTTACTTCAAAAGTTTTCTTTAAAAAATTTAAAATACTTTTTTGTACTCATATAAATTAAAGCCAATTTAAGATCAACGAATTATTGTATGTTAGTAATAACTCATACATTTACATGTTAAGATAAGATGAGAGAAAAATCAGACGATAAATATTTTAAGCACCAATTATTTTAACAATAATCGTCCCTTTACCCTTTGATCTTTTATGATCCCCTTTACACTTTGATCTTTTATTATTAAATGGTTTGTCAACCTTTTTAGTTATATGAATAGAACCGTGTCAAACATGAAATAAGTATATTTTTATTATTAAATTAAATGATTTGTCAACCTTTTTAGTTATATGAATATAACCGTGTCAAACATGAAATAAGTATATTTTTCTTCCTTATGGAACATCTTTTTAAATAGAAAGGTACAATCTTCTCAAAATAATGCGAGGAATAAAAAATTAAAATATAAAAGACTTAACAATAAAATTTTAATAAAATGAATGTCTACTAAAAGAAAACTAAATGATAAAATCTGTAAATAAGATGATAAACCTTTTGAAGATCTGATTTAACATACATAAAGAATTTCATCTTTGCCATGTCTAATTGAGTTTCTTGAAAACACTGAGGGCTTTATAATTTTAAAAATAATGAATCAGATGAGATGACAAAAACAGAAAATATGAGAATAACAAAATTTAAACACTTCTAACATTTAATAAATAAGATAAATAGAAATTTTATGGTTGCAATAGTTAATGCACTCTTAATTAGTAACGCCTTTCTTTTTCTTAATTTTGCAGAAATTTTCGTGTTTCTAAACTGTATTTATTTATTTTTAATTAAAAAGTACTTATTTGAGTTTTGATAATATGTTGAATGAACAAAATTAAAGGAAAAAAAATATACTCTCTCCATCTCATATTAGTTATCAATTTTATTAAAAATGTTTGTCCCAAAATACTTGTCATGATACAAGTTCAAATTATAATTTTTTTTTTTTTTCATTTTGCTCTTAAAATTAACTATTTAGTAAAAAATTATTCTTGTTTATGATTTGCTAAAGAATTTGTAATGACCCGAAAGGTCATTTTTGGAAATTTTTGTAAAATTTTCGTTTTACCCTTCTCGATAGTTGCCCTAGTTATTTTTACCAGTTTGAAAAGTTGGTTAGAGAATTTTGAATTACTCGTTTGACTACGATTATTTAATTTAGGGCTAAATTTTGAATATTTAATTTTAATAAGTGGTTAATGGGTCAAACTCATATTTTATTTAATACTCTTGACCCATATAAAAGAATAAATTAATAGTAAATTGTGGTTACACGTTTGAGTCATAAACTCCATAAAAAACTTCTACGGTTGGGAGCACAAATACGCAGAGAGGAGACGATTCCTCCCTATATGATTTTTTGGGTAAGAAACGCTAATGATAAACCTTATTTATACCATGTTAATCTCTTGCCATTGTATATAATAATAAATTGTTGGTTTGCAGTTAATGTCATAAATTATTATTATTATATATGTGAGTATTCCTTTAGGGTTAGGAGACAAGAAATTGAGGAAATCATCATTGAATAATCATGTTTGGAAGTATTCTATTGATTTTTAAGAATGAATTTGTAAAGGACAAAGAGGTGTCACTGTATGATTTTATAATGTTATTTTCGTGGGTACTGCAATTTTCTCTCTATTATATTTATCAATTTTGAAACAAAAACAGGGAACAACGAGGTTATGAATTTAATTAGTGAAATTTTATGGTGGGTTATAATCGTGTTTTCTTAAAATTATTGTAGTTGAGATGTGGATTGAAATTTTAATCTTAGAGTGTATTTACGGTATGGAAGGAAGATTGAGATATATAATGAAGTATTAAGTATATTATATTACATGAATTCCATTCGAATTATGATATTGGGAAAATTGGATTTAACCCTAGGCTTGGAATTTGGAAATATGAGAGTTGACATGTTAATTGAGTAATTGAATTATATCAAAGGCATAGCAAGTTTTGCTCATAAGTGCTGATTTCTCAGTGATTAATATCGCTAATATATGTTGGTTGTTCCTACTATTATTGATGGTATTAAAATTGGGTGGAAATGTTATGAGGTATTCACGTAAGTTGGAGTTCTTGGCTAATACCTCTTAATGGTCAATTAATGATTTGGACTAATTCATTACAGTTATATAGTATATAGAATGAATAAAGTTGCAAGAAAGAGAGGGTACTGGATACCAGACATAATTTTAGTATCTCGTTATAAATTATGTTTTCATATATGGAGATAGGTAATTAAATATTAAGTGTATTGTATTAGTTGAATACCATTAAAGTTATGCTAATTGGAGGAATTAAGACTTACCCTTAGGGTTAAACTATAGGAAAATTTATATGCATTGAATGATATTGTGACTATGTACTTGAATAGATTGCATTGATTTGGAAGCTCAACGAAAAGGGAAGACTCAAGTCTCGGAGTGATTGTTCGGTTATTTGAGGCAAGTGAATTTCTAAACCCTTGTTAAGCGTATGGAATTCGTGTATTTCCTTGTGGTATATGGTTGGGAGTAATGTGATCAATTGTGTTGTTGTGATTTGTGCAATGTTATGAAAATGGTCATCTCCTCATTATTTGTGTGAACATGTTATTTGCATTGTTCTGAGACATGATTGTGATAAGTGTTATGTGATAAGATGATGTACCATTTCGAGGGACGTATCGCGCGCCGCGATGGATATTATATTTTGAGGGACGTATCGCGCGCCGCGATGGTTACTATTATCGAGGGTCGTATCGTGCGCCGCGATGGATGCATGGACAGATATGTCCCCCATGGGTCCCGGACTGAGAAACAGCGGGTGTGTATCATTAGGTCAGACATGCATCACTATATTTGACATTGCATTGCATTGCACATTTTTATTACTGATGAACTTGATCTTGTATGTTGCTGATCTTGTGAGTGCCTTTCTGTGAAACTTGTTATTGAGGAATATTGAGATGTTATTGAGAATATATAATCTGTTAGAGTGTTGTTGAGCTGTATGCTTTGTAAATTTGTGAATTGTTAGGTTGGGCTGGTTTTATGCAGGTTGTAGTTATGGAGGTTAGGATGGGGTATAAGGAGTACTCGTATTCTGTACCCTTAACTTGTGTTTAGAGGTGTACTAGTTGAGTACCGTGTGGTTTGGTACTCACCCCTTGCTTCTACAATCTTTTGTAGGTTACGAGCTCGGATCTTCGTGATACCTTCCGTCCTCTTCGTTTCCGAGGCTTTCTGTGGAGATTTGAGAGGTAGCTGTTTGTCATCTCAGCGAACCTTCTTACTCCTGTTTATGACTTTGTTTTTACTTGAAGGACAATGTCATTTGAGACTTGCGTAGTTTATTTCAATTCTAGTATTTACATTAGAGGTTTGTGCACGTGACAACCAGATTTTGGGGATTGAATTAAGTTGACTTGTTTTTGTAATAGTAAATGTTACTGAACTTTACTTTATTTCCGCACTTTATCGAAATGATTGGTTTTAGGCTGACTTGTCTTGGTGGGATACGACGAGTGCCATCACATCCATTTTTGGGTCGTGACAGAATTTGTAAAAGAGAAATGTGACAACTAATATGGACGAATAGAATAACAATATCAACAAAAGGATGATTTGACGCCTCACCTTAAACATTTTAATTAAAATGAAGCAAATGAAAGGAAAAAAAAGCAAAACGAAGATCATCATATATTAAAAACATATAACTGAAAATGAACCCTTATTTAAATTTGATTACAAAATATTTAAAACAATTTCATATAAATAATAGGCTAAATAATGTAGTGACAAAATATTTTTACCATGAATAACCGGCTATTTTGTCATGACTCGAAATGGACGTGATAACATTTTTCTATTCTCACCAAGACAAGTCAGCCTCAACCCAACGAAATAAAAGAAATGAGAAAAGATAAAGCAAGAACAAGATAAAAGTGGAAAAACTTGTTCATTCTATTAACACCCCAATTCCTCGTTGTCACGTATACAAGCCACTAATACATAAATTGCAAAAATAAGAAATAAGTACAAGTCTCTAAGTCTTTGTCTCTCAAATAGAACAAAACTTAAAGAAAAGGAAAAAGAGGATCTGTCGCGATGACATGCAGCTACATCTCAAATCTTTCAACAAGCCTTGGAAGGGGAGAAGAAGAGCAATCACGCTATATCGGGCTAAGAACCTACACAAGTGTATAAGCAAGGAGTGAGTACCAACAACACGGTATCCAACAAGCAAACTAATAAACAAAGCAACTAGCTAGAAAATTGAATACTCCTTTCATCTCAACCGAACTTCCTCAAACTACAACCTGCATAGAAATCAGCCCAACCTAACAATTCTACAATACACAACACACAAGGCTCAATAATCACAATTCAACAACCAACATGAATCAAGTAAGTTAATTTCAATATCAAGTAGATCAAGCACACTTAAAAAGTGCATCAATCAAAATTAATAAGTAAGTCAAACATAAACATCAAAATGCATCAAATCTCAATAATCAATCTCTTGTTGAAACTATTTCCCATCAACACAATATCACTAGTCAGAACCATTTTCCATCGGCTTTATATCATTTCACTAGCCGAAACCATTTCCCATCGACACAATATCACTAGCCGGAACCATTTCCCATCGGCTTTATATCACTAGCTAGAACCATTTCCCATCGACTTTATATCATTTCACTAACCAGAACCATTTCCCATTGACTTTATATCATTTCACTAGCTGGAACCATTTTCCATCGGCTTTATGTCATTGCATTAGTCGGAACAATTTCCTATCGGCTTTATATTACATGTCTCACTATGGTGTACAACAATTAATGCACATAAGCAAGTTCACACCGTCAAGAAGAGACACCAATTCAAGCATTTCATCAATCAATCAAATAGGGGCAATCACAAGGCAATTCACAAGCATTATGATCAACACATAACCTTTTCATTTAACCTCTTTTTATTCATTAAGCTTAATCAAGTGAAACAATTAACCCTTCGCCTCATTCCCATTACTCCCAATAGACACAATGAAGGAAATACACGAGTTTTACTAGAACACAAGGTTAAGAGACCACTTGCCTTAAAATCAATCAACTAGTCACTCCAAGACTTGAGTCTTCCCCTTCGATCAATGTACAAAGATACACAATATATATCAATCAAGTATCTACAATAATTTTTTTGAAACAACAATACCCAACTCATATACTTTGAAAAATGGGTCAATCAATAAAGTCCAATTCTAAATATGAAGTTTGAATTCGAAATTCTTTACTTGAAATCATTATCCAAGACATTTGGAACTTATTGATGAAAACCATTTCAAAAAAGGATTAAAAATCATATCAAAACCATCATTTCACTATGTTCTTGAAGATAAACCCCAATTTCTCATTCCAAAAGATTGATTTGAACACTTAAATTCATAAAAATAATGGGTAATAGAATATTTAGAGTTAAGAATCATTACCCAAATGTTTTTCCTCGAGTATCTGGTTCAAATCGCCACCCCAAAACTAAATGGTGAAATGAGGTTGAAACCCAATTTTTTTGAAAACATTCTACCCAGGTCTCAGATGCTCATTGCGATCGTGACCTAGAGCCACACGATCGGGATGAGTAAGACATTCAACTCATTTAAGTTGACCATCGCGATCGCGACTAGACCCACGCGATCGTGATGAACCTCAAATTAATGTTATGCGATCGTGATGGCCAATATGGTCATGCATAGGGATGGCAATGGGGTGGGGCGGATTAACTCCCCCCCCCCCCCCCCCCCCCCCCCCCCCCCCCCCACCCCCCCCACTCCGCCCCGCATAAACCCCCTACCGCATGACTTTTTTAATATTTTCTTTTTCTAGTTAAGTTTGATACTAAAAATAAAATTCATAAAAAAAAATTCATTTTTTCATTAAGTTGTATTAATTTAATAGGATAGTGACTTAAAAATTTAATTTTTAGAGGTCAATTGGAAAACATAAATTGTATTATTTTTAATTGAACCATATTCGTTTACTATCTTGAATACTTTAGTAGATTTATAGAAATTATATTAATAAATAATGCTCTATCACTCTTTTAACATGTAAAAACTTTAAATTAAATTTGAACTCACATATACCCGCAACCCGCTCCGCCCTGCATTAATTTTAAAAAAACCACACTTCAATCACCCCCCCTGCACAATCTTAAACCTGCCCCGCCCCACATAGCCTTAAACCCATCCTGCCTCTCATTTGCCCCGCCCCATTGCCATCTTTAGTCATGCACCAGAACTAGAAACCAATAAAACATATAAGGCATAAAATTTCCCAAGCAGACCCTCGGGATCCAATCAAAACCCCGAACACATAAACCATATATGTAAATTGACTATACTCAATGTTCTGGACATAATGGAACCATCAAAACATGAATCTAAGGTCCTCTTGACCCGAAACTTGTGAAAGCCTGAAGAAACTATTATAACACTTAAAAGGGTAAAAACAAGATCAAGACCTCTCAAAAATCAACCAAGACCTCACCTAAGACTAAAATCATCCATCGAATCCAACGAAACTCTCGAAAATCTGATCCAAGCATCTGAACCCCAAATATTGACCCTTCAACCCATAGGCTATTTTTTACAATTTCCCAAACTTAGGACCTTAAATCCTCAAAAAGACCACAAATCTGAACACGACAACTCTCACAAACTAGATTTCATTTCTCAGGACTAATGGAATCGAAGAAATTCCATTCCAACATCCGAATTCCAAAAGACACAGAAAACCACTTTCTTAACAATATTAGCCTTTCAAGATGATAAAGTGAAATATAACTATTTAGGAGTGTTTATGTGAAAGCTAGGAAGAAGAAAAGTGTAATTTTTTTTGAAAGGTTGGCATTTATATGGTCAAAGAACCTTGGCTCTTCAAATAACGACTTTTTGGTGAGGAGCGACTAACGTTGACGACTAGATTGATGAATCACTAAATGAGACCTTAGGTTATTTGCCCTACATGTCGGGCTCAATCTCCCAAGTGGCTTCCTCCACTGGATGATGCCTCAATTGCACCTTCACATATGTTGTATTCATGGATCTCAGCTTCCTTACCTGCCTATCCAAAAAAGCCATTGGTTGTTCCTTAAATGTAAAATTTTGGTCCAACTGCACCGAGACCCATTTAATCACATAAGAAACATCACCATGATATTTCTTTAACACCAAAAACACCAAAAAGTGGAAAACCATATGAATACCTGATAAGTCTAGGGGCATTGACACTCCATAAGAAACATCCCCAATATGCCAAAGTACCTCAAATAGACCAATGAATCTAGGGTTGAGCTTGCCCGTTTTCCCAAACATCATAACACCCCTTACGGGAGGTACTTTCAACAAAATCTTTTCTATAATCATGAACTCTAGATCATAAAACTTCCAATCTACATAACTTTTTTTGTGTACTTTGGGTTGTGAGAAGTCGATCCTGAATCAACTTGACCTTATCTAAGGAATCTATCAAAAAATATGTACCCCAAGGTCTGACCACAAATGCATTAACTAGCGCACTTGTGAACGACATTTTCTACAATAAAAGACCTCAAACGAGGTCATCTAAATGCTGGAATGATAATTATTATTATAAGCAAATTCATCTATTGGAAAAATATTTGTCCCAATGACAACCAAAATCAATCACACACACCCGTAGTATATCCTCCAACACCTAAATAGTCTGCTCAGACTGACAATCTGTGTCTTTGGGTGAAAGGTTGTACTAATATCCACTCTAGTACCCAACTCCTTTTGCACAGACTTCCAAAAATTGGATCTAAATTGAGTACCTAGATCTGAAATGATAGAAATGGGAACACAATGCAAATATACTATCTAATGGATGTAAATTCTAAACAACCTCCATGTACTATATGAAGTTTCAACTATGTAAATGAGTTGATTTGGTCAATCTATCCATAATGACCCATCTATCATCAAATTCTCAAAATCTGTGGTAGTCCTACCACAAAATCCATGGCAATCTGCTCCAACTTCCACTCAGGTTTGTGTATCCTTTGAGACATACCACTTGATCTTTAGTGCTCATATTTCACTTTTTGATAGTTAAATAAATGAGATACATACTCCACAATATCTCTCTTCATTCGACACCACCAATAATGTTTATTTAGATCATGATATATTTTCGTTGCTCTAGGATAAATAGAATATCTAGAATTATGAGCCTATTCCATAATCAACTTGGTCAAATCACTAACTCTTAGGACACAAATACAACTCTTTATTTTCGAAACACCCTCTAAATCCAGAATTGCTTCCTTGGCTTCACCATTTAATATTGATGAATCAAAGAATCTGGACTCATTTGAGGCTTTTTAGTTCATCAAATGGTGTTATCAATGCCTTTTATGTCTATTTATAATGCTAAAGTGTTGATTTGTATCTATAAGGCCCAAGGACAAGGTGAAGAAAAATTACTCTAAAAGAAGACAAAAACATAGAAAAAAAACAAAGTAAAAGTGAAGCTTATGCTCACCAAGAGAGATTGATGACTCACCAAGGTTGCCAGACCTCACAAAATGAGACTGAGACTTCTCCTGAAAAGTTCAAAAAAGGTTGGTGATGAAAGAAGAAGAATGGTGACTCACCAACTCAGTAGGCGAAGTATGTTTTAATCACCAAAATGTTGTGCATAAAATGGTTAAACAACTATGCAAGCATCGAGACAACTCGGTGACTCGTGAAACATGAAAAGAAAACTCTTTCAGGCTTACCAAAGGTGTCAAACACCTGAAGCTCTAAGATTGAAGTAAAAAAGGAAGAAGCTAATGAACTCAGTGCCTCGCCGAGTGAGTCGGCAAGCCCGACTAATATAATCGAATGAGTGCTGAAGTACAAATTTAGATAGTTTTTTGAAGAAGTATAATAGGGATTTATGAGAGAGAGAAAATCATATTTCATCTTTCTGAAAATACAGTACACAAACCTTCTAAAGAATTAGAGTTTTTAGCAATTTTGTAATTGAATTTGGTGAGTTGTTTCTTTGGGAATTATGGGATTTGAAGTTTGGATCAACAATTTCACTTGGAGAATATGGTATAACTTTCTTTAATTTACAAATGTGTCGCTAAAACCCCTGTTTTAGAGGTGTGCAATTGAATTTGGGTATTGATTAGAGTACTAGGTGTTGTGGATTGCTATATTTTATATAAATTCCACTCGATTCAATCTTGTTACTATGTTTGAATTTATAGTGTGGGGTTGCAAACCCAAATTTAGCTTAGAACTTCATGTTTTTTCTCAAGAAAGATTGCATGGAATGGGTAATTGTGATTGATAATTTCATATTGGCTTTAATCACTATGTTTACTTGGTAAAGAGATTTGAATTTTATTTTCAAATGCTAGAATTGCTTGTGAAATAAATCTATATTAAGGTTATAGATTGAAATCTCTTGTGAACAAACAACTTGTGATTGGGAAATACATTTTTTTTAATCTTAGATTGATCTAGTCTATCCATTAGGAGTTAATGTTAATGAGAAAACAAATTTACCCATACTTAAATCGAGACCCAATTGTGCACACTCCTAGATTCACTCTCATACTTGCTAATCACTATTGTTTACTTGATCTTGGTGATTAATAGTTAACTATACTCTCTTAAATTGATAATTTCAAATTTATAAGATGTAGTTATGTTTAACGTTGGTTTTATAAATCTACCATCACGACTTTTACTTATAAATTGAAATCTAACATAGACTGCTCCATATGGGGTTCAACCCCAACCTAATTTATATTATTTATAATCAAGGATCTCTTATACACTGATTCATATGGTGTACAATTGAGTGTTATCAAAATGGCACCGATGTCGAGGAGTGGTGTATAGAATTCTTTTAGTGAAGTAATTTTGTGAACTGATTTGTTTGTAGCCGAGCACTCTTACTATTACTTTTCGTGTTGTGTTCTGAATAGGTGATTATATGAGTGTCATTGGTAGTAATTCCACTCACAATCGTGGACACATGAATGATGTGGGAAACTTAAATGAAGTCAACATGGAAGATCTTGGGAGTGCGGAAGCTATCTCCTTGCCCCTAACCATGGGTAATGATATATTTCATGTGATATGAACTATGCTCAAACTACTTCAAATGAAGGGGCTGTATGGTGTTTTATCTCATGAAGACCATCATGACCACCTTAGGAACTTTGCTATGTTTGTGGCCCATTCATCTTCAAAAACATTACTCAAGAGTCCATTTGGCTGAGATTGTTCCCCCTTTCCTTGATGGGTGAGGCTACAAAGGTGTTGAAGGAGATTCCAAGAGATTCAATTACTTCATGGGAGGAACTTAATGCATCATTTCTATAGATGTTCTTTCCTCAATCAAAGATGTTGAATCTTCGAGATAGTATTCAATGTGTTGAGAGGATTGATGGTGAGCCAATTCATGAGACTTAATTGAGGTTTCAAAAAGAAGTTGATTCAATGTCCTAATCATGGATTCCCAACTAACGTCATCTTACAATTTTTCTATCAAAATCTTGACATAGTGATCAAAAGAGTCATTGACCAACTTGAGCATGGAGGAATCATGAGGCAATAATTCATAGTGGTTTTGGCTTTGCTAGATGAGATGGCAAAGATCAATCGGGATTGACACACTAGGGAAGATAAAGTACCCTTTCTCTCTTTTGGTATAAATAAAAAGCATATTAAGAACCAAGAGAGATATAAGAATATGGCAAAAAGAATGACCCAACTTGATCTACTATAAAAGCTTGTCATGAGTGATAGTTTCAAACGAAAAATGCAACGGGAGAAAGTAGTGGAGTGAGTCTGGAAGATAATATATTTGAATCAATGTATAATGAAGAATTTCAATTTATGGGAAGCCAAGTGGGGGGTTCTCGCCTGAGCTATCAAAAGCAAAGAAGGAATCAAGGTTGGACTAAAGAACATGAAGGTGTTTGGAGAGATTGAGAAAGGGATTAGAGTGATAGGGGCATCAATTGGAGAGATCATGAAAGGGAAATAGATTGTTGTGTGCCACCACATGATCGACCCATGACAAAGGAACAACAAGAGGATCCAGAGAGTCTTCGGGGTGAAGATATGTTAGCAAGGATACTCAACAAGGTAGAAGGGTCCGCAAATATGTTAAAAGAGGTGAAAACTGATTTCTCCACTTTGAATAAAACTACCACCTCACACTCGATCTCCATGAAGAAACTTGAGGCCCAAATGAGTCAAAGCTCAACTCATTTAAATCCTATGAAGGAAGGTTTTCCAAATGATAGGGTTGCTAATCCAAAGAATGGGGATCATGTCATAACTATTATGACTCAAAGCGGTAAGGTATTGAATAATGATGCTTTGAATGAATAAGATGTCTTTAAGAAGGTGATTGTTGATAAATGATCACCGGTGCAAACAAGTGTGAATGAACTAGAGGTTGTTACTAAGAATGCTAATAGTGATAATCTCAGGAGTGATTGTGATTCAAATTGGGGGGGGGGGGGGTGAGGTGGCTTGTGAACCAAATGTTCAAGTTCCAATTAAAGTAACCCTTTATTTTCATCAATGTTTGAGGAAGAGAGAGGGTAATTCCAAGTACCAAGATTTTTTAAGTGTGTTCAAGAATCTTTCAGTAAACATCCCTCTAGTGGATGCTTTACTCGAGATGCTAGGATATGCTAAATTCATAAAGGAGTTAGTGACAAAGAAAAGATGAATGGAATTTGAGATTAGTGAAGTCTCACATAATTGTAGCGCCAAAATGTCTAGCAATGTAAATATATAGAAAGAGGATCGGGTAACATTTACTCTACCATGCACTATTGGGATGTATTAATTTGCGAAAGACCTTTGCAATTTGGGAGTGCACATTAATCTAATCCCCTTAAAAATCCTCAAGAAGCTAGTTATAAATTCTCCAAAGCTAACTACTATGTGATTATTGATGGCATATCGATCTACGAAGAGACCAATAGGGGTATTGTATGATATTTTGGTGAAGGTGGACAAGTTTATCTTTCTCACCGATTTTGTTGTGCTAGATTGTGACATTGATGTGGAAATCTCCATTATTCTTGGTAGGCCCTTTCTTAGCTACCGGGAGAGCTCTAGTTTACATTAAAAGTTGGGAATTGAAGTTCTGGGTAAACAATGAAGACGTTAAGTTTAATGTGTGCAAGTCTATGAAGCATCCGAGTGATATGAATATTGTGGACATCATTGATAAGGTTGTAGCTAGTATCAGGGAGATGTCTTGTATTGGTGAATCGTTGGCTGCGATTAAGCTTAATTATGATGAAGAAGAGATTCATGATTACAAAGAAGTTTTTATAGCTCTTATGTATTCATGTTCCTTCTCATCCAACAACAAAAAGCTAGATATTGATTTAAAGAATTGAGAAAACTCTCTGGTCAAGCCATCTATTGAAGAGCCACCGAACTTAGAATTGAAAGTGTTGCCATTGCATCTCCAGTATGTTTTCTTCGGGAGTAACAATCCGTTGCCGGTGATTGTTGCAAATGATTTGTCGAAAGGGAAAGTAGAGGCCTTGATTGGGGTGCTAAATAAGTTTATTAAAGCTTTGGGTTGGTCGATCATTGGTATTGTTGGAATTCCACCAAAAATTTGCACACATAAAATCAATCTAGCAAATGTTACAAGCCAATTATAGAGAATCAAAGGAGGTTGAACCCTCCTATGTAAGAAATGCTGAAGAAATACAATCATGAAGCAATGTGTTCCCTATTGCGGATAGCAAGTGGGTTAGCCCGATACAATGTGTTCCTACTAAGGATGGTATGTCATTTGTACCGAATGCAAAGAATGAGTTGGTGGATACTCGAACCGTTGCCAGATGGAGAGTATGCATGGACTATCAGAGACATAATTCATGGATCCAAAAAGACCATTTCTCAATGTCTTTCATGGACCAAACGTTGGATTGCCTTGTCGGTAGATGATGGTATTGATTCTTGGATAGGTATTCTAGGTACAACAAGATTTCCATTACTCTGGAGGATCAGGAGAAAACTATTTTTATGTGTCCATATGGTACGTTTTCTTTTAAGAGAATGTTGTTTAGGTTATGGAATTCCCCAAAAACTTTCCAAAGTTGTATGCTATCAATTTTTGTGTACATGGTTGAAGAATCAATGGAGGTATTCATGGATGATTTCTTTGCAGTGGGTGACTCCATTGAAGAGTGTTTGAGTCATTTGAATAAAGTTTTGCAGTGTTGTGATGAAAGAAATCTTGTCCTTAATTGGGAGAAGTGTCATTTTATGGTGAAAAAGGGGATTGTACTAAGGCACAAGATTTTTGGCAAGGGAATCAAAGTTGATCAAGCAAGTTATTAGAAAAAAAAGTGTTTTTAATTCTGATACGTCTTGCTTAAATTCATTCTCTTGTCTTAATGAGAAACTCATCCACAACCCCAATCATTATCGCCCCAGATTGAAGTATTCCATTTTAAATGATGCGTGATGCTAGTGGAGTAGCCCTTTGTGTAATTTTTTGCCAAAGAAAGAACAAAATTTTCCACCTTGTCTACTATGCTAGCAAGTCGTTAAATGGATCTCAAAAGAACTACACCCTAACAGAGTAAGAGTTATTGGCTATTGTGTACAAATTTGAATAATTTATGGTCTATTAATTAGGTATTAAGGTGATTGTTCACACTGATCTTTCTACCCTTAGGTACTTGATAAGGAAGAATGAAGCTAAATTGAGGTAGATTCGATAGGTCCTACTCCAAGAGTTTGATTTTGAGGTCAAGGACCGTAAAGGCTATGAAATTCAGGTGGCGGATCATTTGTTGTGCCTTGAATCTAATGAAGTGTTGGTTGATGAAAAGGACATTAAAGTGTCCTTTTCAGATGAGTTAGTGATGGCAATTTCTCATGGTTCCATGCCATGGTATGCTGATTATGCCTATTATGTGTTGTGTGGGATCATTCCTGAGGGATTAAATAGGTATCAACGCAAGAGGTTTCTCTTCAATGTTAAAAAGTTCTTTTGGGATGAGCTCTATGTTTTTAGGGAATTTGGTGATAAGATAATCTGGAGATGTGTTCCAAAAGTTGAGGTGAGAGAAATACTTGAAGCTTGCCATGCGTTGCCGGTAGATGGTAACCATGGTGGGATTCAGACTACATCAAAGGTCCTACAAAACAGCTATTATTGGCCAGCATTATATCAAGATGTGAATGTTCTTTCTAAGGTATTTTCCCAATATAAAAAAAACGAGGAAATATTTCTCATAGGAATGAATTTCTCCTTTCACCAATCCTTGAAGTTGAGTTTTTCGATGTGTGGGGGATTGATTTTATGGGACCTTTTATGAGATCTTTTGGAAACAAGCACATTCTTATGGTTGTTTATTATGTTTCAAAGTGGGTAGAAGCATTGGTTTTTACCACAAATAATGGAAGGTCTGTAACTCAATCTCTCAAAAGAAATATCTTTACAAGGTTTGGTACTCCTCGTGTATCATCAGCGATGGTGGTTCCCACTTTTGCAATCAACAATTTGAGCAATTGTTGTCCAAGTACGGGGTAAAGCACAAGGTGGACACTCTTTATCATTTAAAAACTAGTGGGCAAATGGAGGTATTGAATCGTGAGATGAATAACATATTGACAAAGATGGTTAATGCCAATCACACTGATTGGTCAAAGAACCTTGAAGATGCTCTATGGGCCTATCGCACTGCTTTCAAGCCCCCTATTGGCATGTCTCCATATCAATTAGTGTTCGAGATATCTTGTCACTTTTTGGTAGAGTAAGAACACAAGGTCTTATGGGCTTTAAAAGTTGTGAGTTTGAATTGGCAGGTTTCTTAAAAAAGGGGTGTTAACCACTCCATGAGTTAGATGAATTCTGGCTAAGAGCTTATGAATATTCAGCCCTCTACAAAGAGAAGGTGAAGAGCCGACATGACGCATAAATCCTACACCAGGAGTTTTTGGTAGGTGATCTTGTATTGCTCTTCAATTCATTGTTGAGATTATTCTGGAGAGTGTTGAAATCAAAGTGGTCGGGATCACTAAAAGTGGATCTTGTGTTTGAAAATAGATCATTAGGGGTCAAAAGTAAAGATGGTTCTAAGTTGAGGTCGGGACCACTAAAAGTGGATCTTTTGTCTCAAAATCGATTCATTTTGACTTCAACCACAATGAAAGAGGCTGTTATTTAAAGACAAAAGTGAACACATTTTACTCATAGATTAAAACTTTCAACAATATTTTTTGGTCAAAAATATCGGTCCAATAATTCTTATAAAAATAAGCCACATTATTCTCCCTCTTCTATTGCTCTCACTGAAGTCCTTAGACATAACCTTAGTAGAACATAGCCACCACCCCTCTCGTCACCATCAATCTCTCATCTCCTTCTCAAACAACTACTTTTAGAATCAAACCTTTATTTTCAACTTTAAATATTGTGATTTGTTGCAATATTTTTTTGAGGCATTCAAAGTTGGAATCCATCTTAATTAATAATTTTAAAATTCTCACATTTAACCAGTGATTAATCTCCAAAAAGGGGATTTTTGATGAAGAAAATAACAAATTAGGACTTTTCTATTGCAACAAGAAAGAGGGAAAAAGCATATTCTTAACTGTGAAATTAGTTTTTTTTTTTCAATTTATCAAAATGCTAACTTTCTTTTATGCTGGTTTCTTACATAATTTTGTATTGGTGAAAGCGCACCAAGTAATCTTTTCTCTTGGTTTCTTACATAAATTCAACTCATCTCCACCCCCATTGCTGCTCGACAAAAGGTTATCTCCATCCCAATTATATTTAGCATTTAATTAATAATCATGTGTTTAAATTCTACGAAATTAAAGATTATATGTTGATCGTTTATAAGATTTTTTTTTTTTTAACTTAAGGAATTTGTTTGTTACTAAATTCTAATGATACTCTTAGATCTCTCTAATATTGTTCTTATCTGTTATTATGGAGTGGTTTGCCTAAATGAACTCTCACTTGTGGTAATTATCAATCAAAGTCAAAGAGATTACATGACATATCAAGAGGCCACATTAAGAATTACCAAAAATTACTAAGGATGACTATAGAGATATCTCATAATAACTTTTGGGTAAAAAATAATAAAGAGATGACTTCGATTGATAAATACCACAAGTGAGTGTTCATTTAGGCAAACAACTCCATAATAACGGGGAAGAACATTATTAAAGAGATCTAACAATATAGTTAAAATTTAGTAACAAAAAATTTTCTTAAGTTAAAAAGAATTTTAAAGAAAATCTTATAAATTATTATCTTATAATCTTTAGTTTCATAGGATATAAACACATGATCATTAATGAAAGGCTAAATAAAACATGAATGAAGATTACCTTTTGTCGAGCAGCAACGGGGGTCGAGATGAGTTGAATTTTTGTATGAAATCAAGATAAAATATTACTTGCTGAGCTTTCATCAATCGATCTAATTTCTATAAGAAACCAAGAGAAAAGAAAGCAAACATTGTGATTAATTTTTTTAAAAAAATTAATCGCCCAGTTAACAATCTGTTTTTTTCCTCTTTCTTTTTGAGATAGAAAGTGTCTTAGTTTTTTGATCAAAAATCCAATTTGCGAGATAAATCATTGAGAATTTTCGCAATTTGTAATTAAGATGGGTTCCAACTTTGGATGCGTCTAAAAAACATTGCAACAAATCTCATATATTTATAGTTGAAATAAAGGTTTGATTCTGAAAAATAGTTGTTGAAGAGGGGGATGAGAGATTGATAGAGGTGATAGGGGCGGTGGCTAGGTTTTACTAGGGTTCTGTCTAAGGTCTTGAGTGAGAGCGATAAAAGAGGGAGAACAAAGTGGTTATATTTTATAAGAATTATTGGAATAATATTTTGGGCCAAAAAGACCGTTTAAAGGTTTAATTTAAGAGTAAAATGTGTCCAAGTTTGGGTTGAAATAAAAGCCTCTTTCATTTAGGTTGAAGTCAAAATGAATCGGTTTTTAGACAAAATTAAAACAAATCAATTATCTTATTAATCTATTTTTTTTTATCCGCAAAAGGTAGTTGATTATCCTTCTCATCATAAGGAGAAAACACTAAAGAGAAAAAAAAAGACATGATTACGCTCTCATAATTTGAAGGAGCGAACTGTCAAGAACATTGAAACAACCATATGAGAAATAAAACTTCTCATATTGTTGTAACTTTTAGGCAATTGAAGAACAAATTTGGTAATGATATTTTGTGTACTTTTGTTGATATTTTGAATAACTATGTATTGATAGCTTGCATATTTATAACATTGTTGCATTTGTAGAAGAAGAAAAGGTCTCGAATTTCCAAATGACTGAGCGTTAATGTTTCTATTATTGCATAATTGTTTTGGTATTATGATGTCCTAAAATTAGGCCTTTTTCCTTTATTTAAGTCATTGAAGTTAGACTTGTCATCAGTGGTGGAGTAAGATTTTTTTTGAAGGGTATCTAAATATAAAAATATCAATTCGTAAACTCGAGTCATGATGTCACCTACTATAACCCACCAGTAGGTAAGCCAACTCGTATCCCATAAAGATAAGTAATGAGTGTAAGTGTACAATATTCTCCAAATGCAAAAGAGGAATAATTTAAGAAACATAACAGGATTTTCTAGGAGAAATGAGAGGATGCATTATACAAACACATATAGACAAAACAAATCTAGCCAAGAACTTGGTGGTCACAAGTACAAAGCCACTACAAAAAAAGAGTACAAGTCCTAAAAGTTGACCAAAATATATAGACTTGTCTCAAAATACAAAAGACAAGCCAACCTATATAGAATGAGACATGTATGATCCAAAATGCCATAACCTCACCCTCACCTCTGAATCCCACTGCAATCGGCTTGAAATTAGTGCATAAAACTAGTGCTCGAACATGCATCGCAAAATAGATGCTGGGTGAGTACCAAAACAACAGGTACTCAGTAGGCATCATAGGCCGACTGAGCTAGAAAAGTAAAGACAATATGAAAAGCAAGAATTAATACAACAGAGGTCAAACGAGCGAAAATATAATAAGAAAGCACACGATTGTATAAAAGAATATAAATGAAAGAAAATAACTAACTAACAACTTTACTGGACCCCATATGTTTAGAAGCTACACTTGTGCGGAAGTTTAAGTATAAAACTGAACAGACCCCATAAGCTTGACAGGTACACATAAGAACTTTAGCTACTAGGAACAAAACATAGTGAATTCAGAGCTAGAGAGTGCGCAGCCCAAACCTCGAACAACAAATAGTCCTTCCAATGGGACCAATAGAACCAAGCCGATAGATATCAACTTCGCAAAGTGCAATGAGCCCAAATCACAAATTGTGGCTAAATATCAAATGTCCAGACCTTGAATTAGCGATTAAAGTAGGTCAACATGACCAACCATTAAATTTGTGAACAAATGTGCTACTGCGAAGAATCCTAAGTCAAATAATCCTCACAAGGCCACTGTGGAACGATGTCCTCTCTGAAGTAACCCATACAAAAGTACAAGCCTCGATAAAAAACCAATCCCAAAGCGTTGCATGAAACCTAAAATCTCAATTGTGAATCACTGGAGCCATAGTAAAAGGAAGTTAAGGATAAAAGGTCATTAGAGCTGAGTTATACCCTAACTAAGGCGCATTCTATCAGACCCAAGTATGTTACATGAGTCTACATGGAGCTTAGCCATCTGAAGTAACATTAGAGCAGTTCAAAGGCATATCGGCTACAAAATGCAAGCATAAGGAAAACACTAGTCTACACCTAGAATAAGGCCAAAAATTATTCCAACAACAATGATAAACAATTACAAACACGGGCCACGAGGTAAGGTGGATCACAAGCAGGGAAGCAACATGCTAACAGTCCCAAAAAACCCAAAGTAAAGCCTAAAGCATGATTCCTAACAAGTTAAGAAGGTTCAACTAGAAACCCAACCCAAATTTTATTTAAAAAACATGCATTTACATTCTCGAGCTCAATTTAAAGGACATGAACTGATAACCTACCTCAAAATAGACCTCGTGCACTCTAAAAGAACAATTCCAAAGATTTTCCCTTCTAAATGGCCTCCAAACACTGTCATGCTATCAAAAATAGAACAACAACATAAATACAAACAGTTTTGCACTAAAACCACAACAATTGGAAACCACCATAAAACCAAGTTAAAAGCACGAATGTGGAACCCACAACAAGATTCTTGAAATTGACTTCGTTAAAAGGTCCAAATTACTTTACCAAACATTGATAACACTCAAGTTACTCTTCAAAACCAATGAAAAGTGTAAGCGATCATCGTCAATAAAAATACTCAATGAAGAGTCAGGGTCGAATTCCATAGAGAATGATATGGGGCTAGGAATTCTATCGGGAATTTTGGAATGTAAATTCACTCGATTGTAGCAATAAAACAAGTGGGTGGATCATTCCACCAAATTTAATAAAAGAATTTTGTTGTCACAAGTCGCAATTAAACCAAGATTTCAAAAATTCAAATAAGTAACAAGGAATCTATGGGTGCAGAGGTTTGAAATCGATGTTACATAGGAGTAGTTGTATTGCTCTATAGTGATGAACATTCATGGATAAGCTGGGTCATCTTCAATGATACTATTCTTCTTTTGATCTCATAGTGTCATATCATAGAATCTCTTTTCGGTCTCATCTATGTGCTACATTGAAAAGCCCAATACCTTACTATATTCTATTTTTTGATGCAGCAATAGGACAAATAGATCCGACCCATAACCTCTATTTTCAAGCAAGTTACATACATCAAACCTAAATTGCAAGTATCACACTTATTACCAAGTCCAATCAATCTCTTTTGAGCATCAATTGGAGATCGAAAGTAGGAATTAAGTTTGTAACCTTAACCCATAAGCTTAGCCTATGCTAATTAGCCCCAATCCATACATGAACAACATCAAAATAGAGAGTAACACAATACCCACTACATTAAATCAACACCCAACCCCATAATTGCACCTCTAGATCTTGGGGTTTTAGCCACCCTTCATAAAAAGTAAAGAAATTATACCTTTCATGAAAACAACCATGGGTAATATGAAAATAAACAATTACATATAAACCCACTTTGAATTCAACTTTAATTTATCAATTTCAAGAACAAAATTGAAACCCCCCGCCCCCCAAAAAAACAAACTAGAAACTGTTTCACAAGGTACTCTAACTATTGGTAAAAGCTTTTGAGTTTTTGAACTCTTTTCTGAACTCTTGTCTTTCTCTTTCCTTAACACTATTTATAATTCACCCAAAATTTGGACTAAAACACAATTCGTGACCAATTGGGAGATATTAGTCGGGCTCACCGATCACAATGGCGGATCACCAACTACTTCTTAGATTGCCTTTCTCTTGATCTAGGCTTCAAGTGTTTGAACCTTATTCGGCGAGCTCGATCGAGTATTTTTTGAGGCATTACTTATATGGAGTACATTGTGAGGTGTTCACAAATAATCGTTCTTAAATGTATTTTTAGTTAGAAAGATCTGAATCTAAGGCATAGGAGATGGTTGGAGTTGCTTAACTATTACGATATCACTATCTTATATCACAGAGGCAACACGACTGTGGTAAAAGATGCATTGAGTCAAAAGTCAATAAGTATAGGTTTCTTGGCTATGTTGCGAGTGGAGGAGCGTCCTTTTGCAATAAATATTCAGTCCTTGGTTAATAGCATTGTGAGACTTGATATTTTGGATCCTAGTACAGTTTTCGCTCGTGTTGAGGCATACTGACTTTTACTGGATCAGATCAAGGCTTGATAGTATGAAGATGAAAGGTTTAAGATAATTCAAGTCAAGATATTTGATAACGCTCAATTGTACACCTTATAATTTAGTGTAGAAGTGATTGTCGATCATAAATAACCCTAACAAGGTTTGGGTCAAATTCCACAAAGAGCGGTCTATGTTAGAATTTTGTTTAGAAGTCAAAATCGTGAGCTAATCTTGTAGATTTATAAAACCTTCATTTAACATAAACTAAATCTTAGAAATTTCAAATTATCAATTAGAGAGAGTATATTTAACAATTAATCAGCAATATCAAGTAAACAATAGTGATTAGCATGTATGAGAATGAATCTAGGAGTGTGCACAATTAGATATATATTTCGAGTGTGGTTAAATGTGTTTTCTCATTAACATTAACTCATTATGGATAGGCTAGATCAATATAAGATACAAAATGTTTTACAAGTTGTTTATTCACAAGAGCTTTGTCAAGCCTATAGTGAAAACTATGCAAAGCAATCTATAACCTGGATATAAATTTCTTTCACAAGCAATTGTAGCATTTTAAAGTAAAATCTAAATATATTTACCAAGCAAACTTAGTGATTAAAGCCAATATGCAATTAACAATATCAAGTACTCATTTCATGCAATTTTTCCAAAGCAAGAACATGAAGTTCTAAGCTAAGTTTTGGTTTGCAACACAAAACCATAGTTTCATACATGATAACAAGATTGAATTCATTTGAATTAATATAAAATAGAGCAATCTACAACCCCCAATACTCATATCATTACCAAAATTCAATTGCACACCCCTAGAACAGGGGTTTTAGCCACACATATGGAAATCAAA
Organism: Solanum commersonii; assembly: GCA_029007595.1. Classification (NCBI taxonomy): domain Eukaryota; kingdom Viridiplantae; phylum Streptophyta; class Magnoliopsida; order Solanales; family Solanaceae; genus Solanum; species Solanum commersonii. The sequence goes on from JAJTWQ010000007.1 coordinate 2,383,181, forward strand.
GAAAATTATAATGAAAAGGATTATTATATGTGTGAAATTGTTGACACAAACTTCAAATCCGAGAATTCCCAAAGCAAAAACCCACAAAACTCAATTACAAAATTGCTAAAAACTATAAATCCTTATAAGGTACTTTGTAATGTATTTTCACAAAAATGGATGATGATTTTTCTCTCTCATAAATCCTTTTATATTTCTTCTAAAAGATTAAAAAAAATTGGACTCATTTAGTTTAACACCTTGGATTTCAAAAGGAAAAGACTGCATTAAATTGCAACAATAGGGTTATGTCTACAATACTAGTCTATGGTTCATAGGACTTTATACAGGTCGTGGACCAGTATCATAGAAAGGAAGAAAATAAAATTTTCAAAATCAATTCCCAGTACCTCTTTCTACTGTTCGCCTTCTACCATTCACCAGGGCAGTCCTTCAAATGATCGATGAGTCATAGATATGATCCGTAGAAACAAACCAGACTTGGTGAAATTTTGAGGTCCAAGATGAAATTGATGGTTAGGGTATCAGACCATAGGAATTCCTACGGACCCTATAAGGGTCATGCAAAAAGTTAAGCGATTTCATGGTCCGACTGCTTGGTCTACGATTGACTAGTACGGACCGTATAAATTTCTCTAACTCTATTCCAATTCACGCGAGTAGCCATTAGAAATTACTAATAGACATATATATTTAGTGATTCGTTTATTAGTTTTAATAATATTTTTTAAATTTAATAAAAATAAGTTTATTTTGTACTCTATCTGTGTGTCATTTTTTATTCCTAAAAATAGCAAATGAAATAGAAGTGAAATAGAAGGCTTAGAGGGGGATATAATGATATTGTGATTGTGTCTTCCAATGGTCCATAGGTCGGAACCGTAGATCGAGTCCGATAGTTATTTTAAGGGGCTTTTGGGTCTATCCCCTAACTAATTCAAAACAATACTATGTAGTTTTGTCTTCTAACCTAATACCTATATAAAGCTTTTAAGTCCTAAAACTACCCACTTCAAACCCATTGTCTTAACTCCCCAAAACCTAACCAAATTAACTCCTCAATTTCGTCTCAACCTAAGGAAGAAGAAGAAGAGCTAAGGTCCCTTTCAAGTCTTCAATTCACCATTCATCTTGGACTTTGACTAGAGAAGTCTGTAGGTATTCACCCATGGAGTCCATTTCTCCATGGGGTCCCCAAGATTTTCAATTCCTCAAATCTCAAACTTACATTGATCAATTTAGGGTTTCAATTCAATCTTTGTGGGTTTCATTAAATTACGATTTGTTATTGTATATTAAGTCTCCTAATGCATGATTTAATGTTAATACATGATTTTTATTTGAAATCATATTGACTCATGACTTAATTATGATTTTCAACGACGAACCTATGATGAACCCATGAACTTATGAACTATGAATTTATGAAGATATGCATATTTTTATGAAATTATTTTAAATTAGTTGGGGAAGCTTTGAAGAGAAAGTAATAATGTTATTGTGAAAGGTTTTCTCACATGCTATTATGGTCATGATTGTGAAAAGTATTTCTCACTTATGGATTCACATTAGTGAAATGTTTTCTTACCTATGCTTGAATTGTATTTTAAGGTGGATTAGTGTTGATCATTACCCTTTCTATGCTATTATGATATTATAATTGTCACGACCCAAGGTAGCTCCTAGGCATAACATGGTGTGTAAGACCACGAGAGGCCCCATACAAGCCACTTAACATTCATGATACACGATAATATAATAGAAGAGATTTAAATTACAGTTTCAATATATAAAAGTTTTATAAAGAGAAGCGGAATTCTAAACACCATCTCAAAGACATCTAGAAAATAAGAAGAGGCCCGTGCATCAAATTCAAACTAAAATGAAATGACATATGAAATAAAGGCCCGGTCCTCGAAGTATGAGGGCTCACCAATCTTCGAGTCTCTACTAAAGATCCTTAGCCACGGTAGTTTGAACCTGGAGCGTCGGACCCTACTTTTTGATAAGAAATGAAGGCAAGAGTATGCATTAGTACAAAATATGTACTAAGCAAGATAGTCATGCATGAAACATAAAAATCATGATAAAGGGGCATTTTCGTAATATGCAATGAACAAGCTAAAACATGATATGAAAGAGTTAGAAAACATAAATTATAAAACATGCCCAATGAAAGTAAACATCATCTTAAAACATATGTGAGATACTTATGAAGTAACCTTGATTCATTAACGTTGGAAAATTACCTTTAACTGACATGTAAGACCATGTGAGCCATTAACGTGAAATCCGGTGTCTCCCACACCGAAAAGGGGTGTCCTACCTGCCAAGGTAAGACCATGAACTTCTAGCTTACATGGATCCACTAGCTAATGCCTATCTAGACAAATCCTATGTTTGCACATAGTTTATGGGACATGGGTAATCGCCACTTGTCCACTCGGTGCTTAGCATATTTCCCACAAAATATTTATTATTCTTATTAATCTTTTCTTTAAAAGACTTGGGTGATCACCTCTTTTCCTTATAGCATATGACATGGGTAACCACTTTTTGTCTTTAATTAGAGGTCAAGGTTAATCGTCACTCACCTCATTTTTAGAATAACTCTTTTAACTTTGATTCATTTTAGGTCAGAAGACCTTTCAACCCTAGAATTCTTTATGTGAGAAAACCTTTCACATTCATACATGAGGTAGTTATGTGAGAAATCCTTTCATAACAACAAAATACATCCTTTACTCTCAAAGAAATTTGCATCATATTTCGTTTATTCCATAAAAACATGAATAATTCCATAAATAACTTTTCATAGTTCAAAACCCTGTTTCAATCATCAATATATAGAAAACATGGGTTAAGCATGGGTTCAAGGGGATTTAACATAAAAACATAGAATATAACTCAATTCATGCATAATAATTCATAACCTAATCAAATAAATCAATATATAAAGGAACCCATGATATGGAAGAAAAACCCTAACTCAATTGGGGATTTATAACTTTGTAAATTGGAGAATTTGGGAACTCCGTGTAGGAGAGGGATCCATGGATGAAAACTATCATACCTCAATGACAAAAGTTTGCCTTCAATTATGGAATTGGAGACTTGACTTAGAACCCTAGGTTGACTCTTTTTCTTCAAGCTTTGTTGAGAGAGAATTATTTTGGAGAAGAAGACTTGTTCTTCTTTTAGAAATCTAAGAGAATGACTTGAATTAAGGAAATTTGGGGTTAAAAACACTTATATAGGACTTCTAGGTAAGGGAAAAATGACATAGTATTAGGATAGAATAATTAGGAAAAGACCCTGACTTAAAATTGACGCGACCACTGCCATAGTGGCCTTCACGGCCCGTCAAGGACTCCACAAGCTGTTATGGCAGTCGTGATCCTTGACCAGTGGCTGGGGGAGGATCCCTATTGCCCTGACCCTCTTCACGACTATGTTGAAGATCCTTGATGTTCACCACGGGCCGTCTAAGGGTTCTTGGGAAGGGAACCAACTTGGACATGTTCCAGAACTCTTTCACGAGCACGATAATGAGTTATGGTCCCTTCACAGCGTCAAGGGCTTCGTGGATGGTCCCACAACTTAGTTTGGGTTGGTGACTGCCTTCTTATCCCCTTTTCTTACCTTCTTGATTTTGAGGTGTTACAATATCCCCCTGGGAACATTCGTCCTCAAATAGAACTCAAACTAGCACAAAAAGAGTAGGAGAGAAACTAACAACCCAATCATTAATGCAATTTTATCAAAATGCACAAAACCAAGGAGGAACCTCGACTCCAAGACAAAACAAATTCAAAACATCATAAGGAAGATAAGAACTAGACCTAGCAGCCCAACATGAATGTACTTACACAAATGCACATATCAACTCCAAGCTAGAGCATGTCCAAAACGTCATATCATGAAGTCTATATGCCACTCATACTCAAACACACATAAACATGAAGGAATCATCAAGTAAACTACTGTTTCTTTAAATTCAAGCTTTTCATGAACATTCATAAATGAGGATAACGAGACATCATATCGGCCTCGGCCTCCCTAGTAGCACCCTTAACTAACTGATTCCTCTAAAGAACTTTCATGGAAGCAACTTTTTTATTTCTCAGCTTCTTAACTTGCCGGTCTAAAATCTCAACCGGAACTTCCTCATATGAAAGATCCTCCTTAACTCCCAAACCTTCTAAGGGAACAATAGATGTTGGATCTCCAACACATTTATTCAACACGGAGACATGGAAAATTGGATGCACCGATGTCAAGTCATTAGGCAAATCAAGTTCATAAGAAACCTTGCCAATTCACCTTAAAATTTGATATGGGCCCACATATCGGGGAGTAAGCTTCCCTTTCTTCCCAAATCACATTAAACCCTTCATGGGTGAAATTTTCAAGTAGACCTAATCATTACTATCAAACTCAAGATCTCTCCTTCTAACATCGACATAGTATTTTTGTCGACTTTGAGCCATTTTCAACCTTTCTCTAATAAGCTGAACTGTGTCCATAGCCTTATGTATCAATTCAGGATCTATTAAAGCAAATTCACCCACTTCAAACTAACCTATAGGAGATCTACACCTCCTATCATATAAGGCCTCAAATAGAGCCATGCCAATACATGGATGATAGCTATTGTTAGACGCAAACTCAATCAAAGGCAAGTGATCATCCCAATTACCCTTGAAGTCAATTACACATGCTCTTAACATATCTTCCAAGGTTTTGATAGTACGCTCTGCTTTCCCATTGGTTTGTGGATGAAAGGTTGTATGAAGCTTAACACGAGTACCAAGACCCTTTTGGAAATATTTCCAAAACTAAGAGGTGAATTGGGGACCACGATCGGAGATAATGGATAGGGATGGCAATGGGGCGGGGCGGTTGTGAGGTGGGGAAGGTCTAAGTCTATGCGGGGCAGGGCGGGTTTAACCTTATGCGGGGTAGTTGCGGGTTGAAATAATTTTTTAAAGAAATTAAGTGGGGCAGAGCGGGTGGCGGGTTGAATATTTTTCTCACTTTTCTTAATCTCTCGGCTCTTAACTATTAGTCTATCACCATCTTCATTCTTTCTCTATGGTTTTCATAGAAATACTCAAATTGTAATGGGTTTTAGTTCAGGAAATTTAATTTAAATGATTTGTAAACAAAATAGAATTTATGTACTGTTTTAACAAAACAACAAACTAAGAAAATAATTAAAATAGATCTTCACATTTTAAAAAAAATATAATAAAAAGTTATATTTGTGTACTGGTTTAGCAAATAACATAATAAAGAAAAGAAAAAAAATTGATATAATATAAGTGGGGCGGATGTTTGCGGGGTAGGGTGGGTTAAGAATAGAAAAATTTGTTAAGTGGGGCAGGGTGGGGCGTATAAAATTTTGTGGGTTAAGCTTCTACCCGCCCCACACCCACCCCAACCCGCCCCATTGCCATCCCTAATAATGGATAAGGTACTCCATGCAACCTTACAATTTTCTTCAAATACAACTAAGCATAGCCCTCCGCCCATTATGAAACTCTGACAGGAATGAAATGAGTTGATTTCGTCATTTGATCTACAATAACCCAAATCGAGTCATGCTATCACTGGGTGTGTGGTAAGCCAATGATGAAGTCCATATTCAAATCTTCCCACTTCCAAGTAGGAATACTAATATCTTGGTATAAATCTCCCAGGTTTTGATGCTCATCTTTCACTTATTGACAATTAGGACATTTAGCCACAAATCCCTCTGTATCTTTTTTCATCCCATTCCACCAATAGATCTCCCGTAAGTCACGATACATCTTGGTGGCTCTCGAGTGAATGGAATAATGAGAACTAGGGGTTTCTGATGAGATTTTCTCTCTCAAGTTATCAATATTAAGAACACACAAACGATCTTGATATCGAAGCACACCATCTCCCCTTTGGGAGAAAGGCTCTACAGACTTTTTAAGCGTCAGTTCCTTTAATTCAACCAAGGTTGGATCAAGACCTTGCTTGGCTTTCACATCAATCCCAAAAGACGATTCTGAACTATTGTGAACCATAATACCACCTTGGGTAGATTCAACTAGCCGAACACCCAATCGGGCTAATCTATGAACATCTCGAACCAACTTCTTTTTATCCTCCTCAATATGAGCAACACTACCTATCGCTAATCGATGAAGAGCATCTATCACCACATTCACCTTAGTGGGTGATAGAGAACACTCATGTCATAATCCCGTAGTATCTCAAGTCACCTCTTTTGGCACAAATTTAGGTCTTTCTGGTTAAACACATATTGCAAACTCTTGTGGTCGGTAAAGACATCCACATGAACACTATACAAATAATGCCTCCAAATCTTTAAGGCAAAAAGAACCACTGCTAGTTCAAGGTCATGGGTAGGATAATTCTTCTCATGAATCTTAAGTTGCCTTGAAACATAGGAAATGACTTTTTCCATTTTGCATAAGTACACATCCTAGCCCAATTCTTGAAGCATCACAATAAACACCAGAACCTTCAGTCCCTTTCGGTAAAGTCAGTATCGAAGCGAAACTAAGTCTATCTTTTAATTCTTGAAAATTCCTTTCACATGGTTCAAACCATATGAACTTCACCTTTTTTATAGTCAATTCCATTAATGGAGAAGCAATATAAGAAAACCCTTCAACAAACCTTCTATAGTAACCGACTAAACCCAAGAGACTCCTAATATCCGAAAGGGCGAGAGGTCTAGGACAATTCTTGACCGCATGTGTCCTCTTAGGATCTACCTCAATTCCCTCACCAATAACAATGTGACCAAGAAAAGCTACAGACCTTAACCAAAACTTACATTTACTAAACTTTGCAAAGAGTTGTTGGTCCTTGAGGACTTGCAACACAATCTTCAAATTATTGGTATTCTCATCTTCACACCTTGAATATATTAGTATATCATCAATGAACACAATTGCAACCATACAAGGTATTATCTAAACACCCTATTAATCAAATCCATAAATTCCATCGGAGCATTAGTTAAATCAATTGACATTACCAAAAACTCATAATGACCATACCAAGTTTGAAAAGTTGTCATTGAAATATCATCTTTCTTCACTCTCAATTGGTCATAATTCGACCAAAGGTCAATCTTAGAAAAGTAACTTGCTCCTTGAAGTTGGACAAACAAATCATCTATCCTTAGAAGAGGATATTTGTTCATAACGATAACCTTATTCAATTGTTGGTAGTCAAGACACATACATAGTGAACCATCTTTCTTTCGAACAAGCAAAACTGGAGCACCCTATGGAGAGATACTCTATCGGATGAAACCCTTATCCAACAAATATTTCAATTGCTCCTTTAATTCCTTAAGTTCTACCAGAGCCATACGATAAGAAAGAATAAAGATGGGTTGTGTATCTGGGAAAGGTCACTACCGAAGTCTATTTCCCTCTCTGGAGGAATACTAGGTAGATTATCTGGAAATATTTCTGAAATCTCATTTACAACGGGGATCGACTAAAGAGTATGGGCTTCAAAATCTATATCCCTCACCGTAACTAGATGATATAGGAAACTCTTAGAAATCATCTTTCTAGCTTTAAGACAAGAGACAAACTAACTCTTAGGCATGGAATCCCCCCTTTTCCACTCTAGGATGGGTTCATTTAGAAACTGAAACTTGACTACACAGGCTCTACAATCAATAGAAGCATAGCATGAATGCAACCAATCAATACCAAAGATATCACCAAAATATAGCATATCAAGCTCTACAAGGTCGACATGTGTGACTCTATGGGACAAGGAGACGAGACGCTTTCTATAGAACCTCTTAGCCATAATAGAATCACCAACATGAGCAGAGAAAGAACAGGGATCTAACAACATATCCGGAAGATTATCAAACCTCATAGCCACATATGACATCACAAAGGATAAAGTAGCAACGAGATCAAGTAAAGCATAAACATCAAGTTGGAAGCCTTTAAACATACCAGTGACCACATTGGGCGAACCTTCTTGCTCATGCTGAGTCTAAAGTGCATAGAACCTGTTTTGCTTCTGAATCCAACTAGGACCGGATAAAGGATTTGATTGAGCCTGTCAATGATTATATCCCTCATTCTTAGAGACAGAGGGATACTTTCTTATCTTGTGGTCCATCTTACCACAACCAAAGCAAGCATTGGAACCCGCTAGACACCTACCTTCATGCTTCTTTCCACACTTAGCACAAGTAGGCAATAAAGATCCACTACCATTTCCTCCTTGGGGCTTAGGGTTAGACACCATATCTTTGTTAAACTTAGGAGGAGCATTGGAGGAACGTTGATCAGAAAACCATTGTCGAAACTTAGAATGACCTTGTCCATCAGACCTTGAGTGTGAGAAGTTACTATCACTAGTTTTAGCCCTCTATGCCTCCCAAGACTTTTCCTTAAGCTTCTCCTCTTCAATTTGTTGAGCATGATCCATCAGACGAGAAATATCCATATCATTAACAAAAATAGTGGTATGACATTTCTTAACCACCATTTCGGACACAATCAAAACAAACTTACTCATTTTCACCCTAGGATCGGCAACCATTGTAGGAGCATATTGAGACAATTGTATGAACTTTAAATCATATTCCTTCACACTCATATTTCTTGACGAAGGTTGACGAATTCAAGCATCTTTGCCTCCCTCATTTCAAGAAGACAGAACCTATCAAGGAAAGCAACCTTAAACTATTCTCAATCGAGAGGACCCGTATCTTCCGCTCTCCCTTCTTTCCATTGGTTGAACCATACTTGAGAAATACCCTTAAGTTGGGAAGTGGCCAATTTTGCCATTTCCACCGATAGTGGCAGAGCTAGAAATTTTAATAAGGGGGTTCAATATGTGAAGAACTAAACACATGAACTAACCGAAGGTGGTTCGACATCTATTATATATACATAAGAAATAATTTTCACTATGTATAAATAGTGTATTTTCTGCCAAAGGGGGTTCGGATGAACTCTCTAATAGAAGGCTGGCTCCGCCCCTGTCCACCGACATCACTCCCATGATCATCAACGCCTTATACACTTTATCAATAAACTCTCGAGGGTCTTTCTCAACCTTAGAACCATGAAAATCCATAGGATTCATTCTAGTGAAGTCTCTCACTGTAGTTGCCGCGATACCCATATTTGTGTTCACGGGGACCGCAACCTCCCTATTGACTTCCATCATGGCTTGAGTCAACACTTGAAAATTAGCCCAAAACTCTACATTAGTCACTTGCTCGGCCAAAGGGTTGACCGAAACTTGAGGTATACTTTAGGTTGTGACAAACATGGTATTCAGAGAAAAAGGTTTAAGAAGTTTCTGGGATGTCTCATAACCCACATCGAGTAGAGTTTTTTCATGTGTGTGAAGAGCACCACATTTATGAATAGGAAGCTATATGATGTTTAGGAAATTCCACTTTTTCATCACTCTAAATTTATGTGGTAGTGCTTAACTCTATATGCTTCTTTCCTAATCCTTATTTTCAGGATATGAACCCTCGAAGAGCATACGTTAGGAGAAGTGTGAATGAGAATGTGGATCAATAATATCCTTAAGATCTTCAAGAAGCTCCGCAGGTTCGGACCAACCCTTTTGCTGAACAAAGGACTATTATGGAGATTTGAGCTGCTTTTCAAGTGGTTGCTCGAGCCATGATGGCTCAACAAAATAGGGAGGATGTGGTCCCTATGAACCCAAATATGGGTATGGTGGAAACTAGAGTATGGGACGTTACTAGAATAAATCCCCCAGATTTTTATGGTTCCAAGGTTGAGGAAGATCCTTAAGAGTCTATTAATGAGGTACATAAGGATTTGATGATCATGGGAGTGACGCAGGTGGAAAAGGTGGAATTGGACACTTATCAATTTAACGGTATTGCTCAAGTTTGGTTCAACCAATGGAATGAGAAGAGGGTGGTTGATTCGAGTGCTATTGATTGGGAAAAAAATTAAGGTTTCTTTCCTCGATGGGATCTTTCCCCTTGAGATGAGGGAGGCAAAGGTACTTGAATGTATCAATCTTCATCAAGGAAATATGATTGTGAAGTAGTATGGCTTGAAGTTCACACAATTGTTTACATATATGATGAGTCAGGAATTTCGACTCATTTATGGCTTATTATTTAATGAATTAGTATCCTCAATGCCAGTTTTTTACTCATAACTTATGTTAAAATTTTGATATGCAGCAATGAAGGCTTAATAACAATTAAATGACATTAAGATGCGAAAAGAAGTGAAAAAGCTGAAGGAAATAGAAGCTGGAGCTCGCAGAAGTCACTCGATGAGTCGCCGAGTAAACCTCTAACTCACCAAAATTTCCAGCAAAATAAATCATGTATCAAACCAACTTGGCAAGCCAAAAGGAGATTCTGTGACTCACTGAGTAAACCTCCAACTCGCTAAAAGTTTCAGTGAAGTAGCCCATGGACCAATCCAACTAGGCGAGCAAAAGATAATTCGGTGTCTCTCTGAATAAATCGGTGATCGCGATCTAGATCACCTAATTTTCCAGAGAAATTTGATGTAGGAGTTAAGCTAAAAGGCGAGAAGAGGCACAACTTGGTGGATCATTGAGTCGATCGGTAATCTCAACTAATTTCACTGAGTGGACTCCGTACTGAGATTTTGGGAACGTATAAATTCATTTTTTGGAAAATTAAAAGGAGTTTCCATACAGTGTATTCTCGAGTCTTTGATAGTTTTTACATTTTAAAATAGTTAATCATTCTTGGAGAATTTTTGGATCTAGAATTGGAGATTTTAGGATTTTAGCTTTGATTTTGGTATTGGGTACTACAGATTGTTAGCAATTAAGATGGAAAATCTTGTTGGTAACGGTTTCTTACTTTCCACTATGTTTGGGTAAAACCCCTTACCTTAGGAGTGTGATCATATAATGGAATGTATTAATTAGCTAATGGGTGTTATTAATTGCTAATTTTAATGTTGTTTTGAAATGGGTTCAATTGTTTGTTCGTATTTTAATTGATGAATTGAAGTTGCAAATTTAGTTCTAGCTTAGGTCTCTATGCTTGCTTGAGAAAAAGGTATTAGAATGATTGATTGATAGTTGTATTGATTGCGTCTTTAAAATCTAGCTTGAGAAAGTGGGTTTGATTGCATCTTTACAAACCCAGCTTGAGAAAGTAGATTAAATAAGGAATTGGGTTGTTTGGAAGTGTTAAGCTTGTTGAGGTTTGAAAGAACTCACTTAAAACATGATAGTTGATCGAGAGATGTCTATTTTATTTAAAACCTAGCCTACCCATTGAGATTCAACAACTTGAAACAATTAGTAATTGCCCATTATGCGAAATTAGTATTCGATTGATCACATTCCTAAGGTCTGATCTCTAATTGTTTGATTCACGTGTTAGTTGTTCTTTGTCATAAATTGGTTACTAAATTCCCCCATTTGATATTAATCTTTAAAACTTCGCGATTTAAATTTATGTTGCAAAATCTTTACTTCTACAAATGAATGGAACATATTTTTAATTCATAGTTGAATTCTTTAACATATCACTCCCTGTGGGATCGATCCCAACTCTTAGTTGGGTTTGTACTTGTTAGCGACCTCCTTCACTTAGAATCTGATGACGTGTAGTTGAGTGCTATAAAAAATGGCGCTGCTGCTGTGGAGTGGTATTTAGAATTCTTTTTTTTGAAGTGTTTTCGTGAACTAATTTTATTGTATTTGAATTATCTTATTTTTGTTCTTGTTGATAACTCCAAAATAGGTGAAGAAATGAGTGTGAATGGGAGCAATGCAAGCCAACTTAGGAACAATGATGACATCGGAAACTTGCTTGATGACATTGAGGATTAGTTGGGAAGTGTTGGTGCTATTCGATTGCCTCCAACTGTGGGAAATGCGGTGTTTCATGTGACCAGCACAATGTTGCAGTTGTTGCAAATGAAAGGTCTCTCTGGGGTACTTTCTCATAAGGATTCTCATGACCACATTCGCAATTTTGTGGATGTGAGTGGACCATTTTCCTTCAAGAACATCACTCAAGAGTCAGTTTAGCTCCATTTGTTTCTCTTTTCTCTAATGGGAAGCAACAAAGTGGTTTACCGAACTACCAAGGGAATCTATCGCTTCTTAGCAGGAGCTCACAAAGGTGTTTTATGAAAGTTTTTCCCTCCCTCAAAGATGGTTAAGGTGAGGTATGAAATTGATAACTTCAAGTGGATTGATGATGAACCCATCCATGAAACGTGGTTGAGGTTTCAAAAGTTGGTTCTTTAATGTCCGACTCATGGGTTACCGAACAATGTTTTATTGCAATATTTTTATTGGAGTCTTGACACGGTCAATAGAGGTGTCGCTGACCAACTTATTCAAGGTGGATTCATGAGACAACCATTTGACATAGCGTCAGCCTTGCTTAACGAGATGACCAAAATCAATCGTGCATGGTACATTAGGGAAGATCAAGTGTCTCCTTTGAATCTTGGGCTGATAAAGGAACAAATGGAAAATAACCAAGAACGAGATGAAAACATGGCCACGATAATGACCCAAATGGACCTATCGACGAAATATTTCATAGGAAGGGGTTACAAGGCTGTGAATGCGGTTAGTGCAAAAAGTGGTGGGAACCCTGATGACACACAATTTGAGGCCATGTACAATGAAGAGATACAATTCTTTTCAAACCAAGCGGGAGGTTCTCGTCCAAGCTATCCAAAGCTGGGTGGGAATCAAGGTTGGAATAGGGATCACGATGATGGTTGGAGAGATCGAGATCAAGAATTGCATGACCGAGCAATAAATTGTAGAGATAGAGATAGTGACAAAGATCGTTATGTGCCTCCTCATGAACGTCAAATGCTGAAAGAATCAAGGGCAGATCCCGAATGCTTCTGGACCAAGGATATGCTTGCCCGTATCTTGAAACAGGTGGAAGGATCAGACAAAGGACTCAATGAGGTGAAATACATTGTCTCTTCTCTAAATCAAATGGTGACTTCCTACTCGGTTTCCATTAAGCATCTTGAAACTCAAATAGGTCAGATCTCAGTTTATTATAACCCAAGACTAAAAGGGGGTCTTCCTAATGATACTTTGGTCAACCAGAAGAATGAGGCATGATCACATGGACACATTGTGCCATGACGTTAAATAAGGTGCTTCTTGGGAGGTAACCAAAGTTTTACATTTTCTTTTGAATAACGTTTGTTGGATGTGTAGGTTGTAATTTGATTTTTGGAGGAAAATGGAAATTAGGTGAGCTAAAGTCCACTTGGCGATTCGTCAAGTGGCTTTGCGAGCCCGATATAGCTCGCCTTTTGGACCAACTGAATGGCCGAGTTTCTATTGAATTTACTAGATTAATGTCCACTCGGCGAATCGCCGAGTGGATTGGCGGCGTTAATGAGCCTTGCCAAGTGAGGCTCAAACTGAAGGGTCAAAAGCCTTTCAACCATTTTAAATTAAAATCCCCTTCTTGTTTTAAATTTTTGATTCTTGCGCTCTTACAATCAAACTGTAGAGCATAGTTTTAGACTTCAATTTTTGTGGGTGTCCTTGTGTGATCGGAATCTAAAGCGTTTCTCATTTTGCTCTCTTCACCTTAGTGTCTCGTGTCTAAAATTGAGGTTGGTTGCCCAAAATTGTTTTAAATTGTATAATTTGTGTTAAGCATGTGTTTGAGTTGTTCTTAGATATATTGTTTGCTTTTCTTTTGTGCTAAATTGCTTGTTAATGTCTATTTCGATATCAAGCATGCCTAATACCTTGTTTAGCTTGAATTAGTTTTTGTTTTGCGTTTAAATTACTTGAATTGTAGGTTTGTGGGTGAAGTCCGAGTAACCCAAATCCCACCAAATAACTCGAATTTGCCAAATGATGGATTAAGTGGCATAGTTCTTAAAGGCAAAATTTTTGTTTGGTTAAATCAGATCAATTGGGGGAAGTCTGAGTACCCCAGGGTTAGATAAGTAGGTTTGAATTGCATAAAACTGTTCTTGAAATTGGTTGTCATAGGCTGTGTGTTGAGAATTGGAATTTGGGTTGGGAATTTGGTACGTTGAGCCATTTGGTGAGCTGAGTCGAGCTCGCCGAGTGACTCGGTGGGTCACCAATTGACCCTATATCGTCTTTTTGGCGTGATCTGTTAGTGGTTTGCTCTGTAACTTTCGATGATATGTGTATGCTTGCTGAGTACACTTTGTGACTTGCCAAATGGTTTTCGTCTCGCCATTCTGACTTCCTTTTTGGCTGTTTGTTTTTGTGACATTCAGCGAAGCAACCACTAGTAGCCGAGTGAACTCGGTGACTCACCGAATGGTCCGTGGTATCACCCTTTTATGTTGAATTTCTGCTATTCTTCAAGAACATTTTGCGAGACCTCTATTGCTCACTGAATGGCATCAACGACTCACTGAGTGGTTTGGCGAGTTTTCATGCATTCTTTTTGAAAATGATATTTTGCTAACCCTTTGCAACCACATGTGTTGTGTTTGTGTTTTCCTACAAATATGTCTAGACTAAAGCTTCCAGTATAAGGTCTAGGACCCCGGAAGAAGGCAAAAAGTGTTGTTATTGCAACGGAGGTCACACCTCCCCGAGCTACTCGTCATAAACCTCCTCAGGGGAGTTTAAAGGGCAAAGGGAAAAAACATGTAGTGGCTAGCTCCAATTCGAGTTCAAACTCATCAGACAACATGGTATCGACTCCACTTATCTAACCTCCTCTGAGTCTGAAAGAGAGGAAGCTGCGGGGTCGAGGACTCTAGTGCATTCACTGACATGTAAGGGAGGGTTGCTAAAGCAGAGGCGTGTAAAACTGCGTTCTAAAGCAGTTGATGATCCATTAGCCAGACTTCCAGCAACTCCAGCACCTGCAACTGTACAAGCACCTCAAGTGCCCCCAACCTCAGTACATCCTCCTCGGTCTATGAACTGACTGAAGGCGTTTGGCTTGCGGACCAGTTTAGTAAAGAAGTGGTTGTCTACAGATGGTGTGGTAGACAATTATCCAGATGTGTGGGAGACACTGCGCTTCCACAAATTTCATTTGTTTACTAAGCCCCATAATCCATATGTTCCTTCATGGGTTCAAGAATTTTATAAGAGTTATGCAAGGTTGTTCCTGAAGGGGAAGAAGAAGGTCGAGTTGATAGAATCAGTGGACTATGTAGAGGTGCGGAGAAAGAAAGTAAAGTGCAGTGAGATCGATATCAATGATTTATTAGACTACACTATGCGCACCATCAAATTTTTGGCCGACATGGTGAAGACCAAGACTCTTTATGATTTGAAGGAGTGGTTTGCCCTGTTGCTGAGCGATACTACTCCTCCTTGACTAGAGGCGGGAGTGGTGATTGAGAAGAAGGACTTACATGTGGCAGTTCATTATTGGTTTGGGTTTATCTCCAGCACCCTGATGCCTTTTTTGAATGAATCAATTATTCGGTATCCTAAGGCTGCATTGCTGGGTTGTATTATTAATTGGGAGCGGCTGAATCTCAGGGAAAAACAAAACCAAACCTCATTACCATTTCCAATGTTTATGATTTGTGTCATTGAGTTAGTGTGCCTTTTGTAGCAAAGACATATATAGAGGTTAGTTTGGCATCGTCGACTGACATTCAGAGGATTGAGGCTAAGTACACGAAGGATAAAGTGGAGAGGAGGAGGAAGGCTCTGGTGGACACTTCTTCGGTGGTTGATGTTGAGGCCATGGAGGACAGTGCTACTCAGTCTACGCCGACAAATAAGCCGTCAGGTATACCCAACTCTTCCACCTCTACTGCACATTCCCCTGTTTCCCACCCCCCCTTGACACAGGCTATGATCTTTAAAATGGGAAACCTTGCCTATTCGTTCGATGTGAGAGTTGCGAGGGTTGAGGCCACTGTGCCTTCTATGATCGACCACGCAATATCGACAAGATTGGCTCCCATTCAATAGGTGTTGAGAGAATAGCGAGAGATGATCATAGCCCATGGGGCAACATTGGATGCTCTTACTGTTTGAGTTGAGGTATGCGAGACGTTGGTCCGTGACTCTGCGGATGTGACAATCTTGAAGGCTGATATTGCTGGTCTCTGACATGATATGGATGAGCTGAAGTCCACCGATATTTAATGAGTCAGGGTTTTCAACTCATTTAGGGCTTAATATTCAAGGAATTAATGTCCTCAATGCCTATTTTATGCTCATAACTGATGTTAAAATGTTAACTTGCAACAATGAAGGCAAAAAAGCAATGCAAGAATATTACGAGGCAAAAATGAGGGAAAAATAATAAAATAGTTTAAGGAAAGTAAAGTTGGTACTTGCTAAAGCCACTCTGTGATTCACCGAGTGGACCTTCAGCTCGCCCACAGTTCCAAAGTACCAGCCCTTGGACAAGACCAACTTGGCGAGCAAACTGGTGGTTCGGCGACACGCCGAACAGATCGGCAATGCCGATTTCAATCGCCTAAAGTTACGGAACAATTTTTTTGAAAAAGTCACACCAAAAAGGAGAGAAGAGAAACACTTGGTGCATCACCGACTAGTTCGGCGAGGCCGACTTATTCCACTGAGTGGGCTCCGTGTTGAAATTCTGGGAACGTATAAATTCAATTTTGAAAAGAAGAGAGAGAGTTCCCACAATGTCCACTTCTGGGTTTTTGGTCTTCAACATTCTAAAACATTGTTTTTACACTTTTGAGTGGAGATTTAGGGTTTGTTAGATTTTAAACTTAAATTTGAGCATTTGGGGACTTGTGGATCGTTGCCCAATCTGATGGAAAACTTCATTGGTAATGATTTCTTGTTCTTTATTATGTTTAGCTAAAACCCCCATTCTTGGGGGTGTGATTATGTAGTTTAATGCATTAATTAGCTAATGGGTGTTGTTATTTACTAATTTTATTGTTGATTTGAAGTGGGATCAATTAATAGTTTGTGTTATAATTTAGGAATTGTCGTTGCAAATGCAATTCTAGCTTCGTACTCTATACTTGCTTGGGAAAGAAGTGTTAGAGTTAAACTGTTAGTTGATGATTGTATTGATTGTATTGTTACAGATTTAGCTTGAGAAAGTGGGTTTGAATGCAATCTTACAATCTAGCTTGAAAAAGTAGATTGATTAAGGTAATGGGTTGTTAATTTATGTTGTGCTTGTTGAGGTTCGAAAGAACTCACTTGATTCACAATAGTTGATTGAGAAACGACTGTTGCACCTAAAACCTAGCCTAACCCTTGAGATTCAACGACTTTTAGTAAATAATATTCACCCATTATGTGAAATTGGCATTCAATTTATCACACTCCCAAGAAACCTTCCCTATCTATTTAACCTCGGTTTCAGTAGTCGTAATTTTGTTACCCAAATCCCCCCATTTGACATTAATTATGAAAAGTTTGTCATTTACTTTATTGTTGCAAAATGTCTACATCTACAAATGATTATAACACCATTTTACTTCTTAATCGGATTCTTTATCTTATCACTCCATATGGCATCGACCCCAACTCTTAGTTGGGTTTATATTTGTTAGAGATCGCCTACACTTAGAATATGATGAAATGTAGTTAAGCGTTATAAAAAATGGCGGCGCTACAAGGGAGTGGTGTTTAGAATTCTTTTATCAAAGTTTAGTCATGAACTGATTTGTTGTAGTTGAATTATCTTATTTGTGTTCTTTGATGGTTGCTCTAACAGATGTGAAGAGATGAGTGTCAATGGGAGCAATGCTTGCCAACTTGGGAACAACGATGACATCAAGAATTTGCATGATGTCAATGAGGATCAGTTGGGAAGTGCGGGTGGTATCCGATTGCCTCCAACTGTGGGCAATGTGGTGTTCCATGTGACCAGCACTATGTTGCAGTTGTTGCAAATGAAGGGTCTCTTTGGAGGACTATCTCATGAGGACCTGATGAGCCCATAATTTGGACTCATTTAGGGCTTGTTTTTAATAGGATTCATGTCCTCAAATGCATATTTTGTCTCAATATCTGATGTAATTACTTGAAATTCAGGTATTTGAACTTAGGGACAAAGCATGGACACTATGGAGTAAAAAGGAACAAGGAAGTTGAAAGAATGAAGAAAAAAAGGCCTGAGGATCGCTCAAATCATTAGGTGAATCACCGAATGGCCATGGTCTCGCCTAATGTTCTATTGTGCCAAGCCCTAGAAGAGGTGACCACATTGGCGATAGAAAAGACCATTCAATGAATCGCCGAACAACTATTATACCGCCTAAAATTACAGAATGCCGGAGATAAACTCAGGATAAATTCGGCGAGCGGCAGATTCAGTTGACGTATCACCGATCTATTTGGATACGGAAAATCAGGTTGCCAAAGACTGTTGAGGAAGATTTGAACACATGCCGATGGGTGAGATAATAGAGAAAAAAGTTGATTCACGCAAGTGTTCAGCGAACCCGATTTGGATCTCCTAAAATTAAAGTAGTCGAACCAAGGAAAAGTAAAAAATGACGGGTAAGAGAAAGAACAATCGATGCATTGCTGACCTATCGGCGACACCCGAATAACTTCACCGAATGCTCTATTACAGTCACACATCAGGTTTATTTAAATCGACTTTTGGAAAGGAAAAGGATTATTCAGAAAGGGAGGAAAGAATTATTGAGAGAGAAAACACTACCAAAGGGTAGGGGAAGCAATTTTAGCACGATTTTGAGAGAGATTTTTGTAAGTGAGAGGATTATCTATTGAATTTCATCTATAATTCTCATTTTGTACCCAACTATGGGGTTGATAATTAACTTTGATCTTTTTATTTTTGAGATGAATGGCTAAAACCCTTTACTTGGGATTTTGTTCATGAAGCCAATTATTGAATTTACTTAATGGGTGTTTGTTAATTGCGAAGAATGGTGCTAATTTGAAGTGGGTCTAAGTTATTATTGTGTTTTGAGATTGAACTGCGTTACGTCGTGTGTCAATTTCAGTGTCATGCACTTGCTCGAGAGAGAGGTGTGAGACCAAGGTGGCAATCTTAGCACCTTAGTAGTGGGTTTTCTTAGTTTCAGCTCGAGAGAGTGAAACAAGGAGCTCGTCCTTTTTATCCAGCTTGAGAGAGTGGATTTGATAAGGGTATAGAACTAGGCTTCATTCAATCATTGTTGAAGTTCGAGAGAATTCAACATAGAAAAGGTAATTGTTCGAGAGAAAGTTACTTTATATATGGTTCGACCTACCCACAACAAATTAGTCCATTATGAATAGTAATGTTTACCCATTTTGTTGAGATTCAATAGTTGGCTGATCAATTCCCTGAGTTTCACTCTAATATTTGATTGTTTGTGTTGAGCTATAAGTTTGAATTTGGTAGTTAAAACCCGAAGGAGTTTTAAATATTAGTTGTGCAAGAAATGTTTGATTGAAGAGATTGTCATTGTATTTTTATTAAAGTAATTCGAAGGAAGCACTACTGCCTGTGGGATCGACCACAACTTACGTAGTTGGGTTATTATATTGGAGAACGATCGTTGGCATTTAGTATTGGATGAAATGCCACTTGATACGTTAATCAAAATGACGTTGCTGCTGGGGAGTAGCGTTATTTAGAATTCTTTGATTGAAAGTTTTGACACTCTCAAATTTGTTTGTTGCTTTGTGTAAGTCTTGGTTGGACCACATAGAAATGAACATGAGAGATGAAGAGATGAATGACAGCCAAGTAGGTCATTGAGATGGTATAGACGACAACAATAGTGTCTACAACCCAGATCAATCGGGTGGAATGGGTGTAATTTGCATACCACAAGCTGATGGGAATGTGATGTTTGAAGTCACTAGCACAACTCTTCACCTTCTCCAAATGAGGAGACTATATGGAGGGTTAGATCACGAAGACCCGCATGAGCATGTAAGAAGCTTTACAGAGGTTTGCAGCCCTTTTTCATTCAAGGGAGTGTCGCAAGAGTCAATCCGATTGCGGTTATTCCCATTGTCTTTAAAAGGAGAAGCCAGTAAGTGGTTAACCGAGTTAGCAAACAATTCCATCACATCATGTGAGGAGCTGGTTATAGCATTTAACACAAGATTCTTCCCTCCATCTAGAATGATGAAGCTTAGAGATGAAATTCAAGGTTTCAAGAAATGGGAAAGGGAACCACTCCATGAAACATGGGTGAGAATCAAGAAGCTCCTACTTAAATGCCCAACTCATAGGCTACCAAACGAATTGTCACTTCAATATTTATACCGGAGTCTTGATTCGGTTAATAAAGGAGTGGCCGATTAGTTGGTATGAGAAGGAATAATTTTACAATCATTTGAGGTGGCTTCATTTCTTCTAGATGACATGACTAGGATAAATCAAGCATGGTATACCGAAGAGGATCATGTCTCTCCATTCCATATTAGATTAACACAAGAGCAACTAGATAAAGAGAAAGAGAGGGATGAAAACATCAAGAAGATATTGACCCAAATGGAAGTTCTACATGAGCTTATGAAGGGAACATGTGGAGTGTTCAGAGTTGAGGAGGGTTCATCCTTAAGCTATTCTAAGCTTGGGGAGAATCAAGGTTGGAACTCCAGAAGATGTGAGGAGGGTTTCTACCCATGCTATTGGCAGCGAGGTGGAAATCAAGGTTGGAACCATCATAAGGAAGTTGAGCAAAGGAGATACCATCAAGATTTGTCTGAACAAAATGAGTATTGGAGAAGAGAACCACACTCACTCAAGTGAGAGCCCAAAATCAAAGGGTAGCGCAAGTAGTCCATGCGTGAATGATTTGCTTTCACGTATTCTTGATAAAGTCGAAGGCTCAGATGATTTAATGATTTATTGAAAGCGATGAAAAATGACTTCTCATCCTTGAACAATAAAGTAAACTCGCACGCAGATCCAATCGAAGTCCTCCAAGGTCAATTGAGTTTACTTACAATACAATTGATATAAAAGATGAAGACATATCATGAAGATAGAGTGCTGGCCGTTGTCACTCAGAGCAGAAAAGAAGTAAAAGGTCATGCGATGGGAAATGAGGGAGTGCACATGCAAAATGAAGCAAAGATATGGAGGATGAAGAAATAACCATCCTACAAGACACCACAATGGGGCCGCAAAGTGATGTGGAGAAACACAAGCCATGCCTAAAAGTCAAGCAACTTTTACCCAAAATACCTCTTCCATTTCCTCAACACCTCAAGAAGAAGAATGAGGATGAAAAGTTCAAAAAGTTTTTATTAGTGTTCAAAACCTTATCGATTAATCTCCCTATAGTGGAAGCATTGTTGTAAATGCCGGGTTACGCCAAATTTATGAAGGAGTTAGTCACAAAAAAAAAAGCTTGGATTTTGAGACGATCGCAATCTCTCATTATTGTAGTGCGATAGTGACGAAGGAGTTGATCGAAAAGAAAGATGAACCTGGGGCATTCACCATCCCATGTACCACAGGCATGCTCAAGTTTGCAAAAGCCCTATGTCATCTGGGAGCAAGTATTAATCTAATGTCGTACGCTATTTATAAACAACTCAGGTTGGGTGAATCACAGGCTACAACTATGAGACTCTTGATGGCTGATAGATCGATCAAACAACCAGTGGGAATACTTTATGGCATTTTGGTTAAGGTTGATTGATTCATTTTTTCGGCCAATTTTGTCATGCTCGACTGTGACTAGATGCCGAGATTCCTAAAATCTTAGGAAGGCCATTCTTGGCAACTGGGAGAGCGTTGGTGGATGTCGAGAGTGGGGAGATGAAATTTGGGTTAATGAAGATGAAGTCACATTTGATGTGTGCAAATCAATGAAACACCCAAGTGACATTCATGTAATCTCAACCGATGATATGATTGATAAGGCTGTGGCTAGTGTGAGCCATCTAATGTTTAGTAAAGAACCCCTTGAGGTTGCGTGGGCTAATGATGAAGAGTTTGAAGTTCAAGGCCAAGATAAAGTGGTAGCCGTGTTTTCAAGTATATGGGGATTCACAAAGACTCTAATAAAGCTGGATATCGACTTGAAAAATCGAGAGAGACTTCCCGCCAAATCGTCAACCGAAGAACCACCAAGTCTCGTACTTAAGGTATTTCTTTCGCACCTTCAATATGCTTTCTTAGGCGCGAATAACACCTTGCCGGTGATTATTGGGGACGATTTACTTGATTGGCAAGTAAAATTGCTCCTTGAAATACTGAAAAGGCATATAAAAGCCATTGGTTGGACTATTGCTAATATAGTGGGCATCCCTCCAGGCATTTGCACACATAAAATTTAGCTTGATAGTTATTGTAAACTGAGTGTTGAACATCAGTGAAGCTTGAACCCGCCAATGTAAGAGGTGGTGAAAAAGGAAATAATAAAGTGGTTGGACGCGGGAGTGACCTACCCGATTGCAAATAGCAAATGGGTTAGCCCAGTACAACGTGTACCGAAAAAAGGATGAGTCACGATTGTCCCTAATGAAAAGGGGGAGGTTGTACCTGTGCACCCTATGACAAGATGGAGAGTTTTCCTGGACTACCGAAAACTAAACTCATGGACTGAAAAGGATCATTTCCCTATGCCCTTTATGGATCAAATGCTTGACTAACTATTCGAGAGAGGGTGGTATTGCTTTTTGGATGGGTACTCTGGCTATAATCAAATCTCCATTGCTCTAGAGGATCAAGAGAAACCAACTTTTACATGCCCATATGGTACTTTCACCTCCAAATGAATGCCATTCAAATTGTGTAATTCCCCGGCTACGTTCCAGCAATGCATGTTATCCATCTTTGCTGACATGGTGGAAGACTCAATGGAAGTATTTATGGATGATTTCTCAGTTGTGGGTGCCACATTTGCAGAATGCTTAGAGTACTTAGGAAAAGTTCTCCAGAGATGTGTGGAGACCAATTTAGTCCTGAATTGGGAAAAGTGTCATTTCATGGTTAAGGAAGGGATTGTGCTCGGTCACAAAGTATCACAAAATGGGCTGGAAGTTGACAAAGCAAAAGTCAAAGTAATTGAGAAATTACCACCACCAATTTCAATAAAGGGGGTTCGGAGTTTTTTGGGACATGTCAGGTTTTATAGGAGGTCATGAAAGATTTTTCAAAGATTGCACTTCCTTTATGCAAACTTTTGGAAAAGGAGGTGAAATTTCACTTTGATGATGCTTGTATGGTAGCTTTTAATCGCCTGAAAGAAAAACTGATTTCCACTCCAATCATCATTAGTCCTGATTGGTCAGATCCATTTGAAGTAATGTGTGATGCAAACGACATGGCATTGGGCGTAGTGTTGGGATAGAAATGAAACAAGATTTTTCAACCAATTTACTACACAAGCAAAACTTTAAATAGTGCTCAACCTAACTACATAGTTACTGAGCAAGAGCTACTTGCAGTGGTTTATGCGTTTGAGAAGTTTCACACATACGTGCTAGGAACAAAAGTGATTATTCACACTGACCATGCGGCATTGCATTATCTAATGGCAAAGAAAGATGCAAAATTGAGATTGATAAGGTGGGTGATTTTATTGCAAGAATTCAATTTTGAAGTTAAATATAGAAGGGGTTGTGAAAATCAAGTGGCAGATCACTTGTCACGATTGGAAGGCAGGGAGATTGGCGAGCTGGAGGTCGACATCAAGGATGTCTTTCCTGATGAACATGTATTCTCAGTAACTCTCGCACAACCCCCTTGGTATGCTGATTTTGTGAATTATTTGGTGTGTGGATTAATACCGGATGAACTGAACTTCTTCCAACAAAAGAAGTTCTCATTCGATGTTAAGAAATACTTGTGGGACGAGCCATATTATTTAGAGAGTGTGCTGACCACATCATCAGAAGATGTGTTCCAGAAGAAGAGGTTATGGAGATCTTGCATGCTTGTCACGCTTCGCCGGTAGGAGGGTATCATGGTTGTGTTCGGACAACATCTAAGGTGCTACAAAGTGGGTACTACTGGCTGTCTCTGTACAAAGATGCATATGAGTTTGTTAAGAGGTTCCCACAATGCCAAAAGCAAGGTGGTGTATCAAAAAGGCACGAGTTGCCTCTGACGCCCATTTTGGAAGTGGAGCTATTTGATGTATGGGGAATCAATTTTATGGGCCCATTTGTGAGCTCATTTGGGAACAAATACATCTTGGTGGCTGTGGATTATGTGTCCAAATGGGTAGAAATTGTTGCCCTTATAAACAACGAGGGAAAAAGTGTTGTTCAATTCTTGAAGCGCTACATGTTTTACAAGATTTGGAACTCCACGAGCTATTATTAGCGATGAGGGATCACACTTTTGTAATAATTGGTTCTCAGCTGCATTGAGTAAGTATGGGGTTAAACACAAAGTAGCAACATCGTATCATCCCCAAACAAGTGGTCAAGTTGAAGTGTCAAACGGGGAGATCAAAAGCATTTTGGTTAAGACAGTGAATGCAAATAGAACTGATTGGTGTCGAAGATTAGATGACGCACTATGGGCGTATCACACTGCATACAAAACTCCAATCGGTATGTTACCGTATCAGTTAGTTTTAGGGAAGTCTTGCCATTTCCCAGTCGAGTTGGAACATAAAGCAATGTGGGCATTGAAAGCTCTAAATCTGGACTGGACAAAAACTTCAAAGGAGAGTAGAGAAGTTAAATGAGTTAGAAAAATTCAGGTTTAAAGCTTACGAAAGTTCAGCTCTCTACAAGGAAAAGATGAAGAAATGGCATGATGCTAAAATACTTAAGAGAGAGTTTAAGGTGGGAGACTGGGTGTTACTGTACAATTCCCGACTGAGGTTGTTTCCAAGAAAATTCAAATCAAAATGGTCCGGACCATTCAGAGTGAATGAGTATTCCCAACGGTGCCATAGAAGTTGATGGGCAAGAAGGACCTGCATTTAAAGTGAATGGGCAGCGTTTGAAGTTATACTTTTGTGAATGCTAGGAGATCTCTTTGATTGAAGTGGTATACATGAAAGATGTTTGAAAGCATTTCCACGTCGTGCCACAACGTTAAATAAGGCGCTTCTTGGAAGGCAACCCAACCGTTAGTGTTTTAAATAATGTGTGTTGATCTTGCAAGAGTGGGTTTATGAGAGAGACAAAGTACTCTTGGCGAATCACTGAATCACTTCGGCGAGCACGATTGAGTTCGCCTTATGGCGTATAATGAAAGGGGCTAAGATTCTGGAACATTCAGTGGGACAGCTTCACCAGCCGGTGTACCGCCAATTTGTTTCGCTGATCCAATTTTCCTCACCTTCCCTAGTCAGCGTAGCTGAAATTCCCTATGCGGATCACCAAACTGTTCAACGTTCCTCTACATCTTCGTCGATCTGCAATTCACCGTAGCGCAGTCTACTAGAACTAAGGGCTATCTTACGAATATAAGGTGCATCACCGAAGCATTTGGCAACCCTTTCACCCCATCGCCAGTTGGGCATTTAGTGAAGATTTCTCATTACCCTGCTTTACTTGTTTACACACTGCATTGCTTTCATTTCTTGATACTTTTTACGTCATGTTAAATTTCGGTAATTGTCTGCTCTCTACCTATATTAAGGACAATGTGAACTATTTTTGTTGGGGGTATGGATCTTACCCTTCAACCTCTATGAACCCCCTTCCTGTTTCAAAGCCCCATACTTATGTTGAAAGAAGCTTTTCTTTTGCAAATTTGAGTATCAGTTTCAGACAATACTGATGACTTGAATAGTGCTCTTAGTCAAACAAACTTGAATGGGCGGCTATGATGAGACCAAATGAAGTTGCATAGACAATATGTGAACTCTTTGCATCTCATTGTGACTAGCCTATTATCAAATCGAGTCTCTTGTGATGACCATTGCACACTAACGAAAGTGTGGAGTCTTGTTTGATTGTAGTGTTAAATGCCTTGTGTGATGAGCTTACCGTGATTCTTGCATGATGAATTCTAGAATTTTCCCCGTTGCTCCAGTTGACTAAGTGATGCGAACTTTTTTGATGATCTTAAGCAACTTTAAAGAGTGTGAACCAATTTGACATATACCTCTTTTGTGGCCTACCTTGTGAGTGTGTGAACCTCTTTTGAACACCCCTTGAGCCTTACCTTTCTTTGGATGAAACTTGATGAAAACAAGACCTCTCTTAATCCACTACCTATAATCCTCTCGATTTGTGGTTTTTTGAATAGACAACTTAGGTCAAAAGCCTAAGTTGGGGGTGTGGTGAAAAGATAGGGGCAAGTCAAGAAATGCTAGAAAAGTCCCCTTTACCCATGGTGTTGAGAAAAATGGAATCCCACCATATAAAAAAAAAAAGAGAAGAAAAGAATGAAAAAGAAAAAGAAAAAGTCATGGAATAAAGTTATGAGAAATGTTAAAAGAAATGGGGTTCCGAACAATCCATGGATGTGACTAATGGGATGAATTACGAGCACTAAAGAAAATGATGAAAGAAGAGGAAAGTGAGTGTTGAAAGCACCACATTTCACGAGGATGAAAGTCACTGAGCCTAAATGACCATACTTTTGCACTCAGCCCCATTACAAGCCTTGAAAAAACCTTTTTGATCGTGAGTGAGCTGAAACAATTGATGATTGGAAAATACGGGTAAACCTATGGGTGAAAGCATGCATTGTATTCATCTTTGTGAGTCTGAGCGTTGCATTTGATTCCGAAGCTTTCAATTGTGAACCATTGTGTGAATATGGAATCGTTCTTTGCATGAGGGCATTTGAACTCTTTAGTTGATCTTGAACTTGCATTTGAAGCAAGTATTATGAGCTTGAGATTCTTTGATATATGAGTCACAACTTGAAACTTTGAGTGCACATTTGATCTTCACATGAGTGAATTGAGTCTTGTGTGTGCATTCATGATTGAGTCTTGTGTAGCACTGTTTGATACATCCCTTTTGAACTGCCAAACTTGAGTTTTACTTGAGGACAAGCAAAAGTTTAAGATGGGGGTGTTGATAAGCCCACAATTTGGACTTATTTAGGGCTTGTTTTTAATAGGATTCGTATCCTCAAATGCATATTTTGTTTCAATAACTGATGTAAATACTTGAAATTCAGGTTTTTGAACTTAGGGACAAAGCATGGACACTATGGAGCAAAAAGGAACAAGGCAACTGAAAGAACGAAGAAAAGAAGGCCTGAGGATCGCTCAAATCATTGGGCGAATCACCGAATGGCCATGGTCTGCCCTAATGTTCTATTGTGCCAAGCACTGGAAGATGTGACCAGGTTGGCGATAGAAAAGAGCATTCGGCGAATCTCTGAACAACCATTATACCGCCTAAACTTACAGAATGCCGGAGACAAACTCAAGATAAATTCGGCGAGCGAAAGATTCAGTTGGCGTATTGCTGATCTATTCGGTGACGGACAATCATGTAGCCAAAGATTGCTGAGGAAGATCTGAACACATGCTGATAGGCGAGATAATAGAGAAAAAAAGGTGATTCGCAAAAGTGTTTGGCGAACCCAATTTGGATCGCCTAAAATTACAGTAGTCAAACCAAGAAAAAGTGAAAAATGAAGGGCGAGAGAAAGAACAATTGGCGCGTTGCCGACCTATCGGCGACACCCGAATAACTTCGCTGAATGGTCTATTACAATCACACATCAGGCTTATTTAAACAGACTTTTGTAAAGGAGAAGGATTATTCAGAAAGAGAGGAAAGAATTATTGAGAGAGAAAACACTACCAAAGGGTGGGGGAAGCGATTTTAGCAAGATTTTGAGAGAGATTTATGTAAGAGAGAAGATTATCTATTGAATTTCATCTATAATTCTCATTTTGTACCCAACTATGGGGGTGATAATTAACTTTGATATTTTTATTTTGAGATGAGTGGCTAAAACCCTTTACTTGGGGTTTTGTTCATGAAGCCAATTATTGAATTTACTTAATGGGTGTTTGTTAATTGCGAAGAATGGTGCTAATTTGAAGTGGGTCTAAGTTATTGTTGTGTTTTGAGATTGAACTGCGTTACTTCATGTGTCAATTTTAGTGTCATGCACTTGCTCGAGAGAGAGAGGTGTGAGACCAATGTGGCAATCTTAGCATCCTTAGTAGTGGGTTTTCTTAGTTTCAGCTCGAGAGAGTGAAACAAGGAGCTCATCCTTTTTATCCAGCTCGAGAGAGTGGATTTGATAAGGGTAAAGAACTGGGCTTCATTCATTTAGTGTTGAAGTTCAAGAGAATTCAACATAGAAAAGGTAATTGTTCGAGAGAAAGTTACTTTATATATGGTTCGACCTACCCATAACAAATTAGTCCATTATGAGTAGTAATGTTTACCCATTTTGTTGAGATTCAATAGTTGGCTGATCAATTCCTTGAGTTTCACTCTAATATTGATTGTTTGTGTTGAGCTATAAATTTGAATTTGGTAGTTAAAACCTAGAATTTGAGTTTTAAATATTAGTTGTGCAAGAAATGTTTGATTGAAGAGATTGTCATTGTATTTTTATTAAAGTAATTCGAAGGAAGCACTACTCCTTGTGGGATCGACCCCAACTCACGTAGTTAGGTTATTCTACTGAAGAATGATCATTGGCATTTGGTATTGGATGAAATGCCACTTGATACATTAATTAGGACCCTCATGACCATATTCAAAACGTTTTGGATGTATGTGGGATATTCTCGTTTAAGATCATCACTCAAGAGTCAGTCCGACTTTGTTTGTTTTTTGTTTTCTCTAATGGGGGAAGCAATGAAGTGGTTGGTCGATTTACAAAGGGAAGCAATAACTTCTTCGGAGGAGCTCACTGATGCATTTTATGTAAGGTTTTTCCCTGCCATGAAATGGTAAAGTTGAGGGATAACATTTAGAATTTCAAGAGAGTTGATGGCGAACTTATTCACGAGACATGGTTGAGGTTCTAAAAAATGCTGCTCCAATGTCCAACTCACGGACTACCGAACAATGTGTTATTACAATATTTTTTCCGAAGCCTTGACTCAGTCAACAAAGTTATGGTAGACCAGCTCATTCGAGGAGAAATCATGCAACAACTATTTGATGTAGCATCTACCCTTCTTGATGATATGACAAAAATCAATCGCGCTTGGTACACTAGAGAAGATCAGGTGTCTCTGTTGAACTTTGGGATGACAAAGGAACAATTAGAAAATAACCAAGAACGAGAGAAAATCATGGCCAAAATGATGACCCAAATGGACCTGTTGACGAAACATGTCATGGGAAGTGGTTCAAAGACTGTGACTGTGGTCAGAGTTAGTGGAGTAAATCCTCATGAAGCACACTTTGAAGACATGTACAATGAAGAAGTGCATTTCTTAGCAAATCAGGCAGAAGGTTTCCGTCCAAACTATCCAATGTCGGGGGGGAATAAAGGTTGGAATAGGGATCACGATGATGATTGGAGAATCCTAGATAGGGAATGGAGTGACTGTGGTACGCACTAGAGGGAGCGGGATGGCGACAAAGAATGATATGTACCTCCCCATGAGTGTCAAAAGCCAAAAGAGCCAAGGACTAATTCTGAAAATTTCCGCACCGAAGATATGCTTGCTTGTATTCCTAACAAATGGAAGGATTGAACAAAGTGCTAAAGGAAATGAAAGGTGACGTCTCTTCTCTGAACCAAATAGTTACTTCACACTCGGTGTCTATTAAGCAGCTAGAAACATAGATGGGTCAAATCTCGACTCATTTAAATCCAAGGTCAAAAGGAGGTTTACCGAGTGATACCATGGCTAACCCAAAGAATGAAGCTTGAAAGCATATGTTCATCATGACACGACGTTAAATAAGGCACTTCTTGGGAGGCAACCCAAGTTTTAGTTTTTTGAATAACAGGTTTAGGTTTTGGAAGTGGATGTTGAAAAATTTGACTTCGTGGAGAAATAGGCAATTGGGCGAGCTGAGGACCCATTTGGAAAATCATCAAGTGGGTCGGTGAAGACCGATATGGATTACCTTTTTGACCAACCAAAAGGATGGAATTTTGGTAACTTCGACGGGTATCGAGCCAATAGGTATATCGCCAAATGGTTCAAAGATATAAGTGGCCATCGACGATCGAGGCGCAAACTGAAGAGTCAAAAGTCTTCCAACCGTTTTAAATTCAAAACTACTTGTTATTTTGCATTTTTTGACTCTTGCACTATCTCACCTTCATATTAGAGCACATTTCTTGTAAGATTCTTGTGTGGGTATCGTTGCATAGTTGGAAACTTGGCTTGCTTTCTCCTTTGCCTGCGTTGTTTATTTATCTGCTTCTGTGGTTGGTGTCCTAAACTTGCTCTAACTTATTTCCATTTCCTAAGCATGTGCGTATAAGTGATGGATCTACTGTTTGCTCTTGTATGATTAATTTATTAGTTAAATATTGTTGGGTAAATCAAACATGCTAGATAATTGGTTTGTTTAAATTTGAATTTCGGGTCTAAATTGTTTGATTGGCGATTATGCATGTTGGGTTTAGTGTAGGTGAAGTCTAAGTAATCCGAATTGCATTGAACAATTGAATTTTCCCAATGATAGATTGGGTGACATCATTCTTAAGAGCAAAAGATGTTGATTGGTCGATTTTAGACAAGTTGGGGGAAGTATGAGTACCCCGAGGTTGGTCATGATATGGGCTAGGCTTTAATTTCATAGAATAGGGCTTTAATTTGGTTATCGGGGACTGTATGTTGAAAGTTTAGGGTTGAGGTTGAAATCTAGCACGAGAGACCAGTCGGTGAGCTTAGTTGAGCTCGCCGAAGGACTTGGCGGTTTGCCAATTTGTTCCTTACCTCGCAAGTTTTCTTTGAAATTTTTCTGTTGGATTCTTTAACATTCAGCGATATACCTGAGCTCGCCAAGTTTACTCAGTGACTCACCGAATGCCCTTATCATCGCCTTTATGTAGCCCTGTTTGTTGAAATTCATTTTAGAAATTTGAGTGAGCAACATTTAGATCACAGATCAAGTTTGAGGTCTCACCGAATTAATCTGAACATCACCGATTTATGTTGAATTTTTCTACATTTTGAATCTGTGACTTTCGGCGAACCCTCTAAGGCTCACCGAATTGTAACACCCCGTATTCGAAAAAGGGAAATAAACCAAATTGTGAGAAGTTGTAGGTGCTCGCCACGGAGACCAACCACGGAGGCCAACCATGACCTGTGGGTTGAACCACAGACCGTATGTGTGGTCCGTGGGCTGACACTTAGCCAAAGTTCAGGGACCCCAAAAATAATGGTCTCTGATGACCAAATGATAGTTCACCAGGACGGACCGTGGGCTAGACCACGACCCATCGACTGTGTCCATCGGTGGGTTACTTAGAAAATATCTAAGCATGGACCACGAAAGGGACCTACGAACTGTAGGTTGGTCCGCGCCCAGTGGTCCAGGGTTCCATCGTTGGTCGAAAATCTCTGAAGTTAGTGACGGATGTGCAGGACGGACCGTAGGTCCATCAACGGTTTGTCGATGAGGGTCCATGGTTTGTGACTGAGCAGTTATTTTAAGGGAATATGGGTCTTTTCTGGTTTTAATTAAATTAAAGTGGAGTCATTTTTCCTTCATTTAGAGCCCCTATATAAGTCCTTTTAACCCCAAATTCACCCCATTTAGTTCATTCTTCCAATTTCCCCAAAAAGAACTCAAATATCCTCCCAAATATTCTCTCTAGAAAACTTGAAGAGGAAGAAGGATTCATCTAGGGTTTCAAGCTAAGGGTCAAGTTCCTCTATTGAAGGTTAGAATTTGGAGTCAAGGTATGGTAGCTTTCATCCATGGTTCCTTCCACCCACGGAGTCCCTAAATTTCCTCTATTTTAAATAGTAGAATTCCCCAATTAGCTAGGGTTTTCTTCAAACACCATGGGTTATTTTTATTATTGATCTTAATGGTTTAATTATGTCTAAATATGCATGAATTGATGATTTACAATGTTTTATGATGTTTCCCCTACGAACCCATGCAAACCCCCATGTTTTCCAAATTGTGATCCCATAATGTGGGTTGTTGATGATGAAAGAGGATTTTTATGATCTCAAGCATGAAGTAATAGAATTACATGAATTTATGATAAAATCCATATCTAATGATAGAATTATAGATTTGGTGATTTAAAGTAGCTTTGAACCTTGAAAGGGTAAAGTATGAGTCTATGCATGATCTTATGAAACCTATGTATATGCTTTAAGGGTGCTTTGAGAGTGAAGTGCCAATGTTGTTGTTGTTGTTGTTGTTGTGTTGTTGAAATGTTATTCTCATGAAACACTTACAACTATGATGTGAACGGGTTTCTCACATAGAAAGGATTCTTAGGTTGAAAGGCTATTCTCACCTAATTGAATCAATGAATAAGAGTTATCCTAACGAACTAGCTTGGATTGACAAGATGACATGTCTTTCCACGGACAATGAGAATAAGTAATAAAATACTATTATGTGGGAATTATGCTTAGTACCAAGTGGATATTGACATTGAGATGGAAGCTCTGTCGTTAGTAGAGGTCGGGTTTCTAGAAGAAGTCTCATAAGATGGAGGCTCTCCCGTTAGTAGAGGTCGGGTTTCTAGTAGCAATCTCTTTATCCCATAACTAGGTGCCCCCATAGGTTGATTAACTAGTGGATCCACTTAAGCTAGATGTTCATGGTTCTACCTTAGGCAAGTAGAACAACCCCTTTTTCGGTGTGGGATACACCGGGAGATCATGTTTTAGCTCACATGGTCTCTATGCCGGTTAAGGCTAATTCTCCCACAACAAAATGACTAATGAACTAAGGTTGCTTAAAGAAGTATCTCACATATGTTCAATGGCTTTAAGATGATTTAGCTTGCATTGGCCATGGTGTTATGATTTATGTTTTCTAACTCTCTTGTATCATGTTGAAACTTAGTAAATTATATGCTTTGAAATGAAATGTCCCTTTTTAGCATCTCTTAAATGTTTTTATGCATAACTATTATACTTAGTGTATTTTTGTACTAACACATACTCTTGCTTACATTTTACCCAAATGTAGGGTCCGATAGACAGGGTATCCATTCTAGTGGCTAGAGCCTGGACTTGTTCTCTTTCCGAGCTTGGTGAGTCCTCATTGTTCGAGGATGAATTTTTCCCTATTGTAGTTTCACTTTCGTATTTCCTATTTTTTTTAACACGATGTATTGTTTAGGCCAATTTTCATTCAATTGTAATAGATGGCTATGTTGAGACATAAGTTAGACTTTCGCTTCTCTATGAAAATTGTTCTGGACTTAAAATGATTGTTTCACTCTTTATTATTCTATTTCTTATGTTATGAGGACTAAGGGGCTTGTATGGAGTCCTTTGGGGTTCTATACGCCTTGTTACATCTAGGGTACCCCTGGGTCGTGACAAACTTGGTAATCACATCACAAGGTTTAGAATGATCCTAGTATGATGTTCATAAGCCACATCTAGTAAAGTCTTGTTCAGGAGTGTGAAGAGTGCCACACTTAAGAATGAGAGTCTACAAGATAATTAGTAAACTACACTTCTTTCATTACTTTTAAGTCGTGCCATATAGTTTAACTCTATAAAGTCTCCCTTTTAATCCTTACCTTATTGATGAGTCCTAGATTTGGACTCATTTAGGGCTTTATTTGTATAGGTTTAGTGTCATCATATTCTTATTTTGCGCCAATAATTGATGTAAAATCTTTGATTTCTTGGTATTTGGATTAAGGAACAAAGCAAAGACACTAATTTGCAAAAAGGAACGAAGTGAGCTGAAAAAAGGAAGAAAAGAGAGCTTGGTGATCACCAAGTCTATTTGGCGAGTCGCCGAGTGGCTATTTGACCGCCTAAAGTTCTAGTGTACTAAGCCTTGAAGGAGAAAGTCAAGTTGGCTAGAGAAAGGAGCAGTTGGTTGATCGCCGAGTGGTTCCACGAAGTAGTGTTAGATCGCCCAAAGTTACAGACCTGGAGGATGCTGAAGGCTAATGCAAGAAGGCGATGGAATGGACTGAAGGGAGGATCATCGAGTTGATCGATGAGCCCGACTTACTGCGCTGAATGGACTTTCGTAGCATATTTTTGGTGACTATAAATACGTTTTAGAATATCTAATCTAAAGAGTTTTTTTGGATCATATTTTTGGATAATTAGAATTTTCAGTTTGAACTCTGAGTTTGGAGACAAGTTTTCCTTAGCGTTGAAGAATTGTAGTTTTCCATTTTTGAGAAATTGGAAGTGGGTCTTTGAGATTCTTCAAGTTACACCTTTGTAAAGATGAAACTAATCTTACCCAGTTGATCAAAACACAATTTGGAAACGATGTTTACTTTTTATGATGTCTAGCTAAAACCCCAATTTTTGGGGTGTGATTATGTGATTATGGGCTAATTTAGCTTATGGGTATTGCTAATTGTTAGTTTAAATGTTGTTTAGAAGTGATTTCAATTAGTAATTGTGGTTCAATTTAAAGAATTGTAGTTACAAATGCAGTTCTACTTCGTGTTTTTGGCTTTCTCGAGAGAGAGGTTTTAAAACTAAGATTGCTAAATTGATGGTCCGTAGGAATTGGATTGTCATGGGTTTAGCTCGAGAGAGTGAATCCTAAACCCTTTTCCATATATTATGCTCGAGAGATTAAATGGACTAAAGCGTAGGATGTTCTTATTCGCATGTTTGTCGATGTTTGAGAGAAATCAACTTGATTCAAGGTAGATTGTTTGATAGAAAGTTTACCTCCTCTATAGTTTATCTTATTCACTAATTCACTGCTATTGTCTAACAGTTGCAATTACCCATTTATCTACATTAGCCTATAATCAAATCACATCCCAAGACCCCGTCTCATTATTGTTATCTTTGTGTTATTTGTTGCTGTTGTAGCTGATAGTTAAAACCAAAACCCCCTTATTTTATATTCGTGTCACCCCCTCATTTACATTATGTTTTTTTATTCGTAAATGTCAATTAATATGCCTGATTTGAACATATTCGTACTTTGCTCTTGAATTTTAAACATGTAACCTCCCTGTGGGATTCGACCCCAACTCATTTAGTTGGGTTATTATACTGATTAACAACCGTTGACGCTTAGAATTGGATGAAGTGTCTTTGAAACGTTATTAATCAAAATGGCACCGTTGCTGGGGACTGGTTCTTTAAATAAGTTGAATTTTGTTCTTGTTAGTTTTAGTTAAATCTATTTCCTTTTATTTTTGGTTTTCATGTTGCTTGTTTAGAATAGAATAAACGAGCATGTTTTGTACCAACGGTGACCAAGTGGACCACTCTACTTTGAGAATGATGATTCTTAGGGATATTATCCTAAGTTTCAGGCAAATGAAGGGTGACTCAATCCATGAGTTTTGGCTAAGATTTAAGTCACTATTTCTGAAATGCCCAACTCATGGAATCTCAGATGACATGCTACTGGACTGTTTCTATAGAGGTCTTGGTCCAAAGAATAGAGAAGTGGCTGACCAAATTTCTCTGGGTGGTTTCACACGACTACCCTATGCAATAGCAGCCCAACTCCTTGATCACATGGCCAAGACAAACAAAGAGACTAAGAAAAACCAAATTTTGGCCACATTGTTGACTCAGCTGGATCTCGTGGCCAAACAGATTATGGAAGTGGAGGTACTGTCCAAAAAGAAAGATCAGTACATTTCCCCTCATGAACGTAGAAAGTCCAAAGAATATGAGGGTGGACAAATAGAAGAGATACTCTCACTCATTCTCCATAAAGTCGAAGAACACGACAAAGTGTTGGGTGAGATAAAAGAGAATGTCTCACTGCTGAACCAGATGACTGCTTCCATTCTATGTCTATTCAGCTAGTGGAGACCCAAATGGGTCATGTGTTGTCTCTTCTCTACCCCACAAATCAAAATTGAGTGAGAACTTACGTCGTGCCACGACGTTAACTAAGGCGCTGCTTGGGAGGCAGCCCAAGTTTTATTTGCTTTATTTTTGTTTGTGAAATAATCGTGCGTTGATTATGCAGGTTAAAGTGTGGAATGTGTGTGAAAAGTGGAGATTAGCGAGCCAGAAGTCCAGTCGGTAACTCACCAAAGAGGTCGGCAAGCCTGACCTAAACCACCGTTGGACTCAATCAATTTTGAAATTAGAGTCTGTAAAACTCGATGAGCCCAAAAGTAAATTGGCAAATCACCGACCAGGTCGGTGATCACGATTTTATCTGTCGTTTGGACCCCCACAGTAAATGGAGGTCCTGTAAAACTCGGTGAGGTAAGTGCCCATTCGGCGCATCATCGAGTTGGTCGGCGAGCAAGACTAATGTCGCCGAATGGGTGAGAACTCGACAGTTTTTAAAGGCCAAAAGTTCAAAAGTTCAAAATCTTTCACATTCCCTCACTTTTCAACTTTCCAAACTCGCACCTGTACTATATTTTCCTATATTCTTGTGTTTTTATCGTATATTAGTCATTGATTATGTGTTTGGAGTTGGATTCTTTGCCGCCTAGCTTTAAAACTTATATATTCGGCATAAAAGGTTGGATTTCTGAACCTCGAATGTATATATAGTAATTTTTAATCATTTACAGTTGTTCTTATCTTAGTTATATGTTTTGGACCTCTCTGATCGTAATTGTATGCTTGAATGCTTGTTTTAATTCGAATATCTTGCCTATATTGTCTATACCATTGATTTCCCAAAATTCTCATGCTTAAAATTGATCAAAGTTGTTGGGTTGTGCTAATTTGTTGTTGGGTCTAGTTGGGTGAAGTCTAAGTAACCTGCATTCGTGCCAAATGACGTACTTTGCCCAATGATGGAGCGGTTGATGTCATTCTTAAGGGGAAAAGTCATCAAATGGCTAAATTTGGCCAAATGGGAGAAGTCTAAATATCCCAGGGGCATGGATTTAATGGGTCTTAGTCTAATAGAATGAGTGCATGTTTTGATTTTGTTTTCGAGGGCTGCGGGGTTGAATCTGGAAGGTGGGGTTGAAAGTAGATACGTTGGGCTATTTGGCGAGTTGGGTCGAGCTCACTGAACCACTCGACGGTTTGTCGAATCCCCCTTATCGCCTTTAATTTCTTGCAATTCTTAGATTTGGGTTCTGTAACTTTTGGCGAGAATCCTGAGTTCGCCAAGTGCACTCGGTGACTCACCGAAAGTCCTTCTTGATCGCCTTTTCTGCGCCCCTAATCCCTAAAATGCACTGTAACTTTTGCCGGGCTAGTCCTTGCTTATTGAATGCTGTCAGTGACTCATCGAAAGGCCCTTCCCATCGCTGACATACCATTTGTCTGAAATTTTTTTGAGTCAATCCTTTCGGCGAGCTCGATTTGGCTTGCCAAAGTGATTCGGTGACTTGCCGATCGGTTTGGCGAGTCTGTCTGCAACGGTTTTTCTGCAACTTTCTTTGAACTGTTTCTAACTTCTTTTTGATGTTTTTGCAAATATTTCTAGAACCAACATTGACATGTTTCCCCCGTAAAAAAGCACAGGGCATAGTTATAAATGAAAAAGGAGCCAACCCTCCTAAAAAGGGAAGAACAGACCTCCAAAGGGAGGCTAGGGCAAAGGCAAAAGGCCAGCATCTGAGGCTCCGAAAGCAAGGGGGAGGCCTTTAATTCCCAAGGTGTATTATGTGAGACAGAGGACGACCAACCATTACAATCTCGGAGAGCGAAGATCCATGCTAGATCTCATCCTGACTCGGCTAGAGCCCCAACAACCTCCCCTCTAGCAGATACAGTGCTAACTCCGGCACCACCTGTGGCCCCAGTGCCACCAGTACAGATTCCTCCTCCCAGGTTACTCAACAAATTAAAAGTTAATGGGTTGCAGACCATTCTTTAGGAGAAGATACTATCCACAGAGGGCTTAGATGGTAGATATCGCAGTGATGGACACCCTCTAATATCATCACTTTGAGCAGTTTACCAGGTCCCGAGACCCCTATATTCCTAATATGGGTCTAGGAATTTTACTCGACATATGGTGACCTGCTCCCTAAGGGAAAGAAGAAAGTCAGTACTTTCATACCGGTGGGGTCCATCATGGTACGGGGGATAGTAGTGCACTGTAGTCGTGATCACATCAACGAGGTATTTGATAGAGGGTCAGACTTTGACTTCCCCAGCATGGCTACTACTACGACACCTTTAGATGAGCTTAAGGGCTGGCTAGCTCCCCTCATCTCTAACACCACCCCGAGGTGGATTAAGGCAGGAGTCCCAATTGAGAAGAAGGACTTGAGTGTAGCTGCACGATATTGGTTTGAATTTATCAGTAGCTCTATTATGTCGTCCTAGAATGAGTCCATCCTCAGCCATCCTAAGGCAACCTGCCTCGGGTCGATCATATCTAAGAAGAGCATTGACTTGGGACTTATTATTGAGCAGGAGATGGCCATGAGGGCCAAACAGCTCCAGACATCCCTGCCTTTCCCGATCTTGATCACAACATTGTGATGGAGTTCCTTGCGATACGATGAGATATTTTAAGGTCACTCCCACATCCTCCACAGACATCCGGTGTATAGAGGTTGAGTACACTCGGGAGGAGGGTGACAGGAGGAGAGCAACCCCGGTAGATGCATCTCCGGAGGTGGACATTGACTCTATACCTGCAGAGGCATCTTTGCCTACTCCGGCTCCGGGCCTTCAGGTACATCTGCTCCTACTTCTTTCTCCTAGGCTCCTGGTACTTCTACCTCTACCCAGTCCACCAGGATTACTCAGGCTATGATCCTGAAGATGGGGCACCTGGCCCATTCAACTGATATGAGAGCTACCCGACTAGAGGTTGCAGTTCCATGGATGATTGAGAGTACCATCCTTGCTGCCCTGACCCCCTTCCAGACTTTTATTGATGATTTGACTGTGAGATTCGTGACTTGTGAGAGTCTACAGAGGGAGTCTTTTGAGGTGACGGCTTTGAAAGCCAAGGTTGCAGATTGGAGGAAGGATGTGGACAACTTAAAGTTCACAGACTTCACTTCACTATTGGAGGCATCGGATGATGTGGATGCCCCAGCAACTTCTAACATTCCTCCAGCCACCACCGAAGGCATACATTGGGATGACATAGCAACTGATGAGTCGGAGGCAGAGATGAAGAGAAGCAGATAGAGGTGAGGGAGGAGAGCATATATGGAGACCTGCTGGACTTGGAGAAGACAATCATACAGTCGATGATCCAGGCATCGCTAACAGAGACGTCTATGGAAACTTCTAGTGGATCTGGTACTACTGATTTAACTCTGAGCACTGATGCCCAAGATCAGAGTGTTGCACCAGGCACTGATGCCTCGATAGATGGAGTGAATGTTTAGACAGGATCCCTCTTTACCTCTCTTTCTCATTTTTATTGATTTTTGGATGTTTCATTGCATTTGAGGACAAATTGCTTTTTGTTTGTGGTGGGTCGATGTATTTCCATACCTACCTCTTGTGATTATGACTTTTCTGTACATATTGTGTTTTGGCACTATTTTTGTGGATGTTTGAGCTTGTGGCTCCTTATTTTGAATGTAAATTATTTTTGGACCCTTTCAAAAAAATTTGCCACCTCTTGTATATTTAATTGTGGCTGTTCTTGTGCAAATTTGAGTATTGGTTGTGATCAAGACCGATGACTTAAATAGTGCTCTCAATCGAACAAACATGAATGTGCGGCTACATGAGGCCAAATGAAGTTGATTAGGCAATATGTGAACTTTTTGCATCTCGTTGTGACTAGCCTATTATCAAATTGAGTCTATTGTGATGAACATTACACACTAGCAAAAGTGTGGAGTATTGTTTGACATTGGTGCCAATGCCTTGTGTGATGAGCTTACCGTGAGCCATGTGTGATGACACCTAGACTTTTTCCTGTTGGTCCGATTGACTAAGTAATGCAAGCTCTTGAAATGATCTTAGCCAAAACAATTTAAAGAGTGAAACAATTCGACATTATACCTCTTTTGTGGCCTACCTTGTGAGTGTGTGATCTTTGCTTGAACACCCTTTGGGACTTATCCTTTTCTTGGAAGAAACTTGATGAAATTGTGACCTTTCTTTATCCCTTCACCCATAATCCTCATGAAGTGTGGTTTGTTTGAATAGCCAACTTAGGCCAAAAGCCTAAGTTGGGGGTGTGGTGAAAGGAGAAGGTAAGTCAAGAAGTGCAAAGAAGCCCCCTTTGATCCATGGTGGTGAAAAAGATGGAACCCCTCCATATAAAAAAAGAAAAAGAAAAAAAATGAAAAAGAAAAAGAATGAAATAGGTTGAAATAAAGTTGCGAAAGTGCAAAAGAAATGAGGTGTCCAGTATTCCATGGAAAGTGAATAGTGGGGTGAATTTTGAGCATGAATGAGAATGATGAAGAAAATGAAAGAAAGTGTTGTTCATACCACATTTCATGAGGATAGCAGCCACTGAGCCTAATTGACCATACCTTTACACTCAGCCTCGTCATAAGCCTTGAAAGGACCTTTTTGATCTTGAGTGAGCTGAAACAAGTGTTGTTTGGAAAATAAGGGCAAACCTATGGGTGAAGTCATACATGTGTTCATCTTTGTGAGTGTGAGAGTTGTTTGT
This sequence comes from Solanum commersonii, assembly GCA_029007595.1. Taxonomy (NCBI): domain Eukaryota; kingdom Viridiplantae; phylum Streptophyta; class Magnoliopsida; order Solanales; family Solanaceae; genus Solanum; species Solanum commersonii. The sequence goes on from JAJTWQ010000007.1 coordinate 2,423,645, forward strand.
GATGCCGAAGCTATAAATTGTTGAACCATTGTGTGTGAATATGGAATTATCTTTGTGTGAGGGCATTTGAGTACCTTTGTTGAGCTTGAACTTGCATTTGAAGTAAGTATTGTTTACTTGAGATTCTTTGATAATGGTGAGTCACAACTTGAATCTTTGAGTGCACAATTAATCCTTACATAAGTAAATTGAGTCTTGTTGTGTCCATTCATGATTGAGTCATGTGTAGCATTATTTGAGACATCCTTTTTGAACTGCTGAACTTGAATTTTACTTAAGGACAAGCAAAAGTTTAAGTTGGTGGTGTTGATGAGTCCTAGATTTGGACTACTTTAGGGATTTATTTGTATAGGTTTAGTGTCCTCAAAGGCTTATTTTATGCCAATAACTGATGTAAAATCCTTGATCTCCAGGTATTTGGATTGAGGAGCAAAGCAAGGACACTAATTTGCAAAAAGGAATGAAGCAAGCTGAAATAAGGAAGAAAAGAGAGCCTGGAGATTGCCAAGTCCATTTGGTGAGTCATCGAGTGGCCATTTGACTGCCTAAAGTTCCAGTGTGCCAAGCCCTGATGGAGAAAATCAAGTTGGCGAGAGAAATGAGCAGTCGGCGGATCGCCGAGTGGTTTCGCGATACAGTGTTAGATCGTCCAAGGTTACAGACCTGGAGGATGCTAAAGGTCAATGCAAGAAGGCGATGGAATGGACCAAAGGGGCGGATCGCCGAGTTGATCGGCAAGCCTGACTTACTGAACCGAATGGCCCTTCGTAGCATATTTTTGGAGACTATAAATACATTTTTGAACATCTAATATAGAGAGTTTTTTTTGGATCAAATTTTTGGATAATTAGAATTTTCAGTTTGAACTTTGAGTTTGGAGACAAGTTTTCCTTAGCTTTGAAGAATTGAAGTTTTCCATTTTTGAGAAATTGGAAGTGGGTCTTTGAGATTCTTCAAGGTAGACCTTTGTAAAGACGAAATCAATCTTACCCAGTTGATAGAAACACAATTTGGTAGCGATTTTTACTTTTTATGATGTCTAGCTAAAACCCCAATTTTTGGGGTGTGATTATGTAATTATGGACTGATTTAGTTTATGGGTATTACTAATTGTTAGTTTAAATGCTGTTTAGAAGTGATTTCAATCAGTAATTGTGGTTCAATTTAAAGAAATGTAGTTGCAAATGCAGTTCTACCTTTGTGTTTTTGGCTAGCTCGAGATAGAGGTTTTAAAACCAAGATTACTGAATTAATGGTATGTGGGTACTGGGTTGTCATGGGTTCAGCTCGAGAGAGTGAATCCTAAACCCTTTTCCACACATTTAACTCGAGAGAGTGAATGGACTAAAGCGTATGATGTTCTTATTCGCATGCTTGTCGATGTTTGAGAGAAATCGACTTGATTCGGGGTAGATTGTTCTAGAGAAAGTTTACCTCCTCTATCGTTTAACTTATTCACTAATTCACAGATATTGTCTAACAGTTGCAATTATACATTTGTCTACATTAGCCTGTAATCAAATCACATCCCAAAAAGCTGTCTCATTATTATTATCTTTGTGTTATTTGCTGCTGTTGTAGCTGATAGTTAAAACCAAAGCCCTCTTATTTGACATTTGTGTCACCCCCTGATTTACATTATGTTTTTTTATTCGTAAATGTCAATTTCTATAGCTGATTTGAACATATTCGTACTTTACTCTTGAATCTTAAACACGTACCACTCCTTATGGGATTCGACCTCAACTCATTTAGTTTGGTTATTATACTAATTAACGACTGTTTATGCTTAGAATTGGAGTAAGTATCTTTGAAACGTTATTAATCACTTATGCTCTTCATGATATGTCTACTCAAAGAGCTTACAATAGAAGGAATGTGAGGGAGAATGTGGAACAAGAAGCTCCTCATCAAGCTCTGGTTGATCCCTTGGCTGAACAAGTTACAAATATGGAGTGTAGATCGGCTTCTCAAGTGTTGGCCCAAGCCATGAAGGCTCATGCCAATAGAGAGGTGGTAATCCCCGTGAACCCAAGCGTGGGTACGACGGTTTTAAGAGTGAGAGATTTCATGAGGATGAATCCTCTAGAATTTCATGGATCCAAAGTTGAGGAAGATCCTCAAGAGTTTATCAATGAGGTCTACAAGGTACTTGCTATCATGGGAGTGACTTCGGGAGAGAAGGCGGAATTGGCCGCCTACTAATTGAAAGGTGTTGCTTAAGTTTGGTACAATTAATGGAAGGAGGCTAGACCAGCGGGAGCGGGTCATATTGAATGGGAAATGTTCAAATCAGCCTTTCTTGATAGATTTTCCCCCTTTAGATGAGGGAAGCCAAGGTGCTAGAGTTCATCAACCTTCGTCAATGGAGCATGATTGTAGGGGAATATTCTCTAAAGTTCACTCAACTGTCAAAATATTCTCCAACAATGGTTGTGGATTCAAGAGCTAAAATGAGTAAGTTTGTATCGAGGGTGTCCGAAATGGTGGTTAAAGAGTGATGTACTGCCATGCTCATTGGTGACATGGATATTTCTCGTCTCATGGTGCATGCACAACAAATTAAAGAGGAGAAACTCAAAGAGAAGTCTAGAGAGGTGGGCGAAGACCGGTGATGGTAATTTCTCTTATGCTACATCTAATGGACATAGTTGTCCTAACTTTCATCAAGGGTTTTTCGGTCAAGGTTCCTCTAATGTTCCACCTAAGTTTAACAAGGATATGGTGTCTAACCCTAAACCTCTAGGAGGGAATGGTGGTGGTTCATCTTTGGCTAGGTCTACATGTGTTATGCGTGGGAAGAAACATGATGGTAAGTGCCTAGCAGGAACCAATGATTGCTTTCGTTGTGGGAAGAGTGGTCACAAAATGAGAGATTGCCCCATGCTCACAACAAAAGGGAGGGAAGATAATGCAAGAAAGCTCCTTCTAGTGGTTCAAATCCCAATGCTCCAAAGCAAAACCGCTTATATACTCTCCAAACCTGAGGTGACCAAGAGAGTTCCCCAGATGTAGTGACCGGTATGCTAAAAGTCTTTCTTATTGATGTGTAATTAGAACCTTTTTCTATCTCTAATCCTATTGGTGATTCTATGGTGGCTAAGAGGGTATATAAAAGATTTCCCATTTCTTTATCCCATAGAGTTACTTTTGTTGACTTGGTAGAGCTTGACATGTTAGACTTTGATGTGATTCTTGGTATGGATTGGTTGCATGCATGTTATGCCTCTGTTGATTGTAGAACTCAGGTGGTTAGATTCCAAATCCCGAATAAGCCTATCCTAGAGTGAAATGGGGGAAATTTTATGACCAGAGGTCAATTTGTGTCTTACCTTAAAGCTAGAAAGATGATCTCGAAAGGTTATATTTACCATGTTGTTAGGGTGAGGGATGTAGATTCCTAAATCCCTTCTCTTGAGTCGGTTCCTGTGGTTAATGAATTTCCAAAATTTTTCCTCGATGATTTGCCCATTATTCCTCCTGACCAGGAAATAGATTTTGGTAATGACCTTCTTCTGGATACGCAACCTATTTCTATTCCTCGTTATAGAATGGCTCCAGCGGAGTTAAAGGAGTTGAAAGAGCAACTTAGGGATTTGTTGGATAAGGATTTCATCCAACCGAATATCTCTCCATTGGGTGCTCCCGTGTTGTTTGTTAGAAAGAAAGATGGGTCTCCTCGAATGTGTGTTGATTATCGTCAATTGAATAAAGTAACCATCAAGAACGGGAATCCTCTTCCAAGAATTGATGACTTGTTTGACCAACATCATGGGGCTAGTTATTTCTCTAAGATTGATCTTCGTTTGGGTTATCACCAGTTGAGGGTAAGAGGAGTTAACATTCTGAAGATGACTTTCCGAACTCGGTATGGACATTATGAATTCCTAATGATGTCGTTTGGTTTAACCAATGCTCTAGTGGCATTTATGGACTTGATGAATATAATGTTTAGGCAATACCTAGACATGTTCATGATTGTGTTTATCAATGATATTTTGATCTATTCAAGGAGTGAGAATGAACATATGGACCATTGAGAATTGTGTTGCAAGTTCTTCAAACCAACAACTTTTTGCAAAGTTTAGCAAGTGTGAATTTTGGTTAAGGTTCGTAGCTTTCCTTGGTCATATTGTGTCAAGTAAGGGAATTGAGGTAGATCCTAAGAAGACGGATGCAGTTAAGAGTTAGCCTAGACCTCTAACCCCTTCCGACATTAAAAGCTTTTTGGGTTTGGCCGGTTACTATAGAAGGTTTGTTGAGGGATTTTCTTCCATTGCTTCTCCTTTGACGGCTTTGACTCAAAAGAAGGCTAAGTTTGTGTGGTCGGAAGCTTGTGAGAAAAGTTTCCAAGAGTTGAAAGATAGACTTACTTTCGCTCTGGTGTTCTACCGAAAGGTATGGATGGTTCTATGGTGTATTGTGATGCCTCTAGAGTTGGGTTGGTATGTGTGCTTATACAAAATGGTTAGGTGATTGCCTATGCTTCAAGGAAACTTAAAATCCACGAGAAGAATTATCCTACCCATGATCTTGAATTAGCAGCGGTTGTGTTAGCCTTAAAAATATGGAGGCATTATTTGTATGGGGTCCATGTGGATGTTTTCACCAATCATAAGAGTCTACAATATGTGTTTAGTCAAAAGGACTTGAATCTTTGCCAAAGAAGGTGGTTAGAACTATTGAATGATTATGACATGAGTGTCTTTTATCACCCCGGTAAAGCTAATGTGGTAGCGAATGCTCTTAGCCGATTGTCGAGGGGTAGTGTGGCTCATGTGGATGCAGAAAATAAAGAGTTAGTTCGTGATGTCCATAGGTTGGCTCGATTAGGTGTTCAACTAGTGGATTCCACCAAGGGTGGTGTCATGGTCCATATTGGGTCCGAATCTTCTTTTGTGGTGGATGTAAAGGCTAAGCAAGGTCTTGATCCCATTTTAGTTGAGTTGAAAGAAGCGATACTTAAGAAGTCCATTGAGGCTTTTTCCCATGGGGGAGATGGGGTATTAGTTACCAAGGTCAGTTATGTGTTCCGAATGTTAATGACTTGAGGGAACAAATTTTAGAGGAAGCCCATAGTTCTCGGTATTCTATTCACCCGAGAGCCACCAAGATGTACTGTGATCTACAAGAAGTCTATTGGTGGAATGGAATGAAGAAAGATATTGCGGGATTTGTGGCCAAGTATCCTAATTGTCAACAAGTGAAAGTTGAGAACCAAAGGTCGGGAGGTTTGTCCCAAGACATTGTTATTCCTACTTGGAAGTGGGAAGACTTGAATATGGACTTTATAGTTGGTTTGCCTCACACCCAGCGATAAATGACTCGATATGGGTAATAGTAGATTAGATGACGAAATCAACTCATTTCCATCCTGTCAAGGCTTCTTATTCAGCAGAAGACTATGCTAAGATGTATTTGAGAGAGGTGGTAAAATTGCATGGTGTGCCTTCGCCTATCATTTTCGATCAAGGTACCCAATTCACTTCTCAATTTTGGAACTCATTCCAAAAGGTTCTTGGTACCAAGATTAAGCTTAGCACGACTTTTCATCCCCAAACTGATAGGCAAGCGAAATGTACTATCCAAACTTTGGAAGACATGTTAAGGGATTGTGTGATTGATTTTAAGGGTAATTGGGATGACCATTTGCCATTGATGGAATTTGCCTATAATAATAGCTATCACTCGAGTATTGGTATGGCTCCATTTGAGGCCTCTTACGGTAGGAGGTGTAGATCTCCTATAGGTTGGTTTGAGGTGGCTGAAGTTGCCTTGATTGGTCCTGAGCTAGTTTATGAAGCTATTGAGAAAGTTTGGCTTATTAGAGAGAGGTTGAAAATGACTCAAAGTCGACAAAAGTCTTATGTTGATGTTAGGAAAAGGGATCTTGAATTTGAGGTTCATGATTGGGTTTACTTGAAAATCTCACCTATGAAGGGTGTCATGAAGTTTGGTAAGAAAGGAAAGCTTTGTCCCCGTTATGTAGGCCCATATCAAATTTTGAGGCATATTGGCAAAGTTGCCTATGAGTTAGATTTGCCAAATGAGTTGGCATTGGTGCATTCGGTTTTCTATGTCTCTATGCTTAAGAAGTGTGATGGAGATCCAACGTCCATAATTCCGCTAGAAGGGTTGGGAGTTGATGAAATCCTATCTTCTGAGGAAGTTCCAGTTGAGATTTTGGACCGGCAAGTTAAGAAGTTAAGGAATAAGGAAGTTGCTTCCATAAAAGTTTTGTGGAGGAATCAATTAGGTGAGGGTGCTACTTGGGAGGCCGATGCCAATATGATGTCCCGATATCCCCATCTCTTTCCTTCAATTCCTCCCCTAGCTTGAAGTAATGAGTTCCTCTTGATTGTTTTATGTTTAGGAGTCATGTGTGATTTATGTGTTTCCATGATTCCCTTATGAATATGCATGTTTATAAAAAATCTTATGTTTTGAAAGAAATGTCTTATATGACTTATTTTCCTGACGTTGTTGTGGATTGACTATTAGTTGCCTAATGACTTCATGAAATGAATTGATGAACCTGTTTTTTTATATGCTTTTTGAGAGTAAATTGCATATAGGCTCCATGAGATTTTGTTGAGCATGCTTTAAAGCTTGGAGAAGGAAGTTCCTCCCAAGAATATTAGAATTTTGAAATTTCATGCATATTGGGTTGTTAGATGTAGTTCCTACTTCCTTATGTTGCATTTGAGTATGTTGAGTTTGGAGTTGATGTTTCCTCCTTGAGTATGTGCATTTGGTTGAGATTGCATGCATGATAGGCTGATAGAGTTAGTTCACCTCTCTTGTGATGTTTTGAGAGCGTTTTAACTTGGAGTCGATAGTTCCTCCTCCGTTGTATGCATTGCATTTATTAGTTTGGGTTGTTAATTTCTCTCCCATCTTTAAAGAACGAGTTTCAGATCTCATTCAAGGACGAATGGTCCCAAGGGGGATATAATGTAACACCCTATATTTGAAAAAGGGAAATAAACCAGATTGCGGGAAGTTGTAGGTGCCAGCCATGGAGGCCAACCAAGGCCCGTGGGTTGAACCACGAACCGTAGGTGTGGTCCGTGGCTTGACACTTAGCCAAAGTTCAGGGACCCCAAAAATCATGGTCTCTAATGACCAAACAACGGTTCACCAGGACGGACAGAGCTTCAGAACACATCCCGTTGACTGCATTTATCAGTGGGTAACTTGGAAAAGGTCCAAGCATGTACCACGAAAGGGACCTACGGGCCGTAGGTTGGTCAACACCCCATGGTCTAGGGTTCCGTCGATGGTTGAAAATCTCTAAAGTTAGTGACGGATGTGTAGAACGGACCGTAGGTACATCCACGGTCTGTCGATGGGGATCCGTGGTTCGTGACTGAGCATTTATTTTAGGGGCATATGGGTCTTTTCCCATTTTAATTAATTAAAGTGGTGTCATTTTGCCTTTATTTAGAACCCCTATATAAGCCCTTTTAACCCCAAATTCACCCTATTTAGTTCATTCTTCCAATTTCCCCAAAAGAACTCAAATCTCCTCCCAAATATTCTCTCTAGAAAACATGAAGAAGAAGAAGGATTCATCTAGGGTTTCAAGCTAAGGGTCAAGTTCCTCCATTGAAGGCTAGGATTTGGAGTCAAGGTATGGTAGCTTTCATCCATGGGTTGCTTTCACCCATGGAGTCCCCAAATTTCCTCTATTTCAAATAGTAGAATTCCCCAATTAGCTAGGGTTTTCTTCAAACACCATAGTTTCTTTTGATTATTGATCTTAATGGTTTGATTATATCTAAATATGCATGAATTGATGATTAACAATGCTTTATAATGTTTCCCCTATGAACCCATGCAAACCCCCATGTTTTCCAAATTGTGATCTCATAATGTGGGTTGTTGATGATGAAAGAGGAGTTTTATGATCTAAAGCATGAACTAATAGAATTACAAGAATTTATGATAAAATACCTATCTAATGATAGAATTATATATTTGGTGATTGAAAGTAGATTTGAACCTTGAAAGGGCAAAGTATGAGTCTATGCATGATCTTATGAAACCTATGTAAATGCTTTAAGGGTTCTTTGAGAGTGAAGTGTCGATGTTGTTGTTGTTGTTGTTGTTGAAAGGTTATTCTCATGAAACACTAACAACCATGATGTGAAGAGTTTTCTCACATAGAAAGGATTCTTAGGTTAAAAGGCTATTCTCACCTAATTGAATCAGTGAATAAGAGTTATCCTAATGAACTAACTTGGATTGACAAAATAACATGTATTTCCATGGAAAATGAGAATAAGTAAGAAAATACTACTCCGTGGGAATTATTCTTAGCACCGAGTAGATATTGACATTGAGATGGAATCTCTTCCGTTAGTAAAGGTCGTGTTTCTAGAAGAAGTCTCATGAGATGGAGGCTCTCCCATTAGTAGAGGTCGGGTTTCTTGTAGAAATCTCCTTATCCCATAACTATGTCCCCCCATAGGTTGATTAGCTAGTGGATCCAATTAAGCTAGATGTTCATGGTTCTACCTTAGGCAAGTAGAACAACCCTTTTTTCGGTGTGGGAAACATCGGGTGATCATGTTTTAGCTCACATGGTCTCCATGTCGGTTAAGGATAATTCTCTCACAACAAAATCACTAATGAACTAAGGTTACTTAAAGAAGTATCTCATATGTGTTCAATGTCTTTAAGATGATTTTGCTTGCATTGACCATGGTGTTATGACTTATGTTTTCTAACTCTCTTGTATCATGTTGAAACTTGGTAAATTACATGCTTTGAAATGAAATGTCTCTTTTTAGCATGTCTTAAATGTTTGTATGCATAGCTGTCATACTTAGTGCATTTTTGTACTAATGCATACTATTTCCTATATTTTTGCCAAATGTAAGGACCAACAGGCAGGGTTTCCATTCTAGTGGCTATAGCTCGGACTTGATCTCTTTCAGAGCTTGGTGAGTCCTCATGGTTCGAGGATGAATTTTTCCCTATTGTAGTTTTGATTTTGAATTTCCTTTTTTGTAACCCAGTGTATAGGCTATGCCCAACTTTCATTCGATTGTAATAGATGGCTATGTTGAGATATGAGTTAGACTTTCGCTTCTCTATGAAACCTGTTTTGGACTTAAAATGATTGTTTCACTCTTTAGTGCTCTATTTCTTATGTATGAGGACTAAGGGGATTGTATGGAGTCCTTCGGGGTTCTATACGCCTTGTTACATCTAGGGGTACCCCTGAGTCGTGACATGAATGAGCTCGGCAACTCGTCAAGTCGATTGGTTAGTTTTTTTTGTAAAATTTTGTTTAAGTTTTACTGCAAAATTTTGGGTATCGACTCCACCCACCTTACCATTTTTTATTCTGACCGTGAGGAGAATTTTGGGTCTAGATCGTTGGCCTATGAGTCTGAACCATAGGATGATCAAACCCTTATGCGGAGATATGTTGAGTTGCATTCCAAAGCGCTGCACGATCTGTAAAGACTCCCGGTACTCCCGACTCCTCTTCCGCCTCAAGCACATGCAGCTGAGCAGGCACCACAAGTGCCTCCGCTATAGGCACCTCTGCCACATTTGATGAACAAATTAAAGGCGGTCGGATTAAGAACAATTCTAGAAGAAAAGTGGATGTCTACTGATAGGGTAGTGGACATGTATCTAGTTATGTGAGACACAATTTAGTTCCACAAATTTGAGAGATTCACACAACCCAAGGCCATTACATACCTTTTTGGATCCAGGAGTTCTATGAGGAGTACGAGAAGCTGGTCCCGAAAGGCAAGAAAAAGGCTAGTTCATTTGCACTTGTTGATCATGTGGTGGTGTGAGGTAGAAGGGTGAAATGCAGCAGTTCAGACATAAATGAGGCATTGGGGTGCACAGTCCAGATAGTCCATTTCTTATCGGATAGAATTCAGAAGAAGACCCTCGATGATCTTAAGGGATGGTTGTCTCACGTGATTTTTGACATTACACCTTCGTGGATTGAGCTAGGGGTCCAGATTGAGAAGAAGGACATGAATGTAGCTGTGAGGTACTGGTTCGAGATCATTAGCAGTACACTAATGCCGTCACAAAATGAATCCATCCTCCGGCACCCGAAGGCTGCCCTGTTAGGATCTATCATTGATTGGGATAGATTGAATATAGGGATGATTATTGAGCAGGAGATGGCCATGAGGGCTAAGCAGAGCCTTTTTGGTCAAATATTTTAAAATGACGATGGATAGCATCGCTTAGCTGGATAAAGTTTAGGTCAAATATTTTCAAAAAGTGACGGACAAATTGATAGTCTCTGTCGCTTTTTTAAAATATGTTTGGTACAAATGGGTTTTTTCTCCAATTTTTCCAATCCCTCTTTCTCTCTCTTCTCACCTCTTTCATCTCTCTAAAATCCCTAGTACCATGCTACCATGCCATCGTCCCATCCACCTGCCATCATCATCCTTAGTCCCACAACCCCGCTGCTCCGTCCCCTCTAGCTCCCACACCTTCCACAATCTCTCTCTCCCTCTCTCTCTATCTATCTATCTCTATCTCTCTCCTTTTTCAGGTTAGGGTTTCCATTTTTGTTTTTTTTTTCAATTTGAGTTAAAATTTATTTGTTAGTTAGTTTGTTGAATTTGTGTTATTTGATTGTTAGTTTGTATATTTGATTGTTAGTTAATGAATGAATTGAGGATTTTTTATTTTTGGGCTTTAGTTTGAATTGGGGATTTTTGAATTAGATTGTAAATTGGCTATTTTTTTTGAATTGATATTGATGAGTTTTGAAGTGAAAAGTTAGAAATTGAAGTGTTTTGAGTTGATACAGAAGTTTTTTGAATATAAGATGTTTGGAAAGTTGAACTATTGAATATACTTGAATGTCATGAATATATTTAGAGTTTTTCGAATTAGATGGTGAATTGTGTATTATTGAGTTAATATTGATGAAGTGATTTTGAAGTTAGAGAAGTTAGATATGAACTTCAATTACAACTTAGAACTTATAATTAATTATAACTTGAATTTATAAGAACTTGAACTTAATTAGACTTTTGAACTTGAAATCTTGTTGACCTTAATTAATTAGAACATAATTTTGAACTTAATTAGAACTTAGTTAAAACTATGAACTTAATTTGAACTTTGAAGTACTTGAAATGTTATTGACCTTAATATAGTTTAATTTAATTAGAACTTTGGACTTAATTTATAATAACTTGAACTTAATTAGGAATATGATTATTTATTTGAAATCTTAAGCTTAAGTAGAGTTTTTTGGTTGGTATAAATTTTGAACTTTAAACTTTAGAACTAATTAATTAGAACTTAGAACTTCATGTTGTCATGAATTACTTGAACTAACTTAGCCACTTTAATTTTAGAACTTTAATTATACTTGAAATAGATTTTTTGTAATTTAACTTAGAAAAATTAAACTTGAATGTATTATTAACTTAGAACTTAATTATAGTTTATAATTACAACTTAGAACTTAATTATAAATTGAATTTGTAAGAGGTTGAACTTAGAACTTAGAACTTGAAATTTATTATTAGGTTGTGAACTTTAGAAATCTTGATAAAATGTAGTCTTTATGAATTAATTAAGCTTGAACTTTGTAGTTCTTGAAACGTAGTATTTATGAACTAATTAGGTATATAAATTAGCTAAATATATATAAGCAATAATAAAATAGATATTAAGTATAAATATATTTATTAACAATATAAATTAGTTTAATCTAGTTAAATTATTATTAAATTTAATTTATAATTGAATATCAATATTTTTTGTAAATGGATCATCGTTTATGGATGTATATGCATTATGAAACTGGTGATGGTTTGAAATATGAGTTTATTAACGGTGTTAGAGGTTTTATTAAACATAAACTAGCACTTGATATTTTCAAGTACAATATATTGATTAGGTGTCCATGTAGTCCATGTAGGTGCTTGAAATTTTTTAAAGCAAATACAATCATGATTCATTCATACAGTAATGAATTTAAGATTGATCATGAAGAAAGAGATGAATTGAATGGTATGTTTTATAATTAGATGTATGTGGATGAATATATTATGCTTGCACCACATGGGTAAATTATGGTTGAACATGATAGAGTTCTTGAAATGATCAATAATTATGTTAGGGTTCAAGGAGGGATGGAATCGAAAAATATTTTGATGAAACTCCTAATGAACCCTTGGCCTAGCTCAATACTCAGCGGAAGACTTACTCAATAATATAGAAAAATCAAATGAAAAACTAAACTCATAATGTCTCATTAATAAAAATAGCTTAACTCAAACGATCGAAAATACTCAAATGAACATAAATATTCAAATCAAAGTCTTTAAAACATCAACAAGTGGAAGTGGAAAAAGACTCCTTAACTACTACTATTTATAAAGCCTCTAAAAACTGTGAGGGAAGTCGGGACAAGACCCACGACCTTCTAACAAAACAAAACCAAAATGTGAATCCCTCTGGAAAGCAAAGAGGCTCACCAAAGCTAGCTTGAAATGCAATGGTATCAATGGAGCGCCTGTTGATGACCCTGACACCTGTATCTACATCATGAAAAGATGAAGGTCGAATAACGTTAGTACATTGAATGTACGAGCATGTAAGGGGAATACTGAAACATAACCATATATATGAACTGATAGAATTGGAAGACATACTCACCTCTGCTCAACTCAATTGAACTTAACTCAATAAGAATGAAATGATAATAATACGCAATAGATATAAAGCTTTAAAACAATAAACAATAACTCAAAATGAATAAAAATACAATAGTGGACTCTTTATTCTTTTCTCTAATGGACAATCATCACTATGAGCTATGTGATGATACATCGTCTTGCCCACGCTGCCAGAGTTGTCCTATACCTTGATGGGGTATAGAACTCTTCAACTAAGTGGATCCACTAAGATATGCTTAAAAGCAATAAGGAATAATCTAAAAAGTATGATCATTCACCCATGTTGGCTATATGGTTTATGACGAATGTGAGTTGTCTGAACTCATCCCCATATCAGTGCTCAATAATACTCCCAATAATATACATAACTCATGCTCAAATGTATAAAAACATAACTCATCCTCAAATTGAGAATTTTACTCAAAAGAGCCTTTCAAAAGAGATAATGCTCAAAAACTTCTCATACACTCATTTAGAAATCAAGGTTTCCTCTAGTTTTAAATGTAAAAGTGCTTACACTTGGGAATACATAGTTCCCTTATTCTCATTTTGAAACACGAAAGATAATTCTCCTCATTCTCATACTCATTTATTCAAGTCTTAATTCAAGTTCTAGAAGATTGTATAAGCCTTCTCAAAATGACTCAAAATGTTTGCCGAACTTAACTCTTAATCCTTACTTTAATTTGAAAGGAAGATTTAAGAGTTATAATTAGGATAGGATATATATATATATATATATATATATATATATATATATATATATATATATATATATAGGATCTCTCAATGATTAATGAAGTTTTAGATAGTTAGTATTAAGAAGAGAATGAATGCTCAACTATAAGGAACAAGTACGGAGCGAAGAACAGAAAGGAAAATAGCATGATTCCCCTAGCACATTAGTGGCGTGCCACGCCATACCTCACTTTACTAGGGCTCAAATGGGGTGCACTGCAGGCGCAGGGTGCTTGCCCTTCTAGCACCTTGGGGCGTGATATCCCACCCTAAACCCAGAACTTTTGATGAACTTTCTTGCTCAAATTCAAGGCCTAACTCATCTAGAATTGAATGATTTCCTCTAAATTCTCTTAGATTCATAAACCAAACACCGTTTCAATGAAAACTCACAAAAAAATCTATCAAGAACCACATTCATTCGCAAGACCCTCAGCTTAAGAACTGAACAAGACTCCATTGTTAAAGAATGAAGCAAAAACCTCAAGAACTTCTCAAGAATTCAAATCAACTAACTTCAATTACGAATCCAAGGATTAATTTACATAATTGGCGTGAGGGCGAACAAACCTAACACTATGAAAGCGTACATACCTCGAAGAACACTTGTTCTTGGCGAAATCCTCAAGTTCTTGAAATAACTCTTGAAACTCTTCTCCTTTCTCCTCTTGAATTTCCTCTAAAATTTCTAAACACTTTTGGAATGTCTAAAATTGACTTAGTCTAATTAGACCCCTTAACTTAGGTGGGTAAAGTGTGGGTAGGCCTTTAGGGGTAAGGAAAAGACCAAACTACCCTTCCTTAAAATGGATGAAATGCCTTAACTTGATAGGCTTCACTCAAATGGAAATAACTCCTTTATTTGAACTCAGAATCTAGAAAACTCAGCGGTGTTGGAAAGAGGACTCAAAGCACTTCAATTTGGTACTTCATGGGCCACCTAAATCATTTTATGCTAAAAGTTATGGTCATTTGAAGTTGACCCAAAACTCACAATTGAAGATTAACTTGTACAAATCTCAATTTAGCTCTTCCGAAGTCTGAGGTGTTACAATTTCTCCTCCTTGGGAACATTCATCCTCGAATGAGATCACTATAAGTGGAATAAGGGGTGGGAAAACATCAAACACCTAACTCAAACACCCAACATGCAATTTACATAACCCACCATATCAATTTAAAGAGTTATTGACAAAAGTTATTACCTTGGTTTGGGACTGGCTCGGAAGGAAAGAGATGAGGGTATCTCTTCTTCATATCCTCCTCAGATTCCCAAGTAGCTTCCTCGACAAATTGACTCCTCCATATGACTTTAACTAATGCTACCTCATTGGTCCTTAACTTGTGAACTTGATGATCAAGAATCTGAATAGGAATCTCATCATAGGATAGGCTATCCTTTATACCAATGTTCTTAGTAGGTAAAATAAGTGAAGGATCACCCATACACTTCTTCAACATAGAAACGTGGAATACCGGTTGAACTGTTGCCAACTATGACAGTAGCTCTAACTTAGAAGCTACATTGCCAATTCTCTTAGATATTCGATAAGGACCAATGTATTGGGGACTAAGATTCCCCTTCTTACCAAATCCTATAACACCATTCATAGGTGAAACCTTCAAGCAACCCAATCACCAACCTCAAATGCTAAGTCTCTTCTCCTAACATCTATATAGGATTTATGACAACTTTGTGCTATTTTCAACCCTTCTTGAATAATCTTCGCCTTTTCCATGGCTTGATGAACTAAGTTTGGCCCTATCAACCCAGCTTCACCAAACTCAAACCATCCAATAGGAGATCTACATCTTCTCCCATAAAGAGCCTCAAAAGGATCCATCTATATACTGGAGTGATAGCTATTACTGTAAGCAAACTCGATGAGAGGTGCGTGATCATATCAATTACTTTTGAAGTAGATCACACATGCCCTCAACACATCCTCTAAAATCTGAATAGTGCGCTCTTCTTGACCATTCGTCTAAGGATGAAAAGTAGTACTCAAATTAACCTTTGAACCTAAATCTTTCTTAAAAGACTTCCAAAACTGAGCGATAAATTATGCACCTCTGTCTGAAATGATAGACACAGGAACTCTGTGAAGTCGGACTATCTCCTAGATATATAATTTAGCATAGTCTTCTGCTGAATTGGTAGCCTTTACCGGCAAGAAATGGGCTGATTTAGTCATCCAATCTACAATCACCCAAATCAAAGCATGTCTCCTACGAGATCGTGGCAAGCCAGTAATGAAATCCTTATTTATCATCTCCCACTTCCATTCTGGAATATCTATATTCTAAGCAACACCACCGGGTCTTTGGTTCTTTAGCTTGACTTGTTGGCAATTTGGGGATATAGCAATAAACTCTGCAATGCACCTCTTCTTACTACTCCACCAATAGACTTCCCTCCAGTCACAGAACATCTTTGTGGAACTGGAATGGATTGAATATCTGGAGCTATGAGCTTCCTCCATGATCCTCTCTTTGAGCTCATCCACTTTTGGCACACACAATCTACCTTGATACCTCAACACACCATCTCCCCCTAGTTCAAAAGTTATCACCTTCTGTTTATGAACATTCGCCTTTAGTTCAAGCAAAGTAGGATCTTGGTCTTGTTTCCCCTTCACTTCAAACACTAGTGTTGATTCAGCCCCATTTATCACAACCACTCCACCTTCATTGGAATCTAACAAATGAACTCCCAAACGTTCAAGTTTGTGCACATCTTTGGCCAATTCTTTCTTTCTTTCCTCCACATGAGCAGCACTTACCATAGACAATCTGCTCAAAGCATCAGCCACAACATTAGCCTTACCTGGGTGATAGAGGATATTCATGTCGTAATCCTTGAGTAACTCTATCACCTGCTCTGTCTGAGATTCAGCTCTTTCTAACTGAAAACATACTAAAGACTCTTGTTATCGGTGAACACATCTACATGAACACCATATAGATAGTGACACCATATTTTCAAGGCAAATGCTATGGCTGCCAACTCGAGATCATGAGTTGGGTAATTCTTCTCGTGAATCTTAAGATTTTTGTAGGCATAAGCTATTATCATTCGGCATCAATACACAACCAATTCCACTCTAGATGCATCACAATAAACAACAAATCCTTGCGTACCTTCTGGTAGGGTCAACAATGGGGCAGTAGTCAATTGAGTTTTCAATTCCTTGAAGATTTTCTCACAAGCTTCAGACCATTGAAACTTCACTGTCTTTTGAGTCACCTTTGTCAACGAGGATGAAATAGATGAAAACCCCTCGACAAACCTTCTATAGTAACCAACCAATTCTAAGAAACTCCTAATATCAGTTGGAGATATGGGTCTGGGTCAGATCTGCACCGCTTTAATCTTCTGAGTATCAATTCAAATCCCTTCACCAGATATAATGTGGCCTAAGAATGCCACATACTCAAGCCAAAATTCACACTTAGAAAATTTGGCATACAACTCCCTATCTTTGAGAGTTTGGAGGACTATTCTAAGATCATTAGTATAATCCTCCTCACTCCTCAAATAAATCAAAATGTCATCAATAAACACAATAACAAACATGTCAATATATGGCTTAAACACTTTGTTCATAAGGTCTATGAATGATGCAGGAGCATTAGTCAAGCCAAAATACATGACAAGAAACTCATAATGACCACAACGGGTCCTGAATGTTGTCTTTGGAATATCGCTCTCTCTTACCTTCAACTGATGATACCCTAATTTGAGGTATATCTTAGAAAAGCAAGTGGCACCCTGAAGTTGATCCAAATTATCATCAGTTTTCAAAACTGGATACTTATTCTTGATAGTGACCTTGTTGATCTGGCAGTAATCAATACATATCCTAAGCGAACCATCTTTCTTCCTCACAAATAGGATCGGAGCACCCCAAGGTGAGACACTAGGTCGAATAAAACATTTATCAAGAAGATCTTTCAATTGCTCTTTTAACTTTTTTAACCCTTAAGCCACTATGTATGGTGGAATAGGGATAGGTCAACTATCGGGAAGAATGTCTATGCCGAAGTCTATTTCTCTCTCATGAGGTACTCCAAGAAGACCATCGGGAAAGACCTTTGGAAACTCACTCATAACTGGAACTGACTGAATAGGTAGTGTCTCAACACTAGAGTCATTAACTCAGACTAAGTGATAGATGTACCCCTTAGAGACTAACTTTATGGCATTAAGGTATGAAATAAAACTACCCTTAGGCACTGTTGAACTACTCCTCTACTTTATAACTGGCTCATTAGGAAACTAGAACCTTACTACTCGAGTTCTACAATAAACTGAGGAATAACTTGCATAAAGCTAGTCCATACCTAGAATAACATCAAAGTCCACCATGTCTAGCTCGACTAAGTCAGTCATGGTGTCCTTTTGATTTACAGAGATGAAAAAATCATGATAAACTCTCTCTGCTAGAATAGACCCACCAACATGTGTGGAAACATTGAATGTCATGCCCCAAACTCGAGGGGCGCAACTAGCTCCTAATACCAAAACTCAAGCCCGAGCCGACCCTGCTGAACCATTTGCTCCTAGTGCATGGCAGCCACACGCAATCAAGAAATCAAACAAGTATATCTCGGCTTAAAACTAAGCCATCGGCTGGCAAGGCCCCTGTCAACTGATCTATAAAAGAAACAGCTACTACCAAAAGGTCACATAAATAAATAGTCAACTAGCACAGAAGTCCTGATTGGGCCGTCGAGGCCACCATGATATCCATACCAAAACTAAAAGCAGATATATATCAATACAATACATCAAACAGCTCGCAAGCTTCCGCAACCAACAACATAGGCCAGCATGGCCATAATGTAGCTATAAACCTCACACACTAGTCTGCAAGCCTCTAATAGCAGTAAAGATTGGTGGGACAGGGCCCCAGCCTACCCATAAAGATATATACAACAAAAGGTAACAAACCTCCCAACTCTGGCAGCTTCGGAGGAAAGGGGCTAGCTAATCGGATAAAAGTCAATCCTACTGCTGAGGAGGTCTACTCAGTCTTCTGTCAGGACCTGCATGCATGAATGCAGTGCCCCCAAGGCCATGGGGCGTCAGTACAAAATTATGTACAGAGTATGAAAGGTAATAGACTATGATGAGGTATTCTGATATACTAGAATAATCCAATAAATAAATCAAGGCTAAGACAAGTGTACTGACCTACTTCTAAATCTAAACTTATCAAAAATAATAAAACAACTACTTAACCCAGCCCCCATAAGCTCAACAAGTACAAACAGCACACAAGATCACCTACTCAGGCCCCCATAAGCCCGAAAGGTGTCAATCAGCCTATATACCCCTATTAGTAGTCCCCTAGCCCCATAGGCAGTCATATAGCCCCGTAGGCAGAACATAGCTCTTCTAGGCATAGATCACATTCCCGCAGCTAACCACAATAGCCCCAACGGCATTAATAACAATCCAACTGCTAAAAGCGAGCAATTTAGTTATAAGCAACCTATACAAATAGCCACCAAGTCATGTCCAACATAGGGATGCTACTAACTGAATAAGAATCCCGACAAGGGAGGATTATATCAACTCGAGCAGCCAACAATCAACAATCACAGCTACAAGTATATCAAGGATAACAACCCAAATACATTGATTCTAAGCTTTAAGGAACTATGTCGTAAGTAGGGAATAGTCTTAACAGACTTTTTTCATTAAATTCATGTGGCCTAATGACATTTACTCAATACTTCCTCGATACTACAACAAGGTAGGACCATAATCAACACACAAAAATAAAAGATACCATGACAATACGATATATTTCCATCACAAATTGCTATTTGCTGCTTATAAAAGCTAGAGTCGATGAAAGAAGGGTCTTACCTTGATCTTAAGGTCGTAATACGCTTCAAAACCTTAAAATATATCTAAACCCTTGCTGTCCCAACACTAAAGTGTGATATGCTACGCAATCGATAAAACAAATTATACCACAATGATGAGCCCAACGCGTAGAACAACTTTCGTCAAGGACTTGAGTCGAGAAAATCTATATTTCACTTGATCCTAGAAATGGGTTTCTCTAATTTCTCTGTTTTTTAGCTTAAAATTGGTGAAAAAGGCCGAAGGAGAAGATATATGTAACATTCCACCGACTTAGGGCCCCACCTCACGTGCCTGCTTGTGCAGTCCCACGAAAATGCGAATATCTTTCTATTCTGAAGTCGTATGAACGAACGGTTTGATGCGTTGGAAACTAGACTCATAGACCTTCAATTTCATAGTTCGCGGGGACCATAAATTATAATATATTAGGAGAAAACATCTGAGACATTTGACTCAAATTTCAAATAAATCTTTAAAAAGGAATTTATGGTAACTTTCGCCAACTTTTATTTTGTCACTTACATAACTTCAAAACTTGAGATACCACACCTTAACACTTAAAATATCACATAACATATCATTTTTAATTTATTACTCACCCTCCTTTTCTTTCCACGAAGATACGAGTTAATTTAGACGTTTTTAAAAGTCGGGGGTTCCACTGAAGGGCTTAAGAAGTCGTTCGAGAAGAATATCAGATCTCATAGCTATGTATGGAGTCACAAAATATAGACTCGTACTTGGATCAAATAATGCATATACATAAAAAGTAAAAACTTTGATCATACCAGTGACAACATCTGGTGAATTCTCCTTCTCTTGGCATCTGGTGATAGCACACAAATAGTTTGCTCCTCCTCCTATCCCTAAAGTAGCTCCTCTAGGTGCAGCTTTGTCTATTGGAGTCGCTGAAGAAGATTGGGCTATATTACCCCTATTACCATTACCCTGCCTGTTCTTAGGTCACTCTCTCATAAAGTGACCACTCTGACCACACTTGAAACAGCCAGTGGAGCCATCACAATACGCTCCTGGGTGGTTTTTACCACACTTAGCACATGTAGGAGTCCAGTTGGCCCCTTGTGCCATACTACCCTGATATTGAGTAGGTTGAGCTCTAAAGTTCTATGAATTCTAATTCCTAAACTCACCTCTGCTCTTTGGTGCAGGTGCACTAGCAGATGATAGGGCAGACCCAGTTGGCCTTCAGACTTATTACCTTTTGTTTTGGCCCTCTTATTACGAAACTCTTCCTTATCTTTCAACTTGTCTTCCTCAGCCTGCTGCATATGGATCATTATTCTGGCTCTCTCCATGTCCCTTATCAACATAGCAGCCTTACCTTTTTTGCTCAACAAGTGGGATAGTCCAGACACAAATAGGCTCATCTAACTCCTCATATCAGCAACTATCTCCGGAGAATAACAAGACGATTGGGTAAACTTGAGGTTGTACTCATGCACACTCATGGATTCCTGTTTAAGAGTGAGAAATTCTCTTACCTTTGCCTCTCTCAATTCGTGGGGAAAGAAACACCTCATGAAGGCACTTTCAAACGCATCCCAGCTCACAATTGGTGCCCGTTCAGCCTTGTTCTTCTTCCATTGGTCATACCAAATGCTAGCAACACCCTTGAGTTGGTATGCAGCTAACTCTATGTGCTCAGGATCAACAATCTGCATCACTTCAAATGCTTTTTGTAGCTCCTCCACAAAGTTATCCGGATCCTTTGTGATATTTGACCTTGTGAATTTCGGAGGATTCATTTTCAAGAACTCACGGATCCTGGATGTATCAGCCACATCCTGAAGAACCACTCTTGTTAACCAGTTTGATTGGCCACAACGTGACTTAACATTCGGATAGCATCCCGAAACTCAGCATTTGTGTCATCTCCCTGAGGAGGTTGCACTTCTAATGAATTAGGAACCTATTAATTTGGGGATCAATATTTCTCTAGCAGGACAACATTAAACAGCTCTTCGTGAAGGCATGATCCGAAAAAGATATACGCAGGCACAAACTAGAAAGAAACTTTTATAGATTTGAACTCTATCACACGAAAAAGAGTAAGAAGGAAGAGAAATGTTTCCTAAATATTGTAGCCTCCAAATTATTAATGTGGCGTGCTTCACATCAATAACAAGGACTCTACAGACAAGGCTTCATAGACACCCTAGGACTCTTGAACTTTGTGCTCTGATTCTAAGTTTGTCATGCCCCAATTCATGTCATGGCCCAGGGATACCCCCTAGGTGTAACATAGCGTACAAGACCCCGAGAGGCCTCATACAAGCCACTTAGCTTTCATATTCAAGATAATAGAAATCAAAAAGATTTACAGCATTATTTCAACATAACTAATTCTTTCAGAACAAAACAGAAGTCTAAACTCAAGTCTCAAAAACCATCTAATACAATAGAATTTTGGGACGTTGCCCGTACATCAATGTTCAAAAACTTAAAATGAAAAGAAAATAAGGAAAGTAGTGGCCAAATCCTCGAATGAATCAGGACTGACTAATGTTCAACTTTTCTTCTACTATGGATCCTAGCCACGGAGGTGAGAATCAAGAACGTCGGTCCCAACATTTCGATAAGAAATGTAAGCAAGAATATGTGTTAGTACAAATATGTGCTAAATATGATAGCATGCATAAACATAAAATAACATAAAAGTTAGACAATATAAGTCATGAGGCACAATCAATGCACATAATAAATCATCTTAACATGTAAGGAGTACTTCTTGAAGTGACCTTGATTCATCCTTATTCAAGACATGATTAACTGCCTCTAGTCTTACTCATCATGGAAGGAAAACTCAAGCAACAATCCAAGCTCATCATTTGCCATAACATATCATAGATTATTTTTAAGGGCATGGGGAATCGCCTCTTGTTTTCTTATGAAGGGTCATGAGTAATCACTTCTTTTACTTTCACCTTAGGATCATGGGTAATCGCCTCTAGTCCAACTTGCATTATAGAAACGTGGGTAATCGCCTCTTGTCTATACATCATGTGACATGGGTATTCGACTCTTGTCTTTTCATCATATGACAAAGGTAATCGCCTATTGTCTTTTACTTAGAGGTCATGGGTAATCGCCTCTAGCCTCATCATTTTCATAATTCCTTGGCTTAGATTCACTTTGGGTTAGAAATCCTTTCAACCTAGAATCATTCAATGTGAGAAAGCCTTTCAAATTCATACATAAGAAATCATGTGGAAAAATCTCTTCCACAACAATCACCTTAATAATCAACAATTGATAACATATGCTTCCCTCTCAAAGCTATTCTTATAATAAATCATCACTTATGCTTTACTCTCAAAGCAATTAGTATTGTATCTTATTCATCCTATAAGAGTACACATAAATCCAGAAATTCTCCCTGTATAGAGTGAAACCCATTTTAAATCAATTTCATCTAAGAAACATGGGTTAAGCATGGGTTAAGCATGGGTACATGGAATTTAATCATAAAAAACATAGAATACTCTCAATTAATGCATAATCAATCATAATTCAATCAATTGAAACAATATCCATAAAAACCCATAACTTGGAAGAAAACCCTAACTCAAATTGGGGAATTTCTACTTTTAAATGTGGAGAACTTTGGGGATCTATGGATGCGAGGATTCCATGGCTGAAAAGCTATCATACCATGCTATAAAAGCCCAAAACTAATGGAAGAATTGAGGCTTGACCTTGAACCCTAGCTTGAATATTCTTCTTCAAACTTCTAGAGAGAGAAAAATACTTGGGAGAGAAAGACTCAAATTCTTTTGGTGAATTTGAAGAGAATGAAGTGAATGAATTAATTTGGCATTAAAATCAATTATATAGGGGTCCTAGGCATAAGCAAAATGACATAGTATTTTTTTAAAGAAATCTGGAAAGGACCCAAAAGCCATTGAATTTACAGCTGACATAGTCCCCACACGGCAAGGTCCACGAGACGTCTGGTCTGTCATGGCCCTTGGACCAGTGGCCTAGAAAACTTACCCCAAAATCCTATCCCCCTCATGACCCACTCCACGAGCCATCTAGTGGCTCGTGTGGAGGGTCAGCCTCAGAGGCGCTACTACCTCCGCCTTCACGAGCATCACTACGCATCGTGGTGCTCACCATGAGACATCTAGGTGCTCGTGAGATGGGATCCCTCCTTGGCTCAACATTGTGAGCCTTCACGAACTATACCACGCCTCGTGGTTCCCTTCAGGGCTCGTCTGGGCCTTCGTGAAGGGTGCTCAGGCTCAGTCTTTGGCTTAAGACCTCTCACTTGGTCCCTTTCTTAGCCTATTAGACTCTGAGGTGTTTCAGTATCTCCCTCTTAGTAATATTCATCCTCAAATGAGATTCTAGACATCAAATGGAGACAAGAGTTCTATCATATCAACCCATCATGAATGAAATCACATAAATGCACATATCCGAGAAGGAAACATCAACTCCAAGCTAAAGCATGTTTAAAACATCATCTCATGAAGTCTATATGCAACTCATACTTAATGCACATCAACATGAGGATGTAAACTCATTTTCTTTCAAAATCCAAGTTTTTCATGAACATGCATAAAATGAGGGATCATGGAAATATCTAAGACACATGACACCAAAACAAAGAGTAAACCATGAGGAACTCATTACCTCAAGCTAAAGTAGGGGTAGAAGTAAAAAGATGAGGATATGGGGATATCATATTGGCCTCGGCCTCCTAAGTAGCACCCTCAACTAACTGATTCCTCCACAACACTTTCACAAAAGCAACTTCTTTATTTCTTAACTTCTTGACTTGCCAGTCTAAAATCTCTACCAAAACTTCCTCGATCATAAGAAAGATTCTCATCGACTCCCAAACCTTCTAAGGTAACTATGGATGTCGGATCTCCAAAACACTTTTTCAACATAGAGACATGGAAAACTAAATGCACCGATGCCAATTCATTAGGCAATTCAAGTTCATAAGCAACCTTACTAATACGCCTCAAAATATGATATGGGCCTACATATCAAGGACTAAGCTTTCCTTTCTTACCAAACCTCATTACACCCTTCATGGGTGACATTTTCAAGTAAACCTAATCATGAACATCAAACTCAAGATCTCTTCTTCTTATATCGGCATATGACTTTTGCCGACTTTGAGTTGTTTTCAACCTTTCCCTAATAAGTCGAACTTTCTCTGTAGCATCATGCACCAACTCAGTACCTATTAGTGCAACTTCAGCCACCTAAAACCAGCCTATAGGATACCTACACCTCCTACCATACAAAGACTCAAATGGAGCCATACCAATACTTCAGTGATAATTGTTGTTGTATGCAAACTCGATCAAAAGAAAGTGATCATCCCAATGACCTATAAAATCAATCACGCAAGCTCTCAACATATCTTCCAAAGTTTGGATAGTACGCTCCGTTGGCCCATTGATTTGGGGGTGAAAGGTCGTACTAAGCTTAACACGAGTACCAAGACCCTTTTGGAAAGATTTCCAAAACTGAGAAGTGAATTGAGTACCACAATCGAAGATAATGGATAAATGCACTCCGTGCAACCTTACCATTTCCCTCAAATACAACTTAGAATAATCTTCCACCAAATAAGAAACCTTGACGGGAATAAAATGAGCTGATTTCGTCATTCGGTCTACTATAACCTAAATCAAATCATATTGTTGGCACGTATGAGGCAACCCTATTATAAAGTCCATATTCAAATCTTCCCACTTCCAAAGAGGAATGCTAATATCTTGGGACAAACCTCTCGGTTTCTGATGTTCAACACTTGTTGACAATTAGGACACTTAGCCACAAACTCTACAATATCTTTTTTTATCTCATTTCACCAATAGACCTCCTACAAATCGCGGTACATCTTGGTGGCTCCCGGGTGAATGGAATATCTTGAACTATGGGCTTTCGATAAAATTTGTTCCCTCAAGTCATCAACATTGGGAACACACAAACGACCTTGATAACGAAGCACACCATCTCCCTCTTGGGAGAAAGCCTAAACAAACTTTCTAAGCATCGCTTCTTTTAACTCAACTAAGGTCAGAACAAGACTTTTCTTGACTTACACATCTGCCACAAAAGACAATTATGAACCATTTTGAACCTCAAAACCACCCTTGGTGGAATCTATTAACCAAACACCCAATCGGGCCAATCTATGTACATCTCGCACCAATTCTTTTTTACCATCCTCAATATGGGCAACACTACCCATTGATAATCGGCTAAGAGCATATGCCACTACATTTGCCTTACCGAGGTGGTAGAGAACACTCATATCATTATCCTTCAATGACTCAAGCCACCTTCTTTGGCAAAGATTTAGATCCTTTTGATTAAACACATATTGTAGACTCTTTGGTCGGTGAAAACATCTACATGAACACCATAAAAGTAGTGCCTCCAAATCTATAAGAAAAAAACAACCGCCCGTAATTCAAGATCATGGGTAGGATAATTCTTTTCATGAACCTTAAGTTGCCTTGAAGCATAGGCAATAACCTTCACATTTTTCATAAGCACACATCCTAGCCCAATTCTCAAGGCATCACAATAAACAACAAAATCATCAATCCCTTTCGGCAAGGTCAACACTGGAGCGGAAGGCAATCTATCTTTCAATTCCTGAAAACTCTTCTCACATAATTCGGACCATATGAACTTAGCCTTCTTTTGAGTCAATATTGTCAATGGAGAAGCAATCAAAGAAAACCCCACAACAAACCTTCTGTAGTAACCATCCAAACCCAAGAAGCTTCTAATATCTGAAGGGGATAGAGGTATCGGCCAACTCTTGACCGCATCCATCTTCTTAGGATCTACCTCAATACCCTTACTTGAAACAATATGACCAAGAAAAGCCACGGACCTTAGCCAAAACTCCCATTTGCTAAACTTTGCAAAGAGTCGTTAGTCCTTGAGAATTTACAACACAATCCTTAAATGATTGATTTGATCATTCTCACTTCTCAAATAAATCAATATATCATCAATGAACATAATCACAAACATGTCAAGATATTGTCTAAACACGCTACTCATCAAATCCATAAAGGCGGACGAAGCATTAGTCAAACCAAAAGGCATCACCAAAAACTCAAAATGACCATACCGGGTTCTAAAAGCTGTCTCCAGAATATTATCTTCCTTCACCCTAAATTGATGATAACTTGACCTGAGGTCAATCTTGGAAAAGTAACTCGCCCCTTGAAGTTGGTCAAACAAGTCATCAATCATTGGAAGGGGATACTTATTCTTAATGGTCACTTTGTTCAATTGCCAGTAGTCAATACACATACGAAGTGAACCATCCTTATTTTTAACAAAAAAAAACTGGAGCACCCAATGGAGAGATACTCGGTAGGATGAAACCCATATCAAACAAATCTTTCAATTGCTCCTTTAATTCCTGAAGTTCTACTGGATCCATTCGGTAAGGAGGAATGGAGATAGGCTGCATATCTAAGAGAAGGTCAATATCGAAGTCTATTTCCCTTTCGGGAGAAATATCGGGTAGATTATATAGGAACAATTCTGAAAACTCGTTAACAATGGGGACCGACACAAAAGTAGGGGTTTTAAAATCTACATCCCTCACCCTAACTAGATTGTACATGCAACACTTAGAGATCATCTTTCTAGCCTTAAGATAGGAAACAAACTAACCCTTAGGCATAGAATTTCCTCCTTTCCATTCTAGGACGGGCTTATTTGGAAATTGAAACTTGACTACTCGGGTTCTCAATCAATAGAAACATAATATGAGTGCAGCCAATCCATACCAAGAATAATATCAAAATCTAGCATATCAAGCTCTACCAAATCAACAAGAGTAACTCTACATGACAAAGAGACGAGACACTTTCTATAGATCCTATTTTCCACAATAGAATCACAAACAGGAGTAGAGATATAAAGGAATCTAAGAACACATTAGTAAGAACATCAAACCTCATAGCCACATATGGAGTCATAAAAGACAAGTTAGCACCGGGATCAAGTAAGCATAAACATCAAGTTGAAAGACTTTCAACATACCGGTTACCACATCGGGAAAACCATTTTGTTCACCACGAGTCTGAAGTTCATAGAATCTACTTTGCTTGGGAGCATTTAAACCCAAACCACTTGGATTGGATGAAGGATAGGGTTGAGCCTACGATGATTATCTCTTTTATTCTTAGCAACTGAAGGATAATCTCTTATCTTGTGGTCCACTTTACCACAACCAAAACAAGCATTGGAACCCACTAGACATTTACCCTTGTGCTTCCTTCCACACTTCGTACAAGTAGGCAATAGAGACCCACAACCATTTCCTCCTTGAGGCTTAGGGTTAAACACCCTCTATTTGTTGAACCTAAAAGGAGCATTTGAGGAATCTTGACCGGAAAACCTATTTCAAAACCTAAGACGACCATGTCCATCGGACCTTGCATGAGATAACTTACCATCACCAATTTTAGCCCTCTTTGTCTCCCTAGACTTTCCCTTAAGTTCTCCTCTTCAATCTATTGAGCATGAACCATGAGACAAAAAATATCCATTTAATTAACAAGCATGACGGTATGACATTCTTTAACCACCATTTCAGACACCCCCTAAACGAACATGCTCATTCTTGCCCTAAAGTCGGCAAGCATGGAGGGAGCATATATTGACAACTGAGTGACCATCAATTCATATTATTTCACACTCATGTTCCCTTGTCATAGGTTGATAAACTCAAGCACCTTTGCTTCCCTCATCTCCAAAGGAAAGAACCTATCAAGGAAAGCAAACTTGAACTTTTCCCAATCTAGAGGACCCACATCTTCTATCATTCTTTCCATCCATTGGTTGAACCAAATTTGAGAAACGCCCTTAAGTTGATAAGCGGCCAATTTCACCCTTTTCACCAACGTCACTCCCATAATAGCCAACACCTTGTAAACCTCATCAATGAATTCTTGAGGATCTTCCTCAACCTTAAAACCATGAAACTCCAGAGGATTCATTCTAGTGAAGTCCCTTACTCTAGATTCCTTTGTACCCACATTTGGGTTAATGGGAAGCGCAACCTCCCTATTGATTTGAGCCATCATGGCTTGGGTCAACACTTGGAAAGCATCCGTAAACTTCGCATTAGTCACTTGTTCAACCATAGGGTCGACCGGAGCTTGAGGAGCAGAATCTTGCTCCACATTCTCCCTCACATTCCTTTTAGCATAAGCTCTTTGAGTAGCCATATCCTATAGAGCATCGAATAAGGAGTAGGAGAGAGACCCTATAGAGTTAAACTCTATTGCACGACTTTAGAGTAATGAAGAAGTGGAGTTTCCTAAATATCGTGTAGCCTCTCATTTATAAATGTGGAGTGTTTCACACTCATGAATAGGATTCTACTCAATGTGGTTTTGGGACATCCTAGAACCTTTCTAAACATTGTGCTCTGATTACCAAGTTTGCCACGACCCAGGGGTACCCCTTAGATGTAACATGGGGTACAAGACTGTGAGACCCCATGGTTCTTTCGCAAAATATGTGTATTATTGAATGAGTGTATGAGGCTTATACGACTTGGTGTATCATTTTAGGAGAATAAGGTTGCAAAGGGGAGGTAAAAAAATCAAAGAATTAGACTAACGTTATGGGTCAAGGATGCCGTTAAACAAGTTTTAATTAAAGAATGTCTATGCTAACACCCCGCTCGTTCAAAACGCTTAAGTTAACTGGTACCTTTGGGGATAAGACAAAGAGTGTCTTAAATGCTAAGAAGGATTTTTTATAAAGTGATATAGTCGCCCAGTGATCATAAGTTAAGTTTTGAAGTCAAGCAAGTTGAGAAATACAAAGTTGGAAAAAGTTAGAGTAAGTTTCTTTGATAACTTTTCTAAAAATTGGGTTAAATGTCTCGGAGCATTTCTCCCAATCTATAAAGTTTTAGAAGAACCCCAATAGATGAGATCAAAGGTTTACGAGTCTACTTTCCAATGCACTAAATCATTTGTCGATACGACTTCAGAATTGAGAGATATTCAGATTTTAGTGAGATTGCACAAGCAGGTACGTGAAGGTGGCCCCTAGACCATATGTCGGTTTAGCTTTATAAGATCAGATTTCCCTTTATTTTATCTCATTATTTTCGACCAAAATAAGAATAAAACAGTCTTAAATCCTCTCTAAAGGTTCACCTATCATCCAAGCAACGATCTACAAGATTTCAACGTGGTTTCACCCTCGGAACGTTCATAGAGATTGTGTTATTTCTTTCTTCCTCATTGGTTGTGATTTGAAGGATTCTTCATAGTGAAGGAGTCTAGTTTTTTATGTGGTGTTGCTGCTGTTTGGAGGTAATAATTCTCACCCTTCATTTTATTGAGTGAGTCCAAGTTATAGCTATGCTATATAAGCAAGAACACGAATAGATGGCTGGAAAAATCGTATTTGGATAGTTACGTGATGTTGGGCTGTTTTGAAGTATTTTCTGTTATTGTTGTTGCTGGAATTTTTTTGGAAATGCTTTGTATATGTGTGGTTCTTGTTGATATAAGTCTGGAAGAGAAGAAGAAGTATAGATGGATATTTAATTGTAACATAAATTAGTGTAACGTTGGTTCTATTATTGCATTGCAATTTTCAAATTGTTTCTTATTGGTTCAACGTATTGCGCTTAAGGAGACTATTTGTTATTGACAAGACATGTTAATGTACTGCAAGCTCCTTCAAGTTTAAGTTTAGGTTTTGTTCTTTTAAGACTTATTTCATATGAAGAGAAAGACATGACCCCAAATGTAATTATTGGACAACTGTATAGGATGATGATTGGAAGCGGCGAGTTCAAGTTATTATGGTTATATTGAACAATTATAGGACTGTATTAAACATGTTTTTTATGGCTTTAATGGTTTGAATACTCATGATTAGGATTTGGTTATGGTTATTTTGGGTTGGAAAAGAGGGGTGTGGCAATACGCCGAGTTTTAATTGGTGTGTAGGCATGCTCTATTTGGTTGTTGTTGACTTTTGCGTAGGCCTCCACTTGTTAATAGCTGCTGGAAAAATGTATGTTATGCCAATAATTTGAGGTTGTAATTTGGAGAAGATAAGGTAATGAAGCATATATTTAAATATGGTCTGGCGAGCTAATCACTCTGCTAGTGAGCTCTAAATTGCTACTTTGACCCTAACGTGTTAATAATCTGCCTGTAATGGTTGGGTGACATGATTTTCTGTAGACTACATACTGTAAGGACGGGGGTACAATCCATATTGATACAACAAGACCCAAAATCAAGGTATGTTAACGCTAAGCACTATACTTCCTTTGAGCACGAATTTTTGAATCCTGAATTGTCAAATATTGTTTTACTACTCTATTGCTAGAAAGACCTTTTGTGAAAGGCATTGAGATTGCATCTGGCGTATTTTTGTGACTCCATTATGTTTCTATTCCACTCGTTCGGTTAGATAGGGTATTTGGCGTCTTTATGTCATTTTGTTGATTCTCTTGACTATAGGTCCATGTTTACAAATTATTATTATTCTTTAGGTGTAGTAACTTAAGAAGATTAGAGATAAACAATATCAATATGAAATCAGTCCTCCTTCCTCACTAATTTATATTCTTTTTGAAAACTTTAAAATAAAACGTCGATCTCCAAAAATGTTAAACGTAAATCGTATGTTTAAACTACTAAAGTATAGGTTTTTCTGAAATATTTTCTTTTACAAACTACTAAGGAAACATATATAGATACTAAGTGAAGAATTTAAGCTCTTTATGAACATCCTCAAGTTTAAGTTGCCTTTCCAAATCCAAGTTAAGTGTTCTAGTTGAATCTACAAGTATATGAGGGTAAAGTGATTACGAGATTATGAGGACAAGAGTACCAACGAGCCAAGATTAGCAACATGATTCAGGTAACAAATGCATTACGAATCCATGACATTGCATGCTATGCATTCTACTTTGGAGCTATAATCAGGAGGTATGGGGCCTATTGCCTATATTTATACGTATGAGACACAGATGGCCACAAGTTGACGAATATGATGCCGGTTCACTACCGGAAGGAACCACCATTGCTAGCACTTGGTTGGGTATGACATGCATTTGCATCTATATATATGTATTCACGACATACGATTATGCGAGCATACCATACATATTTAATTTATATAAGGTAGGATGTCAGTCATGGAGGCTATCAGAGTTTCTATTTCAGGTGGTATCTTTATTACCCTTTTACAGCAACTATTTATTATTCTATTTTTATGCCTTACATACTAGTACATTTTTATCTGTACTGACATCCCGTTGCCTGGGGATGCATTTTTGTTTTCTGCGTGCAGGTCCAGGTAGGGATTCTAATTGACCCCTCTGCTAGGATTTGGGGTCAGCTGTGAGTTGGTAAGCTCCACTTCTTCCTGGAGCTTTCATAGAGTGTTACTTTTATTATACAGTTTGGGTATAATCGGGGCCTTATCCCAACCAGTGCTTATGTCACTCATAGAGGCTATTGTGGACACAGTATTCTGGGTTTCTTTCTGCAGCTTCCAGTTTCCACCCACATATGCTTGGCATGTATAGATATGTATGTATGTGTGTATATCTTCATTGTAGCCTTGTCGACTAGCTAGTACCTTATTATCTTCGGCTTGTCTACCTTCGTCTATATGACTTACCGATATTCAGGTTATGACCTTAAGGGTCCAGTCATAGTATTTTAGATGTTATGTTGCCCAACCTTCTAAGCCCTCAATTGAGTCAGTTGGTATGTTTATGTGGCAAACTCAATTGCTTAAGGTGTCGAGTGCCAATCACGTCTTCTCTAGTTTGGGGTGTGACAAACTTGGTATCAGAGCAGGTCGTGTCCCAAGGAGTCCACAAGACATGTCTTATATTTTCTTGTTTATGGGTATGTTGTGCACCACACTTATAATCAAGAGGCTATAGGGCATTTAGGACTGGTTACATTTCTTTCAATTTATAGATTGTGCTATAGAGTTGAGTTATAAGTACGTATGAAATCTGAATCGTGCTTTGTGTTTCACATATGCTCAAGAGGATTTAACGAGGTTCTACGGTTGAGATTGCTTGTCATCAAAAAAGTTTAGAGATGATAGGGCTAGAGATGCTCGACTTTCTTATTGATA
This sequence comes from Solanum commersonii, assembly GCA_029007595.1. NCBI lineage: Eukaryota > Viridiplantae > Streptophyta > Magnoliopsida > Solanales > Solanaceae > Solanum > Solanum commersonii. Next base: position 2,456,120 of record JAJTWQ010000007.1, read on the forward strand.
TGGACATGGATTGGTGGAAACCTTATTATGTCGATGTCGACTCCCAAGAGAAGACTGTTAGATTTCAGTTCCCAGGGAAGTAGTATGAGAATGGAAGGCTAATGGTGCAATGCCAAAAGGCAAGTTTATTTGCAATCTTTAGGCAAGGAAATGTTTGCCAATGGTTGTACTTATCATATTTTTCGAGCAAGTTTAGGATATTGATGTTGAGACCTCGACTCTTCAGTTATTATAGCGGGCAATGAGTTTCTAGGTATATTTCCAGGTGAACTTCTTGCTATTTCCCTGGAACAAAAGATAATTTTTTCTACTGATACATTACGAGATGCTCTACTGATATCAATTTCCCCATTTAGAATTGCACCAACAAAATTGAAGGATATATTAGATAAGAGCTTTAACATGACTAATGCATCACCAAGCGGTACACCAATGTTATTTGTTCAGAAGAAAGATGAATCATTGTAGAAGTGTGTAGACTACAAAAAAACCGAATAAGGTGACTATAAAGAACAAATATCCACTACAAAGGATTGATGGGTTTTTTCGACCAACTATATGATGTCGGATTCTTCCCAAAGATTGATTTACATTTAGGGTACCACTAGGTACTTGTTCGAGAGAGTAATGTTTCAAAGACAACTTTCATGATTAGATATGGCCATTTTGAGTTTCTTGTAATGTCTTTTAGATTGGCGAATGACCCAACAATATTTATGAACCTGACGAATAGTCTATCAATGTCATTCTATACTTGTTCGTAATTGTATTAGTTAATGATATTCTGGTACATTTCATTCAGAGGAAAATCATAGAGATCATCACTAAGTAGTGCTTCAGTTACCCCAAGGTTAGAGGTTGTAAGCCAAATTCTCAAAGTATGAGTTATGTTTGTATTTAATGGTTTTTTATTTTTTTTGTTGGGGCCATATTGTATTAGATGCTAGTATTCAGGTATACTTATAGAAGACTGAGGTCGTGAGGACTTGGCCTGGACCTATGAATCGGGTGGAAGTTCGAATCTTTCTGAGGGTTAGTGGAGTATTATATAAGTTTTGTGGAAGGATATTTTTTCTCCATTTACAGCACCCCTAACAAAGTTGACCTAAAAAGAAGTTAAGTTTCAGTGGACAATAGCCTATGAGGGGAGATTCAAAGAGCTGAGATATCAGATGACTTCAACACCAGTTCCAACCCTACAAGATGGTCAAGAGGGCAATGTAAAGTATTATTATGCTTCAAGAATTAGGCTGGTTTATGTTCTGAAACATTAAAGAAAGGTAATTGTTTATGCTTCATGATAGTTAATGAAGAATGAAAAGAACAACTCAACTTACGATTTAGAGTTGACTGCAATTATTCATTCCTTGAGGATTTTGAGGCATTACTTGAATGTCTTTAATGTTGATATTTATACAGATCCTAAGAGCCCCCAGTATATTTTTAGACTGAAAAAGGTAATTCTACAATAGCACAGATGGAATGAATTACTGAAAGTTATTTATGTAGATATCTTATATCATCCAAGGAAAGTAAAATATAGTAGCGAATGCCCTCAGTCATAATTCTATGGGTAGTTTATCACCTTTGGGAATTCAGAACCAGGAGATGGCCTAAGAGCTCTATCAGATAGCTGGTTTGGGGTTATATTATAAAACTCCAATGATACTAGAGTCACAGTTCAGGACTGGGTAATATCATCTCTATTTGTTGAGGTGAAGGCTTGACAAAGTGAAGATCATAGCTTAGATCAGTTATATGTTTTGAATTCCACATGGCTTCTATTGAAAAATATGGCACATGCGAACCATTCTCGCTTCTCTGTTCACATAGGAACCAAGAAAATGTGTCATGGTATTAAGGAGATATGTTGTCAATAGGGAGAGGTAGAGCATCAGAAGCTTAGTTTGCTAACTCAGGAGATAGTTATTCCATTGTGGAAGTGGAAGAAGATAAATGTGAATTTTGTCACATGTTTTCCGCATTCGCGAGGGAAGATCAAATTCCATTTGAGTGATTATTCACAGGTTGACTAAATCAGCCCATTTCTATCTAGTCAGGACTACCTTCTGGTGGAATATGTTGGGACGTACATTAGAGAGTTATTTATACTCAACTATGTCTCAACATAGATTACTTCAAATAGATGGACACATTTTATAGCACAACACAGAGATCCTTATTGAAGGGTTTGGGGACTCAAGTTAATCTTAGTACAGATTTTCATCTTCAGATTGATGGCCAAGTTGAACATATAATCTAAATGCTCAATGAAATGTTATGGGTATGTGTGCTAGATTTTCATAGAAACTGGTATGATCACGTGTTATTGGTTGAGTTTTCTTATAATAACAACTTCCAAGCAAGTATTCAAATAGCTCCTTATGAAGCACTATATGGAAGAAGTGCAGGTCACCAATTTATTGGTTCAAGATCAAGGAAGTAGAGTTGCTAGGTCATGATCTAATCTAACAAGTTATGGAGAAGGTAAAGCTTAGTAGAGATCGGTTGTAGATATCATAGAGTAGTCAGAAGTCTTATGCAGATGTTTGACTACAAGACTTAGAGTTTGATGTAGAAGATTGGTTTTTCTTCAAAGTATGGCCTATGAAGGGTTTCATGCGATTAGTCAAGAAAGGAAAGCTGAGTCCAAGGAATGTAGGGCCATATAATTTTATTCGGAGGATTGGTAGGGTGGCTTACAAGATTGATTTCCCTTCAGAATTTAAAACAGTTCATCTAGTGTTCCATGTATCTAATTTATAGAAGTGCATCGAAAATGCTTTGAATTATGCCCGTTGAGGATATTATTGTCTCTAAAGACTTGTTGTATGCTGAGGTGTTAGTGTCTATGTTGGATTGTCATGTAAGAAATATTTGGACTGGAGAAATGGTTTCTATGAAAGTGATGTGGTGGAATAAAAACGTTGAGGAAACAACTTGAGAAGCCGAGGAGTAAATAAGGAAGAAGTACCCCCATTTATTGACGACTTAAGCTGAGTTGCATTTCAATAATTGACAATTATTCCTATACACAAACTTAATTGGATTTTAAATACCTCAAAAATGCAGTTTATATGGATTGTCGCAAGCTAGATATACGAAGCCTTGTAATTAGATTTTTGAACTGGATTTAAGATTTTCGGATGTAACAAATATAGCCTTGTAAATAGCACAGTAGCAGCAAAGAATACAACTAAGAGATTGTCAGAATCCATTCGCGGACGAATGTTCTTAAGAAGGGGAGAATGTGAGACCCCATGGTTCTTTCGCATAATATGTGTATCATTGAATGAGTGTATGAGGCTTATATGACTTGGTGTATCATTTCAGGAGAATAAGGTTGCAAAGGGGAGGTAAAAAAAATCAAAGAATTAGACTAGCGTTATGGGTCAAGGATGCCCTTAAACAAGTTCGAGTTGAAGAATGTCTATTCTAACACCTCGCCCGTTCAGAACGCTTAAGTTAACTGGTATCGTTGGGGATAAGAGAAAGAGTGTCTTAAATTCTAATAAGGATGTTTTATAAGGTGATATAGTTGCCCAATGATCGTAAGGTAAGTTTTGAAGTCAAGCAAGTTGAGATATAAAAAGTTAGAGTGAGTTTCTTTGATAACTTTTTTAAAAATTGGGTTAAATGTCTCAGAGCTTTTCTCCCAATCTATAAAGCTTTAGAAGAACCCCAATAAATGAAATCAAAGGTCTATGAGTCTAGTTTCCAACACACTAAATCATTTGTCCACGCGACTTCAGAATTGAGAGATATTCAGATTTTAAGGAGACTGCACAAGCAGGTACATGAAGGTAGGCCCCTAGCCCATATGTCGGTTTAGCTTTATAAGATTAGAAATATGGTTTAAGCATGGGTACATGAAACTCCATCATAAAAGCATAGAATCCTCTTAATTCATCCATAATCAATCATAATTGAATCAACATTCATAAGAACCCTTACCTTGGAATAAAACCCTAACTCAAATTGGGGAATTTCTATCTTTAAATGTGGAGAACTTGGGGGATCCATGGATGCAAGAATTCCATGGATAAAAAGCTATCATACCTTGCTATCAAAGCCCAAAAGCGATTGAAGAATGGGGGCTTGACCTTGAACCCTAGCTTGAATCTTCTTCTTCAAACTTTTGGAGAGAGAAATATCCTTGGGAAAGAAAGACGCAACTGCTTTTGGTGAATTTGGAGAGAATAAAGTGAATGAATCAATTTAGGGTTAAAATCACTTATATAGGGGTCCTAGGCATATGCAAAGTGACATAGTATTGTTTTAAAGAAATCTGGAAAAGACTCAAATGCCCCTGAACTTACAGTTTACGTAGTCCCCACACGGCAAGCTCCATGAGCTATCTAGGCTGTCGTGGCCCTTGGACCAGTGGCATGGAAAAATTACCCTAAATCCTATCCCCCTTACGACCGACTCCACAAGATGTCTAGTGGCTCGTATGGAGGGTCAGTCTCAGAGGGGATAATTCCTCCACTTTCACAAGCATCAATATGCATCGTGGTGCCTACCACAAACTGTGTAGGTTCTCATGGGAGGACCGTCCTTTTTCGCTCAACACTGTGATCCTTCACGAGCTACACCATGCCACGTGGTGCCCTTCAAAGCTCGCCTGGGCCTTTGTGAAGGGTGCACAGGCTTAGTCTTTGGCTTGTGACCTCTCACTTGGTCACTTGCTTAGCCTACTAGATTTCGAGGTGTTACAAGTCTACACCCTGGGCGTGGCCAACATTCGAGAATCATCGCTCGTGCCCAAGAGAATCCTTGGCCTGGCTCAATACTCAGCGGAAGACTTAATCAACATTATAGGAAAGTCTAATGCAAACTCAACTCATAATGACTCATTAATAAAAAAAAACTAGTTTAACTCAAACGATCAGTAATACTCAAATGAACAGAAGTGTACAACTCAAAGTCTTTAAAACATCAACAAGGGAAATAGAAAACAGACTCATTAACTACTACTGTCTATGAAGCCTCTAAATATTGTGAGGAAAGTCGGGATAAGACCCATCACCTCCTAACAAGACAAAACCATAATATGAAGCCCTCCGAAAAGCAAAAGAGGCACACCAAAGCTAGCTGGAAATGCCATGGTATCAACAGAGCACTTGTTGATTGATACGCTCAAATTACACTTCCCTAAAGAAGCATAAGCGATCGTTATCAAGTAAAGAACCCAACTTGTAGGTTGAGGTCGATCCCACGAGAAAAATGGTTTAGACTTTACTTTAACCAACAATTATATTCAATTAGTCAAATTACTTCCAAAAACAAGTAATAAAAAAGGGGGTTTTATTGTAAGAATTTAGTAAGTAATCAGTGAATAGAAGTCAATTTTGGTTGTTATCAAGATGAGAAGATTAACTAGGGTATAAGTGTTCCCCACAATCTCATAACGCAGTAATCCTAGTAATAACAATCCTTTCCTAGTATATCACATGCAAAGTGGTAAGTTATGTGTCACGCCCCGAGCTACCCTCGAGACACGGACACGGGACCTAGGACCACAAGTGATCCCAAGCTAACCCTGCTGGCATGATCATGAGCATACTAAAGATAATAAACTGATGCGGAAGCTAAATCATAAATAAACTGAAGAGATGGGGAATACCCATATACGTAATCGAATATATCAAATCCGAGAGTTTAATACAAAAGAAATATCAAACTCAAGTACTAAGTGAATCTAACTATGTCTCGAAATAAGCATCTAAACTGACTAGAAATGTTGGGACATGCCCCAACTAGATCTAGCAAAACCGAAACTAAAGACTAAAAGCGATAAAGATAAACATGTCACTAGTCCTCGAAGAATGAGGACTCACCACTCGATCTTCTTGGGCGAAGATCGGGAATCGATCTAAGCATGATCGGATGCCGAGAACCCGAACCTACATCACGAGAAGATGTAGCGCACGTATGCGTCGATCTTGGAAAGGTGCGAGCTTGCAGGATAGAGTAAAGCTGAAATAACATATAGCTGAACAAAGCAATAAAGCAATGATATAATCTGAACATGATATAGATATTGAAAATACTGAATACTGAACTAACTGATGCAATGACCAATTTATAACATGCTGAGACTGAATACTGAATATACTAATAAATGGTCAATGCAATAGAGTCTGACTGAACTGTGGGAGCTACTAATAACCGACATAAAACCACATGAGCTAAATGTGAAGTCCGATGTATACACCCCATCGAGAGGACCCAATATACCCTGCCAGAGGTATAAAGGCATGTTGGCGTGATCACTAAACTGATGTTGCCCACAAAGGGGACTTACACCTACGTGGCTCGTAGCTCTGGGACTATATGGGTACGCTGAACCCTAGTCCAACTCAGTATTATGCTACTCCCAATGAATTAAGTGATTAACTGATTATGACTGAATTTCTGTAATTACTGGATAGCTCAAAACTAAACATGCAAACTGGGAATGCAATAATTAATCTGATAATGATGCATTCATAAACTGAGGAATGTAAAACTGAATACTGAAATATCTGACCTAGTATGTGTAATTCAAGAATTGAAGAAATACATAGCTAAGGTTCTGAAATTCATGCGATAAACTGAGCAATAACATGATAATCTGATTTGGAACATTTAAACAACTAATTCATGATGATCTGCTGTAATTCTAGAAACCCTAGGTTTGTTCATAGTTATGGAATCAAGAATCTGACAGAATTCTAGGGACCTAATAGGCGAAAGGAACCCACTAGTGAAATCCCACATACCTGGTGACGAATTCCACGGAGAAATCTTTCGATTTTGGGGCTGGAACTGAAGGAACCTTCCTGCGTTCTTGAACTAGGGTTCTTGACCTTTTTCTCCTCTCTTGCTTCTAATTTTTCTAAGTTTGATTAATGATTTTGACTAAGGTAAGTTCTAGTTATGTTTCTAGGATTAAATTGATTAAAACCTCATGATTTAGGGCCTAAACGACGTAGCTAAGGGATTAAACAGAATAGGAAAAGACCAAAAGACCCCTGAATTAAGGGCTGTCGGAGTGATCGACGGAATGGACTGACGGGCCGTCATTCAATCGACAGTCCGTAGATCGGGTCCGTTGATCGAATCTGCCCGACAGGGCTTCACTAAAATGAGCATAACTTTTTACTCGGAGGTCGGATTTTAGCAAACTCGGTGGCGTTGGAAAGATAATTCAATTATATATCATATCATAGGTAATAGGACACACAATTTTTTTTGTGCTAAAAGTTAGGACCATCTAAAGTTGACCCATCATAATTTTTCAGCTAACTGGCTATTGATCCCTCATCTACGGTCAGACCTACGGACCGTGGATCAAATGACAGTCCGTGCTGGTCGACCGTAGTTCATGTCAGAGGCTGGGTAAGGAGGTCTTGATCCACGGACACAGACCACGGACCGTGGTCTGATCTACGGACCGTGGGTCTTTCCGTGAGTCGAGACTTGGCCAATTTTTCTGAGCTTGGCTGGGGAGGGTTGCAGTGGTGAACCACGAACCACCGGAACGGGCCGTGGTCTGACCTATGGTCCGTGGATGGCAACCGTGGGTTGCACCTGCAACTTTTCAAAATTTGCATTTTGGTCTGTTTTCGGATACAGGGTGTTACATTATCTCCCCCTTGGGACTATTCGTCCTCGAATGAAGACTAAACTAGCTGAAATAGAGGGAGAGGTCTACAATCCCTACCACTAAACACTGAGAACTGAATTTCTGACTAAACTGAGTTCCAAGTACATGCAAATATGCTGAAAATGCAAGTACAAACTGAAGGAACATGATTATAAGACTGAATTTACGCATGAATGACTGAAAAACTGATGAGGAACTATTACCTCAAGCTAGAATTGAATCGGAAGGAAAGAGGTGAGGATACTTGGACTTCATGGCTGCTTCTGCTTCCCAAGTAGCTCCCTCTACTGACTGACTCCTCCACAAAACCTTGACTGAAGCGACTTCTTTATTCCTTAACCTTCTAACCTGACGATTAAGAATCTCAACTGGTACATCCTCATAAGAAAGGCTATCTTTTACAGCTACAGTCTCTAATGGCTCTATGGATGCTGGATCACCCACACACTTCTTCAAAAGAGAAATGTGAAAGACTGGATGCACTGCTACTAAGTCTGCTGGCAAATCTAACTCATAAGCCACTTTACCAATCCTTTTCAAGATCCGGTAAGGGCCTACATATACGGGACTGAGATTTCCTTTCTTGCCAAATCTCATCACCCCCTTCATAGGTGACACTTTCGGGAAAACCCAATCATCAACTTGGAACTCTAGTTCCCTTTTTCTCACATCTGCATAAGATTTCTGGCGACTCTGAGCAGTCTTAAGTCTATCTCTAATGAGTTGCACTTTCTCCATAGCATCAAGGACTGAATCTGGTCCTATCAAGGCTACTTCACCTACTTCAAACCAACCAACTAGAGATCTACATCTACGCCCATACAAAGCCGCATAAGGGGCCATCTAAATGCTGGAATGGTAACTATTATTGTAAGCGAACTCAATAAGAGGAAGATGATCATCCCAACTACCCTTGAAGTCGATCACACAAGCTCTCAACATGTCTTCTAAGGTCTGAATGGTACGCTCTGCCTGACCATCCGTCTGTGGATGAAATGTTATGCTAAGGTTAACCTGAGTACCAAGACCTTTCTGAAATGACTTCCAGAAATGAGAGGTAAACGAGGACCTCTATCGAGATGATAGACAAAGGAACCCCATGCAACCTCACAATCTCATTAATGTAAAGCTTGGCATAATCTTCCGCTGAATCACCGTAGTCTTGACCGCCAAAAGGCGAGAAGACTTAGTAACCCTATCAACAATCACCCAAATGGAGTCATCTTTGTCTGAGTACGAGGTAAACCTGTGATGAAGTCCATGTTGATCACTTCCCACTTCCAAGTAGGAATGTCAATCTCTTGAGTCATACCTCCTGGTTTCTGATGTTCTACCTTGACTTGCTGGCAATTAGGGCACTTAACCACAAAATCTGTTATATCTCTTTTCATACCATTCCACCAGTAGACTTCCTGCAGATCACGGTACATCATAGTGGCGCCTAGATGAATAGAATATCTAGAATTATGGGCTTCTGCGAGAATATGCTGTCTTAATTCACCCACATCAGGAACACACAATCTACCTTGATAGCGAAGTACACCATCTCCCCCTTGGGAGAAAACCTCCACTCTCTGATTGTGGACTGCACCCTTAAGTTCAAGCAAGATTGGATCACTATCTTGCTTTTCCTTAACCTCTACTACCAAAGAAGATTCCGCCCCATTACGAACTGTTACACCACCATCTGATATGCTCATAAGACGAACTCCTAGGCGAGCAAGACTGTGAACATCCTTTGCTAGCTCTTTTCTTTCTTCCTCAACATGTGCTACACTACCCATGGATAATCTGCTAAGAGCATCTGCTACTACATTCGCCTTACCCGGATGGTAATGCACACTCATATCATAATCTTTAAGAAACTCAAGCCACCTTCTCTGGCGAAGATTCAACTCTTTCTGGGTGAACACATACTGAAGGCTTTTATGGTCTGTGAACACATCTACGTGAACACCATACAAGTAATGTCTCCAAATCTTAAGTGCAAACACCACTGCTGTTAGCTCGAGGTCATGAGTTGGATAATTCTTCTCATGTACCTTAAGTTTTCTGGAAGCATAAGCTATAACCTTACCTCAATGCATCAACACACAACCTAGGCCGACTCTGGATGTATCACAATAGATCACATAACCATCTGAACCCTCTGGTAGAGTCAAGACAGGAGCTGTAGTCAACCTAGTTTTCAATTCTGTGAAGCTTTTCTCACATTCATCTGACCATTAGAACTTAACCTTTTTCTGAGTTAACTTAGTCAATGGAGAGGCTATGGATGAAAATCCTTCCACAAACCGTATGTAATAACCCGCTAGACCGAAGAAACTTCTGATATATGTTGCAGAGGTAGGTTTGGGCCATTGTTTCACTGCTTTTATCTTCTGGGAATCTACTCGAATTCCTTCACTAGAGATAATATGCCCAAGGAAAGCAACTGATTGTAACCAAAACTCGCACTTGTTAAATTTTGCAAATAATTGATGATCTTTGAGAGTTTGCAGAACAACTCTCAAATGACTCGCATGTTCTTCCTCATTCCTAGAGTAAATGAGGATATCATCAATAAAGACGATAACGAACAAGTCCAAGTACTGCTTAAACACTCTGTTCATCAAATCCATGAAAGCTGCAGGAGAATTGGTTAGTCCAAATGATATGACTACAAATTCATAATGACCATACCGAGTTCTGAAGGTTGTCTTCGGAATGTCACTATCTCTGACTCTGAGCTGATGATAACCTGATCTGAGGTCTATCTTTGAGAAATGACTAGCACCCTGAAGTTGGTCTAACAAGTCATCAATTCTGGGGATGGGATATTTATTCTTGATTGTGACCTTGTTCAACTGCCTATAGTCAATGCACATTCTGTGGAAACTCACTGACTACAGGAACTGACTCAAGAGTTGGGGATTCGGAGCTAGAATCCTTAACTCGAACTAGATGATAGAGATAGCCCTTAGAGATCATATTTCTGGCCTTAAGGTAAGAACTGAATCGACCTATAGGTGCTAAGCTACTACCCTTTCATTCTAGGATTAACTGAGGCATAACATGAATGTAACCAATCCATGCCTAGAATGACATCGAAGTCTACCGTTTCTAACTCTACAAGATCTGCTGAGGTGACTTTCTGAGAGACTATGACAGGGCAATATCTATATACCCGTCTAGCTATAACTAAGTCACCGACTGGAGTAGAGACTGAGAAGGGTTCTAAAAGAGTTTCTGGACTGACATCTAAGATTACTGCTATATAGGGAGTAATAAAAGATAAAGTAGCCCCTGAATCTTTCCACTGAGTGTACCATATGTGAGCCATATCCTTAAGCTGGTAGGATGCCAACTCAACCCTACCATTATCAGTCACTTGCATCACTCCAAAGATTTTCTTAATCTCATCAATGAAGTTTTGTGGGTCTTCACCAACTTGTGGCCCTAAAACTCAAGTGGATTCATCCTTAACAAAATCTCAAACTCTAGCTGCCACTGACCTACCATTTCTATTAGTAGGAATTGGAACCTGCTGATTGTTCTGGGTGGTCATACTCTGAGCCAACATCTGAATGGCGTTCCTGAACTCACCATTCAACATTTTTTGATCATGTACTGTAGGAGCTGCATTTGCTAGGGTTCTGAAATTCATGCGATAAACTGAGCAATAACATGATAATCTGATTTGGAACATTTAAACAAATAATTCATAATGATCTGCTGTAATTCTAGAAACCCTAGGTCTGTTCATAGTTATGGAATCAAGAATCTGACTGAATTCTAGGGACCTAATGGGCGAAAGGAACCCACTAGTGAAATCCCACATACCTGGTGACGAATTCCACGGAGAAATCTTTCGATTTTGGGGCTGGAACTGAAGGAACCTTGCTGCGTTCTTGAACTAGGGTTCTTGACCTTTTTCTCCTCTCTTGCTTCTAATTTTTCTAAGTTTGATTAATGATTTTGACTAAGGTAAGTTCTAGTTATGTTTCTAGGATTAAATTGATTAAAACCTCATGATTTAAGGCCTAAACAACGTAGCTAAGGGGTTAAACAAAATAGAAAAAGACCAAAAGACCCCTGAATTAAGGGCTGTCGGAGTAATCGACGGAATGGACTGACGGGCCGCCATTCAATCGACGGTCCGTAGATCGGGTCCGTCGATCGACTCTACCCGACAGGGCTTCACTAAAATGAGCATAACTTTTTACTCGGAGGTCGGATTTTAGCAAACTCGGTGGCGTTGGAAAGATAATTCAATTATCTATCATATCATTTATAATAGGACACACAATTCTTTTTGTGCTAAAAGTTATGACCATCTGAAGTTGACCCATCATAATTTTTCAGCTAACTGGCTGTTGATCCCTCATCTACGGTCAGACCTACGGACCGTGGATCGAATGACGATCCATGCTGGTCGACCGTAGTTCATGTCAGAGGCTGGGTAAGGAGGTCTTGATGCACGGACATAGACCACGGACCGTGGTCTGATCTACGGACCATGGGTCTGTCCGTGAGTCAAGACTTGGCCAATTTTTCTGAGCTTGGCTGGGGAGGGTTGCAGTGGTGAACCACGGACCACCAGCACGGGCCGTGGTCTGACCTACGGTCCGTGGATGGCAACCGTGGGTTGCACCTGCAACTTTTCAAAATCTGCATTTTGGTTTGTTTTTGGATACGGGGTGTTACATTATGTATCTCTAAATCCTTGGTCCGGCTACGTATGTATAATTTACTAACCCTTACCTATACCTCATATTAGCCATCATAATCAATGTTTGACTTGGTTATTACTTTGCACCAATCGACATTAGACTATTAAATAGTATCACACTAAATCTACGTTGATAATTCTTTTCTCGTTAATTACCTCCTTGATCCGGCAAGTCTACAAGGCAAGTTCTAATGTTGGCCACCATTAAAAAGACTTCTAAACGAAAAAATTATCAATGCACGCAAAACACTATTCAAGAATTGCCTATTTACTATTCATACTTTGTTAATCGCTCATAGTTCACACACCCCTAGTTGTGGATTTAGTTACCCATATTAGTAAGAACATAATTCATAGTTTCAGATGAAAAATCATGAACTTACATAAAAAGAATAATAAACCCAGAAATTCAACTTTAATTGCAAATCCAAAATCTTCAAAACAAACTTAGGAAATCAATAATTGCTAGGTTTTCAAATTAATCTCCCAAGTCACAAAGTAAAATTAGAATAATAATGTCCAACCCCTAAAAATGAGGTTTACATGCCCTATTTATAAAAAACAAAGCCTAAATTAAAAGGGAAACAAATTAAGGAAAGTTTGTTCAGGCACGCGTCTTCATTCCACGAGACTGACTTACGGACCGTCAATGGATCTACGATCCATAAGTCCCTTCCTTTAGCCAGGACATAGAAAATATTTCAGCTTCCAAAAATCAACTTCTCTGAAGCAAACGACGGACTTGCAGTACGAATCGTAGATCGATCAACAGTCCGTCAATCCCCTCCGTAGCTCCATACTTAGAATCTTCAAAAATCAGGTACTGGAACCCTCGCAGTATCAATCTATGGATCAACAGTACGGTCCGTAGATCAATCTACGGACCGTCAATGGCCATCTGGTTCCACAATTGGTCAGATTTCCCTAATTTGTCTTCTATACCTTGCCCGCTGATCTATGGTCATAACCTACGGTCCGTAGATCACCTCCGTGAATGCCCTTTTCTGCATTTCTTCCAGCTGTCTCTATACTTTCGCGCCTGAACATCTTTCCTGCAAAATATGATAAAAACACATAAAAACCAATACAAAAAGGCCCTAGACACACACAACTTGAAAGTGAAATGTATTAGAAATACCGTAAACTCACAGTATATCAACACCCTCAACTTAAACTCGTTGTTTGTCCTCAAGCGACGCACTATGACTCTAAACAACACTAGTATAGAAGCAAGAATTTCAGGCCCAAGCAATCACACGGATCTCTACCCCCTTCACTTTTCGGGTGGAAATTCATTCTTTTAGACACAACAAGCTAATTCATGTGGATCACACCATGACACAGATCGACCAACTGACACACAACATACACCTTCTCACTATCACCAAGGTATCAACTTTTCAACAATGTAACTAGTGCCCTTACTTCAAACGAAATCCCTTTTCACAAAAATGAATGCCATTCATGGTACAAGTATTTATTCAAGACTCATACTCAGAAGTCAATTCAAATACAATTAGTACTCAATGCCATAAGCTTGCCCTTATTTTCACTGCTTAGACTCTCCAAACTAGACTCTAGGATCACAGTAGGACTTTCTTGGCTTGTAACGTAGGCTCAGGATCAGGTGTGGTACATTTGGGTATTGCTTAGTGACTTTCTGCCCTCCTTGACATTACACTAGGCTTTTGACCTCTTTTTGCCCTATTTTTGTCATCATATCGTTTTACCTTCTTTCCCTTAATTTTCTTCAACCACGGATGTGACTTCAAGCTTTGTAGCTTTTTTTACTTTTGTTTTATTTTTCTTTTAGCTTTCAACAAGTCACATCCTTTCCTCTCCTTTTTTTTCTTTGTTTTTTTTCAATATCACGTTTTTCATACCCATTTTTCTTTCAATTTCCTCTTTCATAGCCACCTTCAACTTATGGCTTTTCCATTAGTTGAGGTGCACAATACCCGATATCGGGTCAGGGCCAAGATTAAAGTTACTTTTTACATTAGCCACCCTCAACTTAGGCTTTTGGCCTAAGTCGAAGTGCACATGTCCAAGGAGTGACCGGGGCCAACATAGTAGATTATGGGAAGGTGAGTTCGGGGTTTAGAAAGAAATGGTTTAATTTTAGGCTCAAAGTTTTTGGATCAAAGGGAGCATTTATTTTATTTGGTTGGATCCTTCTTTTAGGCAATTTGCGGAATTTTCAGAACAATGGCCTATGATCACTTCCTAACCTCTAGATTGAATTGTCTTAGCAGGACTAACCGGGCAAGTTCTAGTTTTGCACAAAGACTGTTTGAACACTCAACTATTCTCACCCACTCTTGGCACATAGTTTCACTATCAGATTATCAGATTACCCAGTTCAAGTTTCAGCTTAAGTCATGCCATCGAGTTGATTCGTTATTATGTCATACTCAAAGCCAACACTTTCAACTAATCGTAGCCAACAAACTTTAGCATACATCCCAAAATCTGACGGGTATCATTTTTCATAAACCATCATGCTTTTTTCTTTATCATGCTTCTACACATACAATCCTAAGACATGCCGGTTCAACAAAAATTAAACAGTCTCTTGGGGAAAAAGAACACAGGCAAGAAAACCCCAAGAGAGGATTTATAAGTTGGGTTATTCAGACTTCACTCTATCATTCACAATCCATTTACCCCACCCCCAACAAAATAGATGTGATTGTCCCCAATGCATACAAAAATAGTAAAAAAAATGGATTGGGTGAAGCAAACCTGTGGCGAAAAGCGCCGGTGAATCATCAACAAGCAGGGGATCCGATTTCTCGTAGCCCGCTGGAACAATAGTGGGGGCACCCTCAGTAGTGCCCATATCAACAATCATAGCACCCTCAGTAGTGCTCTCTATCAATCTCACCGCACCATCAGTGGTGCTAACAACGTCCCTTAAAATAGGCTGGACCTCTACAACTGGGGCAGAGCCCGATGCCCCTATAACTCTTTCACACACCCTCTGCTGGCACAACTCCTCATCTAAAATCGAAGCCCTCCTAGCCTCTTTCTCCTGCCTACAATGTCTCTTTTGAGCTTTCTCCTTCTCAGTGCGATGAGAATGGTGCCGTTTGCCTTTGGCATGTGTAGACGTGAGCCCCTCCTCGGTGGTCCCACTAAATAAAGCATCCAGCACTGTATCATCAGCCAATGCAGTAGGTACAACCTGAGGCTCGACTGAAAGGGTGGCAAGAATGGCATCAACGTCGGTTCGGAGACTGGCTAATTCATCCTATAAAGCAGATAGATCTATGAACGGGGTTGATCGCTCGAGGACTCGCAATTCGAAGGAATCACGATGCTTATTGACAACCTGGACCTTCTGGTCCATCATCCCCTCCATCCTGCGCTCCATTCTAGCCTCGGACTTGGCTATCAACTTTTGCATCCACGGTTGGATGTGATGCAGCAGTGTGGCCATCTGAGCCTCTAACTTTTGTACTCTGGCCAATGGGACAACAGTAGCTCCTAACTGTGATGTGGACTGAGAAGAGCTAGGAGTCATACTAGCTGCCTGAGATGAGGAGGCCAGGACAGTATCGGTATGATCTGGTATGCTGGGGTCACCGCCCTGTGCCTGCCCCATTGTGTCTGCAAGATTGGCACCCAAGGGAGGTACCTCAACCTGAGGCTCTCTGCGAGGTGCTGCCACATTTGCCTCATCTCGAATGAGGCCTATGTCCAATGCCCTTGTAGGGTGGACTAAGTTATCACAATGCCAGATCGGCACTCTAGAGTCCTTACACAATTGAAAAATTAGACATGGGAAGGGGTAAGTAGTGGAGGTCTTGAATGCCTTCTCGTGAATCTCTACCAGCAGCATGCAGGCAAAGTCAATCTCCACTCCTGCTACTAATGCCACAACCATGATCGATCTGTCCCATGTGACTTGGTTGTCAGCTTTTGTAGGCGACACTCTGTTCCGTACCAGCAGCCAGAAGAACTTGGCCACAAATTTTAATGTGGCCTTTCGAATGCCCAACCGTGGAGCGGCGATCCATTCCGCACGCTCGCCATCTACAGCAATGTACCCGGCCAACCATAGTATAACAGCCTCTCGCTGCTCAGCGTTCCTCTGGAAAGTGCCACTCCACACGATGTCCCATCTGTAATCAAACTCTATTGTGTTGAGAGACCAAGAGTGACCCGTGGTAGGACCATAGAGAAAATGATGATCATGGCAGGTGATATATCCACCGGACAACCTCGAACCAAAGTGGAAGTGAGAGGATCTTGAGCTAGGGGCTTTGACCGCTTGGAAATTGAACCTCGAAGAGTGGCAGCATAGAAGGCGTAGAATTCCCGCACAGTCTCCTCGCTATACGTCCCTGGGTCTCGAGCTATCCAGTCACACTTGTGAAGGTTAAACAGCCGGTGAATGTCCGAAATAGCATGCAAGCTCCCCGTGAGGAGTCTACGCTCCTCTGTAATTAGTCGGGCCATCTTCTATTTTTCATTTATCATCTTGGCATCCTAATAAATTTGTCATTTGCCCTCTACACACCACCTATTTAGCTCGCTGGCTACTGGAGTGGGGTCATCATTCCGTGGTGCAGGTATGGACTCCGAGCTAGTGGCCTCATCAGACTAGGCTGCTTGGTCATTCTCACCGGACCCTATGGTTGATTTAGCACTGGACCCTGCAGCATAGGCAGACTTGGATCCTGAAGCATGGGCAGACTCAGAGCCCGAAGCATGGGCAGACTAGGATTCGAACAAAGACCCCTCTGAACTGGAAGCAGCCCCAGTTGGTGATCCGATCAGTGTGTGCTCCTCATCAGACTGGGAGACAGTGACTACGTCGGGAAGCACCTTCTGGGGGGTGCCTCTAGTTACTCGAGGTGTAGTGGGAGAAGTCCGTGTGTTGGGAGGAATGTATGTTGGATCCTTCTCTGTGTCCATGTCCTCATCGATTAACCTGAAGCTAAGGGCAATAGATTTTGACTTGCCCTGTTTTGAGTAGGTGACTAGCTTCTTGGGTGCCATCGTACCTGTAGAGGCGCTATTAGAATTAGAAACGACCAGTGACAGCCCCACAAAAATTTCAGAAAGAAAATAAATTTGCTTGCAGATGGAAATAACGGATGTGCAGAACGGTCTGTAGATTGATCTACAGACCGTAGTCCACATCCGTGGTTTTATACTTGATAATATTTTCAACTGCCTCTAACCACAAACCTAATCTATGATCCATAGACTGGTCTACGGTCCGTGGATTCCTTTCGTGGGTTAAAGAGCCACCAGTACTGGTCGCAGATGGAAACCACGGATGTGCAGAACGGTCCATAGATTGATCTATGAACCATAGTCCACATCCTTGATTTCACACTTGGTGAGATTTTCAAGTGCGTTAACCCACTAACCCAATCGATGGTCCGTAGATTGATCTACAGTCCATAGATGGGGTATCATGGATGCGATCTGTGCCAGGTTTCAGCCATTCTATATTGGCAAGCCCACATCTTAGACCATTTTCAACAATATCCTAGTCTAACCATGTATTTCAACAGTAAATCATGCTAGTTTGTCATTCTCAGGATTCTGATTAATCATTTTAACCAAGTATTGAAGATAAATTTTGGAACCCTAAGTCGAAACTTACATTTAGACTTATAATCACATACAATAAGGCTACACAATCACTATCTATCGTTCCAAGGGCATTGTAATTTTCAAGTTTATCATGCAATTTCATCTAACAATTACCTAAGGTCAAGACCCAACTCCCGACTTTTTATATTCAATCTATGAATCGAAATTCAAAGTGTGGGGAAAGTCTATTACCTTACAAGCAATGAGGAGCGGGGTGATTGTCACAACCCAAGCCTAGGGCCTAGACGTGACATGGCGAATGAGGAACCCGAAGGAACCCCAAACAAGCCTCTCAAACTTGTCATCACACTTCATCGGTCGCGGAAGTACATTCAACATTAACTAACGGGAATTAGGGACTAAGGGCAAACCATTTCAAAATAACATCACAGAATAAGAGTCAAGCTCATTTACAAAATACTTGTCCAACGCACACCTCTACATACATAGATAGGACGGGGGCCATGACATACTATCGGCTCCCCTCATAGTCAAAATACAATTGCAAGCTAAAGTCTCAAAACATAGGAGTAGGAAACATAACATAGCCCTCGAATCATTGAGGACTCACCAACAAACTCGGATAAGCACCGTACTAGCTACATGGATGGAGAAAAGGATCAAGAGTAGCTCCGGTCCCTACATGGTGACATCATGTAAGCAAAATATGTGTTAGTACTTTGGAATGTACTAAGTATGCAGGGTGCAATACAACAATAGACAAGGACATAATCAAAATGCAAGAAATAGTTCCATAGGCATAATGAATAACAATATGAGGATGCATAATCAAAGTGACGTCAAAACATGTTTAAGTAAATCTATACTAATAGTAGATATCATATGTGTGTGCATAATCCAACCAATCTATAACCCCAACTTAGGATGGGGGATGTCGTTCACACCCGGACACCGTGGTGGCAAGGTATAAACCCCTCACATGGTTGATATTGGTCACACCCCAAGCATCCTAGGTGGTGAGGTATAAACCCCTCACATGGTTGATGTTGGTCACACCCCAAGCATCCTAGGTGGTGAGGTATAAACCCCTCACATGGTTGATGTTGGTCACACCCCAAGCATCCTAGGTGGTGAGATATAAATCCCTCACATGGTTATCCGGTTCTTTTTCCCTGGACCAGGCATGGTCATGCAACACTTTATATAGGAAATTCACATTAGGCTCTAATGCAATCTCATGTATGGAATGAACATATACACAAGCTTAGTTTGTCATCAACACATCTCTGGAATGCCATACATCTCATAACTCAAGCCTTAAAGCATCAATTCATCAATTCTCCATAATTGGGCATTTTGTCAAACACCTTGAAGGCATGTAATGGGGTCAAAGAGCATGGAAAATAAGGTAGTAATTATGCAGCAAAACCAGTGAACAACCTGCAACAACGCCTTTTAACACCCACAAGACTACATGAAAAATCTCCACATCAATTTCAAGTTTAGATTCAAGTTCTAGAGTCACAACATGCTCAAAACAACCATATTTCATGCTAGAATTCACTGTGCAGGAAATTTATACAAGGAACAAGACTAATTTATGAATCTCAACTTAAACCATGAATTAGTGAGTAGAATAGAGTCTAGGCACTATGGGTGGAAGGACCCATGAGTTCAACACCACATACCTTGAGTTTTTATGAAGGTCTTGAGAGTGTCTTCAATGGGAACTTGGAACTTGGAGCAAGAATCTCTTCAATCTTGAGGAAGGTTTTGGATTAGGGTTCTTGAGAGAAAATATGTCTAAGTATGGGAGTGGTATTTTGGGAAATTTTATAGAGATGGGAATTGAATTAATGCTATATAGAAAATAAAATATGTCCTTGGAGAAAAAAAAAATGGGTCCAACACTTAGAAAAAAAATGAGGCTTATGAACAGTAAATTCGCTCTCTAGAAATTGCATTTCCTGCACGGACGGATTTTACGAAAATGGGCATAACTTCTTCATCCGAACTCCGAATGAGGTGAAACGAAGTGCGTTGGGTAGCTAACTCAATGGGTTTTCCATGGATATGTTATGGGCCACCCAATTATTTGTGTGCTAGGAGATATGACCCTCCAAAGTAGACCCTAGAAAAAGGCTTCACTTGAAAATTTTGGATTTTGATACGGTTGCTCTAAAATTTGGGTTAGACCCATTTCCCACTCAATTTGACCCCCTAAACAAGAATATGAAGTCGGATTTTCAAAAAAATGAAATGGATTTTTAGATATAGCTAAAACAAGTTTCCGGTAACTTTTAAAGTACATTTTTAGGAACTTTTTAGGTCGTTTCAGTGATTGCATACCGACACTAAGCTTAGCAAGACCAAGGAATCACCTCTTCGTTATTAACCAAACACCGGACCCTTTTTGTGGAATATGGAATGAGTTGTATTCTAAATGGAAGGGAATTGAGGGAATTATGGAAGGGATGATATTATGGGGGAGTTATGGAGTGATTTAGGGAGGTTATGGGATGGTTGAAACGGTTGAGGAGTGAATGGAGGGAAGTGGAAATGATTTGAAATTTTGGGAGTTTTTAAGTAAGGGGGTCCAGGTCGGGTCAGGCAGAAATAGGGTTTGGACTCACGAGACCCCGTCTACTGTCCGTGAGTCGATCTACGATTTGTAGATTAGGACTATAGATCACTCTTACACTTAGAAAAATTTAGAGGTTTACCTGGGATCTACGGACACCATCCACGGTCCGTGGATTAAACGATGAACCGTCGATGGGGTCCGTAGACCTCTGCAACAGACCATTTTCTGCAGATTTTTTGTGGTGTACCTGCACATATAGCAACCAATAGGCTATTCTTTTTACATTTTCTGAACACTATTTAGACACGGACCCTATACTAATTCTAGCCAACACTAAGAACTAAAATACTAAAACACCTACCTAAATTGATACAAAGAAGCAATTAAACAAAGAAAACTATTAAATAGAAAATAGAACCTTGTCGTTGGCTAGATTGTACATCTTGGGTTGCCTCCGAAGCAGCGCTTGATTTAACGTCGCAGCACGACGCAAGTGCCTTGATTACTCAGACTTCATCAAGATTGTAGGCCTCAATCACTTCTTGCACAGTTTCAGCATTTCCCAAATAGATCTTGATCATTTGCCCGTTTACCATGAACCTTGTTCCATCCCTATTTTCGAGCTCAATTGCTCCATGGGGGAGCACTTTTGTGAGCAAAAATGGCCCGGTCCATTTGGACTTGAGTTTGCCTGGAAACAAGCGCAACCTAGAGTTGAATAGAAGCACAAGATCACCAACCACAAATTCTCGCTTTTCAATTCATTGATCATGATACCTTTTCATCTTTTCTTTGTACAAGGCTGAACTTTCATAAGTTTTTAGGCGAAACTCATCAAGCATATTCAAGTCATTCATTCTTTGATTAGATGCGGCGCCCCAATCCAAATTTAACTTCTTCATTGCCCACATCGCTTTATGCTATAGCTCTACTGGTAAATGACAAGACTTCCCATATACAAGTTGGTAAGGAGACATACCTATGGGGATCTTGTATGCAGTGCGATATGCCCATAGAGCATCATCAAGCTTCCTTGACCAATTTGTTCTATTAGCATTCACAGTCTTCGCCAAAATCTGTTGGATACTTCAACTTGACCGCTAATCTGTGGATGGTAAGGAGTGGTTACATTGTGATGGACACCATATTTCTCAAGTAGTGCCTTGAACAACTTATTACTAAAGTGAGAACCTTCATCGCTAATAATAGCCCTTGGTGTACCGAATCTGGAGAAGATATTCTTTTTCAAGAATGCGATGACACGTTTACCTTCATTGTTGGAGAGCGCAACTGCTTCCACCCATTTCGATACATAATCAACCGCAACAAGAATATACTTCATCCTATATAAACTCACAAATGGACCTACAAAATCAATGCCCCATACATCAAACAACTCTATCACCAATATAGGATTCATAGGAGCTCTTGCCTTATTGAAATGCCTCCTTCTCTTTGGCAACGATCACAAGACTTAGTGAAATCATAAGCATCTTGGTGGATGGTAGGCCAGTAGTACCCACATTGCAAAATCTCATATGCAGTCCGAATACCACTATGATGCCCACCAACGGGTGATGAATGGCATGCTTCAAGTACACTTAACATCTCAACCTCGGGCACACAGCAACGAATAATCCCATCAGCACAACTACGATACAAGTAAGGTTCATCCCAAAAGAATCTCTTCACATCATGCATAAACTTCTTTCTTTGGTGAAAAGACAAATCGGGGGGCACAATATCGCTTGCCAAATAATTAGCAAAGTCTGCGAACAAAGGAGTCAAATCATGAGAAGCAACCAATACATGTTCATCTGGAAAAGCATCACTAATTTCAGCCCTATCTCCAAGCTTTAGCATAGCCTCTTCCTCTAATCTGGATAAGTGATCGGCAACTTAGTTTTCGGTCCCCTTTCTATCTTTTACTACAAAATCAAACTCTTACAGCAACAATACCCATCTAATCAATCTTGGTTTTACATCCTTTTTCGCCATCAAATACATCAATGCAGAATAGTCAGTATGCACTATGACCTTAGTACCAAGCAAGTAGGATCAAAATTTCTCAAATGCAAAAACCACCGCAAGAAGTTCTTGTTCGGTCACAGTATAATTCTACTGGGCCACATTTAGAGCTTTACTAGCATAGTAAATAAAGTGAAGAATTTTCTATACTCTTTGTCCCAATACTACACCAAGCGCCACTCCACTCGCATCGCACATTACCTCAAATGGTTGTCCCCAATCCAGTGAAATAATGATCAGTGTAGTAACCAACTTCTCCTTCAACTCTCTGAATGCTCTTAGACAAGCATCATCAAAATAGAACTTACACTCCTCGAGAAGTTTGCACAAAGGATGTGCAATTTTGGAGAAATCTTTGATGAATCTCCTATAAAAACCTGCATGCCCAAGAAAACTTCTAACACCTTTTACAGAAATGGGTGGTGGAAGTTTTTCTATTACCTCAACTTTAGCTCTATCAACCTCAATAACTTTCTCTGAAATTCGATGACCCAACACTATACCTTCTTTAACCATGAAATGACACTTCTCCCAATTCAACACTAAGTTGCAGTCTTCACACCTTTTAAGCACATTGGCCAAATGATCCAAACAACGATCAAAAGAATCAACAACCACTGAAAAATCATCCATGAACATTTCATTAGTGTCCTCCACCATATCAGAAAATATCGACATTATACAGCGCTGGAAGGTTGCTGGAGTATTGCACAACCCGAATGGCATCCGTTTGAAAGCAAAAGTCCCATATGGGCAAGTGAAGGTGGTCTTCTCTTGGTCTTCTGGAGCTATAGAAATTTGATTGTAGCCCGAATACCCATCAAGAAAACAATACCAACCCTTTCCTGCAAGTCTATCCAACATCTGGTCCATGAATGGCATAGAAAAGTGGTATTTTTCTGTCCATGCATTTAACTTCCGGTAATCCATACAAACTCTCCATCCAGTAACAAGCCTCATTGGAACAAGCTCATTTCTTTCATTTGGAACCACAGTCATATCACCCTTTTTAGGCACACACTGCACAGGACATACCCAACTACTATCTGCAATGGGATAAATAACTCCTGCATCCAGCCACTTGATGATCTCATTTTTAGCTACCTCTTGCATAGGTGGATTTAATCATATCTGGTGCTCGATATTGGCTTATGATCTGGCATGAGTTAGATTTTGTGAAAGCAAATACTGGGAGGAATCCCAATAATATCCGCAATATTCCACCCAATAGCTCGCTTGAACCTCTTTGACACAGTCACCAAGCACTCTACTTGTCTCGCATTCAAATCTGTCACAATGATGACCGGAAAAGTATTATCTTTGCCTAAGTTACATACCTCAAGTGCGGTGGTAGAGCCTTAAGCTCCAATTTTGGTGCCTCCACAATAGATAGTCTTGTGGGTGGGGACTCGCGATTCTTCATGTCTAACTCATACTTCTTTGGTTTAGACTGATATTCACACCTATCGAGTGCGGCTACCAACTCATCATACTCTTCAATACCATCACTATCGAAATTCATCATAACTGCTGCTAGTGCCCCAACACCTAGTCGCTCTTCAATTTGCACTTTTGTCCCATTTTCCACCCTATAAGTTATAGCAAATACTGTTTGGAGCTCACCATTCTGCTTCATGGACCTATAAATATTGAAAGTTGCTTCTTTATTGTTAAGTCTAAACTTTATCTGTCCCTTTTCCATATCAACCAACGCACGCCCTGTGGCAAGAAATGGTCTCCTAAGGATGATGGAAACCTCAAAATCAACCTCACAGTCAAGAATCACAAGATCTGCCGAAAAAATAAAAGACTCCACTTTCACTAGCACATCATAGAGTACACCAATGGGCCTCTTCACAATTCGATCGGCCATTAGTAACCACATTGCAGTGGGCTTTGGGTCCCCTAGACCCAATTTCTTGTAAACAGACAAGGGCATGAGGTTGATGCTAGCACCAAGATCACACAATGCCTTAGCAAAGTGTAACAACCCTATAGTACATGGGATCGTGAAAGCACCAGGGTCTTCCTTCTTCTGCACCAGAGATCTTGTAGCAATAGCGCTACAATGCTTCAATATATCATCATCTTCAAAACTCACAGACCTTTTCTTTGTCACCATATCTTTCATAAACTTTGCATACCCAGGCATTTGTTCCAAGGCTTCTATCAAAGGAACATTGATAGAAAGCTGCTTCAACATAGTAATAAACCTGCGATATTTACCATCTTCAGTATTCTTCACTAACCTCTGTGGAAATGGTGGTGAAGGTCTAGGTATGGGGATCACTTTCTGAGATATCTTCGTTTCTTGCTCTGTCGCAGTCTCAGACTCTTCTCTAACCTCCACCACATCATCTTCTTTTCTAATCTCAGCATCTACCACAGACGGCATAGGTGGATCTATGGTTTGCTTACCCCCTCAAGTAGTAATTGCCATATAATGACTGTCATTCTTTGGATTCTGGATGGTGTTGCTAGGAAGAGTGTCAGGTTGACGTGGGTTCACTGTAGTAGACAACTGAGTAATCTACTACTCTAGATGCTTTATTGACACTGCATGGGCATCAACCTTTTGACCAATACCAGATAAGTCGTTTCTCATCTCCTTCACATTCTCATCAGTTGCATCAAACCTTCTCATCATCTTATACATCATATCTTCAATACGCGCCATATTGCCTCTAGCTTCCCTAGCACCAGATTCCCAATTTTGAGAGGGAACAAAAGGTCCAACCCGATCGTTTCTCTTGTCATAGTTGTTCCTGTTGTAGTTGCGATTGAAGTTCCCATCCCGGACATAGTGACCCTCTCGGTTGTAATTTTCATAGTTCCGACCTTGGTTCCCTTGACCTTGGCACCAATTTTCCGTGTTGGATCCTTGGGCATTTGGTCAGAAATCCCTCGTCTGATCATTCACAGCATAAGCATCCTCTTCATAGTAACACTCTTCAACTGGTGGTGGAGTTCTAGTTAAGTAGTTCATAACATTTACCTTTTTTGCTCCTCCACTCACATGCTTCAATACCAACCCCAACTCAGTCCTCATCTAGGCCATCTCCTCACGAATATCATCTGCAGAATTGATATTTATATTATGAACGGCAAATGTGTTTCTCCCAGTATCTGACCTCCTAGTGTTTCATGCTTTATTATTGCGAGAGATCCTATCCAGTTTTTCAGCAATCTGTGCATATGTGCAATCACCATACAAACCTCCAGCAATAGTGTCAAGTACTGCTTTATTGTTATCATCCTGTCCTCGATAGAAATATTCCTTCAGTGACTCATCATCAATACGGTAATTTGGAACATCTCTTACAAATGCAGTGAATCTATCCCAAGAGTTACTCATAGACTCTCCAGGTAATGCTACAAAATTGTTGACCCTATCTTTGTGATTGAGCTTCTTAGACACTGGATAGTACTTCGCTCGGAACACCTCTGCTAGTTGGTCTCACATAAATATTAAGTTATAAAGAAGCTCAGTGAACCATACTGTAGCATCGCCTGTCATTGACAGAGAAAACACTCGTAATCCAATGACATCCATATCCAAGTCTAGTCTACCTACATAACTTTTGCAAACCACACTTTGCTTAGCTAAGTGAGCATGTGGATCCTCCGATGGCGATCCTGAGAATAAGCCTTTTATTGTAAGAATTTGCATCAAACTACTAGTCACCACAAATGTGTGCCTTGGAGGTAAAGGGGGTAGCCAATAGGTCCATCAGAGTCTGCTATATTGATGTTGCCCCGATAGTTGTCATGTTATCGTGGGCCTAGTAGATCTTGCACCCTCAACGCATCTCCCAATCAATTTTCAGCTGGAACTTGGTTGTCCTCACCAACTACCCTCTATTGTTGTAACTCAACTGCATCACCTAGATTTCCTCTGATAGGATCAATTGGATCTCTTGGATTGTTCATTTTTTACAAAGTGCGGTTCAACTCTGGATCGTAAGGACTAAGTGGTTCACCCTGGCTCCGTGTACTTGGCATACACTAGAGTCAGAACCTGAGAGAGACAAAAACAAAGAGAAAAGGTAAATTAGGAAATATTAGACTAACGTTCAATAATATAGTTAAATCTACAAGAAAATAATCCCCGGCAGCGGCGCCAAAATTTGATACGCTCAAATTACACCTCCTTAAAGAAGCATAAGCGATCGTTATCAAGTAAAGAACCCAACTTGTAGGTTGAGGTCGCACCCACGAGGAAAATGGTTTAGACTTTACTTTGACCAATAATTATATTCAATTAGTCAAATTACTTCCAAAAATAAGTAATAAAAAGGGGGAGTTTTTTCGTAAGAATTTAGTAAGCAATCAGTGAATAAAAGTCAATTTTGGTTGTTATCAAGATGAGAAGATTAACTAGGGTATAAGTGTTCCCCACAATCTCATAACGCAGTAATCCTAGCAATAAAAATTATTTCCTAGTATATCACATGCAAACTGGTAAGTTATGTATCTCTAAATCCTTGGTCCGGCATCTAGAGAATTTCACCCTGCACCTTGGTCCGACTACATGTGTATAATTTACTAACCCTTACCTATACCTCATATTAGCCATCATAATCGATGTTTGACTTAGTTATTACTTTGCACCAATCGACACTAGACTATTAGATAGTATCACACTAAATCTATGTTGATAATTCTTTTCTCGTTAATTACCTCCTTGGTCCGGCAAGTAATAACAAGGCAAGTTCTAACGTTGGCCACCGTTAAAAAGACTTCTCAACGAAAAAATTATCAATGCATGCAAAACACTATTCAAGAATTGTTTATTTACTATTCATACTTTGTTAATCGCTTATAGTTCCCACTACCCTAGTTGTGGATTTAGTTACCCATATTAGCAAGAACACAATTCATAGTTTTAGATGAAAAATCATGAACTTACGTAAAGAGAATAATAAACCCAGAAATTCAATGTAAATTGCAAAGCCAAAATCTTCTAAATGAACTTAGGAAATCAATAATTGCTAGGTTTTCAAATTAATCTCCCAAGTCACAAAGTAAAATTAGAATAACAATGTCCAACCTCTAAAAACGAGGTTTACATGCCTTATTTATAGAAAACAAAGGCTAAATTAAAAGTGAAACAAATTAAGGAAAGTTTGTTCAGGCAAGCGGCTTCATTCCACGAGACTAACTTACGGACCGTCAATGGATATATGGTCCGTAAGTCCCTTCTGTTAACCAGGACTTAGAAAATATTTTAGCTTCCAAAAATCAGCTTCTCTGAAGCAAACGACGGACTTGCAGTACGGACCGTAGATCAATCTACGGTCCGTCAATCCCCTCCGTAGATCCACACTTAGAATCTTCAAAAATCAGGTACTGGAACCCTTGCAGTATCAATCTACGAATCAACAGTACGGTCCGTAGATTAATCTACGGGCCGTCAATGGCCACGTGGTTCCACACTTGATCAGATTTCCCTCATTTGTCTTTCATACCTTGCTCGCTGATCTACGGTCATAACCTATGGACCATCAATGGACCTACGGTCCATAGATCACCTCCGTGAATGCCCTTTTCTGCATTTCTTCCAGCTATCTCTATACTTCCGCGCCTAAACATCTTTCCTGTAAAATATGATAAAAACACATAAAAACCAATACAAAAAGACCCTAGACACACATAACTTGTAAGTGAAATGTATTAGAAATACTGTAAACTCATAGTATATCATTAATGACCATGAACACATGTATCTATACAAGCATGTAAGGGGAATATTGAAAAATAACCATATATTTGAGCTGTTATAAAGGGAAGACATATTCACCTCTACTCAACTAACTCAACTCAACTCAATAGGAAAGCAATGATAATAAGATGCAATAGATATAAAGCTTTAAAACATTAAAAAATAACTCAAAATGTATAAAAATACAATAGTGGACTCTTTACTCTTATTTAGGAGATTTTCTAACCGACAACCATCACTATGAGCTACATGATAATACATCATCTCGCCCATGCTGCCAGAACTGTTGTATACCTTGCCAGGGTATAGAACTCCTTAACTAAGTAGGTTCACTAAGGTATTCTTAAAATCAATAAGGAATCATCTAAAAAGTATGATCCTTTGCCCAATTTGGCTACATGGTTTATGAGAAATGTGAGTTGCCTGAACTCATTCCCATATCGGGGCTCAATACTACTCCCAATAATATATATAACTCATGCTCAAATGTATAAAAATATAACTCATCCTCAACTTGAGATTTTTACTCAAAAGATTCTCTTAAATGAGATAATGCTTAAGAACTCCTCATAAACTCGTTTAGAAATCAATGTTTCCTCTTGTTTTAAATGTAAAAGTGTTTACACTTGGAAATAATTAGTTCCCTTATACTCATTTTGAAACGTGAAAGACAACTCTCCTCATTCTCATACTCATACTCATTTACTCAAGTCTTAATTCAAGTTCTAGAAAATTGTAAAAGACTTCTCAAAATGACTCAAAAATGTTTCTCAAACTTTACTCTTAATCCTTACTTTAACTTGAAATGAAGATGTAAGAGTTATGATTAGGATATATATAGGATCTCTCAGTGATTACTGAAGGTTTATATAGTTAGTATTAAGAAGAGAATGAAAGCTTAACTCAAAGGAAGAAGTATGGAAAGAAAAACGGAAAGGAAAGTTGACTAACGCTTCTAGCACGTCGGTAACGCGCTGCGCCTAGCCTCACTTCACTTGGGATCAAATGGGGTGCAATGCAGATGTAGGGCGTCAGCGCTCTTGGGACCTCGGGATCGCGATGCCCCACCCCAAACCCAGAACTTTTGATGAACTTTTTTGCTCAAATTCAAGGCCTAACTCATTTAGAATTGAATGATTTCCTCCAAATTCTCTTAGATTCATAAACCAAACACCATTTCAAAGAAAACCCACACAAAATCTATCAATAACCATACTTATTAACAAAACCCTCACCTCAAGAACTCAA
Organism: Solanum commersonii; assembly: GCA_029007595.1. Taxonomy (NCBI): domain Eukaryota; kingdom Viridiplantae; phylum Streptophyta; class Magnoliopsida; order Solanales; family Solanaceae; genus Solanum; species Solanum commersonii. Next base: position 2,485,638 of record JAJTWQ010000007.1, read on the forward strand.
CAAGATTCCATTGTTAAAGAATGAAGCAAAAACCTCAAGAATTCAAATCAACCAACTTAAATGACGAATCAAAGGATGAATTTACATGATTTTCTTGAGGGCGAACAAATCCAACACAATGAAAGCTTACATACCTTGAAGAACACTTGTTCTTGGTAAATCTCGAAGTTTTTGAAAGAACGCTTGAAACCCTCCTCCTTTCTTTGACGAATCCACAAATTGGACTTATTTAGGGTTTATTTTAATAGAAATAGTGTCCTCAAATGCTTTTTTAGTCTAAATATCTAATGAAAACACTTAAGTTTCAGGTATTTGAAATTTTAGTGGAACCATGGAAAATTAGGTGCAAAAAGGGACAAAAACACTGAAAAGAACGAGAAAATAAAGGCCTGAGGATCGCCGAGTCCACTTGGCAAGTCGCCGAAGGATCTCACTTCACCTTTTGTTCCAGTGTGCTGAGCCTGAAGGAAAGGATCATGTCGGCGGAAAAAGGGAGCAGTTGGCACATCGCTGAGAAGTTCAACGAAGCAGTACTATATCGCCCAATGACCCAGAGCACGATAATGCTAAAGGATGGTGCAAGACGGCGATGAACTACACCAAAGGGAGAATCGCCAAGTTGATCGGCAATTTTGACTAATGTCGCTGAATAATCTGCTACAACACATATTTTTGAAACCTATAAATACTCGTTAAGAGTTATAGATTTTAAGTTTCAGATTTTTAGTGTGAAATAATTAATATAATTTTAGTACTTTTTATATTTACTCTGAGTTTGAGAAGGTTTTGAAACTTGAAAAAGAAGAGGGTTTCATCTCCAAAGATTTGGACTTGGGTCTATTAGATTCTTCATTCTTGGCTTGTAACAAGACTTAAATCTTCATACCCATATGAATGCAAGCTCATTCAGGTATAAATTTCTATCTCTTGATGTGTGGCTAAAAACCCCAATTCTTGGGGTGTGATTTAGCGAATATAGGTTAAGATAATTGTTGGGTCTTGCTTGCTGATAGTTTAAATGTAGTTTAATGGTGATTTCATCTAGTAGTTGTGGTTGAATCTAATGGATTTGTAGTTGCAAATACAAGTTCACTCATGTGTTTTTGGCTTGCTCAAGAGAGAAGTTACGAAACCAAGACTACTAGATTGATGGCCTAAGGAGTGGGTCAACATGAGGCTCAGCCCGAGAGGGTGATCCCTAGTCCCATATCCTAACACTCAGCTCAAAAGAATGAGTGGGGTAAGGCGTAGGCTGGTCTTCATGTGGCAAGTGGGTGTCCGAGAGGAACCCATTTGAAATGGAGTAAGTTGCTCGAGAGAGAACTTATTTCCACATAAAGCTTAGCCTAGTCACTATTACTCTATAAATTTTCTATCGAAAGCATGTACCCAATACTTTAAATTAACCCGTATTTAGGTCACATCCCAAGAATTCCCTCTCATTCATAAATTTTTTTGCTATTTCTATTGTTTTTGCTATACTTGTGACAAACGCCCCCCCCCCCCCAAATAGATATTTGACACTTTTGTGTCCCCTTTTAACTTACAATATTTTTAATCATTAATGTCTTTAGCTACGACTAGTTAGAACTAAAATTTTATTTTTCTATTAATTCTCAAAACCACTTCCTTGGGACTCGACCCCAACCTTTGGTTCGGTTATTATACTATTGCACGATCGTAGACACCCGAGCTGTAAGACGTGTCATTGATTATGCAAACTTCACTCTTGAATTTTTTCTAAAATTCCTAAACGCTTTTGGAATGTCTAAAATTGACTTAGTCTGATTAGAACCCTTAACTTGGGTGGGTAAAACGTGGGTAGGTCTTTTGAGTTAAGGAAAATACCAAAATACCTTTCCTTAAAATGGATGAAATGCCTTAACTAGAGAAGCTACACTCAAACGGTCATACTTCCCTCATCCAAACTCAGAATTTACCTAACTCAGTGGCATTGGAAAAAGGACTCAAAGACCATCAATTTGACACCTCATGGGCCACCTAACTCATTATGTGATAAAAGTTATGGTCATTTGAAGTTGACCCAAAACTCACAATTGAAGAGTAACTTGAACTAATATCAATTTAGCTCTTTCGAAGTCCAAGGTGTTACATAGTTACCTCTTATTCCTAGTTTAAAGAGGTTGTACGCATCGATGAGATCTTCTCTACATATGAAATGGCATCGTGAATATAGAAGGTCGTCGATGTCGTCTCATCCATCTGATGGAGAAGCATTGAAGTATTTTGATAACATATATCGTGATTTTGCAAGTGAACTAGGAAATGTTAGATTGGGGTTGTCTGCAGATAGCTTCACACCATTCTCTAATACTGCCTCACCTTATTACAATTGACTTGTATTTTTTACTCCATATAATCTTCCTCCTGAAATATGCATGACAAGTTCCTACATTTTAGATCCTTGTAATCCAAAAAGTTTGATTGGTTTCTATCTATAATTATTAATAGATGAGCTCAAACAATTGTGGTTTGAAGGCGTAGTGACTTATGATACATCAATTAAGAAGAATTTTGCTATGCGTGCTGCTTTAATGTGGACTATTAATAATTTTCCTGCATTGGGATATTGTCTGGTTGGATGACAGTCAGAAAGCTAGCTTGTTCGCATTGCATGGAAAATAGTAAGCCATTACTTTAAAGCATGGCTAAAAAAATGCATGGTTTGATTGTCATCGTCAGTTCTTGTCAATGGACCATGAGTTTAGAAAGATGAAAAATGCATTCACAAAAAATAAGATTGAAAATGACCCCACCTCCATTACTCAGAGGGAACCAAATTTGGGAAAGAGTTTCTCAATTGCCTAAAGTTACAGAAGCTTGACATTCCATACCTCCTGGATATGGTGTTGAACATAATTGAATCAAATAGAGCATATTTTAGGAGTTTCCTTATTAGAAGGATAATCTTCTAAGACATAAATGTGATACACATTGTAAAAAATTATTTTGACAATTTGTTTAACACAGTGATGGATGTTAAGGGCAAGAAAAAAGAAAATTCAAAAGCTAGAATGGACATAAAGTAATATTATAGAAGAAGAGAGTTGTGGCTGCAGAAATTATAAAATTGTAAAATAGTTAAGCTCAAAGCTCGTTTTTCATTCACATAATTGGATAAGAAACATGAAAATTTTGAGTGGGTTAAAAATTAGAGGATGTGAAAGGGCTATTCTTCTAATTTAGGAAAGCGAAAAGATATGAATGAAGAAAAATTGATAAGTATGAAAAGTCATGATTGTAATGTATTCATGGAAACTATAATTCCTATAGCCTTTACCTACCTACCTGAAAGGATGTATAAACCAATCACAAAGATAAGTCTTTTCTTTAAAGATTTGTGTTCCGGACAGTTGTTGGACACTAGTTTAGATAGGATGGAGAAAAATATTCATGTTATTACTACTAAGCTGGAGAAGATCTTTCCATATGGTTTCTTTGATGTGATGGAGCATCTTCCAGTTCACCTTGTACAAGAGGCTCGTCTTGAAGGTCCAGTTCAAAAAAGATAGATGTTTCCATTTGAGAGATAATGTTTTGTTTTATATTCACTGAGTTATTTTTTCTTATACGTAGCTAACATATATAGATATATACATATAGAAAATTTGGTAGTTCCAAACAAATAATTAAGCAAAGGAAAAAGATCAAAGGATCAATTGTGCAAGGTCATATTGCGAAAGAAACTAATGATTTTTATTCTTATTACTTTGGGAATGAAGTGCCATGTAGTAGAAACAAACCTAATTGCAATGATGAAGGTGTTATTGATCCTTTGTTTCCACTAATATCAATATTTAATCAAAATGGTCGAGAGTCTAAAAAGTGTGGCAAGCGACATTACTAGTATGGAAATACAATCAGCTGTGACACACATTTTGTTTAACTGTCCAGTGATTCAACCATATCTCAAGTAAATGTTAAAGTATGTTATCAAATTACACATAATAAGTGTTTATTAACTAATAAAAAATCTGAATATACAATTATCAGCTTGTTCGCAAATACATGGGGTAATGAAGTCATCTATACAAGATATTTCAAATGGCTAAAAGAATATATAATTGTGCAAGCCTATATTGAATCAATAAATATTTAATAATATATTTATTTTATACTAAATTGTATTTTTTGCAATTGTGAGAGAAGTTGTACTTAGACTTGACTCTCAAATTCAGACGATGAATAAGTATTGTTTCAATAGTTTTAAGTTTCAAACTGAAGAAATTTCTAGGTATAAAAAACAAATAATAGTGGTATCCGCATACGAGGTAATGTTGATGGTATCTGCTATGATGATTAGAGATTCTAGTAGTGAGTCAGATGCTATGGTTGGTACTCCTCCATTGACTCAGTATTATGTGCATCCAGGAGTATCACCTCCACCTGTTGCTAAACCAAATGTGACGCCTGCTTTAGCACCTGGACAGAGGGACATTCTTGGTAGAGTCATGATTGAGTCTAATAGATCATCATAAATTTATTTTGTTATCTATTATTTTTTATTTTATTTATTTCTTATACATTAATATAATATTCATCAACAAAAATGTTTATTATGTGTCTTGTCGGTGGAATCCTTTGAAGGATGCTGCCAGAGCTCTAAAAGAGTGTGTTATGAGGTTTTTAATGTAGTCCTATCACTCATGGGGCGAGATCCGAAACAATATATGTCAGACGATGTTTAATGAATTTAAGGTATATATATGTTTAGTTATATATTTTTTAAGTTAAGTTTAATATTTTTGGTATACTTTACTTTATTAATTATCTAACGCTATTCATTTTTTTCAAACAGTGTACTTGGGAACCAAGGTACAATATGGTCAATGCAACTACATTTGAGAGGAGGGCATCCACGAGATTGTCTAGTTGGCTAAAGAAAGTCTGGGATAGTGATCGATATTCCACTTTAATGTTGTCTCATGACGTTGAGGAATTGCACCATTATTAGAACACGGATAAATTCAAGGTGATGTCTGAACAAGCCAAAAATGCTAGAGGCAGTTTTAAGGGTGGTTGTTGCACACCGGGACTGCAAAGAGTGTCGGAACGATTACAAGAGAGATGGTAAGTTATATTTCTAATTTTTAAATAAATAAGTAGTTGATTAAATATTATTTGATTAATATCAGCATAAATTTAATTTTTATTTATAAAAAAAAAAAAGAATTGGGGCACACTCCCCTTGAATCAGAGATTTTCAAGAGGAATCATTTGTAGAATTAATTAAACGAGTCAGATTTAGATGTGTGGGTGGAGGAAAGTGTCAAACGAACTTTCGTAAGTTATGTAACATGAATAGTGTGTGTGTGTGTGTGTGTGTGTGAGTGTGTGACACATGAACTTGTCCCAAATTTTCAAAAAGACACTTTAACTATGCGGGCGTTCTATTACCCCACTAAACAATCTTGAACTAATATTATTACATCATTTTTTGTCCACCTTACATAGAGAGTGAGCAACCTAAAATAACTAATATAATTTTATTTTTACAAGTATTTTATTATAAAATATATTTTCTTATTATTTTAACTTTTTTTCTTAGTATTTTTTCTCTTTCTTTTTACTTTCTTCTTCAAAAATACATTGTCATCTCCATTGAAGCTTCTCACTTTCAATGTCACCATTTTTACCACAAATTCACCTTCCTTTTTTTTTTACTACTATTAGTTTTACTCTCTTTATTTTTAAAACTTTATCTAAATATTTTCGTACATTTCAAAGAATTTGATAAACCCATTAGATTTGAGATGATTCTAAGGTATCATATAGTTTTTTTTTATCTGATTTAGATCAAGTTCTTTCAATTTTCGGGGAATTCATTGATTCTTTTAATATTATAAATTCTAATTTTGAACTTATATGAAAAGAAGTAATTGATGATAACTTAAAAATTTTAAATTTTCTTAGAAAAATAATTAGTTTTGTTATCAATAATTCAATAAAATCTAGAAAATAGTATGATTTCTTTTTTATAAAAAAAAATCACTGAAATAAAAATTTTCATTGGAGAAGAAGAAAAAAAATGAGAGGGGGATTCAACTTCACTTGGGGGTGGGGTGAGGGTGGGAGGTGAAGAAAAATAAAGAAAATGGAGGGATGAATTAGCTTGAAAGTGGAGGTGGAAGATGAAGTGGAATTTAAGATGAAATCAAAATTAAAATAAGTTAAAAATTAAGAGAGAGAGAGAGAGAGAGAGAGGAAAAACTTAAAATGAAAAAGAAATTATATTTTTAATTAAATTAACATGTGTCATGTATTGATTGGTGTGTCAACACACTTGTTTTTTAAACTCTGGGTTGATCAAAAAATGATATAATAATATCAGTTCATAATTGTTTAGTGGGGTAATAGAATGGTTGCAAATTTAAGGTGTCTTTTTGAAAATTCGAGACAACTTCAGTTGTGAGTTGATGTCTTTTCTCTCTCTCTCTCTCTCTCTCTCTCTCTCTCTCTCTCTCTATATATATATATATATATATATATATATATATATATATATATTGTCTTGAATTTTCAAAAAGACACCTTAAATTTGCAACCATTCTATTACCCCACTAAACAATTATGAACTGATATTATTATATCATTTTTTGATCAACCCAGAGTTTAAAAAACAAGTGTGTTGACACACCAATCAATACATGACACATGTTAATTTAATTAAAAATATAATTTCTTTTTCATTTTAAGTTTTTCCTCTCTCTCTCTCTCTCTTAATTTTTGACTTATTTTAATTTTGATTTCATCTTAAATTCCACTTCATCTTCCACCTCCACTTTCAAGCTAATTACTCCCTCCATTTTCTTTATTTTTCTTCACCTCCCACCCTCACCCCACCCCCAAGTGAAGTTGAATCCCTCTCTCATTTTTTTTCTTTTTTTTCTTCTTCTCCAATGTATATATATATATATATATATATATATATATATATATATATATATATGTATATGTATATATATATATATATATATATATATATGTATATGTATATATATATATATATATGTGTGTGTGTGTGTGTGTGTATCTAATTTTTATTTTGAATATGCAGTGAGAGTACCAATAGTACATGCATGAGAATATAGACAGTTCGGTCCAAAGCACGCCTGAAATGTACACTCAAATTTGGACAAAAAAAGTCATAGGGGGGACACACAAGGACAGAGTCTATGGTCGAGGCTCTCGAAATGATGTACGACGACTCAAGTCCGATTTAAAAGGTATTGGATCATCACGTCATGTCGAGGCACTAGATGGTGTTCAGATAACTAATATGTCGAATCAAATAGCAAAAGATATAGTAGCATTGTCAGAGTCTAAGCGAAAAAGAATTGTTGAACAACAAGCATGAATGAGACCGTTCAGCAAGTCAAAGAACAAGTATTTAACCTCACTTGTCGGCCTACTACATCATATCATACCGATGAAACCGATGACAGTGATGAGGATGAATAGATAGATTACACCCTTTAGCTTGCATCCCCTTTAATTTATGAACATTTTAGACTTTTGAAACAATTTTTGAAAGACTTTATAAGTATTAAAAATGTGATTCAAGTGTTTTTGAACGTTTGATTAAGTTTGTTATTACATATTTTGTGTAGTATGTTTCTTATATGATATATACATACATACATATATATATATATATATATATATATTATATATATATATATATATATATATATATATATATAGATATATAGATATATAGGTGAGCAACAAAAATTGACACTACATTGAAGAAAAAATGATGGACAAGGTGGTTTTGTCCGTCATTTTTCTGCATTTTCTTTTTTTTAAATCCAAAAAAGAGATGGACTACGTCTCTTTGTCCGTTGCTTTTCTGCATCTTAAAAAATATAAAATCAACAAAAAAGACGGACAAAGTCGCTTAGTCCGTCACTTTTATGCATTAAAAAAGCAATGAACAACGTCGCATTATTCAACAAAATATTTTTTTTTAAACTCAAAATGACGTTCTTTGTCGCTTTATTACGACGTCATCCATCGCTTTTTGCAAAGCATTGAGCAAAAAAATGACGAACTAAACTGTCACTTTTTCATCAATTTTGACCAAAACAGCGACGCAACCCATCTTTTCTTTACAGTTTTTTAGTTGTGAAACAAGTAACCATAATACAGTAATAAAGGACAACACATATACCAACAATTATTTTTATAGAGTCACTGTGTGTTGATGTGTGCAGGAGAGAATGGGTTAATAAGTGTAGGAACTGGGTGCAGACGGCTCTTCAAAGGCAGTCTCATGGATCGTGGTGCCTTTCATGGGCACCTTCACGGTCCCTCAATCTTAGCACCAACCTAACGGAGCTATTGGAGTTTGCAAGAAAAAGGTTCACGGTCCGTCAAGATTTGTACGGACCGTCTAGCCTCTCGTGAACCACATGTAAGTATTTTGTCCCAAGTTGGTTCCACGGACCATAGTGACCTTCATGGGTACTTTCACGGTCCGTCGTCCACAACCCAATAGCACCAAAATCTGACCCGACCCGCGCATAATGAATAATTAAACTTAAAGCATATATGTATTCCAAAGCGTCAAGGGTCAGGTTATTTTCCCTTCCTCTTATCTATAACGGTTATTAGTGGTATAAACAAAGGTTTTTCAATTGTGAAACTCCCAAAATTTATCTGAAAATCAAAACTCTAGTTCCATTTTGCTAAGGAATTCAAGTTCAAGTTCATCTTCTTCTTTCTGTGTGAAATTTTCCTCTAATTCCAAGTAATTTCTGATTATCCCTTGTTATAAGCTTGATCTTATCTCAAAACATGTTAGAATTACTTTGATTTAGTTGAATGTAGCATGATCATGTGAACAAGCTTTATTGATGCGAACTGGTTGTGGGTTTTGCTTAAATTGGGTGTAACCTCATGTGGGGTGGTTGAATTTGTGTAGGGATAGTGTTAATGTGTGGGTACGTGTTTGGTTGGATGAGTATCGTGTTTGTTGGCAATGTGCTTGTTTAAATTCAATAATGTTAATAGCCTCATTGTGATCTTGTGTGTAAATGGGGATACCTACTTGTTGAAGATCAGTTGAATTAATATTTTTTCTTGTGTGGGGATGATAACAGTAGGTTGAAATTATGTTTGTCTAAATTGGTTGGGATCTGATGTGTTAGTTGAATTTATTTAGAAAATTGGTGATGTGTGGATATGTCTTTGGTATGATCTTCTGTAAAAATGGGAGTTTGGTGCTGTAAATTTGTAATATAGTGAATGTGGGGAAGAAGATGACTATAGAAATGGCCAAGTCTAACATCACGATACATTTTTCAGACCGTGGAAGCTACCACGAGCCGTAAAACCAATCGTGGACCACACTTGAATTCCTTCCACCCATCAGTTAAGTCCACGACCAGTATCACGGACCGTGGTTCACTCCATGGGCCATGTAAATGTCCGTGAACAGTACTTGGTAAACCTCTTATTTCACACTGAGTTTGTGATAAATCCACGATGGGTTTAACGGACTGTGATACCTACCACGGCCCGTGAGAGCTTCCGTAGAGTGTACTTGATTTGTAAAATATTAATTTTTGGTACTTTTATTTATGTTGTCTTTTGATTTTGTGGCCCTTCCCAATGATAGATTGGGTGACAAAATTCTTAAGGTAAGGCGTCACGATGTAATTACACAGGGAAAGTCTGAGTACCCGATAGTGCGTTGTTTTTCTGAATTGGTTACTAATGAGTGTTGTGTTTCTCAGGTACTATGCCTCCAAGAAGAAAGAATGCAGCTCCACCTTCTTCACCTACTGCTTCCCAATCAAAAAGAGGTAACGATCCCGAGTCTAGTAGCTCAGAGGTACAGCTAAATGTGACACCTGAAGATCACCCACCTCGAGCTACTAGATCCACAGCAGCGAGAGCTATTCTCCAGGACACTCCTCCCCAGTCTGAAAAGAAGGAGGTAGTAGTTCCGATAGCAGTGAAAATTGGAAAGTGATTCTAATGTTGATGCGGGGAGCCAATCTGATGATGGGTCAAGAGGCAGTGTAGAGTTCGATGGTGGCTCTCAAAAAGGTGTTATCACCTCTCTCCCTACAGAAAATACAAAACCTAAAACTCAAGTACGGGAGGAGACAGATGATGCAGATGGGGATATAGAGATCACCTCTGATGATACCATGGTGATGTATGTGAACATCCATGAACCTGATCCTACAGCGAGACCGCAACTGATTGAATGTTTCCATTCCATGTGGACTGTGAACCGTTCTGAAGAATTCTTCAACAATGGTATTGTGACCATGACTAACAGCTTAAAGAGGCGAGCAATCATGCCTAAAACTTGAGTGGTGGTAGCTGATATCAAAGCATTCCCCGACATTTATCGGACATTTCAGTTTCATCAGTTTGACTGGATGAAAAACGCACCAGGAGAATATTCTAGCCACCTGACCAGAGAATTTTATGCATCTTATGCAGCCACAATAATGAACTTTGTTGCAGACACTGAGACAACTAAAAGGGGACAGAAAAATATGACTATTCCCTGGGGTCCATTCAACTCAATTATGGTTCGGGGTAAATTGGTAGATATTTCTGAGGATACTATTAACAGAATGTTGTATGGCTCGAAATATACAAGACTAGCCTCGGTTTTACTTTTTGAGAGTAAACATGACGCAGTCACCAGAGAGACTGAAATGGATGTTTAGAGTTCTAGAGAGCTAGTTTTGCGCTGGATTGCAAGGCAGATTGTTGTAGATGGGAAGAAAGCAGTTTATGTGACAGGAACACCAATACTCATCACAAAAGCATCGCTATCTTTTCCAGCCAAGGTGTGGTGGGCTGTTGTTTGTGCACAATTCATACCTACATATAATGATAACACATTGTCTCCCTCAGTAGCATCTTTGGTAGTCTACCTCATGACTGGTTACCTGATAAATATGGGGCGAATCATAGCGACTGAGATGAGAGACAGGGAATTAAATGAGAGAGTCGGGCTTCCATTTCCCTGTTTGATAGGGAAATTGTATAGAAAATCAGACATTCCCCCAAACAGGCTAATCAACAGATGGGGTGAAGCATTTTGACCTACCCAGGCCTCGAAAATCAAAGATGTCAGTAACCATCTCTTTGGTGTGAAATTTGGAGTTGTGGCTTCTTTGGTTATGGTTCCTCACGTACTAATTGACATCCCAGATGCTGATAGAGGACCAGAACAGGGGAAGTCATCCCAACCGTCTACAGAGGCACCACTACCATCAGCATCCACATCACAGGCTCCAGGTACCTTTATCACTATTCCTATGTTTTTTTATTGAAAAATTAGTTACAGATCAGCTCCAGACCAGGACCCTAGTCCACCAAATTGTACACCGAATGCCCCAGTAGATAGAGTGAGATATGTTAGCTGCAAAGAAAGAGATAAAATATGAGATGCGAAAGGAGCTAGCTGTCTTAAAAGACAAGATGGATGGCTTGGAGATCCTTGTCCAGAACGATTCCAGGTTGCCAAACCTATAGATACCTGAAGAGTACCAGTCCCAATTGGCAGACATGCGAGCTCAGGTCGCAAAACTGGCTAAAAATCTAGTACATGTACCTACCTCGGTCATGCCAGAGTCGTTGATGCAACTGCTGAATCAGAAGCCCTTCATTCAATCACTTGACGAATTTTGGGGTATACTATCCCAGGGTAAGTCTGGCAAGAAGAAACACAAAGCTGGAGAATCTGATGAGGAGCTGCCTGCTGAACTTTCTAAAGAGGAAAAAAGGCAACAAAAGAGAGATCGTCGGGCATCAAAGAAGGAAGCTTGAGAAAAAGAAACACTTGAACAACAACAGAGAGAGGCAGTGTTAGCTGGAGCTTCTGGTAGCGTAGCACCTACCCCGGTGAGTGGTAGCCAGCTTGATCATTTGCTGAGTTTTGAGAGTGCACCCATTGATAAGGGTGTCAGTGCCGATCCGAATACCGACGCCTAGAATACCATAGGTATGACCCCTCCTCACAGCCCTATTTTGTTTTCTTTATTGACTTTGAGGGAAAAGTCCTTTTTTGGAGGGGTAGTGAGCAACCTGCCATTCTAAGCTGTTAGAATAAATGGAGGTTGACTCTGTGCTTACTTATTGTGAAATTATTTTTTTGTGTTTATGTTTGTGTGTTGAGCTGTGCAGCGGCTAGTTTATTAAAACTGATGACCTAAATCTGAATTTTGACTGTTAGGATCTTTAGATGACATCTTAGATACTTACATGTTGAACATTGTTAATCTGATAAATAAGTTGGGAACCAAGAAACTGGAGAATGCAGTCATGTGTCATGTGTGTGTGAGTGTGAGTGTTCTTCAAAGACTAACATTAGGAGTAGAAACTAGAACTTGCCCAACTGATCTTGCTTAAATCTGAGAATACCCGGATAGGAAAGGATCAGTAGACCATTTTTGTAAGCCATTAAAAAGCCAAAAAACTAAACAACCAAATAAAAAGCTTATCATTTGAACCCGATTTCAGCCTAAAAATCAACTTTTGTTCCTACCCAATAAATATCATATCCTTTGGTCTCCGAAGATACGATGTCACAACTCAAGCCAAAAGACTAAGTTGATGGTGTTTGCAATCCGAGCGGAAAGAAAAGTGAAAAATAAGGTTCAACCAGTAAGCTGCGTGCATATATAAAAAAAAAGTGTGAAGGAAAGATAAGAAAAAGAAAAAGGAAAATAATGGCTATTGGGATGTGTTGTAATGAAGGAAAAGAAGGAATCGCTCAGAAAATAGTTGTGTGAAAACTAGACTTTGGAAAACCAAGAGACTAGTCACTCACGAACCCAAATATTCATTCCCTAACCTGAGCCTATGTTACAAGCCGATAAATTCCTATAGTGATCCTATTCCGGGTGTTTGCAAGATAGAGCACAGAAAGCAAGGGCAAGCCTATGGTAGTTTGTTGCCAGTATTAGAAGTTCTTTGAGAGTGTGAGCGTAGTACTTAGTCCCAATTATCATGAGTGAGGGACTTCTTTGGTGTGAGGACACAGTGATTGCATTTGAGAGTAGGTTGTGTTAACTGATAATTCACAGACATAAGAATGATCAACTGTGAGTAATGAGATGTTATGTATTGATCCTTGCATGTTAGATTCATGGTTTTGGATACAAAATGTGTTTCAGATGGTTGTTGCATAGGGTCAAAAGTTTTTGAATGACTTGAGAGTTGAATGTACTGTTTTCTTATCACTTGAGGACAAGTAATGGTTCTAAGTTGAGGGTGTTGATGTGCCGCAAAATCTTGGCACATTTGATGCATGAAAACTAAGGATTAATACTAAAATCGAGTGTATTTATGTGGAAATGATTTGTTTGGTAGTGTTTGTATAGGTAAAACATGTGGACATGAAAGAAGAAAATGCAGAGTGAAAATAGATGGAACCAAGTGAAGATCACAGATGCCTTGACGGGTCGTGAAGATTATGAATGATTGTGAAAGGGCTCATGAATTGGAACTAGTGAGAAGGCATGGAAGATAATATATTTGTGGAACCCAAGTAAAGGCCATGGACATTTTCACGGGCCGTGGTAGTGCCCGTGCAGGGGAACCAGTGTATGGGTCTTAGGGAAACAAACTGCAAAGGCGATTCAAGTATAAACCACTGAAGGACTCACGGGTCATGGTCCCTACAACATTCCATGATGGTGATCGTGAAGTTGAACCAGTGGCCAAGAGCAAAGTTGTGAAAATGAGAAGTGGCCAAGTAAAGACCACGGACACCCAGACGGACCGTGGTCCCTATGAAGGTCTGTGGTACCTTTCCAGTGTGTTGGCTTTGAAGATCAAAATCGTAGGCGTGCCAAGTATAGACCACGGGACGCTTCATGGACCGTGAAGCTTGTGATGGACCATCAAGCTGTCCGTGAAGCTGCCCGCATTTCAGTCCTACAACTAGTAGGACTCTTTTTTAAAACACAGATTTGAATTAATTAGGTCATTTTTTATTTTTTATCTTATCTAACCTTGAACGACAAAGAACTTTCGATTTATTCATAGCTTTTGGTTTTTTATTTTTGATACTAAATTAAGTTTGAAGTTCGGTTTTTTGGTTCTTGAAATATCAAAGTGGTGGTTGATTTGCTTATTCTCGTAAGTACTTTCTAACATGTTTTCATTCTATGTGTGTGAGCATTTACGCGAGGACTCATCAATATGATGAATTGGAGCTAAGGTTTAAGTTCGAGAAAAAAGAATCTACACACCATTGTAGGCGAGGGTAAATCGTGTAACACTCTAGGATCGAGAGGACTTGAGTGAAGATTATCTGAGTGGACGGAGAAGTGTCAAATATAGCTAACTCGCATATATTTTGTAGAGGTAAATTGCCTGAAACTCAATTATGGAAGAACATTAGACGCAACGTTATGGGGAACACAATCCTAGTTTCAGTTAATTATTGCAACAACTTCGAAACTGATATTTTGTCAATTGTTGAATTAGACTTTAGTTTGCAACTTTGGTTACCAAAGCGTTAACGCTAAACCCAATTTTACTTTCTGCAACTGTTTATTTAGGAAATAATAACAATATTAGAGTAAAACGTGATAGTGAAATCATTTCTGTAAAGAAATTCTCTGTGGGATCAACCTCAATTCATGTTGAGTTCTGTAAATTGACTTCGACCGTTATATCTCTTAATTGAGGTGTAATTTTAGACGTATGACTCTATAAAAGTAAAACATGATAGTGAAATCATTTCTGTAAAGAAATTCTCTGTGGGATCAACCTCAATTCATGTTGAGTTCTGTAAATTGACTTCGATCGTTATATCTCTTAATTGAGGTGTAATTTTAGACGTATGACTCTATAAAAACAAAGAAAAATAAAGAAAAGGAAAATACCTACTACAATTACATCTTGGGTTTCCTCCCAAGCAACGCACAATTTAACGTCGCGGCGCGATGCAGATTACTTGATTACTCAAACTTCATCAAGTTTACATTCCTCCACAATCTTCACATCCTATGGAACACCCAAGTATGCCTTGATTCGCTGGCCATTGGCTTTGAACCTCTCGCCCTTATCATTTTCCAGCTCAATAGCACCCGACTGAAACACATATGTTACCTTAAAAGGTCCAAACCATTTGGATCTCAACTTTCCCAGAAACATACGAAGTCTGGAGTTGAAAAGTAACACCAAGTCACCAAGAGTGAAGCTTCTTTTCTCAATATGTTTGTCATGATATAGCTTCATCCTCTCCTTATACAGTGCATACCTCTCATAGGCTCTCAGACGAAACTCATCCATCTCATTGATCTGATCCAACCTCAGGTTTGTAGTTTCGCTCCAACTAAGGTTCAGCTTCTTCAAAGCCTAGAGTGTTTTATGCTCAAGCTCAACCGACAAATGGCACGCCTTTCCAAACACCAATTGATATGGATACATACCAATAGGAGTCTTGAAAGTTGTCCAACATACCCATAGAGCATCATCTAACTTCCGTGCCCAATCTGTCATGTTGGCATTCACTGTTTTAGCCAGAATTGCTTTAAATTCTCTGTTGGAGACCTCCACTTGGCCACTGGTCTGTGGGTTATAAGGTGTTACTACCTTGTGTTGTTTAACTCCATATTTAGCCAGAAGAGAACTAAATACCTTATTGCAGAAATAAGAACCATCATCACTGATGATAGCTCTGGGTGTGCCAAACCTTGAGAAGATATTCTTTTTCAGAAAACCAGCAACACTCTTATGATCATTCTCAGGCAAAGCAATTGCCTCAACCCATTTGGACACATAGTCCACTACAACCAATATGTACATCTTCCCATGGGAGCTCACAAATAGGCCCATGAAGTCGATTTCCCACACATAAAATAGCTCCACCTCTAGAATAGGTGTCATGGGTAACTCATGGCACCGAGAGATGGCTCCTTGTCTCTAGCACACATCACAACTCCTCACTACATCCATTGCATCCTGATGAATTGTGAGCCAGTAGTACCCACACTGAAGTATCTTATGAGCTGTCCGAGAACCTCCATGATGACCACCTACCAGAAATGAGTGACAAGCTTCTAGAATATGCAACATCTCAGCTTCAGCAACACATTGCCTGATGATGTTGTCAGCACACACACTGTACAAATAAGGTTCATCCTAAAAATACTTACCCACCTCGTGCAGGAACCTCTTCCTTTGTTGATATGTTAGCCCCTCAAGCATCAAATCACTAACGAGAAAGTTAGCAAAATCAACAAACCAAGAGTAGCAGCTAATACCTGCTTATCCAAAAATGAATCATTTATGTCGAGCTCAAGTTCCTCTTTCTTTTCAGCCTCCACCCTCGATAGGTGATCAGCCACTTGGTTCTCACAACCTTTCCTATCCCTAACCTCAAAATCTAACTCCTGGAGAAGTAATACCCATCTAATTAACCTTGGCTTGGCATCTTTCTTTGCCATAAGGTACCTCAGAGCTGCGATATCAGTATGGACTATCACTCTAGTACCCAGCAAGTAGGCTCTGAATTTCTCAAACGCATACACAAGCGCCAGCAGTTCGTGTTCAGTAACTGTGTAGTTTCGTTGTGCTCCATTCAATGACTTACTAACATAGCAAATCGGATGAAACATTTTGTTGCACTTTTACCCCAACACAACTCCTAAGGCAGTACCACTAGCATCGCACATTACCTCAAATGGCTCTGCCCAATATGGGCCAATGATCACTGGTGCAAAAATTAACTTCTTCTTTAGGCATTCAAAAGCTTTAAGATATGCCTCATCATAGACAAATTTCACCTCCTTCTCCAAAAGTTTGCACATGGGGTGTGCAATTTTAGAGAAGTCCTTAATTAAACGCCTATAGAATCTTGCATGTTCTAAGAAACTTCGAACACCCTTCACACAGATCGGCAGAGGTAACTTTTCAATCACCTCAATTTTGGCTTTATCGACCCCAATCCCTTTCTATGATACCTTGTGCCCGAGGACTATGCCTTCATTGACCATGAAATGGCACTTCTCCCAGTACAGCACTAGAATTTCCTCCACGCATCTCTGTAGGGACCTACTAAGATTCAACAAACAATCATTAAAGGTATCACCTACCACTGAAAAGTCATCCATGAAGACCTCCAAAGTGTCCTCCACCATGTATGAGAAGATAGACATCATACACCTCTAGAAAGTTGTTGGTGCATTACATAGTCCAAATGGCATGCGTTTAAACGCAAAGGTGCCATAAGGACACGTAAAGGTAGTCTTTTCCTGATCTTCAGGAGCAATCAATATCTAGTTGTAGCCAGAGTATCCATCCAAGAAGTAACACCACCCTTTTCCAGCCAACCTATCAAGCATCTAGTCCATGAAAAGCATTGGGAAGTGATCATTCAAGGTCCACTTTTCCAGCTTCTTGTAATCCATACACAATCGCCATCCAGTAACTGGTCTTTATGGGACCAACTCATTTTTTGCATTCGCGACCACAGTCATACCACTTTTTTTTGGCACGCATTGCAGTAGACTAACCCAGTGACTGTCATAAATGGGGTACACCACTCTAGCATCTAACCACTTGATTATCTCCTTTTTGACCACCTCTTGCATCGGTGGGTTTAACCTCCTCTGGTGTTCAATGCTTGGGTTGCAATCCTCCTCCAGTTGGATCTTATAGGTGCATATACCCGGAGGTATCCCGATGATGTCAGCAATGGTCTACCTAATGGCCCTTTTGTACCTAATCAACACTTTGATCACAGCTTGGACTTGTTCATCATTCAAATCTGTAGCCAAAATCACAGATAAAGTGTTGTTATTTCCTAAAAATACATACCTTGGGTGACAGGGTAACTGTTTCAGTTCCAGCACCGGTGGCTCCTCAATGGATTATTTTGCTGGAGGACTTGGCATGTTTTTCAATTCCAAGTCCCATTTCTTTGGAGCATAAGAGTGTGCTCCCATACCCTGCAAAGCATTCACGGTCTCTACATAGTCAGACTAGAAATCAGCCTCAAAATTCATTAGTACTGCGCCTAAGGTTTCAACAGCCATCCTCTCTTCAATGGATGTTCCTATTTCTTCTTCATCAAAAATCCCTATTGTAGACACCACATTCATGTCATGTGGCTGCTTCATAGACTTGCAAATATTAAACTTTACCTCTTCTTTGTTGAGTCTGAATTTCAGTTCTCCTCGCTCAACATCTACCAATGCTTGCCATGTGGCCAAAATGGTTTTCCTAAAATAATGGGAACCTCAAAATCCACTTCGCAATCCAAGATCACAAAGTCTGCCAGAAAGATGAACATGTCCAGCTTTACAAGTACATCACATAGAAAGCCCACAGGTCGCTTCACTGACCTATCTGCCATCATCAACCTCGTGGTTGTGGGTTTTGGAACTCCTAACCCCAGTTGCTTGTAGATGGTCAGCGGCATCAAGTTTATACTGGCCCCTAGATCACACAAGGACTTTGCAAATTTGATTGATCCGATAGTGCATAGTATGGTGAATGCACCTGGATCCTCCTTCTTCTGCACCAGAGACCTGGTAGTAATAGCACTGCAGTGATGAACATGGTTAGTCAAATCAATACTCATCGCTCTTTTCTTAGAACCAAGTCTTTCATGAACTTGCCATATCCTAACATCTACTCAAGGGCTTCCATCAATGGTATGTTTACAGACAGCAATCTCAGCATAGTGATGAATTTAGCGAATTTCCCATCCTCGGCTTTCTTTTTAAGCCTTTGAGGGAAAGGAGGAGGTGGTCTTGGGATTTTCTATAATGGCAAGGTTCCTTCAACCTCTTTTTCTTCCGCTCCTGCTGATTTGGCTATTGTTTGAGCATCCTCCAAGTCATCTACTTGCTCAGCTTCATCCTCCTCTCTTCCAACTTGCTCCAACACCTGCTCATAATTAGTACTTATAGAAATAAGGTCAGTATGAATCTTACCACTCCTGGTGGTGATAGCCATGCAATGCCCGTCCTTCTTGGGATTTTGGATCGTGTCACTTGGTAGTGACCCATTCTTCCTCTGATTTAATAAGGCTGAAAGTTGCCCCAACTGCTGCTCAATCTTCTTGATGGAGGTGGTGTGAGAGTCTACCAGCTGACTCATACTGGAAAAATCACCTTTCATCTCCTTTACCCCTGTATCAGTTGATTCAACCTTTTGGAGCACCTTGGCCAATATGTCTTACAGCTTAGACCTGTTAAAACTACCACTTGCCCGATCTCTATTACCTGGGGGGAACAGAGATACCACTTCGATCATCTGGGTACCGATCTCTATTCTACCAGTTTCCCTACTCTCTATTCGCTGGCTATCATATTGTCCTTCCCTTGAGTAGTTTTGACCTGCATTTCCAGAATTGTAACCCTGGTTTCCCGAGTTATAATTCTAGAAACCACCTTGATTGCACAAGAAATTAGCCTCCTCATCTAGATCAATATCCTGATCTTCATACCTGTTTGGTTGTCCTACAGCATTTACCTTTTCAGACTTTGAGACAATGTGCTTTGTAAGTAGATCTATTTGGGTCCTCATGTAAGCCATGTCCTGATCCCTTTCTTCTTCTCTCTTCCTTTGTTCAGCTGAAAGTTCATAAGTATACCAAAGATCTCCTACTTCAGCATTCATGGTGTACCATACCCTGTTATTCTTTGACACCTCGTCCATCAGCTGCATGCTCTCTGAGAATGGCTTCCTCATAAAAGTTCATCCACACACTGCATCAGCAACAGGTTTAGTAACATAATTTAAAGATCTGTAAAATGCCTTTTTTAGATGTCTCTCAGTGAGACCATGGTTTGGACACTTCTTCATCTTTTGGTTAAATCTCCACAAGGTGTCATGCATTGTTTCTCCTAGTAGTTGCTTATGAGCACTTATCTTATCTTTCATTTGCAGCTTTTTAGATTCTGGAAAGAATCATTCCAGGAAAGCTTCCTTCAGTTCAGTCCAAGTCCTGATTGGGTCATCAGGCATCTCATTCAACTAGTTGGTTGCTTATCCAGTAAGAGACAAAGGAAATAACCTCAATCTCATCGTTGTTTGGCTTACTCCAGAAATCTCTTGCGATTTGCAAATCGCCACAAAGTTCATCAGATGTTGGTTTGCACCATCACCAACTGCACCCCTGAACATACCTTTCAGATTCAGCAGTTGAATCATAGTGCTAGTGGTTGTGAATTTAACACCTGGATATAGTGCTGGTAACACTATCGCTCCAGTGGCTCCAGCTCCATCCAATTCTAAATCATCATCCTCATACATCATTTTAGCTGGATGTTGTGCTCTACCCCTTGGAGCTATTGGTTGGCAGTGGGGAGGAATGATTCCATCCACTTCTATGTTTTCGTCCACTGCCGTAGGTTGGTTGTTCACAGTATTGGGCTGAAAACCTCTTGCAATGGTTTCAGCTTACAATCCAAATCTATGTCTCTGTGCCTCATGTTCTTGAGCATTCACCATTTTGCGGATTGTTTTTCGGAGTTTTGGATCATATGGGACTAATAGGGCTGGCTCCCTTACTTCTGGTATTTGGCATACACAGTCAAACTCACCTAAAAGAGACACAGACAAAGAACAAGATGTAAAATTAGGAAATCTAACTACACTTAGAATAAAAGCTAGTAAAACACTTATGAATTGAAATTCCCCAGCAGCGGCGCCAAAATTTGATACGTCCAAACTTACACCTCAATTAAGAGATATAAACGGTAGAAGTCAATTTACAGAACTCAACATGAGTTGAGGTCGATTCCACAAAGAATTTCTTTACATAAATGATTTCACTATCGCGTTTTACTTTAATGTCGTTATTATTTCCTAAATAAACAATTACAAAATGTAAAATTGGGTTTAGCATTAACGCTTTGGTAACCAAAGTTGCAAACTAAAGTCTAATTCAACAATTGACAAAATATCAATTTCGAAGTTGTTTCAATAATTAACTGAAACTAGGATTGTGTTCCCCATAACGTTGCGTCTAATGTTCTTTCGTAATTGGATTTCAAGCAATTTACCTCTACAAAATACATGCGAGTTAGTTATATCTGACACTTTCGGTGGCTCAGATAATATTCACTCAAGTCCTCTCGATCCTAGAGTGTTACACGATTTACCCTCGCCTACAATGGTGTGTAGACTCTTTTCTCTCGAACTTAAACTTAACTCCATTTTATCATATTAATTTAACTTTTTCCTAACTATCATTTTTCTCTCGAACAAATGACAGATACAGGCTCACTCTAAGGTGTGCACTCATCAGAATACATGAATAATGAAGCTAAATTACAATTTGTAAACATAAATCGCCTTTCACTCATTTTATAAAATTACGATTAGAATTACGTCATGGATCCCACAACCCTAGTTGTGGTGTTTAGCTACTCATAATTTCACGTAAATGCTCATAAACATAAAATGAAAACATGTTAGAGAGTACTTACGAGAATAAGCAAATCAACCACCATTTTGATATTTCAAGAACTGAAAAACAAAACTTCAAATTTAATTTAATATCCAAAATTGAAAACCAAAAGCTATGAATAAATCGAAACTTCTTCGTCTTTCAAGGTTAGATAAGATAAAAAATAAAAAATGACCTAATTAATTCAAATTCGTGTTTTAAAAAAGAGTCCTACTCAAAGTAGGACTGAAATGCGGGCAGCTTCACGGACAACTTGACGATCCATCACAAGCTTCACGGTCCTTGGAGCCTCCCGTGGTCTATACTTGGCATGTCCAAGATTTGGATCTTCAAAGCCAACAATCTGGAAAGGTACCACGGACCATCATAGGGACCATGGTCCGTCTAGGTGTCCATGGTCTTCACTTGGCCACTTCTCATTTTCACTCCTTTGCTCCTAGCCACTGGTTCAACTTCACGATCACCATCACGAAACGTTGTAGGGACCACGGCCCGTGAGGCCTTCCGTGGTTTTCACTTGAATCACCTTTGCACTTTGTTTCCCCAAGACCCATACACTAGTTCCCCTGCACAGGGCACTACCACAGACCGTTGTGATGACCACGGCCCGTGAAAGTGTCAGTGGTCTTTACTTGAGTTCCACCAATGCATTATATTTCATGCCTTCTTACTAGTTCCAATTCACGAGCCCTTTCACGATCAGTCATAATCTTCACGACCCATCAAGGCATCCGTGATCTTCATTTGGTTCCATCCATTTTCACTCTGCATTTTCTTCTCTTCTTTCTCCTTTCATGTCCACAAGTTTTACCTGTACAAACACTACCAAACACATCATATCCACATAAATACACTCGATTTTAGTATTAATCCTTAGTTTTCAAGCATCAAATGTGCCAAGATTTTGCGGCACATCAATAGACTCCTAGTCACAATTCTTCATTTAATCAATGCATAATTTGTCCTACATGATCATAACAACACATATTCAGTCCTCTCATGGAACCCACTCATAAATTGTTAGTGTACTAGTGTGGTATCTGAGTTTAGCATTAGTATTTTATATCAAGCGTGGTATCCAAGTCAATCGTTAGTATCTTGTATCGGCGTGGTACCTGAGTCAACCAGCAATCACAAATATCATCAATAATCACAATCACAATGAACAACCACACTTGAAACCATAACTAAACAAATAGGTTCATTGGATGAAATTATCAACATGATGTCATTTTGTCATGACCCAAAGTATATCCTAGGTGTATCATGGCGTATAGAACTCGAAAGGCTCTACATAAGCCATTTAGCATACATCCTACAAGATAATAGAAATAAAGATTTCAAAAGTAGCAATCTTATATCATAAAAGATTTTGACAAAGCGGAAGTCTAACATAGTCTCAACAAGTTATCTAAACATCAAAAAGGACTGATTGGGACGTAACTCATACACCACATACATCATTCAAAAACTTAAAAAGACATAAAACAAGTAAAAATTTATTGATCTTCAAAACATGAGGACTTACCTACTCTTAAATCTGATAGAATGGTCAACTAGTCACGAGTGTGGGAGATAGGATTGTCAGACCCTACATTAATGAAACAATATAGGTACAAGTATGCATTAGTACATGGAATGTACTAAGTATGGGTCAATGTGCCTAAATAGACATGATGACATAGATAGCTTAAATATGTAATGCGTGACCAACATTTGAACATTTGAAAGCTTAAAAAAGCAACAACGTGTAAATCATAAGACATGGTCAAAGGCATTTGAAATAAGATACATAAGAAAGCTTTGAGGAAACATAATCATTTGTAGAATATTAGTTTAACCGACAATAAGACCATGCGATCTATGTCATGGAATCTGGTATATCCCTAATACCGAAAGAACGGGATTCTACTTGCCAAGGTAGAATTTGTACATATCATCTTTTGCTAAAGTGGATTAACTAGCTAGGTCATTTAAGGCAATCTTACGGAAGCATGTAGTTAGGGACTAGGGGTTGCTACTAGAGACTACCCTATTTGAGCCTCCACCTCAAACCCCTCTCAGTGGTAAGTCTAAATCCCAATGGAATAGATAAAAATCAAATGTCCTTATAACATAAGAAAGACAATGATCAATACCAAATCTAATCTTAAAGATTAAAACATAGAATATCTCCTTAAATAATAATTCAAGCATAGGTGAGAAAATATTTCACCAATATGAATCCATATGTGAGAAATACTTTTCACAATCATGACCATATTTGTATGTGAGGAAACCTTTCACAACACCATTAATACTTCATCTAAAATCACCCTATCAGCGTAAACATCATTTTCATAAGACATGCATCATCCTTCAAAATTCATAGTTCATAGATTTGTGAGTTCTTCACAAATTCATAGCTAAAAATCATGGATCATATGTGGGTTCTAATGATCTCAACTCATTATCATGTAATTTCATTAAACCATAAAAGATTGAAAAACAATCATTGAATCATAATTGAATAGAACTCATAGAGAACTAAGAAGAACCCTAATTTGATCAATTGAATTGAGAAATTGAGAACCTTGGGGATCCCATGGAGGAATGTACTCCATGAGTGAATACCCACATACCTTGCTACTCAAAGCCCAAAATGAATAGTGAATTGAAGACCTTGGAGTAAACCCTAGCTTGTTCTTCTTCCTTAGGTTGAGAGAGAATTCGAGAGAATGAATTTGGTTGAGTTTTGGGGAAATAGGAGAATGGGTTTAAGGTGGGTAGATTTAGGGCTTAAAGGCTCTATATAAGGCATAGGATAGAGGCAAAAATGACATCGCATAAGCTTAATATATTTAGGAAAAGACTCAAAAGCCCCTAAGAAATAATTATCAAAACTTTCTACGTTTTGGACCTACGTCCCGTAAGACTTTCTACGGACCATCCTGATCAACCGTAAAAAAGTTCATAAGCCTAAATTTTTGCACAACTTTTGAAGAAACCTGTCTACGGCCCGCATGACTTTTTACGATCTGTAGACCCCAACTATAGAAATCAACTTGATCTTTAAAATTTCACTAAGTCTAGGACCTTTCTACGAGACATATCTACAACTCATGATCATTCGACGAACCGTCTTGTTCACTCATCGAAAAGTTTAGAAACTTGATTTTGCAAGAACTATTTTGCTCCATTTCTACGAGACTGGTCTACGACCCGTAGAAAGTTCTACGAACCGTAAATTGGTCTCGTAGTCCTGAACCGGCAGCTACAGTTTATGCAACATTTTCCCTTTTCAAAATCAAAGGGATTACACATTTGACATTAGCCTTTTAGTTTTATTCACATGCATTGCACAAGTAATACTATATAACAGTTAACATGCACACGTTACATAGTTTAGAAAACAAACAATCATCACCTATCTCGAATCAAACCTTAAAAACTAGTTTAGAAAACAAACAATCATCACCTATCTCGAATCAAACCTTAAAAACTCTAAAGAATCCGAGTTTTCTAGTTTTGCAATGCCTTGACTTATTCTTGGTCTGCAATAATAATATAACACTACGATCAATGACAAATGAACTAACAATGCTCAAATTATACTCAAATCTAGACCCTAGGCCAATATCATGAGCATTCTGCCCAACCTGGGTTTCCTACCATAATTTCAAGTTAAAACCCTCCTCTAAGGTTGACCACCATGATTCTAGGGATTAAGAATGAAATTACAAGTAGGGGAGTAATTAGCTTACCGTTATCGAAGAGAACAATGGAAAAGAGATCAAAAAATGCCCTAGGTCACCTCTGTAGTTCCCCAAAATGAAATAGTCAAATAATGAACGGTTTTAGGACTTTTCTATACAAAATCCGACTAACCCCGCTATAGAGGCCCAACCTATTATAGTGGGATCACCCGCTCTAGCGAGAATTAATTCCCCTTGCTATAGTGGAGTGACACCCTCTATAACGGCCTTCACGAAATAGAAACTCAAAATTCTCCCCAAAAGTCCTCATTTTGCAACACACCTTCGAACATTGACGTTCCAACCTAACTCATTCCTACCAAGATCGATATCATTAGTTCTACTCACTCGAATTTACTTCCAAAAAGCCCTATGATTTCCTTAATGTCTTAGCTAATAGAAAATTCAACTCAAGCTTAGACATTATCCTCAATACCTTCCCGGATTTTTCTAGCCCTCACCTCACTCAAATTTCGTCTAAGACTGGCCTAGCCTAAGATTTTCAAGTTAAGTTTTCTGTCTCAAATCTTTCACCATTGATCTACTCCTAACGACCAGAAGGGGTCGTTACAAGTATTCAGGTAGCTTGGGGTCTTGTCTATGTAACCTATCTCCACTATGTTAGAAGCTTTATAGACGAGTTGGTTGAGTCATAGTTCTGTTGTTTTACGAATATATTTATTATTCAGGATTTTTATCTATAAAGTTATTCAGTTTGTTTTCTAAAATTATTACAGACTCATATTCTAAAAGCTTCTACATGATTTTTATACCATTCAATACACTAGTAAGTCAGGCCAAGGATTCACTTGGGACCAACAGTTGTTCTGAGTGCCGACCACGCTAAGGTGTAGGCTTGGGGTGCTACACTTTGTTTGGATAGTTGTTATGTATTGTTTCATAATGTATTGTATTGTATTGTATTGTATTGTATTGTATTGTATTGTGTTGTGTTGTATTGTAACATACTATATTATTTTAGTGAATACAGTGCTTGGATAGATTGTATCGTTCACCGTCATTACATATTGTGACACATCCATAATTTGAATCATAAACCTACAAAAAAAGTAGGGTACGAGGTAGAGCTACTATGAAAAGGTAGGATAAAAGATGAAATATAATTATTAAACAATAAATAAAGATACAATGAGAATAAAATATTAAGGTAATGACGTGGTCACATCAAATAGGTCATTACATAACATTGTTCTTTTCGTCTTTACCTAACAATAGATTTAAACGATACGATACAATAAAAATTAAGTAACAATCAAAACAAATATTGTATTTAAACTATCAATATAATATAATACAAAAGGTAACAACCATCCAAACAAGGTGTTAACGTTTCTATTGGGATAATAGCCCTCAGATTTGTATTTGTATTGTATTTGCCACCCCACATGCCTTGTTCACACTTAGGTAGAGTGTATAAGAATAATGTTGAATAGACTGTATTAGCAATGCTTGCATTAGCAATACTTGTTTTAGTAATGCATGTATTAGTTATGTTTGCATTAATTATACATAGATTATTTTTATGCATTGTTTGATTTGATGCATTAAAAATAGCATGCATTGCATAAACGATTTTATTTACAAAGATACCCTCCACTAATATGGTGAAAAAGATGTAAAAATAGGTTTTGAGGGGCAATTGAGTCTTTAATTGTACTAATGCATGCATTAAAATCATTGCATTGTTAATACCTAGAAATTCATGGTATTAGCAATACACATCTTAACACACAATATAGAGTGTATAATCAATGCAAACATTAGTTATACATAGGTTAGAAAAGAGTATCAAACAAAGTACTAGTAATACACAAGGCTAATGCATGCATTATTTTTTCTGATACACTTTACCAAACGATTCCTTATTAAATCTAAAACTAACTAATTGGTGTTTGAATTTACTTTTTTAAAATAGCATAAAAGGTAAAAGCTAAAAAATTTAATTTGGGAATACCTAACTTTTAACTTATTTTAAAGTCTAAAATAGATGCTTAAAGCATCTTTTATCTCTACCAAGTATCACCAAAAAAAAAAATCCAAACACCATCTAAGCCATTGTTACCATCAACACATTTTATTGAAAGATATTTATTAAAAAAAAAAAAAGGTTTAAGGGGTATGCAAGATGACATGAACCGACGTAAAGATAAATACAACGAGACTTTGTGTATCAAATGACCAATTTATACCCATTTCCCTCCAAAAAACAAACCGCGAGCAATTGCCATTTCAAAATCCCCGATGAAAATCGGCGATATCTCTTCACCGGAGCTTCACGACGATCTCCGAAATCAACTATGCTCTCAAATCGAGTCGTCCATCAAAGATATCGAGAAACATGTACCTGCGACTGCTGCCTTGCCGGATTCCTTCTCCACCTATCTCAGGCGTACCCTCTCTCAACTCAATTCCCTCTCTCCTTTCCCTAATTCCCTTAAACTCCACATCTGGAAACTATCCTACCGCCTTTGGAATGCTTGTGTCGATCTTTCTAATTCCAATGCTGCTGGTATTCAAAAACACCATGAGGAACACGCAAAGCTCCGTCAAGTTTCGGCCGACCTCATCTTCCTCGCTGCTGATGTCTCCGGCATCCCGTCACCGGCGTTTAAATCCGCATCCTTCTTCTATAAAACCGGTCTTATATGGCATGACCTTCGGAAGTTTGAACTCGCGAATTATTGCTTCGAGAAAGCTTCCGATCTGTTATCTAAAGTTGACATCACTAATGTTTCAGAATATGAAGAGAAAAAGCTTCTGTTAGATCTCAATATTGCTCGATCACGAACGGCTTGGGAAGTCTCTGATAGAAATTTAGCGATTGCTTTATTGAGTCGATCGAAAAACGTGCTCTTCGCTTTTGCGGACAACTATAAATCTTTAGCTAATCAGTATTTAATGTTTGGAAAAGCAATGCTATCGAAAAATGAAGTTTCTGGAGTGAATGAAGCATTGAAACTGATGAATGAAGCACTGGAATTGTGTGAAAGGGGTTTGACAGTTGTTAAGAGGACAGGGGAGACGTTAGCTTTGAAGGAATTGAGATCCAAGACGCTTAGATTTTTGGGGGCATCACATTTGCAGAGAGATGAATTTGAGAGCGTGTTGAAATGTGTAAAGGTCTTGAGAGATGGTGAGAAGGATCAGCATCCGAGTCTTAGTGTGTTGGCAATGAAAGCATGGCTGGGATTGGGGAGGTTCGGGGAAGCGGAGAAGGAGCTAAGAGGAATGGTGGTGGATAAGGGGATTCCTGAAGGTGTTTGGGTATCAGCTGTCGAGTCATACTTTCAAGTTGTAGGGGCTGCTGGTGCACCAGCTGTGAAGGGAGTGTTTTTAGGACTTCTTGGAAGGTGCCATGTAAGTGCTGATGCAGCAATTAGGGTCGTGAATAAGGTAATAGGGGATCCTGCTGGTGGTGGTGAAGAGGCAAGGTTGAGGGCAAAGGTAGTATCGGACCTGGTGTCCCATGATAGGATTCTGAAGCTCTTGAATGGAGACGATGCTTCCAAGGAGAGAACAGCTATGCATGCTCTTCTCTGGAACTGGTATGTTCAATCGTCTTCGCTTTCCAACTGAATATTTCTTTCATAGTCTAAGAAGTTATCACGAATTCAAGCAAATTAAAAAACAAGTTGCTTTCTCAATTTAATTCATGCATTACTATCAAAATGTAGCCGAACGATTATTAAGAATTCATATAGTAGACCTCAACTAGTTGGGACAGATTATTAAAAATGGCAAGCTTCTGGTAGCCTATCATTACTGTTTAAAAGTTATCATAGAATGGACATATATAGAAAACAATAAAGAAAGCATTCAGCAAACCTTCTTTCTGGTTTTTACGTCATTGCAAATGTATATATAAAGGGCAATGCTTTCGATCAGTCATTGGACATCTACTATTGCTTCTTCCACAGTGCAGCAGAACACTTCCGATCAAAAGATCTCCAGACCAGTGCTGATATATTTGAAAAATCTATGCTTTATGTCCCTTCTAACATAGAGAGCAGAAATCTCAGAGCAAAGGGATTTAGAGTTTTATGTCTCTGCTATATGGGCCTTTCACGGCTTGATCGTGCTCAAGAATACATAAACGAGGCAGAGAAGGTGTGTTCAATAGATTAAGCACATTTGCTTTCATCAACTTGATCTGATAGTTTTTCTTTCACAGCTTGAACCAAATATAGCTAGTGCCTTCCTAAAGGTGTGGATTTTCTCCCCCATCTGAAATCTGTGTATTTAATTGATGCTCCTAATTGTTTGGTTATGTGAATCTGAGATATGTATGGATGTTGCAGTTTAAGATCTACCTGCAAAAGAATGAATGCGATGGTGCTATCACTCAGGTGCAGGCATTGCCAAGTTGCCTTGACTTCACCGCTGAATTCCTCTCTCTAGCAGCTCATGAAGCTATTGCTTGCCATTGTCTACCAGTTGCTGTTTCTTCTCTGTCACTTCTCTTGAATTTCTACTCCACAGGGAAACAGATGCCAACAACTGAGGTTGTAGTTTTCAGGACTTTAGTCACGATTTTAGCTCAGGATCCTCAGAATGATTCTGATATCCTAAAGCAGATGAAACGAGCTCATTCTCGGCTACGAGAGATGAGTGCTGAGAATTTTTTTGGGAAAGGTGAAATCGGAAGAAGAGAAAGAAATTGGTTTTCAGTGAATGCATGGAATTCGGGGGTTAAAACAGGACAGGAGAACCAATATGCAATTTGTGCAGAGTTCTTTAGATTGGCATCAGAGTTTTATGGTGCTTCAATTGATGAAGAGAAAGAAGGCAACCATGTAATGGTTTGCAAATCACTGATTATGACAGTATCTGCAATAATCTCAGATGAGAAGCTAAAAACTAATACGTTATTGGAAAGTGAAGTGAAGGAAGCTATTTCTTTGCTAGACAGAGCAGGAAAGGTAGCCAATTTCAATTATAGGATAGTTCTTTTTCCATTTATTTGCTTGCACTTGCTTCGTTGTTTTGTTATTTTAGTTCTTATATATTGGAGATTTCTCAGCCGCCACATAATGGAGCTCTTATGTTTATGATCTCTGAGACGTGGTTTTCTCTAGACTATGATTTTAATTGTAATGTGATGCTTGATGCAGATGTTAATGTCAAGCTCAACAGAATATGACAAATTAGAGGCCATCATCGAGACTAATTTCTTGTTTGTGCACACTTGGTGTGCTTTTGATCTACATTCAAGGCTTGATGACACGGGAAGCCAACAGCTCCTCCTTATAAAGCGCTTTGCAAACTCAAAATGTTGCAACCCAAAGCATCTACTTCAGATTGGCATTGATGCCTCACAAGGGCCAAGCTTGAACCATGAAGTAGCCATCTTTGCATTAAGTACCTGCCTCTCCACACTCCTGGCT
Source organism: Solanum commersonii (assembly GCA_029007595.1). NCBI lineage: Eukaryota > Viridiplantae > Streptophyta > Magnoliopsida > Solanales > Solanaceae > Solanum > Solanum commersonii. Next base: position 2,516,210 of record JAJTWQ010000007.1, read on the forward strand.
TTGCCTTCACCTGATTATGCAAGTGTGGCACTCATAGTGAGGAAACTTGTTATTCTAAGAAGCATCCCTGGAGTTGATACTAATGATGATGTAACAATGGAAACTTACAAGCAAGCGTATCGAATAATGGTGGGTTTGAAAGAAGGAGAATATCCGGTTGAAGAAGCAAAATGGCTCTCCGTGACAGCATGGAATAGAGCAGCTGTCCCTGTGAGGATGGGGCATATGGATGAAGCAAAAAGGTGGATGTCAATGGGTTTGGAGCTGGCCAATAAAGTCCCAGGAATGCAAACATACAGGTCATGCATGGAAGATTTTATTGCAGGGTTTGAGAAGAAATTATCAGGGGCATGATGATTGTCAAAGCAGATAATTTGTAGACATCCGGACGCTAAATTCTTGTGTGCACACAAGATCATGGATAGATACTGAAGTTAACCACGCATTTATTGTCCATGACTGCAAGACTTTTCTTTTTCCTCCTTTTTGAGCTCTAAAGAGGAAGCATAGCTCCAGTATGGAACTGAGGAATTATTAAGGAACATTTTAAGGAATGCATCCAAAGAGTTAACTAGGTAAAGGAAAGATTGATTTCAAGTAGAGATGTGGTAATTTTGTGAATGTTGGGTATAGGGGCTTTACGACTTGTGGGACATATTAACTTCGTTTATCATGTATTTACATGATGACAAAGTAAAGTCAGGATTAGGAGTCAAAGTTAGGGAAAAACTTATTTCACTTGCTATAGTATTTGTGTTGCTTTAATTTGTAAGGTAGATAATTTGTAATTCACTTGTTCCTGAAAATTAGTGTCTCCTAATAATCTCATTATCACATGTCAATATTTATTTATTTTCTTTGGCATAGACCTCTACCAAATATGACATGTCAATTCGTTGATAACAAAATGTGGTTACTGCCTTTTCTTTTCTACTTAAAATTAATATAAATAAAAGATTCATTTTGTTAGGTGACCTGTATCAACAAATAATAAATGTTACCCTTTTGTTTAGGAATCTGTTATTAGTTTTCTATATTTCAGTCATATGATGAAATACGTAGTTAGTCATCTTTACTATTTAGGACTTCAATAATTGACTCTATTTAAAGTGAAGGTTGTACGTGAATAAAAATATATTTTTCTTCTATATCTCAAACTTTTATATGGTATCAAGAACTTTTCTTCTCCTCACAGAGTTCTAAGTTTCTTATTACCCACTCACCATCAATGGCACCCTCAGTTCCAATCCTGATGCAACTAACACTACCACCTTTATTCAATTCAACTTGGTTACCCAACTTTCTATTAGACTTGTTGGCAACCATAACTTCTCACTGTGGAAGGCCCAAGTGTCTGTGCTCATGAGAGGACACAATCTTTATGGCCATCTAAATGGGACTATCTCTGCTTCTATTGAGACCACCAACAACAACAACCTCACATTTGCCAACCCTGATTATGTTAATTGGTTTTGTCACGACCAGTTAATCCAAAACGCAATTTTAGCATCAGTAGATTCCACTCTTTCTCCCATTGTAGCCGATGCAACCACAACCAAAGCAGTCTGGGGTTCCCTCCATACGACATATGCAAATAAGTCACAAACCCGCATATTCAACTTGCGAGATTGCCTCGATCATCTCAGGAAAGAGAGTCTCCTTGTAACAGACTATCTCAACCAAGTTCGATCACATAACTTGTGACTGCAGGAGCTCATGTCACCAATATCGAACACATTGTCAAGATTCTCACTGGTCTTGGACCAGAATATCACGAAATCTCTGCAGCGATTCGAGCACGTGACACCCCAATTTCATATGCTAAACTGTTTGAAAATCTTAGCAATCATAAGCTTTTCCTCAAACACAATGATCCGCCTCAATCCACTATAAATACTGTTGTTGTTGTTCAAAAGTCCAGCTCTCAAATGTGGACTAGAGCCACCAACACTAATAGGCGTTCAAACAACTACCAGCAACGTTCTCAGTCAGGGTGCAATCGTCGCACCAATTTGCAAGAAGTCAACTTAGTGTGTCAGTTATGTAACCGACTTGGACATCTGCTTGCGTTTATCGATGTCATACTCATAACCATTTTTAGGCACAGGCCAACTTTGTTGGACAACATATCCAGCAGTTTTCCCCATGAATGGTCGATTCATGGGATACACATCATGTTACATTAGATGCCCACAGTCTCAACAACGTTGTTGACTACAATGATCTGGAAGAAATCACTATTGGAAATGATAATACCATAAGAATTTCTCACACTGGTAGCATTGATTTATCCCCATCCAATTCTAGCTTTCAATTATCCAATATACTTTGCTCCCTTTTCATTTTCAGTAACTTGATTCCAGTTTCTCAATTTTGTCATGATAATAAAACATCTATTGAATTCTTTCCATTTTCTTATCTTGTGAAGGATCTGAGTACGGGGGCACCGTTAGTTCAAGGTCGGAGTAGAGGATGCCTTTATGAGTGGTCGTTAGACAATTCTTTTCCTTCTTCTTCTTATTAACTTCAATGCAATGTGGCTGTCTTTAGATCTATGGCATCGGCGTTTGGGGCATCCAACACATTGTACTTTAGATTTGTTTTTAAATAAATTTTTCTTTCCTGTTAAGAAAGACTCTCTTTCCATTTGTAATTCATGTCAATTAAATCAAAGCCACAGATAAAAAATTTTCTACAAATTCTTTACAAAGTTACATGTCTTTCTAAATTATTTACAGTGATTGTGGGGCCCGTCACCAGATTTTTCCGCCGATAGAAAAAGATATTATATTTTGTTTGTTGATCAGTTTTCAAAATACATGTGGCTCCACATGATTCAGTCCAAACACAAGGTTTTAGATGTTTTCAAAACACTACATTCATTGCTTGAACGTTGGTTTTGAACAAAAATAATATATTTTTATACTAAGGGAGGAGGTGAATTTTTGAGTTTAACTTCTTATTTAAAATCTCAGGGCATTGAACACTTAATTTCCCCACCTTATACACCACAAAGAGTTGTTATAGTTGAAAGACGACATCACCATGTTGTCGAGACTGCAAATACTATAATGCATGAAGCCTCTTTACCAGCCACCTTTTGGAGTTCTGCATGCCATCAAGCTATTTTTTTCATAAAAAGAATGACAACCCTAAATTTAAACAGATGTCCATACGAGCTTTTATTTCAAGAATCACCAAATTATGACAATATCAAATTTTTTGATTGACTATGTTATCTGTGGTTAAAACCATATGTACAAAATAAGCTTGATTCAAAATCAAAGCCCTGTGTCTATTTGAGATTTTCAAACAAATATTATTTCCATCATTGTTTTGACCCAACCACCTCCAAAGTTTATCTTTCTAGAGATGTAATATTTTTTTAAACTACTAACCCTTTTACCAATATTTTTTCTAATTATTAAAATCAACATTTGAAAATTTCTTGGGATGACTCATCTTCGTCAATAGAAATGCACAATGATATCCCAGTAGCTCCACATTGTATTGAACTACCTCAGCCATTATCTATGGGTGCTCAAATATCTCTTTGTTCCTTCCTCAGCGGCGTCGCCAAGCTCAAGTATATCTCCACCTTCTCTCAACAATCCAACAAGCACCTTTGCTTCTACCTATCCCACTCAATCCACTCCTAGTCCTCTTTCTCCAGTAAAAACTAGTAAGTCACCCATCACCCAAATCTATTGACGTCGGACCTCAACAGTTCACATATGTCCAAGCCTCTCAACTCCCACCGCTACCATAACCAAACACCCTTTCTCACCTATTGGTTACCCATTAAAAAATAAATAGCCTCAAACCCAAGAGCTTTCTTGTCAAAATCAATCCCTCTCCACCAATTCCACGCTCCTTCCATCAAGCACAACTTTATCCCCAATGGCAAGAAGCAATGAAAGCAGAATATTATGCTTTAATCATAAACCAGACATAGGATTTGGTCCTTATTGATCCCTCTAGGAATATTGTGGATTGTAAATAGTTGTTTAGAATTAAGCATAAATCTGGTGGAAGCATTCATAGGTATAAAGCTCCCCTAGTAGTCAAAGGCTTCACACAAAGACCTAGGTTACACTATCATTCCACATTCAGCCCTATTGTCAAGCTTGCAACAGTTCATTTAGTCCTTGCAATTGCTGCTCAACACTCCTGGCCTATTCATCTGTTAGATGTCAATAATGCCTTTTTGCATGAAAGTCTTGAAAAAGGTGGGTATATGAGGCAACCTCCTATTTTTTAGTCCTCTCAACATTCAACATACATTTGCAAGATCAAAAGGACATATGCGGACTTAAGCAGGCTCCTAGGGCCTGGTACACCGAGTTCAACACCAACTTGACAAGTATTGGGTTTGTTAAATCAAAATATGACTCATCTTTATTTATCTTTCATAATTTTGTTGTTATGTATACATTCTCATTTATGTTGATGACATAATTATTACGAGCAGTATTTAGGAAAGTGTCAGGTCTGTAATTACATCACTTTCCCTACGATTCTCTCTCAAAAATCTTGGCCTCTTGCATTATTCTTTAGATATTTAGGTGATATCCACGCCAACTGCCATCTTTTTGTCTCAACAAAAATATTTCATGAATCTTTTAGAAGAATTGCATATGAATTAATGCTAGGGTCTTCCAACACCAATGACATCAACTTGCACCTTCGATGATCTAGAAATTGATTACGTAGCTGACATTTTCCTTTGTAGAAGAGTCATTGGTAAGCTTCACTACCTATCCTTCACTAGGCTTGATATCGGGTTTGTTATGAACAAGCTATCTCAATTTATGCATAATAATGACATGTCTCACTGAAAAGCTATCAAACGTTTGCTACACTACTTGAAATACATAAGTACATGGCAGTTCAGCTCAATCACGAACCAACAGGTTGCTTACTTGCTTATGCTTCTCTGATTGGGCTAGAAATCGACAATATAGAACATCAACAACAGGTTATGTACTATCTCCCTTAGGAACTCACTAGTCTCTTGGTCTTCCAAAAAGAAAAAGTATGTTCCCCGCTCATTTACGAAAGCCGAGTACCAAGTTGTTGTTGTTGTTGTTTCTGATGTCAATTGGCCAACAAATTTCCTCTGGGAGCTTCACCTATTGTTGATAGTACAATCAACTTGAGCTCATCTCGAAAGAAGACGACAAAACACTTGAGAGTGTTGAAGGAAGAAAACACTATTTCAGATTAAGAGTCGCTGGGTGTTATTTTGTTTGAGGAACAAATTGAATTCGGGCTGCTTCACTTTGATTCAATAAGCGGCCCAACTTCAAATATTGAATTTTATTTTATTTATACCAGTATATGTATAGGAATTGTATTTATGTTGCACTAGATTTTATCCTTGTATGTGATTATTAGGAGGCTAGTCTCTGAAAAAATCATTAGGAGTCTACAAAATCTTAGGCAATTGTTAGTTTATAAATAGATCAAATTGTATAACACAATCGATATTCCAGAAAAATATACAAATTTCGTTTTTATTTTTACATGTTATTGGTTGACATATCCAGATGCTTCATTCAATACTAAGCATCCACGGTCGTTCAATAGTAATATAACCCAACTAGTGAGTTGGGGTCGAGTCCCAAGGGAGCGGTTTGTAACCGAGAATCAAGAGAAAAGCAAGAACTTCGCTCAAGTCAATTATAGCTAAAGACATATACGAAGAAAAACATGAGGGTTGACACAAGTGTCAAATATCAAAAAGGTTTGTAGTCAACTAGCAACTAAAAACAACAAATAATATGAAAATACGAATATGGAGACGAGATTCTTGGGATGTGATAGGATTATCGGCTAAGGTAAACAATCGAGTAATTGCAATTAATAGTAAACCGCTGCAAATCGGTGAATAAGCTAGACTTTAGTAGGGGTAAACTTTCTCTCGAACAATTTACCCCGAATCAAATTGGTTTCTCTCGACCACCAATAAGCGGCAATGAAGCACAGCATTTGCTTTAGTCCATTCACACTCTCGAGCTGAATGTGTGGAAAAGGGTTTAGGATTCACTCTCTTGAGTTGAACCCACGGCAACCCAATACACACATACCATCGAATCAGTAATTTTGGTTTTAAAACCTCTCTCTCAAGCAAAGCCAAAAACACGAAGTAAAGATTGTAATTGCAACTACAACCCCATTAAATTCAATCATAATTACTAATCGAAATCACCTTTAAACAGCAAATAAACTATTAACTAACAATACCCAACAGTTAAATCAACTCATAATCATATAATCACACCCCTAAAATTGGGGTTTTAGCTAGACATAGTGAAAAGATAGAAATCGATACCGAAATGTGTTTCCATCAATTGGGTATGATCGATATTGTCTTTACAAATGTCTAAGATGAAGAATCTTCAACACCCACTTCCAATTACTTAGAAATGGAAATCTTCAACTCTTCAAAGCTAAGGGAAAATGTCTCCAAAAACAGTTCTAAGTTCTAAAACTTGATATTCTAAAATTTCATAAACTGGTTGCCTACTAAACTAAAAATTCAAACAAGTATTTATAGTTGTCAAAAAGTGTTCTGCGAAGGTCCAATCAGCTCAGTTAGTTGGGATCGCCGATCCACTCGGTGATCCTCCATTTGGTCTGGTTCATCGTCTTTCTGCATTGGCCTTTAGCAAATTTAAGTTCTGTAACTTTGGGCGATGAAGTACTGCATCGTGGACCCGTTCGGCAACTCGTCGACTGCTCTCTTCTATCGCCGACTTGATTTTATCCTTCAAGGGTTAGCACATTGGAACATTAGGTGAGGTCAAGGTCATTCGGCGACTCCCCCAATGGTTTGGGCGATCCTCAGGCCTTCTTTTCTTTGTTCTTTCAGCTGCCTTGTTCCTTTTTGTTTATTAGTGTCCATGCTTTGTGCCTCAATCTAAATACCTGAAAGTCAAGGATTTATATCAGTTATTGGCACAAAATATGCATTTGAGGACACTAAATCTATTAAAATAAATCCCTAAATGAGTCCAAATCGTCGACTCATCAACACCCCCAACTAAAACTTTTGTTTGTCCTCAAGTAAAACTCAAGTTCAGCAGTTCAAAAAGGATGTCTCAAATAGTGCTACACAAGACTCAATCATGAATGCACACAAAAAGGCTCAACTTACTCATGCAAGGATCAATTGTGCACTCAAAGTTTCAAGTTGTGATTCACCATTACCAAAGAATCTCAAGCTCACTATACTTGCTTCAAATGCAAGTTCAAGCTCAACAAAGGTATTCAAATGCCCTCACACAAAGAATGATTCCATATTCACACACAATGGTTCAATCATTTAAAGTTCTGGAATCAAGATCAACACTCACACTCACAAAGATAAACACAATGCATGATTTCACTCATAGGTTTGCCCTTATTTTTCAATCAACTTTTGTTTCAGCTCATTTAAGATCAGAAAGGTCTTCCCAAGGCTTGTACTGGGGTTGAGTGTAAAGGTATGGTCATTAGGCTTATAGGCTGAAATTCTCATGAAATGTGATGTGAACAACACCTTCTTTCCTTTTCTTCATCATTTTCATTCAATCTCAAAAGTCACCTCTTATTCATCTTCCATAGACCGTTGGAAACCCCATTTTCTTTGTATTTTCACAATTTTATTCCACAACTATTTTTTATTATTCTTTTCTTCTTTTTCTCTCTTTTTTTTATATGGGGGGTTCCATTTTTCTCAAAACATGGGCAAAAGGGACTTCTTTGCATTTTCTTGATTTACCTTATCTTTTTACCACACCCCCAACTTAGGCTTTTGGCCTAAGTTGGCTATTCAAACAAACCACAAATCATAGGGATTATGGGTAATAGATCAATAAAAGGTCACAATGTTATCAAGCTTCTTCCAAGAAAAGGGTAAGGCTCAAAGGGTGCTCAAAAGAGGTTCACACACTCACAAGGTAAGCCACAAAAGAGGTATAATTTCAAATTGGTTCACACTCTTTAAAGTTTCCTAAGAGCATCTCAAGAAATTGCATTACTTAGTCAACCGGACCAACGGGGCAAATTCTAGGTGTCATCACACATGGTTCACGGTAAGCTCATCACACAAGGCATTGACACCAATGTCAAACAAGACTCCACACTTTCGCTAGTGTGCAATGGTCATCACAAGAGACTCAATTTGATACTTGGCTAGTCATAACGAGATGCAAAAAGTTCACATGTTGTCTATGAAACTTCAATTGGCCTCGATGTAGCCGCACATTCATTTTTGTTTGATTATGAGCACTATTCGAGTCATCGGTATTGATCAAAATCGATACTCAAATTTGTAAAAGAACAGGCACATTCAACACAAACAAGAAGTGGCAAAAATTTTTGGAAGGGTCAAAAATCATGTACAATTAACAACAAGGAGCCACAAGCTCAAGCATCCACAAAAGCAGTGTAAAAACACAATTTTAAGCTCAAAGCCCAAATATATAAACAAAATAAGAATCACGAATGTCACACAAAAGGTGAGCCTCACCCCACCACAAATAAAGGCATTTGTCCTCAAATGCAAACAAAACAAATTATTCACAAGTAAAAATAAAGAAAAGACAGAGAGGGAGGTAAAGAGGGGATCATGTCTACGCAATCGCTCCATCTGTATGGGCATCAGTGTCCAGTGCATCAGTCTGGTCTTGGGCTTTAGTACCCGGAGTCACCTCAGAAGGAACAATAGTAGCACTAGGAACAACCAAGGGTGTATCTGCTAAGGAAGCCTGTACAGCTACATCTACCATGGCCTCCTCGATTTCAGTAAGGCACTCATATAAAGCTTCCTCAGTCATCTCAAGCAATTCCTCATCAGTTTCTGCCTCAGACTCGGGATCGGTGTCTCATCAACTCTAATCTCATCTTCGGTGGTAGCTGGAGGCACAACTTGTACATATGGGATCTCCACCATCCCGAAAATCATGGATATGTCCGTGGACTTCAGATAATCCACATCACTTCTCAACGCAACAATAATGGCATTTAAAGTCGTCACCTCCTTAGTGGCTCCTTGGTCACGCTCACACACCGCTATCCTAGCCGCAAGGGCATCAATGGTAGCGCTCAATGGTGTCACAGCATCATCCAGGGCAGTCTGAATCATGCCCGAAATGGTGGTTTAGATTTTGGCAGCCCGACGATCAGCAGAATGGGTCAGCTGTCCTATCCGAAGTAATGAAGCCTGGGTGATCGGAGTTCGAGAGATAGCAGCAGCAGGTCTAGGAGGTAGTGCAGTAGCAGAAGAACTAGGAACATCAGAGGGAGTAGCAGTAGAGGTACCTAAAGGCCCATAGGCCGGAGTAAGCAAAGATGCCTCTGCAGGTATGGATTTTGTGTCCACAATGGGGGAGGGGTCCACCGGGGATGTTTTCTTCCTCTTATCTGCCTGATCCTTAAGATATTCATCTTCGATCCTCCGAATATCAGTAGAGGATGTGGGATTCACTTCCACATCCTTCTTTGCATCTCTAGGTACTCGTGCCCATCTGCACAGCTCGGTGATCAATACCGAAAAGGAAAGTGAGGTCTGGCACTGCTTTGCACGCATGAGAATCTCTGAAGCAATGATCATCTCCAAATTTAGTTGAACTATCCGGACGCTTCATCCAATACTAAGCGTCCACGATCGTTCAATAGTAATATAACCCAACTAGTGAGTTGGGGTCGAGTCCCAAGGGAGCGGTTTGTAATCGAGAATCAAGAGAAAAGCAAAAACTTTGCTCAAGTCAATTATAGCTAAAGACATATACGAAGAAAAACATGAGGGTTGACATAAGTGTCAAATATCAAAAAGGTTTGTAGTCAACTAGCAACTAAAAACAACAAATAATATGAAAATACGAATATGGAGACGAGATTCTTGGGATGTGATAGGATTATCAGCTAAGGTAAACAATCGAGTAATTGCAATTAATAGTAAACCGTTGCAAATCGGTGAATAAGCTAGACTTTAGTAGGGGTAAACTTTCTCTCGAACAATTTACCCCGAATCAAATTGGTTTCTCTTGACCACCAATAAGCGACAATGAAGCACAGCATTCGCTTTAGTCCATTCACACTCTTGAGCTGAATGTGTGTAAAAGGGTTTAGGATTCACTCTCTCGAGCTAAACCCACGACAACCCAATACCCACATACCATCGAATCAGTAATTTTGGTTTTAAAACCTCTCTCTCGAGCAAGCCAAAAACACGAAGTTAAGATTGTATTTGCAACTACAACCCCATTAAATTCAACCACAATTACTGACCAAAATCACCTTTAAACAAAAAATAAACTATTAACTAACAATACCCAACAGTTAAATCAATCCATAATCACATAATCACACTCCCAAGAATTGGGGTTTTAGCTAGACATAATGAAAAGATAGAAATCGATACCGAAATGTGTTTCCATCAACTGGGTACGATCGATATTGTCTTTACAAATGTCTAAGATGAAGAATCTACAACACCCACTTCCAATTTCTTAGAAATGGAAATCTTCAACTCTTCAAAGCTAAGGGAAAATGTCTCCAAAAACAGTTCTAAGTTCTAAAACTTGATATTCTAAAATTTCATAAACTGGTTGCTTACTAAACTAAAAATTCAAACAAGTATTTATAGTTGTCAAAAAGTGTGTTGCGAAGGTCCAATCGGCGCAGTTAGTCGGGATCGCCGATCCACTCGGCGATCCTCCCGTTGGTCTGGTTCATTGTCTTTCTGCATTGGCCTTTAGCAAATTCAAGTTCTGTAACTTTGGGCGATGAAGTACTGCATCACAGACCTGTTCGGAGACTCGTCGACTGCTCTCTTCTATCGCCGACTCATCGACTGATCTCTTCTATCACCGACTCACCAACTGATCTCTTCTATCACGGACTTGGTTTTCTCCTTCAGGGCTTGGCACATTGGAACATTAGGTGAGGTCAAGGCCATTCAACGACTCGCCTAATGGTTTGGGCGATCCTCAGGCCTTCTTTTCTTCGTTCTTTTAGCTGCCTTGTTCCTTTTTGCTTGTTAGTGTCCATGCTTTGTGCCTCAATCCAAATACCTGAAATTCAAGGATTTATATCAGTTATTGGCATAAAATATGCATTTGAGGACACTAAATCTATTAAAATAAATCCCTAACTGAGTCCAAATCGTGGACTCATCAGTTATTAGAGTACATTTTGTTGTTCAATATCAGAATTAAAAGTTATCGAACCAACAAAGAAAAATGTGACTTTATAAGAATTTGGTAGCTTTATTAAGATTGAATTTTCTAAGCGTTTAATGTTATATACGAGATTTTTTTCATGAGTCATGTGTTGAGAATCCCCTAAGTCTATTATCCAGAGGTTGGTAACAATAGTAGTAAAATAACAGTCAAAGACATTAGAGATTGAGCATTTACCCACAGAGTTGGCACTATGATTCGCCTTAGGACCTGAATTTCCCACCTGCATAATAGCATATGGATCATTTTTTTACATTGGTCTTCGTGAATCCCTCTAGACCTAGACCTATAGGTTTATTATCCCAGCAGTCTGTGTAATATTTCATTCTTCTATGATACCTGCATTTGCTTGCCCATGTCGATAGACTCTCTTTGTCTTAGTAAACTTGAAGGATTGTGGATATCCAACTAGTTTATAACACTCTTGCCCACTTCCATAGACTCTTTTTGGCTTAATAAACTTGAAAGATCGTGGATATCCAACTAGTTTATAACACTTCTCCTTTGTGTGTCCCGACTTTTAGAATAAGAGCAAAAAATGGTGTTCCTCTTAATATATGTGTTAGCGTAGCTAAAATTTTGATTGTTTCCTTTGTTTCCAGTCCATCTTTGTTGGTTGGCATAAAAGAAATAGATTCAACATTAATGTTAACCTGATTTGAAGAATTTACTCCCCTCTGAGTCTCCTCGTGTAATATAATTGAGTATGTATGTGTTGTAGTAGGAACAACTTCATCATGAGTATGTTTCCCCTTAGGCCACAATAGTTTTCATTCAGTTCTATAAGTAACCGGATCAACTTTTGATCTTTGTTTTTCTTTACATTGTGCGTTTTTGCACCACAATTACAATCACAATGCATATCATAAAAGTATTAAGTACCGTTGTTTGGTCCCAAATTTTCTTCAATCTGTTGAAGTCCTAGCAACATCATTGGTTTCTTGAGATATGTTGTTCAGCTCTCTCTATAATTGGAACATCTTGGTACCATCTGTTTGTCCATACATTTGTTCAAGTTCATTCCAAAAGTCCTCTGTTGTTTGAGAATAGATCACATATGCCGCTATTTCTTTACTATGGGAGTTTATAAGCCATGCCAACACCATGTCCTTACACCTCCGCCATTGATCAAACAAAGGCGTGTCTTCTTCAAGCCTCTTACATGTTCCATTAATAAATTCCAATTTATTTTTAACAGAAAGAGAGATTAGTACCCCTCTTCTAATTTTCATAATTGGCTCCATTGAAGTTGATGTTTTTGAGATTCATTCCAGGTGAATCTAAAGGAGTGAGAAAATAGGGATGGTTGCCTTCAACCATCTTGGAAGGCTCAGAGCTTTTGAATCTACTAACGCCAATGGTTTCTCCCATGATGGATATTTTTGGTATAAAGGGAATTAAGTGTGAGAATCGATTTTTAGATTCACGACTCTTGACACCATAACTTGACCTTTTAGATATACAATTTTTTTTCTTTTTTACATCTATCGTTGTCTGCTTCACCAACTATTTTATGTGACAACGCTAGCACCACCTACATTTGTGCTAATCTTGTTTTTCACAATAGGATGAAGCATATAGTCATTGACTTTCATTTTGTTCGTGAGCAAGTTCAATAGAAGGCACTTGAGGTTTGTCACCTTTCCTCTGCTTATCAAGTAATTCATGTCCTCACCAAGATTCTTTCCCATACAACTTTTCAGCGCCCTTTTCACAAGTTGGGTCTTGTCCAATCACCCCCAACTTCCGAGGGGGGAGGGGTTATTAACAGATAATATTATCCTTTTATTTAGGAGACTGCTATTAGTTTTCTACATTTCAGTCATATGATGATATACATAGTTAGTCATCTTTACTATTTAGGACTTTAATAGTTTCTTATATTCGGTTTTAATTTATTTAATTATTTTAGTGTGTCTAGAAAAATATTTTTTTTTAATTAATTATTCATTTCAAATTTTCGTATGACCTATTTAAAATCATAAAATTTAAAAACATTTTGATATATTTGACATATATTTAATTTAAAATCACAAAATTTAAAAATATTTTATATGGTGTCAAATTAGGTGTATGTTAAAATAGACAGAACAAATAAATTTGGCGTTATAAATGGCGGCACATCTTATCGTCTCTCTTCCTTGGGAAATCTCAAACACCTTTTGCTTCTTTATCTGATGATGGAGTCTCTTTCTATAGGCATTTCAACTTGTTTACTTGTCAAAACACACCCACAATCCCTCACATCCTCTCCCAAATTCAGATGTTCTCCCACCCTCCTCTGCAATTCAATCCAATTGAATTCCCCTAAAACCAGAAATCTCTCTCCCGTTTTACAAACTGAAACCCCAATTCATCTTATCTCTCCCAAATTCTACTTATCTTTTCTTTCTATGACTCTTTCTTTTCCTCTTACTTCCTTTGCCTCCTCTGAAACTACAATACCCACTTCAACTAAACTCAACTTAGAAGCAATATTGGTCTCTATTGATGATTTTTTCACCAAGTATCCATTCTTTGTTGCTGGGGTTACCTTTATCTGGCTTGTTGTTATACCATTAGCAGAAGAGTACTTGCAAAAGTATAAGTTCATCTCAGCTGTTGATGCATTTGCAAAGCTTCGTGATGACACCACTTCCCAACTTTTAGATATTCGTGATAACAAGAGCTTAGCTTATTTGCCTTCTCCCAGTTTGAGAATGTTTAATAAGAGTGAGATGCAGGTTGAGTTCCGCCAAGGAGATGAAGATGCCTTTGTCAAGAGTGTCTTTCAGATATTCAACGACCCACAAAATACTACGCTTTGTGTTATAGACAAGTAAGTGTATGTGACAATCTTGCATTCATTCTTCACTATATCTTGTTGTTGTTTTTTTGCTTCTGATATGGTCAGCTCAAAATGGTCTTCTCAGACTTCATGTAATTATCATACATGTAAACATAACTAGTTCACGGATTATTATGATAAGAGAGTAGTATGTATTTTGATTCTTTAGTTGCACATTTGGCATCATATGTTGTACACGATACCAATAAATATATACAAAGTAAAGGGGCCAAACTAAGCAGCCTGTTTCTAACTTTGAGTCCTCCACTCCAGGTTTTTTCTTATTACAGATAGCACAGTTGAACTGTCTAATTAATGGACTAGCTTCACTAAGACTTGTTGGTCTTCTATAGCAATTTTTGAACCATTCCATTCATTGTGTACTTCTCCACCTATAATGAGTTCAAAGTGAAGCATTTGACTGATGATATAATTTTTCCAGTGGCAAAATGGTTGACCTTTTCTTATGCAGCTTTTTACTGTCATGTTCTCCCTACATATATATTAGCTGCTTTGGCATAGTACAGATGTGGCAAGCTTTTGTGCAATATCCATTTGTTTTAATTTTTGGCTCATAGTGAAAGATATAAAAATTATTAATAATATTCTCTATTTACTTATAATTAGATTCTTCCTGTTTGGAATCAAACATCTTTCGTTCCATAATTATATGTGTTGTGTTTTGGGAGGGGGGGTCTATCTCTGGTGCATAATGTGTGTGACTGTGTCTCTCTTGTTTATTTTGAGTCATTTATAGAGTACACACATGTAGAGAGACTGGGAAAGAGTAGTTGTGAGTCCACTCTTATTGTTATATTTGCCAAATAATCTTGCAAAGTTCTCTTGTGATCCTTCTCAACATTATCAAATAACTCTCTTTTGTGTGCAAGTGGCAAGTGTTATTTTAGCTGGCAATTGGCTTGAATGCCATTGTTATAAAAATGTTCTAAAAAAAGCGAATTGTTATTGTTAAGTAATATATTCTATAGTGTCAACTTATCATTACCTTTATGGTTAGTCGAGCAAGTCATGTATAGATTTGGATTTGCTCCAATGTCTCTCCTTATGTCTGTTCTTCATGACTGTAGCAATCCGGCTATATTACTAGGTTGAGAAGGATGTTTGCACCTATCCCCTCTGCATGCCATGAGGCTGACAACACAGTCAAGTAATATGTAGATGCAGGAGGGGTGGGTGAAGCTGCGATTGGGACGCTTCCTGGTTGTCCAAGTAGTGGCAGGTGTAGATGCCCTTTCCACCTAAATTTTTTCCTTTTTAAGTTGCCTCACCTTCTATCTGATGATTTCCTTAGGGGGGTAATGAGGCTTTTTGCTTACCAAGATGGCAGCCTAAGTAGCTTTATAGCTGTGTTGTACAATCAGATAGCTACTGCAAAGAAGAAGAGAGAATAGTGTCGTTTCCCGCTTAATGAGCATGTATTTGTTGAATGTCTCTCACTTACTGAGAATTGCCTTTTATGGCCTCTGCTCTGACAAACAGTGGATTCTTCTGGTAGCTGCTGTAATAGCAGATAGTGACAAGTAACACTTGGCTATTTGAGTAGATCAAAGAGTTTGACAGATATCTTTCTTTGATGTGGAAGGTAGTTTTGATGGGAACTCAATTAAAGTGGCTGAACTATTGGTGAAAAATGGTCTCAAAGAGGCTTATGCTATCCGAGGTGGGATAAGAGGCAAGAAAGGATGGCAGGTATTTCTTCCTTTCTTCCAAGTAGTTTGAGTTGGGATGATTTATCTCTTCATTCATGTTCAACTGTATCATTTTCTGTAACTTAGCTTGCAAATGATCTGCCTATATGTATTCTTGCGAATAATTCTGTCGTTTCTCAAATGATAAGAGACTCAGATAGTTCTGGGGTCGTGATTACTGCATCGACCTGGCCTAATTGACAATCTAATAAGTGTTTCCTTGGGCACTTTCTTTATGTTGCTGGTCTTGGAATGAAATCAGAAGCACAATGTTTTTAGTTATCAGAAACTCTGCACGGATAATTTCATCTTGGTCAGTTAAAATGCTTATTTTTACTTTGCAGGAGATCCAAGAAACCCTTCTCCCTCCATCTGTTCATATTTATCCCAAGAAGAAGGATAAAGGGTTGCAACCACAAGGCAGCAATAATGGGGTGATTCAAGCAAATGAAATTAATAGTCAATCTCCATCCGCTATAGGTGTGACCCAAGTTGAGCAGATAAGCAGTGGTCCCATTAAGAAGTCTGCTGACTCACTCTCAGCAATAAAATGTGGTCCTAGGTCATCATCCCCATATCCAAATGTATGATCTCTCTCTCTCTATCTCTATCTCTTGCACACATAAAAGTGAACACTGTCCCACCTTGATTACACGACCATGACCATGAGCAAGTGTCTGAGATTGCAAAGCTATTAAATGACTATCTTTATTCCTTACTACACCACAGGAGTAGTGGAAGGGTGTGAGATTGCAAAGCTATTAAATGATTATCTTAATTCCTTACTACGCCACAGGAGTAGTGGAAGGGTGTGAGATTGCAAAGCTATTAAATGACTATCTTTATTCCTTAACACACCTCAGGAGTAGTGGAAGGGTGTTTGGGACGATTCTTGAATATATCTACGTGCCACTTGCTTCTTCAGTATCCAAGTTGGCTGTCTCATAGGCGCTCTGTGATGGAGTCATTTTATGCTTTAGTCTGTGGTTCTCTTTTTGAGAGTCTGGCACAAATTCCAATTGATCTAAACTCTTTTTCGAAAATTATCACCTGACCGCCGTGCATCCCACGGTAGGCAGCAGTTTGACAGTGCCAAACTCACCAAAGTGGAACATTTAATTCTTGTGTCTCCTTTCCTTCTTTGTTTTGTTAGTGTCAGTCAGGTTAGGTCATGTGCTAATGCTAAGAATGGTTCTGCATAGCTTCTTTTTATCTGTCCTCTTTGCTCAGAACCATCAAAACGCTTTTTGCCGGGAACAACTTTAGGCTCGTGAAATATTGACTCTATTTGTTTATCTATCTTGCAGTATCCAGATTTGAAGCCCCCATCGTCCCCTTCTCCTTCAAAGCCTCAAAATTGATGGTAGTTGCATGTCGTTCCTTTGATGCCTCCTATCTCATCGATCATGTGAATGGTGTAATCTTTGCCATTTCTCAACTGCAGCTTGACATCAATATGTTTCTGAAGAGAGTATGACTGACACACACTGAAAAACCAAAGCAAATGATGTCTGCTTTGATTTTTCCTTGATCCACCATGGAATGCAGAATAACTTCTATAGTCCAGTTTTGGGCATTGCTAAACTTTTCATTTTTAGTGTATGTGTTGAACAAGAATTTTTAGCTAGCTCCTTTGTAGCAAGCTCTGTTACCAAATTACTGCCTATTAAGTCTCTGAAATGTCCTTTTCCCACCCACATCCCAGGGATTGTAGAGGATTGATTGATGATCTGCTTGTAACACTGAGAGAAACTGGTGTTCCTGAGCAAATGACTAAGTAAATGTATTTGGAATCGCCGGATTATCCTTATGCCCTAATGTCTATTGCCTCTGATTTGGAATTTGTTCTTCCAAGTTGAAGAGAAGATGACGAACACAAAATATAAATAGCTTCCTAACTCTGTTACGTGATAAGCGAAACATGTGAATTGGTTTAGTTTATCTCATAACTCTATCCAAATACTCTGGGAATTTTCATAGCTATACATGTTCTTGGCGGCAACCTATACCCTCAAATTACTCGGATAACTAGTACAAACCAATGTGAGAGGAGGAGGAGGAAGAGGAGGGGGGCAGAGGGGCGGATGAGGGGGAGGGGGAGGAGGAGGAGGAGGAACCATGAACTCTTGTTGCAGTAGAACCTTCAAAAAGTTTTGTACACAAATCTTAAAAGAGCAGAGGTACAGTGTTCTTGATAAACATCAATATACCCTAAAAAAAATATTAATATAAAAAATATTGTAAAGATTATGAAAACTTACTTGTTCAAAGAGGAAAAAATTGATGTTTGATTAAGAAAAGAGAGGGAGAGACCAAAGTTGCGCTAAGAGAAAGAAAAGCGACGACTAATTATTTTAAAGCATATTAAATAAGTCTGAATGATATATTTTAAGACTCTCCTGGTGATATGATTCATTAAGATCTTTTCAGATCCATTAAGAGGTTTCTTTTGAAAAGAAACAAATGGATTTAATGGACGGAATCTGAATGATTAAGATTTGAATCTTAAAATCTAAACACACTTAATAGGATGAATCTAAATGATTAAGATCCATACATTTGTTAAGTGCAAACAAATGAGGCCTATGAGACCTCCTTAATGCTATCACATCTCATTTTAGCGTACCTCTCACATCATTAAATAAGCATTAGACCATATTTAACCTCTCTCTATTTTACTCTTCACTCTCTATATTTGGAGAGTAAAATAGAGAATATCAGAGCTATGGATAATAAGAAACATACTAGTAGAAAAATAAGAAGAAAATTAAACAAATTATATCCGAAATATAAACAACTTAATATCACAAAAACTGATAACGAAAAATTAAATCAATTAATAGATAATATATCTAAAGTAGAATAAATATATTCAATATTTAAAATTACAATGAATAACGAGAATAACGAATATAGACAAAAACTTAATGAAATAATTATAGCAAAAAGACAAGAATTAGCACATAAGCAAAGTAGACTTAACAGTAATATATTTGCAGGAATTTGTCACAATCTATAATAGCACAAAGAAAGACTATTTTATATCTAGAAATACAAATAAATAACTTAGAATATAAACTTCAACACAATCTATAAATGAATAAGGAAGAATACGCAATAGAAGAAAAAACATATGAAAACTATGACGGATTTAAAATAAAGATAATATTTTCTAATCTAGGAAGAAGATATAAGAAAATAGGTGACAATATAAGTCTAATGTTAGAAAAAGAAACGGTAAAACTAGAAGATAGTTTAACTGTTATGATAAGAATAACAAAAGAAAATAAAGAAATAGATAGAAAAACGGAAATTGAAAAAATAAAACAACAAGCAAAAAAGGAAGTACAACAATTAGAAGAAGTAAAAAATACCAAAATAATAGAGCTAGAAAAAGAGCTAGCAATATTAAAAGAAATGTATGAAATAAAACAAAAAAAGAAAAAGAACAAAAAACAAAATTAACAAATGAGATAATTAAATTTAAAGAAAAATTGCAACTAGAAGATGAATTAGAAGAAAAAGAAGAAAATAACCAAGATAATCTACCCGAAATAAGAGTTGATGAAATAAACGACGATGATCTAGAACACCATTCGAAAACAAGCGAAACATATACGGAACTTTTAGCAAACATAGATAATACAAAGAATTTAGAAATAAATACAGGAGACATAGACATGGATGAAAAACCTAGCACATCAGGAGTAAAAAACCCAAAAGATTTAAATCCAAAATATTATAATAAAAACTATGAACAATATGATAGAGAAAAAACTATATGGAATAAAAGATTAAATAAAAAATGGACACCTAAACCAATAACTAAACGACATGATTTTTTAGATTTAGATTGTGTAGCAGATATAAATAAAACAATCCAATTATGGATAGGATATTTATATCAAAACAATTAATAGATAACAAAATAGTAATAACAGAGACACCAGGATATATAGAAAAAACGCTTATAGGAACAATAAAATTATGGCTACAAAATTTATCAGATGAAAGTTTAAAAACTCTAAGAAGTAATAAAAAATCTAATGGTGAATTAGCTACTACAACTATAGAAATATTATATAAAGATGAAGTAGCTATAAGAAATGAATTTAGTAGTATGACAACAGAAGTAGAAGAAGAAAATAAAGAAAAAATCATAAATCGAAATCTAATGACAAAATTAGCAATATGTAATATGTGTTACATAGATGAATATACATGTGCATTTAGATAATATTATTATAAAGGAACATATAACATAGAAGAAAGTAAAGAAACAAGAAAATTATATTTTACAAAATTATCAGAATATTTTAATTCAAAAATAATAAAAAGTTGGAATGAAGCAGAATTAACAGATACCTTAGGAGATAGAATGAAATTCTTACAACGATAGTTTATGGAACTATGTGAAAAACATAAAGAAGAAATAAAAATGAAAAAAATATTAGTAAAAAATTTTGCAAAAATAAAACAGCACCTCAATTTGGTTGTACGGATAGGTATTATAAAAATAGAAAGAAATATAATAAAAAATACATATCAAAATATAAATATAAAAAACCGAGAAGAAGATATTATGTAAAAAACTACAAAACCAAAAGACCATATAGACCAAAAAGAAAACTAACGGAATGTACTTGTTATAATTGTGGAAAATTAGGACATATAGCTAGAGATTGTAAATTACCTAAAAATCCAAAGAAAAACAAATATCGAAATAATAATAGACAATGAAAAATATACACAAATAGAATACGTAGATTATGAATTAGAAAGTGAAGATAGCATATATGAATTATCGAAAACGAAATAGACGAAATGGAAAATAATTCATTAATTAACAGAATCAGATAATGAACACTGTATAAATGACTGAAACAGATATACAAATAATAACTAAAGAAAAATATCAAGATGAAGAATCGGCAGAACAAAAAATAATATTTGATAATAATATATTTGAACAAATAAAAGAAAAAGAATTAGACCTAAGCGTAGCAAAAATATTCGAAATACCAACAATAAAAAATTGGTTTAAACGACAAAAAGAAGAATACTATGTAGTAAGTCAAAGAGAGCATATCATAGATTGCAAATACACCAAAGGAAAGGCTAAACTACCAATAATAAACAAACAAATAATAAATAAAGAAATACAAGATATTAAGGCTAAAAATTCAATTAAATATGTACATTTAGGAGGAACAGAAATATTAATAAAAGCATGTTTTAGAGAAGGAATAGATACACCCATAGAAATATACTTAGCAGATGATAGGATCATACAACCTATAGAAAAAAGTATAATAAGCGTAGTAAAAGGTAACCTCATATACCAAAAATTTAAATTTATAATAAGTTCTAACTACTCAATAGCAGTAAATGACAGAAATATAGATAAATCATTAGTATTATATTGGAAAATGTCAGGAATAGAACTAGCCCCGGGAAGTAAAATATTTACAGCTAGATGTAAAAACTTATATGTTTTAACAACAAAACATAAAATAACGGCAAAAAACAAAATAAAATAAAAATAGAAGATCCCTTTAAAAGAATAGTTACGGTCATAGATAAAAATAATTATAGTTATAATGAGATTGACATAGAAGAAGATTTAGAAATAGTAAAAGAAAGATTAAGCACATCAAAAAGAATAAACTGTGAAATACCACAAATATCATCAAAAAATGAGTACCTCAAGAAGAATAGATAAAACTCTACAAAAATCAATGGAAGAAGAAAGAAAACCACATAATTACTACATAACAGGAATAATGGAACAACGAAAATATTTAATATTAATAAATACAGGACTAGAAGAAAACTATATTACAAGAGAATTAGTGACGGAAGATGAAATAATAACTACGGAACAATCATGCCCCGAACTACCAAAAGCATTAACATATACCAAAGAAACTACGGAAAAGGAAATAATCATTAGAGGAATACCAATAATAATAAAGTTTAAAATATATCAAGGAGATGAAAATATCACTTTAGGAATAAAATGGCTAGAACAAGTAAAATCATATAATCTAGAAGATAAACAGTTGGCAATAAATTATGAAAATAAAAGAGTAATAATAATAAGGACTTTAGTATGATAAAAATATGAAAATATATATATTTGCAAAGATAATAATAGAAGGATATTACAACAGATATTATACACCAATGATAGATACGGGAGTAGAAGATAGAGGAAATATATAACTTTGAATTGACTACAAAAGATATGCTATTAGGGATGCCATTTTTAGAAAAATTATACTCACATATAATAACAAAAACACATTGGTGATTCACAACACCGTGTAAACAAAAAATAGGAGCAAAAAGAGTAAATAATAAAAAACGAAAAACAACAGAATAGATAAAAGGAAGTGAAAAAATTACACAAAAATTAGAAAATATAAAAGAAGAAGACCCTAAAATAGAATTAATTATATTCTCCATAGATAAAGTAAAGATAATTCAAGATAAGTTAGAACTATTATATAATAAGGATCCTTTACAAGGATGGGAGAAACATAAAACAAAAGTAAAAATTGAGCTAATTGATAATAATAGTATAATAACCCAAAAACCATTAAAATATAATTTTAATGATTTAACCAAATTTAAGATACATATAAATGAATTACTAGAAAAATTGTATATACAAGAAAGCAATAGTAAGCACACAAGCCCGACATTTATCGCAAATAAACATAGTGAACAAAAAATAGGAAAAAGCAGAATGGTTATTGATTATAGAAATTTAAATGCAAAAACTAAAACATATAACTATCCGATACCAAATAAAATACTAATGATAAGACAAATACAAGGATATAATTATTTTAGCAAATTTGATTGTAAATCAGGATTTTATCACTTAAAATTAAAAGAAGAATCTAAAAAACTAAAGATTCACTGTACCACAAGGATTTTACGAATGGAATGTATTACCATTTGGATATAAAAATGCACCAGGTAGCTACCAACACTTTATGGATAACTATTTTAAACAATTAGAAAATTGTGTAGTATATATTGATGATATATTACTATATTCTAAAACTCAAGATGAACACATAAGATTATTAGAAAAATTCATACATATTATAGAATATTCAGGCATAAGCCTAAGTAAAAAGAAAGCAGACATAATGAAAAGCCAAATAGAATTCCTAGGAATACAAATAGATAAAAATGGAATAAAAATGCAAACGCATATAATACAAAAAATAATTAACTCAAAAGAACAGCTAATTACAAAAAAGAAATTACAATCATTTCTAGGACTAATAAACCAAGTAAGAGAATATATACCAAAATTAGTAGAAATTTTAAAATTATTACAACAAAAATTAAAGAAAGATGTAGAATACCAGTTTGATAAGAAAGACCAAACACAAATACAAAAAATAAAATTATTATGTAAGAACCTACCTAAACTATATTTTCCGGATGAAAACAAAAAATTTACTTATATAGTAGAATCAGACGCTAGTGAAAAAAGTTATGGAGGAATCTTAAAATACAACTACGATGGAGAAAAAATAGAATATTATTGTAGATATTATTCAGGAACATTTACTAATACAGAAATAAAATGGGAAATAAACAAGAAAGAATTATATTCAGTGTATAAATGTTTACTATCATTTGAACCATATATCGTATATAACAAATTTATTATAAGGACAGATAACACACAAGTAAAATGGTGGCTAACAAGAAAAATACAAGATTCGGTAACAACAAAAGAAATAAGGAGATTGGTATTAAATATATTAAATTTTACATTTACAATTGAAGTAATAAAAGCGATAAGAATGTTATTGCAGATTACCTATCACGACAAAGCTACTCGGATCGAGGGCGAGGAAGAAGATACAATTGAAAAGATACTCAAAGTCATTACTACACTTTGTACAAAAGTAGATAGTATGGACAACGAGATACAAAAGCTAAAGACTAATGAAGATAATCGAAGTCTAAAGTCGGTCGCTGACATGACTATAAAAATGCGGAGCTACGTCGATCGGAAGACGAAAAAAATCCAGAGCTAAAAGGAGACGATGGAAAACTCCTTAAAACCCATAATGTTTGTTTAAATACAGTTGCAGGTACAAGCTAACAAGTTAGCGATAAACAACATAAAAATGCGAACTTAAACCAGCTATTCGAAAAATCATTTACCCAAAAGACACCTAGACATATGTCCATAGAACCACAAACATCTACATACGCAAATAGTCTGCAAAACCAAAATGAGAGAAAGACATATAACTACATCACACGAACCTATATCGAAAATATACACAAAATTCAAACTTATTTAAACCGTAACCCCAGATCAACTACAAAAGAGCCAAACCAAGATTATTTGACACAAAAGTTACAAGGATATAACAAGTTAATTGTACGGCAAAAAACTAACGTTAATTTAGTAAGAACGTGTTACAACTACGGACTATTAAATACCGTATACACATACGACGGAGAAGAAGTTAGTGGAATACCAGAACTACACAAAGCATTCGTCACAGACAAAAGAGTTACAAAAGGAAATTTATTTTATATAAAATTCTATATAGCACCAACAGAGATATTATATGAGAAAATAAAACCTCAAATACAAGTTATCAAGATAGGACTAACTAAAGATATGATTATACTCGAGGACATCGGACAACAAGAAGAGATATGCAAAATAGAGATACCAAGTTTTTATGCCAACAAAAGAATAATTGGTATATCAACTATTATACAAGAGTTAACAAACAATTATTTAAACGGAAATGTTATATGGAATTATTACTCGAGAGATCAATTAATGATATATTCAAATTCAAGAGAACTACGAAGAGCAAATATGGATAAAGTCTAGCGATGGATTTTATCATTATTAAAACTAGAAGAACGATCTACGACAAGAACACTAAAGGCAGAATTTATTTCAACAGAGTTATTAACCATATATTGCAAGATAATTGGACATAAATAGCCTGGTCATATATGTTCAAAGTGCAACGGAGAAGATAACATAATTTCAGATGTAGACTTGGAATGATAATGAAGATAGAAACGAAGATAAAAGGAGACAAAGGAAGATGGACAAGATAAGAAGTCAAGAAAGCTAAAGTCATCTATGTACTAAAAAGATGTAAAAGTCATAAAGTTACTTAACTTATTAGAAATAGTTGTAGACATGTGTAAAGTAAGAATAGTAAAGTTGTTTGTTTGTAAACACAAAAGTCATGTAAAGTTATTTGTTTGTAGACTTATTGTAAAGTAGAAAAGATGTAAAGTTGTAAAATAAAAGACAAGTGTAAAGTAGGAATAGTGTAAAGTAAATAGCATAAGACAAATGTAAAGATGTAAAGTCATAAAGTAGGAGACAAGTGTAAAGTAGGAATAGTATAAAGTAAATAGTATAAGGACACATGTAAAAAGGGTGGAAAAACTTTACTAGTATAAATAACAAGTCATTAGGCATATCTAAGGCAAGACTTTCTCGACGGAAAGCAAGCCTTCTTTGTACACAAAAATATTCTCAATAAATATTAAGTTACTAATAAGAGCTTTCATAAAAAAATCACTCTCTCAAGATACTAAATACTTAAAAGTTAATGGATAAATCTGAAATCCAATAAGATATTTCAGATAGCATGGCTAAGTAAGAGACAAAGGTATATTGTTCAAAAAATATGCAGAACTAATTTCATATATTCCTGAATATCATATATATGATTGAACAAGTTTATGTTAGTTATTATGTATTAGAATTATTTGAATCATGATTTCTAATTTATTAGCACACTGGAAACAGGGAGAAAACTTCTATACTATGTCATCCTAATGTTGAAATCGGTAGGCGAGAAAAGCTGTTTAGGGGAGTAAACAAAGTTGAGGCGCTGATAAGAAGGAAGTATCCGCTAAAGTACGATGTTAATAGTGACATGAGAACATGATAAACAAATAATCTAGTTCATAATGATCTAATATGAATTTAATCAATTATGAATATGGTAGGAAGGAATAATTGAAAATAAAAAATCTGCATAACAACGAACATGACTACATACATGCATGATGAAACGATAAAAAACTATGAAACTTTAATCCTATATATACTTAAAATTATAGAAATAATTGAATTAAGAAGAATAATATGGGAAAAGATATTTGAAGATAACGAATTAGAAGATATATTAAACCAAGAATGGTATGAAATAGACCTACATGATTTAGACCTCGAAAGAATAGAATGGTATGATTTAGAAATAAATTCAGATTAAAATGAACTACGAATATTTACGATATTGGACAGAATCTATGGAAGATATAAAACTATTAGAACAATTAATGGAAGAAAATTTATATATGTACCAAAGAACCCAATATATGTTATATCTAGCATATATCATAAATAATATTAAAGAAATATTCAGATTAAAATAACTATCGAAAGAATATTACAATAAATATTATTACATTTTACCATAAATTCCGCACCGAAAAATGGTAGCTTAAGACACTTAGCAAAATAATATTATAATAAAATCTTTAAAATAAATTACTCACCTACCACACTATCACCTACCACACTACCACTTTCATAAAACCCTCAACTACCAGTTCTGCACCGAAAAATGATTTGGAAAACTTTCACATAGCAAACATAAAATTATATTTATATGTTATAACTATAGTTTGCATAATTGTGCTTCATAACAAATTTTATGTTTGTTATGGAGCTTTTGATTTGTATAATTCGCTAGATACATCCAATTTTATACAAATTGTTAAGTTTTGTATAAATTCATTTATACATTGCAATTTGTATAATAAAATATGTATTTGTATAGTTATAAGTGTATAGGACGAAAATATATGTATTTGTATTTGTATATACACTATTCTCTCATTTTATGCAAACACATTTTATACCGAAATGTATAAAATGACTAATTGTATACCGAAAATGGCTAATTGTATACTGAATCAGATGTCAAAAAAAGGGGGATGTTTGTTGCGAATTACAAATAAAATAAACTATGGCTATAACATTTAATTTGAATTAATAGCTTGTTATTTCATACAATTTTTCCTTATTTTTTTCACAATCAATTCCAATTTATTTCTCTAATTTACTCTTTAAAAAATCTTTTTTTATCTTCTCAATATTATATTATGATTTATGTTTCATTTTTATTTCCTTATTTCATAATATACATCATTTTTTCCCCAAATAATCACCCTATATCGAACCTTCAACCTATCAATTGTTAATAAATGTGCTCAACCATTTAGATCATCTCCAATTCACCTATATTTTACTCTCAATTCTCTATATTTAAAGTGTAAAATAGAGAATGACAGTCCAACCCCTCTTTATTTTAGTCGCTATTCTTCATTTTTAGAGAGGTGAATAGTAGTACTCCAAATTTGGAGAACTACTATTCACACTCTTTGGAGTACTACTATTCACACTCTCTATTTTACTTTTTTTAAAAAAAAATTTCTATTAGGCATAAGTTGGCAACCATGACCTTTACCTTTGGGTGTGCACACGTAGGCACTTAAACTTATATAAAATTGAACAAATACACACATTAGTCCTACATGACACCTTACATGGCAATTTTGTGTCCGACATGGCGTCCTACATTTATTATGCTATGTAGGACATGCGTATCTATTTGTTCAATTTTAATCAAGTTTAAGTGCCTACTTGTGCACACTCAGAGTTGGAGGGCATATTTATCCGTTGAAGCCAAGTTAAGGGTCATGTTTATGTATTATGCCTTTTTATTATTTTGTAATTAACATATTATTTTACATATAATGCCACTATGTAAATACCTAATATTTGCAACTCTTTTTAAATACAATATAATATTTATAATTATTTAATATATACTATGTTCATCCCGAATTAATAATTTTATTTTATTTTCGTCACTAATATAATTTGAAAATCTCCGATTTGAACAATATTTAGCTAGACATAGAAAAATTAAGGACTAAACTGTTCATTTTTAACTCCGTAATGCATTAATAGAGCATTTATAGGAGTAATGTAATAATCTTGAAAGTTGAGTACTTATATAATGTTTATGTAATTGTATGTCATTAATGATTTTACTTTTATTTGAATTGTCTATTAATTTGTATATTATATAATATTTACTTGCAATTTATGTTAATTAAATATTTAGAATAAATAATAATTTTATATAAAATAAAAAAATTGAAAAAAATATTAAATCACATGAAAATTATATAGAATGATTATTTGGAAAAGAAGAAGAAAATAAGAATGAAATAAAAATAATAATATAATATTAATAAAAGAAAAGAAATTTCTTTTGTTAAAGTATAAAATAGAGTATTGAGTTTGGATAGTGAAAAAAATAGAAAACTCGATGGTTTACGAGAGATTTATCGGAGGTACAAAAATTGAAGTCGAGTCATATGCAAAAAGGTGATATGAACTTGGGGTTTCGTTGACATATGTACTTATCGTCGTCTTTCTCTCTGTATATCAATCTGTGGTCAGTCCATATGTTTAAATTGGGTGATATTTAGAGATATTGTGTTGTGGGCAAAAATGTCATCCATCTCCTCTTCATGGGATGGCACCATTACATCCACTCAATTTCACAATGCTGCTTCTACTTTTTCTGAGATATGGAACAATTTCGATCTAGGGTTTCCTCACTGGTCATGGATTAACTGTCCAAAAAAACCAGGTTTTGCTGCTACCAAGGTTTATCTTTCTGCATTTTGCTTTGAATTTCAACAATCTTCTTTTTCATATATTTTATACTCCTTTTTTCTGCAATTTTGGCAGCTACAAGGATATTTATCATTGGAGAATATGATTCTTCACAGAACCACTGAGGTTTGTCTTGGGTTGAGCTATTTTAAGAGGTTATGCATGTAAGACTTCGCTGATTTTTTTTTTCATTTATAGGAAGAATGTGTTCTTGCTGGAATAGAAGATTTGACTTGCTCTAGTGAAGATTTATGTAATGATACTGCCATATTGGTATGTTACACCTTTTATTCTTGAAGTATTTCCTTTACCTAGGAAACAACATTTTATTTGATAAGAGTGCTTCAGTTTTAAAATATTTATCTCTTACTCACCTGTGTTGAAGGTTTTAACAACGACTATTTCTAGTTTAAACTGCTCAACTCTTGCAACCAAGATTTCCTATAATTTTGGGCTATATATTGGATTAATATTTGAGTCTTTGGTAGAATGCATTAATTGTCAAATCTCTTGTTTTTTTTAAGCCATCACCTTAGGCGTTTAGCCTTATGGTTTGGGGGTTTGGTTTGAACCTTACCATGTCTATATAAATGCAAAAAGAGATTACATAATTTGAAGGGAGACATGGACCTAACCCCCGCAAAAGTAAATATTGAAAATTCAATCTTTGCAAAAGATGAAAGACTGCCTATACAATACCTTTCATAAAATTAGCATAAGAGCATTAATTCACAAAGAAGTCACATTTGTCATATCTTCTTCTAATACTAGGGAGTTGCCATCTATCTTGTTGAAATAATCCTTTCACCCCTTTAGGAAGATGTTGAAAAGAGTAGAAGAAGATCCCATTTCCACTTGAAGAGGCTTGTTTGGATAAGAAGTTGGCCACTTGATTGGCTTTCCTAAAACAGTGTGAAGTCTTCACATCAACACCATGGATGCCCTTGATAATGTTTCTGATGATACATTTGAGCCTGAGATTATTAGTGACCTTGTTATTGATCATGTCAGTAGTCAGTAAGGATTCCAATTCAAGTTCAAAAGTATTGAATTCAGTCTGTTTGCACCAGTTAATCTCATACATAGCAGCCATAGCCTCTGCCTGATTGTTTTACATTGAATTAGGACTGAAAAGGCCATGATCAGGTTGCCAGAATCATTCCTCGCCACACCATCATAAAGCTCTGTTATTTTGCTGGATGTAGCTTCCAGTAGTATTAAATTTAATCCTTCCAAACGGTGGTCTGGTCCAAGTAACCTGTCTCCAACTGATTACTGGCTTGAATCTTTCAATTCTTTGACATAATTGAGTCCAGTTACCTGAAATATCGCATCTGGGAAATGCCACAGATATGGCTGTCTTTATGTTCCACAGGATATGCACTTCCATATTGGAAGTAACAAATCTTTTCTGGTCACCATATTTACAAGAAGTCCAGCTCCTCCAAATTTCCCAACAAATACAATAGGAACTATTTGTTGAAACAGTTTATGTACGCTGTTGTTAGTCTTAACATCTCACCACATATTTAAATTTCCTTTTTTTATAGACATAGTGATGTCTAACTCCCTGAGGGTTACCAAAGAAGTTCCAAACATAACAATCAGCCTCTCCATCAATAAAACATGGTTCATTGTATCACGAGTAGGTGTAGTACAACAAAAGCATCTAGAGACTAATTGGTTGCCGAAATTATGGAGAATCAAATAACTTTTTAAGAATCAATCTCTAAGTAAAGAAATGAAATTTTAAAAGGTAAACATTTATGCCATAACTTTTCAAGAGTGGTGTCGTTCTACTTAGGCTTTCTGATGATTTTTCATGCTAAAGAGTTGGTGTAATGTTCTACAGGGTGGTGGTTAGACCGACTTTGTTGCATGGGACTGAGTGTTGGCCAGTCAAGAAATTTCATGCCCAGACGATGCATATTGTGGAGATGAAGATGTTGAGGTGGATGTGTGGTCATACTAGGAATGATAGGATTAGAAATGAGGATATATGGGATAAGGTAGGTCAGGCCTTCGTGGTCGACAAGATGAGGAAAGCGAGACTGAGATGGTTTAGACGTGTGAAGAGGAGATGCATAGACGCACTAGTGAGAAGGTGCGAGAGGTTGGTTATAGAGGGTATGAGGATAGGCAGAGGTAGGCCGAAGAAGTATTAGGGAGAGGTGATAAGATAGGATATGATGCAGGTTTAGGTTACCAAAGACAAGGCCTAGATAAGAGGGTTTGGAGGACTCATATTAGGGTGGTTGATGTTTACAATTGTACTTGTTGTATTATTATAGTTCTTGTTTTTATTCTTATCATGGTTTATTATTGTTTGTTAATAATAATCTACCCTAATATTGATTTTATGGCATTTCGATTATCACATGATTTATTGCTATTTTGGCTACTTTTGCACTGTTTCTTGTTTCGATTTTCTCTTCGTTGTCTTCTTCTTTATACAAGTGTGTGTTGTACTTGAGCCGAGGTTTTTCGGAAACTGTCTCTCTACCTCCATGAGTAGTGGTGAGTTCTACGTACATTCTACCCTCCCCAAACCTCACTTGTGAGATTTCACTGGGTATGTTGTTGTTGAAGAGTTGGTGTAATGGCCATCTTGACATTCCAGATGGCAAAATCAAGGAGATATGTAATCTGGGAGCACCTCACAAAGCTCCTCCAAATTCCACTTTCCATTGTCAATATAGTCACTGACATTAGCCTTTATTATTATTATTATTATCAATATTACCAGGATAAAGGTCTGCCAAAACATCCTTCTCAATCCAATTATCTCACCACATGCTGCAACAACCAAGATTAATATGTCAAAGAATGTTTCTTTCAGTGTTCTCCCTAGCTTTAATTAGAGATTTCCATGTTTGAGAGTTTCTGCTTGTCCATGCCTTGGACACAGGGTGAACACTATTGCAATATTTTTCCCTCAAGAAATCAGCCATAAAGAAGGTTGAGCCGTGAAGCTCCACCATCTTTTGATGGCTTAGGTGTTGGAGATGTCATTCATGTTTCTGATACCAATACCAAGATCTCCAGTGATATTTTGCTTTCTTATCACTGGATTCTCAGTAAAAACTAGCAAAGTGTTGTTCCAGAAGGTTCAGGGTACTCACAAGGGGGTTTATAACAGTAAGAATGTAAGTAGGCATAGATTGAAGCACACTTTTAATCATAACCATAAGTAAGAATCTTACCTTGCCAACCATTCAATCTTTTAACAACTTGGCAACCATATCATCAAAGTAAGAAATCATATTTCTTCCCACATAAATAGGACAACCCAAATATGTAGAAGGAAAGTCTTTGTCCATGAAGCCAGTGCATCTTCTAATTCTGTTAATTTTGTATGCACTAGCTTTAGAATCAGTTAAAAGAAATTTTATCCGTGTTAACTCTTTGACTAGAGGATTTCTCATATCTTCTAACCTTTTTCATGATAAACTTCATAAATCTACTATTTCCACTACTTCCACTACGGAAAAATGAAAATAATAATATCATCAATATAAGCTAGGTGGTCTGCGTATACTCTACCCTCCTTAGACCCTAATTGTGGAATTTCTCTAGGTATGTTGTTGCATTATCACTGACATCCCATTGTAAGTGGTGTTTCTCGCGATGATTGATTCCCTGGGTGGGGATTTCGCCGTCGATGTTGTGTTTACAGTTGTTACAGTGGTGGCACACGGAACTTCTCTAGAAATACTGTCAGTTGGTTGTGTCGCTCCAGCAAGGGGAGCAATTCGGTTAAGTGGATGTGCCGGATGGCCTCTGTCCAGTGGCTCCATAAGGTGCTATGCCTTAGACTCACTGAAAAAGTTACCGTTGTGTATTAAGGTTTTTGTTTGTGGAGAGTGTTTACTTAGAGAGAGAAAAAGTTATGGATACAAGTTTCTTACGAGATTGGTTTACATGTTAATTTCTTGCAATCAGGCAATAAGTTTAATGAGATAATTTATTCCTGTCCTTGGCATTAAAGACTTTCAATTTTTGGATATGGCTGTTAATTTGATAGATGGTGTTCTTATCAACAATATGCTCCTCTTAAGTACTCTAGCCACACTAATTAAACATCAATTGCCTTCAATCGGTTACAACGATGACTCTTGTGTCTGATGGAGTTTTAGATTCATTATCTTTTATAGTTCCATTACAGTATGTGGCTGTCAACATTTATACATATCCATGCTCCATCTTCAATACTACATACTTTGCTTTGATATATCTGTTCCAGTTTTCATCTCTTAATTGTCTTTGAACTATAAATGGTTGAACATTGTCATGATTTTCCTTTAAAGGTTCAAAAGGACAGCAAAGAAAGACATCATTACGACTTTCATGTCATCTACAGTTCCTCTTTCAGGGTTCCAGTACTTTATTTCCGTGCATACTGCAGTGGTATGTTTGTATTCATTTTATGCCGTAAGTTACACACCAACATATATATTGTTCTGATTATGCTACATCCATAGATGGAGAACCCTTGGCAATAGAAGACCTGGAAAAGGACTTTCCTGCCTATACTGCACAGGAACTAGCAGTATCTAAATGGACCTTTATAACTTGGGAGGTATGTTTGTTTAATTTATTTTCTGAAAGCTGATCATGTTTTCTCACCTGGTAATCTCAATTTGCACTTGGTAATTTTATGTGGCTTTACCTTCTATTTATTAAGAAGATTAGTGATATCCTTTTTCTCTCAAATTCATTTAGCCATCAAACCCTGATCCCATTATGCCTCAATAGTCTCTGTGTAATCCATCTACATTAAACTTTTTTGATAATGGTATATATCAACAGATATACTACACCAGTATAGTCCCCCAAATCAAAACATTACAGGTTATAGCATACTTTCTTCCTATATTGCTAGTTACATATTGTCTAGAACATCAAAAATATCTTCTGTTTGTACTAAACATTCCTGTTTACACCAAAAATAATGAAGAGCTAAGAAATTCATCTTCAACTTTTGAATGTTCCATTGTTTATCTTCAAAACATTTTCTGATTTCTCTTTCCATACAGTCCACCAAATACATGCAGGGACAACCCTCTATCTCTCTTCTGATTTGACAGAAGTCCTTCTTTGCCCCAACTGCTAAGAGCAGCCCCCCTTTTGTTGCCTGGCATCACCCATCTGATTCCCCTCAAGCTGATGAAGATCTTCCATATTTGGTACGTCCATTTGCAGTGTAAAAAGAGATGGTTGGCTGTCTTTGATTGCTCCCCACATAAATAACATCTAGAGGATAAATTAAAACCTTCCCTTTTCAGCTTCTCCAGTGTCAACACAGTTTTTCTTTGGCTGCCAGCCAAGAGAAAGATGTCACTTTCAGAGGTATCTTCACTTTCCAAATCATTTTCCATGGCGAACAGTCAACCTGGTTATTAACTTTGCTCAAAATCCTGTAAGCTTCTGTCAACTTAAAGTTTCCTTGGGAATTTCCTTGATACTATAGGATCTTCATCTCCTTTGATACCCTGAAATTGACTTAGAACATTATAGAACTCTGTTACCCTCCTCAGTTCTCAGTCATTTAGATATCTCCTAAAAGACAAGTTCCATCCTTGTTCAGACCATGCCTCAGCCACTGTTGCCTCTTGTTGTTGGGTTTAGAATGTACATGTCTGGAAAAGATTGTTGTAAAGTGCCTTGTCCAAGCCAGTTGTCCTTCCAGAAAGATATTTTCCTGCCATTCGCCACCTTTAGCCTTGAATTGTTCCACATCCTTGGCCACAAGTTTCTGATGGACCTCCAAACACGGCAACCATAAGGAGTGGCTACTGGATTTGTTGTCCAACTGTCCTCCCTATATTTCTGTCTAATAACTTCCTTCCATAGAGGTTCTTCTGAAGCATATCTCCATAGCCATTTCATCACCAAAACTCTGATTTTGTGCCTTCAAATTCCTTATTTCCATCTCTCCTTTGAAATCGTAGAAATCTGTCATTGCTTTTGTTATTCCGACTCCCTTCTTCTTTTCTGATGGGAACCTCGTAGTGTTGAAATCCCCACAAAATACCCATGGACTATTTAGTAGTCCCTGTTCTACTACTAATTCTCCCCAAGTCTCCTCCCTCTCTACAATAATCAACCACTAATAACAAAAATCATCTTGTTTGTCATTACATTTTAACCTCTGCCATTCTTCTTGGCCACAAAATTCAGGGTTCTCTCTGCATGAAAGAGAGGAATAGTGCATTGATGCAGTTTAAGTTATCAGGGAGTACTGCAACGTTTGTCTATAATTATATTCTTCCTTCTTGGTAAAAAATGGTGGAAGCTTTTTCTTCCTCATAAAAAGAAAAGGTTGAAGTTAAGTTTTCTGAGTGAAAGCCATACTTAACCTGAAATACTTCTCAAACAAGTTTTTCATTATTTCACCAGCTATGCTCAGCCGCCGAGTGTGAGTCGGATCCGTCAAAAGTTATTCATATGTGGCGGATTTGACATGAGTACATGGGCATTTTTCGAAAGCAACATTGTTCACCAGTATATGATATACTGGTAGCCAAACTTCAACTTGCAAGTGATATCATGACCAAAAATCCCTTCAGTTATCAGTTGACAATCATAACCGCTACCAATTTCTAGTAGTTGCCATGTATTTCAGTGGAATTCTTATTTTCTGTTTGAGGCCATTTGGATGTGTAGGTTCCAGCAAAACTCCCATTGTTGCTGAATCTTCCTGGAAGATCCTTTTCATATCCTGTCAATTAGTATCTCTTACTATGTTTCTTCCCTAACCCTCCTTGACCAGTAAAAGCAAAAGACTAGCTGCAAGGATATTTCTTTATGTTTCTCCATTATACCTCCTTGATGCCATTAGAATGAAGTTAACTTAGTGGAAATATATATAAGTTATGAATGTGCACCACGTTGAGATGTGTCTTAATTTAAATGGTGAATTATGTATAGGAGCACCCGTACCTGAATCGGCCATGGTATACTTTGCATCCATGTGGGACTAGTGAGTGGATGAAGCTGCTTTTCAGTAATGAACCTTCAGTGGTGTCTCAAGGTGGAGTTGCAATTGAGAAGTATCTAACCTCATGGTTTTCAGTTGTATCACCTGTCTTTGGTTTTAAAATCCCCTTAAAATTCTCTACATTTATGAACTCTACACCCAGCAAGTCTGGAAATGTTGCTACTGTAATATAGATTTAGTTTTTTCTTTCCAATGTAAATGTTTAGAATGAAATCATCTGCTAAGATGCAAAATTGGTGGGGCTTATGTCAGATGTTAGGCCTTACATAAAACTAATCTTTTAATGTGAACAGGCAGATGTAGATTTTAAAATTTTAATTTCTGTTAAAAGTCTTGGCATTGCAGATTACTTCAATGAGCTTCTCTTACCTTACATGATGTACGCTGGTGAGGATTACATTCACAGTTGCAAAATGTCAAAAAAACTTATATTGAAAATATATAAGCACACTTTGTATCCGCTTATTTGCAACAATTACTCTTTATTTGATAGCTATTTACTTAGGGATGGCAATGGGGATGGCGTGGGCGGGTTGAGCGTAATCCGCAAAATTTTTAATCTGTCTTGCTTCGCCCTGCATAATTTTTTTAATATTTTCTTTTTATAGTTAAACTAGATACATTAAAAGATAAAGCAATAAAAATAAAATCAATAATTTGATTTGCTAAAAGCAAAAAAAAAAAATGATGAAGAAATCCTTCCACACTTTTTCCTTTGCTCTGTATCAATTCGTGTAGCTTTTTTTCACCTTCAACAATGATGATGTCCCATGGATCTCGATCCTAAGTCCTTACCGGAGCCA
Source organism: Solanum commersonii (assembly GCA_029007595.1). Taxonomy (NCBI): domain Eukaryota; kingdom Viridiplantae; phylum Streptophyta; class Magnoliopsida; order Solanales; family Solanaceae; genus Solanum; species Solanum commersonii. The sequence goes on from JAJTWQ010000007.1 coordinate 2,552,561, forward strand.
CCAACAACTCTTGATAAAATTGTAATGTATAATAATGATGAAACAAAGGTGTTATACATTAATTTAAGAAACAAAAACAACTTAATACAATGAAAAACTGAACCCATACGTATCAGAAAAAGATGAACAACAAAAAATCGGAAAAAAAATCACTAACTTGATTTACTAAAACAAAAAAAAGGATGAAGAAATCCTTCTACGTTTAAGATCATGAATTTCGTCAATATGGTTGAGAATTTTTGGATTTTCGTTGTGTAGATCCAGAATTTATGGGTTAAGTCGTAGTTATGAGATTCGACGAAGAATCCGATTAAGAGATCTGGGCTGGATTTCCAGATGTTAAAAGTGAAGTTTATTGAGTTTGTATCGAATTTAATGTCGTCGTCACAAATGAGGATGGACCACTAGGTTGAGGCTGGAGGAAGGTTGACGGAGGATGGTGATTGGTGTGGTGGAGGAGGAGAGGGAAAGGCTTTGGGAGAGATTTGTGGCGAAGTTGAAAAAAATGGATAAAACAAAAGGTGAAGAAGTCTTTTCAATAACTTGCATATTGATGAGTTAGAAAGAGAAAATATTTGAAATTCAAAAATAGAGTGATGAAGATAATTGGTAATACCATGGAGTGATTTTAGGCGTGAAAAAAGCAAAAATCGTGCGATGATAGTTTACAGTGATGTATCCAAAAAAGTGAGAAATTGTGGAAAAGAAGGATTTTTGTAATTTTTGGGAATGGTAGAGATTAATAAAAAAAAAAAGGATAAAAATGATGTGTAGATGCTTGAATGAAGTACAAATTACTTTGATTCAATCATACATCTTCATAAGTAATTTTTCCAAAATTTTATAGTAGAAACTGAAAAATAATAATAGTTATTACAAAAAAAACTTCTCCAACATCGCAAGCTTGACTAAACCTAGTCATCCAGACCACAAGTAACAAAGAGACATATTCTCAAATAGTACACGACTATTTTAACAACGAATCAAACATCAAACATCAAACAAATGAAGATCACTAATGAATTCAAGTAACATCACTAAATTTAGAAACAAAAAAAGAACATTCGAAATTTATGACTTTGAATCTAATTATCACAGCGCATGACGTTTAATATATTAGGAATCAATATATGTTTAATCAACATTTTTCTGGAGGTGCTTGTGTAAAGGAAGAAGCATCATTTTCTAGCTGCGATAAATAATTTTTCAAATTAAAATCAAAGGAGTTCAACCAAAGCTCGAGTTCATTCAACTCCTCTTCATTAAATTTCATAACGAATTCCCAGATTTTTTTTCATGGCAGTTTCCTCAGTGCCAGATGTCGGATTACATAGACCCCTTTCTATGATATCAAGCTCGTTAAGCTCAACTTTTAGTTCATTCACTTTGTTTCGATAATTTGCAATAGCAATACAGTTACTTTCATTTGGTTGTGTATTTGGACTGAAAAAGCGATCAACAACAACATCAACATCAATTGTGGGGTCAAAAAAAGAGTAGGGTTTGTTGGTCGGAGAAAATAATGTTATCCTCACATCAACATCGTATTTCCCAACCAATTCACTAGCTTTTTTATATAATGTTGATCGGAGCTTTGAAAATACTGTGTATCGAGCATCTTCATTTTCTATTTTGACGTCCTAAAGTCTTATATGGTAAGAAAATCAAGTTTCTAGTCAAATAAATAAATAAGTATTTCAATATGGTTTATAAATTTTTCCAAATTTTGATAAGCTAATAAGAATATATTTTTTGAAATAAAAGAGTAAAGCTCATTTTCCCCCTTAAGATTTTGAATTTGAGAAACGATACCCCTTCACATTTTGAATAAGATGATAAATGAGAAAAGTACACTAAATAGCATAAAAAGTTAAATATTACACTCACATACCCCATTTCTTAATAATTTTAAATATACACAGTCGGCACAAAAAAATTACACCGCATAAGGTTACATATATATGTATATTAATTTAATATTCAATTTAATCCATTAAGTTGTCCGCTTGATTTCCTTATATGTTTTCTTGTTTTTAATTTATTTGTGCTCCAAATTTCTTCCTCTTCACACCAATTTAATCCATTAAGTTGTCTGCTTGATTTCCTTATATGTTTTCTTGTTTTTAATTTATTTGTGCTCTAAATTTCTTTATCTTCACACCAATTTAATCCTACAAATAAAATGTACAACATAAAAATAATCCAAAAATTTATGCTCAAAAACGACAATGAAAAAAACTAAATATGAGATAAATAATGATCAAAGACTTAATTATGTTGATTTCATTCTTCCAAACAGTTAAGAATATATTTTTTTTCTCTTTCTTTTTCTCCGGTTAACTAAATTTTTTGTTTTTAATTTTCTCTTTGTTAGTTACCTTTTTGTTTTGTTTTGTTTTGTCTTAATTTTTTAAAATATTTTTCCGTTAGATTATCTTTTAAAAAAAATTTCGTTAGATATACTCTTATAGTATTATTGACTAATAAGTAATGTATGAACAGTAAATCTTAATGATACCACAAAAAAAAAACTAAAAAATATATATATATATATACTCTTATTATATCATTGACAAATGAGTAATTTCTTAACAAGAAACCTTAATGATACAACACACACACACATACACACACACACACACATAATATCAACCACTACTAAAAAAACAGTGAATACTGACCTACAAATACTGACCTCTGGAGGTCGATATTCCCTGAAATACCGACCTAAAACCGACATCCCAGCTTAGGTTGAAAAAAGCTTGGTCGCTATTCAATACCGACCTCTGGAGGTCGGTATTTACTAACCTTTCGAGGTTAGTTTTTATTTTATGTCAGAATATTCATTTTTTTAAATTCCGACCTCTGGAGGTCGGTATTTTTATTTTTGCATTTTGAGATTCTGACCTCTGGAGGTCGGTATTTTTATTTTTGTAATGTTGAAATTCTGACCTCCGGAAGTCGGTATTTTTATTTTTGTAATATTGAAATTCTGACCTCCGGAGGTCGGTATTTTTATTTTTGTAATGTTGAAATTTCGACCTCTGAAGGTTGGTATTTTTATTTTTGTACTTTTGAAATTCTGACCTTCGGAGGTCGGTATTTTTATTTTTGTAATGTTGAAATTCCGACCTCCGGAGGTCGGTATTTTTATTTTTGTATTTTTTAAATTCTAACCTCTGGAGGTCGGTATTTTTATTTTTGTAAAGTTGAAATTTTGACCTTCGGAGGTCGATATTTTTATTTTTGTAATGTTGAAATTTCGACCTCTGGAGGACGGTATTTTTATTTTTTGTATTTTTGAAATTCTAACCTCCGGAGGTCGGTATTTTTATTTTTGTAATGTTGAAATTTCGACCTCCGGAGGTCGGTATTTTTATTTTTTGTATTTTTGAAATTCTGACCTCTGGAGGTCGGTATTTTTATTTTTGTAATATTGAAATTCCGACCTCCGGAGGTCGGTATTTTTATTTTTTAGTTTTGAAATTTTGACCTTCGGAGGTCGGTATCTTTATTTTTTATTTTTGAAATTTTGACATCCGGAGGTCGGTTTTCTGCTACAAAACAGGCAACAAATTGCTGTAATTTTTAGTTGCCCACCTGCATATTTATACCAAAACAGCCCAAAGCCAAATAAACTTCATCCAACCAAAACAACCCAAAAGCCAAATAAACTTCATCCAACCAAAACAACACAATATTTTCAACATATACATTAAATTATTTCAAAATAAATTTCATCCAACTTCAAAATAAACTAAAATACGATCAAATTAAACAATTCCAAAAATATAGAAGTCTAAAATGTCAAATAGATACAACTACTCCTCATCACCCTCACTCTCCTTATCAAACTTACCATTCTCATCACCCTCACTTTCCTTATCAGACTTCTCATTCTCATCACGTTCCTGATCAGATCCATCACAGCTGGCCGGACATGGAGAAAAAATATTTCCTGATTCAAAAAGAAAAGTTAGTTGGGCCTGAAGCACTGCATACCTCTTGTTCTCTACCTCCTTTGCTGCTGCAATCTCCTCCTCTCTCTTCTTCTCTCTTCTTCTCTCTTTCGGCTACAACAACAAGCTCGACATTGAGATAAGCTATCTTACTCTCCATTGCAGATATTGTCTCTCTATCTCCATACCCGCACGATCAGGATTGTTTCTATTATACATCCAACTACGATTAGGATTTATCTACACAAACAATAATGATAATTTTAATTAACTATAACTACATTAGTTTTGACTTAATTCCAACAACTAAATTCACTAACTAACCCACATTATTTATTTTAACTTATTTAAACAACTTAACAACTTTTTAACTTTAACTACAATAGTTTTGACTTAATTCCAACAACTAAATCCACTAACTAAACGGCATTATTTATTTTAACTTATTTAAACAACTTAACAACTTTTTAACTTTAACTATAATAATTTTGACTTAAATTCCAACAACTAAATCCACTAACTAAACGACATTATTTATTTTAACTTATTTAAACAACTTAACAACTTTTTAACTTTAACTACAATAGTTTTGACTTAATTCCAACAACTAAATCCATTAACTAAACGACATTATTTATTTTAACTTATTTAAACAACTTAACAACTTTTTAACTTTAACTACAATAGTTTTGACTTAATTCCAACAACTAAATCCACTAACTAAACGACATTATTTATTTTAACTTATTTAAACAACTTAACAACTTTTTAACTTTAACTACATTAGTTTTGACTTAATTCCAACAAACTAAATTCACTAACTAAACGACATTATTTATTTTAACTTATTTAAACAACTTAACAACTTTTTAACTTTAACTACATTAGATTTGACTTAATTCCAACAACTAAATTTACTAACTGAATCACATTGTTTATTTTAACTTATTTAAACAACTTAACTATTTTTTAACTTTAACTACAATAGTTTTTACTTAATTCCAACAACTAAATCGACTAGCTAAACGACATTATTTATTTTAACTTATTTAAACAACTTAACTACTTTTTAACTTTAACTACATTAGTTTTGACTTAATTCCAACAAACTAAATCCACTAACTAAACGATATTATTTATTTTAACTTATTTAAACAACTTAACAACTTTTTAACTTTAACTACATTAGTTTTGACTTAATTCCAACAACTAAATTCACTAGCTAAACGACATTATTTATTTTAACTTATTTAAACAACTTAACAACTTTTTAACTTTAACTAGTTTAGTTTTGACTTAATTCCAACAACTAAATTCACTAACTAACCCACATTATTTATTTTAACTTATTTAAACAACTTAACAACTTTTTAACGTTAACTAGTTTAGTTTTGACTTAATTTCAACAACTAAATTCACTAACTAAACGACATTATTTATTTTAACTTATTTAAACAACTTAACAACTTTTTAACTTTAACTAGTTTAGTTTTGACTTAATTCCAACAACTAAATTCACTAACTAAACGACATTATTTATTTTAACTTATTTAAATAACTTAACAACTTTTTAACTTTAACTACAATAGTTTTGACTTAATTCCAACAACTAAATCTACTAACTAAACAACATTATTTGTTTTAACTTTTTTAAACAACTTAACAAGTTTTTAACTTTAACTAAATCCAACAACTAAATCAATTTTATCATCTACAGGATCAAATAGTGTTGGTACTTATGCTTAACAAACACATTATTCCTAAATTAAAGCTTAATATCAACACTAGATGGACACAAATCGATCTTGCAAGAAAATCAATTTTGTCATCAGTAGGATCAACTAGTGTTGGTACTTATGCTCAACAAATATATTATTTCTAAATTTAAAGCTAAGTGTCAACACTAGATGGACACAAATCGGTCTTGCAAGAAAATCAATTTTGTCATCAATAGGATCAACTAGTGTTGGTACTTATGCTCAACAAATATATTATTTCTAAATTTAAAGCTAAGTGTCGACACTAGATGGACACAAATCGGTCTTGCAAGAAAATCAATTTTGTCATCAATAGGATCAACTAGTGTTGATACTTATGCTTAACAAATATATTATTTCTAAATTTAAAGCTAAGTGTCAACACTAGATGGACAGAAATCGATTTTGCAAGAAAATCAATTTTGTCATCAATAGGATCAACTAGCGTTGGTACTTATGCTTAACAAATATATTATTTCTAAATTTATAGCTAAGTGTCAACACTAGATGGACAGAAATCGATCTTGCAAGAAAATCAATTTTGTCATCAATAGGATCAACTAGCGTTGGTACTTATGCTTAACAAATATATTATTTCTAAATTTAAAGCTAAGTGCCAACACTAGATGGACAGAAATCGATCTTGCAAGAAAATTAATTTTGTCATCAATAGAATCAACTAGTGTTGGTACTTATGCTTAACAAACAATTGATGGACACAAAAAAATTATCACAAAATTAAAGCTAAGTATCAATACTAGATGGACACAAACACATTATTGAAAACAATTGTACTTGAACTTTAGAAATTTAGAAGCACCAATCTTATCTCCTACTTTGATGAAAGAAGCAATATAGTCTTGTATCAACTTTTTTAGATGCTGAGCTTCCTCAGTTGCCTAGCACAAAAAGTTCTAAAATTAGTTATATATAAACTTCAAATCCAAGAATATTAGTTTTATATATTCAAGTTTTAATAAGTTCAAGCTTTCAATTCAAGTTCATATCTAATTTCTAAAATTAATTAGTTATATATTCAAGCTAATTAGTTCCAAGTTCAAGTTAATTTCAAGTTCAAGTCTAAGTTCAACTTCAAATTTTAAGTTCATGTTCTAAGTTCAAGTTCAAGTTCTAATTTCAAGTTCAAGTTCAAATTCTAATTTCAAGTTCAAGTTCTAAGTTCAAGTTCAAATTCTAAATTCAAGTTCAACTTCTAAGTTCAAGTTCAAGTTCAACTTCTAAGTTCAAGTTTAAGTTCAAGTTCTAAATTCAAGTGCAAGTTCTAATTTCAAGTTCAAGTTCTAAGTTCAAGTTCTAAGTTCAAGTTCAAGTTCTAAGTTCAAATTCTAAGTTTAACTTCAAATTCTAAGTTCAAGTTCAAGTTCAAGTTCTAAGTTCAAGTTCAAGTTTTAATTTCAAGTTCAAGTTCCAAGTTCAAGTTCAAGTTCAAGTTCTAAGTTCAAGTTCAAGTTCTAAATTCATGTTCAAGTTCTAATTTCAAGTTCAAATTCTAAGTTTAAGTTCAAGTTCAAGTTCTAAGTTCAAGTTTAAGTTCTTATTTCAAGTTCAAGTTTTAAGTTCAAGTTCAAGTTCAAATTCTAAGTTCAAATTCAAGTTCTTAGTTCAAGTTCAAGTTCTAAGTTCAAGTTCAAGTTATAATTTCAAGTTCAAGTTCTAAGTTCAAGTTCAAGTTATAATTTCAAGTTCAAGTTCAAGTTCTAAGTTTAACTTCAAATTCTAAGTTCAAGTTCAAGTTCTAATTTCAAGTTCAAGTTCTAAGTTCAACTTCAAATTCTAAGTTCAACTTCAAATTCTAATTATGTTCATGACATTCAAACATTCATCATCTAAATTCATGACATTCAAACATTCATCTTCTACTCATAACACTTCAATTACTAATTTCTAACTTCAAATTAACACTTTACTAACTAGTCCTAAAATCAAATCCAAAAAAATCACAATTCAACCTCAAATTACATATTCTCAAGTTTAAACTAGTCCTAAAATATAAAAATGCTAATTCTTCACTAACTAACAATGCCCAATTTAAAAATGCCTAATTTCTTTTTTTAAAAATCTTCAATTATCTACACCTAACTAACAATAATCAAATCAAATTAACAATTGAATAACACAACCAACAAACAAAAACAATAATATACTAACAAACAATTAATTATAATCACTAGAATTAAAGCTAAGTATTAATGCTAGATGGACACAAACACATTATTCAAAACAATTGTACTTGAACTTGAAAAATTTAGAAGCACCAACCTTATCTCCAACTTTGATGAAAGAAGCAATATAGTCCTGTATCAACTTTTTTACATGTTGAGCTTCCTCAGTTGCCTAGCACGAAAAGTTCTTAAATTACTTAAATATAAACTTCATATCTAAGAATATTAGTTTCTTATATATATATATATGTATGTATGTATATTCAAGTTTTAATAAGTTCAAGTTTCAATTCAAGTTCATATCTAATTTCTAAACTTAATTAGTTATATATTCAAGCTAATTAGTTCCAAGTTCAAGTTCTAATTTCAAGTTCATATTCCTAATTAAGTTCAATTTATAGTAAATTCAAGTTATAATTAATTATAAGTTCTAATTAAGTTGTTATTTAAATCCCTAAAATTCTAAATTCAAACTAGCTAGCTGGTGTCCCAACTTCAAACTATTAATTAGTCCTAAAATATCAAATATAATTCAAACTATTAGTCCTAAATTCCAAATTCAAACTAGCCTTAAAATCACAAATTGAAAGTACTCCTAGAATTCAAAAATCAAACTATAGTGCTAAAATCCTAAATTCAAACTATTAGTAGTCCTAAAATCTCAATAATAATTCAAACTAGTCCTAAATTCAAAATTCAAACTAGTCTTAAAATCACAAATTCAAACTAGCCCTAAATCCCAAAATCTAACTAGTGCTAAAATCCTAAATAAAATTAGCTAGCTATTCCTAATCCCAAATTCAAACTATTAGTCCTAAAATCTCTATAATAATTCAAACTAACTCTAATAATACCCAAATTCAAACAACTCCTTAAATACACTAATTCAATCTAATCTTACAATTCCAAAATCAAACTAATTAACTCAAGAAATATCGAATTTCAAACAAATCCTAAGATACCCTAATTCAAACTAACCCTAACATTAAAATTTTCAATTCACAATCAACAAACACAAACTAACAATCAAATAATCCCTAATTCAAACTAACAATAAAAAACCCTAAATCATTCACTTACTAACTAACAATCAATCAAACTAAGTATATTAGTACTCTAATTTTGAGATACTTCAACTAAATAGAAACAAAATCAATCTTTTATGGAGGTTCTAAAAATTCACCTTGAGTAAGAAGGTCGAGGATGGTGGCGCGAACTGAGAAAGTTGATATGGAGGCGGCGCCGGTCAAGATGGAGACGGCGTGACCTTCCTCTGTAGCTGCGCGCGACCTCCTCTGCTGCTGTGACAGTGGCGCTAGTCGGGGATGGTGGGGCGCCGATCGGGAATGGTGGGGCGCCGGTCGAGGATGGTGGTCGCCGATCGGGGATGGGTGGGGGTGGGGAGTAAGACTTCACTTAGGTTTTGAGACTTTACTTAGAATGAGACTTGATATTATCATTCTTTTCTTAAAAGAATAGTTTAATTTATCGACCACGGGATGTCGGTATTTTTTAAAATAATTATTTATATTTAAAAATATATAATAAATACCGACATCGTGAAGTCGATATTATTTAAATAAAATAATAATTTAAATATACCGACCTCTTTAGGTCGGTATTTATTAATTTATTTTAATATAAACTCAGCTCTTGAGGTTGATTTATTAATTAAACACACACACACATATATATATGTGTGTGTGTGTGTGTATATATATGAAATACATTAAATTTAATTTTATTGATCAACAAAAGTTTATCACTATCAAATTTAATATATAAATCTCCTTGAATTGATCATCGGTATTTCTTTAATTTATAATGTATTTCATATCTAAACCACTAGTATATAAGACTTGATTTGTTAAACTACTCGAGGAGTATATAATTAAATATATATATATATAATTTAACTGCACATCAACAGAAGTTTAATTTAATAAATTTAATTTATCGATAAAGTTAATTTTATAAATTTAAATTATATAACTCCTAATTATATAAATTTAATTTTATTGATCAACAAAAGTTTATATATATATATAATTTAACTACACATCAACAGAAGTTTAATTTAATAAATTTAATTTATCGATCAAGTTAATTTTATAAATTTAAATTATATAACTCCTAATTATATAAATTTAATTTTATTGATCAACAAAAGTTTATATATATATATAATTTAACTACACATCAACAGAAGTTTAATTTAATAAATTTAATTTATCGATCAAGTTAATTTTATAAATTTAAATTATATAACTCCTAATTATATAAATTTAATTTTATTGATCAACAAAAGTTTATATATATATATATATATATATAATTTAACTACACATCAACAGAAGTTTAATTTAATAAATTTAATTTATCGATCAAGTTAATTTTATAAATTTAAATTATATAACTCCTAATTATATAAATTTAATTTTATTGATCAACAAAAGTTTATCAATATCAAATTTAATATATAAATCTCATTGAATTGATCATCGATATTTCTTTAATTGCTAATGCATTTCATATCTAAACCACTAGTATATAAGACTTGATTTGTTAAACTACTCGAGGAGTATATAATTAATCAACGTATTTTATATTCCGATAAAGTATCATTTACATGTCATCATAATTAGAAGGTGATCACTACACTTAACATCCATTCAATTAGATCGAACGTATGTAATAATACTAGCTATCTCGCGCGCATTTCATACTCGAATGGATTATATGTTAGCTCTTCACCTCTACATCATGACATCAAATATTAAGTTCATGATTAGACGAAGGACTGATAGAATTTGTACATTACTCTAGAAATATAAGTATAATTATCTCCTCATTCATATCAACACTCTAAATATGGATTATAGATATATTTTTTATTTATTCCACGAATTCTAACTTTTTATTTATAGAAGTACACAAAATTGTTACACTTTTTGAACAATTAATTGTAGGTGTAAAATGAAATTTTAGTATTATGCACAATAGCAAAATTATGATTATTAATAGGAATATTTTAAACAAACCGACCTCCGGATGTCGCTTTTATTAAAAGTAATTAGATTTAATAAAAAAATACCGACGTCATGAGGTCGGTATAACATTTAAAAGTAATCATGTTAATTAAATAATATTGACATCGGAAGGTCGGTATTTTATATTAAATTATTTTTTAACTTGTATAAATTACCGTCATTCTGAAGACGATTTATTTAAAGTTAATTGAAAATATTAATTTATTACATACTATTTAATTTTACCGACTTCCAGAAGTCGGTATTATAATTTTTTTGTTTTTTATATTACACAAAATCGTCCTCTGGAAGACGATTTAAATAAAATTAAATCAAAATATTTCTCAATTTTATTTTTTATATTTAATTGAGAAAATAATACCGACATCAAGATGTCGGTTTTTGTTGTAATTCATTTTTTGGGAAAAAATCCGACCTCTTGAGGTCGGAATTTGATTTTCCCGCTTTATTTTGTATAAAAATCGACTACTTGTTGTCGATTTTCATATCAACGTAATTTCATAGTATACAAAAATTGTTATAGGTGTAAAATGAACAACAAACCGATCTCCGGATGTCGCTTTTAAAAGTAATAGATGAAATAAAAATACCGACCTCCGGATGTCGCATTTAAAAGTAATAGATGAAATAAAAATACCGACCTCCGGATGTCGCTTTTAAAAGTAATAGATGAAATAAAAATATCGACCTCCGGATGTCACTTTAATTAATAGTAATTAGAAAAAATACCGACCTCATGAGGTCGGTATTTTAATTACATACTATTTAATTTTACCGACATTTGGAAGTCGGTATTATAACCGACATCAAGAAGTCGATTTTTATGCAAAATAACCAAATTCTGACCTCAGGAGGTCGGAATTTTTCCCAAAAACAAAAACCGACCTCTTGATGTCGGTATTATTTTCTCAATTAAATATAAAAAATACCGACCTCATGAGGTCAGTATTTTATATTAATTTATATTTTACATACTATTTAATTTTACCGACATACGAAAGTCGGTATTATTTGTTATTTGTTTAATACCGACATCAAGAGGTTGGTTTTTATTATAATTCATTTTTTTTCGGGAAAAATTCCGACCTCCAAAGGTCGAAATTTGATTATTTTGCATAAAAACCGACTACTTGTAAATACCGACCTCCATTTGAGGTCGAAAATTTTAGGTATTCACTGTTTTTTTAGTAGTGAACTAAGCAAAATTATCACTTGGGGCATCTATTGTAATTATTCAGGGGACATCAATGTAATGTAGTATATATTTGTAATTAATTTGTATTTATGAGATATTTGCTTAGTTTTCCCATTAAATTTATTTCAAAAGATTTGTTTTGACCAAAGTAAAGTCGGTAATTCGGCATTGCATTTTCAATTAAATCTAGATCGTGCATTGTTTGACACTTTAACATGATTTTCTTTATATTCAGATTTTGAACCTGAGAACTGTTGCTAAATGTGGGACAATCCCATTATAGAACCTCAACCCATGTTGATTGTAGTGTGGTCATCCTCATCCCATTTATAGATGAAAGTAACAAGTGTCATGATGTCACGATTCAAAAATGGACGTGATGACACTTGTCTATTTCCACCAAGTTATTTTTGTCTGAAATGCAACGAAACGAAAGAAATGTGGAAAGTAAAACAAGAATAAGATAAAAATGGAAAACTTATTCATTTTATTATAACCCCCAAACCTAATTGGCACGTGTCCAAGTCACTAATACATAAAGTACAGAAATGAAAGGTAATTACAAGTCTCAATGTCTTTGATTCTAGAATAGAACAAAGTATAAAACAAGAACAAGAGAGTCCACTGGAACGACAAGCAACTACCTCTCGAAAGTTCTTTGACAAGCCTCGAAAATAAGAGGAGAAGAAGAAGAGAAATCACACGGTACAAGACTTTTAACCTACACAAGTATCAAAATGCATCAAGTCATAATAATTAAATCTTGCCGGAATCATTTTCCTTCGGCTTTATATCACATCACTAACCGAAATCATATTTCTTCATCTTTAACATCACATTACTTATCAAAATCATTTTCCTTCGGCACATTATCACTTGCTGAAACCATTTCCCTTTGGATTTATATTATACTGATATCGCTCAAACTACTCTCAAAACAAATTCGAAGAGTAAGCAATCGTTGTCAATAAAAATACATAACTAAGAGTCGTGGTCGAATACCACAAGGAATGATATAATGATAAGAATTCAACTAAGAAATTAAGAATGCAGACTTGTTCATTGTAGTAGGTTAAGACAAATGTGTGGATGATTGACCATATTTACTAAAAGAGTTTATAGTATCAAATGTCACAATTAAACAAAAAAATGGGAATTCAAGTAATTAACCATCTAGGAGTGTGAAGATTGGAATCGATGTCACATAAGGGTAATTGTGTTTCTCAATAGTGCTAAGCAATCATGGATAGGTTGGGTCAACTTCAATGACACTAATCTTCTTTCGATCTCATAGCATGAGTTCATAGAATCTCTTTTCGGTCTCATCAATGTGATTAACAAAACAACCCATTACCTTACGATCTCCGTATTTCGAGCAGATTTGGGGCAAATATATTTGAATCATAATTTCTCTTTCAAGCAAACTATATAAATCAAACTAAAATTATATGCATCAAACTAATAACCCACTCCAATCAATCTCTTACGAGTAGTAACCAAAGATCAAAAATAGGATTAAGTTTGCAACGTTAACCCATAAGTTAACCTCATGCGAATTAGCTTAAATCCATGAATGAAAAAAATAAAACAGAGCAAAACATAATACCCACTATATTAAATCAACACCCAACTCTATTATAGCACCCCTAGACTTGGGCTTTAGCCACCCATCACCAAAAGTAAAGAAATTATACCTATCATGATAACAATCATTGATGTGATGAAATTAAGAAATTATTATTATTATTAACACCCACTTTGATTTCAACTTCCAATTGTCAATTGCAAAAGTAAAATTTAAAAACCCCTAACTAAAGATGTTTTTCACAAGGTCAAATATCTCATACACAAAGCTCTGAAACATACTTTATTCCAACTTTGGCAAAAAAGCTTTGTTCTCTTTATTTTCTTTCTCATTTGGGATATTCATACTTTCCAAAATTTGTTCCAAAATTCACTACGTGACCAACTCGGTGATATAAGTCGGACTTGTCGAAGCTAATCGACAGATCGTCCTCAGCTTCCAAGTCTTGTAACCTTCAGTGATGATCATCTTGTTTGCCTTTCAATTTTGACGAGTCACCGTTTGACTTTTGATTCGCCAACCTACCTTGATTATATTAAGTTGTGAGTACTGTAACTTCGAGCGAGGTAATGTCATTTGGGCTATCCGTCCTTTTGGTTAGATGACTCCTAGTGTAGAGTTTATACTTCTTTAAATGTTTTTTACCTTTCTTTCAAGTATTCATCATCACCTTGTCATTTAGCCTTCATAGTTGTAAATCATCAAAATATCATTAGAGTAAGACATAACTAGGAATGTAAATCTAAAAAAGACCTCAAATGAATATAAATCTACCACCCATCACATATCACTTGCCGGAACCATTTCCATTCGGCGTAAGATCACATTACTTGTCGGAACCATTTTCTTTTGGCACATTATCACTAGCCTGAACCATTTCTCTTTGGATTTATATCATATCACTAGCCAAAATTATTCTCCTTTAGTTTTATATCCCATCACTTGCCGGAACCATTTCCCTTCTACATAACATCACATGTCTCATCATGGTGTACAAAATAAATGCAAATTAGTAATTTCACACCATAAGGAAGAGACAACAATTCAAGCAATTTAAATCCATATTAATGCCCTCAAAGCATTTCATCAATCAACCAACATAGAGTTCATAAAAAGGCAATTCACAAATCATTATGATCAACACATTACCTTTTCATTAATCCCCTTTGTGTTCATTAAGGTTAAACAAGTGGAACAATGATCCCAACACCTCATTCCCATTACACCTCAACACACAATGAAGGGAAATACAAGATTCTAATAGATTTAAAAAGCTTAGGAGATCACTTGTCTTAATTCAATCAAATGGTAAATCCAAGAATCAATTCTTCCCTTTCCGAACTACGTCTAATGTAACGACCCTTCTGGAATAATATAATCCAATAACTTACGAGATTTTTATACATATATTGCCCTCACACTAGACGAAAATAACGTAAAAGAATACCACCAACTCCCGAGTACCCGAACTAGATATTTCATGCTTCACTCAATCATACAAAATTAGTGATACATTTAACATATTACAAGACTTGGGCTTACACACCCCAAAAAGTCAAAACATAGGGCCATACTTATATTACAACCCCTGGCGACATGATCAAATTAGTCCTCAAAATTTCATGTAAATATACTACACATAGATCATGTACAAGTCCCAAGGTTTATACAAAATATAGATGTCTCAATGCAAATGTGATCTTCCTTAAGGCTCTCAAAATTTCCATCTCCAATGGCCGGCTTCATGCATCCACTCGATCATTCCCCTACGATAGAAACAACTATTGCTAAGCATATAGCTTAGTGGTGCAAAACTATAGTTTCGGAGCCATCCGATTCACAAAACAAACTTTCTCAAGTCATGGGCAACATAATTGAACATAATTAATAAATCAAGTAAACAATATATAAAGAGTATCAAGTTCGATATTTAAAGACCCAAATATCAAGAACGTTCATAACATCATTTTCCAAGAGATTCAACAACAAGGCTCGCCCAATATGTACATCATGTCCTCACACCAAGCACAAGCAAGTATCAAGAAGTGTCGACACCCTATATCAAGAAGGGTCAAAGCCCAATAATCAAGAAAACCAAGAACCATATTAAAAATGGCTTTCTAATTCGTACTTAAAATAGACAACTTCCATACTTAAGACGAACTAAAAATCCAGAGTCAAGATGGCAAATGATCCGAATCAAGAGGCATGCCAAGAGTGACAAAGTCACAGCCACAAGAAGGACAAGGTCCCAACAAGAGTGCTAGGGGATCAAACAATCCATACAAGTGGGCGAGTTACACAAGCTTCTTTAACGTCTCAAAGGATACCAACACAACAATGCAAAGTGACAAGAGGTAACCAAGGTACCAAGATCCAATTTCAGATATACTAGAGGTTAAAAGAGTGCAAGTACAAGTTTATACACAAACTTCAGTGCTTTAGCAAAGAAACAATCCAACCAATGTATCAAGGTCCTCAACTTGTTCACGAGTATATACAACCTTTAAAATACAATTAAACAACTTCTTTAATCCCTAGAAGCTCAATAATATTGATGTAAAATAGGATCATCATCACAAGTAAAATTAGCCTGCACAAACACAACAATGCTCCCAAAACAGTGATTCTGGCCAGCCTAGTACCTCATGTCGCAACTTAGATTTGAAATGAAAAACAGCAAAACTAGACTTTATAACCTACATGAAATATGTAGATACATCTCTTAGGGTTGCAAACAAACAAGAATCACCGCAAAATGTATTTTGTACAACAAGATATAGTCAAAACACCAACAGCTGTTCATACAGAATTTGTAATTCCAAAATCTGGACAGAACTTGTTTTATGTTGCGTCCCATATTTCGAGTCTATAACAGCTGAATCAGAGTTTGACATGAAAATAAGAGTTGTAGGTCTATGAATTAGATTTCCAAATCATATTTACTCATTGTAAACTAAGTTCTAGAGCGAGAGATATTCATAAAATACCAAACACTACCAGCTCAGAAACAGATTTTGACACTTACCAATAAGAAGTGTGTGTTCTTGAATTCCAGCCAAAAGGGCCAAAGTTTTCTCTTGTGATTTTGAAGAACAATCTGTTAAGCTAAGGTTCTAATGTTCTTAGACTTGAGGAAAACGAAGTTAATTATAGGAGGTGTGAAAATATATATTTCAAAGGTGATACTTTTCACCTAAACAAAAGTCACCAAAAGGGGCTGCCCAACAAAAAGTTGGCTACCCAAAAAGCATACATATATACCTATATGTATATCTCTTACCTTCCTTTTAAAATTATACATAATTCTAATTAGGATATTACCTAAACACCCCATCACAAATCCTTAAATTACGATAAGAATTTATGCTAAGCAAGTTGACAATTATCACAACACTTCAAGTTCCCACAATGAGACTCAAACATATTCTAGTAATTAAGCAACGGTAAATCGACGTGCGACTCTTGGTTAGTATTTAGGGGTGTTACATCTAAAGCCACAAAATTTATTTCAATCAAGTAATCACAATAAGATTCCGGAAATAGCAATACCCAATTCATACTCTTTGAAAAATGGGTCACTCAACTCAAAAAGCCAATTCCATAAATGAGATATGAATCCGAAAATCTTTACTTGAAAATGTTACCCAAGTCATTTGGAACACATTTGGTAAAAACTATTATCGAAAAAGGAGTTAAATCAGTTTACAATTATCATTTTAGTTTAGAACTCAAGTTCTTGAAAAAATCTTGTCATTGCCAATCAAAATCCCAAGTTTTGATGTTAAAATCCATAAATGATTAATAGAAAATGAAGTTTTAGGCTCACAAAAGCTTACCCAAATGATTTAGCACATGAAATCTCTTCAAAATCACCTCAAGAGTTTTACGAAACTCAAAAATGAAAATGAGGCTTAAATCCCAAAATTTCTGCTCAAAACTCCTCTTAGATGTCGCAAAAGTGGATTCAAGTTTGCCTAAGCGGACATATATAAACCGAACCACATGTTCGCTTTTGCAAACCTCATAAAAGTGACGCCTCTCAAAAAAGTGTAGGCTCTTTTACTTTTGTGAAGTTTACTTAAGTGAACAAGTCCTCGCAAAAGTGAAACTTGCAGACACCAGCAAAACTCAGCCAAACATAAATCATTGAATGGACCTTCAAGATTTGTTTGGAACCCCTTACACGCAAATCATATAAGCAAATTGACTAAACTCGATGTTTTCGATACAATGGAATCATCAAAATATGAATTTGAGTTCTCCTTGACCCGACATTCGTAAAATTTATAAGAAACTAACATAATGCCTAAAAAACCAACATGAGCTCGGGACCTTTGAAAATTCAATCAAGACCTCACTTAGGCCTAAAATTATCCCCCAAATTCAAAGGAACTCTCAGAATCCCGATCCAAGCATCCGAACTCTGAATATTGACCAAAATCAACCCAAAAGCTAAAATTTCACAAATTTCCAACTTAAGACCTCAAATCCTCAAAAGACCTCAAATCCTCAAAAGACTTCAAATCTGAAACTGAATACTCCTATAGATTAATTTTCACATTCTGTGATTGATGGAATCAATGAAATTCCATTCTAATACTCGAAACTTCAAAAGACACCAAAAATCACTTTAAGCAACTTTAGCCTTTCAAAACACAAAACTTATAAATTCTCAATTTTTTACTCAAAGCTCGCATCAACTTTCAAAACTCAATCAAAAATAACTCGGGGTCAATATCAAAAGGGGAAAAATGATAATTTTATAAAAATATCCAAAAATGATCAATTGGATCATTGCATTATCCACCACTAAAAATCATGTTTGTCCTCAAACATAAAGCAAAAAAAGTACCAAAAACCTAAAAAATATGAGGATATTTGACACGTATATCCTACTCCGTCTCCCAAGTCGCCTCATCAACTGAATGGTACTTCCACTGCACCTTCACTGAAACAATCCCCTTAGTCCTAAGCTTTGAGACTTGCCTATCCAAGATGGTTATAGGCTCCTCCTCAAAAGACATGTTTGGATCAAACACAACAGAATCAAGTGAAAGCACATGAGACTCATCTGACACGTACTTTTGAAGTATGGAGACATGAAACATAGGATGCACAAGTGCTAATCTAAGTGGTAAGGCCAAGTTATAGGTCATCTTTCTCACTCAGCTCAAAATATCGAAAGGTCAAATGAATATAGGGTTCAACTTGTCCTTCTTTCTGAACCTTATGACATCCTTCATGGGTGACACTCAAAGCCAAACATGATCACCCTCCATAAATTCTAAGGCCTTGACTCTCTGATCTGTATAACTCTTTTGTTGACTCAAGGTTGTCAACAGTATACCCTGAATCATACGGACATGCTCCATAGCATCTTTAAGCAAGTCTGTATATAAAGAGTCCATCTTAGCTGATCAAACCATTAAATTGGAGATCCACATTATTTGCCATACAACGCCTCAAATGGGACCATCTAAATACTGGAATGGTAATAGATTTTGTAGAAGAACTCGACTAAACGCAAATATTGTTGAAATCAATCACACAAGCTCAAAGCATGTCCTCCAACACCTGAATCATCCTCTCGGAACTAACCATCTGTTCGAGGATGGAAAGTTGTGCTCATATCTAACTGAGTACCCAAACCATGACGTAAAGCCTTCCAGAAATGGAAAGTGAACAAAGAACCTCAATCGGATTCAATGGAAATAGGGACTCCATGTAGTCGCATGTCTGACTAATATAAGTTGAGCCAACTTCTCTGCCATATACTTTACCCAAACTGGGATGAAATAAGCGAACTTGGTCAACCTAACCACACCAATACAAATAGAATCATAACCACCCATGGTGGCAGGTAGACCCATAAAGTCCATAGTGATTCGCTCCCACTTCCTAGTAGGAATATGTATCCTCTGAGATATACCTCCGGATCACTTGTGCTCACACTTGACTTTTGGAAAGTCAAGCACCTAGAAACAAAATCAGAAATATCTCTCTTCATGTCACACCACTAGTATTGCTAGCTCTAATCATGATACATCTTCGCTGCTCCCTGATGGTTGCAATCTCGAGAACAATAGGCCTCCTTAAGAATTAATTTAATCAACTCGCCAACCTTGGGCACACAGACCCTACCCCCAATTCTCAAGACACCCTCAGAATCAAGAAAAACCCTTTGGTTTCCCCTCTTATCACCTTGTCTCGAATGAGACACAACTTCTCTTCATCAAACTGATGATCATAGATTTGCTCAACTAAGAAAGAATGAGCCTCTATGAAAGCAATCAAGCCACCGGTCTCCTTAGATATCTACAATCGGACAAGACTATTGGCTAACCTCTGAACATCTCTAGCCGAGTGGTAAGACTCCCCATTAGCCTTCTTTGAATGGTACAAGATGGTGATATCATAGTCTTTCAGTAGCTCAAGTCATCTACGCTGCCTCAAGTTCAGATCCCTTTGAATGAAGATGTATTGAATACTCTGATGATCAGTGAAGACCTCATAATGCACCTCATACAGATAATGCCGCCATAGCTTAAGCATAACACTATAACTATCAACTCTAAATCATGGGCAGTTCTTCTCATGCGTCTTCAACTGTCTAGAAACATAGGTTATCACCTTATCTTTCTGTATGAGAATACCACCTAATGCGACTGCAGAAGCATAACAATAAACGGTTAAATCCACACCATTCTCGGGTAAGGTTAAAACAGAAGCCAATGTCAACAATGTCTTTAGCTCTGGTATAATTTAAGATGCTACTTGTCTTATCTCTATTATATTATATTTTTAAATTACCATCAATTCAAATAAATATTGTGTCTTGTTGGGTTCGAAAGAATTAGGGTGACACGCGAAAACTTATAATTGCAAATCATATGGCGACAAATTAGACAACACATAAAACTATACTAAATTTTTTTTATATATTATTATTATTATTATTATTATTATTATTATTATTATTATTATATGACCAATTGACCTACATGTTTAAAAAGAAAAAATTAAAAACATAAAAATTATAGAGAGAAAATCTCTCTATAAACAAAACTCTCTAAAAGATTACATTGTGGATGCTATTATGTTCTTGGTATGAGAAAAGAGGTTTTCAATTTATAGAGTTCCAAAGGTTTCTTCTGGAAAAGTAAAACAAATTATGGAAATGCTTTAACTTACCTTTTATGGTAGGCAAAATGGTCTGGTGGACCCTTATACTTGACTCGGATTGTAAATTGGACCCTTCTACTCTAGAAAGTTTCAACTGGACACTTCAACTCAAACAAATTACAAATTTTAAGCCACTTTGACCATTGACCGGTCTTAGGTGGCATTAATTAGTTGAGTTGGAAAAATAGGTGTTACACACGCGAAATAAGAGCGTGAATTGATTAATAAGTTACTAAAACTAAATAAAAAGTAAAAAAAATAAACCTACCTTGAAAAAAGGTAAAAAAAAAAATAATTAAAAAAAAATCTCTGTCTTCTTCAAACCCACGCACTCACCCTTTTCGAAAAATAGCAGATCTACCACCTGATAAATTACTATCCTCTCTATTATCGATTATTTTTTCTTGCAATCTCACTTTCCCTCACTTTTTAAATGAAACTGCACGTTCATCAAAAATCCAACAACAAAAATAATTGGAAACGAAAGAAAAAAATCTTTTCCAAATTGAAAGCTTAGATCGAAATTGAAGAAGAATTTATGTTGCTACTAGTTGTTTCTTTTTATCTCTTTAGAAGCAAAACTTTTTTTTAAAACAAAAAACAAATTTTCATCTCTCTTTTAAATTGTAGCTACAACTTTGAAATTTTCATATTTCTTGATCTTTCTTCTTTCAAATTTGAATTTTTCTTTCAATTTCAAGTTTTTTGGTGTCAAGTTTAGTATTAAGAATAGTAGGGTTTGAGTGCTTTCTTCTATTGATGTTAATATCAGTTTTAGTGAAATTGTAAGCTCAAATGGGGTTGTCAATAGACTTTCTTTTGGGTTCTTGAGAACAAAGTGAAAATTATTTTTTTAAAAGTAATATTTGTTTAATAAAATAAATATATAAAAATAGCATTGTGACCATTAAATTAATGAGATGGATATGATGTGACTTTTTTTACGTGGATATGATGTGTCATCCATGTCATATCGAATGAGGAACACCAGCTGACATAAGGGTTTAAAATTTATATTTTGTTTGAGTTGAAGTGTCTAGTTGAAACTTCTGAGAGTAGAAGGGTCCAGTTTACCATCCAAGTCAAGTATAAGGGTCCCCTAGACCGTTTTGCCTTCAGGATAAGAAAATCAAGGCAAAACCTTAATTTTTCGTGTGAGGTAATTTTTCCATTATTAAGTTGGATTTACTATTAATTGACTTGAATTAACAACTCTGCTATTTCTTTTTATTATAATATAACTAGGTAATTTGAATCTTTCTAAGCTTTTGAATAACCTTTCCAATAATCGACTGTTACAAGAAAAAAAAAGTAAATTTTAATTGGTTTTAAAAACATTTCAACAGAAATTAAATGATTTGGCATTATCACATATCTCAAGAATTGTAAATATATAATGAATGATTAAAAATATCTTCATATCTAATCATTTTTATCTTTTACATAATTTATCATAATATATGTTTGATGATAAAATTGTCTTGTTAAAACTGAGTGATGTTTTTATGTAGCGATTAAACGTCATTTTTCTAATTTTTTTTACATGAAAAATATAGAATCTACTAGTTTTATGGTTAGAATAACTCCTTGTGAAAAAAAATTATGTGAAAGTTTTCCATAATCAATATTAGTTATAAATAAGTTAAGACCGTTATACCACAACAACATAAATAATTTTTTTAGAGACAATCTACTGGTCTGAGGTCAAACGTTCACCACTTTTCGTTATTGTTACTTTGTTACTCTAACAAAATTTATAGAAGGAGAAAAATAAATTTGAAACAACAGCAAAATAATATTGTTGATCCTTTTAGAAATTCATTCTTCATTAAACTGCTGCTCTAAAGTCCCTTCTAGATGCTTCATCAATGCAACTTTACGACTTTTTCAGAAATATGTATGTATAATTGTTGCATTATGAAAGTATCAGTAGATCAAAATGTTGGATTCTAGACTCATATTAAAGAAATATTCTCAAACATTAAAAAATTAAAAATGAGTCTAACCTAGATAACTCAAACGCTCAACAATGTCTTGGGATATGAAGGACAACAAATCTATGTTAATAGACAATGTTTTGTATCTTAAGATACTACTTTTATTTAGAGCAGGTTTTGCTTCATATCCTTCAAATTAAGATTGCCGAAAATAGTCATAACTCACCCAAAATATTTAGAAGAGTCGAATGAGAAGGAGAAAAAAGAAAAACATCAAAAGGACGAAAACTTTGTCCAAGTGAGATCATATACATACCAAACGAAAAATAATCAATACAATTTTAAGAAGACAACAAAACAGCGAGAACAAAACATACATTAATGGGAGTAAACTATGAGATATCCAATGATGATAACAAATCATTCTAACCATAAAAGTTCTCATGTTTTGAAATATGATACATCACAAAATTGACTTACACTTCAATCAACTTTCAATCATTAAAGTGCTCATAATATCCACTGATAAAATTTAATAAAAATAGATAACAACAACATAAAAACTAAAAAATATGGGCATGCAAAGTTATTAACTCTCAGAGGATTTTCTAAAGAACACAAAATGTCATTCTTGTATGTAAAGGAATGACGTTGTTGATGAAAAAATTAGAGTTTTGTAAGGGCTTTTTGTACTGTACATTTAACAATTCCAATCGAGAAAGCTTGTTTGAATATTCAATTAACGTTTGTTATTTAATTTGTAGTAACAAATACTTATAACAATAATTTTGCAGAAACATAAACAACAAAGTTTAAAGCATGTACTCAAAAATAACAATTAATAATATAAGCATAAATTAATAATTGTAAAAAATATACTAGGACCTGTAACAATAGAATGAAATGGAATGGAAAACATCAAGCCCACTGAATGCATTAGTGTCCCCTTAAGGAAATTATTCCCCTCTAGTACCCTAGGTTTAAAGGAATAGATCGTTGATATGCTCACATTACACCTCCCTAAAGAAGTATAAGCGATCGTTGTCAAATAAAATACCCAACTTGTAGGTTGGGGTCGATCCCACGAGGAATACGGTTCAGACTTAAACTTAACTCACTATTATATTTGTTTAGTCAACTTATTTCCGAGACAAGTAAATAAAGGGGGGATTGTGAAACAAATAACTGATTGTTGTTTTAAGTAACAAGTGAGCAAGATTTGATTGTTGTTTTAAGTAACAACTGAGCAAGATTCAAACTTCGAGTTATCAATATGAGAGAGAAACTAGGGTGGATGTGTTCCCCATAAGCTCTTAACGCGGTAATCCTAATAATAGTAATCATTTCCTAGTGTCTTACATGCAAAGTTGGTAAGATATGTATCCCTAAGTGATTGGTCCTCTAAATAGGGAATGTCACTCCGCACCTTGGTCCGGCTACGTGTGTATACTTTACTAACCCTTACCTTTACCTCAGATTAGACATCACATCAATGTATGACTTAGTTTTCACCCTCGCACCAATTGACATTAGACTATTAGATAGTATAACACTAAATCTATGTTGATAATTCATTTCTTATTAACTACCTCCTTGGTCCAGCAAGTAGTAACAAGGCGAGTTCTAATGCGTGCATTCGTTAAAAAGACTTCCAAGCAAAAGAATTACCAATGCATGCATCAATACTATTCAAGAATTACTTAGTTATTATTCATACGTTGTTAATTGATCATGGTTCTCACAACCCTAATTGTGGATTTAGCTACTCATGTTTGAAAGAACACAATTCATGTTTTGATAAGAAGAATTCATGAACTTATGTTTAGAGTAGAAGAAACCTGTAATCTCAAACTGAATTTCAAAGCAAAAATCTTACAAACCAAAATCCGAAAATCAAATTACCAAAGTTGCAAGTTAATTCCCAAAGAAAATATCAAGAACTAAAAGTAAACAATAATGTCTAACCCCCAAAAATGAGATTTACATACCCTATTTATAGAAAAACATGTCCTAAACAAAAAGGAAACAAAATAAGGAAATAAACTTCTAGGACGCGGATTTGATTGACGACTTGACCTACGAACCGTGGGTCGACCTACGGTCCGTAGGTCCCCTCCGTTGGTCAACACTTAGACTTTTTTAGCAGAGACTGGAACCTTCAACTCCTAGTTCATCAATTACGGAGGTGCATAACGGACCATATGTTGACTTACGGTTCGTGGGTCCTCTTTCGTGGCTCCACACTTAGGATTTTCATCAGGTACTGGAACTTCAACTCTTTGAACATATTCGATGGATGTGCAGGACGGCCTGTAGGTCGACCTAAGGTCTATAGATCACTTCGTAGTTCCACACATGGTCAGAATTCCCTAATGCTTCTATCTACACCTACCCATCGACGGACCGTCGCAAGACCTACGGTTCGTAGGTCCCTCCGTGGGTAGCCACTTCTGCAGAATTTCAGTTGTCATCTCACTCAACCACGTCAAAGCCTATTTCCTACAAACATAACACAAAAAATATTATTACCAATATAAGATGGCCCTAGACATACACAACTCTTAAGTTAAGTGTATCAAAAATATCGTAAACTTACAGTATATCAACACCCTCAACTTAAACTTGTTGTTTGTCCTCAAGCGACACACTAACACTCTAAACAACACTTGTGTAGAAGCAAACATACAAACTCAGCAATCACATGGCCATTTCAACCCATTCCATCTTCTTAGTGAAAATCCTTTCTCTTAGACTCAACAAGCAAACTCATGCGAATCAAGATATGACAAAGATCGACCAATAAACACCACGACATACACTTTTCACAATCACCAAGGTACCAACTTTCCGACAATGTAACTAGTGCCCTTACTTCAAACGAAATCTTTTTCACATAGTAGATATGAATTTTGAGTTTTACAATTCATTCAACACTCACGCTCAGAAGTGACTTCAAGCACAGTTAGTGCTCAATACATTTGGGTACTTTTTAGTGACTTTCTGCCCTCCTTGACATTACATTGGCTTTTTACCTCCTTTCTCAACCTATTTTTGACATCCTTTCATTTTACTTTCTTTCCCCTGACTCTTTTCAACATGGATGTGACTTTTGACTCTGTGGCTCTTATTTTTCATTTTCTTCTTTTTCTTTCACCTTATTTTTCTTTATTTCTTTTAGCACTTTTATTTATCACCTTTTTTCTTCTACTTTTTTACAAAGTCACATCCTCTTCTATCTTTTCTTTTTCTCTCTTCAACACAAAACTCTTTTCATACCTTTTTTTTTCTTTTTGTTTTCTCTTTCATAGCCACCCTCAACTTATGGATTTTCCTTTAGTTGACGTGCACAATATCCAATGTCGGATCAGGGCCAAGATCAAGGTAATTTTTTGCATTAGCCACCCTCAACTTAGGCTTTTGGCCTAAGTCAAGGTTCACAAGTCCAAGGAGGGACCGGGGCCAAAACAATTATTTTAGGGAAGGTGAGTTAGGTGATTTGAAAGAAATGGTCTATCTTAAGCTCAAATATTTAGGTCAAATGGACCATTGATTTCATTTGCTTGGATCATTTTAGGGTTTAGTGGACTTAATTTGAACAAGGGCCTATGATCACTTCCCAACTTCTAGCCTAGATTATCTTAGCAGGACCAACGGGGCAAGTTCTAGATTGACACATACTGTCTGAACTTTCAACATTTCTCACACACTCTTGGCACATTATTTCATTATCAGATTACCCAGTTCAAGTTTTTTCTTAAGTTATGAAGTCAAATCGGTTCCTTATCATGTCACATTGAGATTAACACATTCAACTAATCAAGACTATCGATCTAGCACATTTCAATAATTTTGGACAAGGATCATTTTTCTCATGCTTTTTATCCCATCATGCTTTCATTTTTCTACTTACTCCTACACATGTCGGTTCAATAGAAATTAAGCAGTCTAGTGGGCGAAAAGAACACAGGCAAGAAAACCCCAAGAGAGGATTATGAATTGGGTTACTCAGACTTCACCCTATCACTCAAAATCCATTTACCCTACCCCTAACAAAATAAAGTGTGATTGTCCCCAATGCACAAAAAAATAAAAGTAAAGGATCGGGTGAAGCAAACTTGTGGCGCTTATACGCCGAAGACCACTCAAGAAGCAGGTGGGTTCGGTTTCCTAGAGTTCGCTGGATCAACACTCGGAATGCCATCAGTATCGCTCCTATTTACTATTCCAGCACTCTCAGTAGTGCTCTTATCAACTCTCACAGCACCGTCAATAGTGCTCACACTACTAGATGGGCCCACACCTATCTCCCTGACCCGTTGTTGTCTCATCTTCTCGTCAACTATAGATGCCCTCCAAGACACCTCAGTCTGCTGGCGCTCCCTCTTCCTCACTCGCTTAGCCTCAATATCATTAGAAGTACAGTCGGAGCTGGGGCGCTTCCCAGCAGCACACACAAAATCTGGTGATGGTTGGTCATCTCCGAATAGGGCACTCATCACCACATCATCAACCGGTTCGTAGGGGCAGACTTTGGCTCAATCTCTGGGGGAGCGACAAGTATGGTGATATAAGCACGGAGGCTCTCTAACTACTTCTCGAGGGTAGTCACATCAACAGTCGGGGACGTCCTCTCCAGGACTGGTAACTTAAAGGCATCCAGGCACTGATAAATGGCCTAGACCTTCTGGTCCATTATATGCTCCATCTGTTGCTCAAACCTTGCCTCAGACTCCGCTATAGCACACTTCATCCATGGCCTCACATGCTGAAGTAGAGTGGCCGTCTGTGCCTCTAGCTTCTGTACTCAAGCTAGAGGTATGGCGGTGGAAATGGAAGAATAAGTGGCTCTGGAAAAGCTAGGGGACTGACTAGCGGCCGGAGACAGAGGAGCTTGGGCATCTGCAGTAGTGGCTAGAGAGGCAGTGTTATTATCCTGCATCTGCTCCATATCTACTACAAGATCATCGCCCAACGGTGGCAACTCAACTTGTGGCTCCCTGCGAGGTGCAACTATATTGGCCTCATCCTGAATAAGGCTGATATCAAGAGTCTTGGTTGCCTGAAGTAATCGATCACCATACCATATAGGTACAGTAGCATCCCTACAAAGCTGGAAGATGAGGTATGGGAACAACAGGGTAGTGGTGGCCTTGAAGCCCCTCTCATGAATCACCGCGATCAGGATGCAGAAGAAATCTATCTCCATACTTGCAACCATAGTTGCAACCATCACTGCTCGACCCCATGTGAGCACATTGTCCGCCTGAGTAGGGGACACACGGTTCCGCATCAACAGCCAAAATAATTTAGCAGTAAAAGTCAGGGTAGCCTTTCTAATGCCCAAGCTCGAAATACTGACCCACTTTACACGTTCTCCATCCGTGGCAAGATGTCATGCTAGCCACCTAATAAGTGACACTCGCTACTCGGCATTTCTCTGAAATGCCCTACTATGAATGATACATATCCGATAGTCAAACTTTGTTGTATTGATGAGATGAGTGTGGTCTGGATCATAGATGAACCTGCGGAGGGTGGTCTCAGAGATGTCAATAGTGAACCCCCGGAGGAGTGTTGCCTCAAGTGGAGGCTGAGAGGTGGGTTTGGCCCGCTGATGGTTGCTGCATAGGAAGCATAGAACTCCCACAATATCTCCTTGTTATAGGACCTTGGGCTACGTTCCATCCACTCACACTTGTGCCTCCAAAAAAGATTGTGGATGGCGGGAGCAGTGTGGAGGCTACCTGTGAGAACTCGATGCTCATCGGTGACCAATCTAGCCATCTTACCGTGCCCATTCAGCATGCGAGCATCTGAGTAAATCTGGAACTAGCCATCCACACACCATATGTTAGGCTATGTAGCAACCAGGGGAGGCTCAGAATGGGGAGAGGGGGGTGATGGTCTCCTTTGTACTATCAGACTTGTACAAGGAGGTGGTGCTGCCTTTGGGGATGGAGCTGGAGATGGAGCCGGATGCAAACTCAGAGCTAGCTGGTGATCCAATTGGTGTGGACCTCTCATCAGACTGGGGGGCAGTGACCACGTCGGGAATCACTTGTCGGGATCGATTAAGTGTAGTGCATAGAGCAGTGGGGGAAGTCCTGGTGCGAGGTGGAACGTACTCCACATACGTATCCTCATCGATCAACCGCAATAAAGGTGCTACAGACTTGGACTTTCCCTTTGCAGTATAAGTGGGGGCTTGCGTAGGAGTCATGGTACTTGTGGGAGCTTAGTTAGTACCAATACAAGCTAATAAAACACACGAAAGAATTTTCGAACAAGAAACGAACCAAAATAAAAAAAATACAAAAAACTGGGCAATAGCTGAACTGTCGACCCACGGTGGGTACCTACGGTCCATCAAGGGATCGACGGTCTGTAGGTCAGAGTACCCAAATTTGAGTCTCTGAGATGGGAACCACGGATGTGCAGAATGGTCCGTCGATGTAATGACAGTCCATAGTCCACATCGTGGTTTGACACTTAGCAAAACTTTTGTGTACTTATGGCCCATGGACCCGACCTACGGTTCATAGAATGACCTACGGTCTGTAGATGGGTTTCGTGGGTCAGTCTGTGCAAGGTTTTCAGATGGTTCAATTCTTACATTCATTTTCTTTCAACAAATACAAACAAATTAGGCCTACACATGCATTTCAACTTGTAATTTGGTAGTTAATCATCCTTAGGGTCCAATTTCACAGAATTTTACAGATTATCACAACGAAACCTATGAACCCTAAGTCAAAACTTCCAATTTGGCCTATTAACTTGAATTATTCATTTTTAATGAACTACACACTCACATACCATCACACCAAGGGTGTTTTTAGCATACAATTTAACATTTAAACAATAAATTAACAACCCAAGGTCAAGTTCAAACTTCGTGACTTCATGATACAAATAATGAACAGTGAATTCAAAATCAGGGTGAAGTCATTTACCTCTCAAGTAATCGAAGTAGGTGAGTGTGATGATGTTATAGACTCCTTTAGACCTTTGTAGCCCTTTGACACCGAACCCGAACTTGTGGAATCGTTGGGGAATGGAGATGAGGGATTTGGAAGAGAAAAATATGATTTGGGAATTGGGGAAATGAATGGGGATTTGATATGTGGGATATTGTGATTAAATGGAGTGATTGTGGGAGAGAAAGGGTTTAAAAATGGTTGGGAGGAAGTTTTGAATGTGGGGAATGAATTAAAAATAAAAGGTTTTATTTTATAAGGTGTCCGGGTCGGATCGGGCAAACCATAGTTTTTGGACCCACGAGACCCCGTCGACGGTTCGTGGGTCGACCTACGAATCGTAGGTCACTCTGACACTTAGAATTTTTAGAAAACTTACCTAGGTTCTCGGGCACCATTCACAGTCCGTGGATGGACCCACGGACAATCGATGGGGTTCGTAGACCACTGCACAACTATTTTTCTGCAGATTTTGCCTTTCGCCCCTGCGCACGTAGCAACCATTAGGGCTTTCTATTTACATTTTCTGGACAGCCAACACTAATACAAAAATAAAACACCTATCTAAAATGTTACAGAAATTAAAATAAAAGAAAAAAACTCCAAAATCAAAAAGAAAAACCTATAGTTGGCTAGATTGTACATCTTGGGTTGCCTCCCAAGCAGCTCTTGATTTAACGTCGCAGCACGATGAAGGCCCCTTGATTACTCAGACTTCATCAAGATAATAGGTCTCGGTCACCTCTTGCACACTCTTCAATTTCCCATGTAGACTTTTATCCTTTGCCCGTTCACCTTGAGCATTGTTACCTCCTTGTTCTTGAGCTCGACCGCTGCATGTGGAAACACTTGAGTGACTTTGAATGGCCCGATCCACTTGGACTTGAGCTTGCCGGAAAACAAGCGCACCAGATCACCCACAACAAATTCACACTTTTCAATATTTTGATCATGATACTTATTTATCTTCTCCTTGTACAAGGCTGAACTTTCATAAGCTTTTAGGCAAAACTTATCAAGCTCATTCATGTCATTCACTCTTTGAATCAATATGGCACCCCAATCCAAATTCAACTTCTTTAGCGCCCATATGGCCTTATGCTCTAGCTCTACCGGCAAATGGCATGACTTCCCATATACAAGTTGGTAGGGGGACATACTATGGGAGTCTTGAGTGTGGTGCGATAGGCCCATAGAGCATCATGAAGCCTCCTTGACCAATCAGTTCTATTGGCATTCACAGTCTTTGCAAGGATTTTCTTTATCTCTTTGTTTGACACTTCAACTTGCCCATTAGACCGCGGATGGTAAGGAATAGCTACATTGTGACGGACTCCATATTTCTCTAGCAACACCTTGAACAACTTATTACAAAAGTGGGAACCTCCATCGCAGATAATCGCCCTAAGTGTACCAAATCTGGAGAAGATACTCTTTTTCAAGAATGCGGTGACACTTTTCCTTTCATTGTTTGAAAGAGCAAGTGCTTCCACCCATTTTGACACATAATCAACCGCAACAAGAATATACTTCATCCCATGTGAACTCACAAATGGACCCATAAAGTCAAGGCCAAACATCAAACAACTCAATCACCAATATCAAATTCATAGGTAACTTTTGCCTCTTTGAAATTCCTCCTTCTCTTTGGCAATGATCAAAAGACTTGGCGAAATCATGAGCATCTTGGTGGATGGTAGGCCAGTAATACCCACACTGCAAGATTTTATGCACAGTCTGAATACCACTATGATGCCCACTAACAGGCGATGAATGACACGCATCTAGTATACTCATCATCTCAACCTCGGGCACACAGCGACGAATAATCCCATCAGCACATATACGGAACAAATAAGGCTTATCCCAAAAGAACTTCTTCACATCATGCATAAACTTTTTCATTTGGTGAAATGACAAATCCGATGGAACCAGATCACTTGCCAAATAGTTAGGAAAATCTGCGAACCAAGGAATAAGATCAAAGAAAGCAGCCAATACCTGTTTGTCTGGGAATGCATCATTAATTTCAGCCCCATCTCCAAGCTTGAGCATAGCTTCCTCTTCCAATCTAGACAAATGGTCGGCAACCTGATTATCTATCCCCTTTCTATCTTTCACCTCAAAATCAAACTTTTGCAGCAATAATACCCATCTAATAAACCTCGGTTTTGCATCATTTTTAGCTATTAGATACCTCAATGCAGAATGCTCAATATGCATTATGACCTTGGTACCAAGCAAGTAGGATCAAAATTTCTCGAATGTGAAAACCACAACAAGGAGTTCCTGTTCAGTCACAGTATAGTTCTTTTGAGCCACATCCAGCACTTTGTTGGCATAGTAAATTAGATGAAGAATCTTCTCTCACCTCTGTCCTAATACCACACCAAGCACCACTCCACTCGCATCACACATCACTTTAAACGGTTGCCCCCAATCTGGTGAAATAATGATAGGTGCGGAAACTAGCTTTGCTTTCAACTCTCCAAATGCTCTCATCATCAAAATCAAACTTACACTTCTTTTCGAGCAATTTGTATAATGGGTGGGCAATTTGGAGAAATCCTTGATAAACCTCCTATAAAAGCCTGCATGCCTAAGAAAACTTCTAACACCTTTAACAAAGATAGGTGGTGGAAGCTTTTCTATTACCTCAACTTTAGCTCTATCAACCTCAATACCCTTCTCACAAATCCGATGACCCAGAATGATCCCCTCTTTCACCATCAAGTGGCACTTTTCCTAATAGAGCACAAAATTGCACTCTTCACACCGTTTCAGTACCTCGGCCAAATGCATCAGACAACCATCAAACGAGTCACCTACCATAGAGAAATCATCTATAAATACCTCAATAGTGTCCTCCACCATATCTGAAAATATCGACATCATGCAATGTTGGAAGGTCGCTGGAGCATTACACAACCCAATGGCATTCGTTTGAAGGAGAAAGTCCCATAAGGGTAAGTGAAGGTGGTCTTCTCTTGGTCTTTCGAAGCAATGGAGATCTGATTGTAGCCCGAATAAACATCAAGAAAGCAATACCAACCCTTACCAACAAGGAGATCCAGCATCTAATCCATGAACGACATAGGAAAGTGATCCTTTTCTGTCCAAGCATTCAATTTTTGGTAGTCCATGCATACTCTCCATCCAGTCATTGGCCGCATCGGAACAAACTCATTTTTTGCATTAGGAACCACAGTAATCCCACCTTTCTTAGGTACACACTGAACATGACAAAACCAACTACTATCTGCGATGGGGTATATGACTCCAGCATCCAACTATTTGATAATTTCCTTTTTCCCTACCTCTTGCATAGGCGGATTTAGTCTTCTTTGGTGCTCAATACTAGGCTTGATGTACGGCATGAGTTGGATATTATGAGAACAAATGCCAGAATGAATCTCAATAATGTCCGTAATAGTCCATCCAATAGCCCACTTGAACCTCTTCAACATAGAAACCAATGCCTCAAATTGTACCTCACTCAAATCGTAACACCCCAGAAAATTTTTGACCTAAAACTCGAATCGTTCTTCACATTGAGTGAGATTTTTGCAAGGAATTTAAAATCTCTTGAGAATTAAGGTCACCATATGTAGCACCTTAAGTTCCAAGAAGAAGAGAATTCATTCAAGTCATTCCTAAGTTTTTCTTAAGTTTTGGGTCAACTTCAAATGACCATAACTCCTAGTACAAGATGATTTATGTGAGCTTCAAGATAGAAAATTAAATCCCTTCGAGTCCTCTTTCCAACGCCACCGAGTTTGCTCAATTCCAAGCTCTGAGTAAAAAGTTATGATGGATTTACTAACGTCGCGCAAACCTGGCAGCAGCTCAGCGATAGCTCCGTGACGCGGAGCCAACACAGACCTCACTACCTGGTAAAAGATCTTTTCGACTCCCAGCTCGTTGTAATTATTTCTTAAAGGGTATTTTAGTCCTAAAAACCCTTAGGAGGTCATCTAAATTGCCCTAAAACGTGTAGGAAACCAGTTTTTCATAAATCAAACCCTCTCATCCACTCCGAAAATTCTACGCTAAAGGGATTCAAGAAATGCTAAGGCTAGGGTTCATCTTTCAAGATTTTCCTTCAAGTTCTTCAAGAAGATTGTTCTTTCAGGTATGTAAGCTTCCATAGTATTGGGTTTGTTCACCCACACACCAATCTTGTAAATTTCAGCGTTAAGTTCATTATAGAAAGTTGAAAATCTGATGTTATTGATATGTGTTCTTGAATTTGCTTTCATTCTTGAATTGGACTGAGATTTAGGAGTTCTTGAGATTATTGTTTCGATTTATAGAGTAATTTTGAGTTAGATTCTTGTGTACATGTGATGGTTATATGAATCTAAAGAAAAGTTGAGCAAAATAATCAAATTTAGGTGATTTGGGTTAGAAAACGAAGAAGAGAAAAGTCAGGCAAATCTAGCACTTGGCTCCGCGTTGCAGACTTGCCACTCCATTTCATAAAGTTGTATTCATGTCGCGGAGAGGTCACGGACCTCTCTACCTCAAAAGTTAATTCGAAACCAAATATTTTAATTCATCTCCGTGTCGCGGACTTGCTTCCAGACAGTGATTTTCTTGATCTTTTTTCATGTTTAACTATCTAAAAACACTCTTAAACATCACGAGATCATTCATATCACAAATCAGAACCTTTAATTCATAAATCACATTCAAGGTAGAGTTGAGAGTCAAGTCTTGAGAGTTCTCTCAAACATTTTTTAGAAAGTCCCTTTGAGTCCTTTGAGGAGTCTTCTACAACTTCTAATAACTTGTTTCAAGACTCGAGTAAGTGAGCATGAGAGTGAGGAGAATGTATTCATGAGTCTACACTATCACCAAGATCCTTCATATCATGAATCACAACTCTTGAATTCATAATTCACATTCAAGAGAGAGTTAAGAGTAGAGTTCAAGAAAGTCTTTGAGTTCAATTGTGAATCCTTTGAGATCAACTATCGAATTGAACTAAGTTTTGAGGAAGTAAGTCAGAGAATAAGAAGAGTCACATACATGAGTTCCATATTGTTATGTATACTATCGAGTTGAGTTGTTTCATGCCCATAAATTTCGCATGAATTTCATAAGTTAATCATCCTTCAGAGAAGTGGTATCTTCAAGTTCTAAGCCTTTAAGTATTGAGTTCCAAATCCCTTTTGAAGTATCTTTGAGTCCTTGAGTTGAACATTTCATGCCCATAATCTCGCATGAACACTATAAGTCGAACAATCTTGAGATGAGTAGTATTATTGAAGTTCTTGAGTTCCAAGTATTGGGATCTATCTATGGTTATTGAAAACCTTGCATCGAGTCGTTCACATCCATAATTCGGCATGAACCATATTTTAATAAGTCTTTTACAAATGTTTAAACTTTGTTTTAAGACTTAAGTTTTGAGTTCAGTAAAGAGTAAAGTTGAAGTTCATTCTTCAAAAGTATATTTTAGGAGTAGTATTGAGCACCAATATGGGGATGCGAGTTCAGATAACTCAAGTCTCCATAAACCATGTAGCCATCATGGGTAGAAAAAGGATCATACTTTTTAGATGATTCCTTAGTGCTTTTTAGCATAGACTAGTGGATCCACTTAGTAGTTCAGGTTATATACCGATGGCAAGGTATAGGACGGTCCTTGGCAACATGAGTTAAACGTTTTACCATCACTTAGGCTCATAGTGATGGTTGTCAGTTAGAGAATCTCCCACAAAAGTTATTTGTATTCTTATATACACAGTTTTTTGTATTTTTACATACATTTAAGAGTTTTAGTGTATTTTTGCATACACCTAGAGTTGACTTCATGTTTTTAAACAACTTTTCTTTATATTGTACATGTTTTAAATTGCTTTCTATTGAAATGAGTTCAATTATGTTGAGTTAAGTATCTAATCTCTGAGTTGAGTATCTTATCCTTGAGTACTTTTGAGTTGAGTAAGTTAAGTAGTTTTGGATATCCTTGAGTATTCCTTGAGTTGAGTAAGTTAGAGAAGAGGTAAGTATGTTTATTTTTATCAAGTTTCAAGCTTATGTTATGCTTTAGAACTCCTCTTACTTGCTCGTACATTTCACGTACTGAGCCATTTGGCCTGCATCTTTTCATGATGCAGACACAGGTATTTAGGATCATCAATAGGAGATTCGTTGATACATTCGAGAGTTCGAGTTATCTATGGTAAGCCTCCTTATCTTCCAGAGGATTTCATTTACTTTTCAGTTTAGTCAGGATGTCGTGGGTCTTATCCCAACTCCCATTTTTATCAGTTAGAGGCTTCATAGATAGTCAGCATAGTTGAGAAGTCTATATCATTCATTTATTTTATTAAATGTTTTAAAGACTTAAGTGCCTATTTTATGGCGAGTTGAATATATTATTTTTATTCTAAGTTGTTCATTTGAGTTAAAGTTATGAAAAATTGAGTTTATTGAATGTATTTCAGTTTTAAGCTTTTGCATGCTTAGTTAGTCTTCCGCTTGTAGTCAGCCAGGATGAGGGATCTCTTGGGGACCAACAATGGTTCTTAAGCGCCGGTCACGTCTAGGGTGTAGACTAGCAATGGCAGGGGGACCGGGTCGTCCTGCCCCGGCCCACGACCGGTTCAAGAACCGACTCGCCGAACCCGATCCCGTATAGTTTTGGGGGTTCGGGATAGGGGACCAGTTAGGGGACGGTTCACCCTTTGGGCCCGATTGACTCGGCCCGGTCTCGGCCCTGTTGAACCGACCGGTTCGCAGGATCCCGTAATTTTTTTTCTTTTTGAATTATATCCGTTGGGCAACGGCTAGTGGGCCCCCCAACGAATTTATTGACTGTTTTTTCCCTTCCCCCACACCCCCTACCACCCCTACTTTTAATACTTTACTTTAAACCCTCAAGTTATCATAAATACACTTTAACCCACTTTTAATATTATAAATACCCTTCTATCCCTTATTATTTCTTACAAAATCATATATTCTCTCATCTATTTTTTATATCCTCTCAAGTCTCAATCTTTTATTCCATTTAAGTCTCATATTATATCATAATACATATATTTCAATTCTAAGTTTTCATATTATATATCATAATATATATAATTCTCATATTTGCTATCAAATATTGGAGTTCCAAATTACAAGTTACAACAAACTACAAGCTTCACGAATCGGTTATAACGTCTGCTATTAACGCATACGTTTGGTACATTCGTTTTATAATATTTATATTTTATTTATCGTCATTAATTTTTGTGTTATTATTATTTTTATATTATACTTTACATATAATTAAATATGAGTTCTAACAAAAAAGATACCGGTAAAGAAAAAGAGAAAGAACCAAGTGGCATTAGTAGATTATTTAATTTTAATAAAAAAAGTAGTAAGAAAAAAAATAAGAGTAAATGTGGTGGTACTTCTAGAATTAGATTTAATACAAAAGATTCTACTTATGTTGATGATACTTCTTATGATATTGATTCAAATGCTCAACTCGATCGTGAACTTTTACAACAAATTTATGGTGATATTAATCCTTATCTTGATGAAAATTCAGGTGAAGAAGTAGAAGTTGGTTTGGGAGAAGATGAATTAGAAGATACACCTACTAATCCGGTGACAAATGTTCCAAATGAAACTACAAATTCAACGGAGCAAAATTCTGGACGCCCATCCCTTATACCTCCTATAAGGGAGAAGGTGAAGTATCAATGCCCTAAAATTTCTATTGTGTGGCAATTTATGACTTTAGATAAGGAAAATTCTATTGCTATTTGTGATAAGTGTAAGCAACCTTTTAAACATAAACAAGGTGGAGGTCAAGGTGGGACGGGGGGCTTAAATAGACATTTGTTATCTTGTGTGCCGATTTAATATAAAGAAGCTAAATCATTAGCCAATAGAAAAAAAGGAATTTCAGTTAATGATTTTGATATTAATGTTAATGAATCGGTAGGGGCTTCTGACATGGTTCAAGGAACATTAGATCATTCTAACCCAGGTGGTCCACTAACACAACGTAAATATAATAAGGAAAGAGATCGCAAAAATTTAGCTAAAATGGTTTTTGTTTGTGGTTTACCTTATAATTTTCCTTCACATCCCGATTTTATTGAATATATTCAACAAACTTATAATCCTAATTATAGAGATTTTTCACGAAATACTGTTAAATCTAATATTTTTGTATATCAAGGTAAACATTGTCAATATCTTTGTTGTATATTTAGCATATTAGATTGTAGAGTATCTATAACTTCGGACATGGGTCGTAGTGTTAATGGACGTGATTATTTAACTGTTACACCATATTGGATTGATTATAACTGGAATTTGCAAAAAAGAATCTTAAGTTATAAAGAATGTATAGAGAAAAAAAACTGGTGCATATTTAGCTTCAAATATTTTGAGTGTTATAGATTATTACATGCTTATAGATAAAATAATGTTTGTCGCATTAGATAATGCATCTAATAATATAAACGCTGCTAGTATGTTAAAAACTAGATTATGTCCAATTGATGTTAATTCGTTTTATGTTAGATGTGTTGCACATATATTAAATTTAGTTGTACAAGATGGTATGTCATTATTTGAATGTGGTTGTATGAAAATTGAATATGTTGTTGCCTAGATTTTTTATGCTAATAGAGCTGCTAGAATTAGGGAATTTAATGAGCGTTGTGTACTATGTGATTTGCCACCAAGAAAAATTCCAAGACATATTAAAACAAGGTGTAATTCTTTTTACGAAATGTTTTCAGTTGCTTACGAATATAGAGGACCCATACAAATAGTGTTTAATGCTCGTAATGCTGACCCATTAGACAGAATTTGTGAAGAAGATCAGGAAGAAACTAATGAACTATTAGAATTTTTAAGACTTTTTTATGATGATACAGCCATGTTTTCTGGAATTTATTATCCTACTATTTCATCAGTATTAATAAATATTTGTGCTATTTCAATTCAATTTTCTAAATACAAAAAAATTGAAAAATTTAGAATTGCAATTGAAGGTATGATTGAAAAATTTTAAAAATATTTTTTTCCTATTCCTCAATTTTTTTTAATTGCTACTTTACTTCATCCTGACTATAAATTACAAGGTGTGCAGGGACTTGTTGACACTTTTT
The DNA here is from genome assembly GCA_029007595.1 of Solanum commersonii. Lineage (NCBI taxonomy): Eukaryota > Viridiplantae > Streptophyta > Magnoliopsida > Solanales > Solanaceae > Solanum > Solanum commersonii. The sequence continues at coordinate 2,591,520 of JAJTWQ010000007.1, forward strand.
ATGATACCTTAGAAATTTTACCGGAAATAAATCCAACTTGTGAAATGTGTAAGTCTCTCATAAAAGTAGAAGCAAAAATTTTGTATGAAAAATATAGAACTGCAGGAAATACTCAAGAAGTTGGTCAAACTTCTAATCCTCAGAGTAAAGCTTGAATTTCAAGTTATATGCGAGATTTTCTTGGTCTTAATTCTATTAACCGTGATGATTTTGAAGAATATCTTAATCAATCTTTAGAAATAGTGGAAGACGAAGATGACAATGAAGAATTATTAGCATGGTAGAGGAGGCGGAGCGTTGCATTTCCAATTTTGAGCAAAATGGTTCGTGATGTTCTAGCTATTCAAGTTTCATCAGTTGCATTAGAGGTTGCTTTTAGTGCGGCAATGTTTCAACTTGGCGATCATAGACACTCATTGGCGGAAGACAGTTTGGAAATATCAGTTTTATTTAGAGACTGGGTAAATGCCGAGAGGAGAAATTATAATTTACCAAAGTTAAGTTCCAAACAAGAAGCTTGGATTAATGCGGTAATTGGATCTAGTGATGATGATTTAGAGTCACAAGAGTTTCTAGCAAGTTTGCCAACACCAGAGGATGTTACCGTCGATATGATGCGACAATTAGAATTAAATTTTAAAAGAGAATACAAATATTAGATTACATCCGAGAACTAATTGCAACAGAACCCTTCCTCGAAGGTGACTGCGTAAATTAGTTACTCATCTAATATTTGTAACAAATATTAGTTTTACATATGAGAACTTATTGAAACAGAACCCTTCCTAGAAGGTGGCTACGTAGATTAGTTACTCCACTAATATTTGTAAATTGTAACTTCTAAGTTCTAAGTTGCAATTAGATTTTATTGAATAAATTTGAAGGCTTTATTAAGTCTTTTTTATATAACTATTGTCTTGCATTTTTATTTTAATATATTCATACACATTTACGTATATACTAAACTAACTTTAAAATACTTAATTTAAAAATCAAAATTTCAGTTTAAATTACTTTAACATATTTAAAATACAAATTTGAAAATTGAAAATTGAAGTTTGAAATTTGAAAGTTGAATTTGAAATTTGAAAGTTGAATTTGAAATTTGAAATTTGAAATTTGAAATTTGAAATTTGAAATTTGAAATTTGAAATTTGAAATTTGAAATTTGAAATTTGAAATTTGAAATTTGAAGTTTGAAATTGAAATTTGAAGTTTGAAATTGAAATTTGAAGTTTGAAATTGAAATTTGAATTTTGAAAACTTAAGCATTATTTATTAGCTAAAAATGTTATTGAAAAAAAATCAAATAAACTAAAAATGTTATTCAATAACATATAATTTCAATACAAATAAATAAGTATATAAAAAATAAAAAATCCCCCATCCCGTCCCCCCAAAACCCGTCCCATCCCATTTATATAGTGGGACGGGACGGGACTTATTTTTGTCCCCCAATCCCGATCCCGGCCAAATACCGCTAGCGCCGTCCCCCGTTCCGTCCCATCCCCCAGTCCCCGTCCCCGTCCCCGTCCCCGTCCCTTTGCCAGCCTTAATGTAGACTCGAGTCGTGACACAAATCTACCACAATGATGAATGGTAAAGTACCATCTCTCCCTAAGAATACATACCTCAAATGCGATGGTAGAGCCTTGATCTCCAATTTTGGAGCCTCTTCAACAGACGGTTTTATGGGTGGAGAGTCGCGATTCTTCATATCTAGCTCCAATTTCTTTGGTTTGGAACGGAATTCAAACCTATCAAGTGCGGCAATTAATTCATCATAGTCTTCAATACCATCACCCTCAAAGTTCATCATTACTGCTACCAGTGCATCAACACACAACCTTTCTTCAATAGATACACCAGAACCTCACTCCACAATATGATTCACCACTGATACTGACTTGAGATCGCTTTCCTGCTTCATAGACCTACATATATTGAAAGTTACCTCTTCATTAGTCAATCGAAAACTTTATTTGTGCCCTCTCCATATCAATCAAGGCGCACTGAGTAGCCAGGAATGAACAGCTAGCCAAAGCTTATCGTTTGGAGAAAAATCGTGGTGGAAATGCAGTTGAAAGCTGAAATAAGCGACAGAACAAGTGAAAGAAGTCAACCTCACAATCAAGTATCACAAAATCCGTCGGAAAAATAAATAACTCCACTTTCACGAGGACATCTTGGAGAACACCAATGGGTTTCTTCACAGTTCTATTGGCTATGAGTAGTTGCATCGCAGTCGGTTTTGGAGCCCCTAAATCCAACTTCTTGTAAATAAACAATGTCATCAGATTAATGCTAGCACCCAAATCACACAACGCTTTCGCAAAATGCAACAACCCGATGGTACAAGGAATAGTAAAAGTAGCACTGTAATGTTGCAACCTCTCATCATTCTCAAAGCTAACGGCCCTCGTTTTGGTCGTCAAATCCTTCATAAACTTCGCATACCCAGATATTTGCTCCAAAGCCTCTATCAATAGAACATTGATGGAAAGTTGTTTCAACATAGTAATGAACCTGCGGTATTTTCCTTCTTCAGCCTTCTTTACTAATCTCTGTGGGAATGGCGGTGGAGGTCTAGGCATGAGAACAACTTTTTGGGTCACCTCCGCTTCCTTCTCTGTAGCATTCTTATACTCTCTAGTAACCTCGATCTCATCATCATCTCTTTCCACCACAATTTCAACCTCAGGCGACATAGGGGGATCAATTTACTGTAGTGGACAACTGATTCATCTGTTGCTTAAGTTGCTTGATCGACACTGCATGGGCATCAACTTTTTGACCGATTCTGGACAACTCGCTTTGCATCTCTTTCACATTATCATCAGTCGGATCAAACCTCTTCATCATCTTCTACATTATATCCTCAATATGTGACATACTACCCCCAGCTTCCCTATTGCCATATTCCAAATTTGCAGGTGTAACATAAGGCCCAACTCTCTCGTTTCTGTTGCCATAGTTGTTCCAGTTGTAGTTGTTGTCGCGATTGTAGTTCTCATCCCGAACATAGTTACCCTCTCGATTGTAGTTACCGTAGTTCCGACCTTGGTTTCCTTGACCTTGGCGCCAATTATCCGAGTTGGAACCTTGGGCGTTGGCTCGGAAACCACCCGTCTGATCATTCACCAAATAAGCATCCTCCTCATAGTAACATTCTTCAACTGGTGGTGGTGGAGTTCTAGTTAAGTAGTTTACCGCATTCACCTTTTCTGCACCTACGTTCACATTCTTCAACACCAACCCAAGTTTTGTCCTCATCTGAGCCATGTCCTCACGAATATCATCGGAAGATTGACTAGGTGCAGCTTGAACTGCAAAAGTGCTTCTTCCAGTGTCTGACTTCCTAGTGCTCCATGCTTTATTGTTTTGAGAAATCTTCTCCAATTTCTCAGCGATCTCCTCAAAAGCGCACTCACCATATGAACCTCCAGCGATAGTATCAAGCACAGCCTTACCATTATCATCCTGACCTCTGTAGATGTACTCTTTAAGTGACTCATCATCTATGCGGTGATTCAGAACACTTCTTATGAATGCAGACTGCAGTGAACCTACCCCATGAACTGCTCACAGACTCTCCAGGTAATGCTACAAAGTTGTTCAATTTGTCCTTGTGATTTAACTTCTTGGACAAAAGGAAATACTTTGCCATGAACACCTTGTGCAATTGGTCCCATGTATGAACTGAGTTATACGAAAGCTCAGAAAACCATATCGCAGCATCTCCGATCAACGATAGAGGGAAGACTCTCAACCCTATGACGTTCATATCCAACTCCGGTTGTCCCACACAACTTTTGCAGACACTCCTCAACTTGACCATGTGCCCATGCAGATCTTCCGAAGCCATACCAGAAAACAACCCCCTTGTTGTAAGCATCTGCATCAGACTACTGGTCACCACAAACGTATGCCCTGGAGGTAGATGAGGGAGAACAATGGGTCCTTCTGATTCAATTGTATTGAAGTCGACCCTCTAATTATCACGCAACCTCGATTCTGGCGGATTTTGTACCCTCAATGCATCTCAGAGTAGATTACCCCCAGGAACCTGAGCATTCTCATTATTCACTCCATCCTCATGCTTCTCTATGATTGGACTATTATTGCCCCCTTGATTTGCCATTCTTCTCAAAGTCTTGCTTAGTTCGGGGTCGTATGGGTTAGTGGTTTGCCTAGACTCTGTGTACTTGGCATATACTAGAGTAGAAACCTGTAGAAAATAAAAACAAAGGAAAACGTAAAATTAGGAAATAATTGACTAAAGTTCAATAATGTAGTTAAACTTGATCCAAAAGCCTTATTCCCCGGCAGCAGCGCCAAAATTTGATACACTCAAATTACACCTCCCTAAAGAAGTATAAGCGATCGTTGTCAAATAAAATACCCAACTTGTAGGTTGGGGTCGATCCCACGAGGAATACGATTCAGACTTAAACTTAACTCACTATTATATTTGTTTAGTCAACTTATTTTCGAGACAAGTAAATAAAGGGGGGATTGTGAAACAAATAACTGATTGTTGTTTTAAGTAACAAGTGAGCAAGATTCAAACTTCGAGTTATCAATATGAGAGAGAAACTAGGGTGGATGTGTTCCCCATAAGCTCTTAACGCGGTAATCCTAATAATAGTAATCATTTCCTAGCGTCTTACATGCAAAGTTGGTAAGATATTGTAGCGACCCTAAAAATAGATAGGTGAAACTAGAGCCTAATGTATGAATTTTTAAAGTTTATGCATAAATTGAAAGTAGTCACTTTTGAAAAAAAAAAAACAGTTCAGAATCTAGAAATTGGCTAAGTTCAAAATCTGGAAATTCTACCAAGTGTGGAAATCAGTGAGTTTTTGGCCAACTTTGAGCAGTCATAACTCCTAGCTCAGGATGATCCAGGAGTAGTTCCAGTTATGTTTGGAACGATCTTTCCAACGCCACCGAGTTTGCTCGATTCCGAGTTCGTATGAGCGAGTTATGCCCTTTGAAAGTTGGGCAGTTGGCAAGGAGTCCGTCCGGAAATTTAAGGGCATTTTGGTCTTTTCACAAATCTTTTCTTTTGAGGTTATATTATTGTGTTAGGCTGATTGTGGATCATTTTGTTTCATTTTAAAAGAGTAAGGAAGGGTTCTCTTTGGAACACCATTGAAGGCCAAGGTGAAGTTGGAGCTAGGGTTGATGGTTTTGAGTGCTTTCTTCTTCAATTTTTCGTGGGTTTCAACTTAGAGGTATGGTGACCCTTGATCCTTGATCAATCTTTCTTTCAAGGAGTCCAATCAAAAGTGTTTCAAAGAACAAAAATCTCAAATTCTAATCTAAGCATGGGTTCATTGGCAAAACATTTTCTAAGCCATTATATTGATGAATTAATGTTTGATTAATGTTTTTAAGATGATTTCATATGGAATTCCTTGAAGAACCCATGTTTTCCCTAAATTCCTAAATTTGCTTATGAAGTGGGTCTTTTGCTTATGATTCAAAGTTTATGAGATTGTGTTTGGATTGGATTGTATTAGTGACTCTTATGATTTTCTACATCTATCTATGATGAATTGATGATGTATGGATGAATTGAAAGTTGTGGCCTTATGGGCAAGTTATGATGAATTCTCTTGTGGTAAGTAAAATGGTTGGGACTTGAGTGTTGTTGATTATGGCTTTAGAGGATGGTAAGTTGGCTTAATCTCTTATTATGGATAAAATTGTTCTTGTTTAGTTTGATCCACTTATGGTGGAGGTGTTTAATTATGGAATGTATTATGAACATGGACTTGAAGGCATTATCTATTGAATTAAAATGCTATCAAGTTATGAAATGTTATTGTACTATGTGAAGGTATTCTTATGGTTATAAAGTGATCTTGTACAAAGTGTTATTGTATTGTATATTATATATATAAATGAGGCTATATGTAAAGTCCTATATGAAGCTATATGTAAAGTTTTATGTGAAGCTTATGTGTGAAGGTATGATGTGAATGAGTTTACGTGATCTTGTGATGATCCTATGTAAAGTGGATAGCATTGTGATTTAAAGTATGATTTTTCTCATGATGTATATATATATGAAATGATGTTGGATTATGAAGTATCCTTAGATGATAATGTTGTGACTTGGTTGGTAGACTAAAGTGTCCCTCCTTGTTACTTAAAGTCTTGAATGCATGAATGTGTGAAGTGGGCTAGAACTAAGAAATGGTGCCCTTTCTATAAATGCTAAAAGAGGAATTCTAGGCCAAGACTTGAATCGGCAAAACTAAGAAATGGTGCCCTTTCATAAGTCTAGCTTTCCTAAGTAAATGTATAACCTTGAAGGATGGGCCTTAGGGCGAAGTTCCCTTCTTGAGTGAGATGATAGACTTAGAGATGGATGGAGCCGAAACGGCATGAAAAATCCTTATCTAAGAAAGTCAAATGAGCTATCCTTATGAACCTTGATTGGCCATGACTAAGAAATGGGGCCTTTCTTGGGAAGAGGTACTATGAGTTGGTTGAACTAGAAAAGGAACCCTCTCTAAGTACATATGTGATTGAATACTCTATGGGAAATAAGGCTAGCACCGAGTGGATGTGGTTAGGAAGGTGGCCTAGTTGAGTATAAGATTAGGCACAATGAACTTCCTTGGACATCCCCTAAACCATGTGCCTACATGGGTTGCTTACTAGTTCTACCTTTGGCAAGTAGAACAACCTCCACGGAGTAGGATAGACTCCGGATTCCATACCTAGCTAGTATGGTCTATGTCGGTTATGCCTATTCCCATCATGTGGGATGTGCACTCTAGTTATTGGATAGGTTCTATAACGTGTAGGTAGTAGTATGGGATGCTATCTACACATAGCACGAGTAGGCTTTGAAGATACTAAAGTGAGTTTCCTAAGTCTAACGACTATTATGTGAAAGTCCCCTTATGTGCCTAAATGTCTCCTAAAGTGGTTCATTAAAGAATTTTGACTTAGCATGTTATATTGTAATGGTACATTCCTTATCTATGGTAACCCTTAGGAACACTTAGGTGTATATAAAGAGATTGTATGGGCGGTCACTTCATGTTTCACTTAAGTGTGGCTTTGGGTAACTTGAGATAGAGGTCATGAAATGATGAAAAGGCTTACTTGTCAATTATATTCATGTATTGTACATTGGTACTAGTGGAGTATGTCTATTATGTGGGTATTGTCTTATATGTGGATGATGTCTTGAAATGTGTCTCTTATAATTGTGATGTGAAGGTTTTATAAAAAATGGCATGAAAGCACATATTTCAAATAAATGTCCTTTTTTTAACATGTTTTTGCATGGTCATCATACTTAGTACTTAATTGTGCTAATTCCATATTTCTCTATTTTCTACAAGTGTAGGTTCCTGCAAGTGAGCGGGTTTTGTAGTAAACTTGGGATTTGAAGTTCTTCCTAGATTTTGTGGTATGTCCTCATATGTCGAGGGCAAGACTTTTCTATTCTAGTTTTATGATAAGGTTCTTGTAATAGACTTAATAGACTTCTTTTGATTGTAAAGGGCCGTGTCCCTAGTATGTTTTCACGTTTATGTCTAAGATGGCTAAGAGACTTAGTATTCCGCTTGTGTACTTTTGAATGATGTTTTTAAAAGTGACCTTTGAGTCTTATGGGATTTTATTTAAAGAGTTTTTAATTCCGCACTATTTTACATACCTAATGTGATGAATGCTAAGGGCTTGTATGAGACCTTTGAGAGGTCGAATACGCATGTTACGACTTGGGGGTGTTCTCGGGTCGTGACAGATATGTATCCCTAAGTGATTGGTCCTCTAAATAGGGAATGTCACTCCGCACCTTGGTCCGGCTACGTGTGTATACTTTACTAACCCTTACCTTTACCTCAGATTAGATATCACATCAATGTATGACTTAGTTTTCACCCTCGCACAAATTGACATTAGACTATTAGATAGTATCACGCTAAATCTCTATTGATAATTATTTTCTTATTAACTACCTCCTTGGTCCAACAAGTAGCAATAAGACGAGTTTTAACGCGTGCACTCGTTAAAAAAACTTTTAAGCGAAAGAATTACCAATGCATATTGCATCAACACTATTCAAGAATTACTTAGTTATTATTCATATGTTGTTAATTGCTCATGGTTGGATTTAGCTACTCATGCTTGAAAGAACACAATTCATGTTTTGATAAGAAGAATTCATGAACTTACGTTTAGAGTAGAAGAAGCCTATAATCTCGAACTGAATTTCATAGCAAAAGTCTTATAAACCGAAATCCGAAAATCAAATTGCCAAAGTTGCAAGTTAATTCCCAAAGAAAATATCAAGAACTAAAAGTATACAATAATGTCTAACCCCCAAAAACGAGGTTTACATACCCTATTTATAGAAAATCATGTCCTAAACGAAAAGGAAACAAAATAAGGAAATAAACTTCTGGGATGCGGCTTTGATCGATGACTCGACCTACGGACTGTGGGTCGACCTACGATCCGTAGGTCCCCTCCGTTGGTCAACACTTAGACTTTTTCAGTCTCTACTGGAACCTTCAACTCCTAGTTCATCACTGACGGACGTGCAGAACGGACCGTATTGGTCCTTTTCCGTGGCTCCACACTTAGGATTTTCATCAGGTACTGGAGCTTCAATTCTCTGAACACATTCGACGGATGTACAAGACGGCCCGTAGGTCGACCTACGGTCCGTGGATCACTTCGTAGTTCCACACTTGGTCAGAATTCCCTGATGCTCCTATCTACGCCTACCCATCAACGGACCGTCGCAAGACCATAGGTCCCTCCAAGGGTAGCCACTTCTGCAGAATTTCAGTTGTCATCTCACTCAACTGCGTCAAAGCCTATTTCCTGCAAACATAATACAAAAAACATTATTACCAATACAAAATGGCCCTAGACACACAACTCTTAAGTGAAATGTATCAAAAATACCGTAAATTCACGGTATATCAATCCTCTCATGATAGAACAATTTTATTCACCAGTGTATTAATACAAAAATAATAGTATCAATGAATCATTCAACATGAGCAAAGTACACAAATATTTAATTGTCCAGAAGAAGAAGGAAAAAAAGAAGTTCAAAATTTTCGTTGTTTTAAAATGAGAGAAAATTCCTCTATTTATAGATAACAAAGGGTAGTGTGAACAAATGTTTATTGTGTATTATTGAAAAAATTCACAACTCTTTAGAAAAGTTACAACCCTTCGGAAAGGTCACAACCTTTCATAAAAGTTACAATTTTTCATAAAAGTCACAACTCTTCGTAAAAGTTGCAATTCTTCATAAAAGTCACAACTTTTCATGAAAGGGGAAGACCAGTTTTGGAAATAAAATAAACTAAAAGGGAATCTTTGTTTGTAGTGGCGCCACATAGGCAGGCCTAGAGTTCTTATATATATATGATTTAATACTAAAAATAAAATTCATAAAGTAAATTTATTTTTCATTAAGTTGTATTAATTTAATTGATAATGAATTAAAATTTATTTTTTAGAAGTCAATTGGAAAACACGTAAGAAATTGTATTATTTTTTATTGAACCATTTTCATTTACAATCTTAAATATTTTAGTAGCTTTAAAGAAATTATCTTAATAAATGACGCTATATCTCTCTTACAACATGTAAAAAAATTAAAATTAAGTTTGAACCCATAAAAAGTCACATATACCCGCAAGTCCGCAACCCACCCCTACCCACATTAGTTTTAAAAAAACCCACTTCAACCTGCCCCACATCCCTCCCATCCCGTTGCCATCCCTATATTTACTAGCAGAATCTTTGCAACTTCTTATAGTTTATACAATGGGATTTTGAAAGTGAGTTCATGTTATCACTAGGCAATCCCTATACATTCCAAATGTGGAGGTCTTCATTTTAGACAAAGCAGGCAGACAGGTCATTTGTTTTTGTTAAAAGTGAAAAGTAACAGTAACAGACAGGTCACGAGAAAAGTTGCATGCATTTCTTGTCCAACTCTGACTGATCCAAAGATGCAAGGAAACCCCAGTACATAACCTGTGTTAAAAAGATTATATTTCTGGTAGTAAGCGTTGGAGGAATAGCCGTATACTCCTGTGCAAAGGTAACCTGTGTTTTCCTTTTCTTTTTGTTACATAATATGGATGTGCATTTCATTCCATTTCCACCTAACCAGTATACTACATAAACATGAGAATAGGGTACAACACTAGTATTGCTGTGAACTGTTTCGGATAGACTACAATCACCATTGTAAAATAGAAGCTACGCAACATAAACTAGAAAGTTCAATCCCATCCTACTCTGTCCTCGTACCTTTCACCTAGACCAAGAGTTTAGTAGACTCAAAACTGCGCAATTCAGGAGAACAGCAAATGAATATTTGGTTTTAACCGATTGTCTCTGCAAGTGTAGTCATGCTGGTCATTGCTAAAACTGCATCATGTTCATTGTTTATAGTCAGATAAGAACGGACTACACTCAAAAGGCCCTTCCATCATAAACTATCTAGCCATCCAACTTCAAAATTATGAATCCACGTCACTGATTGGACTCCAAGCACCTCTAGAAGTTGTGCTCTTTAATACTTTTGGGAGTTATCCAGCATGTCCGTACAATACATGTTTTATCCCAAATGTTACATAGGCTTACTGTTTCTCAACTTCTCTTACTGATAACTGTTCATACATGGTTGATTCCAAATGTTAGCTAGACTTGCTGTTTCTCAACTCCCTCACTGATGACTGTTCGATTGAAGCAAGCTAGAAACTCTTTATTTCCTTCAGCTCCCTTCAAAGGAGATTCAATCCAACCTTTGCATTGAAATCCATGGTTTTGTACCCCATTTATGATCCTCTCAATCACCTGCACAGCCGTAATAGTAAGCATCTCGTAACAGCAGTAGTAAAATGAGGAACTTCCGTTATAAGCAAGAGATGTGACTAAGTAAAAAAAAAATTGTTCTCAGTTATCTTTTCTTGCTAAAAGTTGTGGTATACCAAACACAAAAAGTAGTTTGATGATGGGAAATATGGATGGGGATGTTGAAGAAATAACAATAAAACCAAGTGACATTCCAGCATCTCCAGATTCCCCTTGAGAAGGTTACCGTGAAAATATCAACTTCATCGCAGCTCACACAGCAAAAATTCTTGGTACCTCCTTTGATGGAAAAAATGCTATAACCCATAAAGTATGGAAAATCTACTAAAAAGATTGAGAACTGATAACTCAACCCAAATTGACGTCTCCAGGAGTTCAGCCATAGGGCACATCCTGAGCACAACAAGCAGACTGACAACATGCCTTTAAGACCTAGTCTATTCCATGACCCCAAATAGGTAAAATCAAATGGAATGCTGCTATTTGTGTGTAAATCCAGCTCTTTGCTTTGCTGATTAACCTATCAGTGGTTTTCCTATCCTATCTGAGTTGACAGAAAATTCCGTTCTCTTTATCCAAATCCTTAATCTAGTCAGAGTTCTCACTTTCTTTCACCCATTGACAGTTAGCATCTATCCGATTCATAGAAAAACTAAAACCAGGTACAAATGAAAAAATGTCTCAGAGACCTATTCACCCTTCCACCTGTATTATATGCAGCCACGAACATGACATTATGGGACTCAACCAGGGAAGAATAGATGTATGTGATGCATTTTGGCTGGCAATGGAAATTAAGAAAGATTCTTTAAAACTTGTGTACTAAAACAAGTACTCCCAGTGTCCTAGTTTATATGACTCACTTTCCTTTTTATTCAGTCATAAAAAGAATAACACATTTTTATATTAAGTAACAATTTAACTTTAAAATATCTATTTTACCCTTAATGAAATGATTTATAGCCACAAAAATATCTCACTTATTTTAGATCACAAGTTTCAAAAGTCGTACTTTCTTTCTTAAACTTTGTACCAAGTCAAACTCATATAAAATGGGACAGATGGAGTAATAGTTATTTGTGTGGCAACAAATCATCTCATTAAGGGGGTAAAATGAAAAGTTTAAAGTTAAATAATTTCTAAATATAGTAAGGTATCATTCTTTTCGGTACATACTAAAAAAGGAAAGTGCATCACAAATGGGGACAAAGGGAGTACACAATCACTTTACTAACAGATTATTTCATATAAGAAACAAAATCAGTAGAGCGCTGGATGAAAGTTGAGCAGTCTTAGTGGCTACTTCCCTCTGATTGACCTACTTATTTAGCCAAGTGGATTTATATTACTATTATCAATTCAAATAATTTATGGTTGGCTTGGTTTGACTAAAAAGGAAGCATATTTTTGCCATATACACGAGCATTTGTTTGAAATAGCATCATGTTAAGACAAAAGACATTAGGAGAATAAATCAACAAGAAAATGAGAGATCTTAACATATTTAACATTCAAGTAAACAATATGAGCAATGCACCCATAAAAATTTTCACAAATTAATGTAGCTACTCGTCTAAATTGTTGTCCAAAAAAACATTATAGCATGGATTCAAATGTCATTTCTTGCAAAAGGATTTTTTTATTCTCCCACTAACCAAATGTTTTCTTCCCTTTTCATACTTTTTGACTGATTATAAAAGTTGGATAGACTATCAATTGCGTTCATGTAGCCCATTGTCCCTCCTCAAAATAGCCAAGATACTAATATCATTTAGCAAAAGTCTTAATAACCAGCTTTTCTTTCAAGAAGAATAAATCCAAAAAGGTCTTAATAATCAGCTTTTGAGTAGATTATATAAAGCATCAAAAGAAAACAAATGTAAAGGCTGGGAAATGCTTACCTCTTGATGGACCAAGGGATCCCTTACAATTCCACCTCCTCCAACCTAACATGTTTATAAAAGTCTACATCAAAAATACATAATTATCTTGCGAAACAAGTTTAACTCTTAAGAACACAGTAAAACCCAATGCCTCTTGGAAGCAATACCAATACAAGAGACTTCATGTAAGTGCAAATGACTGAGCTATCAGTGGAATATCTATAACTATTCATCTGATTGAATTAACAGCTATGCTGCTCGGACTCTCCAAAAAAGCCTGCCACACCTGTGTCAGATCCTCCATAATGCAGTACTTATGGGGGATCAGACATGCAACCTATGAGATTTCTTAAGAGTCCAAGCAACATAGATCAACAGTAGGCTTGAGAGACATATTGACTTAACCGGTCCTTATAACCTATATTTCCATACATAGAATCCTTCACATGCAAAATAAATCACAAAATTAACATAGAGAACATCCTTAAGAGCAGAATGAAAGCCAAGACATCTAGAAAGAAGTACTAACACAAGACTAGATACGGACAGGCAAATGATTAAGCTTCAGTTGATCTGATTGAGGCATTACTTGGCTTAAAGGACATTGATAAGCTGATGCTTATACCCTATATTTCCATATGCAGAATCCTTCACATCCACACACATACAAGAAAACATCAGCAAAATTGGTTCATTTATCAAGTCAAACTACTCTACCAAGTCTAGTCCACTCAAACTCCCCCCCCCCCCCCCCTTCTAGTATATTTGTTGCAGACCGATAAATTATTACACTTTTAGATGAGGTCGTCACCAATTCAACATTGTATCAAAGCAAAGCAAAGATCCTACACTGATATCTCACTGCCACCATCAACAATAATATTTCTCACATGCTTGGTCCAAGAAAAGAATCAAATCCGCATAAAGGTGATCAAGGTCATCTTGTAGATTTAATATAAATAGATAAAAGTGTCATTTCTCTAATAGATTAAGCTTTTAGATGAAGTAGGCATACAATTAATCTGCAATATACCAATGTTAAATGATTGGTCAGCTTAGAAGGGTGACGGATGGGAGCAGTGAGGTATGAAATTACTTGGATAGAAGCATCTCAGCTTTCATCACCAGAGACACAACATCCAATGTAATGTAAAACATGAAAAAGATGGTCACCAACGAGGTCCATCAGAGGTGTAAAACATGAATTTGCATGGACACACCAACCTTAGACTTGATCAATTTCCCTCTCTAAGCAAAGCAAATAAGAGCTTTGAGATTTAAAATGTTGGTAAGAAGTAACACTTCTATTTATTTACTAGTCTATAGGTACGTGCGTTACACATGTACTCTTTGTTAATGAGTACAAAAATTTTCAAAATCATATAAATATTATGAAAAAACATGGTTGAGTTATAGAATATTAGTTAAAGAGTAAATTTTTGGAATATTGATTCCACGACATAAATATACAACAAATTCTTGTCTCTTGGTACAAGTATTTGCTTTTTCATTGAACTAGAAGCACATATTTACTGGTTCTCTTAGTTGCTTAATTACTATAGAAAACTGTATGCTTCAGTTGTTTGTGAAGGCAATTAGGAGAATGTTGCACCTGTAAATTTCTCTGTGATTTTTTGGCAAGGATGAGCTTTTTGGGCTTTGACTTACTGCAATTTTTGAAGGATATAATTATTTTGCATAGTCCGAATAAGGAAAGGATTTACATAAGAAAAGTTCTAAATTTTGTTAAAGGTTGTTGGTCGGACTCTTCAAAATGTTGACAGGAGCGTGTTGGACACTCAAAAGTCAAAAGTAGTGCATTTTTTGAAGAATCTGACATGGGTGCAGCAACATTTTTGGAGAGTCTGAGCAACATAGGTTAAAGGCCTAAATATTAGGGCTTCCTACATTACTCAAGTAAGGAAAGATTTAGTAATCAATTTTTTGTTGATTAATTACATGACAATTTCGCTCAATGTAAAATAACATTAATTGTTGGTAGAAAATCAACCTTTTTTTAACACTAGATTTAGAGGGGGGGGGGGTTATCCAACACACACTGCATTTACGAAGGGTAAAAGAGCTGATCGGGATCTCTGAAAAATGCTTACTTGGGATCTCCGAGCCTCAAACTGAGGTTTAATCAGAGTCACTAAAGTAGCTTCCTCCTTCATCAAATTGACAACTGCAGGCATCACCTGGATAGACAATGAACATTTGAGTATTACTAGGTATTGACAAAAACCATCTATGTAAGAAACATTGCGGATAAACCATACACAAAATAGCCTAGTTTCTATGCTAAATCATTAATGTAGGAAACTACATTAAAACTATAACATTGGTAGCATTTTGGAGAAGAAAAAGCTTACCAGAAGTATTGAAATAAAGGAAAGGTCCAAAGTTACTAAGTCAACCTTTTGTGGGAGTTCAGAAAGGTATCTCAAGTTTGTACGCTCGATAATGCTTACACGCTCATCTCGACGAATATTATCTGCCACCTGTGAAGAAATCAGCAAGCCTTTACAAATATAAATAACTAAATGATCAGCAATTTAAAGATGATCCCGTACTGCTTGGCCACTAATTAATTTTAAAGAAGATGTTATTTAATGACCAAAAGTAGAAGGAAAATCTCATTATTCAGGATTTTTTGAACTGATGAACTTAAATTCAAAGCATACTGGAAGTTTTTCAAAACGACAGTACATTCAAACATTCGAATGGTTTCTTGCTCAATGCTCTACGATTTGGTGTGTAAAAATAATTTTCTTTACGGGCCATCACTGTCACTAGCATACTTTCCAAAAAGGGAAACAGAAAATTGATTCATCAAAACATTAACCATTACTGCCTTATTCCACCTGCACCGCTATTTTATGCTAGAAGTAATTTCAGGTTACAATTTCGAGCAGCTACAACTCAGCTTTGCTTCGTACAGAAAACTACTTTTACTTATGATTTTTTTAATAATGGTGGTGTTCATAACTATTCATTTATGATTTATATCTTTGCAATTTAATTTTATTAGAGAAAATGGTCTAAATCCCCCCCAATTTATACCCGAAATTCCAACTACACACTCCAACTTCACGGGTGTCCTATCACCCCCCCTGAACTGTTTAAAACAGGAATTATTACACCCATAAAACGTCATAACCACATCTATACTAATGGGTGAGAATCACGCTCTGTAGAAATTTTATTTAAAACTTTTTTTTAATTCTTTTTCCTTTTTGACTTATTATTTAAAAAAGCAATTTAATGTCAAAAACGTCAAAAGTTTATGAATGTATTTTGGATCTTCAATTTGAAACATGTTGATAACATAGATGGTTGTTAATTATTTGAAGCTGAATACATTGAGTTTGATTGAGTTTATGGCTGTGGTTTTCAAATTTAAAGAAACGACCGAAATTTCATGGAAATCAACGACCTTGAAACCTCCATTAAAATTAGTTTAAAAGCTTGAGCTAACAATTCAACTTGCCACAAATGAGCACCGTTTTGAGTGGGTAATATATCAAAAGGTTGGAAATGTAGAGGGAAGCTTATATCTAAAATTTAAGGCAATTTGGAGATGATTTAGGGTGGTTTTGCATCAAATTTCAGAGTAATGGCATGAAGAAGATGAAGAGCAGACGCTAACTTTTCAGATGCATAGGAAAAGGACCAGTTATTAAAATTGTTGTGGATCTGTTGGGTATTAAATATAGGATAAAAAATTATCTTCATATTCAAAGTTTATAGAAGAAAATCATTTGGGTGTTCATGTATTAAGCTTAATTTGCTTTGATTTAAAAGATTTTTGGTGCATAAATCAAAAAAATTTGATATATAGTTCTTGATTATGGAGAGTAATGAATGAAATTGCTATAAATGATTTGTGGTGTATCAATTAATGTAGTGATAGGAATGATTTCAAGATGGTGAAGAACTTTGGTGCTGCCATGCTCAATCAAATTGCTATTAAGAGGTGGTTTTCAAAATTTCCTGTTTTCATGGGCAAATTGAAAAAATCAAAATTCTAGAATCAAGAGGAATAATGAAATTCCATGGTGAATTCAAAGAATGTGACGGTTGCGGCGGCTTAGAGAAGGTGAATGGTGGAGAGATTTGATTTATGTTGTGAAGAAGAAAGAAAATTAATACGAAAAAACTAAAAATACACATATTTATGAAAATTTCAAAAATAAAGTTTTATATATGTGTTGATCCTCACTCTCTCTAAGAGAGTGAGATACACTCACTGTGCCACGTAAGCGTCTAGGGAGTAAATTATTTTAGTTTTAAACAGTTCAGGGGGGTGATAGGACACCCGTGAAGTTGGAGTGTGTAGTTGGGATTTCGGGTATAGATTGGGGGGGCTTTAGACCATTTTCTCATTTTATTATAAGAAGTTTTATGGGTCTTATAATTTTTTCCCTCCTTTTCTAACTTGCACATTGCACTAGAATTTTGGCGATGCATTTGGACACAACGTTCCTTTTCTCCTCTATCTTTTTATTAAAGAAAAAAAAAACGATTCTTGCTAGAGCTGCTCCAAGCCTCCAACAAGCATGGCACCATGTATATTCAACATCCTTTCCATTTTGTATTCAGACATCTCAAATTGGACAACTCGGGACCTTAACTTGTGTAATTGAAACCAGTAAAAGAAAATTAAAAAAAGTAGAACCTTTATGAGCATCAGCTTTTAAGTCTAGTAATGTTACCTGTCCATATCCTACATCAACTCCATAAACAAATGAAGCACCATACTGAAGTAAACAATCAGTAAATCCTCCAGTAGACAATCCTGAATCAAGAGCTACTTTTCCTGTGACATCAATCCCCAGGTTTTCAATTGCAGCCTCCAGTTTATGTCCTCCTCTGAGTAAACATCAACAAGCAAGTCAAAGAGCTGCTAAGATTTCTGCCAAGTATGTCAAAAATAAAAATATAGGCTCAGTGTAGGAATACTCACCTGCATACGTATTTTGGAATTTCGGCCATGATCTCCACAACAGCTTTATCAGGGATTTGAGTCCCTGCTTTGGTAACAACTTTTCCGTCTACAAACACTTTGCCTAAGCCAGAAAAATTGTTGGGAGTTAAGGAGATGGAGGCAGAGTGACATAAGCAAACCAACTGCTAGTTAGAATATATCAACTTGAAAGAAAAGTTTAAGCAAAGAAGTAACAATAAGTTGTCAGTCCGACATAAAGTAGGAATTCATAAATACTATAAGACGATTTGGATAAATTTTTGGAGTTGGACATTAATGAGCCCGAAGAGCAGCTATGTGTGAGGTTGAGATACAAGACAAGAGATTAAGAGAAACTAAAGTGTTGGAAAAAGAAATCACTAAGTCCTACATTGGTTGAGGAAATGGATTGTGGTCTCCTCTTGGACAATCCTTCCTTCATGAACTAACTTTCAAGGTTGGGTTAGGCTCAGGTCCATTTACTAACATGGTACTAGAGCAGACAAAGGTTCATGCTTCGAGTCTCACTACCACCCATTATCACGAAGAATGTCCACATATTTAGTTAATAAAAAGATTTATGCCTGCACTTGAGGGGCATATTAAAGACAAAATTAAGTAAATTAAAGTGTGCTCTCTCTAACTGCTTAAAGTTTTAGGAAAAAGCACACTCCTATTTACAAATATTATGTCTATAATGATTATATTCTTCATGCTTTCTTCCGTGTCATATTTCTCACATTATTATTATTTTTGAGATTGGTAACATGTATATAAGTATATATATATATATATATATATATATATATATGAATTAGATCTGCACCATGACAGTGCTATTTACAATTACAAAAACCCAACCATGCTTAGGACTACAGCTTCACAAGGATCCTATCATATCAACTAGTGGTTCAGACTCCTCTACATAGTTTTCTTTACACCAAAAAAGAAACAAAAGAATACAATTCGACTTTCTGCACAGGATTGCTTTTGTCTTCAAAAATTTTGTAGTTCCTCTCCTTCCAAATTGTCCACCATATACAAGTTGGGACAAGTTTCCACCACTTCTTTTGTCTCACTGCACCGCCATTATAGTTCCAACACTTCAATAAATCACAGTTTGTTGCTGACATAGACCAACTTAGTCCTACCAAGTTCACAAAAAGTTGTCACAATTGTCCATTTATAGGACAATGTAGAAACAGATGGCTATTGTTTTCTCTGGCTGCACCACACATACAACATCTAGAGCATAGATGAACACCCCACCCCCCCGCCCTTCTTAAGTTTTCTTGAGTGAGGCATGCTTCTCTTGCTACAATCCAAGCAAAACATAGGACTTTGTAAGGGACCTTAGTCTTCCAGATGAACTTTCATGGCCACTGGTCAAATTGTGCATTTTGTCTAATCTGGTATTTGTATGCAGATTTGACAGTGTAGACTCCATCACTTCCAGATTTCCAGCACAACGTATCCTCAGATTCTTTGAAGCCTTGGAAAGATTCCAAGGTCTTGAACAAGTCCACGACTCTTTCTAATTCCCAATCATGTAATAATCTTCTAAAAGTGATATTCCAACCATGTAGTCCTTTAGCTGATTCAAGGTTAATATCTGGTAAAGTAGCAATAGTGTAGAAATCAGAGAACAGAACTTTTAAAGGACCGTGCCCAAGCCAGTTGTCATGCCAAAAGAGAATTTTCCTCCCATTGCCAACTTTGAAACTGATTTTTCCAGCCAAAAGTGGCCAAAAAGATCTAATGGCTCTCCAAACTCCAAAGGGATAATTCAGAGAATTAGAGCACCACTGGTCATCTTGGCCATATTTATCATGTACAAATCTCCTCCATAATGCATTACTCTCCAAGTAATATCTCCATAACCATTTCATCAACAAGCTTTGATTATGGGCTTTGAGGTCTCTAATGCCAAGTTCTCCATCCTTTTTTGCTGGTGATGAGGCATTCCCATTTGACCAAATGAATTGCTTTCTTTTCTTTGTTGCCTTGCCAAATGAAATTCCTCCTTAAGGAATCTAATCTTTTCAAAACCTCAGAAGGGAAAGGAAACAAAGACATGACATAGGTAGGGAGAGCATCCAATACACTATTGACTAGAATGATCCTGCCACCCAATGATAAATTTTGCCCCTTCCAGTTAGAAAGCCTTTTTTCACACCTTTCTATAACACCGTTCCAGATTTCCAGAGCTTTACTATTTGCACCCAAAGACAGCCCTAGATACACAGTAGGTAAGGATCCCACCTCACATCCTAGAACTCCTGCTAACACTTGGATGTTGTCCACTTTGTTGACTGGGAAAAGCATACTCTTGTTTCCAGTTTATACGTGGCCCTGATACTGCTTCAAAAATCACCAGAATGGTTCTTATATCTTTCACTTGGTTGACATCAGCATCACAAGAAACCAGTGAATCATCAGCATATCACATGATATAAGAGCCAGATCCACCGATCCTTTGTCCTTGTTATTATATTTCTCACTGTTGTCCCCTGTGTTATGTTATCCACACTCCAGTTGTCTTGAGCGAGCGGGAAAATGTAAGTCCCACATTGGATGAGGAAATGGGTTGTGGTCACATTATATGATATTAGCAATCATCCTCTGATGAGCTAGTTTTTTGGGTTTAGTTAGGCCTAACTTCCATTTCTTCACAGAAATAAAGGCATACTCTTCAACAAGACAAATTGACATAGATGAACAAAAATTGACATCCGAAAATAAATAATTAAGCATTGATATGTCTGTTATAGTATTATATTTCTTGAAACATTGCTTCTGAAATTCAATGTCTACGCTAATAGTGTGATGATATTCTTTTTAATGATAGCCAGACTATTGCTATACAGCTTCTACTCAAGTAATGCCATTCTACCCTGTAACTCATTCCACAGAGAATTGCATTCTAACTCTAAACAGATCAACCAAATTATAAGAACATAGTAGGAAGTCTCTTTACTCTGCAATGAGAACAGTGAAAATCAGGTTTGATTACCAAAAGCTCAAGGTTTGAGCAATCCAGATGTTCTACTTATCATATAGGAAGCATTACAGGCACCCATAGAATTGACAGAAAGTTGTTATAAAATTATATTTCTTGAAACATAGCGTGTCTGTTAGAGAATGATATATCTTGAAACACTGCATCCAGAAAATTTCAGTGACTATTCTACTAGTGTGATGATGTCCTTTCTAATGATAGCTAGACTATTTTTACAGACTCTACTCAAATAATGTTATTCTACCTTGCAACACTTCCCATCAAGAATAACATTCTAACTCTAGACAGCTCAAACAAATTGAAAGAACATAGTCGAGAAGTCTCTTTACTCTGCAACAAGAAATGCAATAAACAGGTTTGATTACCAAAAGCTAAATGATACTAAGCAATCCAGATCTTCTACTTATCATATTGGCATTCGGCAGCAATCAAGACATCAAAAAAAGGTATCAAAAAGACTTAATGAATATCAACTACCTTGAAGGATCCATGACTGTATAAATGTCCGGCTGTATTGCTGAAACCTCTCCAAACACAATTCATCCAGTCTCCTTTTCCTAATGAATCATACGAACACTTGATCAATATTATGGTAGGAAAAGGACCGAAAGTTATCAATAAATTACATACAAAAGGAGCTTTGAGCTCTATTTGAGGAACATTAATACAAGCTTCGGTATAGTGAAACAGCCACTGAAGCAGCTAAAAGTGTGTAACAATCCCATGCAGAAGAAAGGATATGTTCTATAAGAGACTTCAATAAAGAAATGAAGCTCTATCGATGATGATCGAGTAAGCTTAATTTACCTGTGGGGAGGAAAACTTCAGGCCTCAAGGATTGATAGTTTTTTGGTGTCTACAGCGTGATGGTGGTTATGGTGGGCCTGAGGAGGGGTATAGGTAGGCAGAAGAAGTATCGGGCCTGCAACTTGCCGAGAACATGACCCTAGATAGAATGATATAGAGGTCGAGGACTAGGGTAGAAGGTTAGTAGGTAGTCATTCGCTGTCTAGTTTCCCTGATCAGTAATACTATTATTTTTTTCTCCTACTGTCTAAGACTTCAATTTTATCATTACATGTTGTTTTCTTTCCTTCAGTTTTCTTTTTCATTGTTGCTGCTACTGGTATTCTTTGCTGTATTTTCTTTTCCTACTTGTTTGATATGCTTTACTTGAGCCGAGGGTCTATCAAAGGCAGGGGTAAGGGGGTAAGGCTGCATACACTCCACCCTCCACAGACCCTACTAGTGGGATTTCATTGGTATATTATTGTTGTATTATTGTGTTCAATCGTATGAATGCAGTAACAAGATCAACATAGTAGAATGCAATTAAAGTTGCTTATCAAGAATGACATTTGTGGAGTACATATGTGCACAAGAGTGTATAGTATGTGTAAACAACGAAGCTTCTTGTATCCATATATATATCTAACCAAGTATACAACTTAAGTGAGTGTTGGTTAAATTTATAGCATCAAGTAAAATCAGAAAGGGTAAAATGTGGTAATCCTTCAGTTTTGAAGGTTAAAAGACAGCATGCAACGACTCTAGTTAATGAAGTGGAATCATCCCTCTATGCAAATCTCATTTGTCATGTGCGTTTACATAATGCTATGCTGTTCACGAGACAACATTTGTACAACTGAACATAGCAAATCACATCTCTAATATAAAAATGCATTTGGCAAATGACACTAAAGTACAATAATACACTGCAAAGAGTATGAGAATTGTCCAATTGAATGGTTGAAGAGACATCTAATAAGACAAGTGTTATGTAAAAGCACAATTCTAGTCAACGTCTTTAGTACAATTTCTGTCAATGCCAGTTAAGGAATAGCATCTACACAAAATAGTAAAACACAAATGCATCTACCATCCCAATTTTAAGCTAAAATGTGACGGTGCCATTCTAAAAAAGGTTTAATTGAACCTATTTTTTTTAACTCTATCCTCCAGACACCCATTATGTTTATTGGTGTGTTAGTATTCAAATTGAAAACTTAGGCTGTTAGAGAAAGCACACTTTTTATTATTTAATTATATTCTCAACACGCCCCTCCCGCGCAGGCCTGATTGTTTTTCATGGGCCAAGCACATGGAAATTCTTGCTCTCTGATATCATGTTAAAGTGTGTGACCATCTCATCTAAAAACTTAAGCCATTAGAGAAAGCATACATTTAATTATTTAATTATATTCTCAACATGTATGCAGTTTTTTTTCATGTTATTGGTTTTTTTTTTAATGAGAAGTTGGCAACTGAGGAAGTTGAAGCAACACACATTAGGGTAGAAGAATAAATTGATGATACTAGGAAGCAAGAAAGAGAGAGGATTACTTTTTCTTTGGTTGACCCTTCTCTTCAGTCACGGAAGCAAAGGCTCTTACAGAAAGATAATTGCTGATTTTGAACTTCAACGATGTCGCTAATCAATACAAGTAGAATACTTATTATCATCAGATAAACCGACAAAGAATGAGTCGAAAACTGCAACAACACTTTCAACCATTTACAAAGAGCTAAGAGTGCATATGTAAAAGAAGAGAAAAGTACCAGAGAGCTTTGGACTAGTGTATGGTAATTTGCAGGAGAAAAAGAAGCTATTGCTGAAACTGTAACAGCGAGATATTGGTAGCTTCAGCGCCATTTCTCTGACTTCTACAATTGCCGACCAAAGATGAGGAGAAGATTAGGGGATTTTGCAATGACTAGATTTTCTCTTCTTTTTTTTATTGGGTTTAGCGGCTCACTGGATAGCACTAGTCCAATAACAGCTCAAAGCGCAGAAATAGCTCCTTTTTTGGGATGTAAATTGAAAATTTAAAAACTAATAAACATAACGTAAAAGGATCAAAATTGTCCTTCAGCTATGCGAAATAGACCACTTATATCTTCTGTTATATTTTGAGCTCAAAAATACCCTCATTGTTATATCTAGAAATCACAAATACCCCTCAAAAGTTAACAATCCAAATTGTTAATGATATAGCAAGTCATGTGGGACTGATCTCTCCACCTAAACTGCCAGCTAGGATTTCCACAAACTCATTCTTTCTAACTATCAACTCATCCTCCCAAATCAGCAGTATTTGGGATACGAAATTTCTTTTACCTTACGGAAACACTATCTCTAGTATTTGCTAACACAATTTTTAACTCTTCAATATTTGTTTGATTATTGTACGAATTAAAGCAATCTAAATTTTTTGAGGTTCAAAACATTTCTTTCAATTCTTCTAGTTGATGTTACTGAGTCTTAAATATCAACTAAGGAAAGACCACATTTGTTAAGCATATGGGCTATCAGCTATGGCATCAACATTTTTCTTGTTTGGAAGCAGAGATAACATATTTTTTTTAAAGTCAGCCTCAAAATTTTTTGACTTTCTCAAAGTGACATTTTCTTTTATGAGTTATTTTTTCGAAAAAGGGTAAGAAATGCATCAAAAATTTCTCTCAAATTTAGGGTTTGATTTGGGAGGATGAATTGATTGGTTAACAAGAATGAGTTAGTGGTAATCAGGGACATCATGTTGGTGTGCGTGTTGTGAAATCAGGGATCTGCGAGGTGGGAAACGAAGGTTCTGCTCCAGTTACGGGTCAAGCGCTATTGTTAATTCTCATTGTTTGGCTCGTGTAACTTGGTTTTGTTGGGCTGTTTGGGCTGCTATGGTCAATCAGGTTTCGTTGATCACTTGATTTAGGGTTAGACTTGATAGGATGATTTTTTGTATAACATACATATATCTTTGTATGTATGAGGGGAATATATGGCTAGATGATTTTAACTTTGTTCTTATTTTTTGTTGGATTAATACAATTTTAGGAGATTTAGATTTTTTTTAAAAGTTAGCGGTAATCCTAGTTGGCAGCTAGCTGGAAGGATTAGTCACACATGGCTTGCCATGTCATTAAAAATTTGGGTTGTTAACTTTTGAGGGGTATTTGTGGTCTCTAGAGATAACAATGATGGTATTTTTGAGCTCAAAATGTAACGGAGGGTATAAATGGTCTATTTTGCATAGTTCAAGGACAATTTTGACCATTTTCTGTAGATATAATAAGCCTCTAAATCTATAATTTTGATAATTGTGTTTCATAGTTTTAGTTCCGTTTGTTATTAAGGTTGCAATTTGTATATTTCGCTTGTGAATATATAAATAAGGTAAGTATATACAAATTTTGTATTTATACATTTAGAATTTTTCAGAACTCCATTTGTATATTTCACTTACCAATATACAAACAGGGTAATTTATTATTATTTTTCATAAATCGTATACAAATAGCTAGGATAAACATATACAAAAATTTGGATTTATACAACTCAGGTGAATTATACAAATCAGATAAAATAACAAGAATTAGGGAAACTGTAGCCGTGAATTACAATTTTCTTACATTATAGCTATAATACCTAATATAGGCTAAATGTTTGCTATTATGCATAATTTTCTCATGTTTAATTTTGGGAAAACTAAACAAATGAGATTCATTAAGTAAAGTATTTACCTAAATTGGACTCAATCTAGTATATTTATCCTGATTAGACTCATTACTTAAATTGAGAAATTGTGCATAATAGCAAACTTTTAAAATAAATGTTATAGCTACTGTTACATTTAATTCTACACGGTAGCCTATGTTTCACGAATTTTGCCATTAGATGGGATCCACACAATTATATATAATATATATATATATATATATATATATATATATATATATATATATATATATATATATATATATATATATAAAGGAAGTTATGGTTTTATACAATTCACTTCCCCTCTTTTCTCACCCCCACTTCCTTCAATTTCTCCTAAAATCTCTCCCTAAATCAATTTGAATTTCAAATCCCCCGATTGTGGTATCAAAATTGCCTAAACGTGTTTAAATCAATTTGTTTTTATTTTTTCCTTTTTTTCTTCCCAAAATCTCTCCCCAAATCAGTTTGAATTTCAAATTCCTCTCGGTTGTGGCATCAAAATTTTTAGCTAACCGCCTAAACGTGTTTAAATCAATTTGTTTTTATTTTATCCTTTTTATTTTTTTGGAAATTTTCTAAGTTATTTCATGAACTTTCATTTGAAATATTTATTCCTATAGTTATATATGTATACATATACAATTGACAAGCCCATCACGATTGTCATATACATATACAATTTACAGCTACTACAATTATATATATATCTTTTAATAATTTATACATATACAAGTTCCAAGCTTATCCCATAGATCATACACATATACCAAAAGAAGTAAATATACAAACACAATTTTCATAAATACCGATGAACTCGTATTATATATATATTCAAATTTAGAAAAAATGAAAAATGTTCCATATTCAAATCATACAGTTGTTCAATTCACTTTATACAGAGCATATTAATCCATGTAATTATACATGAATGTATAAACTACTTAACATTCCATTGTTCGATCATATATACAAATTGAGAAGAAAAAATATACAGAAGAAATTCCATTCCATTGCTTTTTTCTTTCTTTCCCACTTAAAATAACGTTCGTCCTCAAATGTGTTCAAGATCTTTGTCGAAATATCACAATATGAATATTTACCATGCATGTTCCACTTATACTTTTTAAATGAATTAACTTCGGAGAACCTATTTGATCACTACAAAAATCGCATCATCCATCCTTACAAGTTACAAGTCATAAGTCAATTTAAAAAAATTATGGGTGAGTGGATAAAATAGGGAAAATCTGTAAAATTCACAAAATGACTAGGATGGTCGTTACAATAAACATGTACATACTTGGACACCAAATATATTAAATGGATATCTATTTACCGTGTATATACTTGGGCACCAAGTATATTGTACGAGTGACTAGTTTACAAGACATAATATGTTGTGTTTATATCCATCTTACACACAATATATATTGTGTATACATGTATGTTACACAAAATATATTATATGTATATTTATATTACAACACAAAATATATTTACGTAGATATCCATTTTATTTGGTTTATACTATTTGGAAAAAGATTATATCAATTTTTGAAATCTAAACGCTACATAAACTAGAAAATGATAAGTTGATTAGTCACTGCCCCAACAATATACTATAGGGTACATTTTGGAGAAAGAATTGCACCTCAAACTTGGCTATTTTTTGTGAACCAAAATAGTGAATGTGGAGAACCAGAGACACTCTATCTATCCCCAACGCTAGTAATTTAAATTTGGAAAACAAAACGATCATAACTGTGAGATGAGAAAATTCCATGGCTACTCTTCACTCTTGTTCCTTTTCTTCACTTCACAGCTTACCCTCTGTAACTGTAAAGTATTCTCGAGCTCAGCCAAGGATTTTGCGATTCAATTGCCGATCCAGTAGTGATGATAAGGAGGTCTCATTTGTTTTATTAAATTATGTATATTTCTCTCTGTTTAGCAAAATTGCTGACAATTAATTATTCAGGATTATTTGCTGGATGCTCCTGTTTCAATTGGGGACGGCTTTTCTTTTAGCGGAGGTTTGGTTCCAATTCCGATTCTTCAATTTTGATTATGGATCAACACTATATTCAGAATATCAATTTTGATTTCTTTTTGAGTAGGGAAGTATTCAGATGAGCCAAGTCCGGCTGATGAATGGTTCAACAAAGGAAAATTTGTGCGTTTTTCCATCCTTGATCGAAATCACGCTGCATTTATTTGTTAAAATTCTGAAATTCAGTGATATTAATTTAGGTGAAAGCTTATCCGGTTTCTGGGACTGGGGAGAAAGCAAAGGATCCCATTTTTGGACTTACAATGGGTGGGAGTTCGCAGGCGTCATCTGATCTTTTCAGGTGAATCTGGATGATTTATTAGTTTGTTTAAGGGAGTTAGTAATCTTATATGTAGAAATTGAGGATGGGTTGTTTGCAGGGTTACCCATTGAATATGATTTTGTGCAATAGATGGTTTTGTGTAGAAAGTGGAAGCTCTAACAATTCTCCCATTCTATTAATCCACGGCTTACCATCACAGGTTACCATATTTCCTTTTACCATTCAAACTAAGGTCTGTCTTTTGCCATGTAACCCTTGTCTTGGTTGACAGTTTGCTAACCATGCATCAACTCCTACTTTTTACAGGCATACTCTTATCGCAAAGTTCTTCCCATTCTTGAGAACAACTATCATGCTATAGCACTTGATTGGCTGGGTCAGTATTTCACTACTTCCTTTCTTGCTTTATCTTCCTAATTGTTTTCCATTCTCAATGCTACCTTAACTATGCATTCATACCTCTACAGTTAGATCAAGTGTCTGTTTTTTTTCTTACAGAATCCATCGAGTTCCAGTCTCGGAATCTTCAGTGTGAATTTCAAATCCAAAAGAACATACTCCCTCCATCCCATTTTATCTGACAGGCATGAAATTTAAGAAATAATACTTTTAAAACTTGTGGTTTAAAACAATCCTTAAGTATTTCTGTGGCGGGTAAAATGAGAATTTTAAAGTTACTTGGCTGTAATATTGTACATGGTTAGCATTAACCTGTGCAACCCAAATAATGAACTCTTTAGTTGTAAAATGGTCCTTGGCTGTATACTAATACTTCACGATTCCATTTGATCATTTTTCTGTGCAGCTCTAACCACATGTCTTTGAATGTGTTTCTATTTCTTATGTACTTAACAGTTTTAACAGTGTCCCCATGTTATCTTCCGTTCTACTTTTTCTACTATTCTTAAAAGATAGTGTGAATCACATCTATCTATAATCCTGTCAGGCTATATGAATAGTTTTACCTTCTCCTTACAGGATTTGGATTCTCAGATAAGCCCCAACCAAAATATGGATTTGACTATACATTGGATGGTGAGTCATAATTTCTCTCCACCTAGTAACTATGTTGATTGGACTCTTCAAAAATATCTCCGGGTGTGTGTCAGATCCTCCCAAAGCTATGTATTTTTGAAGGATCCTACATGGGCCCAAAAAATCTTTTGACGGACCAAACAACCCAACCTAGTAATATAATTATATGATCAGATTGTTACGATGTTGGAATCTTTTTTCAAAAGAATGAAGAATTTCTCCCTCCTTTTTAACATTCAATTTTTTTTATTTCTGACAGAATATGTGGCATCCTTGGAATCTGTGATCAATGCTCTTACTGACAAAAAGGTTACTCTTGTAGTGCAGGTATGTTTATATGTATAAAAAGTAATTCTTCTATAGGACCACCATGCCGTTTAAACTTATATTCAAAACAAATCTGAGCCCCTCCAGCCAACCCCATCAATTAAGCGGAGGCAGTGGCCCCGCCAGCATGCCTACTTACTCATTTATTTGACTGTAAGCATCTAACTTGCAGTGTGTTGCTTTTCTTGTGAGATTTGATTTGAAGAAAATCTTTGCTTTTGCCACTCTTACAGGGGTATTTCTCACCAATTGCAATCAAATATGCTAGCAATCACCAGGAAAAGTTGAACGGCCTGATACTTCTAAATCCGCCAGTAAGGATTAGTCAACACTTAACTGCAATTAGTACATGCATTTATTTGCTGAACATTTTTTTGTCATATTCTGCAGATAACTGAATTATTCTGTAAATTATGAAATTGCCATCAAACAAACATATGATGGTTTTCTCGTTTCCTAGGCTGGAGGCCTTTCCTAATTCTATGACCTTGAACCATATTATTTTACACTCTTTTCAGACATAAGAAAGATAGAACTGTCTTAAGGTTGACGTTTAGTCTTGTTTCTTCAACTTCTTTTTCTCCTTCAAATTAGTTGAGTGAAGTAATGTTCGGATTAACTAATCCATTTTTTTTTTGGTTTACTGAAGCTTACTATAAATCATGCCAAACTGCCGTCAAGCGTATCTGTTCTGAGCAACTTCTTGTTGGGGGAAATTTTTTGTCAGGTAGAGAGGATGCAAATATTTTCATGTTTATTCTGCTTGCTGACATGCATGTTTCTCTGGACTCATCCTTGGTTTTAAATCTGTTGCTATCAGGACCCTCTTAGAGCCAGTGATAAAACATTGCTGAGTTGTGGTCCTTACCAAATAAAAGAAGATGTGGCAATGGTTTACAGAAGACCTTATCTCACATCTGGTTCTGCAGGGTTTGCATTAAATGCGATAAGCAAGGCAATGAAAAAACAACTTAAGGTGCACTTTTTTTTATCCATGTCAATTTTCTAATTAATTAGTTTCAGTCTAATCCAACTCAAGTTTAATTTTCAATGCTTACCAGAAAAGTAATATGTATCCAAAAGTATCTCTTCTCAGTGCTAGCTGGCTAGAATGTTGTTTGTCCTTTCTTTTCTTTTCCGACCTGCCTCAAAGGACGGAAGCAGGTGTCCTTTGTTTTTCTTCTTTTTTCCCTCCCTATTCCATTGTTGAAGGCATATGAGAGAGGGTGGGGATTTTTTCTTCTAGGAGCACCATGGTATAACAGAAACAAGGAATTCAGGACCTGATTTTATGGAGGTTTTCTAGCTGAAATTGTTTAAATGGAGTTAGGTAAGGAAACTTTCAGCAGAGGTGACGATTAGATGAGTTGGTAACCAAATGCATCTAAATGTTAGAAAACTAAAACTATCTTTTTGGGGAAGGTCTAGAATAATTGTGTAACAATTACAAACAGAAATAATTGGTGTGAGGGTTTCCCTTCTGTCTAACAGAAGAACATTCATTATCCTGCTGGCGAATTTCCATGGATAACCTAGTCAAACGGTTTTTTTTTTTATATCAGTTATACATTTTGATTGGCTGCAAACTTAGATATGCATTAATGGTAAGGAAGATCAAGATATACATTTCTTGATTTATTCTCATCAACTTACTTGTAGTACTAGTATAGATATAGAGGCTTTGACATTGATATCCCACAGCTTTCTAGTATTGCATCAACTGAAGGACTGACAGCAGCATTTGACACAATCACATCTAACTTCCCATATTTCTGGAAAATTACAATTTTCAATTAACAAAGTTGGATCAGACGACGTAAAACAACATTAACCTCCATGAAATGTAAGCACAGACCAAGAAGTGTTAATAAAAGGAAGACATGGAGTAGGATATCGGAACAGATTACAACTTCTCTCACTGATTGGGGGATCACAATCAAGACTACATAGGTTTTAGCTATGCAGAGCTTGGAACACAAGTTTTATCACAATTATTTTAACCCTTGTTTCTGTTCATTTCAAATGAAAACTGAAGATGTCATCTAAAATTCACAAAATATTGAGATTTGTAAATCCAAAATCTACTTTACAATCCAAATTTCTCCATCCAAATGGGAATGGGAATGTGCTTCAGAGAACTGTATTTGTCAACAGAAATCCCATAAGTTGATTATGCGATAACCAATCAATTCTCTTCTTCCTATTAGTCTTGTAAAGAAGAACAGAAAATTCTGGATTTCAGCTACTTTATTCTATCTTCCTCTTCATTTAAGGATATATTAGTCTAAAACTTCCTAATCGTCAGGGCTATGTTGAGGACACAAGAGCAATACTTATGGACAATAACTGGTCAGTCCAGACAACAGTCTGCTGGGGACAAAGAGACCGCTGGTTAAGCTTTGATGGTGTAGAAGATTTCTGCAAGGAATCAAAGCATCGACTAGTTGAACTTCCTATGGTAATGACACTCTTTTGTTGCTCTTTATCTTGGGATAGTATTACAAATGCAGAGCATTGCTTTGGTGATGAATATCATATTCTTGAATATGCCTTCTGAACCCTCAGTAAATTAAAACGGGAACTTATGGTCATTTGAGCACCACTTATCAGAAGTTGATTCGTATTAACAAGTTAAATATTCTTTATATCTTTCTTGTGTTTCAATGTGTTATTGGTTTTTAGAGAAAAGTGTATTTATTTTCTGAATTATGCAGTCAGGACATCACGTTCAGGAGGATAGTGGTGAAGAATTAGGTCAACTCATTGCTGGAATTGTTGGAAAGAGAAGCAGTTTGTGATTGTTATAAGATCTAATCTATGAATTAAATGGGTAGTCCATCTGTTGATATATATATATATATATGCATACACATTAGTGTGTTTTGCTAATTGTAATTTGTACAACATGGTGTATATCTAATAATGTAATGCTGCACAAGATAACACCAAAAAATGGTTGAATTTCATTTTTCAGCTGCTTGACAGTTTTGTATTTTCACCAATTGTTTCAGACAGAGAATGAACTACAGAGTGAAAATCATAAATGACTCTGGCTGTCTGAACTATTCTATTTGTTTTTATACATAATTGGGGCTTATGGAAATTGACAATGTCCCTCTGTTATCATGGCCACTTGAAATCCATAATAATTATCTCAGGTTTCCAGAGCTTGAAGACAGAGGAATAACCGTGACTTGTGTGTATCAGTTTTAAGTTTGAAGATGCGGCCCCTTCAGTCACTTTTTTTGTTTCACAGGCCGCTGAAAGGGATCAACCCAACATTGGTCTTCTCTGGCAGCTTTTTTCCATCTATTCTTGAATCTTTCCAATTCTACAAGAGATTGTTTCCGCACCTGCATATGACTGGGTTTATCATAACATGGAACTAAACTTGGGCATTCTAATTGGTCATGTGCTTAGTCGCATCATAAGTGATTCAACAATAGAAGATTGTCTTATTGCATTGTGTCAGTGGTGTAGATACACTAGAACAAGCATGTTAGAAAGACAGTGGCAACTGCAAAGATAAGCTACTAAGGTTCTTGTTGAAAAAGTAAATGGAACTTACAGCATTTCTTGCATCAGATGGATGAGACTCTGGCAGTCCCTGCAATGATATTTCAGGTAATTCATTTTATTCAAGAAGTTGATTGTTGAAAGCTAGTTACTTTTAGTACATACCATTTTGTTTGGTGAGCTTTCCTGTTTAGGATTTGTTCCTTGTTCTAAACTACTATTCTACATAGAAAGACAATGGTTAGGATTTACTGAAAAGATAGGAGATGCTCAATTGTCTACTGTAAGTTTATCCCCTTTGGTTTTGCTGGACATACCTCATTTTCTGCACCACCTAGTGTTGGAAGACCATAGTGAACCAAATATTCTGAGTCAACAACCCCAACATTAGTGGTTCGGTTCCCCTATCAAAAATAGTTACAGATCAAACAGGAGAGTAGATGTGTTTTTTTTTAATTGACGATAATTTCTGCAAAATGTAATTGCTGGTGCAGGAATTGATACCTGCGCACAATATCCAAGCTGAAAGTCCACCCCCCATGCATGAACGAAGTCATTCTGTAGTATCAAACTTACCAAATTCAATAAGAAATTTGGTGTACGACTGGTGTGTTAAGATCTGAAAGCATACCTGAATTATGTACCAGGCACAGCGCCACGATGCTCTTGAAAAAACAGGAGCCATCATTTCCACCCACCTGCATGTTAATTCGGAATTCAAAGATGGATAGGAAAGATGTGAAATGAAACACAATTCTTTCTGCCTATTAATATTACCCAGTGCATGGAGGTTCAGTACTGTCTCCGTAGCACCTCCTTCCAGGACCCTTTATGTTTATTGTCCTCCTGTTTCAACCATAGGAGTACATCCTTTCAAGAAGATCCAACTTATTACTGATAAACCAGTCACTGATCATGAAAGTAATAATACCTGTGCACTCTTGATCCCTCTTCTCGTGCTGTAAGTTTGTGGTGAATTTCTGAAATATCTGCATCGATTGCTGGTTGTGATATCTGAAGACCTTCTTCTTTTATTATTGATAAATATCTGCAGGTGGAGATTATTTTTCTGGTTGACATCAATGGCTCTTAGTATGAAGATAAATCTTTTTAGCCCTATAATTACCGTCCAGCATTGAAATTTTCAACTCCAAGATCTTCATCCCAGAGGAATATGTAAGCATACTCTGCAACAATATCTGGGTGTAAGAACCTCTTAGCAAACCACCTAAAATAACAAGAGAATAAAGAGTCAGTTAATGCTTTTACCATTATAGAATAACCTGAGTGAAGTCTATTAATAACACATGGTGTGTGTGGGGAAAACAAGTATGGGATGGAGTTAGGCTTTGATTTGAGAATACAGACTCTCAACTCGGAACCCACAATGTCTAAATTTTGGATCCGGCACTAGTATACCAGTCTGACTGTGGATGTAAAGGTTCATACCATTTAGTTTGATTAATAGCAGAAATGTGAATAGCAGTGCTACTCCATTCAAGATCATTCCATTCATCGAGGAGGCCATCATAGTGAAAAAGCATAATGACAAAATCAGTATGAGGAAACTGCAAATGAGATAGTATTATATATAGTTAGTTAGATCGCTAGGATGAAAAATGATTAATATCTATGGCGTCTCACCTTGTTTACAATTTCATTTACATTCTTTTTCTGCTTAATTCCGACTGCCATAGCTAGTAAGCTCATTGGTGATTTTGATTTCTACAGGAAAAAAAAAAACATTACTACTGCCTCTTATAGTTAAAACTAAAGATAAAAATAGTTTACAGGACAAACAAATGTATAATCAGTCATATACCCTTTTATTGGGGGGACCCCAGAGCGGATGCATCTCTAAATCAGAGGTCTTAGCCACAATACCTCTGGGTAATGTCTCACTTCCTTCAGGCCTGCACTCATCCTATAATAACTTGCACATTAATTAATTAATTACACAACTAACTAACTCATTTCTTCACAAAATTTAGATGATCCCAACCTCACACATCGATCTAGGTTTCCTCATTCTGAAGGCTTCAACCATTTCCCATCCTATTACTTTCTGTACCAATTAACAAAAACATCCATTATAACTATATATATACTGTGGAACAAGAGTTATGTCAAAGAAGAACATAAATAAGACTTTTCAATCTTGTGGTGTTAAACTAAAGTTATGTCAAATGTATAAAAATGCAATTAAACATGTTACGTGGAAAATTGAAATTAAAGTATTACCAGAGTAATTCATTTTTTTTTTTGTGACAGAGGGAGTATATATTACTTACCTCTTTACATTCAGCGATGATGAAGGTGCTTCCTATAAACAAAGCAGCGGAAAGCAGAATTGCACAAGTTATTAGGCAATTCCAACCTAACAATTTATTTTTCATGGTATCACAATTTGAAGCCATGGGAACGGTGCAAAATCCATTTTATATAGATAAGGAGAGAAAAGGGTGATGCAATGCATTTACAAGTATTTCCAATATGTATATGCTTAATAGAGGTCAACGGGATATAATAGTGGAAAGTTGCTTCAGCCCTACAAAAAGTTAGGCCAACTGGCGGAAAGTAGAAGATATGACTGCTCATGGATGAACTGTTATGTCCAACCACGGGACTTGTTTTTTTTTTCTTTTCCTTTCCAATAACCACAAAAACATTTTTTTTTTTCATGGAAACATATTACGTCATACCAGACACACCCTTAGTTTAAAATCGAATCTAATGTGGAATTTAAACGACTCACTCAACAAGTTTATTGTAATCATGTAGAGATTAGGAGCCGCGATCGCAAGGTGGGTTCCACGATCATGATTCATGACGAAAGGGGTATGTGAGAATATTAGTTTTTTTTCCTAAATCGGGATTAAGCATTTCATAACATATTTTGAGTTCTACACTAGACATGATTTTGGAGCTATTTTTGAGATTTGTCGTGGGTGTACCAATCTAGCCTCCTTATTCTTATTTAATTCATGTCTTGGGTTGAAGATTGGGGATTTCAATCCCAAAACTAGGAATATGGAAATTTGAGATTTGTATTTCAATTTTGATGAAATTTGATGTTTAAGACCTATGTAGCTATGAGTATTTCAATTTTCGAAGAAAGTTTAGTTTTGACCTAGGGGGATGGGTGTAATGACCCTCCAAGTCATTTATGTGTTTATGTCTTATGTTCATCATTTAGAGTGTTCCTATAGTGATCCGAAGTCATTTATGCGTTTATGTCTTCTATTCGTCATCGAGATATGCAAATTTATGTGTTTTGGAGCCTTTGAACCTTGAATGATCATTTTTATCATAAGTTCACGAAGATGAACTCAAAATTCAATTCTGACAATTCCATCAGCTCCAAAAGAATCATTTTAGACTAGTAATATGGTTGAGGCTTTTAGTGTGAGAACATGTGATTAGGCATTTTAACTTCCAAGTTAAGGCCTAAGTTTGACTTTAGTCAATGTTGCCATCCCGTGAGAGGGCGCAACGACGCGGTGACTCACCAAAAAATAATTATCTATTTTTAAAAGAATTTTAAAAAGGGAAAAGCGAGTAAAAAAGAGTCGCCACCTAAATTTAGGAAAAACTAGGAAATTAATTAATTAATTAACTTTTAAAAAAATATCTACGAAACTAATTGATTCTAGGTAGGGGGATCAAGTTATTCCGAAGGAAAGGTGTTAGGCATCCTTCGAAATCCACAATTGTGGGTCTCGACTGAATTTATTTTTTCAAATTGAGGAGGAGATAAAAACAAATATACAAGTATAATAAACATGTGATATACACAAGTAATAAAATAAAACAATAATGTAAGAAACGGCCTAAAATTTGCCTAACATCGATATATACAAGATAATGAATAAATAATATAATTCGAACTTCATTCGAATAGCTTCAATGGGAAGCAACTCCGTGTACCTGTAAAGATACTTAATAAAAGTGTTAGTAATAAATAAATATGAATAATCAAATAATAACTTAAAAACAAAAATCCGTCTTATGAACATGGTAGGCCTTAAAAATCAACGATAATTTCTTCATCGGCCATTTTTAACAAATAATGTATATGAATTTAAACTAAATTTTTGTCTTTTAAAATAGGGAGACCTCCAAAATCGACGAAGAGATTTTTTCATTGGCCAATTTTAACATTTGCTAAAAATAACTTAATTAAGAACAAAATGCATCAAATAAATTTCAAGCAACACAAATAGAACCCAATGTAAATGATGCTCAAGCTATCTAAAGAATAACAACAAATATATAACACATCAATAATAACAAAATAACAAGGCAAAGCAATAATTTAAAGCTTTAACTAAAATAAAATAAATAATTCAAAACTTAACAGAAATGATTTTCAACAAGGAATAACATTCAATCATTGAACTATAAATATCACATTAAACTAGCAAAGGATAATATAAAGTAAAATAAAATGACTTGTGAGCAGTATCCAAAACATAACAATACAAATTAAATAAAAAATAAATATAAACTGTTATAAATAAAAGGAAAATATTAAACTAAAATAACAAAGAAAAGGAAAGAGAGTAGTAATTATGTTTTTGCTTCTATCTTGTATATATTTATTTCACATAGAATGGAAGGTTTTATAAGCCTTCAAACTTGGAATAGTATACTTGCTACAGTGATCTACTTGGCCTCCAAGATGAGTGGGTCCCATCCACATGTACTTCCAATTCTTTGTTTTACAACATAAACCACTAATTCCAACAAAATAAAAAATGGCCAAACATGAATAAAGTAGAATAACAATAAATGAACAAGTAAACACCTAGCAAAATGTGATACGAGACGGTAAAACTCAACAAAACTATCATAACGAAATATAACAAATTCAAATCACCTTGACAAAATAAAATAAATTCAAAATGACAATCATTGTGAAGAATCGGAGCATAACAAAAGTAAAATCAAATTAAACCAAGAAAAAAATAAAAAGATGAGTAATGGAGACAGACAGTGAGGTTTCAACAGCGTGGAGTTGGCCGGAAATGGCTGAGCCTTTGAGCTTCGCCGGAGTTGGATTATGGAACTTCGAGCTCGCTGGTGCAAGATCTGGTAAACTGGTTGTGGTTTACAGGCGATGGAGCCACGCCGGAGCTGGAGTCAGAGCTTCGAGCTCGCTGGTTCGCGTGAAAGCTGCAATAAGAACCAAAAATAAATCGTGAAAGGGAAAGGGGAGGGGATCTGGTTCGTTGGTGGCAGTTTGGACAAGATAGAGGCTGGTGGTGGAGGAACGGCTTCAAGTGGGTTCTCCGGTGGGTGTGTTTTGGTTATTTCTGGCGAGGTTCTGGTGGTTTCCCGGAGGTTCACCGGAGATGGGGCTGTGGGGTTTTGGTTGGACGAGGAAGATGGGATGAAGGTCATTGCTGGTTGTTTGTTGGAGTTTGCTGGTGTGGTGGTTGAGGAACGGTGGTTGTTTGTTGTTATTTTTTAGTTAGGCGGCTGGAAGCTTCAGGTGGTTGTGGAGTTCGCCAGAAAAGGGACTGGAAAACTGGGTTCACTGGTTGTGGAAGCTCACTGCTCTAGCGCTTTGTTCATCGGAAAAAGGATGGGGGTTTTATGTTGGGTTCTCTGGTGGTACGGAGGCAGAGGAGAAAAAAGGTAAAAATGGGGTCTTTGGGTGGTTGACTGTCACTGGAAAAGGAAGACAAAAATGGGGTTGGCTTCGCCGGAGCTGGGCCGAAACCCAGGGTGATGGTCACCGTAAAAATAATGAAAAGTGAAACCAATAAAAATCTGAAAATTCCCAATCCTAATTTAAATATATTTCACCACCCTTTTAACTTAATGATCAAACTATTTTTTAAATAGGAAATTAAAAATCATCAGTAGTACAATACTACTATCTTAAAATCGGGGGCCAAAACCACTAGTTAATAAAATATTTGTGTAGAAATCTTATCTATATTCGAATGAAATTCTGAACTGTGCAAAAATATCAAAATGAATACTAACAAATGTAATAGATAAAATGAATATGAAAAATGTAATGAACGTAACCAATGACATGTAAAAAATGTAAACTAACAGAAATAATGATTTTATAAAAAGTGAACAAATATCTGAATATATTCAACTGCCTGTGACAAAATAATATAAACAGAATTAATCGATAAAAATTCTAATACTTTGAGAATAAGGATAATTATCAACAAATTGCATTAAAATGACAAAACATGCATTTTGAACTATTTTAAAAATAAAATACTTAAAAAGTATTAACTTTAGAAATATCAAACCAAAATTTGGTGTCAACAGTCAACATTTTGGGTAAACGGGCTCGGATGAGAATTCTATTTGCATAGTTAACTCCAAAAAGTTGAGTTTGGTCTTGTCACGCCCCGAGCCTACACCCTAGGCGGGACTGACACTCAAGAACCATTGCTGTCCCCAAACAAACCATTGACCTGACCTGACTTACTTACTCAGTGGAAGACTATATGCAATAAGAAATGAATTCAAATGCTAAACAACTTAATTGTCTCAAACTGAACTCATGATGTTTTAAAAATAAACATTTAACTTAGCTAAAATGGCAACTCAAATCTGAACATAAGTCAATAACAAAATGATGACGAATGAACTAACATTTGACTAACTATCTATGAATCCTCTAAAACAACTGAGATAGATGTCGGGACAGGCCCACGACATCCTAATGAACTATCTAATACTGAAAGTAAACAAAAGGGATCCTCCGAAATGCAAAGAGGCTCACCAACAGACTCTGAATTGCTCACTGGATCAATGATGCGCTGGATGCCGATTCTAGTTACCTGCGTTTGCATCATAATACGATGCAGGCCAACTGGCATCAGTACATTGAATGTACGAGTATGCGAGTTGGAATGCTAAAAACAACATAGGCTTGAAAAGAATCTGAAAGGAACTGAAGAACTTACCTGACTCAACTCAACTCAATATAACTAACTCATTTTAATATAAAGCAATTTAAAACAAGTGCAATATAAAGAAAAGTTGTTTAAAACATGATGTCAACTCTGTGTGTATGCAAAGATACAAATAACTCTGAGATGTATGTAAAAATACAAATAAACTGATATATATATATAAATACAAAGTATTGTTGTGAGAGTTTCTCTAACTGACAACAATCACATAATAGCTATTGTGATGATACAACGATCTCCCTCACGCTGCCAGCGCATCCTATACCCTGCCAGGGGTATAAGACCTAAATTACTAAGTGGATCCACTAGTCTATGCGAAAAGGATTCATCTAAAAAGTATGACCCATTTCTACCCATGATGACTACATGGTTTATGGAGACGTGAGTTATCTGAACTCAAGTTCGTCCCCATATCGGGGCTCAATACTACTCCCAAAATATGATACTAGCTCTTTATGTTTAAAATATACTTCTTTCTGTGATTTGAGATAATTGCTCAAAACTTAGCTCAAAGGTTATCTTGGAAATCAAAGTTTCTCTCTTGCTTAATTATGAAAGCATTTACTCTTTTACGAAAACTAGCTCAAAGGCTCTTTGGAAATCAAGGTTTTCCTTTCTTGTTTAAATGTGAAAACATTTTAAACCCTTTGGGAATACATAGTCCCCATATACTTTTGAAGAAATAAACTTCAAGCTTTATTCTTTACTCTTTACTCAACTCAAAACTTAAGTCTTAAAACAAAGTTAAAATGTTTGTAAAAGACTTTTAAAAAAAGAAACTTTATGAACTTCTTTTAACTTAACCTCTAACTGATCCTTACATTGAATTATGGATTCAAGGATCATGATTTGTGAAAGAAAAGATCGCATGATGTTTAGGAAGGCAGAAGACTCTGTGACGGCTCCGCGACGCGAAATGAAAATTCCCAAAACTGGGAACCAACTCCGTGACGCACCACTGATGTCGAATTTCGTCCGATGAAATCTCTTCTTCATTTTTCGGTTCTAAACCCTCTAAACTCCATGGGTTCTTTTACCCAACACTTAAAATTGATTAAATGTTCAAAGTACATCAGATTCTACTCAAAATTGAACCTAAAATCACAGATTAGGATCAAACAACTCCTCAACGAATGAAGCTTCAACAAGAATCTAATGAAACTTCAACAAACCCATTCAAAAACTCCATTTCTAAGCTTTCAAGAACTTAAATTCACTGAAATAAATCATGATTGGCGTGTGGGAGAATTAACCAAACGCTATGTGATCTCACATACCTTGTAGAGATCACCCCCGACGAAATCTACAAGCCAAACTCGACGATCTTGACGAATCTTGAATGTTCTTCTCCTTTCTCCTCTTTTCTCTTCTTTCAAAACCCTAACTTTTTTTCCAAAAGCGTAAACTGACTAAGCTCAGATTATACCTGTAAGTAATTACCAAAAATGAATTAAAATAAAAGGGTAAGGAAAAGACCAAACTACCCTTCAAAAATCCAAATTTGGACTTTCCTTAATCCAACAGTCCAACTTCCAAAGGGGATAACTTACTCATACGAACTCGGAATCGCATAAACTTGGCGGCATTGGAAAGATCATTCCAAGAGCTTTCCAACCATATCTGGAAGTACACCTAATTCATCTTGAACTAGGAGTTATGGCTATTTGAAGTTGACCAAAAACTCACTTTTCCTAACCTAAACAAATTTTCAAATTTTCAATTCTTTCCAAAAATGACTATTTCCAATTCTTAGCTTCTTCCTAGATTTTTCAAATTGCGAGATGTTACAGGCCTAGAAAGACCTTTCGTGCGGATCCTGAGGCTTCCAGACTAGTTCTGAGCTCTTTGGGGATTTTGACTTAAATGGAGTTGGGTGTGGGACCCATTTTCTGTCAAGACGACTCGTATGAAGTTTTGACTGTTCCTTTGAGTTTGAAAGGTCGCATTTGATCTGGTTGCATAGCTAGTTTGTATGCATGAGGCTCCAAACAAATCTTGGACCACCCGAGGGACTTTGTTGATATTTTTTGGTGCCTAAGTGTTGGTGCAAATGCTTTAGCGCCCTGGGTTCGCCTAAACGAACTTCGCTTTTGCGACCAGGACTCCGCTTTAGAGAGGCCAGCCTAGTTAGACGGTAGCTGCTTGAGCGGCCCTAGCATCGCTTAAGCGAGCCTCGCCTTTTGTGGCCATGGTCTACTTTAGTGAGCTTCGCCTTTGCGGCCAAGGGCTTGCAAAAACGAGGCCCCCTATTTGAGGCATGTCGTTTAAGCGACGTTAGTGACCACTTAAGCGATCATCGAGCAGTCTTTTATTAAAGGCTTGGACGTGAATTTCAGCCTACATTCAAAATTAATTTGGCCATTTCTCCTTCGTTTGAGCTCTGATTTCAATGATTTGAAGTCCTAGGTGATCGTGGAGATTGTGGCTACACTATAGAGTGATCGGAGTTTGGTGGGCTTTCCATGTTTGAGGTGAATTATCATGAAGTTGTTGTGGGTTATGTGATTAATTACATGTTGTTATTGTTCATTGTTCCGAGCCTCGAATTGTGCTCCATTTCGAACACATTTTTAGGGTACTATTTAGGACCTTTTGACAGGGTTTATTTCAGAAATGTGGATCCCACAATTCTCGTTTAACCG
Organism: Solanum commersonii; assembly: GCA_029007595.1. Classification (NCBI taxonomy): domain Eukaryota; kingdom Viridiplantae; phylum Streptophyta; class Magnoliopsida; order Solanales; family Solanaceae; genus Solanum; species Solanum commersonii. The sequence continues at coordinate 2,633,567 of JAJTWQ010000007.1, forward strand.
CGAAATTAATCTATTTCCATTTTATGTGTTTTCAATAATTTATTTGATAGTAAATGATTTAAGTGACTTACAAGCCAAATATTCATTAGCCGATGATATTAGAGTTTTTAGATGGTGGAAAACTTGATTAAAAAAAGTAACTATCATTCAAAGAGTTGACTAATCTTTTAAAATAATTTTTAGTATTATTAATAGTTATGAACTATCCTCAACATCACCTTAAAAGGTCATGTATGCTTCCATTTAGTAAGGACCTAAATTACCTTTTATCCTTACTCTTTTTCAATTTACAAAAATTCCTTAAAATCAATGCTATTCGGATACATAGCAAACAAGCTGGATACATCAAATATGATACATTAAAACAAATTCAGTTGCACTTTTAAAGGAATAAGTGAATATAAAGTTGATTGTGAGTTCCCCAAATCATACTAATCTAGGTGATATCAATCTCTCCCAAATCTTAACAGATTCAATCAAATCAAAATTTAAATTTTCTTCTCTCAATTCTCTTCCAAATCCACTCACCTTCAATTCAAAATTTAAATTTTCTTCTCTCAATTCTATTCCCAATTCGTCTGGCTTCAAACAATTCAAATTTTCTTCTTTCAGTTCTTACCCAAATCGTAATAGATTTAAAAATTCAAAAACAATAGCTGATACATAATGAATACATTCAAGAATCTGGGAAAACAAGATGAGTTATAAATGATACATAAGTGATGGATTTCAAATTTCTTCTCCCAATTCGCCGAACATCCTTTTAATTTTTGATTCAAAATAATAAAAAAAATTAAGAAGATACATCATGACTATTTCGATTTTGCTGAGACTATGAAGAATCTGGAAAAAAAAGATCTGAAATTCAAGAATCTGGAAAAAATATGAGCCTCGATTTGCAATGTATAAAATAGATCAGAGCTTTAATTTCATAGTAAAATAAATCTAACAATCAGAGGTATGAAATTACATATATTGTGTTGTTAATTTGATTTTCTATTTGTGTTTTCGAGATGACTATACAATTGTGATACATTAGTATTTATGTTTCTTCTATAAATTGATAAGTACTATACTCATATTAATTAGATACATTAAATAAGTAAGTTTGTATTTAAAGTGTTTTCTTAGAGATCGACAGATTACTGTGTGATACATGTAGTATTAATTTAAATTATTGTGTCATGATCAAATAATTAGCATGATACATTACTATTTTTGTATCTTGTTGTGGTTGTGAAATACTATACTTTATAGGTGATACATTATACATGTAATTTGTTGTAAAAGCATCAATTTTTTCAAGAATGAGGGTATGTATCATACTGTAGTTGTATTTTGTACATGATATTATGTATAAGTTTAGTTATTTGATTGTTTGTGATTGATACATAGAAATAACTGTTTTATGGAATGTATCACTAATTTCTTTAATGTTAACAGGCTGTTACATCATCTGAGTATCTTTATTTAGTCTATGATTCTGAAAGAAGATACATCAATTGTGGAAGATTTCAAGTTGATACATTTTTTATATAATGTATTATTTTGTAGTTGATAATAATGTATCTGATACAATAAGGTTGTGAAAGAAAAGTGTTTGTAAGCTGAAATAAAGTGTATTTATAAATGTATAATTTTGTAGTTGATAATAATGTATTTGGTACAATAAGATTATCAGTTTTTATGTATTTATATATCAAGATACTTAATTTGATACACGATGCTTTATCAAAATAAATGAGATACATTGAAAATTAAGTATCAGATGCATAGAACAACAAGCAATTGTAGCAGTGATGTATCGAATCAATAATAACACTAACAAAGACTAATTTAAGAATCAAAATAAACGAGATATATTGTTTCTTTGGTCGTATATGACAAATTCAACTTTTTCCTTCTCTTTTTTAAATGTTTTTCAATGGTAGATTTAGAACTCGAAAATGCATTCTTGTTCGACTTCTCCAGTCTCAGTTTCTTCATGAATAATAGATTGATTCTTTGTTTATATCTATTTTGAATAAAATCTTCATCATTATGGATCTCAATGTTTACCTTCGACTTCGAGTTCTCAATGTTAACATTCATCATTATTAACGAATCATGCAGTTTTTGAATCTATTTCTCAGCACATCCCATATCACCAGAATAAAAAACATGATGAACATTAGAAGAATTCAATTGCGTAATACCAAGACTAAATTATGTATCAATATTTTCAAGAACAAAAAAATGAAAAATCAAAAGATGAACAAAGAGTTAGAGACGAGGAAAAAGGTACCTAAATTGAAGTTGAAATAGTTTTGACAAGAAAGAAACTGATTTTGAATATTAAACCTGAATGAGAAAATAATTGCTAAGATTCTGTGACTAAAAATAAGGAGTGATTTGTGGAGTGAATTAAGGAAGGGATAAACATTAATTTTGGGAGTTGGGATTTATGTAACCAATGTTTGAAATTTGGGAGTAAAATAAGAAATTTTGGAAAATTTTAGAAGTGGTAGGAAATAATGGGAATTATGAAAAAAAAGGTGTATGTATGTAATTTATCCTTATTTTTATTTTGATGGAGGATTCATAAAACTTATCAAATTGAGCCACACGATAACCACTTGTCCAATGACCTATAATGTCATTTTGATGACAAAAATTACCTTCACATTTTGAAGGACTAGTTAGAGAGCTCATAGTGTTCTTCACTTCATTTTCACCACAATGATTACTATTATTATTTTGTCCTTTGTCATGTCTATGTTCATTTGTACGATCACAATAATTATTGTCATCATTTAGACTTATCATGTACTACTACCACATTTACTTAAGATAATGGAGCAAATTCAGTGAGACGAATTTCACAATTTTTATCAAGGACAGCATATTAATTTGCTCAGTTGTTATATAACCTTTATATTGCTTTGGAATTTAAACCCAATACCTTACCCATGAGAAGGTGTATTAGACCATAATTTAATGAGACTCAAACTCAATACTTTATCATCATGGTGCGCCAAAACTTTAACCTGCTGTGTTAGCCTTTTGTAAATGAAACTTAAAATTTTCAATCAATGACATAATAGGCCAAAGTGACCAAAGACATTTCTCATTCCAGTAATTATCATAATATTCTTGGAACCATCTTTCAAAATTCTTATGATTAATCACATATGTAACCAAATATATATTCATACTTTCTCAAAATTGAGGAAAATAACATTTAAAAATAATAATAATATATATAGAGAATTGAAATGGAAAGCATAACTTACCATTTATCCAAGTAAGTCACTGCCATGTATTTTCAGTTAATAAAAGGCTTATAAATAAACCACTTTGTATAAACAAAGAACAATCAATCATAATTTTATAAATTCACTATAAAGTTGAAGATAGCAAGAATTGGTGATACTTTTGAGTGATTCTGAAAGTTGCATCCCGCATAATTGTAATTAGAATGATACTTGTTTTTTCTAATTAATCTAATTACAGGTAACATAAGCATAGTTTATACTGTTGGGGGTTACAAAATACCTTTTCTTTTTAAGATCTGTAGTTCTAAGAACTTCTATTGCTCTATCCAAGCATAATAGAAATAGTAAAAAATAATTTATAACTTCAACATGAGCAATAGAGACTTACTCATTCAAACTTTCTTTTAAAACGATTGCATGAATAATATTCTTACCTTTAATCTCTGAGCCTCATGCTAATAACATGTTGTAAAATAATGAAAGTGTACCAAATTAATAAGAGCAAAGAAAGAAATAGAAAATAGTAGTGAGCTTTTCTTTATAGTGAGTGTGTGTTGTATTGTTGTGTGAGACTTAGAGAAATCATACTTCTGTTAGGGTTTTGTCCTGATTTTCTTTCTTTATTTGAAGTTTATTTTTTCCTTAAAGAAAAGTCAAAGTATTACCATAAATGTTTGAACTTTTCCTAAAAGTAAAATATAATTTTCTTCCATATTTAGTTTACTCTTTCCTTAGAGAAAAAGTTTAGAGATCTATAAATTGAAGATCCCTATTTTCATAGCAGAACACAATAATATCCATAATGTAGACGTCTAGAGAATTTTGTTTATGGGGATATTTATTCTCTCAATAATTTTAATATTTTTCTTTAATATTAGTTTTCATATAATAATATTATATCTTTTAATATGGTTTTATGTGTCATCTAATTTATCACCTTATGATTTGCAATTGTAAGCTTCTGCATGACTCCCTAATTACTTTCAAACTCAACAAGTGGTATCAGAGTTAATGGTTCAATGATGCAATGGAACGAGGTTGAAGACAGGTTCAACGCGGTTTCAAATCAATTTGCAATAAATTTGATGATAGTGAAGATTTTTGTCCAGCTACATATGGAGAATAGATTTAAACTATATTTTCAACATTCCTGCTGCTGCATCTTTGAAAATAAAAATAAAATATTTTAAAATTATTTTTAACCCATATATTTTAAACTTTATTTTTAACCATGACAAACAATAGTGATAGAGACTATGTGAAGAACGAAAAATTATCATGCATGTGAAGAAGGTGGATCAAGTTTTGACAAGAAAATCCAGCCAAAAGGGGAGATTTGTTAGGGTTTTGCCGTGATTTTCTTTCCTTATTTGAAGTTTATTTTTTCCTTAAGAAAAAGTTAAAGCATTGCCAAAAATGCTTGAGTTTTTCCTGAAAGTAAAATATAATTTTCTTCCATATTTAGTTGACTCTTTCCTTAGAAGAAAAGTTTGGAGATCTATAAATTGAAGATTCTTATTCTCATAGCAGAACACAATAGTGTCCACAATGTAGACGTTTAGAGAGTTTTGTTTATGGGGATATTTATTCTTTAAATAATTTTAATATTTTTCTTTAATATTAGTTTTCATATAATAATATTATGTCTTTTAGTATGATTTTATGTGTCATCTAATTTATCGTCTTATGATTTGCAATTGTAAGCTTCCGCCCTAATCATTTTCGAACCCAACAACTTCTACAGTAGCAGCAATGGACTCATCTAATTACTAAACAAAGAAGGTAAAAGGAAAGGAAAAAAGAAGACTTGACCTTGCAACCTAGCATGTGAAATTTCAGCATAAAATCAGTCGAACTACACGTATCTTTTGTTCAAGTAGTGTCACTTATACTCTATATATACAATTGTTATGTCTGATTTTGTTTCTTAACTGGATATATACCTATTTAGCAAATTTTTTCGAGGATGCAGTGTCACATAACACCTTTTTCATCTTTCTAAATCTGCCCCTGAACACCAATATGTGATCTTGCATTATTTTGTTGAATGAAAATGAAGCACTTGACATTGAAGTTGGCCATTTTGATTCAATGGCCGGAAGAACTTTCTCTATCAAACAAGCTCTTGTGATATCTTTAGTCACAAATAAAATTAATTATATTTTGATAGTTCCTGTTAATCGATTTTTGCTATTCCGCTCGTTAGTTCCTTAACTACTAATGGAAAAATTTCTATATTTTTTAAAAATAACTCAACTCCATTAGCATCAAAGCTAGGGTGTGCAAAAACCGCCAAACATAAATATTTGTGATAAAATTTTTACTTTTGCAAGAATGATATCGATATGAACGTAATTAAATCTATCTATAAACATGAAATTTGAGTGAAGTGTACCCTGATCAATCATTGAGAGGAATAAAATAAAGTCTCGCCTTTTTGTTTTCTTTGGTTAAGTGCAGCTTTATGACGTTTGTGTGTGGTCTAATTGCATCTTATTTTTTATGTCGAAAAGCAGTTCAATTTGTCATATTTTTTGCAAAAGTCAAAGATCGAAATTTATTTGCCGACGTAGTGAAATTTCTTAGAATTGGTTAATATCGACTTGTATGCATTTTCTTCCAACTCTGCCTGCAAGTTTAGTAGAAACATTTAACAGATCACCATTGCTAACACATAATCTAGCTTCTCTCTAAATACATTTAATGGTACTTCTTGATGTGTTGAACAAAAGAATTGCTTACTTCATAGAGTCATGTTTTCTTTTTTCATCCTTACTTTCTTTCAAAAGTTACTGTACAATAGCTTGACGCTCTTTCAAATTCAATTATTTCTTTGTGGCAACTGAGTCTTTTGAAATACAACACTCATTTTAATTTACATTTTAAATCACTGATTCAGTACTAAAAAATGTGAAAGGAAGAATTGAAAAATTAAAGAGGAGGTGTCTTTACTTATATGCACTCCATTAGCTAAAAAATTTTAAATTTAGAAAAAATTGACGCTTCAAATTAAAAAAATTGAGCCTTATCCTACAAGATTTTTAACTGATGTTTGAAGTTTTCATTTCTCGAAACTATAATTAAAATCAAGAAAAAAGAACTACTTTTACCTGCAATGGCAAAAACTCCATCACTTTGGAGTTTATCTTCTTCATTGAGAGGCTGGGGTGGGGGTGGGGGGGGGGGGAGAGTAGAGAATACATGCAAGACCGTTTGACCCCAAATATATTTGAGAAAAAACTTGGAAAAACTTGAGAAATGATGTTTGTTCATATAACTTATCACTTCTTGGCGAATATATTTGTCAAATATTCCAAAAATCTCAAATACTTGAAAAATTTAGTATTTGGGATAAGTTCTAATATTTGAGAATTTTAAAAATTATCCAAATTTTTATATTTTATAAAAAATACCCATTATTTATTAATTTCAACTAATATTTGTAACTACCTCCTCCGAAAAAATATGAGTTCTAATTTGAGTGATAAAATTGAGAAAAAAGAACAATTTGTGTTTAGTGAGTTATAATTATAACTGAATCAGTGACAAATTTGAGTATGCGGTTAATGTATTATCTTGCCTATATTGTTAATTTGTTATTGTTTGTTAATTGTTATTAATTATATTATAATGTTATTTTTAACGGGATATATTCATTATAAATGGGTTTTAAAAATAATTTTTAGAACTTATGGATATAAATCATATTTTTTGAAATAGTCAAATATTTTTGAGAAAATTAGGGGCCAAAACACATTGTAAAACTCCGGAAAATGCTAGGTTAATCTAGAGCCTAAGCATGTGAACTAATGTTGAGGTTCAAGGAGGTTAGTGAGTTAACGTCAAGATTCGAGTCGTAAAATAAGTTCCCTAACTTGATACTAAGGTCCTAAAGCCTATACGTCAAGGCAAAACTGCCACAAGGATCCCCCAAGGGCCCTTGATGAGAGCCAAGGGGTTGCTCTAAAAGCTGCCAAAAATAACATCATTCACGAAATGAGGACCACGAGGCGTGGGCTGACTCACGCCCCGTAGATGGGAGTCGTGAGTCCAACCTTAACCTCATCAAAAGTCCCCAAAAATTCCACGTTCCAACCCCATTCCACGGACGTGCAGTACCGTCCGTGGACCAGCTCATGCTCCGTGGAAAGGTCTCATGAGTTGAAACTTAGTCTCCTTACCAAGACCTTGAACAACCCCTCTCTGAACCAAACCACGGACAGCCAGGATGGTCCGTGGACCCATCCACGCTCCAAGGTTTGGGGTTCGTGGAACGTGCCTGAACAAGCTGTCCTGGTTCGACCTTAGAGGGGGTGTTTTGGTAAATTACTAATTCATTTGTTTAAAGGTAGGGACGGTTGTATTTAGTTGTTTTAAGTACATTAAAGTATTTTTAAGTATTAAACAAGTCTTTTAACTCTCATAACTCCAAAAATATCTTCCAAATTCTCTCTTCTCTCTCTAAGAAGTTCCTCCTTTGAAGAACAAAGGAGAAGGTCAAGATTAGGGTTCAAGCGTCAAGATCTTCACTCAAATTTTGTGGGTTAACATCGAACAAGTTATGGGAACCTTGATTCTTGGAATACTTTCCTCCATGAAGCCCTCTCAACTCAATTTCAAAAAATGGGTGTTGTTTGTTCAAAAACTAGGGTTTTCATTCTAGTCATGGGTTCTTCCTATCAGCGTTTTCCTTATATTATTTGATGTACATTGTGGATGAGTTGACATTTTAATGGTGATTTTATAGTAAAACTCCCCATGAACCCATGAACTACCCCATGACCCCAATTTCATGAATTTCAATGAAGGAATTGAAGCAAGGTGATTCCTATTATGTATTGTGGTTATGTTATTTTGGTTATGAGACGTTGCCTTATTCATGTTGATGATAGTATATCCTAAATGTAAGTGTGAGACTTGTTTCATGACCTTGCAAGGGGTAAATTGTGAAGGATTGTTCATGATTGTTGATAGTTATTGATGAACTTGTGAACCTATTTGAAAAGATGATGTTGATGTTGTTGTGTTGATTGAAGGGCTAGTTCTCATGAAAACACTATGAAAAATGAGCTGAAAGTTACTCACCCTAAAATGATGATTCTAACGTGAAAGGTAGTTCTTACTTAAATGAATCTATGAGCTGTTTAGTGAGTTGTATTGAACGAAGAGTAAAGTATGCCTTCACACATGTAGATACAATAATTCCATACTAATTATGTATAATTGGGAAATAATGCTTAGTACCGAGTGGATATGGACAATGAGGAAAAGGCCCCTCCGCTAATGCAATAGGTTGGGTCATCTATAGTAAACTCATGAGATGGAAACTCCTCCGCTAATGCAATAGGTTGGGTTTCTAGTAGCAATCTCCCTATCCCATAACTATGTGCCAAACATAGGGCTTTGCTAGTGGATCCACTTAGAAGCTAAATATAATTAGTTCTACCTTCGGCAAGTAAGAACACCTTCTTTCGGTGTGGGGTTATATGACACCGGATTCCATGTAGCTCACATGGTCTATGTCGGTTATGGATAATATTCCCTAATAACAATAAGATAATGAATATGATAGGAAATATCCTATGACTTCTTAATGGGTTTACTTGGTAAGAGTAGGGGTATGGGACTTCACTTTTACATTGCACAAGGACACTTAATAGGATGTTTTGGAATGGTTTCCTTATGGTATGATAAGATATGAATAGATGACTTTCCTTATGTTTAGTTCATGTACTTGTATAATTCCTCATTTATGACTATGGATTATGGCAAGCTTGAAGATTATGGTAATGAATATGTGGCTTTAAGAAATGCTTAGTAAGGTTGGTATTATGGGATGCCAACCATACATTGCACAAGTATTTTTAGAGGTTACTAAGGTATTGATATTACTACGTTATGAGTGTATTGTGACTATAGCTTATCTTCTATGTTTGCAATGTATATTGGTTGTCCAAACTTGATAATTGCATATTTCCAAGAAAAATGCCTATTTAGCATATTTAAATATTTTTATGCTTGCTTCCATACTTAGTACATATTTGTGCTAACCCCTTCTTTTCTTCATATGAGTGTAGGTCCCGGATGTTGATCTATTACTTCCTTCTTCAAAGTAAAGCTTGGGTCAACTATTCCCTAAGTTTTGGTGAGTCCTCCAGTTCGAGGACCAGCTGTTCTATTTCAGTCTTATTTTTATTAGTACTTTCTTATATTAAGACTTTCATTGATGTAAAGGGTTAAGTCCCTAATTTCGTACTCTTATGTTAGATGGTTTTGAATGAGACAAGTCTAGTATTTCCACAATTCTTTGTTTATGAAATTTGCAGTTTGACTTCTGTTTAGAAAAGTTTTAATTTTTTCGCATTATTTCTTATGACATTATGTGTATTAGTATGCTAAGGGCTTGTATGCGACCCCTTCGGGGTCAACTACACCATATTACGTCTAGGGGGTAACCCCGGGTCATGACACACATGGTGAATCTTCACTAAAAACTTCACCCAAATATAATTTGCCAAGAATATTTGAAAACTTGGGGCCGCACACTAGCTTAATATTTGGAAATTTTTGAAGATTAAAAAATTACCCAATTTTTTAAAATTTAATAAAAAAATCATCATTTATTAATTCCAACTAATATAGTTCAACCAAATTACTCCATTAATAACTAATAATTATTCCTCTATGCTATCTATACAGATTGTGACAAAAAAGAACAAATTTATTTTTAATGAGTTATAATTCATCATGAACATTGACAAGTTTGAGTATGCGATTAATGTATTGCTTTTGCCAATATTGTTATTTTGTTGTTGTTGATTGTTATCAATTATGTTATAGGATTATTTTTAACGGATCATGTTCATCATAAAATGACGATACAAACTTAACAGAACATGTTCATTATAGTTATGTTCATTTTTTGCGAGTCAAATATCTCTCCTAAACTTGAGAGAAAAATCATAAACTTGTCAATTCCATATTAGAAGTACTTTGATTTTTTTATTTAACAATTTAGACTTATTAATAAGGATATTTTTGGAATATTTTTACAAGTTTTTATATTTTTTGAACTTCGTGGCAAGTCAAAATAATACATATAAATTAGAACGAAGAGAGTAATTCACAACAAGTTTAGAAATGTTTTCCAAAACTTATCTCTAAAACTACTTTTTAATAGAAGCAAAAGAGTTATTTTGCAATTGAGAATATGCTAATAAGAAGCAAAACAAAACCAAAAGCACAAAAATATGTACACCTACCATTTAAATATATTTACCAATATATCCCTTGTTAGTTGATTAATTTATCTCATAAATTTTGTTTAGTTTCATTTCAAAATTTTAATTTTGATGTTCACATAATAAAATTATTTATTTTATATTTATATATTATTATTTTATATTTTAATTTGTGGAACATTTTTTAATTTATTTGGCCCGGTGTTTTTAATTATATTCAAATCATTATGATAATATATCAACTTTTAATACTTTCATTGATTTATCTATATATAATATTGATTAAAAATTTACACTATATAATTTTTATAATAGATATTTAAAATAATTTATCTCTATAAAATAATTTTAATATTGAAAATAAATTGGTAACTATTTTTTTTTTAATTTGACTCAAAAAAATATTTTTTTTAGAAAAAAATAGGCAAACAAAATCTATTTATAAAAAAAAATTCAAATGAATCAACTAAAGACAAATTGTTAATTTGTTTTCTTTTTTAAATATATATATTTTAATAAACATACTAAATAATACTCCCTTTGTCCCTATTTACTTATCCATTTTGACAAATCAAGAAAGGACAAATTTTTTTATACCTATTATACTCTCAATTAATTACCTTTAATAAATGTAGAACTTTTGAAAATCTTATGTTTTTAATGCATCTACTTCATAATTAATAGGGGTAAAATAGTAAACTCACTATGTCAATAATTGTTTTCTTAATAAGTGTGTCAATTCAAAAGTGGATAAGTAATAAAGGACAAAGGGACTAGTTAATAGCTTGGAAAAAAAAATACTCTTATCAAATGAATATCATGGAAAAATCCTTTTGGCCATAAAAATTTGACCAGAATGGTAAAAGAATATGTTCACACTATAAACTAATTTATTTTTGGGCATATTTGCCCTTTAACTTAAATATTGAATATATTCTTCAATTATGTTTCCAATACATTGAAAATGATTAATGAGATTAATTATTGATGATTTCATAATTAAACATGAGAAAGAAACCACAAAGTTAACCAAAGAAAACATAAGTCTCACCTGCTCTTCTTACTTGAAATTTTCAAGATCTAAAAAAGAATAAAAAAATATGGCAGTAGTAGTAAAAAAAAAACTACAATATTTTCAATTTCTAAATTTCCTCCTTTCTACTTGTTCTTTTTTTGTTTATTTATTTTTCATTTCTTATTTCTTAATGATAATTTTTTTTTGAAAAGTACAAAAGAGGAGTAAAGTGTAGGCCATCTATTTTAGTTTATAGTTTTTAATAGTGAAAAAGATAAATTATATCAAAATTTAAATATTAAAAATTTATATTTGTAATATTCAAAATTAAAAATCTGAAATTCACCAAGTTGGTAAAACAATTCTCTTATTTATTTAAAGGAATTGTTGTTACACATGGATTTTCTAGAAAAAAGTTAAATGATAAAAATATATTTTATCCGATTATACTTAGAATGTTGTTGTGCCCCATTTTACACAAAACGGACTTTTCTTTCGGATGCACGACCTAACAACTCTTTTGGGATTTGGAGGATTGAAGAGTCGCCACCTAACGAATTAAGGCGCGTTAGGGCACCTATCTAACCTAACTAAGTCTAGCTAAGGTCAACGAACCAGAGATCAGGGTAAGGGTTCAAGTTACCTCGAGGGAAAGGTGTTAGGCATCCCTCGAGGTCCACAAATGTGGGTCCCGACCGTATCTCATGCAATTTATGTGGGGGTTACAAGTAACATTTAAGGTCACTTCATTATTGGTTATTTAGTTAATTAAGCATGCAAAGCTAGGTGATATCTATCATTAACAATTAATATATTTATTTATTTGTTATTTAATTAATCATGCAAGACTAAGTGATAACATAACATTAAATATTAAACATGAAACAACTATAGAAGATAAGCGAGGAGATAGAAATTGCACAGTCAAATAGGATGATCAATTTTTTATTAAACTACCCCAAATACGTATAATAATAAACAAATAAAGGGACAAAGGAAAGGGAGACTCTGAAGGACTTTAAGATCAACACTCGACTTTTCTTTATTTCGGTCGGCATCTCGTAGGGACAGACAAAACCAAAGTTTGTCATTAAGACCGAGTCGATGTCATCATCTTCGTAGGGCCTAAACTACCCCTACCCCACCACTGCATGCATTTTGTCTCTAAAAGGTCCCTAGCGTCCCTGCGTAAGGTCCAAGAGGCATTGGACTGCTATTAGGGTGAATTTAGACAAAGATAAAATATAATAGGCCCACGTAGACACCAAGTCAAACAATTTGGATGAGCATTTAGCACATATGGTCTCATATTGGCCTCTAGATTTTAATTAACATACTAGCAAACACAGATAATTAGTGAAGATCTCATGCTAAGTGTGTGGCATATAAATACAGGCAGCAAGCAACATAACAATATAACAATCAATTAATGAAAAGAGAGATAATTATGATCCAAGGCAGATTTTAATTATAAACTGATTTTAATGGTGTCAAAAAGGGTATCACACACTACAAGAAAATCAGCCTCTAAGGAAGGGAAATCTAGTCCTTGAAAGTTGAAATCTGGTCCCAAAAGAGTAATTGAAACCAGAAAAACCTGGTCGCCACCCGTCCTAGAAAGTGCCGTCGCTACTGGTCACTAAGGACGAGTTCAAAAAACTGGTCCCTGAATGTCTTTGAGAAGAGAAAAAACGTTGGTCGTGAAACACTTTTTGAGACTGCATATCTAGTCTCAAATGGACCATTGATATTTTGGTTTTCAAGTCGTTAATCCTCTTTTGCGACCTTCCGCAAACTAGTCCTAATAACTCTTTAGAGACGAGTGTGATCTCGTCCTAAAATAACGTTAGAGACCATTAACAATCTGCTCCTAGAATAGTTGTTGCGACAATAACAAACTGGTCCTAAAGTAGTTTTAGGGACGAACAACAACCTGGTCCTAAAATAGCTTTAAAACGAATCACCATTGATCCTACAACCATTGATATCACAAGAATCTAACAAAATATCAAATTAATTACACAACTAAAAATCTGGATACAAAAGAAGATATAGAAAGGTTTGCAAGGCGATAGAAATAAAGAGTGCGATTGATTATATATAATAAATTTGTGAGCATCACAAGATGTAAGTTTCAATAATTTCTTACTTAATAAACCAAAAAACTAAGAAAACATCCAAGGTTTTGCATAACATTCATAGCAAAGTAAGAATGAGTTGGTGCATCTTCCAAGCTATAATTCACTAAAGAATGAACAAAAGTTGGGCAAAAAACATAAAGTTTAGTCTTTGTCATGTGATATCCAAAAACATCTACAAAACCTGCAAGAAATAAGAAAAAAATATATTAGAAAAACTTTCAGATACATCAATCAAGAAACCAACATCTATTTTGGATAACCACACCTAACTAACATTTAGTAAAAATTAGAAATAAATGGATAGAAAAGATAGCTTAAGAGACAATTTGGATGAACTATTTGGAAGTGAAACTTAATTAGCTGATTTTGTAACAAATTAAAGAAAACTGTATGTGACAATAATATTTTAGGCTATAGCCTTTGCTGCACAGGTGTAGATAAATTAACAACAGTGATACAAATACATTGGGACAGCCATGAAGATTGAGGCGATGTCCAAGATATAAGAACAAGAATTTTGACGGACACTTACGAGTTGATACAAGGAAACAACAGAGAAGGAATTTTATGGCCAATCTAAATCATCGGAGCTGAATGAAAATAACAGATACACATGCAAGATTAGTCATGTATTACTATGAATTGAGAATAAATAAATTGCATTTCATTTGTACTTGAACCTTGTAATATTTTCTATTAGTAATTTGTGTATGTTCATGTTGTTGAAACAGTAGAATGCTTCATCAGTCAATTGCCCAATCATGTGGAGCATTCTTGTTGCTAAAAGAGCAATAGGGTAAGACCACTACTTGAAATTTTATAACATGAATCAGAAGCTTATATACTGGAGACACAAGGAACCTTAACAACAAAAATGAATCAGTCTTTAAGCTCTATAATTGTGCAGTTGTCCTAGAATTCATCGGAGGAATGAAAAAACAATCTGAAACAGTTTATTCAATTGGAGTGAACTGTTTTTTCAAGCTTCTTCATATTGTAAAAAGAGAGATGGATGAAGGAATGGAACCTGAAGAGTAGAGTCACAGCGATTGTCCCTAGCTAATAGCATCATGGAGAGCCTCCAAAACTGTGTTGGGCCAAAGATTAGTGTACTTTTCTGAGTTGGCTTTCCTCTCGATACCTCTAATAGCGGCTTTTGTTCTAAGTATACGAGAAAGGTTTTTCTTTCAACATTTCTGCGGCCCTTGTGACTGCCATGAAGATTGAGGGGATGTCCAAGATATATAAGTACAAGAATTTTGACGGACACTTACGGGTTGATACAAGGAAGCAACAAAGAAGGAGTTTTATCACCAATCTAAAACAGAGAAGCTGGTAGAAAAGTTATGTTGCTTACTATGCAGGAAATTTTACGTTAAGTAAAGATATACACCCGACTCTTAAAAACAAAGAAGCTGGCAGCAGTGTTGCAGCAGTGCAGAAAATTTAAAAACAAAGTTTGTGTCGTTATGCAGAAAATGAAAAACTGAGCCCATCACAATTAAAGAAAGTTGTGCAGATATTCAAAAACAGATCCCATCTCTACAACCACTAATTCTAAAGAAAATTAATTAAAAAGTCAGGTATATTGTTACTAACTTGGTCAACTGAAAAGGCAGTGGTCATTCAATTGAAACGGATGATGTTGTAGGTGGGACATGTGGTTGCTGAGTAACGAAGAATTCTTTCATATTCATTATCTCTTTCATCTTATCTTCTATGGTAGACAAGCGATCATTCAAAGATTTGTTTTCCTCATTCAAGGATTTGTTTTCTTCATTCAAGGATTTGATATCCTCTCGAGTTGAACGTAGCGCGGACAACAATTCAGCCTTTGAAGAAGTTCCACCTTTCAAGTCTTTTTCCTTTACTCCACCCCCTAATCCAAATACATGGGTTTGAGTTTGAGGTCCACAACATTTTTCAACAATCTCTATAATAGGTAGAGATGGATCTGCTTGAACCATTTCTTCGAGTTGAGCCTATAAAATATATCAAAGAATATTTTCTATCATAACACATCAATTTCAAGTAATTAATATATTAAATTTACAAAATGCACATGTTTTTCAATTGCTTCAGGTTCAACAAGCTTGTTATCTTTCTTACGCGTCTCAAAGAAAATAGTTGCCAAATCTGGTGGATTGCCATCTTTCCCTCCCTTTACATCAAAGTCAAACATGTCAAATAACACACACCTTGTAAAAAGTCTATTTCGAAAAAAGTAATTTTATGATATTACCTTTTGATAGATAATCTCTCTAATAGGCTTGCTACCAATATGATGAAGCATCTTCAGTTTAGCTCGGTTTGTTGCATTCCTTCTACTTCTTGCCTTTAAAAATTTAATAACGAGTTGCATTCTAGGAGGATAAATGAAAATAATAGACCATAGAAAAGCTAATATAGTTGTGGATCGGATATACTCTCCAACTAGGACTCCGCTCTTGACAAAACGGGTATGTACCAAGAGGGAAAGCAAACTGCAAAAAAGAGAAGCTAGCAAAGTAGACTATTAATTCAGTAGGCATACCTAAAAACTTTCAGAAGCAAAATGCTCATTTACTAACCATTCCCATTCTTTTTTGTCTACTCCCCTTGGGACATTCTTAAGAGACTGTTGGATTGACTTGTCCTTCACATATTTTGCATGCAAGTTTCCTTTCCATTTATTCCATAACTCATTCATCCATCCCAAGATATGATCACGATGATCATTCATATCAACACTCTCAAATTTATGCTACAACAATCGAAACATGAGTTGAATTATCATCTACAAACTTTATCTGTGTTTCTGAACAATTTGCTCCCAAATTATAAAAACACTCTAAGGTACTTGATTATAGATTCTTTATCTATTACAATTGATTATCGATACTAGCTACTGTATCTAGACTTCTAAAATAAGAAACATTAGCTATATGGATAAGAACACACGACATATCAGGTAGTAGTAAATAATATGAATCATGTGTATATTTATTACCTCAACAGCTGCCCACATATGATTTAACTTTTCTTGCTTAATATCATGCCACGATGATACTCCCAAGGGACAAATATTACGATCACGAACAATTTTACCCAAATGCCTCGAAAACAAATTGCTATTTTCTCCAACCATTCGATTATTGTAAAAGGTTACTTTCAGCTTTTGTCCAATTTCAAGTGAAGCAACTTCTTTGCACATGTTGCTTCCTCGAACTTTTTTTACCTTTGTAGGATTAGATGAACCTATAGTTGCATCATTTGATAATAACTGTAGAAATCAAACTCAATTCAAAAACTTAATAATATATGAATTTAAGATATCATACCTTTTTCTGTTGTTTGAGAGTGCTTCATAACTTGATTAATAGTTGGAGACAACGAAACATTGGTTTGCATATCCTCTTTATCAAGAACAATATTTTCCATTTTTCTTATTTCTTCACTAGAGGAGGAGGTAGAACTCGGTTTTGTGCTTTTAGAAGGAGTTTGCATATGTTGATTAGCACAAACAACACTCTTGTTAAAAGATCCCACCTCAGATTCAGAAATTCCTAAAGGTGAGCTCAAAGATCCAGATCTTTTCTCTAGTCCCTTTCTTATAGCAGTTGGACGCACTAAACGTAATATAAGAGTTCATCAAAAAAATTGAAAACATAACAGATTTATATAAAATACATGTTTGAAAATATCTTACTTGTTTCAACTTCTTAGGTGCATTTGTCAACCGTGGAGTTCTTATAAATTGTTTGCATTCCTTGACTAGTGAAGATGGTAGACTTTTTAAGTCCTTGTCCTCTATCCTTCTCCATAGAACCTGAAAAAAAAAGTCATTTGTTTGAGATTAAAAAGCTTGTAGCTGAAGTGAAAGATCAGGTGAAATATGAGCTACTGTTAAGGACTGGATTTACACTCGGAGAATTCCCTATCAGATACTTGGGACTGTGTCTATCATCTAAGGGAGGTGAATACTCAATCATAAGGAGCTATGTTGATCTTAGAGGGCACTACAACAGATACCTATTAGGGGCTGATAGTGACAATTATTCATGTATATATGAGGTTGATAGGTTTAGACACCTAGTAGGATTGTATATACCTATTACTATTCTTAACTTTTGTCAGTAGTGGAAGTGGCAATTATTCATGTCTTCATGCAGTGAAGTATATTCTGCAATCTATGGGGCTGGTAGGTTTAGAATGTTTGACAACATGCAGTTGTATGGATCAATAGTGGAGAAATCCAAACTGGATGAAGGCATGATTACGCGCAAGATAAATCAGAAACTGAGAAGATTATTTTCTGCAGTAAATTTAGACTTCAGAAAGCTAGATAGTTGAGAGTAAAATAAGGAAAACCTTGAAACCTCTCCATGGCCAATTAAGCCATTAGTTTTTGTGAGCCATAATGAATGTGTTTTATTTAGTATTTTTGACAAGTTCCTTGCCTGTTGCAGGAGTTCTGAAAACTACAGAAAGTAGGAAAAAACATTTCTCTTCAACACAATAAAATCAATAGGTTCAGTCATTTTTCATCGAAAATGATTGACATTCACTACAAGAAAATCAGCCTCATATTCAGAAATTTCAAAAGATGAGCTCAAAGATCCAGATGTTTGCTCTAGTCTCTTTCATATAGCAGCTGGACCCACTAAACATAATATAAGAGTTTATAAAAAAAAAAAATAGACCACAACAAATTTGCAAAAAAACACATGTTTGAAATATCTTACTTGTTTCAACTTCTTGGGTGCATTTCTCAACTTTAATAGCAGATGTAGGAAATGAAAGATTAATTTGCTTGTTCTCTTTCTCAGGAACCATGGAGTTCTTATAAATCGTTTGCATTCCTTGACTAGTGAAGATCATAGACTTTTTAAGTCCTTGTCCTTTGTCCTTCTCTGTAGAACCTAGAAAAAAAATAGTCATTTGTTTGAGATTAAAATATTTTTAAGGGTGGGGGAAACCAATATACATGGAGTGATAAGCAAGAAAGCAATAGAGTTTATTCGAAGACAAATTGGGTATTTGTAAATGGAGATTGTGGGACTATTTTCTTGGACGAGGGGGTGAGTGATCATATTCCAACAATGTTGTCCTTAGTACATATCCAGGTGGGGAGGATGAGATCTATCAAATAGATGTAGCAGGGGGGATTATTTCTGAGACCGAGGCTGCTAGAGATGAAAGGTAAATTACATCAGAATCCTTTAGATATCCAAGTCAAGGTAGCAAACATGAAGGTATTTGAGAGAGTCAATAAATTATGGCAAAATCTTTCTTACTTTAAAGAAGAACGACAACATGGATTAGGCTTGAGGACGACAACACCAAGTACTTTTACTCAGTGATCACATAAAGAAGATTGATACAAGTTGTGACACAACTGACGGATGAGAATTTAAGAGTACAGACTGACCTGGACAAAGTGGATGATATATTTGTGACATATTATTAGCAGTTATTAGGTGAAACAGGGGTGACAAGGGAGAAATAACTAGCTAAAAATCAATCACATTTTAGATTACAAATCAATAAGTTCTGTCATTTTCATCGGAAATGGTTGAAATTTCACACCTCCTCCTCCAAGATAAAATACAGAATGCAGGAAAAGAATTTTCTCTTCAACACAATTAAAGTTTTTGCTTATGGTCTGAAGTAATAGAATACAAAATATCTTACTTGTTTCAATTTCTTTGATGTACTTCTTAACTAGATCACTTGATTGAGGCAATAAACTCTTAGATGGTGTATTCCCTTTCTCACCCAAAGATTTAAGCCCTCGTCCCCGTCCCTTTCCTATAGCACCAGGCGCGACAAATGTATATCTGATAGTACTCTTCATATTAGAATCGGCCTCATTTTCAGTTTTCAATGGTTTCATCTTGAACCTGCAAAAATAGTCAAAAGTTAAAGTTTGGACCTGAAAAATATGTAACAATATAGTGATAAAAATTTTGCACTTTCTGGAACACATAAATTCATAAGCAAAACATTCTGTTTGCGAGTCTCGCCTCCCCTACTTATAACAAAAACATTAAAATTATGTAAGTATATCTTACTGTTAAAGTTACATGTAACGGGTCTAGTTCCTATTTCGCTCACAAAATATCAACATCGAAGACAGAAAAGTAGCATATGTTGTTGGCGAAATAATTAGACTTTTCAAATACAATATGCACTCTATATAAAATTTGAATCCTTAGACACATACAACAGTTAACAAAAACGAGTCACTATTAGAAACTCAACCCAATAATCTTTTACTGATTGTACATAAGAAAACATATCAGATTATGAAACTTCTAACCTATCTAATGTTATAAAACAGGAAGAACAAGAAGAAGAGTAACTTAAATAAAACAATCAAAAATCTATCAATATAGTTTATGAAATTCGAAACAACAGAAGCTTAATTAGAAGAGGAAGAAAACTTGTAAGATCTGTTTCACCGATTGAGCAACTATAAGCAGCAACTATACGTTTTACCTCTTTGATGAGCAGCTGCGATGGAAATCCTTTGATGAAGAAGATAGAGTTGAGCAGCTGCGATGGAAATACTTTGATGAAGAAGAAAGAGTTGCGAAGAAGAACAATGATATAATAATGTTGAAGAGATCAATCGATATAGAGAAGCTTGTGAGTTGCGACCAGCTGAAGAGTTATTTTTCCTTTGTACGTTTTTACCTTTTAGAAAACAGGGTTTTTCCTTTTTGGCTAGTTTCAATAATATAATGTAAAAAAAATTGCCGCCTAAATTTTGGTGATTTTTTTTAATACTTTATTAAATTTTGGCTGGCAGTAGCGCGCTAAAAGTCTTAGAATTAGACTTTGGGACCAGTTAATATGTTATTTAGGGAGCGGATTAAGTATCTTCGCAATAGAATATACAAATAAGGACCGGAATATAATCTCGTCCCAATACATATATCTTTAGAGATGGGATTAGTAGCTGGTCCCTAAATGTCAGTCTTAAATAAGAGTTTTTCTTGTAGTGACAGATACAGGAAATAATTTTTAGAGCGGTAGCAAGTCAAATTATTGATGCAGATATTTATCTTAAGTAGCAATTAGTTTATTTGATGCAGAAATTAATCAATAGTTGATTTAAAGTGGCAGAATTATTATGCAGAAGTTAATATTTAAAACAGAGTTGAATTAGGGTAGCAAGTAGCAGATGCGGTAATTTATTAGTAGCTGATTTTATCAAGACATATTAGTTTAAATAGAGATATATGGGTAGAATATTTAAAAGCAATAGCCGATTGTTAATGTTTATTCTAAATGGCCAGAAAACAATTATGCCATTGAACGGTGGCAAAATTTATAACAAAATGTATTAATATGCTGAAAATCTGATTTATAACCTATGTACATGATTTCTAAGTGATTAAAAGTGTCAGAGCACCTATAGGCATGATTTTTCTAAACCCCAAATGATAGATAAAGTAAAATAACCTTATGATCATGATGTTATTAAGAAAACCTATACGCATGGCATCTATTTCATTTAAAACGATTGTTAAACACTATAGACATAACTTTATGGCGGGCTGAATTTACGCATTTCTAGACATTTTTATTGACATGCAGATATTAATCTAGACCTAAAGACAGGACTTCTAAATAAAATAAAACCAAATGACTTGCTCAAATTTATTATAATAAAATCCTAGAGGCATGATGTCTAAATGTCATTAATCAATTTCCAAATTTTAACAACAATAGTGTGTGAAACAAGATTCTACCAATTCAAGATCAAGCAAATTTGAACATATATTCATGATAAGTTGATTAATTTGATAGGGTTATAAACAAAGGTTGATTTTAAGCCAATATTAAGATATATTCTAATATGCTTGCAAGGTTTACGATTTAAGCAACGTAGGCATGTTTTAGCAATCACACATAGCAAAAACAAACTAAACTAGAAATGAAAAGAAACAAATAGCATATATATCCCCCTCCCTTTAGACGATCCCCCAGTTATTTCATATATATAGAGAGTCGAGAGTTATACAAATTATTACAAAATAATAACAGAAATTAAATAATGTGCAAAACAAATTCAGCGTGGCTAGCGCTTCCTTCCCATGGCGACTCTACAATATCTTGAACTCTAAGCTCAAGAACCTGCTAAAAGGGAAAATGTAACACACACACACACACACACACACACACACATATATATATATATATATATAAATAAAATGGCAGAACAATCGTAATAACAAATAGCAACAAATTACTCTTGTGTATATAAGCAGCACACATGACACTAATTACTTCATAATTATGAGCAGAAAACTGATACACAAACAAATTTCAACTAATCACGAAAGTATAAAATCAAGTGTAGCACACAGATTGATAAAATGGACCTGGACGCTTCCTTTATTTAAATAAAATCCATTTTTTTTGGATTTACGCATACAAGCAAATAACAATGATACAAAACAGAAAGTTAAATGTATAGAAATATGATAACCGGTTAGGCCGTTTAGTAAATCAGCAATGAAGATAAACTTAATTCGAAAACGACCCGAACACAGCAAAACAGCAACACAGAGAGGAATTTTAGTTTTGATCGAAAGAACTTAATTCTTTTTAGTAGAGTGTAATATATTTTTCTTAGTATTTTAGTATGTGAGCCAAAGATCGTCCCTTCCAATAGTGAGGGAAGGAGTCTTTTTATAGTAAAAGGGAGGGGGCACAAATAAGGAAAAGACATAAATTAATTAAAATGAGTTTTCCTTATTAGGAGAGAACTGAATCGGTCAAATTGTATTAGTTTATTTTTACCAAATCAGAAATGGTACTAAACTATCCTCTAATTAAGGTAAGAATACAATCAATGAAAACATGTATACACGGGAAGAACACAATAAGGTAAGGAGTAATATATATGCACCAATTAGAATATTTATTTATTTAAATTACTCTAAATATGACACATAAGAATCAGTCAAGACAACTATTAAGGGAAGGAGAGATCAATTTACAGCATTGCAATTTTCTTAATCAAAAGGGAGTCCAAACAGTAAAGCATGCAAAATCTTTTCTGCCTCTTCAACAAGGCAAGGGTATTAACTAATCACGGCTCACAAATCAATATCATGTAAGATTAGGCACAAAGTGTTTGATTAAGGTAAGAGATAATCATGTATAAGTCAAGTAAATAATATTTTACCATGATCATAGACAAGTAAGAGATCAGATAGGAACTATATGTGGCAGGAAGGATCAATTTAAAATATTAATTAGGCAAAATTTTACAACTCAATTCATACAAGGTAAATAGTATATTATGAGCAAATTGAAGAAACATATAGTTCTTCAATCAAGCCTGCAACATGATTTTACAAGGCAACAATCAATCATACAGATGTCAAGGATTCACTAATTATTTCAAACCTTAAGATGAACACCAACATGAAGTAAGAGGCGACAATTTTAACATAAACAACACCATAGCATGCTAGATAATTGCGAAATTAAGTATAAACTAAAAGTAACACATATTAATTTTATGATGAAATTTCACTAACAAGCATCTCACATTCATGAATATTTAAGATAAGGTTCATACCTAGGACAAATCTATAGAGATCAGTCCTCATCCAAATGCTCCATGGATTCGCCGGAGATGAGAGGAATGGAGACGCGAGGATCTCGCAGGTTGCTGCAGTTGGTAGTCGCTGCTGCTGGTCCTGGGTGTCTCCAGCTCTCGCTGCTGCTGCTCGTTTCAACATGCTGCTGACTGGAGTTGTTATTGTTGTCTTCGTCGTCCTGCAGGTGGTTCACCTGGCTGCTGCTGATGTTCTTGCCGAGCTGCTGTCTACCAGGAAATGGAGCAGAGGCGGCCAGTGCCTGCTGGTTTCGCGTTTCTACTTCTTCGTCGGAGAATAAGAGGGAAAAGAGAGAGAGAGAAGGAGAGGCGATCAGCGGCTGCTGGCTTCGCCAGAGCTACCTGCTGTTTCTTGCGCTTGGCTGGTCGTCGGAGCTGCTGGATTTTGCGGCTGCCAACTCTAGTCAGAGGGAGAGGCGGCGGTGGATTGAGAGGATAAGAAAGAATAGAAAAAATGATTTTAGGGTTTAGGTTCTTTAGGTTTAAAAGGAAGGTTTGGAAGATTTATTCTAAGCCGTCCGATCAAGATCAGATGTAAGGTTGAGATTACATGGAGGGATGGGTGGTTCAGATTAAAACATGAGGCTTTCAGATTTGGGATCAAAGGATGGCTAAAATTGAAATAGCAATTTGAATTGAAATGAATTAAAATAGAATAGGCTAAAACTTAAATGATTTGGAGGAAAATTTAAGAATGCTATCAAATTAATAAAATACTACACATGTTAAAATATTTCAATATATATCATACACATCTAAGTTCGTTAGAACATTTAAATAAGTAAATATTCTAAGTTTAACTATCGATAAATATAATAATAAAATAATTTAATGATATTTACAATAATTTTTATAAATCAAGCATACCAAAATATACAATTTTAAGACAAAATTGACTAAAATTTTAAACTCAAAATATATTTTAAAATACGTATTAAATCGAATAGCATTCTCAAAAATGGTTAGAGGTCGATCAAAATTGGGTGTCAACAGCTGCCCCCTGGTTGCTTGGGAATGAAGGATGAATTGTCTGGCAACCAACGTTGACTTAGTAGCCGATTTTGTTCGACTGACGAGGGATGTCAGTGGGATCAATTGAAACGATATAGAGTTGAAAAGTGGTACGACCAAGACTTTGGTATTAAGCCGCC
The DNA here is from genome assembly GCA_029007595.1 of Solanum commersonii. Taxonomy (NCBI): domain Eukaryota; kingdom Viridiplantae; phylum Streptophyta; class Magnoliopsida; order Solanales; family Solanaceae; genus Solanum; species Solanum commersonii. The sequence continues at coordinate 2,657,988 of JAJTWQ010000007.1, forward strand.
TACATATCTCTGGTTATACAAGAATCAGGTTGTGTGTAGTTCTAGATTCAGGAGCAAACGAAACTCCTAAAAATTAAAAGAGTGGTATGATATTCGAACGAGAATAATATTGGTTTGAATGGATAGGATTAGAGTAGCGAGTAAGTTAAGATAGAGCGATTTTCGGTTTAATAGCGAAGGGTCCGATGAAAAGCAGCAATGTGAGTAGCCAAGGGTTAAATGAAAAATAATAATATGAGTAGCAAAGAAATAAATAGGGCCTTTGTTGCGAGGGATGTAAGCACGATAATTGTAGTCGAGAGGAAGATTGATCTCTTCTGTAAAATGTTAGTCTCTTGCAAATCTGTAGCTTATAATATTATTAGAGCAAATATATCAAACACATGATAAAGGTAAACATGATGCAATTTCCCATATCGACAACGATGTTTGCCATAAGACTATGAAAATGATGTCTAGGGCCATGATACGCAAAAATTATATCATCAGGTCATGAAAATGTTGTTTGCGGGCCATGAAAATGATACCTTTAGACTATGACACCTTTGGATCATGATAAGCAGAAAGTAAATCCCAGGCCATGATATGATGTTCGCAGGCTATGAAAAATAATGCCTATAGATTGTGACGCCTTAGGAATATGAGCAATGAGTAAAGAAAGGGTATCTGTAATTTGGGCATATGTTGATACTTGTAGCTTGTTTGGAGTTTATTTGGACATATGTAATTCTCGAGCACAATGCAATATCGGGCACATACGATTTGGGCTCAGTGCAATCTCGAGCACATGTAATGATGTAATTCTCTGGCACATGCAGCATCAGGCACAATACAATCTCGGGATCAATGCAATCTCGAGCACATGCAGATGATGTAATTCTCGGGTGCATGCAGATCTCGGGCACAATGCAATCTCGGGCATAATGCAATCTCGGGCATAATGCAATCTTGGGCATAATGCAATCTCGAGCACATGCAGATCTCGGGCACAATGCAATCTTCGAGCACATGCAATATCGAGCACAATGCAATCTTCGAGCACATGCAATCTTGGGCACATGCAATGATGTAATTCTCGGGCACATGCAATGATGTAATTCTCTGGCACATGCAAATCTCGGGCACAATGCAATTCTCGGGCGTATGCAGATCTCAGGCATAATGCAATCTCGGGCTCAATGCAATCTCGGGCACAATGCAATCTCTAGCACATGAAGATCTGGGCACAATGCAATATTGGGCATAATGCAATCTTCGGGCACATGCAATATTAGACATAATGCAATCTTTGAGCACATACAATATCGAGCACGATGCAATTCTTGAGCACATGCAATGATGTAATTCTCGGGCACATGCAATATCAGGCACAATGCAATCTTCAAGCACATGCAATATCGGGCATAATGCAATTCTCGGCACATGCAATGATGTAATTCTTGAGCACATGTAAATCTCGGGCACAATGCAATTCTCGGGCACATGCAATGATGTAATTCTCGGGCATATGCAATATCGGACACAATGCAATCTCGGGCACATGCAATGATATAATTGTCGGGCACATGCAATATTGGGTATGATGCAATCTTCGAGCACATGTAATAGTTAATTGGAGGCATAGACTTTCGTCTTATTGAAAGGATTGAGTGTCATTTGTTGACGAATTCAGAATATTGTAGCTTTGGCCCTTCGTCCTATTGTAAGAAGTAAGTGCAGTTGAATGTTGATTTGTCGGGCTTAATATAAAGTAGCTTGATTCTTTCATTTGATTGGAAAGATATACCAATAATTAGCGATCTTTCGGGCTCAAGATAACTTGGTTCTTCATCATGTCGGAAGGATAGTATGCCATTTGACTGACGATTTATAGTAGCTTGATCATTTTCCTATTGGAAGAGCATGGTGCTGCTGATTGGCGATTGTCGGACTCAATATAATGCTTGGTCCTTCTGTTCGATTAGAAGGATAATGTGCCATTTAGTGACGATTCGTCGAGCTTAAAAGCGGTCAGGCGATGTTGAAGTTGTCTTTTGTATCTGTGCTTATCTTTCCTATATTCAAAGAAAAATTGTGAGTTTAAAAATGGGGAGAGGTTGATCTGCTCCGACCGGTGTGCTCCCTTTGGCTTGCCATCCAAACCTTTCCGGGCATTTGCTTTGAAGAGAAATGTAAAATACAAGGAGAGAGAGTTTTTCAAAAAGCTTTTGAAAATATTAAATTGTAAAAAGTAATGTTGAATCTTTGACCATGGCACAGTTTGAGACTTCACAACATCTGACTCAGTATCAAATCTGTTATCTGATCTTTGTTGAAGATTGTAGCTTGATTGCTGTGATTTTTGTTTTTGAGATCCTCTCAACAATTTTGCCACAATCTTGATTTGTGCAAAAAAATGCTCGATTGAAGGAATTGTTTGAGATCCTCTCAAAAATTCTGCCCCAGTTACTGATTTGTGAGAAGACATGCTTTTGATGGAATTTTTGAGTTCCTCTCAAAAAGTCTGCCCCAGTATCGTGATTTGCAAAAAGATATCCTTTTGATGGAATTTTTGAGACCCTCTCAAAAATTCTACCCTAGTTAACAGTCAAATGGGAAAATGGAAATTTTATTATGATAAGACCGAACTCCATAGGAGCGCCTACGTATCCCCTCTTAAACGGGAATCAGGTCTGACGTAGTTCCAAATACATAGTAAAGGAGCATGAAACAAACTTAGATGTAATATCTCTTCACATCATCTGAGTTGATAGGTTTGGGCCAAACTTCTCCATCCATTTTTGCAAGTATGAGGGCTCCGCCTGTCAATACCCGAGAGACTATGTATGAACCTTGCCAGTTTGGTGAGAATTTACCCTTTGCTTCATCCTAATTTGGGAAAATCTGCTTCAAAACTAGTTGCCCAGGTGAGAAGTGTCTGGGTCTAACCTTTTTGTTAAAAGCTCTGGCCATTCTATTTTGATAGAGTTGACCATGACAAATAACGTTAATTCTTCTTCCAGCTATTAATGCCAGATTCTCCGCCCGAACTTGTATCCATTTAGCATCGTTCAGCTCCGCTTCCTGAATAATCCTTAGAGATGGTATTTCCATTTCAGCAGGTATCACAGCTTCATTACCATATACCAGAAAATAAGGTGTAGCCAAGTAGAAGTTCTGATGGTGGTACGATATCCTAACAGTGCAAAAGGTAACTTTCCATGCCAGTGTCTATGATTGTTGATCATCTTGCGCAATATTCTCTTGATGTTCTTGTTTACAGCCTCAACAACTCCATTCATCTGTGGTCTATATGCTGTAGAATTCCGATGTTTGATCTTGAACTTCTCCCACAATGATCTCATCAAATCACTATTTAGGTTGGTTCCATTATCAGTGATGATTGACTTAGGAATCCCGAATCTACAGATAATATTATTTTTAACAAAGTCATCCATAACCTTCTTTGTCACTGATTTATGAGAGGTGGCTTCGACCCATTTGGTGAAATAGTCAATTGCAACCAGAATGAATCTATGCCCATTGAATGCCGCTGGCTCGATTGGACCAATGACATCCATTCCCCAAGCTGCAAAGGGCCAAGGTGAACTAGTAACATGGAGTTCGTTGGGAGGAACTCTGATCATATCTGCATGAGTCTGACATTGGTGACATTTTTGAACATAGCGAATACAGTCTGTTTCCATAGTTAGCTAGAAATATCCCGATCTCAAGATCTTCTTCGCCAATGTAAAACCATTCATGTAAGGACCACATGTTCCTGCATGTATCTCTTCAATCAGCCTGTTGGTTTCTCCAGCTTCGACGCACCTTAGCAACCTTAAATCGGGAGTCCTCCTATAAATGATTTCTCCACTTAGAAAGAATTGATTCACTAACCTCTGAATTGTACGCTTTTGTACACTTGTTGCATCCTCTGTATACTTGTCGTTCTTCAAATATCCTCGAATGTTATCGTACCAAGGCTTTCCTTCAGGCTCTTCCTCAATATGAAAATAGTATGCTGATTGCTCGTATATGTGGATGTAAATATGATCTATCTAATTATGATCGGGATTCTGAATCATGAAAGACAAGGTGGCAAAGGCATCTGCGAATTCATTCTGGATCCTTGGGACATATTTGAATTTTGTCTTGATGAACCTTCTACACAACCTATGCACGCACTCCAAGTATGGTAACAACTTTCGATTCTTGGTAGCCCATTCGCCTCGTACCTGATGGATTAATAGGTCTGAATCTCCGATTTTCAATATTTCCTGGATATCCAAGTCGATAGCGCGTCGGAGCCCCAATATGCAAGCCTCATATTCAGCCATATTATTTGAGCAGAGGAACCTAGGTTTGGCTGATACCGGATAATGTTTCCTAGTTGGTGAGATCAAAACAACTTCGATGCCGGATCCGCTCAAGTTCTTTGCTCCATCAAAGAACATCCTCCATCCACCGTATTCTTCAGAAATGTCTTCTCCTACAAAAGCTACTTCTTCGTATGGGAAGTAAGTTTTCAACGGTTTATAATCATCATCTATAGGGTTCTCCGCCATATGATCTGCTAATGCCTGTGCCTTCACTGCCTTTTGTGTAACATACACTATATTAAACTCGCTCAGTAGTATCTGCCATTTAGCCAATTTACCTGTAGGCATGGGCTTTTGAAAGATATACTTCAGAGGATCCATCCTTGAAATCAGATAAGTAGTGTGCGCGAAAAGGTAGTGTCACAGCTTCTGGGCGACCCAAGTTATAGCACAATAGGTACGCTCCAATAGAGAGTATTGAGCCTCATATGATGTAAATTTCTTACTCATGTAATATATCGCCTGCTCCTTCTTTCTAGTCTCATTATGTTGCCCCAAAATGCAGCTGAAAGCATTATCCAACACTGATATGTATAGCAATAGTGGTCTACCAGATTCCGGTGGAACCAACACAGGTGAATTGGACAAGTAATCTTTGATTTTGTCAAACGCTTGTTGACATTCGTTTGTCCATTTCACCGCAGCATCCTTCTTCAACAACTTGAAGATAGGCTCACAAATTACAGTAGACTGGACTATGAAACGACTAATGTAGTTAAGTTGTCCCAAGAAACTCATTACCTCCTTTTTACTCTTCGGCGGAGGTAGATCACGAATTGCTTTGATTTTTGATGGATTTAGTTCTATACCCCGGCGGCTGATAATGAAACCCAAAAGCTTTCCAGCAGGAACCCCAAAGACACACTTTGCAGGATTCAACTTCAAATTATACTTGCGTAATCTGGCAAAGAACTTTCGCAAATCATCTAGATGATTTGAACCCTTCTTTGATTTGATGATGACGTCATCCACATAAACTTCAATTTCCTTGTGGATCATGTCATGAAACAAAGTAGTCATCGCCCTCATGTATGTAGCACCAACATTCTTTAACCCGAAAGGCATACCTTGTAATTGTAGACACCCCACGGTGTAATAAATGCAGTCTTCTCAACATCGTCCTTGTGCATCTCAATTTGATGATAGCCAGCAAAGCAATCCACGAATGATTGTGTTTCATGCTTAGCACAGTTATCAATCAAGATGTGTATGTTGGGCAATAGAAAATTATCTTTAGGACTAGCTTTGTTGAGATCCCGATAATCCACACAAACTCTAACTTTTCTGTCTTTCTTAGGCACTGAAACGACATTTGCAAGCCAGGTTAGGTACTCCGTCACTTGAAGGATTCCAGCATCTGATTGCTTCGATATTTCTTCCTTGATTTTCAAACTCAACTCAGGCTTGTATTTTCTCAATTTCTGCTTTACAGGAGGACATGTTGGATCAGTAGGCAATCGATGAGCTACGATTGAAGTACTTAACCCTATCATGTCTGCATAGGACCAGGCAAATATATCCTTATTCTCCATGAGAAACTTTGTATACTCTTTCTTGTTATCTTCTGTCATATGGATGCTTACTCGGGTCTTTTGTACCACTTCTGAATTTCCCAGATTTACCACCTCTGTTTCCACTAGATTTGGGTTGGGTCTTTTCTCGAATTCCTCAACCTCTCTGATTAATTCTTTAGGGACCTCACTTTCTTCGACTTCCTCTAAGTCATTAATGTTAAGCTGTGCAGTCTCATTATATGCCATAGTCTCAGATTCAACATTTTTATAATATATTTTGCTGGAAGAAAAAAAATAACGCATAAATAAATATAAGATATTAAATAGATGGGAAAAGAACTTTATTGATTAAAACTCATGAGTTTCATAAAACTAGTATTTGAAAACAATAACATAGAACTGGAATTTAAAATTGTTTATTGAAAACTTTAAAATTGATAGAAAAGTTCTTCCAAAGCTACCCAGATGCCCGACGAGGTCTGGATGGAGTTGAGGTCCAAATGCTGATGCTGATCTTTGTTTCACTGCTTCCTCTAGGGTCCCCTTTCTCCTCCTCGTTGATCACGACATTGCAGCCCTTTCCTTCGTCTTTGGTCAGAGACAAACCTTTCATATCTTCCAGAAGCTCATAAATGAGACCACCCACGAAACCTGCGAATCGGAATGATTGGTGCAGCGGTGGTATTGGTTTCTTCAATGGGTAATAGTACCCATCTCTAGGTGGTTGCCAATCAAGCCACTCTTCAGTAGTATATTTGTATCCCAAGCCAAAAGTGGTTGAATGACGAACGAGTTGTATAGGTTCAACTATTCCTTGTAGATTGGCGCCCAAACCTTTCTCGAGCTCAAAACCAAACTAGGCCATCATATCTATGATCTTCCGGCTAAACCAAGGTTGCACTTCAATGTTGCCAAGAAGCTCAATTGTATGGTACATCTCACCGTCTAGATTACCTATTCCTTCTATCGCATATACAGGATGTCCCTTTTCCCCATGGACTACAACCTATTCATGATCCTATTCAAACTTCAAGTATTGATGAAGAGTAAAGGGAACTGATCCAGCCATGTGAATCCAAGGACGACCCAATAGTAGGTTATATGATGATGGAATGTCCAAGACCTGAAAAACTATTGGGAAAGTAGCAGGACCAATGAGCATGTCCAAGGTTATTTCCCCAATAATACCTCTCTAAGAGCCATCAAAAGCTCTTACATTCATCTTCCAGGTTTGGATTTTTGCACTATCCACGCCTAGCCTTGTCAACATGCTCAGAGGGCAAATATTCAAACCGGAGCCTGATATTGAGCTGAAATGTACAAAGCCTTGTTGTGGGCTGTTCCTTCAAGTGACAACTTATCTTCATGAAAAGATATTCGGTATGCCTCAAAAACCTACTCGACCATTTGGGCTACCTCTCCATTGGTAATGCTAGATGGTACATAGGCTTCACCCAGAATCTTCAAAAGAGCGTTCCAATGAGTTTCAGAGGATTGCAACAATAATAGGATGGATATTTGAGACTGGGTTTTACCCAATTGCACAACAATAGAGTACTCTTTTGCTTGCACCTTCTTTCAAATACCTTGATTTTCAAGTTCTACAATTGGTGCCTTGGACTTGCTGGAGCTCCCTTGCACCAAATTTTCAGAAGTGTAAATTCTTCCTGATCTAGTAACTTCTGCTACAGTGTCTGCTTCTTCCACTTTTGTTTTTCCCTTTCTGTAGTCCCATGGAACAGCATGGATATCATACTGGACAGGGGAATGCGCCTTATAAACAATGAATGTAGGCTTGGGCATGGCGACCTCAACCTCAAACGGAGCACGTCTTTGCACTACCATTGGATTCTGGGCGGTAGCAGTCATTGTTTTTTCTAGCTCAAGGACCCAAATGGATTTCTCCCAATTCGAGGTGTCCTCGACTTCTACCATGTTGACCTGATGGTTAGGCAGAGGGTTATTTGCAACATTTGGTGCTGGATCTTTGAGTTGGATGGCCTTAGGATCAATCAATATTTGAACCTTATCTTTCAGGGCTCTGCAAACTTCGGTAGTGTGACCTTTCATCCTAGAATGGTAGGCACAAACCTTGTTAGGGTCATACCATTTTGCACGGAAATCCACAGGCAATGCAGGAACTGGGGTGACATAGCCAGCCTCTTTCAGTCTCTCATAAAGCTGGGCTATGGGCTCAGCCAGAGGGGTATAGTTCTTCACAGGTCTTCTTTCATATGGTGGTCTGTTTCGGTAGTTCGGTGTTTGAGTAAGTGGTGAAGTTTGGAAGTATGTTGGCTGGGCATTATAAATAGGATATGAGGCTTGATGATATTGAGGAGGAGCATTTTGGTAATATACTGGCATGGGGTTGGGAGATATAGGTGGTGGAGCTGAAGGATATGGAGTTTGGGGATATAAAGATGGAGGTGGGGTTGTTGATTGGTATTTATAAGGGGTTCTGGTTCCTTGAGCCATCATGACTGAACCTGTTTTCTTTCGGTTTTCTGCCATTCCACCAGATTGTAGAGCTTTGTTGGTGGCTTGTAAGGCTTCTAGGTTGATGATAGTCTCATTTTTTATGCCCTCTTCGATCCTTTCACCTAGCTTGATGATATCAACACAACTTTTCTCAGCCATAAGCATCATCCTGTCATAATATTGTGGCTTTTGAGCACGGATGAAATAGTCTTTCATCTGAGATTCTTCCATAAGAGGTCTGGCTCTGGCCGCCTCAGACCTCCATCTTATCGCATAATCCTTGAAAGATTCACTGGGTTTTTTCTTTAGATTTTGGATGTAGAACCAATCAAGTGCATTTTCTACATTAAATCCAAACCTGTTCATGAAGTCTGTTGCCATGTCTACCCACTCATCCCATTTCCGAGGGTCTTGTTCAATATACCAGGATAGAGCCTCTCCGGTTAGACTCCTCATAAACAACTTCATGAGTATCCTCTCATCTTTCCCCACCCCTACAAGCTTGTCACAATACATTCGCAGGTGGGCTTTGGGATCTCCAATGCCATTAAACAGTTCAAACTTTGGAAGCTTGTATCCTTTAGGCAATTCTACGTCGGGGTATATACATAAATCCTTGTAGCTCAGTCCTCCCAACCTTTTGCTTTCTTCTACATGTTGCACCCTGCTGGCCAAGTTATCTAATTTCTCAGTTAGGGTTTTTATCAGAATATCCTTTTGGGAGGACTCTGATTCATGGTAGCTATGGGTCAAGGGAGCAGTTTCCACATAGATGGGGTTGAGGTTGTTATTTCTGGGAGTATATGAAGGATTTGCATTTGGAACTGGTTCTGGAATAGTTGGCTTAGTTTGTTGGTGGTAGTGGTAAAATGGGATTTGGGTATTTTGGGTGTGAGGTGGTGGGAAGATATTTGATGAGTGGGTTCAGGTTGGGGTATATTGGTTGGAGGATTGTTTGGCATGGTTGTTTGGTTAGAGTGAGGAGGATTTTCTATATTTTCGCCAAACTGAGTTTCGAGAGAAATAGACAACTTGGCCAAATCACGCATATGCGCTAATTTTTCTTCTAAATCTAAAATCTTGCGCTCAAGTCTAAGGACAAGGTCACTTGGAAGTTGCCCTCCTTCAGAAGTTTCTATTCTTTCATTGCTGCTATTGTTGTCAACCATTTTACCCTTGTCTCTGTAGTCCGTTCTTTGAGGAGGAGGAGGAGAAGGAGGGGTCCCTTTTGATCGTGTATGTGCCAGAATGAAGAGCAGATCAACTTTGGGAATGGGGAAACCAATAGGATCAACAGAAAATAGTGTTAGGGGATTAAAACAAATAATAATAATAATAGCACGTTGTTTGAAATAAGCGTCCTAGATGCGAGGGACCTCGTTGAGCCAGAGGTAGGCCTAAGACGACACATAAGTGATGCATAATGATTAATTCAAGCCTTATTTGCCAATTAGAATTTAGAGTTAGAGAAATAAAACTATCTTTATTTATTGAATAAATTCAATTTATTACATCAGACTAAAACAAAACTAGAAATAAACTAAAGGGCTAGGGATAACATGGGGAAATAAAAATCCTAAAAAGAAAAGGGTCAATGCTGGTCTCCAATGTTAGGCACAATTTGCTGCCTCATTTCTGGAGTGATCTCATAGTTGCGGTTGAGGAGGTTGCGAGCCCATATTCTTTCCTTTTCATCACCAAAACCTGGAAGGCCTTCTTCGCTCAAATCTGCATGCTCTGCATCCTCCAAAAGCCACACATGATACTCTGGTGTGCAGAAGGGTCGATGCTCTCGAACATCAATAGTTACTACTCTTTCCCACCTTCGCAGTATGGTGTCCACTTGTGGTATTTCTGGCCCAAAATCATACCCATGTTGGCCCATGTGGGATCGCAGAGGTATCATTTGGATTTGACCAAACTGCCGTAGGACTCGGAGTGGTGCGTATGGTTGCACGCCATTTAAACCAATGAGCTTGATAAAGTAGAGCTCATTACCTTTTATAATGACATGGCGAGGCTTTAACCAATAGTATTTCCATTGAATGTTGATGGCTGAACGTTCTCTCAAGTACACAAACCAATCCTCCGTTCCCACAGGGGAAACAAAATATTTCATCCTTGAGGTATGATTGATGATTTTATTCCCCATAGTCTCTCTAATAATGTCTACCGAATTAGCCCTTTGATAGAAATGCTTAACAGCCCAGAGTTGCAATAGAAAATTACACCCCTCAAAATACCTTTTGCCTTTGGTACACTTGGACAGTGCCCTTATAATTTCTGTCAGTATCATGGGAACTATAGTCTTTCCGCATCGAGCCATCATACGGACCACATAACTTAGGCTAGTGTATATTTTTCCTCCTTCTCTAGGAAAAACTAATGAGCCCAACAGTGCGACAGCGAAAGCATTAAGACGGTATTATTCCCACTTTGCAGGAGAGCAAGCAAATTCTCTATGGAATTTTTCATGGCCTTCCTTATCTCCAAAACGTGAGTATAGAAATTCTAAAGAAATCCATCCTTCTTTCAGACAAAGCAAACTCGGATTATGACGCATGCCCATTTGTTTCAAAAAGGCCTTGGTGTTGGCTTGTATGGTACAATCATTTCACGATCTTTGTAAGAGAGACCAAGAAACACACCAATCTCTTCCATCGTCAGGGTTAGTTCAAAGTCCCTAAATTTGAAAACTAACCTCTCAGAGTCCCAAAATTTCAACAATGCCTTGATTAAGTGACGATCTGACTCGACAGAGATTAAAGCAGTAAGACCTCCTAGTAGTTCGTTTGCCTCTAACTCTCGATTCCTTTCAATATCCTTCCACCAGACCTTCAAGGTAGGATTCACTTTGACTACCATTTGCGTGTTTGGAAAATGAGGATAGGCCATGATTCTGCAAACAAACAACAAACAAATCTAAACTCCATGTTGGCAAATTTGGCTTAATTTAATTATTATGACCACATTGACACGTAATTATGCAATTTGTCTAAAGGGTGTTGGGGCCCTTTAGACAATAAAGTGGCTACTAATTATATGGATTGACAACAAGGGTCAAACCACCTAGGATTTATGCAGCATGTATGACCTAAGTAAACTTTCTAAGAGTTTGCTTGCACGGGCTTGAAAGGGGTTCTATGCGAGAATACTTGTGATTTCTCGGTAGTAAGACTATTTGTTCCGTCCACGCATATGCCGAATCTCTATAATTAGGTGTTTGAAGAAAGTTTGAGTAGTTGTGATAGGTGCAAAGACACAACATCACGGTAACAAAACAAAAAAGAGAAAAAGGGTCCCAATTGGGGGAAGTATGAGCGGAATGCCAGTTTATCAAAGTGGTAACATTTAGCATTTAGATTGAAAGCGATAACATATAGTCAGTTTATGAAATGCGATAAATAAATAAATAAGTAAATACATGCATAAGTAAAAAGGAAAATAAATATACGAACATATTATATAATTAAGCAAGTAAGGGAAAATGGTACGAGATTACGTAGGCAAGTAAACAAATAAGGAAAAAGGAAAAGGGCGAAAAATGGAAATAAACAAATAAGGATAAAGGAGAAGGGGCGGAACATGAAAAACAGACAATAAATAAGGAAACAAATAAACAAGGAAAACGAATAACAATTTAACATGCTAATAACCAAACAAACAATGAAATAACCAAGTAAACCCCATATAAAGCATGAAACACGTAATGGTAAAAACCTAATATCCCCAGCGGAGTCGTCATTCTGTCGCGCCCCATTTTACACAAAACGGACTTTCCTTTCGGATGCACGACCTAACAACTCTTTTGGAATTTGGAGGATTGAAGAGTCGTCACCTAACGAATTAAGGCTCGTTAGGGCACCTATCTAACCTAACTAAGACTAGCTAATGTCAACGAACCAGAAATCATGGTAAGGGTTCAAGTTACCTCAAAGGGAAGGTGTTAGGCATCCCTCGAGGTTCACAAATGTGGGTCCCGACTGTATCTCATGCAATTTATGTGGGGGTTACAAGTAGTATTTAAGGTCACTTCATTATTGGTTATTTAGTTAATTAAACATGCAAATCTAGGTGATAACTATCATTAACAATTAATATATGTATTTATTTGTTATTTAATTAATCATGTAAGACTAAGTGATAACATAACATTAAATATTAAACATGAAACAACTATAGAAGATAAGCGAGGAGATATAAATTGCACAGTCAAATAGGATAATCAATTTTTTATTAAACTACCCCAAATACGTATAATAATAAACAAATAAAGGGACGAAGGAAAGGTAGACTCTGAAGGACTTTAGGATCAACACTTAACTTTTCTTTATTTCGATCGGCATCTCGTAGGGACAGACAAAATCAAAATTTGTCATTAAGACCGAGTCGATGTCATCATCTCCGTAGGGCCTAAACTACCCTACCCCGCCACCGCATGCATTTCGTCTCTAAAAGGTGCCTAGCGTCCCCGCGTAAGGTCCTAGAGGCATTTGACTGCTATTAGGGTGAATTTAGACAAAGATAAAATATAATAGGCCCACGTAGACACCAAGTCAAATAATTTAGACGAGCATTCAGCACATAGGGTCTCATATTGGCCTCTAGATTTTAATTAACATACTAGCAAACACAGATAATTAGTGAAGATCTCATGCTAAGTGTGTGGCATATAAATACAGGCAGCAAGCAACATAACAATATAATAGTCAATTAATGAAACGGGAGATAATTATGACACAAGGCAAATTTTAATTATAAATTGATTTTAATGGTGTCAAAAAGGGTATCACAGATACAGGAAATAATTTTTAGAGCGATAGCAGGTCAAATTATTGATGCAGATATTTATCTTAAGTAGCAATCAGTTTATTAGATGCAGGAATTAATCAATAGCTGATTCAAAGTGGCAGAATTATTATGCAGAAGTTAATATTTAAAACAGAGTTGAATTAGGGTAGCAAGTAGCAGATGCGGTAATTTATTAGTAGCTGATTTTATCAAGACATATTAGTTTAAATAGAGATATATGGGTAGAATATTTAAAAACAATAGCCGATTGTTAATGTTTATTCTAAATGGCCAGAAAACAATTAAGCCATTGAACGGTGGCAAAATTTATAACAAAATGCTATTAATATGCTGAAAATCTGATTTATAAACCTATGTACATGATTTCTAAGTGATTAAAAAATTAAAAGTGTCAGAGCACCTATAGGCATGATTTTTCTAAACCCCAAATGATAGATAAAGTAAAATAACCTTATGATCATGATGTTATTAAGAAAACCTATATGCATGGCATCTATTTCATTTAAAACGATTGTTAAACACTATAGACATAACTTTATGGCGGGTTGAATTTACGCATTTCTAGACATTTTTATTGACATGCAGATATTAATCTAGACCTAAAGACAGGACTTCTAAATAAAATAAAACCAAATGACTTTCTCAAATTTATTATAATAAAATCCTAGAGGCATGATGTCTAAATGTCATTAATCAATTTCCAAATTTTAACAACATTAGTGTGTGAGACAAGATTCTACCACTTCAAGATCAAGCAAATTTGAACATATATTCATGATAAGTTGATTAATATGATAGGGTTATAAACAAAGGTTGATTTTAAGCCAATATTAAGATATATTCTAATATGCTTGCAAGGTTTACGATTTAAGCAACATAGGCATGTTTTAGCAATCACACATAGCAAAAATAAACTAAACTAGAAATGAAAAGAAACAACTAGCACGTATATCCCCCTCCCCTTAGAGGATCCCCTAGTTATTTCATATATATAGAGAGTTGAGAGTTATACAAATTATTACAAAATAATAACAGAAAAATAATAATGTGCAAAACAAATTCAGTGTGGCTAGCGCTTCCTTCCCATGGACTCTACAATATCTGAACTCCAAGCTCAAGAACCTGCTAAAAGGGAAAATGTAACACACACACACACACATATATATATATATATAATGGCAAAACAATCGTAATAACAAATAGCAACAAATTACACTTGTGTATATAAGCAACACACATGACATTAATTTCTTCATAATTATGAGCAGAAAACTGATACACAAACATATTTCAACTAATCACGAAAGTATAAAATCAAGTGTAGAACACAGATTGATAAGATGGACCTGGACGCTTCCTTTATTTAAATAAAATCCATTTTTTTTGGATTTACGCATACAAGCAAATAACAATGATACAAAACAGAAAGTTAAATGTATAGAAATATACTAACCGGTTAGGCCGTTTAGTAAATCAGCAATGAAGATAAACTTAATTCGAAAACGACCCGAACACAGCAAAACAGCAACACAGAGAGAAATTTTAGTTTTGACCGAAAGCACTTAATTCTTTTTAGTAGAGTGTAATATATTTTTCTTAGTATTTTAGTATGTGAGCCAAACATCATCCCTTTCAATAATGAGGGGAGAAGTCTTTTTATAGTAAAAGAGAGGGGGGCACAAATAAGAAAAAGAGATAAATTAATTAAAATTAGTTTTCCTTATTAGGAGAGAACTGAATCAGTCAAATTGTATTAGTTTATTTTTACCAAATCAGAAACGGTACTAAACTATCCTCTAATTAAGGTAAGGATACAATCAATGAAAACATGTATACACGGAAAGAACACAATAAGGTAAGGAGTAATATATATGCACCAATTAGAATATTTATTTATGTAAATTACTCTAAATATGACACGTAAGAATCAGTCAAGACAACTATTAAGGGAAGGAGAGATCAATTTACAGCATTGCAATTTTCTTAATCAAAAGGGAGTCCAAACAGTAAAGCATGCAAAATCTTTTCCGCCTCTTCAACAAGGCAAGGGTATTAACTAATCACGGCTCACAAATTAATATCACGTAAGATTAGGCACAAAATGTTTGATTAAGGTAAGAGATAATCATGTATAAGTCAAATAAATAATATTTTACCATGATCATAGACAAGTAAGAGATCAGACATGAACTATATGTGGCAGGAAGGATCAATTTAAAATATTAATTAGGCAAAATTTTACAACTCAATTCATACAAGGTAAATAGTATAATATGAGCAAATTGAAGAAACAGATAGTTCTTCAATCAAGCCTGCAACATGATTTTACAAGACAACAATCAATCATACAGATGTCAAGGATTCACCAATTATTTCAAACCTTAAGATGAACACCAACATGAAGTAAGAGGCAACAATTTTAACATAAACAACACCATAGCATGCTAGAGAATTGCGAAATTAAGTATAAAATAAAAGTAACACATATTAATTTTATGATGAAATTTCACTAACAAGCAGCTCACATTCATGAATATCTAAGATAAGGTTCATACCTGGGACAGATCTATAGAGATCTGTCCTCATCCAAATGCTCTATGGATTCACCGGAGATGAGAGGAATGGAGATGCGAGGATCTCGCTGGTTGCTGCAGTTGGTAGTCGCTGCTGCTGGTCCTGGGTGTCTCCAGCTCTCGCTGCTGCTGCTCGTTTCAACAAGCTGCTAGCTGGAGTTGTTGTTGTTGTCTTCGTCGTCCTGCAGGTGGTGCACCTGGTTGCTGCTGATGTTCTTGCCGAGCTACTGTCCACCGCAAAATGGAGCAGAGGCGACCAGCGCCTGCTGGTTTCGCGCTGCTGCTTCTTCGTCGAAGAATAAGAGGGAAAAGAGAGAGAGAAGGAGAGGCGATCAGCGGCTGCTGGCTTCGCCTGAGCTACCTACTGTTCGTCGCGCCTGGCTGGTCGCCGGAGCTGCTGGATTTCGCAGGTGCCAACTCCAGTCAGAGGGAGAGACGGCGGTGGATTGAGAGGATAAGAAAGAATAGAAAAAATGATTTTAGGGTTTAGGTTCTTTAGGTTTAAAAGGAAGGTTTGGAAGATTTATTCTAAGCCATCCGATCAAGATCAGATGTAAGGTTGAGATTACATGGAGGGATGGGTGGTTCAGATTAAAACATGAGGCTTTCAGATTTGGGCTCAAAGGATGGCTAAAATTGAAATAGGAATTTGAATTGAAATGACTAGAATTGAAATGAATTAAAATAGAATAGGCTAAAACTTAAATGATTTGGAGGAAAATTTAAGAAATGCTATCAAATTAATAAAATACTATACATGTTAAAATATTTCAATATATATCATACACATCTAAGTTCCTTAGAGCATTTAAATAAGTAAATATTCTGAGTTTAACTATCGATAAATATAATAATAAAATAATTTAATGATATTTACAATAATTTTTATAAATCAAGCATACCAAATTATACAATTTTAAGACAAAATTGACTAAAATTTTAAACTCGAAATATATTTTAAAATACGTATTAAATCGAATAGCATTCTCAAAAATGGTTAGAGGTCGGTCAAAATTGGGTGTCAACAAATGTATGTGAGCAAAATACAAAGAAAATTGAAATTACCATCATGCCCATTATGTGATTGCTTTCATATCCTCGAACGTATATGAATCACATCATACACAAATAAAGACTCATTAAAATTAATATTTATTTATTTATTTTAGTACTAGAGATTGATATAAATATTTTTTGAAAAAAAATGTTGATGGTTCTTCATTGAAAAATTATAATAACTAGGAAAGGATATATAAAGTTCTTTATGATTTCAAAATAAACTTCTATATAAAAAAATTAAAAGATAAACATCTTCATAGTTTTCTGATGATAATGACAATACAAATTTGTTAAACATGAACTAGATCAAAGTTTCATCACATATATATTTTTCTTTATTAGTATTATTTATCGTTTTATAAAAAAAATGTTTGTTATTAAATGATATGTTAAAATATCAAGTATACATAGTTGTAGTCACAATATTTTTTTTATGCTCTCAAATTAATATTTTTTTAAAAACTGATTAATTTTTTTTAAAATTAAGTAATTTTATTGTATTTATTATATGAATAAATTTAAATTACCTATTTAAATAATTATTTAAACTCAATTTTAAATAATTTTCAAAATATAATGTAAAATAGTTCAATAATAATTGTCAAAATTCAAAATACTTTAGAATCAGTAGATATCGACACAATAAAGAAATACTAAAAATCTTATGGTTCATAAGTGTCTATCCTATTTCACAACAACCCAAGATAGTTACACATTAATGTTGTAGTTTTGATATTTGTTAATTATTATGTTTTTAAAAATTAAACTACATATTTTAATATTATGTTTTAAAAAATTAAATTACATATTTAAAACTACATATTTAAAAATTAAACTACATATTTAAAAAAATTAAACTACATATTTAATTATTATGTTTTAAAAAATTAAATTACGTTGTTCTATAATGTGTTGATTTTTATCAATTCAAAAGTATAGTTATAAATGTCTTATCATCAGTTATTTTTTAGAAACATCTAATTTCCAAAATAATATTATTTTTCTCTTGAAAAACATCCAGTTATATATATATATATATATATATATATATATAGAGAGAGAGAGAGAGAGAGAGAGAGAGAGAGAGAGAGAGATAGAGAGAGAGATAGAGATAGAGAGAGAGAGACTAATCTATTTATTTGATTATATTTAAAGAAAATTCAACTATTTTTTTTGAATCTATGCTTAATTACTATATTTTACTAAATTTGTATTACAAAATAATTAAGTATAATCTTAAGTAGACAAGATAGTCATTTATTATTAATGAGAAATTTATTGTCTTCTTCAATAAAGAGATTTATTTTAAGTGAAAAAATATTTTTTCAAAGGTATGCATTGGTACCTTATGAACATTTCTTTAAGGTACAATTCAAAAATATTTTTTGAACTAAAGCGTACAATTTTTTTTTATTAGCTGACAATATTTTCTTAAAAAATAAATCGAATGAATTATACACATACACAAAAAAATATACACAAAAATATTTTATTTTTATTAACTGAAAAAAAATTCAGATAATGATAAACAAATAAATCCACAAATAAGATGTTTAAGACTGAAATTAATCATTTAAACAAAAAGTTTTTAAAAAAAAATCACATATGAGTAGTATCAAATATATTACTGAACTTTGTGAGAAGTATCACATTAAAGGAAGTTTCTAAAATTACCTTGAATGTAATTAACTTATTTATAGAATTATGTCATATTTTCACTATAAAATATAAAAAAAAATTACTTTCTTATTTTTTAATACATAAAATTCCTCTAACTATTAAATTTATCACACGAAACTTATCTCTATATTTAACACATAAAGTACAAACTTTATTAAAAAAAAAAGGATTTTTTATTATCTATAAAGAATAATCTTTAAAGTTTATCATAAAAAAAATATTTTATTCATTTTTTTAAAGATGATTATGAAATATAATATTCAAATCAGTATATTAGTGAAGAAAAAAAAAATCAAATCATATTATTTTTTAATATTGATGATAGTGTATTAAATATAATATAATGAAATTAAAATAAAGAAAACAAATGTAATACTATCCCCAACAAATTTTGTGTTATGATATTAATGAATATTTTTTTGTGTGTGCTTGATTTTAGAATTGGATGATTTGTATATAATAGAAATAAATAAATGTTAACTTATTTTCAAGTTCAAGACTAGAAAATCATTGTTAAACTGTATCCAAAAATATCTTATGAAATTAGAATTTGTATAGTTTAATTTTAAATGTAATGGAAAAGAAAAGAGAATGGATGGCAAAAAAGATGAAGAAAAAGGAACAAAGAAAGAGTGAATTAGGAAGAATTAAAAGAAGACGAAGTTAAATTGTAATGAGTCCCACATTATAAAGTCCATTGAATAATTTCCTTCACACAACTAATAATAATTCTAACTCATTAAACATAATAATTATTGTTCACATGTATTTTTAGAAATTTAAAAAAATAATAATAATAAATATTTGACTTTACATTGAAAGGGAAGAAAGTTAAATTAGTCTTTTTTATAATTCTGGCCGTTTAGCACTTCTCTATCATAATTTCAAAGATGAAGATGGTTTGACTCATTTTTGTTGAGTCTTTTAGGCCTATAATTAAGGGATCGTTTGGTTTAAAAATGAGTTATGATGAGATAAGTTATGTTGGGATAAGTTATGTTGGGATTAGTTATGATGGGATAAGTTGTGTTGGAATTATTTTTTATTGAGTGTTTGGTTTGTTGTATTCAAAATAATAAATTTTAAGAGCAATTTATTTGTTTACAAAAATGCCCTTCATTAATGTAAAAAGTGATATAATAAAAGGGTTGAAAGAGATATTTTTGTTATTAACCTATTTTATCCCGAGATAAGCTATCCCGGGATTATTATACCACCCAAGGAGAGGGATAACTTATCCCGGTACTAATTATTAATCCCGGAATAAATTATCCCGAATTTGCCAATCAAACAACAAAATAAGCGAAACTATAATTTAATCTCAAGACTATTTGGTATTATTCCTCACACCAAACGACCCCTAAGTCTTTTCTTTCTCCATTTCACCCGCTCTAACTCGAAACCCAAAAGCAAAAGTAGTAAAGCAAGAAGCAAACAATTGTTTTATTTACATTTTCCAACAAATATCCATTCCCTTGTACTCCGGGAAATTGAAAGTTGAAACACCAATATTACAAGCAATCTTCTAAAGCAGCTGCAGCCAGTCTTGAAACCAACTTTGATTTGATCATGGAAGAGTAATATCCTATCCTACCTCCCTTTTCTGATTCATTCATTTCTTCATCTTCTAGCTTTATTCTTCAATTTTTTTTTGCAGATCTGAGACATACCCAAAAGAATACTTGTCGCCACAACCAAGAAGAGTCACCTCAATGTCATCATCTGTTTCAACAACGAGCGTCCATGTAACTGCCTTGGACGGGCTAGTGAATGTGAACTCACTTTTCACCATTGCAGTCTTTGTGGGTCTCTCTTTAACAACACCTGGACAGAAAAGTCTGGAGGATCGCACAGCCTGCGATGCTGGGATTGATGTAGTTAAGAAGTTGTTGGTTTTTGAGGTGGTGTCATTCAGCTTCTTTCTCTTCTCCTCACTTGTTGCACAGGGCCTCAAATTGGCAATTAATTTGTTGAATAGCAAAGATGTTGATGAGGCTTTTAGGGCTCACATCAATTTGAAGGTGCTCAGGCTTGGAATGATGGCCTCTGCTATTGGATCGGTAATGGGGTGTTTATTCTTGATGCTTTCAATTGTCAATGTCATTCAGATTCGCCTCGGGGTCTTATCTTGTGGAAGTAAATCTGCTATTCATGCTGTCTCCACCTTGCTCGTTCTGGTCACCTCTGCTCTTGTCGTTTATATTTCCACTGCTATATATGCATTTCTGCACTAAAGTGAAAGAGTATGAATTTTGGTATGTTATTTTTTGGATTTTGTTCAATGTATAACAACTATTGGGCATGAAACTCCCAACATATATGATCTTTGAAACTTTTAATTATAGAGATGATTTAGGTCATTACTGTTTGAATTTATTAGTTCAAATGAATTCCATTATGCCAGTGGTTAAAGGTAGTTCAAGTGAATTTCATTACCAACAAGGATTGTGGATTGTGATGGAGTGATAAGTAATCCTTCATCTTTAATCTGAAGTCTTGGGTTCGAGTTTTCCTGGATACGAAGTCGTCTTTGTTAGGGAGTGCTTTCTTGTCTCTATCAAACGGAATGGAGGGCAGTCTTATTGTGGCCATAGTTAGTAGTTTCTTTCAGGTGTCCCTATCAAACGGGATGGAGGGTAGTGTTATTGTGACCATAGTTTCTGTTGTCACATGGGATGGAGGGTGGTCTTATTTGGTAAACCAAAGTTTCTTTTTGGGGTTTGTTAAATGGGATGAAGAGTGGTCTTGTAGTAAACATTCCACAAAGTTTCTTTTGAGGTATTATTCAATGGAATGGAGGCTGGTTGTTATGGTAAACTTTGTTCACCTTGAAAAATAGGCAGCTATGAGAAGGATAAATCTTACTTCTTAGATACAGGTAAACAACAGCTGAATCATTTCTACAACCCCTCTTTTGTAAAGCATTTTTCTATCTCTAAGCAAACGTATTGGCTTGCTTCAACATAAATGGGCATATGCAGAACACTTTTTTATGTTTAATATATGCTATTTCTGCTCAAGAAACTAACTGGATTGGGTTCTATGTGAGATAGTTGCCTTATCTTGATATCTTGTGATTTTGTTTTCGTAAAATTTGCTGTATACATTATCCACTACTCCTATGAGCAGTTGACTTGATTCGTTAGTCAACAAGCAGGTAGGTGCATTTCTCTGAATCCAAATTGGGGGAACATCAAAAGTATTGTCCGTTGACATATATCCTCCGTGTGTACCTCCCTAGTAGAACATGTATCAAAACTTCTGGTCAACATGGTTCTCATTGAATGAAGATTCTAGTTTGTTCATAATCATCGTATCTGAATTGATCATCAACTATATTGGATATCCTGGTGATCAGGATTGACAAATGAAGTTAGCTTTAAATAAATTACTATGTATTCAATAGGAAAATGATTAGCCAATTTGAGGTCTGGTTGTTAAGGAAGTTCTCTCAAGTATGATGAAAAACTTAAATCCTATGCTAGTTTTTTCATAAAATTTCTGCAGTGTACGCTATATTGTCTTTCACTTAATCAAAGCATTCAGAGATTCACCAATAGCTGTATAATCATACATGTGAACTGATTCAAGTTTCCTCATTTAACTAGTTCATATTCAATTCTCAACTCGACATAATTTTTTTTGAAATAATAGATTTAGTGATGTGCGACTCAAAACTTCTTTCCCTCCACCCCTCAATACCCCTCTCCCTCTTAAAATGAAGAACGAAAAATGAAAATAGTTTTAATTTCATGTTGAACATTTTGCAAAATGAAATTTTAGAAAATTCCTTTAAACTAGAGTTCATAATGTCTGTTGTCATTGTGGAAAATGATACAAGGTAGATGCAATGAAAAGTAGGTCATCATTGTTCAACTGAGGAAGTGATTCATTCATAAGGAACCTTCACCAACTACTGATGCGACAATTTAAGCAGGGGTTTCTCTAGAAAACACATGATATTCTTCACTATCCTAGCTCCCTTTTGTGATTCATTTCTTCATGTGGTATATTGTTGCTTCCTGATCCATGGTAAAAAGAGAGAAGCTTGTACATCATTTTAATTGTTGAATGCTTTAGAGCTATCTGGAGAATTGTTATGTTGTTTCTAGAGTCAATGTTGAGCCTGTGATGGATGATGCAACCTATACAAAGTGAAATATTTATGCCTTTTTTTAGGAGGAACAGAGTAAGTGACCAACGATGATCCTATCCATTTACCTTGTGGAGGTTGATGGAGAGTGAGTGGTTTACAAAACATTAGTTGGGGGTTCATTTAACACTTGTAAAAGCTTGTCGTGAGGTATTACGACAAATAAAACTTAAAAGAGAGTTGTATGAGTAGTAAAGCCACTTTTCTTCTGGTGATGCACGCCTGAATCTTATGGCGGGCTTCCTAGACATGCTTTCTCAGTTTCTCCCCTCCACTTTTTCCGAAACTGGAATGAGCTTATTATTTTCTGGAGATACTTGAAGCCTTGTTTTTGAAGCTTAACATGTATTATTATTCAGTTACAAAGCGTTGGCTGCCTCTAAGCAACTGAACTTGCATCATAGCAAGCTTTATAAGGCAGAACCGTTGAAATCTAAAAGTAATCGGTCTCTGTAGAGGCAAACCAAATGTCTCATTTGTCTACATCTTCTCTTTGAGATTAGGAAACAGAGGTCTCTTTCCTTTCATTTATCTTTTATTATACTAGTTCTGGAAACCTATATTGCACGTTCCCAAAATACTTGATATAAATTTTGATTGCAAATGATATTTTATGCCTTTCAAATCTATTGATATTTACTAAAAAACCATCATTTTAAAAATAGAAAGTCCATATATTTTTCAAACAAAAAGAATATATCCTTAAATATAAATTGACTAAAAGTGCATAAAGTAAAAATAACTAACTGTTGTACAAATTTAATATTCAAATGAGGATTCTAAAATACCACATGCTAGGTTAATGTATACAAAACTACAAACCACGGTAAATTTTCAATAATAATAACAACAAAATAATAGAAAGTTATACAATAACAACAAACATAAACATTAAACAAAACAAATAAAAGAGATAACAAAAGAGAGCATAGAGATTTTCACATTTTTTCTCAACTGTTTTAAGTGTGTACAATGTCACTATTTATAAATTTATAGAATAAGATTGAGGAACACAAAGAGTTGTCATTAATATGACATTAATCCATTTGAGATTATGGATGAGAGGTGGGAGTAAAAACGATAATGAATATAATTAGTGGAAGTTACATATATTTACACAATGAAGAGTTAGTGGTAATAAACTTTATGTAATGTACTTCACATTAATATAAATCTATATCTATATATAATAAGGTTGGATATGAAAATGGTGATGTCGCGCTCTCTAAGGGTTAAAGATTTTATTTATCCTTTTTGTGATTTTTATGGCCTTTTTCTCTCATTTCTTTTAATTATTTTATTTTATAAAATCGTCTCCTTAATTTTACTCTTAATTAATATTAGTAATGTCCATAACTCGTAAACTTTCATATTCATAACACTCAAATAATTTAATATACAAATTTTATGACACCTTAAAATCACTCATATAAAAATCTATTTGGAAACATATATGATGATTATTTTATTTTCATTTCTCCTTATTCGCTCTTCATCTTTTGTATTTTTGGTTGGTTAATTTTTTGTCCTCTTTAATCTGATTTTTCAGGAGAGATCTATAATGAAGATTGTTAGAAATTCTTACTTAGTTCGATTATATGAAGTAAAATTATTTGATATGTCTAAACATCGAGAGATCATTCATAACATGAATCATAACCTTGAATTCATAATTCAAATTCAAGGTAGAGTTAAGAGTTAAGTCTTGAGAGTTCTTTCGAGTCATTTTGAGAAGTCTTTTACAATCTTTTAAACTTTGTTTTAAGACTTGAGTATGAGTATGCATAGAGTCGAGTTCATTTTTTTCAAAATGAATATATGGGAACTAAGTATTCCCAAGAGTAAATGTTTGTACATTTAAAATGAGGAGGAAACTATGATTTCCAAATGAGTTATGAGGAGTTTTGAGTACTATCTCTTTTAAGAGAAACCTTTTGAGTAATAATCTCAAAGTTTGACGATGAGGAAATGTTTTTAAACATATGAGTTGAGTATATTTTTGGGAGTAGTATTGAGCACCGATATGGGGACGAGTTCATCAACTCAAAGTCCTCATAAACCATGTAGCCAACGTGGGTAGAAAGGGTCATACTTTTTAGATGATTTCTTATTTCTTTTTAAGCATAACTTAGTGGATCCACTTAGTTGAGGAGTTCTATATCCCGACAAGATATAGGACAACTCAAGCAGCCTGGACGAGACACTGTATCATCACGTAGCTCATAGTGATGATTATCAGTTAGAGAATCTCCCAGATTGAGTTATTTTGTATTTTTACATACAAACTGAGTTATATTGTATTTTTCAATACATTTGAGTTTTTATCTATTGTTTTAAAAACTTTTCTTTATCTACTGCGTTGAGGTTGAGTTGAGATGAGGTAAGTTGTTTCTTCAGTTCTAGTTCAAGTTTATGTCATGTTTTAGATTTTCCCTTGCATGCTTATACATTCCATGTACTGATGCCATTCGGCCTACATCTTTTATGATGCAGATACAAAGAATAAGGATCATCAACCGACGCTCTATTGATCCAGCCGTGTTCCAGAATTGTTTGGTGAGCCTTCTTGCTTCTGGATGATCCCTTATTTATTTCCATTACTTTTAGTTTTGTTAGGACGATCGGGGGTCTTGTTCCGACATCCCTCATAGTATTAAAGGCTTCATAGATAGACAATAGTAGTTCATGAGTCTCTTTAATTTCCATTGTTTATGTTGAGACCTGAGTTGCCTCGTAGGCTAGTTGAATTTTTATTTATAAATATTTTGAATTTAAATATTTGAGACTTTTTGAGTTTATATTTCGTGAGCAAGTCATTCGCTGAGAGTTGAGCCAGATCAAGGGTTCACTTGGGGCACACAATGGTTCTCGAGTTCCAATCGCGTCCAGGAGTTAGGCTTGGGGCGTGACAAGCTTGATATCAGAGCACAAAGTTCAAGAGTCCTAAGGTATCTATGACATGTATGTACAATCCTAATTATTGGTATGAATCCCATCACATCTATAATTAGGAGGCTGCAACATTTAGGAACTATCTCACTTCATTCATACTTTTTTCGTGTGATAGAGTTTAACTCTATTAAGTTTCTTTCTAATTCTTGCTTGCGTGTATATTTCAAATCATGCCTCCATGAAAATCTGTTCGAGGTAGTCCCACTGGATCAAGGGGTACCCAATGCACCAGAAGTGCAACCCTAAGGAGAGGTAACTAATGCTGAATTTCGGGATGCTATCTGCATGTTGAGTCAAGTGGTGACCAACCAAGCTGGACAACAAAGAGGGAATCAATAGTATAGGGCTGGTACGTCCAGAATCCGGGATTTTTTAAGGATGAATCCTCCAGGCTTCACCGGTTCAAGTTTCACTGAGGATCTGGAAAACTTTGTGGAAGAGTTACGGAAAGTGTTTGAGGTGATGCATGTGGTAGATTTTGAGCGTGTGGAACTAGATGTATACTAACTGAAGGGTGTTGCTAGCGTGTGGTACGACCAATGGAAGAAGGGTAGAGTTGAAGGTGTACTAATTGTGACCAGGGCTGTGTTCGAAGAGGCCTTTTTTGGGCATTTTTTCCCCTTAAGTTGAGGGAGGTAAAGGTAAGAGAGTTCCTTAACTTGAACCAGGAATCCATGAGTGTGCATGAGTATATCCTCAAGTTCACTCAATTGTCCCGCTATGCTCCAGAGATGGTTGCTGACATGAGGAGCAGAATGAGTTTATTTGTGGCTGGGTTGTCTCGTCTATCGAGAAAAGAGGGTAAGGCTACTATGCTGATAGGGGACATGGACATAGCAAGGCTGATGATCCATGTGCAACAGGTTGAGGAAGATAAGTTGAGAGATAGAGAAAAGTTTTGAAACAAGAAGGCTAAGACAACATGAAATGAGTTCGGGCAGCAGAAGAGAAATGCAAACCAGTCCTCCTTTCAACAAAAGCCAAATGGATCTGCTCCATCATATGTTAGTGCACCTACGCCAAGGAACAAAGGTGAGTTCAAGAATCTGAATTCCTATAATTTCAAAACTAGACCTGAATAGTCTCCAGGTAGTGTGGTAGAAGGAGGTAATGGGACTTTTGCTTGCGCTAAGTGTGGTAGGAACCACCCAGGGGTGTGTCGTGATGGATCCACTAGTTGCTTCAAGTGTAGTCAGACAGGTCACTTCATGAGAGAGTTCCCTAAGAACAAGTAAGGTGGTGGTAATGGGGGGAATAGAGCCCAATTTTTTTTAGCGGCTCCACTCGACAAAGCTACACCTAGAGGAGCTACTTCAGGGATAGGCGGAGAAGCAAGCCGTCTGTATGCTATCACCAGTCGCCAAGAGCAAGAGAATTCTCCACATGTTGTCACTGGTATGATCAAAGTCTTTACTTTTGAGGTATATGCTTTGCTAGATCCAAGAGCGATTCTATCTCTTGTGACTCCTTATATTGCTATGAATTTTATTATTCTTCCTGAGCAACTTCTTGAACCCTTCAGTGTTTCTACACCTGAGTGAGTCTATTATAGCTGAGAGAGTTTATCGTGATTGTGTCATTTTTGTCAATCAAAAGGACACCATGACTGACTTAGTTGAGCTAGATATGGTGGACTTTGATGTTATTCTAGGTATGGACTAGCTTTATTCCTCTTATGCCTTAGTGGATTGTAGAACTCGAGTAGTTAAGTTCCATTTTCCAAATGAGCCAGTTATTGTGTGGAGGAGTAGTTCAACAGTGCCTAATGGTCATTTTATTTTGTACCTTAGGGCGAGAAAGTTAGTTTTCAAGGGGTGTTTCTATCACTTAGTCCGAGTTAATGACTCTAGTATTGAGACACCACCTATTCAGTTAGTTCCAGTTGTAAGTGAGTTTCCAGAGGTCTTTCTAGATAATCTTCCCGAAGTCCCTCCTGAGAGAGAGATTTTGGTATAGATATTCTCCCTTATACCCGTCCTATCTCTATTTTGCCATATAGAATGGCTCCAACTGAGTTGAAAGAGTTAAAAATGAAGTTGAAAGACTTTCTTGATAAAGGTTTCATTCGACCCAGTGTCTCACCTTGGGGTGCTCTGGTCTTATTTGTGAGGAAGAAAGATGGTTCACTTAGGATGTGTATTGATTATCGTCAATTGAACAAAGTTACTATCAAGAATAAGTATCCCCTTCCAAGGATTGATGATCTTTTTTATCAACTTCAAGGTGCCACTTGTTATTCTGAGATAGACCTCAGATCAGGCTATCATCAGTTAAGAGTAAGAGAAAGTGACATCCCTAAGAATAGATTCAGGAGCCGTTATGGTCATTATGAGTTTCTAGTCATGTTGTTTGGTTTGACTAATGCTCCTGCAGCGGTCATGGACCTTATGAACAAAGTGTTTAAACCTTATCTTGATATTTTGTTTTTGTATTCATTGATGACATTCTAAACTATTCGAGGAATGAGAAAGATCATGCTAGTCATTTTAGAGTAGTTCTCCAAACTCTCAAGGATAGAAAGTTATTTGCTAAATTCTCTAAGTGTGAGTTATGGCTAGATTCTGTGCCATTCGTAGGCCATATTATTTCTGTTGATGGGACACAAGTTGACACTCAGAAGATTGAGGCAGTGCCAAACTGGCCCAAACCCACATCTCCAATGGATATTAGGAGTTTCTTGGGATTGGCTGGTTATTATAGGAGGTTTGTCGAGAGATTTTCATCTATTTCATCCCCTTTGAACAAGTTGAATTAGAAGATAGTAAAATTTCAATGGTCTGAAGCTTGTGAGAAGAGCTTTTAAGAACTAAAAACTATGTTGACTACTGCCCTACTGTCAACCTTACCAGAGGGTACACAAGTCTTTGTTGTGTATTGTGATGCGTCCAGAGTTGGACTAGGTTGTGTATTGATGCAGAATAGCAAAGTTATAGCTTATGCCTCCAGACAACTTAAGATTCACAAGAAGAATTACCCAACCCATGTTTAGAGTTGGCTGCTGTAGTGTTTGCTTTGAAGATATGTCGCTACTATCTTTATGGTGTTTATGTAGATGTGTTCACTGATCACAAGAGTTTCAGTATGTATTCAGTCAGAAAGAGCTTAATCTTAGACAGAGGAGAAGGTTGGAATTACTTATAGATTATGACATGATTATGTTATATCACCCAGGTACGGCTAATCTTGTTGTTGATGCTTTGAACAGGTTGTCTATGGGTAGTACTATCCATGTTGAGGAAGAAAAGAAGGAATAATTACCCAAGGATGTGCACAGACTTGCACGCTTGGGAGTCCATTTGTTAGATTCCAATGAAGGTGGAGTAGTGGTGATGAATGGGGCTGAATCGTCATTAGTGTTTGAAGTGAATGAGAAACAAGACCAAGACCCTGTTTTGCTTGATTTGATGGCAAATGTTCATAAGTAGAAAGTGATGGCATTTGAACAAGGGGGAGATGGTCTATTGAGGTATCAAGGTAGATTATGTATACCTATGGTGGATGAACTCCAAGAGAGGATCATGGAAAAGCTCATAGCTCTATATACTCTACCCATCCTGGTTCCATAAAGATGTATAGTGACTTGAGAGAAGTTTATTGGTGGAGTAGTATTGCAGAGTTCGTTGCTAAGTGCCTGAATTGTCAACAAGTAAAGGTAGAGCACCAAAGGCTCGGTGGTATGGCTTAGAATAGAGATTTTGGAATGGAAGTGGGAGATGATTTATATGGATTTTATTACTGGGTTGTCGCGGTCTCGTAGGCAGCATGATTCGATTTGGGTGATTGCAGATCAAATGAGTAAATTAACTAACTTTTTGCTGGTAAAGACTACCCATTCAGCTGAAGATTATGCCAGATTGTATATTCAAGAGATAGTCAGACTTGACAGAGTTCCAGTGTCCATTATTTCTGATAGAGGTGCACAATTTACTGTACAATTTTGGAAGTCTTTCCAGAAAGGTTTGGATTCGAAGGTGAATTTGAGTACTGATTTCTATCCTCAGACTGATTGTCAAGTAGAGCGTACAATTCAGACTTTAGAAGATATGTTGAGGGCATGTGTGATCGATTTCAAGGGTAATTGGGATGATCACTTACCTCTCATTGAGTTTGCTTACAACAACAGTTATCACTCAAGCATCAAAATGGCTCTCTGTGAAGCTCTTTATGGGAGAAGATGCAGATCTTCTATTGGATGGTTTGAGGTTGGTGAAGCTGGGTTGAGGGGACCAGACTTGGTTCATCAAGCTATGAAGAAAGTGAAGATCATTCAAGAAAGGTTGAAAATAGCGCAAAGTCGTCAGAAATCCTAAATTGATGTTAGGAGAAGAAACTTAGAGTTTGAGGTGGATGATTGCGTTTATTTGAAGGTTTCACCCATGAAGGATGTTATGAGATTTGGTAAGAAGTGGAAGATTAGTCCCTGGTATATTGGTCTTACAGGATATCCAAGAGGATTGGCAATGTAGCTTATAAGTTAGAGCTACCGCCATAATAAGCAACCGTCCATTCGGTGTTTCATATTTTTATTTTGAAGAAGTGTATGGGTGATCCTTCTTTTATCATACCGATTGAATATATTGGTATTAAGGACAACCTATCTTATCTGGAGATACCCATTGAGATACTTGATCATCAGGTTCGCAAGTGGAGAACCAAGGAGGTTGCATCAGTCAAGGTATTATGGAGGAACCAGTTTGTTGAAGAGGCTACTTGGGAGGATGAGGAGGATATGAAGAAGAGATACCCACATCTCTTCCCTTCCAGAGAATTTCCAGACCAAGGTAATGACTCTTTGTATAACACTCTTTAAATTGATATGCTATGTTGTGTTGAATTGCATGTTGGGTGTTTGAGTTGGGTGTTAGATGTTGCCACCCTTAGTTCTACTTAGAGTGATCTCATTTGAGGACGAATGTTCCCACGGGGGAGATATTGTAACATCCCACCTTAGAAAATGCTAGATCTAGAAAGAATTAATTTGGAAAGATCCAAATTAAAATTTTTGCAAGTTATGCGTTTTGGTTCAACTTCAAACGACCATAACATTCAGTACATGACGAGTTAGGTGGCCCATAGATATCAAATGAAAGGTCATGGAATCCTCTTTCCAAACCCACCAAGTTTTCTAAATTTCGAGTTCAGATGAGGGAGATATACTCATTTGAAGTCTATTTGTCCAATTAAGGAAAGTTATCCAAAATTATGAGGGTTATTTTGGTCTTTTCCTTACCCCTTCAGATTAAAACGTTTTTAGTAAGGTTTTATGGGTCTAAACTGATTTGGTTCAGTTTTCACAATTCTATTTACGCATGGGGTTTTGGAAGAGAGTTCAAGAAAAGAAAAGAAGAGAAAAGAAGAGAAAAGAGGGAAGGTTCAAGGTGTTCATCAAGATTTCTTGCGAATCGAGGATTGTTTCGCCAAGGGTTTGATCCTTAAGAGATATGTGAATTCTCATAGTGTTAGGTTCATTCACCCACACGCCAATCTTGCTATTTTAATGCAATTTCGTTCTTAAGGTTGAAGGATTTGAGTTCTTGATGAGTTTTCTTGTAATTTCATTCTTAATCTTGATTGTTGGGGTCTTGAGATGAGTTTTAGCAATTTGAGGGTTTTTTTTTAGTAGATTATCGTATACTTATGTGGGGTATTCAAATTTAAGTGAGTTGAGAATAAACCATTCGATATTAGGCGAATTAGGGTAAAAAAATGACAAAGAAAATTCATCATAGTTTCTGGGCAAAGGGCTGGCATGCCGCACCAGTAGTGTGCTAGAGAAAGTGTTTTGTAGTTTAGGGGTTGGTGCCCCACGCCACTCAGTCCGCCAGGGTCGCCTGTCCCCACCTCTTTTTCCATCATTTGGCTCGTCTGAGTTCTTTTAAAGAATACCTTCACTCCTTTCTGATTCTAATCACTCTAAACTACATCTAAACATCGAGAGATGATTCATAACTTCATAATTAAAATTCTAGGTAGAGTTAAGAGTTAAGTCTTGAGAAGTCTTTCGAGTCATTTTGAGAAGTCTTTTACAATCTTTTAAAACGTATGTTAAGACTTGAGTACTTAAGTATCAGGATGAGTAGAGCTGAGTTCATTTGTTTCAAAATGAATATATGGGAATTAAGTATTCCCAAGAGTAAATATTTTTACATTTAAAATGAGGAGGAAACTATGATTTCCAAATGAGTTATGAGGAGTTTTGAGTACTATCTCTTTTAAGAGAAACCTTTTGAGTAATAATCTCAAAGATTGAGGATGAGGAATTTTTTTTAAACATATGAGCTGAGTATATTTATGGGAGTAGTATTGTGCACTGATATGGAGATGAGTTCATACAACTCAAAGCCCTCATAAACCATGTAGCCAACGTGGGTAGAAAGGGTCATACTTTTTAGATGATTCATTATTGCTTTTTAAGCATATATTAGTTGATCCACTTAGTTGAAGAGTTCTATACAGTTCTTGCAGTGTAGGCGAGAGGCTGTATCATCACATAACTCATAGTGACGGTTGTCGATTAGAGATTTTCCTAGATTGAATTATTTTGTATTTTTACATACAAACTGAGTTATATTATATTTTTCAATACATTTGAGTTGTTATCTACTTTTTTAAAAGCTTTTCTTTATATCACATTATTGTTATTGCTTTTATATTGAATTGAGTTGAGTTGAGACGAGGTAAGTTGTTTCCTTTGTTCTAGTTCAGGCTTATGTCATGTTTTGGATTTCCCCTTGCGTGCTCTTACATTCCATGTTTGATGCCATTTGGCCTACATCTTTTATGATGCAGATACATGGAATCTGGATCATCAATCGGTGGTCCGTTGGTCCAGTCGTGTTCCAGAGTTGTTTGGTGAACCTACTTGCTTCCGGAGGATCCCTTATTTATTTCCATTATTTTTCAATTTTGTTAGGATGATCTGGGGTCTTTTCCCGACATCCCTCATAGTATTAGAGGCTTCATAGATAGACAGTAATAGTTCATGAGTCTCTTTCATTTCCATTGTTTATGTTGAGACATGAGTTGCCTCTTTGGCCAGTTGAATGTTTATTTCTAAATATTCTAAGTTTAATTATTTGAGACTTTTTGAGTTCAGACTTTATTTTGAGTTTATCTTTCATGAGTAAGTCTTTCGCTGAGAGTTGAGCCAGACGAAAGGTTCGCTTGGGGCCAACAATGGTTCTCGAGTGCCAGCCACGTCCAGGGTGTAGGCTCGGGGCTTGACAGACCCTTTGGCTGAACAAGTGACTAATGCACAGTTTTGAGCTGCTTTTCTAGTGTTGTACCAAGCTATGACGACTCAAGCCAATAGGGAGGTTGTGGTCCTCGTGAACCTAAATGTGGGTATGTCAGCAACTTGAGTGAGGAACTTCACTAGAATGAATCCTCATGAGTTTCATGGTTCTATGGTTGAGGAAGATCCTCAAGAGTTCATTGATGAGGTGTATAAAATTTTGATGATCATGGGTGTGATGCTGGTGGAAATTGCGGAATCAATCGCTTATCAATTTAAAAGTGTTGCTCAAGTTAGGTTCAGCCAATCAAAGGAAGAGATGGTAGTTGATGCGGGTCCTCTTGATTGGGAAGATCTTAAGTGTGTTTTCCTTGATAGGTTCTTTCCCCTTGAGATGATGGAGACAAAGGTACTTGAATTCATTAGACTTCGTTAAGGCAATATGAGTGTGAAGGAGTATGTCTTGAAGTTCACACAATTGCCCAAATATGCAACTTCTATGGTTGCCGACTCTAGGGCAAGGATGAGTAATTTCTTTTCGGGTGTGTCCGAAATGCTGGTTAAGGAATGTCGTACCACCATTCTCATTAAGAAAATCAATTTCTGGTCTAATGATTCATGCTCAACAAATTGAAGAGGATAAACTTAAGGAAAGGTATGGGGAAGCAAAGAGGGCAAAGATTGGTGATGGTGACTTTTCACATTCAACATCCGATGTACATGGTCGTTTTAAGTCATGACAAAGGTTTTTCGGCCAAGGTTCCTCCAATTCTTCGATTCGTAAGTTCAACAAGGAAAGTGTGTCTAAGCCTAAGTCTCAAGGAGGAAATGGTGGTGGAAATGGTTCTTCGATTTTCGCATGCCAAAAGTGTGGCAAGAGTCATCCAGGAAAATGCTTGATGGGTATAAATGATTTCTTTGGTTGTGGTAAAAGTGTTCACCGCTTGAGAGATTGTCCGTCTAGAATTGACAATGGAAAGGATAGTAGCAAGCTCCGCCTAGTGGTTCAGGTTCAAGTGCTCCAAAGCAAAATTGATTCTATTCACTTCAAGCTGGTCATGATCAAGAGGGTTCTCCACACTACAAAAAAAATGCACTTAAAGCTACAAAACATGTTGTAGCTAAATATTAAATTTTTCCGTAGCTAAACACTTTAGCTATAAAATATGTTTCCATAGCATTCGTGGCAAGATGTAGCGTGGCTAAAAGTTAGCTACAGACTTTACATGACTTGTGGCTAAGGACTAATACTTTTAACTACAAAAAAAGTTGTGTTGTAGCTGCAACAGTAAAAAAAAATTCTTGCTACGAAATATATACTTGTAGCAAATAATTTTACACTTTTGCCACAATAAATAAAATCCATAGCAATTTTTATATTTTAGACACAATGTATTCTATTGTAGCAAAAGACTTGATTTATTTACTATGAAAATTCAAAATTTGTGTCTATTTTATATTTTAGTTCAGTGGTAACAATACTTGAATTTAGCTACAAGTTTAAAATCTTTCGCTATAAAATTAAAGTATTTGCTACAAATATTTTTGCACAAAGCTAAGAATTCATTATTTTTCCATGAAATGCATAAATAAATTATATCTAATTTCTTTTAATTTTCTATGGAAAATGAAAATATATTGCCATATTTTTTAATTTTTATAATTATATATAGATATAGCCAGAACTACAAAAAATCGTTGGTACAAATTGAAGAATGCTGCCAAAAGCATTATTAATCACATTTTAAAAAATATAATGTAGATAAAATTTTAAAAATAATTCAAAATAGATTTCAACAACTCCATTAGTATAAATTTAAAAAAATTTCACATGCTTTGTTAGTTAAAAAAAAGAAAGAAGTCACGCAATGTAGTCATGAATTCATTTTTGAGTTTTCAACACAATTTTTAAGTTACATATAAATGCATTTTACAATTTTGAACGTAATCACGATCTACAATTCTTTTCGGACACTATCTTATTTGAATCCGAAGCAGCATAGTGTTCCACTATTTCTTCTTTCACGATCTTCAACTGCACCTTAGCTTGATCAACATTCATCCTAGTTTGCTATTTATATGTTCCTGTTCCATAAAAATGCCTATCAATAATGGTAAAGTATTTTAGCACCATTAAAATCATGACCAAATAATTATTTATGCAAGTGTGTGTATATATAAAATTTCAAGTGGGGAACATATATATATATATATATATATATATATATATATATATATATGTCTTGAATAATTCTTTTACTAAAATGTGTAACAAATAAAAACAAGAAAAAAAATATAAAGTAAGTAAACTTGTAGCTTTTAAAACTTCTTAAAATCTGTAGATATATAAATCAAGTTTTAGTATCAATTATAAAATATGTACAGACAAAAAATTACCTTTACATCAACCAAAATATATACAATTCAACGTAATAATCAACGGTTCAAGCCATGAAAACAATATCTTGCTCAACTGCAAGACAAAATTGTGTACGATAAATTTTTGTGGTTCAATCTTTCTTCAAATCTATGCATAGAAAAAATATTTAATTCTTTAGATTGACTAAAAGTAACAAAACACTCATATTATAAAAACTTATCTCATATACATGATGAATTTCATATTGTAAAACCTACAAAGCATATATATATATATATATATATATATTAGCAACACATAAACCGAACCAAAAACTAAAATACAAAAAGGGAGAAGGGAAGGGGAGGGGGGGGGGGGGACAGGAAAGGAGTGGGAAGAGGGGAAAGCGATCTAAATGTGTATTAAGGGGTCGTTGGGTAGGCCGCATTAAAATAAATAGTCCATGTATTATGTAAGGTATTATTTAGTACTATGTTTGGTAGGAATTTGAGCCTATGTTTTAGTTAAGTAAATTTTAGGTATAGCAAACATAAAAATCACATTTGTATCTATAGCTGTAGTTTGCATAATTGCACACCACAACAAACTTTATGTTTTCTATGGAACATCATATTTGTATAAATCGGTGGCAGAATGTAATACCCCAGAAACTAGTAGACCAAACTAGAGCCTCACTAGGGTTCTAGAGTTTGATGTATGAGGAATAGAGTCAAAGATAAGACTTCACGTGCATAGAATGTGGGGTTTAGTGGTTAAACGTCAAGGTACGTGTTAGACCTCGTAGTACAGAATACCACCTAGGGTTTAGATGAGGGTAGCAAGGTAAAGGGACAAGGCAAAAGGGGCAAAGCCTAAGCCAAAGGCCAAGGCTGCCCCCACCTTGGCAAGGTACTACCCAAGGTCCACGACTACCTTCACAACCAGTGGTCTTGACCACGGTCCGTGAAGGGGCTCGTGAAGACCCCTTAGTTTTGTGGGAGGCAAGGCATTGGGGCCTAGCTACTGCCTAGGGACCACGACCATCACCACGACTCGTGGACTTGACCACGGATCGTGAGAGGTCTCGTAGTCATCCCTTGACATTTTGGAGGCCAAGACAGAAAGCCTTAGCCACTGCCCAAAGGACCACGGGAAGGACCACGGCTCGTGAGGTCCTCTCATGGTGCCTAGGAGTGCCAGCCTAGTGAGAGGCCTTTTAGTAAATTCATTTTTAGTTAGTATTAAAAGTGGGGGGGAGGGGGTCATTTTTATGGACTTTATACACCTAGATAGACTATTTTAAGTCATTAACCACCCCAACTAAGTCATTTAGAATCAAAACCCCAAAACACTCTCCTCTCAAATATTTCTCTCTCTAGAAAACCCAAGACTTGAAGAAGAAGATAGAGCTTGAAGCTTGGACCAAGAACAAACCTCCATTGTTGAAAGCTTGTGTTAGGTATTTGATTAAAGGTATGTTTAGCTTTTCATATATGGTTTCTTCCACCCATAGAGTCCCCTAGAATTCCCCAAATTTGTGAAGAAGAACCCCTATCTAAGCTAGGGTTTCTTCCAATGTGTAGGTTTAGTTGTGTATGATTCCAATTGGTTGGATAATACTTATTTATATTTAATTTAGTGTTGATTCGTGATATTATGATGAATTTATGTGAATTCCATGGTTAACCCTAGAAATCAAGTATGTGGGTTTATGCCTTGTGAAGAGAAATTGATGATTCTTGATAGACCTTCTAGAATTGTTATCATGTATAGAACTTGTTCAAGAATAGGAATATGAAATCATGAATTGAACTAGATTTATGAATGTATGATAGATCATGATTTGTAATGATGGAATTTGGGACTTTATGATGAATTATGACTAGAATTGCCTATGAATAAGGCTTGTGATTATTATGTCTTGTGATCTAATCAATATGATGATTGTAGAGTTAAGATTGATAGTAGGGATTGAAATTAAAGATGATGATCACTAGGGCTTATAGAGTAAGCCTAATATGATGAGATAGCTTGCATAAAATTGGTATACAAATAGATAGAGTTGTGGTGGAAGGCTTTTACCCACATGACCTACCTAGAACTATATGAATGCATGTATGTAGAATGTGAACGGTCTTCTCACATAGAATGGTTCTAGATTGAAAGGTTAACCACCTAAAGCGAATCAAAGCATGTTAGAATAGAATAGCTTAAAGTCGTGACGTATGATCCATTCATGTATAGCTTGTTTAGATTGCATGAGTTGCGAGTTCTCATGGTAGCTTGGGATTGAGGAATTATACTCTCCTAAGGTTAGCTTGAATTAGCATTGGTAGGATGCTTTTCATGGTAGCTTGAATTAGTATAGGCATGCTAGCTTAGGATTGAGGTTCTATACTCTCCTTAGGGTAGCTTGAACTAGAATTATTAGAATGCCTTCATGGTAGCATGACTTGGTTAGGCCAAGACCATTTCATGGTAGCTTAGGATTGAGGACTTATACTCTCCTAAGGATAGCTTAAGATTGAGACATCAAACTCTCCTAAGGATAGCTTAGGATTGAGACATCATACTCTCCTAAGGGTAGCTTAGGGTTGAGGATTCACACTCCCCTAAGGATAGCATGCATTATATTGAATGTTTGCATGGTAGCTAGGTTGGAATACTTGTACCCTTCCTTATATAGCTTGGTTTGCATGATAATGTGTTTTCCATAGTAGTTAGGTCTAGCCTAGTAGGGTGTTATTCTTTAATAGTCTAGAATGATAACTAGTAATCATTGAGTATGATAGACTAAAGAAATACCTAGTGTGAATTTTAGTATGGGATTTCATTCATACATGACACAAGTATGACTTGAAGCTACTTATGAAGTGTCCTCTTATGTGATGTATGCTTAACTTGGATTGTTGCCATAGTTGCCTTCCATGATATGATTGACTTAAGTTGATAGTTCCTTGTCTATATATGAAGTAGGTGAAGAATGACACCTAGAAATAGTAGTATGAATAAGGTGACTTTAAGGACATGCTTAGTGTGTGGTATTATGGGATGTCACCCATGCATTGCACAAGTGTTCCATGAGGTTACTTAGGAGTATAGTGCTCTTATGATATGAAAACCTAAGTCTTGACTATGGATGTGGAATATACCCAAGAATGACCAAAGAGGGGTACTTAGTGTGGATGGTATTGTGGGATGTCGTTCATGCATTGCCCAAGTATGCTTTGAGGTGGCTTGTGAAGTAGTTCTCTTGAAGAATGTTAGTATGAAGGTCTAAGTAGAGACTATGCCATGAACATGATTTATCTCCTATGCTCATTAACTATGTTTTATATTGACTTATTATTATATGATGCTTATGTTGGTGATTATGCTGACTATGTTATTATCTCTTATGCTTATGTCTTATGTTGACTAACCATTTTGAGATGCTCTTATGATGTTGTGCTAGCTATCATACTTGATATGTTTTGTACTAACACATACTTTGCCTACATTCTAATCAAATGTAGGGTTTTGGAGATTGAGTTCCTTTGAAGGCTAGGTTTCTAAGGAGTAAGAAGACTTGAAGATTCGGTGAGTCCTCATAGCTTCAAGGACAAACACTTTATTCCCCTTTATGTCATTTCTTTATGTTTTAGATTTTATATGGGCTATGTCCCAAGAGTTTTATTCAAGAGTTTAATAGATGGTTTGAGACAAAAGTGTAGTAAAGACTTTCGCTTGCTTATGAAAATGTTTTCGATTGTATGGTTTCAAAGAAGTTTTAAATTTTCCGTACTTTTCTATTATCTTATGTTGTGATATGCTAAGGGTTGTATGAGACCCCTTTGGGGTCAAGTATGCCATGTTACGTCTAGGGGTCGTGACACAAGAGCATCAGATTTGTATAAATTACTTGCAGACCTCTCGTTTGTATAAGAGCGCATTAATTGTATATGTATATCGGTTAGATAATTGTATAGATGTAACTACTATTTATATGTATCAATGATTGTGTTTGTATATTTGCATAAAATTTGAATTTGTATACAATTTAATCGAAATAAAGTATTTGTATATCAAAATCTCTCTCTCTCTCTCTCTCTCTCTCTCTCTCTCTCGCTTTATACAACACAAATTATATATTGTAATTTGTATAATCTATGTTTGGATAAAGTGAGAAAGAGAGAAAAGCAAAAGAGAACGGGCAGGGGAAGATCTGTATTTGTATAATTATAAGTGTATAAGACGAAAATATATGTATTTGTATTTGTATATACAGTTTTCTCGCTTTATACAAACACAAACACATTTTATACATCTGTGTTCGTTAAAGTGAGAGATGTGAGGGAGAGACTGGCGAGCGAGAAATGGAGAGTGGTGAGCGAGAAATCTGGGAGAGAGGCGAATGCCAACTGTTGATACGGGTTACAATTAAATCAAACTGTGGTTATAACATTTAATTTGAATTAGTAGTTTGCTATTTTATACAATTTTTCCATAACTAATCCATGACTTAGTTATACCTCCTACATGGTATTATAGGATGTATTACTAATACCTTCCATTTGGAGGTATTAGTAATACATGAGATATAATACCATGGGATAAGTCTATGTAAAAACAAAAATATCCCTTAAATCATTTAATTATTTTGTTTATTTTCTTGATTTTATGTTTTATATTTGTCTAGTAAATTTATTTAAATAAAACTTATAAATTATTTAGAGAGTTGTTTGTTACTAAATAAATTCAATACAAATTAATACAATATTTGAAATGTGAGTTGTTTAACATTAACTAATTAAAAAGGCAAATATGTGTGTGTGTCATTTTATAATTATTTATATTTGGAACAATTTATAAAATTGCATACATATTAAAATTACAACTTGCAATTTTACTATGTTTACCGTCTTTTCAGTTTTAAAGGTTGTTAGTTTATCTTCTTCTTTTTAAATTGAAAATTGACATTTTGTAAGCGATCAATTTACCAAGATGACAATTATTTATCCTCAAATAATTTAAGTGAAAAAAAGGCAAACATGAAAATAAAATTGTTCTTCTCATAGCTAGTTAGAAGGCCATAAAAAAAATACTATTGTCCGGTAATTATTTACCTTAACCCAATTACATAATAATTCAAGGGTATAATTGGAAAGAAGTTTGTTATAAAGTTTTAATCCAAACACAAGATGAGATGGGAAACAATGAACCAAACACTTGATAAAAATAAACCTGCATTACGAATCACAGCACCATTAATCCCTGCATTACTAATCCCAGCATTACCAATCCTTGCATTATTAATTTTTGTACTAAACTACCCCTTAAAGTGGGAAGGGTTTTAATTTTGTGGGGGAGGTGGGCGAGGGGGAGGGGGATTTTAAGTCTTTTTTGCAATCTTATTATTTTTGGGGCTTTGGATCTAAATGGGAAAGGGTGGAAGTGTGGCAGCTTGAAAATGTAAAATTACATGGATGAAATGTTAAGTTTAAATAGAAAACTAACGATAAAATAAAATTGTCAATAACAAAAAGTTCTTAAAAAATAATGAAATGCCGATATCACTTTTTAATTAATGTATGTGTATTAATTATTATATTCAATAAACACCAATTTATCTATTTATAATATCTAGATTAATCTAAAAATAACATCATACAAGCATATATATATATACAAGTTTCAATAAAAAATTGATTTTACTTTTTTTTAAGTGTAATTATAATCCAAAAATAACATGTTATAAAAAGATAAAATATTGGTTTGATAAGTTTAAGAAGTTAGTCCATAAGTTTAAGGTTATGAGTAGGTATATAGATTATTTATTGATGACGTTTACTTTTTTTTTTTCTTTTTTGTATTTTAATTTTTTATTTGAAATTTAGTTGATTCTTTATATATATATATATTTGAAACTTACGAGTAATAAATTAAATCAAGTCGAATGATAGACTTCTCTATTTATTCTGAATTTTAAATTATGTTGAAGTTAAATAACAATTCTAAAAATACTTGGTCAGAATATGAATGAGACGTACTGAAGTTTTACTTAATTTGACATGATTAGTTAATTGAAAAAAAATATAATATCAAGTATTTATAAGTTATATATATTTAAGACTTACAAGTTGTAGAATTGAATTAGATCCGATTAATACATACAGTAATATTAAATTGATAAAGATATTATTTAAATGAAACAAGTTTGAGTCGAATAACAATTTTGGAAGCACTTGACAAAATGAAGTTTCATTAAGACTTGGTGAAGTAATATTTAAATTTGATATAATAAGTTAATCAAAATTAATTAGATATGATCAACTATTTATTGAAATTATATTTGAAATTCACAAGTAGACATGTAGTATTGAATCAAATTGATCAATTAACATATCTAATTACACGAAGTTAGTATTGCTACAAAAATAAATTTTAATATGTGATAAAAGATAATTATTAGCTATAAAAATTTATCATAATAATAAATTTGTGCCTAAATTATTTGGTCATGAAAAATAATTAGAGCATTATTGAGCCAATTATTGCCACAACTTTTTAGTAATTAGCTACCATATTTTGTCTAAAATAACTTTTTGCATGGCTAAAAAATCACTATTGCTATAGTATGTTTCAACATATGACAAAAATTAAATAAGTAGTTCTGAAATTTTACTGTAGCAAAAATTCTACGGCTATATTATTTAACTATTATAACAACTGTTATAAAATAATATATTGTGGATGTCCACTACATCAAGAAGTTACTCCATTACTTTCCTCCATTATGAAGATAACCATAACCTCCATAACCTCCACCTTTATAACCATTATTCTTGTAACCTTTCACTTCCATAACCTCCCCATTATATTCATGTTAATATCATGTTTATGACTAACCTTTTGTATGCCTTTATGTTATACTATAAATAGAGGCATAAGCAATGGCGGAGCCAGAACTTTGACAAAGGGGTGTCAAAATATAAAGAAGTAAAATCGCGTAGAAGTCAAGGAGTGTCAATATGTAATATATATACATAAAAAAATATTTTTAGTCTAGCTACACAATATAATTTTTCGACGAAGGGGTGTCGGTCGACACCCCTCAACTTCATGTGGCTCCGCCACTGGGCATAAGGGTTCATATTGTATATACTTGAAGACTTTGAAGAATAAGAAATACTCTCATATCTTGTCTCTATATTTCTTGTCTTATTTTGCTTTAGTTTTACAACACGTTATCAACACGATTGTTCTACTATTGAAGGATTGAAGCAAAACAAATATAAAGAAGGTAAAAATATTTGTGTTTATTTTTCTCTCGAAAACAAGGTAAATTACTAATTAATCTATTTTATATTTTACTTTTGATTATGCATCATTAGGTTTCTTACCATCTCAAAATCATATGAGTCCAGCAAGTTGCTTTTACTTTGAGCAAACTTTTAATTTGATCACTTATATATTTAAATAGTAAAATTAGTTTTGTAAATTAAAAATTGGTAAAGAAATTGTTCTTGATGATCTTGTTTTATTAAAAGATAAGATATTGAGTTATGTGGCATATACATATTGATTGGATTATCATTATTGGTTACTTTTGTACCTCTTTATTTTTCTTTATCTAAACATTTACTTGTTGAGTTATTAATATTATTTGTACTAACAAAGTTTGTTTTGTGGTTATTTTAAAATGGTTAGTAAATTATGTTAAATCTTCGTAACAATATTGAGAAGGAATGTTAAAAGGTTTTAATTCATTTTAACTTGGGACTTTTACATGATTCCAACAATTTGTTCTAATTAATTAGTTTTGTTCATTATAACTCAATTTTAAGTCAAATTTAGATTATATTTATGGTATTCAATATTTATTTTTTTGTTAATGCATTTGGTTTATTAAGACATTGATTGAGGATAAGATGGTGAATTCAAGTTTCACCGCACCGAGTGGGTAAGACATCGAGCAAAGTCTCGGTGCACCATGATAATAAGAAGTTGGGTTCCAGTCCCATTGATTTATGACCAAAGGCGTCTTTATATGGGTAAGATATTGAGTTTAAGTCCTAATGCACTGTAATGATGATATGATGATGACTAACATAAGTTGTCTACTTTTGACTGAAAGTCATGAAATTTGCCCAATTAATTTGCTCCATTCTCTTATGTGAATGTGGTAGCAGTGCATAATATGTCTGAAAAATGACAAGTGGTTGAATGTATAAATATGGGTGTGGTAAAATGTTAATGGTCTTCGTTGTGGTAATTAAAAGGAAGAACATTATGGGTTCTTAAGATGGTCCTTCAAATGTGAAGGCAATTCTGTCCATCAAAGTGGTATGAAAGGTTATTGGGCACATTGTTTATTAAGATGGTCCTTCAAATGTGAATGTAATTTTTATCCATCAAAGTGGTATGAAAAGATATTGGGCACATTGTTGTTGATGCAAGCCAATTTGAAAAGTTTTGTAAATCCTCCATCAAAATAAATGAATACAAAGTGGTAGTACATTTGGTACATTTGACCTCTTAAAGTGATGTTGAGGTGAGTCACATAAATTTGATAATGCCCAAGCATGACAATGAGTTTCTGATAAAAACTTATGGAGCATGTACAAATGGTTATGGTTCATTTCTTGAAGAGAATGTGACTTGTGTTCGTATGGATAAGGACATGTTCATGTATGGTTGGATAAATGTCACATCTCACCTCTACGGGAGGTTTGAGATATTGAAAAAAAAATATTGACATAAATGGTCATTTTGGTCATGAGTACTACACAAATATTGTGGAATGTTTTATTATGAACTATTGGAGGACGAAAGAAAGAAATAATTCTTTTTTATAAAGGTTGTGGCCATGACCAAAATAAATATTGTTGTGTGGCAACACAAATTTGTCATTGGTTGTCAAGAAATAAATCTTGCATGTGATAATTTTAACCATGACAATAATAATAATTTTCTCCTTGAAGGAGATGGTCACCGGCCATAAGAATGACATTGTGAAATTTGTGGTAGTACACAAAATTAATTGAGAGTTCCGAAAGGGCTAATTTGTTACTATCCGGAGGAATGAAATTGTTCATAATATTGGAATTGTAGTAAGTCTCAAAAGAAACTTTTTAAGGTTCAAAAGAATTGAAAAATATATATTATATTGAGACTATAAATTATGGGAAGATTTAATAGTTTCAAATTACTACAACCAAAGTGGGTTATAAATATTTACGTATAAGATTACCCATTTTTTCTCGTTGTTTGTTGTATACAAATATGGGCATGATGATGGAATCACATGCAAAAGTAAACTAGAAGTTTACTAGAATAAATATCAGTTGGCATAATCAGTTGGCTGTTCCGATTCAAATGTGATGCAAAAGAAATTGAGAATTCATGTGACTATATGTTTGAAGAAATAAAAGATTCTTCAAGAATTCTCTTGTGTTGCTTGTTCTCATGATAAAATGATCGTTGTATCAATTAAGATTGGGATTGTATCCCCTGAAATTATTTGGAACATATAGAAAGGTGAATATGGGCCCGTTCACTTGCCATGTGGACCGTTCACTATTATGATTTAATAGATGCATCTATGGTATGGTCACATGTGCATTTGTGTCAACTTACAAATTGGTTTTTGTAAGATTGTTTGCTCGAATTATTAAATTAAGAGCACAGTTCCAAACTAT
The DNA here is from genome assembly GCA_029007595.1 of Solanum commersonii. Taxonomy (NCBI): domain Eukaryota; kingdom Viridiplantae; phylum Streptophyta; class Magnoliopsida; order Solanales; family Solanaceae; genus Solanum; species Solanum commersonii. The sequence continues at coordinate 2,702,843 of JAJTWQ010000007.1, forward strand.
AAAATTATGTTGATAATGTTGGTTGGTTTAGCAGAAATTGTATACCTCCAATTATAGCTAGACCAATGATTATGAGAACAAATCTCTCAAATAAAATTTGGTATGAGATGAGCTTATTTAACGTGTATGCATCAAGACAACAAAGTTCTCCCATCACAAGTGGTTCAGGGTCATGAACCAAATAATTTCCATCTAAAAAATTTGATGTGTGCACATATGATTTTATTGCTCCACCACGCACAAAGATGGATCCCCAAATGAGGTTGGGGTGAATGTTAGATTTTCTAACATTACGGGGAGATATGTTTAGCAGCTAAAATTATGTGTGGGGTGAATTATCTAGATCCTCGTTTGAAAAGAAATGTGAACTTGAAGTTCAAGAGATAATTCATTTGCAATATATTGCAAATAATTTGCCAGATGTATTTGCTAACCTAATATTTTAATTAAGTTGCAAATGCTCCAATAAATAGTCCTTGAAGGACAGAGTCTATGGTATGCCAGAAACGTGATAGACTAATCGATTCCAAATGTAAAGCTCCTTGAGGAAGGAGAGGAGCAAATTATCAAAATGGTCATGATAATGAGGTAAGTGCTTTGAAAGAGCATTGTGACATAACACTTCATAATACCTTGACAAAGGTTCAGGTACCTAAAAATGATGAAAAATGAAGAGATCTCGATAAGTTATGTCGTATTGGAATTGAGTCAAATGACTGTCGATGATATCTTCGATATGAAGTAGCACTCAATGCTATAAGTGATTACGAGGATATTAAATTCGAATATGTCATATAATGTGGATAGATAAATGATTGGCCAAATAAAATGCACTATTCAAGTATATTTTGTTTCACTTAGAAAAGTGGTGTTTTTGAACTTAAAGTTCATAGAACAAAATATATGTCAGTGGGGTACACATGAATCATTGTGTGAAAGTATAACCGTAAGATATAAAGTACTGTTTGTGCCTCGAGGCATAAAGGATTTTTGCAGAAGTCCTGACATTATTAAATTGTGATATGTTCTCCAGTGGTGGATGCAATGAGACTTATTTCAGTCTGGCAATAGATGAAATACTTGAATATGTATAATGACAGATTATCATGTCTAACTAGACGATGAAGATTATATGAAATTTTTGAAGGATTTAAAAGGTCTTAAAACAATTCCATTGAGTACCCAATGGTTCTGAGATTGCTTAACACAGAGAAAGAATCTTTTCAATCTCATGAAAATGATTAAAAATGACATGTATTAGTGCAATTGGTGCAATTGTAGATTGTTGGTTATGCAAATGCTAGAAGATTATTTGATATATATATAAAAAGTTATGTGAAGGGATTGTCATATTATCATTCATGTTATGCCAAGAAACTAACAAAGCAAGTGACTCAACACATAAAAAATGTGTGATTTTCTTTGAAAAGAAAAGATGAGCAACGTATAAAATTGAAATGATCAATCTCTGAGTTAGAAATGATTTGATTATGTAGATGCAGAATATTTATTTGATCTGCATAAAGCTCGATCGCAAATGAGCTATTTGTTTACATATGGAGGCACAACAATATCTTGACATTCAAAGAATCAAACATTGGTAACCACTTCTTCAAATCATACATAAATAATATTGATCTATGAAGTAAGTCGGGAGTGTGTATGGTTGGAATCATGATCTATCTTATTCAGAAAATATGTGATTTTCCTTTAGCAAAGGATTTTCTAACCACCATATACGGAAATATTATATAGCTCAATTGAAGGGAGGATACAATCAAAGGAGGTCGGACAAAGCATATTTCACCAAAAGTATTTTTCACACATGATCTTCAACAAAATGGTGAGATAGACGTTCAAAGACTCATTCAAGTGATAATCTTGTAAACTTATTCACTAAGGATTGACAATATCAATATTTGAGAAGTTGTGATAGAAGATTGGAATGCATCGTCTCCGAGATATCAAGTAAAGTTTTTATCAGGGGGAGAAAAATATGCGTTGTACTCTTTTCCTTAACCATGGTTTTATCCCAATTGGGTTTTCCTGATAAGGTTTTTAATGAGGCAACATTCAAAGCATATTAAAAGATATGTGTACTCTTTTTCCTTCACTAGGATTTTTTTCCAAAGGGTTTTTTCCTAGTAAGGTTTTAACGAGGCATATTATCTAAGGACATCCAAGGGGGAGTGTTATAAAATAATATATTGTGGATGTCCACTACATCAAGAAGTTACTCCATTACTTTCCTCCATTATGAAGATAACCATAACCTCCATAACCTCCACCTTTATAACCATTATTCTTGTAACCTTTCACTTCCATAACCTCCCCATTATATTCATGTTAATGTCATGTTTATGACTAACCTTTTGTATGCCTTTATGCTATACTATAAATAGAGGCATAAGGGTTCATATTGTATATACTTGAAGACTTTGAAGAATAAGAAATACTCTCATATCTTGTCTCTATATTTCTATTGTTTTCATCTTCTATATTTCTTGTCTTATTTTGTTTTAGTTTTACAACAACAACTATTTTTTTAATTCAAAGCAAATATATTTATTTAGCCACAATATTTTATTTCAACTAAATTATTGTGGCTAAAATGTTATTATTACTATAACAAATTTTAACTCGTGGCAAAAATGAATAATTAGCTCCGAAATTTGACTATAGCAAAAACTCTATGGGTATACCATTTAACTATTGCCATAATTTTTTATAATTTGAAGCAAAAATAAGAGCACTTGCTACAATATTTTGATACAAATAGTTTGTTGTGCTAAAATGTTACTATTGCTATAATATCTTTTATCGCGTGAAAAAAACCTATGATCAGTTACAAAATTTTATTGTAACAATAAAGTTGTAGCTATTTATGCAACTTTTGTCACAATTGTTAGTATTTGCAGCAAAAATGAGAAATTAGCTTTGCTAATTCAAATTTCGTGGCTACAATTTTTTACGAAATTGTAAATAGCTACGAAATTCAATTTCTTTAATAGCTTAGATTTTGTAGCTATAAATACATTATTTTGTAGTGTTTGGATGTGGTTGCCGGTATGTTGAAAGTTTTTCATCTTGATATTTATGCTTTGCTTGATCCCAGTGCTACTTTGCCTTTTGTGACGCCATATGTGGCTATGAGGTTTGATGTTCTTCCGGATGTATTGATAGACCATTTTTCTATCCCTACACATTGGTGAATCTATTGATGCTAAAGAGTCTATAAAAATTGTCTCATCTCCTTATCCCATAAAGTCACTTGTGTTGATTTTGTAGAGCTTGATATGTTAGATTTTGATGTTATTCTTGGTATGGATTGACTCCATTCTTTTTATGCTTCTATTGATTGTAGAACCCGAGTGGTTAAGTTTCAATTCCCAAATGAGTCCGTCCTAGAGTGGAAAGGGGGAAATTATGCTTAAGGATCAATTTGTTTCTTGTCTTAAAGCTAGAAAAATGATTTCCAAGGGTTGCATATATCATCCTATTTGGGTTAGGAATATGGATTCTGAAACCCCTAGCTTTGAATCAGTCCCCATTGTTAAGGAGTTTCCGGAAGTGTTTACCGATGATCTACTCGGTGTTCCTCCCGAAAGAAAAATAAACATCAGTATTGACCTTCTCCTAGATACACAACATATATCTATCCCTCCTTACTGAATGAATCTGGCAGAACTTAGGGAATTTAAAGAGCAATTGAAGGATTTGTTGGATATAGGTTTCTTCCGACCTAGTATCTCTCCATGGGGTGATCCAGTCTTGTTTGTTCGTAAGAAGGATGGTTCACTTCACATATGCATTGATTACCGAAAATTGAACAAGGTTATCATTAATAATAAGTATAATCTTCCATGATTTGTTTGATCAACTCCAAAGAGCGAGGTACTTCTCTAAGATTGACCTCTGGTCAAGTTATCAGCAATTCAGGGTGAAGGAAGATAACATCCTGAAGATGGATTTTTGGACTCGATATAGTCATTATGAATTTTTGGTAATGTCGTTTGATTTGAATAATGCCCCGACTGCATTTATAGACTTGATGAATATAGTATTTAGACAATATCTACACATGTTCATGATTGTGTTTATTTATGACATTTTGATTTACTCAAGGAGTGAAGATGAGCATGCCGATCATTTGAGGATTGTGTTGCTAGTCCTCAAGGACCAACTACTCTTTTCAAAGATTAGTAAATTCAAATTTGGTTGATATCTGTGGCTTTTCTTAGTCAAATTGTTTCAGGTAAGGGTATTGAGATGGATCCTAAGAAGACAAATGCGGTTAAAAATTGACCTAGACCTCTATCCCCTACGGATATTCAAAGTTTCTTGGATTTGGCTGGTTATTATAGAAGGTTCGTGGAAGGGTTTTCTTTGATTGTCTATCTATTGACGACATTGACCCAAAAGAAAGTTCAGTTCTTATGGTCAGAAACGTGTGAGAAGAGTTTCCAAGAATTGAAAGATAAACTTACCTCCGTTCCGGTGTTGACTTTACCGAAAGGATCCAATGGATTTGTTGTTTATTGTGATGCTTTAGGGGTTGGCCTAGGGTGTTGTCTTATGCAAAATGGGAAAATTATTGCTTATTCTTCACAACAACTTAAGATTCATGAAAAGAACTATCCTACCCATGATTTATAGCTAGCGACAATTGTGTTTGCCTTCAAGATTTAGAGGCATTACTTATATGGTGTTCATGTTGATGTCTTTATCGACCACTAATGAGTCCGAGATTTGGACTCATTTAGGACTTTATTTATATAGATTTAGTGTCCTCAAATGCTTATTTTGTGCCAATAACTGATGTAAAACCCTTGATTTCCAGGTATAAGAATTGAGGAACAAAGCAAGGAAACTAATTTGCAAAAAAGAACAAAGCGAGCTGAAAGAATGAAGAAATGCAAGCCTGGTGATCGCCAAGTCCATTTGACGAGTCACCAAATGGCTATTTGACCGCCTAAAGTCCAGTGTGCCAAGCCCTGAAGGAAAGAACCAAGTTGGCGAAAGAAAGGAGTAGTTGGCTGATCGCCGAGTGGTTACGCGATGCAGTGTTGGATCACCCAAAGTTACAGACCTTGAGGATGTTGAAGGCCAAAACAGAAGGGCGATGGACATGACCAAAGGGTGGGCCACCGAGTGGTTCGGCGTGCCCGACTTACTTCACTGAGTGGCTCTTCGCAGCACACTTTTGGCGACTATAAATACATTTTTGAACATTTAGTTTAGGATCAATTACTCTGTAGAACAGAGTTTTATTAAGTTTTGAACTGGGAGGCAATTTTTCTCTAGTTTTTCCTTAGCTTTGAAGAATTGAAGTTTTTCACTTTTGAGAAATTGAAAGTGGATCTTTGAGATTCTTTTAATTGGATCATTGTAAAGACAAAATCAATCTTACCTAGTTGATGGAAACTCGATTTGGTAACGATTTTTATCTTTTTTATAATATCTAGCTAAAACCCCAATTCTTGGGGTGTGATTATGTGATTATGGGCTGATTTAGTTTATGGGTATTGCTAATTGTTAGTTTAAATGCTATTTAGAAGTGAGTTCAATCATTAATTGTGGTTTAATTTAAGAATTGTAGTTGCAAATATAGTTCTACCCTTATGTTTTTAGCTTGCTCGAGAGAGAGGTTTTAAAACTAAGATTATTGATTGATGGTCTGTGGGTATTGGGTTGACATGGGTTCAGCTCGAGAGAGTGAATCCTAAGCCCAATTCCACATATTCAGTTCGAGAGAGTGAATGGACTAAGGTGTGAGCTGTTCTTATTTTGCATGCTCGTCGATGTTCGGGAGAAATTGGCTTGATTCGAGGTAAATTGTTCGAGAGAAAGTCTACCTGCTCTATAGTCTAGCTTACTCACTAATATTTAGCTATTTTCTAATAGTTGCAATTACCTATTTGTCTATATTAGTCTATAATTGAATCACATCCCAAGAACCCGTCTTATTATTGTTATTTCGTATTGTTTACCACTGCTTGTAGTTCATAATTTCAAACCAAAACCCCCCATTTGACATTCATGTCACCCCTTGATTTGAATAATGTCTTTATTCGATAATTTCTATTCCTATGACTGATTTGACCATGCTTACGCTTTCCTATTGAATCTTAAACACGTACCGCTTCCTGTGGGATTTGACCCCAACTCATTTAGTTGGGTTTTATATAGACTAGCGATCGTTGACACTTAGAATTGGAAGAAGTGTCCTTGAAACGTTAATTGAAATGGCGCCGCTGCCTGGGAGTGGTGTTGTTTAAGATTCCTTTGGTGAAATTGAATTTTGTTCTTTTTAATCATAGTTGAATTTACTTATTTTTAGTTTTGGTTTGTGTGTTGCTATTTAAAACAGAGGAAATGAGTGTCAACGAAAGCAATGGTAGCCAAGTGGGCCACCAAGATGACATCGGTAACCTCAACGATGTCAATGAACCGAATGTTAATAACCCTCATCTAATGGGTGGAATTGGTGCCATTCGCTTGCCTCCGGCTAAAGGGAACGTTGTGTTCCACATTACAAGTACCATGTTGTAGTTCTTGCAATTGAAAGGGTTGTTTGGTGGGTTGGCTCATGAGGATCCCCATGAGCATATAAGAAACTTTGTTGATGTTTGCGGGCCGTTCTCCTTCATTAACATATCCCAAGAGTCGGTCCGGTTAAGGTTGTTCCCATTTTCTTTAATGGGAGAAGCATGTAAGTGGTTGGCTGAATTGCCAAAAGACTCCATCACTTCGTGGGAAGAGCTTGTCACCACATTTCAAGTGCAATTTTTCCCTCCGAAGATGATGACACTTCGGGACAACATCCAAAGTTCAAGCTGCAATATTTTTACCGAAGCGTTGATTCGGTGAACAAGGGCATAGCTGACCAACTTTCTATGGGAGGTTTTATGCAACAACCTTACATTATAGCAGCCCAGCTTTTGGATGGTATGACAAAAATTAATCGGGCATGGTACACCCGCGAAGATCAGGTCTCCCCTCTCACTTTTAAATTGACAAAGGAGCAGCTTGAGAAAGACCAAGAGAGGGAACAAACTATGGCAAAAATGATGACCCAACTAGACATTTTGGCCAAAAATGTCATGGGAGCTGGTGCTAGAAGTGTCAATGTTGTGGGTGTGGGGTGTGTAAACCCGATGAGGCCATGTTTGAAGCGTTGTACAATGAGGAAGTGAAATTCCTAGCCAACCAAGGAGGAGGTTATCGTGCTAACTACCCAAGGCAGGGTGGTAACCAAGGTTGGAACAGGGATGAGGGTTGGAGAGATCGTGATGGGGAATGGAGGGATCATAACCCCACTTGGAAGGAAAGAGACGGGGAGAAGGATAGGTATGTTCCTCCCCACGAGCATCAAAAGCCAAAGATTCTAAGGGTGGTCGGTCTAAGGATATGCTCTCTCATATTCTTAACAAGGTTGAAGGGTCCGATAAAATTTTAAAGGAAATGAAAGAAGATGTATCGACCTTTAGCCAGATGATGACTTCTCATTCCGTCTCTATCAAACAGTTGGAGACCCAAATGGGTTAAATTTCTTCTTATTTAAACCTAAGACAACAAAAGTGGTTGCCTAGTGATACTATGGCAAACCCCATGAATGAAGTTTGAGTGAGGACTTCCATCGTGCCACGACGTTAACTAAGGCGCTGCTTGGGAGGCAACCCAAGTTTTTACTTGCTTTATTTTTGTGTTTGGAGTAATCATGTGTGGATTGTGCAAGTTGAAATGTAGAATGTGTTGGAAAAGTGCAGCTTGGCGAGCAAAATGTCCAGTTGGCAACTCGCCAAAAAGGTCGGCTTGCCCGACTTGGACCGCCGTTGGACTCAAGATACTATAAAGTGGAGTCTGTAAAACTGGCGGGTCCATGGACAAGTCGGTGAATCGCCGAATGGGTCGACGAATTGTCAAACAGGTCGACGAGCCCAATTTTGTCCACCATTTGGACCCTCACATTAACTAGAGGTCCTGTAAAACTCAGCGAGGTAAGTAACCACTAGGCGTGTCATCGAGTGGTTCGACGAGCAAAAGTAACATCATCGAAGGGGTGCGAACTGGATGGTTTATAAAAGGTCAAAGGTTAAAAATTTCAAACTCTTTCATATTCCCTCACTTTTTAACTTCACAAAATCACACCCGCACTCTATATTTTCTATATTCTCGCATTTTCTTGCTTTTTGGTCATTGATCTTATGTTTGGACTTGGAAATCTTTGCCGCCTAGCATTTCAAATCGTATATTCGGCATTAAAGGTTGGTTTTTCGAACCCCAAACTCATATTTAGCGGTTAAACTCATTTTCAGTTGTATTGTTCTTAATGATGTGTGCTGGGCCTCTCTGAATTTGTATATGTGTGCTTGTGTGCCTGTTTTAATTTCAATATCTTGCCTAAAATGCATAATTATTAATTTCTCGAGTTTCATGCTTTAAAATTGATCAAAATCTTATGGGTTGTGCTTTATTGTTATTAGGTCTAGTCAGGTGAAGTTTGAGTAACCCAAATTTGTGCTAAATGACGTGTTTTGCCCAATGATGGAGCATTTGACGTCATTCATAAGGGCTAAAGTCGTCAAATGGCCAATTTTGGCCAAACCAGGGAAAGTCTGAGTACCCCAGTGACATGGGTCTTATGGCTCTAGATTAAATTGAGTATGTGCATGATTTGATTTTGTTTTTGGGGGCTGCGGGGTTGATTTTGGAAGTTGGGGTTGAAAATGGCACGTTAGGCAGTTTGGCGAGCTAGGTCGAGCTCGCCGAACCACTCGGCGATTCGCCAAAGTCCCCCCAAATCGCCTTTTATTTCATGTTTTTGTTGAGTGAGATTCTGTAACTTTCGACGAGAATCTTGAGTTTGCTGAGTGCACTTGGTGAGTCGCCGAATGTCTTCTTTGATCGTCCTTTCTGCGCCCTTAACCCCTAAAATGCACTGTAATTTTCGAAGGGATAATATGTGCTCACCGAATGATGTCGGCAATTCATCAAAAGGCCTTTCCTATAGTCGACATGCCATTTCTCTGGATGATTTTTTATCCAATCCATTCAGCGCGCCTGATTTAGCTCTCCAAAGTGATTCGGAGACTAGCCGATCGGTTCGGCGAGTCTGTTTGCAATATGATGTCTACATTTTTCTTGAATCATTCAAATTTATTTTGGTGTGTTTTGTAGATATGGCTAGAACCAACTTAGACATTTCGCTCCACAAAAATGCACGGGGCATAGTCATCAACGAGGGGGCAGCTACCCCTTCTAAAAAGGGAAGGAAGAAACCTTCAAAGGGAGGAAAAGGCAAGGGCAAAAAGCCCGTATCTGAGGTTCCGAAGCACAACTTCGGTAGCGTAGGAGAATTCTTTGACTCCCAAGATGAATTTTCTGAGCCGAATGATGGCTAGCCTCTACAGTCCCGGTAGGCAGAGATTCGTGCTAGGTCTTGCCCAGATGCATCGAGAGTTCCAGAGGCCACCCCTCCTACAACTGATACAATGCCAACTCTGGCACCGACTATGGTTCCAGCGCCACCAGTACAAAGTCCTCCTCCCCAGCTACTCAACATATTAAAAGCCGAGGGACTGAGGACGATTCTAGAAGAGAAGTTGTTGTCCATAGAGGGCTTAGAGGGCAGATATTCCAGGGTGAGGGAAACACTCCAGTACTGTCACGACCTAGGGGTACCCCCTAGACGTAACATGGCATACTTGACCCCGAAGGGTCTCATATAATCCCTTAGCATCATAACATAGGTAATAGAAATGAAAAATACGAAACAATTTAAAACTTTTACAATTAATGTCATATTTCATAAAAACAAGCGGAAGTCTTTCTATGCTCTTTGTCTCAAACCATCTAATAAACTCTTGAATATAAGTCTTGGGACGCAGCCCATAGAAAGTCTAAATATATAAAGAAATGACATAAAGGAAATAAGAGTTTGTCCTCGAAGTTATGAGGACTCACTAATTCTTCAACTCTTCCTGCACCTTAGAAACTTAGCCTCCAAAGCAACTCAAATCTCCAACCCTACATTTGGTTAGAATGTATGCAATATGCATTAGTACAAAATGTACCAAGTATGAAAGCTAGCACAACATCATAAGAGCATCTCAAAATGGTTAGTCAACATAAGACATAATCATAAGAGATAATTACATATTCATAGCATGATCATCATAGTCATAGCATGGTCTCCAACATAAGCTTCATATAAACATAAGTCAACATAAGACATAGTTAATGAGCATAGGAGACATATCATAATCATATAAGCATAATTGACCCTTGGTCATCTATACCATATTATCACCATTCTCAAGTAACCTCAAAAGCATACATGTGCAAAGCAAGAATATCACCTAATAATACCACCCAAGCCAAGTATCCCCTTTTGGTCATCTTAATCATAGTCTATGTGCATGGTTAAGTCATAAGTCTTGCTACCATAAGGGCACCATACTTCTAAGTAACCTTAAGACACACTTATGCCATGCATGAAAGGCATCCCATACTACCCTTCACACTAAACATAGCCTTGAAGTCATCTTAGTCATATTTGCCCTCCTTTTGGCCAAGACCATTTCATGGTAGCTTTAGGATAGAGGACTTATACTCTCCTAAAGGCAACTTAGGATTGAGTATCCATACTTTCTTAAGGATAGCTTGATATTGCGTTGTAAAATGCATGTCAAGGGTAACTTGAATTAGGTTAGTCATGGTAGCTTGGGATTGAGGACTCATACTCTCCTAAGGATAGCTTAGGATTGAGAATAATACTCTCCTAAGGATAGCTTGCATTTGTACCATGGTATACTTGTAAGGGTAGCATGACTTAGTTGGTTTAAGACTATTTCATGGTAGCTAGGATAGGACACTTGTACCTTTCCTAGAGTAGCTTGGACTTGCATGATAGTGTGTCTTCCAAGGTAGTTAGCTTAGCTTAACCTAGTTATGTTAGTAAGATATAGCATGGTCTAGCCTATTAGGGGGTTATTCCTTGGTAACCTTGAAGAGGTAAATAGAAGAGAGGGATTAGTCCCCAACTAGTGAACATTCATGATAGTCTAAAGGAGTACTTAGTGTGGGTAGTAGTACGGGATGCTATCTATACATGGCACACGTATGACTTGAGGCTAGTTGTGAAGGGTTCCCTTATGTAGTATAATTTAGCTTGGGTTGTGCCATAGTTTCCTTCCAAGATATGAACCTGAACCAATCAATACACACTCATAATACCCAAACAATCATAGTTCTTATCAACATATCTATCTTACCACATAAATTCCCATGAGCATAAGTTATAAAAAATTGATCTTTAGACATCAAATACTCATTGAAGGATATGTCCAAGCATACAAACCCTCTAACAACACTATCAAAATGCTAGATTTAGTAATTGTGATTGTAGATTACCCTTAAGAACAGTAGAATCAGACCCAATGATCCCTACATTCAACCACACATAATCAATACATGACCTCGACGACAAGATGAATATTAAGATTATCGGACAACCATAAATACGCATTGTAGCTCTTCTATAAATTCTCATAAGCAAGGTGGTATATGTAGAACACTAAAATACTTTAACAACTCCAAGACCGCACCAAATATGTCATTTGAAATAACCAAATCTTCCCAATCTTCCCACTCAATCAAGAGAACATCGCAGGATTGGTACCCCTGATCCACCACTAGGGATCCACCCACAAAGTGAAAACACACGTGATCATAGCTAGTGAAACATACTCACCACCGTGTACAAAATGAAATAGATGGTCACTTAAGAATTTTACGGAATAACACTAAAGGTTTTCCTCTGAAGAGTCAATACCAGTCATTTCCATTAAGTTGACTCGACATAATCTTCACATCATTCCACTGAAGTCCACACTCTCAGTACTAACAACCATCATGAACACTCCGACCATTTACCTTACTATAAACCAACACTTTTAAATGAAAACCTTTCTTAGGTATTTAATAATCAACGACAATAAACTTTACGACTCAACCCAGGTGTAGGTCCTTTCAAATGCTCAATACTAGGTTTAATTGATCGTTTCTCACATTGTCAATTCATACCTTGACAAAATATATCACTATGAATGTAGACATACAATAAAAAAAATTGAATTGTAAATTCAATTGTATAACACAATCCCCTTATCTATCAACATTAGCTTATACCTTGAAGATTTTTATGAATTCATGGATCTTCGCTTATCATTGATCGCATCTCCATCGATCTTACAATATCTTTCGCTAACAATTCAATCGTACTCAGTACTAAACTTAAAACAAAACAAAGCACTTATCATCACACTCGAGCTAATGTTTGTACACTCCTTTCTCAAGTCCCTTCCAATAGTTTTTAGTCAATATGACGACTTGTGATACTATTACCATAGCCACAACGAAACGAATAAAATCACGTGTCTCTGAACCCAATTATCTACCCCTCTGAAGATATCTATTTAGCCTTTGCAATCGAATAAAAATTCTTGCTCTCGCCTCTCTCTAAAGGCTGTACTACATCCCACTATTTTTTTGCATTATGACTCTAGCTCTTTAAGATTCTATTCGAGTGGTATCCCACCATAAGTTAAAACTTTCCATTAAACCACGTTACTCGCCAAATAATAGAAAACCACGACCTTGGATACTCGCAAGTCGTTATTACTATACCAAATTTGCTTAACCAACAATCTTATTATATCGTTGGATTCCTTCACAATCCATCATGAATTGTTACTACTATCACACTTGGTTAGCCCTGGCTATCACCATGAAGTCCACATTTTCATCGACACAACACCTCAAACTCAGGTATACTCATTAAATTTAAAGGACTAACCCTATTTTACACGCACTTTCTTACTAAAATACTTCAGTTACCTTCACCCAAGTATACTCATTGTGACTTTCTTTATCCATAAGCTTATCATTCTGGTACCAATCCAATCCTTTATGGCTTAGTGTAATGAGGCATAACGAGGCTGAGTGTAAATGTATGGTCATTTATGCTTAGTGGTTGCTATCCTCATGAAATGTGGTATGAACATCTCTTTCTTTCCCTTTCTTCAACATTTTCACTCATGCTCAAAATTCACCCCATTATTCACTTCTCATGGAATGCCGGACACCCCATTTCTTTTGCAACTTTCACAACTTTTTCATTCTTTTTCTTTTTCATTCTTCTTTTCTTTTTCTCTTTTTTTTTGTATGAAGGGGTCTCATCTTTTTCAAAAACCATGGATAAAGGGGGACTTTTTTGCACTTCTTGATTTACCTTCTTTTTTTCACCACATCCCCTGCCTAAGTTGGCTATTCAAAGAAACCACACTTCATGAAGATTATGGGTGAATGGATAAAGAGGGGTTACAATTTCATCAAGTTTCTTCCAAGAAAAGGATAAGGCTCAAAAAGGATTTCAAGCAAAGTTCACACAGTCACAAGATTGGCCACAAAAGAGGTATATCGTTAAATTGTTTCACTCTTCAAAATTTTTGCCTAAGATCATTTCAAGAGCTTGCATCACTTAGTCAACGGACCAATGGGGCAAATTCTAAGTGTCATCACACAAGGTTCATGGTAAGCTCATCACAAAAGGCATTGACACTGATGCTTATTGTGACCAATGACACTATCTTACGATATGAGTGTCTACGATCGTCGATAATATAGTAACACAACCAAGGATTGGGGTCGTGTCCCAAGGGAGCAATTTTGAGAATCAATAGCCAATTAGAATTTCGTTTGAATTAGTCGTACCTAAAAACATTTGCGATAAAATACATTGTAAATTAAAGGGGGTGACACAGTAGTGTCAAATATCAAAAGGGGTTTTGTAACAAGTGATAAAATAGCAAAATAAACAAGAAAACCAAGTATGGGGAAGGTTCTTGGAATGTGACCGCATTACAAGTTGAGATAAATTGTGGGTGCACGCTTTCAATAGGAAATTTGCAAGACAATAGTGACTAGGATAAGTTTTAAATGGAAATAAGTTCCCTCTCGGGCAACTTACCCCGTTTCAAATGCGTTTCTCTTGGACACCCATTTGCCGCATGAAGACCAGCCTACGCCTTACCCCACTCACTCTCTCGAGCTAAGTGTTAGGATATGGGACTAGGGCTCATCCTCTCGGGCTGAACCTCATGTCGACCCACTCCTTAGGCCATTAGTCTAGTGATTTTGGTTTTGCAACCTCCCTCTCGGGCAAGCCGAAAACACATAGGTGGCTTTGTATTTGCAACTACAACCCCTTTAGATTAAACCACAACCACTAGCTGAAATCATCATTAAAATACATCTAACCTATTAGCAAGCAAGACCCAACAAGAATATCAACCCATATTTGTTAAATCACACCTCAAGAATGGGGAATTTTTAGCCACACATCAAGAAATAAGAGATTATACCTAACATGATAAAGAAATCAACTGGGTATAAGAAATTAAACGTTGAATTAAGCTACGGAAGAAGATTAAAGAAGACTCACTTCCAACTTGCGGAAGATGAACTCCTTTCTTCAAGTCTCCACAAAACCCTCTCTAAACCTGAGAGAAAAATACGAAACAATACTATAGACTAATAATAATTTTTACTCTAAAATTGTTCTCCCCAAGACTACAAATCTAACTAGTATTTATAGTTTTCATAGATTGTGTTGTAGAGGATCGTTCGGCAACATTAGTCAAGATCGCTGATAAACTCGGTGATCCGCCCTTTAATCAGCTCATCATCTTTAGTATCTTGCTTTCAGCGTCCTCATATTCTGGATCATTGGGCGGTACAGTACTACTTCACGGAATTAATCGGCGACTCGCCGACTGCTCCTTTCCTCGCCTTTTGATCCACTTTTTTCAAGGCTTCGCAAACTGGAACAAAGGGCGGTGCATGTCAATTCGGCGACTTGCCAAGTTGGACTTGCGATCTACAAACTTTCATTTCTTATTCTTTTCAGCCCTTTTTGCTCCGTTTTGTGCCTAAGTATCCATGCTTCGAGTAAAACTTCAAATACCTGAAACTTAAGCATTTTAATCAGGTATTGAGATAAAACAAGCATTCGAAGACCCTATTTCTATTAAAATAAAGCCCTAGATGAGTCCAATTTGTGGAGTCATCAGACACCAATATCAAACAAGACTCCACACTTTCGCTACTGTGCAATGTTCATCACAAGAGACTCATTCGATAACCGGCTAGTCACAACCAGAAGGCCAATATTTGTTTTTTTTTTAAGTTTTTCTATTCCAAAAAACATTCATAATCGTAAAAAATAAAAGGTTCTCTATTGAATAGTATCTTTATTTCGCAAAAAGTTTACATATTATCTATGACAACTTTATTTGGCCTCATCGTAGCCGCACATTCATTTTTGTTCGATTAAGATCACTATTCAAGTCATCGGTATTGATCATGACCGACACTCAAATTTGCACAAGAACAATCACATTCAAACACAACAAGAGGTGGCAAAATTTTTCAGAAGGGTCCAAAAAAACCATTTGCATTTAAAACAAGGAGCCATAAGCTCAAACATCCACAACACAATACACAAACAAAATTTAACCACAAAAACCCAATATATAAACAAAAATGATAATCACAAGAGGTAGGTATGGAAATACCTCACCCCACCACAAATAAAAAAATAGTTGTCCTCAAATGCAATAAAACACTAAAAGTTAATAGAAAAGGACAGAGAGGGAGGTAAAGAGGGGTCCTATCTACACAGTCGCTCCATCTGTCAGTGCATCAGTGCCCGGTGTAGCATCAACACTACTGGCTCCACTAGGGCCAAATTTGGGTAGTCAAAGACTGACCCTCTATCAAATACCGCATTCATAGTGCACTATTGTCCCCTATACCATGATGGACCCTACCGGTCTAAAAGTATTGGCCTTCTTCTTGCCCTTAGAGACCAGGTCACCGTATGCTGAGTAAAACTCCCAGACCCATGTAGGGATGTATGGGCCTTGGGTCCTGGTAAACTACTCGAAGCAATGGTACTTGTAACGTCCCGTAAATTAGTAAGATAAACTAGTGAGTTCTAGAGCCTTTCGTAAAAGTTTTGGAGTGTCGTATGAGGATTAAAATCAAAAGAAATGGTTTTCGTACTTATAATGGTTAACGTTCGGGTACGACCCCCCGAGGACCACCCAAGGGGTCCTTGAGGGGTGACCCCAAAAATAGCCCCTAAAACTGTCAAATATGTGACCTACGGATGGCCATCTACGGTCATTAGATCAATCCACGCCTCGTAGGTCATGGGCGTAGGTCAAGGCCTATTAAGGCCTATCAAGGGAAGTCAGGTGCAAACCACGAGGGTGTAGTACGGGAAGTACACCCATCCACGGTCCGTGGATGGGTGAGCGTAGATGCTGCCAATTTTAGAGTTTTAGTTTTAAGTTGGGGGTTTGGGAATTAAGTTAGTTATTAATTAGGGGATTAGAGAGGTCGGTTAGTTCTTTAATTTACCTCATATATAAGCTTAATAGTCCCCTAAACTAACTCATTAATTCATTCATCTAAGAACTCCCAATTACTCTCCAAATATTCCCTCTCTAGAAGTGAAGAAGAAGAGAAGAGGGCAGTGTGTCTCCATTGATGTAAGATTTCTTTAGGACTTTGATTCAAAGTATGGTAAGCTTAATCATCTATGGGTTCTTCCACCCACAGAGCCCCCATAGTTTCCCCACTTGTGACATCAAAAACTCAATTCTAGCTAGGGTTGTGCTTCCATTGTGGGTAGGGTTTGGGTGTCATTCCAATCTAGTGGATATTACCCAATTATGATTGATTGAGCTTTGTTTAGTGATATTATGATGATTTCATATGATTTATATGGTAAACCCTAATCTAAGTTGATGCATGTGATAATTGTGGGTTTATGCCATTAGAGGCAAAGTTGAAGGTTCAAAGGTGATCTTCCTAAATCAATGTCTTGTATACTAATTGATCATAGTTAGGATCATATAATCATGAATTGAACTAGACTTGATTTAATGGCAAGGATCTTGACTTGTAAAGTTAGAATTGAACCTTTATGAATCAATTATGACTAGAATCACTTAGTAGTAAAGAATGTGATTGAATAGCTTGTAATTTAGACATGAATCATGATAGAATGAAGTTAGGCTTGAAAGAAGGGCTTGTAGCCATCATTGTTAGAGATTTGGGGGTAAAGTTAACATGATGTGATCTTGTTGAGTATTCTCTTTCTCTTACACATTAGGCATTAATTGCTAGGAGATCCAAGGGTTCTTTCACATATAAGGATTCTAGGTTTTCTTAATAACCTAAAATGAATCAAAGCATGCTAGACTAGAATAGTTTGAAGTTGTGAAATATGTTCCCTTCATGTATAGCTTGACTTAGTTGGATAAGACCAAGGTTGATAGCTTGGGATAGAAGATCTATTCTCTCCTAAGGGATAGCTTGACTTAGCATTGTAGAGTTCACTTCATGGTAGCATGAGTTAGTAGTAGTCATGGTAGCCTAGGATTGAGGATTTACACTCTCCTATGGGTAGCTTGAACTAGCATTGTTAGGATGCCTTCATGGTAGCTTGACTTGGTACTTCTAATCATAGCGAGTATGGATTGAAATTTTAACATGGTTATGTGAGAAAGGATTCGTCCTAATGTTTGTGTCAAAGTCCTTGATAACATGTGGTAGACATGTGTAAGATCAACTTTGGTGGTTATTAAGAATAGCTTTTGTTGTTATAAGTTAATTTTACATACAACAATAATAATCACTCAAGTATTGTGATGAATTCATTGAGGCATTGTATGAGAGAATGTGTAGGTATTCTATTGGTTGGTCTGAGGACCAAGGAGATAAAGTCCGTAAAAGTTCAATGGAAGCATCGTCCGGTTAAGAAAGCTACTTGGGAAACCGAGAAGGACATGCGAGATACGTATCCTCAGTAATTTGACGTTTCAGATACTACTCTACTATTATTTTAGCTAGTCTTTCCTAGTTGGTCACTCGGGGACGAGTGATGGGTAAATTAGTATCTATTATAACGACTTGATCATGTTGTTATAGGAAAGCCAATGGGGAAATTTTTTGGACCGAAGAACCTTTTGGTAGAAACTTAGAATTTCCCAACTTAGTCCAAATTTGGACGAAATTGGAGTCAGTAAGGTCTAGGGAAATCTGGTAACTATTGGGACATCTAATAATGGATTCAATTACATGAGTAGATAGCTAAGACATTAAGGAACCCTTACACTATACGAAATTAAATTTGTGCGAGTAGAACTCCCGAAATTGATCTTAGCATTAATGGATATTTTCTGAGTGTCATGGGATGAAGTTGTGTTGTGAAATGGGGGTTTGGAATTGTTAAATTGGCTCACTATTTTCGTGCAAGCGCTGTGGCGGAATTATTCCCGCCAGGGCGGGGCCACTGTAGCGGGGTGAGGACCGCTGTGGCGAGGCAGTCGCGATTTAAGTCGAAAATAAACCCCAAAAATGTTTTATTTTGCACTTTTCGACCTTGAGAGCTAAGGAACGACCCCATGTGTGTACTTGACGGTTTTTCACCATTCTTGAGGCTAAAGGTAAGTTTTTACTCCCCGAATCCATGTTTCGATTCGTAGAATGTAAATTCATGGGTACTTATCCATGGGGGAGGGTTTTGATTGGGGGAATTATGGTGGAAAAAACCCGAATCTGGGTATGGGGATCAAGGGTTTGACCTAGGATTGATATTATTGATTATAATCCGGGTAATTAGGCCTCGTTTGTTGATCCTTGCATTAATTGTATGTTTTTAGACCACGAACAAGCGGGAAGAATCCAGAAAGGAAAGATTCAAGTGCCTTGGGGGATTCAAGCTTGGATTCAAGGTAGGTAATGATTGTGATTTCATGTTGTGTGATATATATTTGCAATTACTACATTATGATGCATGTATATATGTGAATGTTGCGTTATTGATCACACTACTCATAAATAAGGTTGATTGAATAATTGTATGCCAAGAAATCATGAATTGATTGTATGATTATGAGAATGTACATTGTGATTGTGATTGTGGCTTGTTGAATGGATCGGGTGTTACATTCCAACACACTAACTGGGATCGGTTGCCATGTTTCGGCATAAAAATGGGATCGGTTGCCACGTTCCGGCATAAACATGGGATCGGGTGTCACATTCGGCACACTAACTTGGATCAGGTACCACGAACCGGCACACTAACAGTTTAGGTTTGAGTTCCATGAGAGGACCGTTGAGTTGGGTTCCATGAGAGGACCATTGACTTGACATAACCGTATATCTTGAGAATTGTGAAATTATGTGTTGTTCATAAGTATGACTAATATTGTATATGTTCATATAAAAAGGGAGAACGAAGGAGGAGTTGTGTTTTATGTATATTTCTTACTTAGTTTTTTAACAGGGGATAGGGTCCTGCATAAATTAGTTTACTTTTTAAAAAATCTTATATTTCTGTGTTCTTTTGTTTTTCTTTTTAAAAGATTTAAAAATATACAGAAAAAGAAGTAACTATTGTTTTTAATAATTGTGTATTATTCAAAATATAATTCTAATAATTTAACTTATAATTGAAATAATTTTTTTTTTGAAATTGTCATATTTCTAAAATTATTTCAGATTGTATCAAGAAAAATGAAAATCTTACATTTTTGAATTTTTTTATTTTTATTTTTATTTTTTAAAGAGTAAAAAAAATACGAAAGGGTAGTAATCATTCTTTGTAATAACTGTGTAATAATCATTGTTGTTGTTGTTAAGAAGTGTTTTATTTGAAAATAATTGTCAAACATGATATTTTATTAAAGATAATACTAATTATTATGATACTAATTTGTTTCTCCTATTTGTTATACTAGATGGGGGAGGCCCGTGGTAAGCACGGGCCCAATAGTCAAAATATTATGCTTGTAAAAATATTAATACTAATGAATCAAGGGTGATACCTTTTGCAGAAGATGGATAATATCATATATTATATACTATTAGAAATATTTAGAATATGTACAACAGACATCAGTATGATGCCGACTTGAACCATCTGCAAATACTAACTAATGTAATACAACCAAAATAATTATCCTTACTTGGCAGAGTGATATAGCAGATGTTTCAGTTTTGATATATGAGATTAGCATGTCATTGTTTATCATATGTAGAGGATACAAATTGTGCAACAAGCTAAGAAATGTGTACTTTATAGTTTATACTTGGATCCATATGTGACTATTTAACATGTGTTTGATATTTAGTTCCTTATTTCTCTCCATCTTCTTTCGGGTAGCCCCAGTTTGTATTCACAAATTTTTCTGGTGCTTCTCTCTCTTCTTCACTCTTTGTATGTATCATCTTTCTTGTGTGCTTGAAGATTTTGGGGCGTGACACTTTCAAATGAAGTTGAGACGGTAATTTCACTTATTTAAAGGAAAAGTTGAACAACAATTTTTTAAAGCAAAACCTATCCCACATGCATAATGACATAAAATGTGAAAACTTCTTTCATAAAATATTATGTGCGTCTAAAATACAGATAATAACTCATTAAGGAAATGAATATTACCTAAATCATTTCCAAACATCATTAGTCTCCTATTGTATGATCATCCTCTCAATTCCACAATTGTAATTATGAATATGATAAACTATGGTGTTTTGGTATCGTCTGCCAGTCTGCTAATATATTAGAAGTTGCAATTCAAACAATACAAAAATAACGGAAGAAATTTAGATCATACTAAAAGCATAACTTCTATCTAAGAATAACTACTAAATACTAATACAACATTATCCAAAATAGAACACTATGGTTCCCTACAAATCTGAAAAGCTTGAAAAGGGTGTGAAATTGTACTTGAAGGCTTGAAAATTAGAGAATCTGAAATCAATCATTTTTCGAAGCAGGTCTGTTTCTAGAAGTTGACTGTTTTTCTCAATCACTTACCTCACTCAGTAGTACAATTGTTAAAGCGAGTAAGGATCCAAAAGTCCTAATTGACAAGTGTATGAAACGTTTTTGAATCAGAGAGGAGTCAAATAGTACACAGTATATATTAATACAAAGTCAAGGCAAATTACCAAGGATTTTGTAACTCTTCATCTTTCATGACACAGAACAATTAGCGTAAATTCCTAAAGAAATGGTTGAACATATAAGTATGTCTACAAATAAAAAAAGAGTATATATAAAATCTTTCCATCCATATCCATATTTTACATATAAAATAAAGATAATGACCAAAAAAGTAAAACTTAGTTGATTGAAGTAGCACCGTATACATTCTTAATACCTTGCCCCTTTCTTTCATAATTAGTCAGCAAGGAAGTTAAAAACATTTCATTAACATCCTAAAAATATATTATTTTAATACTAATTGGACAATCCGTTGTTGGTCATAATGTCTTTTGTGGATCTGGGGATATGATCGACATGATTGTCAAAATGAAGCATCATAAGCTGCTAAATTATATATAAATGGACTCCAAAAATCTATTCGAAGATAAAATCATAACATCAAGCAACATTAGATAGTCGAAAGTAAGATATTTTAACTTACAAAATAAATTAACCAAAGCTTGAAGAAACCGTTAAATTGGACCTCTGATCAAATAGAGAGAACCAACTGAAATGGGATAATAAACGGATAAAATAATGTATTAAAAGAAGATTTCTTTGTTTGATATGAAGTAATTTTATACAATACCCATTAAATGTCGTGGTGCTACAAAACAGAAGTATGTGACTTCTTCAGTTGTCGTGTCATGCCGCCCCAATGCTATTTTTCTTTCATCACCTGAAACAAAACATAATTAGTTTAAAAGAATCCACATCCTCTTATATGTTATCCAAATTTCACTTTCATATGGCCCTGTAAAGTTGTATATATACCATTTCACCTTTTTGAACCCACACTATTGTAATCACCGTTTTTAAAATTACCTCTACTTCTACAATATATTTTCATAACCACTTCATGAGTAAATTATTTTTTTCCTTCATCTATTTATTTCTAAGGCTACTATTTTCTTGTCCAATGTGACATTGTCCGACTTTATTAGATGTATCGCCTTGTTCTCTCTGTTTCTTTGTCATTTTTCCACTTCTCATTATGCCTATTTCATAAAACTTCTATGTCATATTTATAGCATGGGGGAAGACAGACATCAAATAAATACTACTATCAATTAGCCTTATATTTCTTTCCATAGTTTAAAATTATTATTTCTTGCCTAAGTTAATATAGGATTAGGCAACATAATTAAAATGTCAATACTCAGTCTACTTGGTCAAAAAAGATAAATTCAACAGTGTCATCATATTGAATCATCAATTGAATCTGAATGGGAAATTCAGTAGAGAAAACAATAAAGAGTTAAAATATGAAACTTATAACAGCACATGCTGCTACCATCAGTGCATTTCCTATAAATATGAAATGTCCAAAATAACATTGATACATAGTTTATAATTTTATATCTCAAAGAAATGATAGAATTTACTCATACAAATGGAGAAATAGAATATGTCTCTTACAGTTACAGTCAGCAGAGGGAATCATATCATTCGTATCATTCCTGACTCAATCCAAACCGAAGACACATTTTCATGCGGCCTGCAAGAAACAGGGAAAAAAACATAGCAAAAGATCATATTTACTTGATATATAATTGTGAAAAATAAATATAAATGCATAACATTAGAAGTGTTTTACAATCGTTTGTTATGAACACATGAAACAAAAACTTTGACAAAGCATAAGATGATATGACAGACTTCTTGAACTCAATCTAGTAACAGAATTTTCAATATTAAAGTTTCAGCTTTTATCCAAGGACTGCTAAAAATAAATGCAACACCAACATCACGGTTCATTGCCAAAAGTTTAAAGGTTCTTAAGAAAATGTGGAATGGTACCTTAAAGGACTTGGAAATTGGAGAGCCAGAAATGAACTTTTTCACCTGATTCAACCTGCTTGTTATTCTGACTTTGTATTTAAACAATTTGTCTTTGAATACCACCTCAACTTACTATATTAGCAGTTGAATTTTTTCAAAAATGTAGTTCAAACAACAAAAAGATCAATACTGAAAGCTTACGTTATCACTTCTAATTTCATGGCAGCATCAAAGAATTCGACAACTCAAATTCTTACTCAATATTTTTTGGGGAAAATACCATATGAAAAAAAGATTATTATAAGGGAAAATGTCTATTCACCTAAGCCCACAGTTCAACTTCATTAGCACCTTCAATCATCTACCAAAACAATCAACTCTTGTAACTAATATCTCTTCATAACACACAAGTCTTACCTTCACAGGAAATTCCGTCAAACATGCGACCGCATCAAGTCATTAATTATCTGCAAAAAGTATCATATATTGATAAGAAAATACTACTAATATTTTTAGTATTTTAGAGCTAGAAACTGCAAAATATTGAAAACAAATTATGCATGTATTTCAAGAGGCATCTATCAGAACTCAAAAGAATCCAAGAAAAATTGTGGAAGACCTATAAATAAGAAAAATCAGTAGAATAATAGGAAGCATAAACACAATAATGGAAAAAAAAAAAAGAGTAAGAATTCACAAGGGAAGAGGGTCAATACCACACAAGAATACTTACCATGTAAATAATTGAAAGAACTTGAGAAGTTGGAGTGAGACTCTGAAGTAAAGTTTACCTACGTTGAAGGTTTAAAATGGCTGTCAATGTTGTCAACCAGAGAAGAAAGAGTAGAAGCAGAGGTGAGAGAGTGAATAAAGTGAATTTACTATTTTAACCCTACTCGTACAACTCAAGTTCTGTTTGAAGTACACTTTACATTGCTTCTTGTACCTCATTTTGGTTCCCAACATGAGGAAAGGTTTCCAAATAATTGCTGAATTATCTTTTCAAACTTCTTCCATGGGTGACCAACTATGTATATAGTGGAGTTAAAATCATTGTACATTTGTCAAAATTGCCAATATTATGAAAAATAACCCAATACAATGAAAAACAATCAAGGTTTGCAACTTGTGAATACAAATCAGAGACTTTACCATGTTTTGAATTACAACATTTTCCAATTTCATTACATCAATAGCATCGTCTAATATCTCAAATTAGTTGAACAATGAACATCCCAACTTTTTTCTTAGCCCCAAATTTCAAAGCCAGAATAGAAAGCATACTAAAACATAAGAGTTTAATAAATAGTATACATTGTCAGCTTAAATAAATACACAATTTTGTTGCTGTATTTTAACCAATTCAAGATTGAAAATGGACTGTTGTTAGCAAAATTGGATAAAATTGACCAAAGAATCTCAACTCAAGATAAATTCATGAGAAAATGGTACCTCTTTCGGTACACAATGTATTGTTTCTTTTGTTAAGTAAAATGATAATGTGGAGTGAAGGAGAATATCTTTATTTTAATCAAAATAGGTAAACAAAAAGACAAGTCAATCACACTGTTTCCTTCTTTGAAAACCTTAATAGGAAACAATCTCAAGATATTATGAATAGATATTTCTTTTTGTACTGCTAAAGTATTTTAGTATGTATTTTGTTTTATCAGTAAAAAGCTCAACAATTGATGCTATTAAAATTACTGCACTCATAAATTGTAACTTTAAACTTTAATTATATAATAATGAGTATTAGTTTAAGTAAATTGAAGATGAAACAGAGGGAGTAAGTACCATGACTTCTTAGACCCTTTTTGTCATTAGCCTTGCCTCTAATAGTTTGGGGTTTTTTGGCCATTCTGCTAGCCAATTCCTTCTCATGATCAGAAAAGTATAATTGTAAGTTGTTGGATTTTTCGTTGGAAGCGACTAAATCATCTATGAAATGATGCATATGTCCCTGTTCTCTAAATCTGTACATACCACAATTTCTTTATCGTACTTCACACCAAGCGATGTGTTCAACATATTATTGTATGTTCTAATATATGTTCGAAAATGTTTAGATTCTTCTTTTATATTCAAATTTTTGTGTGCCACAATATGAACAGTTAGGAACTTTTTTTTTGAATCATATTACTCACTTCGCTGTTCAATAATAGGTGAAGTAGATATTATTGGAGTATCACTTTAGCACAAACCTTTTGATTGGAATTGTATTTAAGGCCGCATAATGTTGAGTAGACACATCCAACATGCACCCTTGTGTGCAAACAATCACAAATTTACAATAAAGTGATGATCAATATGCCATACTGAAAAATATAAGGCAAAGAGCTGGATTACCTGTTTCAAAGATAGTGAATAGGCTGCATACTTGCTTTCCTTTATCTAAATTGCGCAGGAATTGAGTCTGACATTGTGGCTGGCAACTAGTAATCAAAATACATAACATGTTTAAAGGTTGAAGTTAAAATGTAAGTAGGTAAAGTTAGATAAGTTAGGTGTTATACACGTTGTTAGAGAAAATAGATTGGCAATGTTAAATTAGTAATAATGCAAAATATACAATAATGCGACGATAAATAGGCCATACGGAAACATAATAAAAAGAGCGGGCTTACTTTTTGAGAAATGGGCGAAGGATTGTATACTTTTTCCTTTGTTTAACTTGTCTTGGGGTTGAGTTGGTCGAACTTGGTCACTTGCAGTTGGCAAACAAACTACAAAAGATGTTTAAAGGCAGACTCGGTCTACACACATTGGCAGAGGGAACACATTGGCAACATTAAGTTAATAAAAGAGGAAACCTTTCTCAGAGAGCTCCGAAGGTTCTCAGATGATAAGTGAAGCCTGTTTAGGAAAAGGGAAAATCGTCTCTGTACCAAGATGATGTGGGCTGCGTTGGGGGTGCCAATAGTAGAATTTTCAAGAACATTATGTCTTGTTGAATCTGTTTGAAGATAGCGAGATAGCGGCTATGCCTCCCTAATGCCAAAAAAATTCTACGGTTGACTTTACTGAAAAGGTAATTTAAACTTGAAATTTAAAAAGAGCAAAGACAGAACAAAAGAAAGACCGGAGAAAAATAACTAAAAAGAGGTGCGATTTAGAATTACCAGGACCAGGTGGATGAGATAGATCAGAAGACGTCGGGCGGCAACCTTTTATTCCTTTCTATAAATTCCCACATAAACGATGCTTGCCAATAATGAAACTCCAGCTAGTGCAACTGCTGATGTTACAACTATTATTTTATATGTTGAACCTGTAAGACACTGATATCAAAATAGTTGATACACTTAGTCGATACAGTACTTCCCATCAATAAATTGAATTGAGAGCAAGAATGGATAATGGAGATATCAACACAAAAGAAAGAGAAGGAAAAATTAATCCACACTTGTTGCAAGCTAGGGAAAATATGGATGACCAAACATGTTAATAATAAGCAAATACGTGTTAAGATATGATGCTCAATATATAATTACTTCAGATATGAAAACAGGTAGACTATCTACATCCATTTTTTGTATGTATGTATATATATATATATATATATATATATATACACACACACACCTAAGCTACTGATCCATATAGCAAAACAAATTGAGAAGAAGCAAAGACCACCCCAAATAATGTATAGAAAGAGAGAACCAACAACAATATTGACTTACTTTCTCTCTGAACCTCTAATGCAAGATCTTTCATGAGTTGTTGCGTGTTGCAGTCAATCCATGAAACAATAATAGCATATTCTTTACATACGATTACACCTCCCATTTCCGAACTCTGCTAACAATCATATCATATATATAAAATACTTGAGCTACTAATCCGTATAACAAAACAAACTGAGAAGAAGCATAGATCACCCAAAATAATGTAAAAAAAAAGTTAACAACCAACAATGTTGACATACTTTCTATTTGAACCTCCAATGCGAGATCTTTCATGATTTGTTGCATGTCATAGCCAATCCATGAAATAATAATATCCTATTTGTTACATGAAGGTACAACTTCCTTTTTCAAACGCTACTAAGAATAATACCATAGATAAAAAATACTTGAGCTACTAATCTGTATAATAGAACAAATTGAGAAGAAGCGAAGATCACCCAAAATAATGTATAAAAAGAAAGAATCATTAACAATATTGACTTACTTTCTCTTGGAACCTCCATTGCAAGATCTTCCATGATTTGTTTATCTGCATAAAATAAGTATTCATGGATAAAATTGAATTTACAAATAGAAGATCCATGACAATAGCCACCACATTGTGCCAAGAAAGAAGTACAATGACAATTGATAAATTATACGTATTCAACAATATCCACAAATGAATCGAACCTAAACTCAATATAAACAATCGTGTCATCTCGTGTCATATCAATTTCACCTCTAATCACAACTGAACTTTATTGGTTTAATAATATTACTTAGTGAGCGTAATAATAATACAATAATTGAAATTGGAGGGAAAATGTGTGAATAGAAGCCACCTCACAGTTTTAGATTAAAGAACAGTTAAAAATGAAAAAGATATGCTTAACAAACCATAGAAAATAGAAGAAAAAAAAACTTTATAGCTATAAAACCACGAAAAGAGTAAGCATATTCCAACAATGTCGGTGGAAATCGTGTAACACCAACAGTTTATTTGTGCATTTTTTCTGTTTTCGAAAATCACCATAGAATAATTGAAACAACAGCTGCATTTCTCTATTTTCAAAAATACTCATGCATGAAGCAATAGCGCCTAATTGAATTAACAAATGTCAGAGTATTCATAGAAGTGTAATAAGCTTATTGTAAAATCTTTACCTGGATTGTCGAGCAACATTCCATGTTCCTTCATCTGACAGGGCAATGTAGGACCTTTTCACATTCGATGATACATTCCTCATTATTTGGAGGTGTGTTGATGTCTTCTCAAATTTCTACTTCCACATATAAAGTGCAACTCCAAGATCAATTGAAATGGAGAATAGTAAGATATCAGAACTTGGTGCTCGAAATCTAAATCGATGTTTCAACATTTTCTAATAACATATAGGAACAGAGGAATTGTATTACTCTCTAGAATATAGAATCTAGAATATTTTATAAATTCACCAAAGGAGAAGATGCAAGGATAACTGATTAAACAAGGTACCATAATATAATGTCTCTAAAAAAATTCCTAATTGGAATTTTTAAGGAGTGAGATTTTATTCCTCATCAAACAATAGAGTCACCAACAATACCGTCAAGTAACTTCAATTCATCTCTTGTTTATTCCCACTGAACTGGAAAAAGTCGTTAGGTGCATTTGGAAAACTTTCAATAGTGTGAAAGAGACTTTTATCCCCTTCTTTTTTATTATTTTCCTTCCAAATCAACACATCTTATAAAAGGTTTAGTCAGAAGAGAGAAAGAAAAAGGAAAAACATATTTAAGTTAAGATACTTGGTTACTGTAAAACACCATATAATTAACAACTTAAACTTAATAACAGTGTCAATTCATGAGTGAATATCACATCAACAACATTTTATTTTTGTAAGTATTACGTAGACAATATTCACAACAACTTTTCTTATCAAGTAACAAATTTTGTATTGATAATTGAGCAGAAAACAACCATATACACATGTTTATAACATAAACTGAATTCACCTCAAATATAACATCCCTAGAGGATAATAGAACACATTTTACTCCCTCCGTTTCAATTTGTTTGTATTCCTTTTCTTCTTGATTCGTTTAAGAGAATGCCTATATTTTTTTAGCAACTCTTTATTTCCAACTTTTCATATGACATGTTAAGGACCACAAGATCAAAAGGGCATTTTGACACATCCTATATATTTTTAGTTTAAGACCATAAAATTCAAAAGTCTTTATTACTTCTAAAAACATACATAAAACATGAATTTCTCCTTTCACATGATGCAATTAGACAGTGAAAATCGCAGAAAAAATCATATAGCATGCATATAGAGCTTTAAAATTCAAAAGTAATGATCAAGATTAGAATATTTGCTGGCCACATGCATATTAAACAAAAAAACCATTAAAAATTTCTGAAAATTGAAAGCAGAGGAGCAAATATTATCATACCAAAGATTTTGAAAGTTGCACCTAGCCTAAGTAAATGATAAAGAATGATGAACATAAGTGGTCATACGTGTGTCTCCTGTAAGTAGCAAATAGAACATGTATTATCAGCTGAATGAAGCCTAAGAATATTTGCAATTACCAAGTAGTACTTGTTTAATGAAATGGTCCCAAATAAAATACAACATACATTACTTTTGGTATAAGTATTTTACCTTTAATTTATCAATATAGAAAAGAATGAAGCACATAAATTCAATTTTTTCTTACAGTCATAGACTTGACACCGTTTGTCATGCCAATGATGAGTAACCATTGTTGGAAAAAATCTCATTTTGTTTAGTCTAACATTTAGGGTTTATGAATGACAATTTTAGTACTTCGCAAAATAGTATGAATGAATGGAAAAAAAGGAAAGACGAAGAAATCTACATCATACCCAGTTGAATTTTGAGGTCTTCGCTGGATTTTGGCATAAGAATTTTTCCATTGTACCCTCTTATAATAGGACCCATCAATACAAAATTGAGATGGTCTACACTCGACGAAGAAAAAGTGGATTCGACATTCAAATTTTGTCCATGCAATATACCAACAAATTCGAGCAGCAAAAATTGAAAGCACTATCAAACAATCAAAAACACAGGACAAAGTTTAATTAACACTCCTGGAAGAAGATGATGAGAAAGCAATGAGAGCAAAAAAGTAAAGTGAAAGAGAAAATAGGATAGAAAGTTGGAGAAGAGAAAAATGGAAGAAGAGAGATTGCAGGGGGAGAAAGAACTTTGAGGGTCCTTAGGTATACGCGTCGGTTTGGTAGGTTAAAGAAGCATATACATGTGTTAAACAAAAAACCCCTCAAAAGAAAAAAGTGATCAATAACCAATGAAATAGGTACACATTTATAGTACCATTGAAATAACTATGTACAATCACTAATTGACTTTGATGAGGATGAACAGTGCACTAATTAATTGTACAATGAATAATTTAATTTGTACTGTATAAGTGGGGTCCATATTATTATTACTTGAGTGTTTATGATTTCCAAAGCAAACCACGCGTACCCCTATTCTCTTCATCTTCTTTTCGATGACTAAAATTTTGGTTTGACAGAGGTACTTTCAGTTCTTTCCACGTGGGTATAAAGTGAATATAGCCAATAAAGTTGAGCCACACAAAGCAAAAATTTAAAGGCTGCAGGGTACATTTTAGACTCCTATTTGTACTACTATATGATGCTGTGTTCGTCCCAATAGTCCTTTAAAAGTGCCACTTCTAAATAAGAGTAATATGTTTTATTCAAAATCTTTATTTTAAAATAATTCTGAAACTTGATATTTTATTAAAGATAATACTAATTATTATGATACTAATTTGTTTCTCCTATTTTTTATATATGTTTTATTTAAAATCAAAAGAATAAAAAATATTCTGAAAATTAGTAAAATGTTAAAGTAACAGTAAATTTTACATTGTTTTAAAAAAAAAAAGCTGTGAAAATTGCTCTTTGAATTTTTCATTATTTGTGTAGTGTTTGCATTATTTTTTTTATTTATATATTTTAAATTAATTTTAATTTTAAGAATTAATAAATTCTCCTTTTTGTGATGCTGACACGTAAGCGCTATCACCTCTCTTATTATATATATAACTAGTAAAATTACCCGCGCTTCACGCTGGAATTTAATATCACAGAATTTATAAAATAATACTTAAAAGTTAAAACCTATCCGTCATTAAAACTGAAACACTATATTATCTTACATAGAAGATTCCGTAGTTACAAACATTAATAATGTAAAGGAAAATTAAAATTAAAATTATTACATATTATCATTTATCCTTAATAACATAAGCATAAATTAATGACTGCAAAAATATATATCATGATCTGTAACATAAGAAATGGTGTCAGTGAGCCACTCAACATGAGCAAAGTACACAAATATTTAATTGTGAAAAAGAAGAAGAAGAGGAGGTTCAGAATTTTTGTTGTTTTAAAATGAGAGAAAATTCCTCTATTTATAGACAACAAAGGGTAGAGTGAACAAATGTTTATTGTGCCTTATTGGAAAGGTTACAACTGTTCGGGAAAGTTGCAACCCTTCAGAAAGGTAACAATCTTTCATAAAAGTTATAATTTTTCATAAAAGTCACAACTCTTCATTAAAGTCACAACTTTTCATAAAAGTCGCAACACTTCATTAAAGTCGCAATTTTTCATAAAAGTCACAACTTTTCATGAAAGAGGAAGACTAGTTTTAGAAATAAATAAATTAAAAAGAAATTCTTGTTTGTGGTGGCACCACGTAGGCGGGCCTAAGGTTCTTTATATATATATATATATATATATATATATATATTAAAAACATCTTTTTTTATATATTATCTTTTAATTTTTTTAAAAATAACGCTTAATTTAATTTAACCCTTTAAAATCTCCAAGTGGTAAAAGTTGGATTTTGTCCTAGTATATATTTTTTTCTTTTTGAATAATGCAGGAAGTTATACGATTAGTTTGTTAGAATTGGTGCAGTTAACGTAAACAGATTTTAAAAACTGTTTTTAATTTATGTTTTACTTTTGAACTGTTTTTTTTGTTAAATTGTTTTCTTACTTAATATATCTATAAATTCTGTGGTGCTGACACGTATGCGTTTTTTCCTCTCCTATCATATATATACTAGTATACGTGCCTGTGTGTTACGCGGATAATTTAAAATGTAATATTTTATAATTAAAAATAACTAATAAATTGTACAATGCACTTAATAATATATTTAATTTATTATTATAATAATAATAATACAAATCATTACCTTGTGTATTTGAGCAATATTAAATTAATATTATTAGTACACAATTTAATTTATTATATATATAGAGTTTATTCTTTTTATGTTGTTTGAATAAAAATAAATTATGTTAATAATTTATCAATTCTAACTTTCTATATGAACTATTTGATATCATAAGACTAAATAACATGTTGAAAAATTTATATATGTTTTATTCAAAATTAAAAGATTCAAAATATTATTTATTGTATTAGTTTGTGTAAAATATAATA
Source organism: Solanum commersonii (assembly GCA_029007595.1). Lineage (NCBI taxonomy): Eukaryota > Viridiplantae > Streptophyta > Magnoliopsida > Solanales > Solanaceae > Solanum > Solanum commersonii. The sequence goes on from JAJTWQ010000007.1 coordinate 2,734,941, forward strand.
GAAAATTGATATAAAGGTAAAAATAATCTTAATTAGTACAACCACTATATTAGATTTAATCAATGTATGTAGATGATATATTAAATTTTAATTTGAATATATCATAAAACATATAGATATAAAGGAGAGGCTGTTTATTTGAATTTTATCCAATAAAAAGCATATTATGTGTAATTATAGTTATCTTTGAATTCAAATTTAAAAAGTTAAAAATTGAAAATTAAAAACTTATCGTATATTTTAAAATCGCAATTTTCAACTTAATTTAATGTTGTTATATAATATTGTGAATAGTTTTAAATTTGCTAAATGACTTATAATAGTGATATTGTTCAAGATAGAATTTAACGCTAGCTAGATATAGATAAATATTATCTTGTGATAGTGATAGAGATTATCATTTTATAATTTTTGCTATGACAATTCCTCATTTATCTTGTGTTAAGGTTGAAAACCTGCAAAAATAAATAAAAAAATAAATAATAATAATAATAATAATAATAATAATAATAATAAACATGGAAGACATTAAATTATTTTTATCATAACATTATATTTGGATTATTATTATTATTATTATTATTATTATTATTAGTTCTATTTTTTAGATTATAGGTTATATCTTATTATAAATATATTTATTTTAAAAAGAAAATAAAAAAATATGAAATAAAACTTAAAATATTAAATAATATTTAAATGATAAATTTTTAAAGAAACTTCCATACTTGGGGTCTTTTTTAAATAAATAATTTTAATTTAAAAGTTTTTCAATTTGGTTAGAAGTAGGAGTGTAATAGGAAGTTTTAAAACTCCCTATTTAGTTGGGTAAATATTATTTTTTTTCAAAGTAAAAATTAAAACACCTTTTTTTCCATAGGTGGTTTTTTTAAAAAATAAATAATTTTAATTTAAAAGTTTTTCAATTTGTTTAGAAGTGGGACTGTGGGAGTGTAATGGGAAGTTTTAAAACTTCCTATTTAGTTGGATAATTATTACTATTTTTTTTTCAAAATAAAGATTAAAACGACATATTTGGTTGGCTTTTTTAAAAAATAAAATAATATATTATAATTATTATAATTATTAGTATAGATTATTATTAATTATTAGTTCAATTTTTTTTATCAATAAAAGGTAGAACATAGAGATTATAAGTTGTATTTTTCTTAAAAATATTTATTTTAAAATGTAAATAAAATAAATTGATATAAAACTTCAAAATTAAATATATTATTTAAATGATGAATTTTAAATGAAACATCCATGCGTGGGTTTATAATATGAGGAATTAGATGTCATTTCTAAATGATAAAATTAAATTAATTTTTAAATGTAATTAGATTTAATAATTTAATTTAAGTTATTTCAAAGGATAATACTTGATAGTTCCACAAAATTAGATAATGGTTGATAGTTTCACAAAATTAGGCTCAAAAACTAAATTTCAGATGCATAACTTCCGCGTGTTTTTTTATTTTTATTTTTTATTTTTTCAAAGTTTAAATTTTTTATTTTAAACTTGAAAACCACAAAAAAAAATAGCATTTCTGTTTTGAAATTTAATTTAAATATTTATGTTTTTTTTTTACAAAAAAAATAAATTAGGATTCAAAATTTTATGGTAGGATTCGAAATTTTATAATATATTATTTAGTGAAAGGATTTACACTTTTTACAAATTGATTAAAAAAATTGTTCAGAAATAGCAAGGTAGTGGAGGTTTTAAAACTACCTATTTAAATTATAATTATCAACATAATTAATTTAAATTAAGAATAAAAATTGAAAAATTGAATTATAATTGTTTTTAAATTCAAAATTCTAACGGAATATATAAATAGAAAATAAAGAAAAAAAGAAGAGCAAAAAACTATGTTTTAGTATCTTAAAAAGAGGTGCTTTCCAGGATAAAGATAAGATTAGTTACTTATGTTTTAAAATTTAAATTTTAAATTAATTATTTAGACAACTTTGATAATATTTTATATAATTAGCATAAACAAATTTTTTAAATATTCGCTTATTTTTCTCCCTACACAACTCATCACCCACGTTTCCAAAATTATTTGTTTTAGACTTTTATTATATATAATATAAATATATAAAATAATAGATTGGAGAACAATAATTAAATAGATGAGTAGATGTAATACTTAATATTTTTTAAATCCGAAAATTTAAGAATTTTTGTGGTGCTAACATATTTAATTTTATATTCAATATTTAATTTTATATAAATATATTTTAATTCCTAAGTCATTGCACTCTTAAATGGGTACATGCAATATATTTTAAAAACCTAAATTATAGCATCATTACTTGTACATGCAATTATCTACCAGATATTTTATCGTAATATAATTTACATAACAATAGGCTAAATTGATTTGTTTTTTAAAATTTATTTAAATGTAAACATAAATGTGTTATTCCTAAACTTTAGCAGAACATTTTTGGGGTAGTTATATATGTATTTTTTTTAAACGTGAGAATATATATATTTTTTAAATGGTACAATTATTTAATAGAGAAATTTGCACATGATCACTTCTTTACCTGATATATGAAAATGAGTAATAGGAAATGAATTTGCATTTACCATCACAATAAAAAAGAAAAGCCAATGCCGGAATTGAGAAGATCTTCATCATTCTCAAGAATTATCGGCTAAGCACTTGATTTTGAGATTAACCATTCATTCTTGTGTTTTTTATGTGGAAACAACCATCCAAAATTCAAATGGTCAGTACTGATATAATACTAAATCATCCCTTCGGGGGTATCAGAAAAATTGATGCAAAACTAATCAGTAATCACAAATTCTTGAACTTAACAATAAAATAAAATACAAATTAAATTAATGAATAAAAATAAGAATTGAAATTTTATCTTCACATAGAAATAACACTATCTACAAATAATTCAATAAGAAATAATGATCAATTATGCTATATGAACAATTATTTGGATGATAATTACATAAAAATTCAACGAAATCACCACAAAATAAAAAGCAAAAAAAAAAAAATCCGTGAGAAAAAAATGTCCGTGACAGAAGGGAATGGGGAACAGGGGAAGTAGGAGGAGTGGTGGTTTCCAACGCTGCTCTATCTTTTTGCTTTTATAAGCATTTAAAATTTAAAATAAAACGGAATCACTATTAAAACTGTCATAAATATATTATCTTTTAAAGAAGTTAAAATCAAATTTATAATTCAAACCACATAACAGTTATAGATTTAGTGGAATTTTCAAAATTCAAACCACATAACTGTTATTTATTTTCAAATTAATTATCTAATTTTAATTAGTTACCTTTACACTACTGCCCATTTTGTAACTCAAAATTTAAAAGATAACAATATTTATCTAAAGTTTAAACTGATCCCACTAATTTTATTCTAAATAAGATTTTAAATTAATTTAGTTAATTTAATTATAAATTTAAGTTTAATTCTTTAAAATTGAGAAGTTGTAAAATCTTGATTTTGTCCATAATATGTATTTTTTTATTTTTAGAAAACGTGGGAAGTTAGACTTTTTTTTTTAAAAAAAAAAAACTCAAAATCGTGTTTTCAATTTTTTTTCCTTTTTCTTTTGTAATTTTTCATTTTTATTTTTATTTTCGGATTTTAAATTAATTTAGTTAATTTAATTATAAATTCAGATTATTATTATAAAGGGGAACTTTCACATATAGCCACTCAAAAATAGCCTAATTACTCTCCATAGCTATAGTTTGATAATTACAATTCGTAGCTACATGTTATATGGAGGAGAGAGGCGAGAGAGAGGGGGCAAAGAGTGGGAGAAAGGTGAATTGTATATGTATATAGGTTAGATAATTGTATATTATACATATCCATTTGTATATATGGCAAGCGAGATTGGGAGAGGGAGGAGAGAGGCGAGCAAGAGAGGGCAGAGAGTGGGAGAGAGGTGAATTGTATATGTATATATGTTAGATAATTGTATATTTTATACATATGTATTTGTATATTCTGGTGAATTATACATATACAAACGTGACAAATTATACAAACTCGAAGTCAGCCCGCGTAATTAATGTATAATGTAAGTCGTGAGTGGTAATTATAGCAAACTATAGCTATGATGACTAATTAAGTAGTATAAGTTTGCTTAACCGCGTAATTTTCCCTATTATGGACTATTCAGTTGGGTGTTTTTTAAAAAAAAATTATACTATTATTATTATTATTGTTATTTATTAAATAGATACTTTTTATTAATCAATTTAATTATTTTTTTTTCAAACTCAAAATTCAAGAATAACACGGTTTTTTTTTAAAAAAACACAAACAATTTTTATTAAGTGAAAAACTCTAACTTATCTTCTAAAATAGTAACTTATTTTCTTTATTAAAAAAACAAATTAATTATATTGAATTAATTGATAATTTAAAAGTTAAAAAGTAGAGACTAATTGTGGCGCTGACACGTAAGCGCTATCACCTCTCATATATATATATATATATATATATTAAAAAATCTTATTTTTTTGATATTATCTTCTTTTCTAAAAAAAAAAAAAACTTTAAATTAAATTTAACTCTTTAAAATTTCCAAGTGGTAACAGTTGGATTTTGTCCTAGTATATATTTTTTTCTTTTTGAATAACGCAGGAAGTTATACAATTAGTTTGTTAAAATTGGTGTAGTTAACATAAACAGATTTTAAAAACTGTTTTTAATCTATGTTTTATTTTTGAACTGTTTTGTTTTTTAAATTGTTTTTTATTCAATATATCAATAAATTTTGTGGTGTTGACACGTATGCGTTTTTTCCTCTCCTATTATATATAGATAGATTATTATTTCTATTTCATTTTTATTTTCTTATTTCGTAATATAAATTATTTCTTTCTTTTTTTCCAACTAATCACCGTATATAATTTTCATATTATATAAAATTTACTCTTTCCAAATTCTTTATTTAATAAAAAGTATATTTTACTCTAAATTTCTAAATTAAAAATTATATGTTATGTATTGTATTGTTATCTTGTATTTAAATTATTATTGTATGCACTGCTTTTTTAAATTAATTGGAAATATTATGAATTCGGTACTAAAGTAGTATATATTGAATAATTATATTTTTTTAAATGTTATATTATATTAAAAAAATTACGAATATTAGAGATTTAATTGATGACCTTATATGATTTATAATATGTTAATTAAAAATATTATATAATAGAAAATAATAATATAATATTTAAAAAGTGAAACAGAGAGTATGAATAGTTTGGATAACTACTATTCAACTCTCTATAATTGAAGAGTAGAGGGTGAAATAGAGAGTGCTTGGAGAGGACATTCTGTATTTTACTCTTCATACATAGAGAATAGAGAGCAAAATAGATAGGGGTTGGATATGACACAAAGGTTCTAATACATGCTACAATGTCAAGAATCCTCCTATAAAAAGATGTAGAGCTAAGAAGTTATTTTGCTTAAAAAGAATAAAAAGGGCAACCCTTGAAGATGAAGAGCTTGAACTATTGGAGGACAAGAAAAGGACACACACATACACACACACACATAGTGTGTTAGAGATTTAAATATTAGAATAGACTTTGTTTTAGGTTTAGACTTCTTATTACATAACAACGGAAGCTGTCTCCTTACTAGAATCGGAGTAAAATATTCATTTTATTATTTTCCTCCCCATCGAGTGAATGAGTGAATGTTGAAATCCACTAGTCTGGAGCACTAAAATTGAAGTCATAAGTCATAACCACTCAAACCATAAAATGATCAAAGATGTTTTATAGGGCCAACCAAAAATTGTCATCACAGTTACTTCAAGCCCCATCCCAAAACTTTTTTTTTTAAATTTAACATTGGGCATATCCCATTTATTATAAGGTAAATCACATAAATATGCAATAATAATGAAATATTTACCATCTATAGCATTATAATATTTCTAACGTACTATAGCAATGAAAGTTTATCTATCTTCGTCTCTTTCCCTCTTTCTCTGTCATTTTTTCTCTTCCTTCCTTCCATTCTTTTTTTTTTATTCTTCTTCTTATTTGAAATGTTTATTCAAAGAACTATCTTCCAATCAGTTTTTGCCCATATTTCACAGTTTTAACCCAAATATGATGAGAAGAGGAACAGAAAGATCGAAAAATTTGTACAAAATCATGTGCTCAAGCAGGAATTTCAAATATCTAAAATTACAACAGCAAGAGTTCACCATTTATGGTCATTATAAAGCTTCAAATTTTGAGTTCATTATTTGAGTTTTACGAATTTGTGATTAGTTTGGATAGGTTTTTCTTACAAATAATTGAAAATATTGTTTGAAGTTTATATCTAAATTTTAAGAGGATTTGGTTAAGTTTAGAGTTCATTTTAGGAGAAATATTAGATTGAATCTTGAAAAAGATGAAGTTTACGGAATTGTGTCGCAACTGTATTAAAGTTGTATTAGATATGTTTTATAATTGTATTGAAATTATGAATAATACATATTGCAAACTTTACTACCTTTTTAATAATATCAACTAAAATAATTTAGGTAACATATGTATACATTTGTAATACATATTGCAAACATCGCTCTTTTTCTTAGTGATACAAAACAAAATAATTTATAAGACACATGTAATACATGTTTTATTCATGAATTATACATTTTCAATACATATTGCACACTTCACTCCTTTGTTAGTGATACCAACAAAATAATTTAGGTAGCACACTAATAATGCATTTATAAGACATGCACAATACATTTTTAATACTTATTGCAATCGTCACTCTTTTTTTAGTGATACAAATCAAAATAATTTACAAGACACATATAAAATATTTAATTGCGAACAATATATTTATGATTTGCATACTTCACTCTCTTCTTAGTGATACCAACCAAATGGTTTAGGTAACACAGTTATAATTTAATACATGCACACTATATTTTTAATACATATTGCAAACATCACTCATGTTCTTAGTGATACAAATCAAAATAATTTATAAGAAACATATAATACATGTTTTATTCATGAATACTACAAGGTTAATTCAATTTATAGATCATTCTCTTGTCTTTCGTGAGTTACATGTTTCATTCATTCTTAATTCTCTCTGCTAATTCAACTTTAATATTGTGTAATACACTTTTAATGCAAATTTAATTCATTGCAGTTTATTGGTTCATTTGTTACTATTAGATTACTTGTTTAATTCATTATTGATACAATTTTAATTCACTCTATAGATCACTGTCAGGTCTTTTATTAGTTATGTTTTTTTATCCATGCTTAATTCTCTCTTCTAATTCAACTTTAATATTTGTGTAATATACTTTTAATACAAGTTTAATTCCTTTTGGAGTTTATTGCTTGATTTGTTACAGTTGGATTACTTGTTTAATTCATTATTCATCAAAATTTATCTAGTTTACAAATCATAGAATGTTCTTTCGTTTATTCAGTTTACAAATCATAGAATGCTCTTTCGTTTGCTACATTTTGTATTCATGTTTAACTGGCTTCTAATTCCTTTAATATGTGTGTAATACATTTTTAATTCAAGTACAAGTCATTTTGCAGTTTATTATGTCTTTTCATTTGTTACAAAGATGATATCATATCTTCAAATATCACTTTCTCCTGCGAATTCATCTTTATATATGAGGAAGTATGAACCATAAAGATGACATCATTTCTTAAATATTCATTTATTCAAACCATCATATCTTCAAACATTCATATCTTCATATATTTAAATATTCATATCTTTTAACATTCATATCTTCGTATATTCAAATATTCATATATACAAATATTCAAATCTTCAAATTTTCATCAGTTATGAACACAATTATTTATATAACCTTCATTAGAATGGAAATCATCAAAAACGCCAAAGCAACAATTAAAAAATTAATCTATAAACTAAGCAGTCTCAATTCTTCGATTTATGAAAAATTCCCTAACTTTTCTATAGATCTTCAGCCTTTGATAAAAGTCTAATTATTTTTATAATATTGAAAGATCAAGGGAGAGCATAGAGATAGATGAGGTGTAGGGAGTAAAAGAAAGAGAGGGTGCAAACAGAAAAATAAAGAGTGAAAGACAGAAAGAAAAAGAGAAAGAACGCAAGAGAGAAGGATAGATCTAATAAAATAAGTATACATAATATTGCTATAGATGGTAATAATTAAAAAAACATATTTAAAAATAGTAAATATTAATTAAAAGAGACTTTCCCAAGTAATTAATCCTTATTAAAACCAAAAGCTTTCTGACATTGGGCCCAAAAGAAAAGACCCATGATTAAGTCTATAATAAAAAAGTAAAAAACAATAAAAAGGAGAATAATATGAAATATAGCGAAAATCTGAGGCTAAGAACTCTAAAGCTTCTTCATCTTCACCTTTTTTGACTGGCCATTGATGAAGCTCTGGCTGGCCTTATCCCTTATAGAGACTAAGAATAAGTTTAAGGAGCTTGAGGGTTATCCACAAAAATCATGGTATTATAAATGTTGATATGGTATGATAATTCAGTATACACCATACCATGCTCACCCCTCTAATGATTACACACAAAATATGTGTGTGTAAAAACTGTTATATAAAAACAGAGTAATGATACCAAAATTTGTGAAGATGAATATATTTTTGTTACCAAAGTTGTTAAGTACATACTTTCCAAATACTTGGCAATGAACCTTTAAATTTTGAAAAAAAGGCATGTCTCTTATTAAAGTATGCATTGCATCCATTCGTTCACTTTTATTTATTTATTTTGAATATTCTATATCTCTTGAGATATAATGATTAATATGAATATTTTATTATATAATTTATATTAGTTGATATTTAGTATTAGATTTTGAAAAATAATTTAGGAAATACGTAATTAATTATAATGACCCTGAAGATCATTTTTGGAATTTTAAAAAAAATTACCATTTACCCCTCCTGATATTTGTTCTGAGTCATGTTGATCAGTTTGCGAAGTTTATTTTGAATTTTGATTGAAAAGTTGTGACTTTTGTAAGTTTTGAGTTTTCGAGGTTTAAAGTTTGTTAAAAGTGATTTTTGGTAATATTCTGAGCTATTGATTTTGGAATGGAATTCTATCAGTTCCAGAATGGAAAATTTGGTGTAGGGGTGTTGTCGTTTTCTGTTTCAAAGTTATTTTGTGGATTTGAGCCCTTGAGTAGGAAGTTTAAGCGTATTTAGATAATGAATTGACTTTGATCAACATTCGAAATTTGGACGCTCAAATCGGTGTTTCGATGGTTCCATTGACGTTCCATTTAGTAGGCAGTATTCCTGTACTTGAAGTTTCAAACGAATCTCGAGGGTTCATTAGATGGTTTTATTAAGTCTTGTGAGTTGTTGTCTGGTGAATGTACAGTTTTTCATCACGATTGCGGGGTCAACCCTCTGATTGTGAAGATGTTTGTTGTTGTGCATCGCGATTGCGGGGTCAACCCTCTGATTGTGAAGATGTTTGTTGTTGTGCATCGCGATTGCGTGGGTTTTTATGGCTATTGCATATCAATAATATCCAAATCATCGCAATCATGTAGAATGTGTCATGATCGTGAGGTTAATTAAATGAGTTGACCAGTGTTACTCATCGTGATCGCGAAGCTTTGGGTCGCGATTGCAATGAGCAAATATTACCTGAACATAATATTTTTCAAAAGTTGACGTTTCATCTTCATTTCACCATTTTTTAATATGGAGAACTCGGTAGAGGTGATGTTAAGGTATTTTTTTAAATTCATTAATTGGGTAACGATTTTTTAACTCCCCACCATTATTACCCACAAATTATTTTATGATTTTGATGGCTAATCATTGATTTTATTTACAAACTTAAAGGGTTTTTATAAGAACTTAAAGTTTATGAGAAATGGTGATTTAATATTGGTTTTAATTCATTTTTTGATATGATTTTCTCCGTTGAATTTCAAAAACTTTGGGTAACATGTTTTTATACAATTTTTTATATTTAACCCTAGTTCTCGAGAATTGGTTTTTGGGCCATTTTGACCCCGTTTTTCAAAATCATTGATATGGGAGTTATTGATCTTAAATTCTCATTGTGGTTCCATATTTGTTTAGATTGTGTTGATTTGAAGACCAATCAAAAAAGGAAGGCTCAAGTACTGGATTTGATTGTTTGCGTTATTGAGGTAAGTGGACCTCTTGACTCTTTGTTAAGTGTATTGAACCTTGTATATCATTGTGTGATTGAGAGTAATGGAAAGAGGTGAAGGGTTTCACATACTTTTGTGTATTGTCAAATGATAAATATGTTCTAGTAAAAATAATGTGGAGTAAAAGAAGAATCTTGTTGAAATTATGATATACAGATTCTTATCGATATTATGATAATCGATGTACCATGAATGGTTGAAATGTTGTATTAACTCACCCTTTATAGTGTGCCAAGATTATCTATGTTGGCTTGTTGTTGGGTGGATTGATATCATTTCTCATTGAGCATTTGCATATATAGATTTGTATTTGTTCTATGATACTATGTGATAATGCCTTGTGAAAAATAGGAATGGGCCACACGCTCAGTGGAAGATTCTATAATGAGGGATTGGGTCACACGCTTTGTGGCAAGTTTTATAATGAGGGTCGGGCCACACATTCCATGGCAGATGCATGGACTGATATATCCTCTATGATCCAGGACTGAGATACAACAATGTGTATTACTAGGACAAACATGCATCACTCTATATGACATTGTGCATAATGACATTGCAGTTAATTTGATTCTTATCAATTGTGATCGATGATAATGTAACACCCCGACTTAGCAAAGATCTAAAGTTAGAAATAACTAATTTGTAAAGAACTAATTTGAAAATTTTGCAAGTTATGCTTAAGTTGTTAGTTTTGGATCAACTTCAAATGGCCATAACTTTCAGTACATGATGATTTAGGTGGCCCATAAGATATCGAATGAAAGTTCTTTGAATCATCTTTCCAACGCCACCAAGTTTGCTAAGTCTCAAGTTCGGATGGGGGAGATATGCCCATTTGAAGTCAGTCTGTCTAGTTAAGGAAAGTTACCCAAATTAATAAGGGGTATTTTGGTATTTTCCTTACCCCATCAACTTTAAACATTTATAGTAATATTTTAGGGGTCTAAACTGATTTGGGTTAGTTTTCACAATCCTAAATACGCTTAGGGTTTTAGAGAGAAGTTCAAGAAGAGAAAAAGAGGAGAAAAGAAAGAACGATCAAGATTCTTGCGAAGCTTCGAGGATTTCGCCAAGGGTTTGATCCCTAAGAGGTATGTGAGTTCTCATAGTGTTGAGTTCGTTCACCCAAATACCAATCATGTGATTTTATCTGTAATTTCGTCCTTGAGGTTGAATGCTTTGAGTTCTTGATGATTGTTCTTGAGGTGTTGTTTTCGTTATTTAATTATGATGTTTGGTTGAGTTATTGAGGCAAGGATCTTGTTAATGTGTATTGTTATTGAGGGTTTTCGAGTAGGTTTTCATGGAATTAAGTTGGGTAAACAAATCCAAGAGAGTTCGGAAGAAATTGATTGATTTTAGGCAAATTCGAGCCAAGAATCGAGGAGGAAAAATTCATCGAGTTTTATGGGTAGGGGGCTGGCGCACTGCACCCGCAGTGCGCCAGGATTTGTGCACTGCACCCGCAGTCATGTGATTTTATCCGTAATTTCGTCCTTGAGGTAGAATGCTTTGAGTTCTTGATGACTGTTCTTGAGGTGTTGTTTTCGTTATTTAATTATGATGTTTGGTTGAGTTATTGAGGCAAGGATCTTGTTAATGTGTATTGTTATTGAGGGTTTTCGAGTAGGTTTTCATGGAATTAAGTTGGGTAAACGAATCCAAGAGAGTTCGGAAGAAATTGATTGATTTTAGGCAAATTCGAGCCAAGAATCGAGGAGGAAAAATTCATCGGGTTTTATGGGTAGGGGGCTGGCGCGCTGCACCTGCAGTGCGCCAGGATTTGTGCTTTATAGTTTAGGGGCTGCCGCGTGCCACTCAATGCGCCAAGGTTGCCTGGCCCGCCCCTTTTTCCATCGTTTTTCCCATCTGAGTTCTTTTAAAGTATACATTCACTCCTTTCTAATTCTAACTACTCTAAACTACATCTAAACATCGAGAGATTATTCATAACATGAATCATAACCCTTGAATTCATAATTCAAATTCAAGGTAGAGTTAAGAGTAAAGTCTTGAGAGTTCTTTCGAGTCATTTTGAGAAGTCTTTTACAATATTTTAAGACTTGAGTACTTGAGTATGAGGATGAATAGAGTTGAGTTTCATTTTTCAAAATGAATATATGGGAACTAAGTATTCCTAAAGAGTAAATGATTTTACATTTAAAATAAGGGGAAACATTGATTTCCAAATGAGTTATGAGAAGTCTTGAGTACTATCTCTTTTAATACAAACCTTTGGAGTAATAATCTCAAAGTTGGAGGATGAGGAAATGTTTTAAAGCATATGAGTTGAGTATATATTTTGGGAGTAGTATTGAGCGCCGATATAGGGACGAGTTCAAACAACTCAAAGTCCCCATAAACCATATAGCCAACGTGGGTAGAAAGGGTCATACTTTTTAGGTGATTTCTTAATTCTTTTTAAGCATAGCTTAGTGGATTCACTTAGTTGAGGTGTTTTATACCCCGACAAGGTATAAGACAATTCTGGCAGTGTGGGCGAGACGATGTATCATCACACAACTCATAGTGATGGTTGTCGGTTAGAAAATCTCCCACATAAAGTTGTTTTGTATCTTTACATACAAATAAGAGTTATTATTGTAATTAAATACATTGAGTTGTTATCTACTTTTTAAAATATTTTATATCAACTGCATCTTTATTGTTGTTTTTATACTGTATTGAGTTGAGTATCCATGAGTTGAGGTTGAATTGAGTAGAGACGAGGTGAGTATGTTTCCTTCTTTCCAAGTTCAAGCTTTTATGTTATGTTTAGTGTTCCCTTTACATACTCGTACATTCAATGTACTGATGTCATTTGGCCTGCATCGTTTCATAATGCAGATACTGGAGATCAGGGTCATCAACAAGCGCTTCATTGATACCACTTGCAGTCTCAGAGTTGTTTGGTGAGCCTCATTGCTTCCAAAGGATCCCTCATTTATTTCCATATCGGGGGTCTTGTCCCGACATCCCTCATAGTATTAGAGGCTTCACAAAAAGTAATAATTGATGAGCCTTTTTCATTTTCATTTTGTTAATGTTTAAACTTGAATTGCCCCTTGTGACCTATTTGAATATTTTTAAATGTTCTAAGTTAATCATCTTGAGCCTTGAGTTAAAGAGTTTTGTTATGAGTTGAGTTAATTTTGAGTTCTTATATTTATCAGTAAGTGTTTCGCTGAATATTGAGCCAGGCCAAGGGTTCTCTTGGGAACCAACAATGGTTCTCGAGTGCCAGTCGCATCCAGGGTGTAGGATTGGGGAGTGACAAACTTGGTATCAGAGCACAGAGTTCCAAAAACAAAAAAAAAATCTGATTTTTCAAAATACAAAATCAGAAGGCCTAATTTACCCCCCCCCCCCCCCCCCCACCTTCCACCAATCGACCCCTAATTTTTTTTTGTTTTTCGAAAACAAAAATATCTATTTTTTCAAAAAATAAATAAATTTACCCCCTTCCCCAGATACCCCCCACCCCTCAGGGCTCCCCCCCTTCCACCAACCTACCTCTAATTTTTTTTTGTTTTCCAAAAACAAACAAAAAAATCTATTTTTTTAATTTAGTTTGAAAATTATTTGAATTTTTGAAAATTAATATTAATATTTTTATTTCTTAGGACAATTAAGAATTTTGAGTGGAAGTGAAAAACTAAGTGATCTATTATGGATCAATATGGATACCCATATTTAATCCATTTTGACCATATTTGTAGAGACTCTTAAAATAGTTTGAAGCCCATATTTAACCAATTAAAATATGAATGATCCAATTCATTAAATATGGGGAAAATGGACTCATTTCATTAATATGGGCTGAAATTGCCACCCCTAAGTACAGCCTCAAGATTACTCAACTTTCCCGTTATGCTCCGGAGATGGTTGCTGATATGAAGAGTAAGATGAGCTTGTTTGTGTCTGGATTGTCTCGTCAGTCAAGCAAATAGGGTAAGGCTGCGATATTGATAGGGGATATGGACATAGCAAGGCTTATGATCCATGTGCAGCTGGTTGAGGAAGATAAGCTGAGATATAGAAAAGATTTTTGGAACAAGAAGGCCAAGACAACAGGTAATGAGTCTGGGCAACAGAAGGGTAATATGAACCAGTAATCTTTTCAACAAAAGCCAACTGGACCTGCTCCATCATCTGGCAGTGCACCTGCACCAAGGAACAAATGTGAGTTTAAGAATTAGAGTACTCAAAATTTTGAAGCTAGACCTACACAATCTCAAGGTAGTAAGGCACAAAGAGGTAATTGGACTCCTGCATGTGCTAAGTGTGGTAGGAAGCACCCAGGAGCGTATCGTGATGGCTCTATTGGTTGGTTCAAGTGTGGTCAGAATGGTCACTTTATGAGAGAGTGCCCTAAGAACAGGCAAGTTAGTGGTAATGGGGGCAATAGAGCCTAATTTTCTTCAGTGGCTCCGCCAGACATAGTTGCACCTAGAGGAGCTACTTCAGGAACATGCGAAGGAGTAAACCGTCTGTATGCTATCACCAATCGTCAAGAACAAGAGAATTCACCAGATGTCGTCACAGGTATAATCAAAGTCTTTACTTTTGATGTTTTTGCTTTACTTGATCCTGGTACGAGTCTATCTTTTGTGACTTCATATATTTCTATGAGGTTCGATATTATTCCCAAAAAACTTCTTGAGCCCTTCAGTGTTTCCACACTTGTTGGTGAGTCTATTCTAGCTAAGAGAGTTTATCGTGATTGTGTCATTTATTTTAATCACAAGGACACCATGATTTAGTTGAGCTAGATATGGTGGATTTTGATGTTATTCTAGGCTTGGACTGGCTTCATGCCTGTTATGCCTTAGTTGATTGTAGGACTCAAGTAGTAAAGTTCTATTTTTCTAATGAGCCAGTTTTTGAGTGGAGGAGTAGTTCAGCGGTGCCTAAGGATCGTTTCATTTCGTACCTTAAGGCCAGAAATTTAGTTTCCAAGGGGTGCGCCTATCACTTAGTCTGAGATAATGACTCTAGGGTTGAGACACCACTTATTCAGTCAGTTCCAGTTGTGAGTGAGTTTTCGGAGGTCTTTCCAGATGATCTTCCCAGAGTCCCTCCTGAGAGAGAAATAGACTTCGATATAAATATTCTTCTTGATACTCGTCCTATCTCTATTCTTCCATATAAAATGGCTCTAGCTGAGTTGAAAGAGTTAACATAGTAGTTGAAATATCTTCTTGATAAATGTTTCATTCAACCACGTGTCGCACCTTGGGGCGCTCCAGTCTTATTTGTGAGGAAAAAAGATGGTTCATTTAGAATGTGTATTGATTACTGCCAATTGAACAAGGTTACCATAAAGAATAAATATCCTCTTCTGAGAATTTATGATCTCTTCGATCAACTTCAGGGTGCCACCTGTTTTTCTAAGATAGACCTTAGATCTGGCTATCATTAGTTGAGAGTAAAAGAAACCAACATTCCTAAGACAACATTCAGGACCCACTATGGTCATTATGAGTTTCTAGTCATGTCTTTTGGTTTGACTAATTCTCCTGCAACGTTCATGGACCTTATGAACAGAGTGTTTAAGCCTTATCTTGATATGTTTGTTATCGTATTCATTGATGACATCCTAATTTATTCGAGGAATGAGGAAGATCTTGCTAGTCATCTCAGAGTAGTTGTCCAAACTCTAAAGGATAATGAGTTGTATGCCAAATTTTCCAAGTGCAAATTTTGGCTTGAGTCTGTGGCATTCATAGGCCACATTATTTCTGGTGATGGAATTCGAGTTGACACTCAGAAGATTGAGGCAGTGCAGAACTGACCTAAACCCACATCTCTAACTGATATTAGGAGTTTCTTGGGATTGGATGGTTATTATAGGAGGTTTGTTGAGGGGTTCTCATCTATTTTATCCCCGTTGACTAAGTTGACTCAAAAGACAACAAGATTCAGTGGTCTGAAGCTTGTGAAAAGAGCTTTCAGGAATTGAAAATGTGGTTGACTACTACCCAGTATTGACCTTACTGGAGGGTACACAAGGCATTGTTCTGTATTATGATGCATCCAAAGTTGGACTAGGTTGTGTATTAATGTAGAATGGCAAGGTTATATCATATGCCTCAAGACAACTTAAAATTCACGGGAAGAATTACCCAACCTATGATTTAGAATTGGTTGTGGTAGTGTTTTGAAGATATGGCGTCACTATCTTTATGGTGTTCATTTAGATGTGTTCATTGAATAAAAGAGTCTTCATTATGTATTCAGTTAGAAAGAGCTTAATCTCAAATAGAGGAGGTAGTTGGAGTTACTCAAGGATTATGACATGAGTATTCTCTATCACCAAGGTAAGGCTAATGTTGTTGCTGATGCTTTGAACAAGTTATCTATGGGCAGTACTTCCCATGTTGAGGAGGAAAAGAAAGAATTAGCCAAAGATGTGAACAGACTCGCACGAATAGGAGTCCGATTAATGGATTCCAATGAAGGAGGAGTGATGGTGATGAATGGGGCTGAATTATCACTAGTGTCCTAAGTAAAAGAGAAACAGAACCAAGACCTTATTTTGCTTGAACTGAAGGCAAATGTTCATAAGAAGAAAGTGAATAGCTTTTGAACAAGGGAGAGATGGTGTGTTGAGGTATCAAGGTAGATTGTGTGTACCAAAGGTGGATGAACTTCAAGAGAGGATAATAGATGAAGCTCATAGGTCCAGATACTCTATCTATCTGGGTTCCACAAAGATGTATCATGACTTGAGAGAAGTTTATTGGTGGAGTAGTATGAAGAGGTGTATTGCAGAGTTCGTTGCTAAGTGCACGAATTGCCAACAAGTCAAGGTAGAGCACTAGAGGCCCAGTGGTATGGCTCAGAACATAGATCTTCCGAAATGGAAGTGGGAAATGGTCAAAATGGATTTTATTACTGGGTTGTTGCGGTCTTGCAGAAAGCATGATTCTATTTGGGTAATTGTAGATCGGATGACTTAATAAGCCAATTTCTTACTGGTAAAAAATACCTATTCAGCAGAGAATTATGCCAGATTATATATTTAAGAGAAAGTCAGACTTCATGGAGTTTCGATGTCCATCATTCAGATAGAGGTGCGCAATTCACCACACAATTATGGAAGTCTTTCCATAAAGGTTTGGGTTCCAAGGTAAATTTGAGTACTGCTTTTCATCCTAAGACGTAGAGCGTACAATTCAAACTTTAGAGGATATGTTGAGGGCGTGTGTGATCGATTTCAAGGACAATTGGGATGATCACTTACCTCTCATTGAGTTTGCTTACAACAATAATTATCACTCTATCATCCAGATGGCTTCTTATGATGCTCTTTATGAGAAAAAGTGTAGATCTCCTTTTGGATGGTTTGAGGTTGACGAGGCTGGGTTGATAGGATCAGGCTTGGTTCATAAATCTATGGAGAAAGTGAAGACTATTCAAGAAGGGTTGAAAACAACGTAGAGTCGTCAGAAGTCCTATATCAATGTTAGGAGAAGAGACTTGGAGTTTCAGGTGGACGATTGGGTTTTTTTAAAGGTTCAACCATAAGGGGTATTATGAAGTTTGACAAGAAGGAGAAGCTTAGTCCCCGGTATATTGGTCGTTACAGGATATCCAAGAGGATCGACAATGTAGCCTATGCGTTGGAGCTACTGCCAGAGTTAGCAGCAGTTCATCTAGTATTTCACGTTTCAATGTTGAAGAAGTGTGTGTGCGATCCTTACCTTATTATACCTACTAAAAATATTTGTCCTACGGATAACCTATCTTATGAGGATATTCCCGTTGAGATACTTGATCGTCAGATTCTCAAGTAGAGAACCAAGGAGGTAGCATCAGTCAAGGTCTTATGAAGGAATCAATTTGTTAAGGAATCCACTTGAGAGGCTGGGGAGGGAATGAAAAAGAGATACCCACATCTCTTTGAGTCCGGAGAAACTCCAAATCAAGGTACTAATTCTTTTCTTGGTACTTTTTAAGTTGATATGTTGTGTTGATTTGCATGTTGAGTGTTTGAGTTGGGTGTTCGATGGTACCACCCTTAGTTCAACTTAGATAAATCTCATTCGAGGATACCACTTGCTGTCCCAGAGTTGTTTGGTGCTTCGTTGATACCACTTGCAGTCCCAGAGTTGTTTGGTGAGACTCCATGCTTTCAGAGGATATCTCATTTGTTTTCATTATTTCAATTTTGTTAGAATGATCAAGTGTCTTGTCCTGACATCCCTCATAGTATTTGAGGCTTCATAGAAAGTATTAGTTGATGCATCGTTTCCATTTTTATTTTGTTAATCTTGAAGACTTGAGTTGCCCCTTGTGGCCAGTTTGAATATTCTTAAAATGTTCTAAGTTAATCATTTTGAGACTTGAGCTAAAGAGTTTTGTTATGAGTTGAGTTAATTTTGATTTCTTATATTTCAGAGTAAGTCTTTCGCTCAGTATTGAGCCAGACCAATGGTTCGCTTGGGAATCAATAATGGTTCTCGAGTGCCAGTCCCATCCATGGTGTAGGCTCAGGGGGTGACAGATATGTTATTGTGGTTATTGAATTGTCAAAGAAATGTGGTGATATGATAGCATTTGCTGAGGTAAAATTTGTGATGTTTCTATACATGCTTTGTTGTTATGGAGTGAGAACTATTAGGTTGCGTTTATTGACTCTTGCAGGTTGTAGTTATGGAGGTTTAGATGATGTTGTAGGAGTACTTGTGTTCAATATTGCTTTAATTAGTGTTGTTAGGTTTCCTTGCTTAGTACCATTGTTGTTTGGTACTCATTCCTTTGCTTCTATACTTATGTAGGTTATGAGCCCGAATCATCATGATTTCTCTTTCTTCACTTCTACGACTGGGGCTTATCATTGGAGCTTGCGAGGTAATTATTTTCATTTTGGCGGACACCTATTACTCTTTTATTGTGTTCTTATTTTGTTCTAGAAATAAAAATATTCAAACTTGTATTTCTTTGGAAATCTATTTTAATACATTAGAGACTTGTACACCTGGCACCAAGTTTTTGGGGTACATTGTGTTATGATTGTACTTTTATGTTATTAATGTTATGTTAGTTATCTATTATGTTTTACTTCCGCATTTATTTCTTTCATTGGGTTTCTGATTGACCTGTCTAGATGGAATAAGATAGGTGTCATCACACCCAATTTTGGATCGTGACATTAATTCAAATTGAAGAATCTAATCAAACACTTAGTTTGCAGGATCATTGAATATTGTCTCACTAGTTAAAAAGTTCAATCACATATTTCTAAATATGAAATACACCATATAAGGGTTGTACTTCCCATGTTGAAGAGGACAAGAAAGAATTAGCCAAAGATGTGCACAGACTTGTACGGATAGGAGTCTGTTTAATGGATTCCAATGAAGGAGGAGTGCTGATAATGAATGGGGTTGAATCATCACTAGTGTCCGAAGTAAAAGAGAAACAGGACCAAATCCTTATTTTGCTTGAACTGAAGGCAAATGTTCATAAGAAGAAAGTGAATGGCATTTGAAAAAGGGGGAGATGGTGTGTTGAGGTATCAAGGTAGATTGTGTGTACCAAAGGTGGATGAACTTCAAGAGAGGATAATAGATGAAGCTCATAGGTCCAGGTACTCTATCCATCTGGGTTCCACAAATATGTATCATGACTTGAGAGAAGTTTATTCGTGGAGTAGTATGAAGAGGTGAATTGCAGAGATCGTTGCTAAGTGCCCGAATTGCCAATAAGTCAAGGTAATGCACCAGAGGCCCGGTGGTGTGGCTCAGAACATAGATCTTTCAGAATGGAAGTGGGAGATGGTCAATATGGATTTCATTACTTGGTTGTCTCGGTCTCGGAGGCATCATGATTCTATTTAGGTCATTGTAGATCGGATGACTAAATCAACCAATTTCTTATAGTTAAAGACTACCTATTCAACAAAGAATTATGCCAAATTATATATTTAAGAGAAAGTCAGACTTCATGAAGTTTTGGTGTCCATCATTAAGATAGAGGTGCGTAATTCACCACACAATTACGGAAGTCTTTCCATAAAGGTTTGGGTTCCAAGGTAAATTTGAGTACTGCTTTTCATCTTAAGACGCAGAGAGTACAATTCAAACTTTAGAGGATATGTTGAGGGTGTGTGTGATCGATTTCAAATACAATTGGGATGATCACTTACCTCTCATTGAGTTTGCTTACAACAATAATTATCACTCTAGCATCCATATGGCTTCTTATGATGCTCTTTATGGGAGAAGATGTAGATCTCCTTTTGGATGGTTTGAGGTTGGCGAGGCTGGGTTGATAGGACCAGACTTGGTTCATCAATCTAATGAGAAACTGAAGACTATTCAAGAAAGGTTCAAAACAACGTAGAGTCGTCAGAAGTCCAATACCGATGTTAGGCGAAGAGACTTGGAGTTTGAGGTGGACGATTGGGTTTATTTGAAGGTTCACCCATGAGGGGTATTATGAAGTTTGGCAAGAAGGAAAAGCTTAGTCCCCGGTATATTGGTCCTTACAGGATATCCAAGAGGATTGGCAATGTAGCCTATGAGTTGGAGCTACTGCCAGAGTTAGCAGCAGTTCATCTAGTATTCCACATTGCAATGTTGAAGAAGTGTATGGGCAATCCTTACCTTATTATACCAACTAAAAATATTTGTATTAAGGACAACCTATCTTATGAGGATATTCCCATTGAGATACTTGGTCGTCAGGTTCTCAAGTTGAAAACTAAGGAGGTAGCATCAGTCAAGGTCTTATAGAGGAATAAGTTTGTTAAGAAAGCTACTTGGGAGGTTGGGGAGGGAATGAAGAAGAGATACCCACATCTGTTTGAGTCCGAAGAAACTCCAAATCAAGGTACTAATTCGTTTCTTGGTATTTTTTAAGTTGATATGTTGTGTTGATTTGCATGTTGAGTGTTTGAGTTGGGTGTTCGATGGTACCACCCTTAGTTCTACTTAGATAAATCTCATTCGATGATACCACTTGCAGTCCCAGAGTTGTTTGGAGCTTCGTTGGTACCACTTGCAGTCCCAGAGTTGTTTGGTAAGCCTCCATACTTTCGGAGGATCCCTAATTTATTTTCATTATTTCAATTTTGTTAGGATGATCGGGGGTCTTGTCCCGACATCCCTCATAGTATTAGAGCCTTTATAAAAAGTAGTAGTTAATGCGTTTTTTCCATTTTCATTTTGTTAATCTTTAAGACTTGAGTTACCCCTTGTGGCCAGTTTGAATAATTTAAAAATGTTTTAAGTTAATCATCTTGAAACTTGAGTTAAAGCATTTTACTATGCGTCGAGTTAATTTTGAGTTCTTATATTTATGAGTAAGTCTTCCACTCAGTATTGTGCCAGACCAAGGGTTCGCTTGGGAATCAACAATGGTTCTCGAGTGCCAGTCGCATCCATGGAGTAGGCTCAGGGGGTGACAGATATGTTATTGTGGTTATTGAATTGTGAAAGAAATGTGGTGATATGATAACATTTGTTGAGGTAAAATTTGTGATGTTTCTATACATGCTTTGTTGTTATGGAGTGAGAACTGTTAGGTTGAGTTTATTGACTCTTGCAGGTTGTAGTTATGGAGGTTTGGATGATGTTGTAGGAGTACTTGTGTTCAATATTGCTTTAATTAGTGTTGTTAGGTTTCCTTGCTTAGTACCGTTGTTGTTCAGTACTCACTACTTTGCTTTTATACTTATGTAGGTTATGAGCCCGAATCATCATGATTACTCTTTCTTCTCTTCTACGATTGAGGCTTATCATTGGAGCTTGAGAGGTAATTGTTTTCATTTCGGCGGACACCTGTTACTCTTTAATTGTGGTCTTATTTTGTTCTAGAAATAAAAATATTCAGACCTGTATTTCCTTTGAAATCTATTTTAATATATTAGAGACTTGTACACATGATACCATGTTTTTGGGGTACATTGTGTTATGATATTTAGTTTTGCGTTATTAATGTTATGTTAGTTCTTTATTATGTTTTACTTTCGCATTTATTTCTTTCGTTGGGTTTGTGATTGACCTGTCTAGATGGAATAAGATAGGTGTCATCACACCCATTTTTGGATCGTGACATTAATGCAAATTGAAGAATCTAATCAAACACTTAGTTTGCAGGATCATTGAATATTGTCTCACTAGTTAAAAGTGCAATCACATGTATCTAAACATGAAATACACCATATATGGGCAGTACTTCCCATGTTGAGGAAGACAAGAAAGAATTAGCCAAAGATGTGCACAGACTTGCACGGATAAGAGTCCGGTTAATGGATTCCAATGAAGGAAGAGTGGTGGTGATGAATGGGGCTGAATCATCACTAGTGCCCGAAGTAAAAGAGAAACAGAACCAAGACCTTGTTTTGCTTGAATTGAAGGTGAATGTTCCTATGAATAAAGTGAATGGCTTTTGAACAAGGGGGAGATGGTATGTTGAGGTATCATGGTAGATTGTGTGTACCAAAGGTGGATGAATTTCAAGAGAGGATAATAGATGAAGCTCACAGGTCCAGGTATTCTATCCATATGGGTTCCACAAAGATGTATCATGACTTGAGAAAAGTCTATTGGTGGAGTAGTATGAAAAGGTGTATTGCAGAGTTCATTGTTAAGTGCCCGAATTGCCAACAAGTCAAGGTAGAGCGCCAGAGGCTCGGTGGTATGGTTCAGAACATAGATCTTCTGGAATGGAAGTGGGAGATGGTCAATATGGATTTCATTACTGGGTTGTCGCGGTCTCGGAGGCAGCATGATTCTATTTAGATGATTGTAGATCGAATAACTAAATAAGCCAATTTTTTACTAGTAAAGACTACTTATTCAGCAGAGAATTATGCCAGATTATATATTTAAGAGAAAGTCAGACTTTATAGAGTTTCGGTGTCTATCATTCAGATAGAGGTGCACAATTCACCACACAATTATGGAAGTCTTTCCATAAAGGTTTGGGTTCCAAGGTAAATTTGAGTACTATTTTTCATCCTAAGACGCAGAGCGTACAATTCAAACTTTAGAGGATATGTTGAGGGTGTGTGTGATCGATTTCAAGGACAATTGGGATGATCACTTACCTCTCATTGAGTTTGCTTACAACAATAATTATCACTCTATCATCCAGATGGCTTTTTATGATTCTCTTTATGAGAAAAGGTGTAGATCTCCTTTTGGATGGTTTGAGGTTAACGAGGCTGGGTTGATAGGACCAGGCTTGGTTCATAAATCTATGGAGAAAGTGAAGACTATTCAAGAAGGGTTGAAAACAACGTAGAGTCGTCAGAAGTCCTATATCGATGTTAGGAGAAGAGACTTGGAGTTTCAGGTGGACGATTGGGTTTATTTGAAGGTTTCACCCATGAAGCGTATTATGAAGTTTGGAAAGAAGGAGAAGCTTAGTCCCCGGTATATTGGCCCTTACAGAATATCCAAGAGGATCGGCAATGTAGCCTATGAATTGGAGCTACTGCCAGAGTTAGCAGTAGTTCATCCAGTATTCCACATTTCAATGTTGAAGAAGTGTATGGGCGATCCTTACCTTATTAGACCTACTAAAAATATTTGTATTAAGGACAATCTATCTTATGAGGATATTCCCGTTGAGATACTTGATCTTCAGGTTCTCAAGTTGAGAACCAAGGAGGTAGCATCAGTCAAGGTCTTATAGATGAATCAGTTTGTTGAGGAAGCTACTTGAGAGGCTGGGGAGCGAATGAAGAAGAGATACCCACATCTGTTTGAGTCCGGAGAAACTCCAAATCAAGCTACTAATTCTTTTCTTGGTACATTTTAAGTTGATATGTTGTGTTGATTTGCATGTTGAGTGTTTGAGTTGGATGTTTGATAGTACCACCCTTAGTTCTACTTAGATAAATCTCATTCGAGGATACCACTTGCAGTCCCAGAGTTGTTTGGTGAGCCTCCATGCTTACGGAGGATCCCTAATTTATTTTCATTATTTCAGATTTGTTAAGATTATCGAGGGTCTTGTCCCGACATCCCTCATAGTATTAGAGGCTTCAAAGAAAGTAGTAGTTGATGCATCTTTTCCATTTTCATTTTGTTAATCTTTAAGACTTGAGTTGCCCCTTGTGGCCAGTTTGAATATTTTAAAAATGTTCTAAGTTAATCATCTTGAGACTTGAGTTAAAACGTTTTGTTATGAATTGAGTTAATTTTGAGTTCTTATATTTATGAGTAAATCTTCCGCTCAGTATTGAGCAAGACCAAGGGTTCGCTTGGGAATCAATAATGGTTCTCGAGTGCCAGTCACATCCATGGTGTAGGCTCAGGGCATGACAGAGATGTTATTGTTGTTATTGAATTGTGAAAGAAATGTGGTGTTATGATAACATTTGTTGAGGTAAAATTTGTGATGTTTCTATACATGCTTTGTTGTTATGGAGTGAGAACTGTTAGGTTGAGTTTATTGACTCTTGCAGGTTGTAGTTATGGAGGATTGAATGATGTTGTAGGAATACTTGTGTTCAATATTGCTTTAATTAGTTTTGTTAGGTTTCCTTGCTTAGTACTGTTATTGTTCGGTCCTCACTCCTTTGCTTCTATACTTATGTAGGTTATGAGCCCGAATCATCATGAATACTCTTTCTTCTCTTCTACGATCGAGGCTTATCATTGGATCTTGCGAGTTAATTGTTTTCATTTCGGCGGACACCTGTTACTCTTTAATTGTGTCCTTATTTTGTTCTAGAACTAAAAATATTCAGACTTGTATTTCTTTTGAAATCTATTTTAATACATTAGAGATTTGTACACATGGCACCAAGTTTTTGGGGTACATTGTGTTATGATATGTACTTTTGCGTTATTAATGTTATCTTAGTTCTTTATTATGTTTTACTTTCGCATTTATTTCTTTCGTTGGGTTTCAGATTGACCTCTCTAGATGGAATAAGACAGGTGCCATCACACCCATTTTTGGATCGTGACATTAATGCAAATTGAAGAATCTAATCAAACACTTAGTTTGCAGGATCATTGAATATTGTCTCACTAGTTAAAAAGTGCAATCACATGTATCTAAACATGAAATACACCATATAAAGACACAATCTAAAATCTTACCTTGTTACAGATTCGTCCCAACTCTCTTCGGAGAAGAAATCTTCACAAGAATCTTCAAAGGAACTTTAATGAATCTCGTCGGTCAAAAGTGAACAAATATATGATACTCCCTTCACTTTTACTTGTCACTTATTTCTAAAATAAATTTACATTTTTACTTATCACTTTTGACATACCAAGTAAATGACAATTATTTTTTCATGGTTTATCCTTAACATTAAATAATATTCCCCAATTCATTTTCCAAGTGTTAATACTAAACATCAATATAATAAGGATAATGTGGTAAAATACATATATCAATATTGATTTTCTTAATGGGTGTGTTAAGTGAAACAGTGACAAGTAAAAATGAACAAAGGGATTATCAATTAAAGTAAATTTCTAAACATATCTTGCAAAAAATTAAAATGTCATGATATATAATGAATTATTTCAAAGAAGAATTCAAGAGAAGATCAAATTGTTAAAAGAAAAAAGTTGGAATAATGATAGGTTTAAATATAGCAAAGCATGCTTCCATTTTATTTTATTTTTAAAAAAATAAATAAAAAGAGAAACTTTTGTTGTTAACGCACAATTACTCTAGCGTGGAAAGCATTTTCACAATCCCTTCCTTATTACTGAGTCGTCAATCAGTTTTGTTAGGGGTTTCACAAGTTAATAAACATACATATTTATTTAATTTTCTAATACAAATATAGATTTTACGAAAAAGCTATTGGATTCATCTGAAATGTCGAACTTAAAGAGATTAGGAACTATCTGATTCATTTGGATGGTGAATGGTTGCATGAGTAAATACATACCAAGCAACAAATATATATAAGAGAAGACCAGATACAACTAAAATGACCAAGGAAGTGACTGCAAGTATGGTAGATTTAGCTCCACATGACAACAACCCTAGTTTAATCTCAATCATATTCAACATTGAAACCATCAGAAACAAACACCCCATCACTGAGGAAATAGCAGTATGAGCATTCCAGTCCTCAAAAGTCTACGGTTAACGTGAACGCTGAATCCATCACCGACTTTTGCACTACTGAGAAGGCTGATAGAGAGCTTTAAGGCCTGTGCGACGAGTGATGAGAGAAGGAAGAAACTGAAAGAAAGAACTTCAAAGACAACGAGATGTTTCAAGGTTAAGATTCCAGGCTGACAACTTTGGCGGGTGTTGAGAGTTTTTTTACCGGGAGATGCAAATGATAGGCCCACGAAGATGGCTAAGGTGAAGAGGGAGTTTACGTTATGACTCCGTCGAGTGCTGTCACAGCTACGTTGCTACTTTTATCATGACTAGATGATGATGATGTTAGGTTCCTTCAAACAATATGTCACACCAAAATATTGTCACAACACAAGTATTTCACCAAAACATGTAAAGAATAATATTATGAAGGTGTTTTACCGTGCATTTGACATGGTTGATGCTTGATTATTTGCAGAATTTTCACTTACTGTCGGGATATTTTATTGAAAGCCTCTCCTAGCCCCTACATGTTTTTTATACGTATGTTTCCTTGAAATGGAGGTAAAGTATTAATTTCCATGAGCCAGCTGGAAAGAGCATGATTTAGCTTTGTGATACTTGGGAAAAGCCAAATTTAAAAGCAGACTGGAGTGAATTGGAATTAAAGAAATTATTCTTCAGAAAAGTAGCTAGAGTGATACTTCTATATAGTTATATTTGTTGTGGAATGTTCATACTATCAATGAACCTTATGGAATAGCTCAATGCGTACCACTTAATAGAACATCAAAAACATGTGTCAAAGTTTTGACCGGCGAATCATATCTTGGGGATTGAAACAGAATGCTTGAAAGTTGGAAAATTTTAGGGCAAACAACTCAAATCTCACTAGTTTAGGGGCTAATTACTTATCATTCTGTGAGGTTTGATAATATAATTTCTACCATATTTCAATTCTCAGATACATGCTAAGCAAATACATCAAAGAATGTGCATCTAAATATGAAATATTGTAAACTAAAATGCAATAATTTAGGAGCAAGTTATGTTGGACAAAATGATAATTACACCTAAAATAATGTCCAAACTAAATAGCAATAGGAAGAGAGTAACAACGACACCAAATATTAAAATGGGGTACATATGATACTCAAGTAAGTAATACAATAATATTGATGAAAAACTTGGTAGTGTCAAAAGACTACTACTCAACACTCTTTTATTTCTTACAACTCACAGTAATATTACTTCCACACTATTTTCTCACAAACTAAGAAATAGCTTGTGGATTACTCTCTCTACTCTCTATTGCTTCTCTATTTTTGGTGTGTCCTTACAAATGAGCATAAGTGCTCTATTTATAAGAAAATTCTGCCCATTTGATGTCACTAATGAAATCAATGAACAATAACAATTCAAACTTGTAGGTAAACAACTTTTAAGCTTTTTGACATTGTTGCAATTTTACAGCAATGGAAGACTAATGTTGTTTGCCTAATGCAGCAAAGGATGAATTCAATATATATATATATATAGATAGATAGATAGATAGATATATGAACCCCACAAATCTCTCCCTTAATTTTGATTTTTCTTCTTTATTCCCAAGCTTGATCTCAATCTCTGAAAATCTTCAAACTTAAGAGGCTTTGTAAAGATATCCGCAACTTGATCATGAGATTTCACATACTTGAGCTCTACCCCTTTCTTGGAAATGCATTCTCGGATAAAGTGATACCTTGTGTCTATGTGCTTGCTCTGATCATGATACACTGGATTCTTTACAAGTCCTTGCGCAGATTTGTTATCAACACAAATCATTGTGGCTTCAATTTGCGGCAAATTGAGTTCCTTTAACAATCTCCTCAACCAAATAGCATGACACGTACATGATGTTGCTGCCATGTATTCAGCTTCACAAGTTGAGAGAGTAACAATTGATTGTTTCTTTGAACTCCAAGAAATAACACAATCACCCAAGAAAAACATAAAACCCGATATCACTACTAAAAAAACAGTGAATACCGACCTAAAAATTTCCGACCTCCAGAGGTCGGTATTTACAAGTAGTCGGTTTTTATGCAAAATAAAGCGGGAAAACCAAATTCCGACCTCTGGAGGTCGGAATTTTTCCCGGAAAAAATGAATTACAATAAAAATACCGACCTCATGAGGTCGGTATTTTTTATATTTAATTGAGAAAATAATACCGACATCAAGAGGTCGGTTTTTATTGTAATTCATTAAAAATTTCGACCTCTTGAGGTCGGAATTTTTTCTCAATTAAATATTTCATAATACCGACTTCCGAATGTCGGTAAAAATTAAATAGTATGTAATTAAAATACCGACCTCATTTATTTTTATTTCTACTATTAATTAAAGCGACATCCGGAGATCAGTATTTTTATTTCATCTAATTACTTTTAAAAGCGACATCCGGAGGTCGGTTTGCGGGTAAACCAAATTCCGACCTCAAGAGGTCAGAATTTTTTCCAGAAAATGAATTACAATAAAAACCGACCTCTTGATGTTGGTATTATTTTCTATTTTGATTTAATTTTATTTAAATCATCTTCCGGAGGACGAGTTTTTGTTATGTAATAAATTAATAATTCAATTAACTTTAAATAAATTGTCCTCCGAATGACGGTTTTATACAAGTTAAAAAATAATTTAATATTAAATACCAACCTCCCGATGTCAATATTATTTAATTAACATGATTACTTTTATTTATCTTAAAATGTAATGTGATACCGACCTCATGACGTTGGTATTTTTTATTAAATCTAATTACTTTCAATAAAAGCGACATCCGTAGGTCGGTTTGTTTAAAATATTCCTATTAATACTCATAATTTTGCTATTGTGCATAATACTAAAATTTTATTTTACACCTACAATTAATTGTTCAAAAAGTGTAACAATTTTGTATACTTTTATAAATAAAAAGTTAGAATTCGTGGAATAAATAAAAAATATCTATAATCCATATTTAGAATATGAAACTACGATATGAATTAGGAGATAATTATACTTATATTTCTACAGTAATGTACAAATTTTATCAGTCCGTCATCTAATCAAGAACTATTATATACGTTCAATCTAATTGAATGGATGTTAAGTGTAGTGATCACCTCCTAATTATGATGACATGTAAACGATACCTTATCGGAGTATGAAATATGTTGATTAATTATATACTCTTCGAGTAATTTAACAAATCAAGTCTTATATACTAGTGGTTTAGATATGAAATACATTATCAATTAAAGAAATACCGAGGATCAATTCAAGGAGATTTATATATTAAATTTGATATTGATAAACTTTTGTTGATCAATAAAATTAAATTTATATAATTAGGAGTTATATAATTTAAATTTATAAAATTAACTTGATCGATAAATTAAATTTATTAAATTAAACTTCTGTTGATGTGTAGTTAAATTTTATATATATATATATATATATATATATATATATATATATATATATATTTATTTATTTATTGATATTGATAAACTTTTGTTGATCAATAAAATTAAATTTATATAATTAGGAGTTATATAATTAAATTTATAAAATTAACTTGATAGAGCATTATATATTTATTAAATTAAACATCTGTTGATGCGTAGTTAAATTATATATATATATATATATATATATATATATATATATATATATATATATATAAAATTTAACTACACATCAACAGAAGTTTAATTTAATAAATATATAATACTCGAGTAGTTTAACAAATCAAGTCTTATATACTAGTGGTTTAGATATGAAATACATTATCAATTAAAGAAATACCGATGATCAATTCAAGGAGATTTATATATTAAATTTGATATTGATAAACTTTTGTTGATCAATAAAATTAAATTTATATAATTAGGAGTTATATAATTTAAATTTATAAAATTAACTTGATCGATAAATTAAATTTGTTAAATTATACTTCTGTTGATGTGTAGTTAAATTTTATATATATATATTTATGATATTGATAAACTTTGTTGATCAATAAAATTAATAAATGTATATAATTAGGAGTTATATAATTTAAATTTATAAAATTAACTTGATCGATAAATTAAATTTATTAAATTAAACTTTTGTTGATCATATATATATATATATATATATATATATATATATATATATATATATGTTTAATTAATAAAATCAACCTCAAGAGCTGAGTTTATATTAAAATAAATTAATAAATACCGACCTAAAAAGGTCGGTATATTTAAATTATTATTTTATTTAAATAATATCGACTTCACGATCTCGATAAAATTAAATAGTATGTAATTAAAATACCGACCTCATGAGGTCGGTATTTTTATTTCATCTAATTACTATTAATTAAAGCGACATCCGGAGGTCGGTATTTTTTTTTCATCTAATTACTTTTAAAAGCAACATCTGGAGGTCGGTTTGCGAAAAGCGGGAAAACCAAATTCCGACCTCTGGAGGTCGAAAATTTTCCCGAAAAAAATGAATTACAATAAACTTCTGTTGATGTGTAGTTAAATTATATATATATATATATATATATATATATTTATTAAATGTATATGCAGACGCAGAAACTATGTATAAATACATGGAAACCTTTTTAGGAGAATCTGCAAAAGCCTTATGGGAAGCATATAAATCTAACTTCCCACAGGAATTTCAAGCGTTGGTAAATATGGGAGCAAACCCATATAATTTTACAAATAAAATACATAGTCTCATTACAGGGGAAGACCCAAATAGTGGTTTATATATATATATATATGTAAATTTATTAAATTACCCACACACACACACACACACACACACACACATATATATATATATATATATATGTTTAGTTTATATTAAAATAAATTAATAAATACCAACCTAAAGAGGTCAGTATATTTAAATTATTATTTTATTTAAATAATATCAAGTTTATGATGCCAATATTTATTAAATATTTTTAAATATAGATAATTATTTTAAAAAATACCGATATCCCGTGATCGGTAAATTAAACAATTCTCTTAAAAAAAGAATGATAATATAAGTCTTACTCCTAAAGTGTAACTCTCAAAACCTAACTCAACTTTCACTCCCCACCCCATCGGTGCCCACCCCCGACCCACCCCATCGGCGCCCATCCCCGACCGGCGCCACACCAGCATCTCCGACCAGCGCGACGCCACCATCCTCGACCGCCGCCACGCCACCTTCACAGCAGCAGAGGAAGGTCACGGCAGCTGCAGAGGAAGTCACGCCCAGCAGCAGAGGAAGGTTGTGGCAGCTGTAGAGGTTTTACAAAATTCAAGAAACCTAAATCACCCTTTTGGTGAAACTGTACGACCTTCTACTTTTCTTGTTCTTATTACTCTCTCTGGTATAACTCAAAAAGCAATTTAACATGTTCTGTCTTGAGCTGAAAAACTTTTGCTTGGCATGGCACCTCAGGTGGGTATTTGAGAATTAAGAGAAAGTTCTATTTCATGGTGCATCTTCTCTGTCTCACAAGGCTAACTGATGCTTGCAGCCATGACAGATTTCAAAGCTTGTGAGCTGATTCGTGTCTTGGCTTAAAGTTCAGTTTCCTTTCCCCCTTCAGCAAACAATCTTTTTCGTGAAATTACACATGACCTTCCTCTTTTCTTATTCTTATTACTCTCTCTGCTCCGTTTTAAAAACCATGACGATGTGGAGGTTTTGTCTTCCGTGGAAGTTCAATGAAAATTTGTATGATTTCACAAGGGCTGTTGAGGAGTTGGTTTTAAACAGCTTCGATGCAGGTACCACCAAGGTGTACTAATTTACCCTTTCAAAGTTTCAATATTCTTTATGATTTTACTAGGTATGTAGAGTTATTTTGATTATTTATTGTAGCTGAAGTTGAGTTGGAACACACATATTGGTGCCTAGTTACTTATAGCCCAGTTTATGGAGACAGGATACGTGTCTGTTTGTTTCGTCTTCTGTTATGCTTCTTTTTCGTTGCCATTTTAACTATGGTTTCGTATGCTTTCTTTACACTTAGTGACATCAAAATACTGTCATTCAGATGATATGCATGCTTTCCCAGCAAGCTTTGGCCTTACAGGAGAGGCTCAGAGCTCTATTTCTGATGTTTCTTTGTTGGAGTTGTTACCAAAACTCATGGGAGGCTAAATGGATATTGTAAGGTTTTGAAGGTAAAGTTCTTTTGAGTTTTAGTAAATAGTATCCATTACAATTGGTATAAAACTACTAACCTGGTCTTTGTTTTGGCCATTGTTTGCCAGACAACAAGTGTTTTGTATGTTGGAATTGATGATTGGAGACAAGATATTGGTACAAAATTACCTGTATAAGCCTACCTGATACATGAGTTGATTGTTGTTTGCAAATAAGGAAATTCCTTGTTGTTGTTTTTTTGCAGTAATTGTTCATGATGTATTTTACAACTAACCAGTTCGAAGGAAGCAAATGCACTCCAAGTACTTCTAGTTTCCTCACAATCAAACCAGTAAAAAATATTGATTTACATATTTTACTTCTAAAGTTGTACTCTGATCTGATTGATCTTTTGGTTTGCTTATATAATTTTGAAGTCCAAATATAGGGTCTTGCATTCTCCGAAAGATCTCTGCTAAGAATTTCCCTTGCGCATCGCAGTGTGTCCAAGTATTTCTTTATCCACTTATTTTAGTATGTTGTCAGGAAACAGAAGCCTAATCTTTGGCTAATATTTACTATATCGGATGCTTTTTTTTACGGTGTTTTTGCTTTCCTTGACCTCCGTAATGCAAATATCAATTCAAGACTTGTTTCCAAAGGACCAATACATAAATTACTTAACAACATAGCTATGAGTTTTGACAGTGCTTCTGACATTGAGAAGCAAAATAGATCTCAGATATATCCACTGTTTTTGTTGAACCTAAACTGTCCAAGATCTTTATATGATTTGACTTTGGAGCCTTCAAAGACCTCTGTGGAATTTAAGGTGAGATTTTTTGTTGGGATTTATGTTTTAATTTGGTTTGGGATTGGGAAACGGATGTGGGTCTTTGGATATGTTTTTATAGAATTGTGTTTGTGTTAGGGTTTGTTTTGTGAGAATTGGTTTGGGATGTTTTCTGTTAAAAAATATTTGAAAGTACCTCATCATTTTTTTCTGGAACTTTAATGTGGGTGAAATAAATAGGTTAAAACTGGTTACACGTCATTATTTATTACTAATCGTATAGCATTTCAAAGTATTAAAGATAAGTACCAACACTAGTTGATCCTATTGATGACAAAATTGATTTTCTTGCAAGATCGATTTGTGTCCATCTAGTGTTGACACTTAGCTTTAAATTTAGAAATAATATATTTGTTAAGCATAAGTATCAACACTAGTTGATCCTATTGATGACAAAATTGATTTTCTTGCAAGATCGATTTGTGTCCATCTAGTGTTGCTATTAAGCTTTAATTTAGGAATAATGTGTTTGTTAAGCATAAGTATCAACACTAGTTGATCCTATTGATAACAAAATTAATTTTCTTGCAAGATCGATTTGTGTCTATCTAGTGTTGCTATTAAGCTTTAATTTAGGAATAATGTGTTTGTTAAGCATAAGTATCAACACTAGTTGATCCTATAGATAACAAAATTGATTTTCTTGCAAGATCGATTTGTGTCCATCTAGTGTTGCTATTAAGCTTTAATTTAGAAATAATGTGCTTGTTAAGCATAAGTATCAACACTAGTTGATCCTATAGATGACAAAATTGATTTTCTTGAAAGATCGATTTGTGTCCATCTAGTGTTGCTATTAAACTTTAATTTAGAAATAATGTGTTTGTTAAGCATAAGTATCAACACTAGTTGATCCTATAGATGACAAAATTGATTTTCTTGGAAGATCGATTTGTGTCCATCTAGTGTTGACACTTAGCTTTGAAAAGTTGTTAAGTTGTTAAAGTTATAAAGTTGTTAAGTTGTTTAAATAAGTTAAATTAAATAATGTGATTTTGTTGATGGATTTAGTTGTTGAAATTAAGTCAAAACTAATGTAGTTAAAGTTAAAAAGTTGTTAAATTGTTTAGATAAATTAAAATAAATAATGTGATTTAGTTGGTGAATTTAGTTGTTGTATTAAGTCAAAACTAAACTAGTTAAAGTTGCTATGTTGTTTATATAAGTTAAATTAAATAATGTGATTTAGTTGGTGGATTTAATTTTTGTATTAGGTCAAAACTAAACTAGTTAAAGTTGTTATGTTGTTTAAATAAGTTAAAATAAATAATGCCGGTTTACTTAATGAATTTAGTTGTTGGAACTAAGTCAAAACTAAACTAGGTAAAGTTAAAAAGTTGTTATGTTGTTTAAATAAGCTAAAATGAATAATGTCGATTTAGTTAGTGAATTTAGTTGTTGAAACTAAGTCAAAACTAAACTAGGTAAAGTTAAAAAGTTGTTATGTTGTTTAAATAAGTTAAAATAAATAATGTCGGTTTAGTTAGTGAATTTAGTTGTTGGAATTAAGTCAAAACTAATGTAGTTAAAGTTCAAAAGTTGTTATGTTGTTTAAATAAGTTAAAATGAATAATGTCGGTTTAGTTAGTGAATTTAGTTGTTGGAACTAAGTCAAAACTAATGTAGTTAAAGTTCAAAAGTTGTTATGTTGTTTAAATAAGTTAAAATGAATAATGTCGGTTTAGTTAGTGAATTTAGTTGTTGGAACTAAGTCAAAACTAATGTAGTTAAAGTTCAAAAGTTGTTATGTTGTTTAAATAAGTTAAAATAAATAATGTCGGTTTAGTTAGTGAATTTAGTTGTTGAAACTAAGTCAAAACTAAACTAGGTAAAGTTAAAAAGTTGTTATGTTGTTTAAATAAGTTAAAATAAATAATGTCGATTTAGTTAGTGAATTTAGTTGTTGGAATTAAGTCAAAACTAAACTAGGTAAAGTTAAAAAGTTGTTATGTTGTTTAAATAAGTTAAAATAAATAATGTCGGTTTAGTTAGTGAATTTAGTTGTTGGAACTAAATCAAAACTAAACTAGGTAAAATTAAAAAGTTGTTATGTTGTTTAAATAAGTTAAAATAAATAATGTCGGTTTAGTTAGTGAATTTAGTTGTTGGAATTAAGTCAAAACTAATGTAGTTAAAGTTCAAAAATTGTTATGTTGTTTAAATAAGTTAAAATAAATAATGTCGGTTTAGTTAGTGAATTTAGTTGTTGGAACTAAGTCAAAACTAAACTAGGTAAAGTTAAAAAGTTGTGATGTTGTCTAAATAAGTTAAAATGAATGTCGGTTTAGTTAGTGAATTTAGTTGTTGGAATTAAGTCAAAACTAATGTAGTTAAAGTTCAAAAATTGTTATGTTGTTTAAATAAGTTAAAATAAATAATGTCGGTTTAGTTAGTGAATTTAGTTGTTGGAACTAAGTCAAAACTAAACTAGGTAAAGTTAAAAAGTTGTGATGTTGTCTAAATAAGTTAAAATGAATGTCGGTTTAGTTAGTGAATTTAGTTGTTGGAATTAAGTCAAAACTAATGTAGTTAAAGTTCAAAAGTTGTTATGTTGTTTAAATAAGTTAAAATAAATAATGTTGGTTTAGTTAGTGAATTTAGTTGTTGGAATTAAGTCAAAACTAATGTAGTTAAAGTTCAAAAGTTGTTATGTTGTTTAAATAAGTTAAAATAAATAATGTTGGTTTAGTTAGTGAATTTAGTTGTTGAAATTAAGTCAAAACTAATGTAGTTAAAGTTAAAAAGTTAAGTTTGTTTAAATAAGTTAAAATAAATATGTCAAAACTAGTTAGACTTAGAAAGTGGTTAAGTTGTTTAAATAAATTCAAATGTTATTTAGTTGATGGAATTAAAATTATCATTATTGTTTGTGTAGATGAATCCTCATCCTATTGATGACAAAATTGATTTTCTTGCAAGATCGATTTGTGTCCATCTAGTGTTGACACTTAACTCAATTAATGACAAGTAGTTCATGAGTCATGGCAAAGAATCCTTAGAATTGCCGAGTTTGATACATAGAAAAGAGTTCAATCTCACAAGTTACAGTTCAATGTAAGCCTCTTACATTGATTTTTAAGTAATGTAGGTAGATATTCTCATGTGAACACACATTCCCTTTTTCGATCATTGAATTTGCGTAAAACTAAGTGTTGTGACTGAAAATGGAGAAAAAGAGTTTAGTGACAATATTACCAGCCACTTCTCTGAAATATAACTTGTAAATTGAACAACATTGCAAAGTTTTCAATAATATTACCAAAGCAATTTGAATGATAGATTTTGGGGAAACTCCTGTCCACCTCAGTCTGCCCATTTTGAGCTGAAAGCAATTCCCAAAGCCAAAAAAGTTAAACATAAGCTAAAGTGAAATGCCCTAGGTGAAAGATAAATAACAATTTGTATGTTTAGTTGGTGGATTTTTAACTATTAATATTTGAGTATACTTTATATTTAGTAGTTTTAACGTTTGTTCGACATTGTGAAAGACTATTTGGATTAAGCCTTTGTTTGATATATTTGTTCGACATTGTGACATTATTTTGTACTACTTTGTTTTAATCTTTTTGAATTAGGAAATGTTTTTCCTCCATGTCCGGCTAGCAGTGATGGATCTGATCAGGAGGGTGATGAGACTGATAAGTCTGATAAGGAGAGTGAGGGTGATGAGGAGTAGTTGTATCTATTTGACATTTTAGACTTCTATATTTTTGGAATTGTTTAATTTGATCGTATTTTAGTTTATTTTGAAGTTGGATGAAGTTTACTTTGAAATAGTTTAATGTATATGTTGAAAATATTGTGTTGTTTTGGTTGGATGAAGTTTATTTGGCTTTGGGTTGTTTTGGTTGGATGAATTTTATTTGGCTTTGGATTGTTTTGATTGGATGAATTTTATTTGGCTTTGGGTTGTTTTGGTATAAATATGCAGGTGGGCAACTAAAAATTGCAGCAATTTGCTTCCTGTTTTGCAGCATAAAATCGACCTCCGGAGGTCGGAATTTCAAAAATAAAAAATAAAAATACCGACCTCCAGAGGTCGGAATTTTAAAAATACAAAAATAAAAATACCGACCTTCAGAGGTCGGAATTTCAACATCACAAAAATAAAAATATCGACCTTCGGAGGTCGGAATTTCAACATTATAAAAATAAAAATACCGACCTCCAGAGGTCAGAATTTCAACATTACAAAAATAAAAATACCGACCTCCAGAGGTCGGAATTTCAACATTACAAAAATAAAAATACCGACCTCCAGAGGTCGAAATTTCAAAAATACAAAAATAAAAATACCGACCTCCGGGGGTCAGAATTTCAACATTACAAAAATAAAAATACCGACCTTCGGAGGTCAGAATTTCAACATTACAAAAATAAAAATACCGACCTTCGGAGGTCGGAATTTCAACATTACAAAAATAAAAATACCGACCTCCAGAGGTCAGAATTTCAACATTACAAAAATAAAAATACCGACCTCCAGAGGTCGGAATTTAAAAAAATGAATATTCCGATATAAAATAAAAACCGACCTCAAGAGGTCGGTAAATATCGACCTCCAAAGGTCAGTATTGAATAGCGACCAAGCTTTTTTTGACCTAAGCTGGGATGTCGGTTTTAGGTCGATATTTCAGGGAATACCGACCTCCGGAGGTCGGTATTCACTATTTTTTTAGTAGTGTATGCTTTTTCTATCATCAACATCTCCCGCATAATCACTATCACAATATCCCACAAGATTAAAATCATCAGATTAAGAATAAAATAGTCCAAGGTCGATCGTACCTTTTAGGTAGCGTAAAATTCTTCTAGCGATCTTCAAGTGAGTGGAGGTGGGAGTTTCCATGAAGCGACTTACTACTCCAACTGCAAAGAGTATATCTGGTCTCATACATGTCAAGTACCTCAGACTTCCTATGAGAATTTTGAACAGAGTGGAGTCCACCTTTTCTCCATCATCAAACTTTGACAATTTTGTTCCACTTTTCATTGGGGTGTTCACAGGGTTGCAATCAAACATATTGAACTTCTTCAAAATCTCCTTTGTATAACTTTCTTGAGATATGAAGATGCCTTCCTCGGTTTGCTTCACTTCTAGATCCAAGTAATATGACATGAGCCTTATGTCCGTCATCTCAAACTCAAAGGACATAGCTTTCTTAAAAGCTTCAAATAAAATTGGGTTGTTACCCGTTAGAATCAGATCATCAGCATACAGACAAACAAGCAGAATATCTCCATTAGTATGAACTTTAATATAAAGAGCATATTCATAAAGACAACGAGTAAACCCATTGTCTTGAAAGTATTTGTCAATGCGACTATTCCAAACTCGTGGAGCTTGCTTCAACCCATATAAGGCTTTCTTCAACCTCAACACCTTATCTTCATGATTTTTAACCACAAAACCCAATGGTTTCTCAACATAGACTTCTTCTTCAAGATATCCATTCAAGAATGCCGATTTGACATCTAGTTGATGGATCTTCCACTTCATTTGTGCCGCTAAAGAGATCAATAGACGGATCGTCTCCATGCGGACAACAGGTGCATAAACTTCCTCATAGTTGATGACATGCCTTTGTTTGTAGCCTTTGACCACAAGTCTTGCCTTGTATCTCTCTACCTCTCCATGGGCATTTTTCTTCACCTTGTATACCTATTTGACTCCAATTGCTCGATGATCCTTGGGAGGAGTCATTAACTCCCAAGTGTTGTTCTTCTCTATTGACTGGATCTCCTCCTCCATGGCTTGTCTCCACCTTTTGTCGGTAACAGCTTCATTAAAATTCATTTGTTCACTATCAACAAAGAGACAACACTAAAAATCAAAATTAGTAATTTTTTCTGTGTCATCATAGAGTTCTTGGATGCTCTTTATCCTATGCGGTCTTTCACTTGAACTCTCTTGAGTAGACGGAGATGCAACATTTGCTGGTGAAGGAGGTGGGGTTGCATCTTGTGCAAGTGCCGTGGTCTCCTGCTCTTCTTCATCTCCAAAGTATGGAAGAAAATCATATGTTCTTTCTTTCGGAGCCTCCTAATTCCATGATGCTTCTTCATCAAATTCAACATCACGACTCACCACCACCTTATTATTGCTTGGATTGTACAATTTGTAGCCTCTTGAGCTCGCGTCATAGCCAACAAACACATACATGACACTACTATCGTCAAGTTTAACTCTCCCTTGATGTGAAACATAAGCATAGACTATGCTCCCAAAGATTTTGAAGTTCTTGACATTTGGCTTTCTTCCGCTCCATGCTTTTTGAGGTGTTTGATCTCTTACATTTTTTGTTGGAGACCTGTTGCTCAAATAAACTGCACAAGAAACACCCTCGGTCCAAAATTCTTTTGGTAGATGTTTAGCTTTCAACATACATCTAGCCAAATTAAGAATTGTTCTATTCTTTCTTTTTGCAACTCCATTTTTTTGGGGCGAGTAAGGTACCGTTAGAGGGCGACGAATTCCATGAAATTGAAAAAAGTCATTAAATTCTTTTGAAGTGAATTCGCCTCCTCTATCGGACCTTAATGCTTTTATTTCATAGCCACTTTCTTTTTCTACAAGTGCTTTGAAATTTTTAAAGGCAACAAAAACTTCAGACTTTTGCTTCAAGAAATATACCCAAGTCTTTCTACTGAAATCATCAATAAAGAGCAAGAAGTATTTCTTTTACCAAAAAAAGGTGGATCGATTGGAGCACACACATAGGTATGTACAAGTTGAAGTGGTTCACTTGTTCTTGATGTAGTCTTCTTTGAAAAACTCCTCCTTGCATGTTTTCCAAGAAGACAAGTTTCACACAACTGATTTGGATGGTTGATTGACAAAATTCCAACAACCATGTTCTTGTCTCCCATTGATTTGAGTGCTTCAAAGTTCAAGTGCCCAAATCTCATATGCCAATACCGTGAGTCATCTTGCATATTATCCTTCAAACACTTTGCATCAATGATTTTAAGATTCAAAGGGAACAACCTATTCTTTGCCATATGAACTTTAGCTATTAAGTTGTTACTTGAATCTCTAAGCAAAAGATTCATATTTTTCATATGAATATCATATCCTTTTTCAAGAAGTTGACCCAAACTGAAAATATTACTTTTCAATTTTGGCACATAATAAATATTGTTAATCAATTTATGGCCACCATCTTTACAGGATGTCAGAATCGTACCTATCCTTTCAATTTGGATCTTTGAGGTATCTCCAAAAGACACATTACCTTTCACCCTCTTTTTATCTCCACAAACTTGTCTTTGTGGCCACACATATGATTACTTGCTCCATTGTCAAGGTACCATGAGTTGCAATCATCTATATCTTCTTCTTTGAGTGTTAATAACAATGTTGACTCATCTTCATCTTTGTTATTGTCAACAAGATTAACTTTCTCTTCAACATTACTACAACATTCCCAAGAGTAATGTCCAAATTTATGACAGTTATAACACTCAATTTTAGATTTTTCATACCTCATTTCATTTGTACCTTGATAGGTTCCACTTCCTCTACCTCCTTGTTAACCACGGACACGACCTCTAAATGATTGGTGACTCTTATCTTCATTGTTGAATTTATTGGTATAACTTCTTCCTCTTCCATGGCCTCTATGATCTCCACGACCTCGCCATTGTCCATTTCCTTTGTAATTTTTCTCACCTTCAAATCCTTTGAAGGATGCATGAGTTTTAGGAAGTTGCTCTAGTGGCTCTTCTTTTCTCTTTTTCATTTTCTCTTTGTGGACTAGTAAAGAACCTTCCAATTGTTCTACCGTCATAGAGTCTAAATCTTTAGACTCCTCAAAACACACACCACATAATCAAATTTAGGTGTTAAAGAACGAAGGATCTTTTCTACCACACGCACATCATCTACTTCCTCCCCATATCTTCTTAGTTGATTTACAACAGTCATCACTCTTGAACATAAATTCGAAATGGATTCGGATTCTTTCATTTTTAAAACTTCAAAGTCAGCCCCTAGAGTTTAAAGTTTTATCTTATTTACTTTATCAACTCCTTGGAGAGAATTCTGTAAACTTTCCCAAGTTTCTTTTGAGGTGGTTGCATCAACCACCTTCTCAAACATACCATCATCCAAACATTGATGGATAAGAGTGAGCGCATGTTGATCTTTCTTTATTGTTTTTAACAAGACCTCTTTTTCATTTGAGGAAAAAATTTCCTCATTAGCGGGTTTTGTATACCCTTTTTCTACAATGTCCCAAATAACTTGAGAGCCAAGAATGACTTTCATTCGTAGACACCATTTTTCATAATTCTGAGACGGGGGGTACTAAAAGGACAACAGACTATTATTTTTCATGGCTCTGATACCACGTTGTTGGACAAAATGATAATCACACCCAGAATAATGTCCAAACTAAATAGCAATAGGAAGAGAGTAACAACAACACCAAATATTAAAATAGGGTAAATATGATACCCAAGTAAGTAATATAATAATATTGATGAAAAACTTGATAGTGTCAAAAGACTACTACTCAACACTCTTTTATTTCTTACAACTCACAATAATATTAGTTTCACACTATTTTCTCACAAACTAAGAAATAGCTTGTGGATTACTCTCTCTACTCTCTATTGCTTCTCTACTTTTGGTGTGTCCTTACAAATGAGCATAAGTGCTCTATTTATAAGAAAAATTCTGCCCATTTGATGTCACTAATGACATCAATGAACAATAACAATTCAAACTTGTAGGTAAATAACTTTTAAGCTTTTTGACATTGTTGCAATTTTGCAGCAATGGAAGACTAAGGTTGTTTGCCTAATGCAACAAAGGATGACTTCAATATATATATATATATATATATATATATATATATATATATGGACCCTACAAGTTACGCGTTCTTCCCTCAATTTCTTCTAACAAGAATTCAAAAAAATCCCATTTTTTAGCATTAGTTTCCATAAATACATATAATTTTTTACCTCAGATACATGTAAACTTATTAGATACATGAACTCTTAATAAGATACATGTATATATTTTGTCAGATTCATATTTTGACGACCTGTTCTCATCATCACTCTCCTCTCCAGCCATAGATCGTCATCTCCTGGCAAAAACATCACCAAACCAGCGAGGGGTGTTCTATCGGCCATGTTCATTACAAAAAAAGGCCCAAATTATCGAGGTTGAATTTGCGAATTGTGGGGGTTTCTGTCACGACCCAAGCCTAGGGCCTAGACGTGACATGGCGAATGGGGAACCCGAAGGAACCCCAAACAAGCCTCTCAAACTTGTCATCACACTTCATCGGTCGCGGAAGTATATTCAACATTAAATAACGGGAAATAGGGACTAAGGGCAACCATTTCAAAATAACATCATAGAATAAGAGTCAAGCTCATTTACAAAATACTTGTCCAACGTACACCTCTACATACATAGATAGGACGGGGGCCATGACATATTACCGGCTCCTCTCATAGTCAAAATACAATGGCAAGCTAAAGTCTCAAAGCATAAGAGTAAGAAACATAACGTAGCCCTCGGATCATTGAGGACTCACCAACAATCTCGGATAAACACCGTACTAGCCACGTGAATGGAGAGAAGGATCTAGATTAGCTCCGGTCCCTACATGGTGACATCATGTAGGCAAAATATGTGTTAGTA
The DNA here is from genome assembly GCA_029007595.1 of Solanum commersonii. NCBI lineage: Eukaryota > Viridiplantae > Streptophyta > Magnoliopsida > Solanales > Solanaceae > Solanum > Solanum commersonii. The sequence continues at coordinate 2,777,899 of JAJTWQ010000007.1, forward strand.
CTTTGGAATGTACTAAGTATGCGGGGTGCAATGCAACAATAGACAAGGACGCAATCGAAATGCAAGAGATAGTTCCATAGGCATAATAGATGATAATATGAGGATGCATGATCAAAGTGAAGTCAAAACATGTTTAAGTAAAACTATACTAATAGTAGATATCATATGTGTGTCCATAATCCGACCAATCTGTAACCCCAACTTAGGATGGGGGATGCCGTTCACACCCGGACACCCTGGTGGCAAGGTATAAACCCCTCACATGGTTGATGTTGGTCACACCCCAAGCATCCTAGGTGGCGAGATATAAACCTCTCACATGGTTGATGTTGGTCACACCCCAAACATCCTAGGTGGCGAGATATAAACCTCTCACGTGGTTGATGTTGGTCACACCCCAAACATCCTAGGTGGCGAGATATAAACCTCTCACATGGTTGATGTTGGTCACACCCCAAGCATCCTAGGTGGTGAGATATAAACCTCTCACATGGTTGTCCGGTTCTTTTCCCCCGGATCGGGCATGGTCATGCAACACTTTATATAGGAAATTCACCTTAGGGCTCTAATGCAATCTCATGTATGGAATGAACATATACATAAGCTTAGTTTGTCATCAACACATTTCTGGAATGCCATACATCTCATAACTCAAGCCCTAAAGCATCAATTCATCAATTCTCCATAATTGGACATTTTGTCAAACACCTTGAAGGCATGTAATGGGATCAAAGAGCATGGAAAATAGGGTAGTAATTATGCAGCCAAACCAGTGAACAACCTACAACAACACATTTTAACACCCACAAGACTACATGAAAAATCTCCACATCCATTCCGAATTTAGATTCAAGTTCTAGAGTCACAACATGCTCAAAACAATCACTCTTCATGTTTAAAATTCACTTGTGCAGGAAATTTATACAAGGAACAAGAATAATTTATGAACCATGAATTAAACCATGAATTAGTGAGTAGAATAGAGACTAGGCACTATGGGTGGAAGGACCCATGAGTTCAACACCACATACCTTGAGTTTTTATGAAGGCCTTGAGAGCGTCTTCAATGGAAGCTTGGAACTTGGGAGCAAGAGTCTCTTCAATCTTGATAAAGGTTTTGGATTAGGGTTCTTGAGAGAACTTTGAGAGAAAATGTGTCTAAGTATGGGAGAGGTGTTTTGGGAAATGTTTTAGAGATGGGAATTGAGTTAATGTTATATAGGAAATAACATATGCCCTTTGGAAAAAAACGGAACAAACACTTAGAAAAAAAAGTGAGGCGGGTGAACAGTAACTTTAGTTACTGGAAATTGCATTTTCTGCCCGGACAGGTTTTACGAAAATGAGCATAACTTCTTCGTTCGAACTCCGAATGAGGTGAAATGAAGTGCGTTGGGTAGCTAACTCAAAGGGCTTTCCATGGATATATTATATCCACCAAAATTATTTGTGTGCTAGGAGATATGACCCTCTAAAGTAGACCCTCGAAAAAGGCTTCACTTGGAAATTTCGGATTTCGATACGGTTGCTCTAAAATTTGGGTGAGACCCATTTCCCACTCAATTTGAACCCCTAAACAAGAATATGAAGTCGGATTTTCGAAAAACGAAACGAATTCTTAGATATAGCTAAAACAAGTTTTCGGTAACTTCCGAAGCACATTTTTAAGAACTTTTTGGGTCGTTTCAGTTTCTAACCCCCACAAATTGCTGTCATGGCGGTTTTCAAAAGTCCTGCAAATACGTCTGTCGCAAATGGTTTGTGGGTTATTTTTCAATGACCGCCGAAACATTAAATTGTGGGGGTTTTAATCCCCGCAATTCACAAAACCTCCACAATTGTTTTTTGGTAGATTTACTTATTTGGGTTATATCGGGGAGTTATAACCTCCGCCAAGTTTCTTGGCAAAATATTATTCTCCTGCCAGCATTGTAATTTGTAGCTTACTAGCCTCCACAATTATTTAATTTTTTCTTACATAGCATATTTGTTAATTGTTATCAACTTACAATTAATGTAACAGTCATTATAATAAAACCACCAAAATATTTATTTTTATATAATAAAAAACAACAACTTAATCATAAAAATGTTAAGCAATACAACAAATTGTCATATTTTAGATACACCTTTAAGCCTAAGAAATGAAAACAAATTTGATACATCTCTATACACTATATTTCAAATCAAGATTCCCCACAATAATTTGGAAAACACTTTGCATCTTAAAATTACTCCTTCAGAATAACATCATCTCTCTTAGAAGCAAGTCATCTAAATAAATCTAGAATTTGTCAAGATACATCTTCCATGCTCGAGAAATCTGCAATAAGTTGGGAGTAGATGACCTAAATTAACTCCAACTCTGTTATGATTGTTAGTATTACCTATAAGAGTCAGAAAATTAGCTTATCCACAAGAACAAACAACTAATTTACCTTGCGCTCATAGTCATCTAGAAGATTAGCATGCACATATACTTGCCATAAAATAAAAGATTAAAGTTTAAATATGTGAATCTAAAACAAAAAAATGATTAAGCACCAGTTAAGGTGATCCTCCTCTATAGTTAATGACATGTTTACGATAACCAAAGAAACAAGTCAGCAAGAGTTCGTATCTCATCAAATGGATGAGACCTTGAATTCTCCTCTGGTTGTAATTTATTAATTCTAATATACATAAGGCAACTGAGTTATAAAGTTTGATATTTTGCATATTCAACATTCTGAAGTGAGCAAAGAACTACTAACATTTGTAAAGCAAATATCTCATTATATATTATCTATGTAATATTTTATATAGCCTAAATTAACAAATATCTTATATGTTATTGATAGACCGTGATTTTATGGTATTTCTAATATATTTTTCTTAAAATTTGTGTGTGTTTAGGGCCTTTTTAGATTGGTTTTTATGTGCTTTTATCATGTTTTGTAGGAAAGACGTTCATGCGCGAAAGTAAAGGGACAGCTGAAAGAACTGCATAAAGGGCACCTACGGAGGTGATCTACGGACCATAGGTCCAGTGACGCTCTGTAGGTGATGGCCATAGATCAGCAGGCAAGGCATGGAAGCCAAATCAGGGAAATCTGACAGAGTGTGGAACCACGATGGCCATTGATGGTTTGTAGATTGATCTACGAACCATACTGTTGATCCGTAGATTGATACTGTGAGGGTTCCAGTACCTGATTTTTGAAAATTCTAAGTATGGAGCTATGGAAGGGGATTAATGGATCATAGATCGATCTACGATCCGTACTGCAAGTCCGTCGTTTGCTTCAGAGAAGCTGATTTTTGGAGGCTGAAATATATTCTAAGTCCTGACTGATGGAAGTGACTCACGGACCGTAGATCCATTGACGGTCCGTGAGTCAGTCTCGTGAAATAAAGACGCGTGCCTGAACACACTTTCCTTAATTTGTTTTCCTTTTAATCTAGGACTTGTTTTCTATAAATAGGGCATGTAAACCTTGTTTTTGGGGGTTAAATTTTATTACTTTTGTTTTACTTTGTGACTTGGGAACTAATTTTGCTACCCGGGCAATTCTTGATTTCCAAAGGTTCGTTTTGAAGATTTTGTTTGAAATTTGAGTTGAATTTATGGGTTTATTTTTCTCAACTACGTAAGTTCATAATTCTTTCATCTAAAACAATAAATTGTGTTCATATGATTATGGGTAACTAAACTCCACAACTAGGGTTGTGGGATCCATGAGCGATTAACAAAGTATGAATAGTAAATAAGCAATTCTTGAATAGTGTTTTGCATGCATTGATAATTCTTTCGTTCAAAAGTCTTTTTAACGAGTGCATGCATTAGAACTTGCCTTGTTGCTACTTGCCGGACCAAGGAGGTAATCAACAAGAAAAAAATTATCAACATAGATTTAGTGTGATACTATCTAATAGGCTATTGTTGATTGGTGCGAAGTAATAACTAAGACAAACATCGATTATGATGTCTAATATGAGGTAAAGGTAAGGGTTAGTAAATTATACACACGTAGCCGGACCAAGGTGCCGGGTGAAATTCTCTAGATGCCAGACCAAGAATTTAGAGATACCTAACTTATCACTTTGAATGTAATACACTAGGACATGATTGCTAGTACTAGGATTACTGAGTTATAAGCTTATGGTGAACACATATACCCTAGTTAATTTTCTCATCTTGATAACAACAAAAATTGACTTTTGTTTACTGATTACTTATTGAATTCCTACAATTTGTTTCACAAATCCCCCCTTTTTATTACTTGTTTCCGGAAGTACTTTGACTAAATGAATATAGGTGTAAGTTAAAGTTAAGTCTAAACCAATTTCCTCGTGGGATCGACCCCAACCTACAAGTTGGGTTCTTTATTTGAGAACGATCACTTATGCTTCTTTAAGGAGGTATAATTTGAGCGTATCAAATTTTGGCGCTGCTACTGGGAAATTTGGCTTTTAGATTAATTTTCACTACATTATTGAACTTTAGTCAAATATTTCCTAATTTTACTTTTTCTTTTTGTTCTTGTCTCTCTCAGATTCTGGCTCTAGTGTATGCCAAGGACACGGAGCCAAGGTGAACCACTTACTCCTTAAGATCCAGAGTTGAACATAACTTTGCAAAGAATGAACAATCAAGGAATTCCAATTAATCATATCAGAGTATATCTTGATGATACAGTTGAGTTATAGCAACCGAGAGAAGCTGGTGGGGAAAATCGTGGTCTAGCTGAAAATCAATTGGGAAATGCAGTGAGGGTGCATGGTCCACCAGACCCACAACTGCATGCCAACTACAGGGGCAATGCAAATATTGTTGACTCTGATGAACCTCTAGTCTTACCTTCTTTGCCTCCGGGGCACACATTTTTGGTAACGAGTAGCTTGATGTAGATACTTACAGTGAGGGGCTTGTTCTCAGGGTTGCCATCGGAGGACCCATATGCTCATATATCCAAGATAAGGGTAGTCTGCAAAAGCTGTGTAGCTCAGCTAGACTTGGATATGGATGTCATCAGATTGAGAGTGTTCCCTCTATCACTGGCAGGTGATGTTGCTATATGGTTCACTGAGCTGTCTTATAACTCAATCTATAAATGAAACCAACTAAGGGATGTGTTCTTAGCAAGGTATTACCCAATGTCCAAGAAGCTAAATCACAAAGATTTGGCCAATAATTTTGTGGTATTACCTGGAGAGTCTGTAAGTAGCTCATGGGACAGATTCACTTCGTTCATAAGAGGTGTTCCGGATCACCATATTGATGATGAGTCGCTGAAGGAGTATTTCTATCGAGGTCAGGATGATAACAATAAAGCAGTGTTGGATACTATTGTTGGAGGTTCATATGGTAAGTGCACATATGCACAGATCGTAGAAAAGCTGGAGAGGATCTCTCGCAATAATAAAGCATGGAGCACTAGGAGGTCGGATACTGGGAGAAACACATTTGCCGTTCATGCTACAAACAACCAGTCTGCGGATGAGATTCGTGAAGAGATGGCTCAGATGAGGACCGAGTTAGGTTTTGTATTGAAGCATGTGAGCAGAGGTGCAGAAAAGGTAAATGCTGTGAACTACTTGACTAGAACTCCACCACCAGTGGAAGAGTGTTACTATGAAGAGGATGCTTATGTTGTGAATGATCAGACATTGGGTTTCTGACCAAATGCCCAAGGATCCAACACGAAAAATTGGCGCCAAGGTCAAGCAAACCAAGGTCAAAACTATGGAAATTACAATCGAGAGGGTCAATATGTCCGGGATGGGAACTTCAATCGCGATAACAACTACAATCGAAATAGCTATGGAAACAGAAATAATCGAGTTGGACCTTATGTTCCCCCTCAAAATCGGGAATCTGGTACTAGGGAAGCTGGAGGAAGTATGGCGCGTATTGAAGATATGATGCAGAAGATGATGAGAAGGTTTGATGCAGCTGATGAGAATGTGAAGGAGATGAGAAACGACTTGTCTGGTATTGGTCAACAGATTGATTCCCATGTAGTGTCAATAAAGCATCTAGAGTAGCAGATGACCTAGTTGTCTACTACAGTGAACCCACATCAACCTGGTACTTTTCCTAGCAACACCATCCAGAATCTAAAGAATGACGGCCATTGCATGGCAGTTACTACTCAAGGGGATAACTAAACCATTGATCCACCTATGCCGGTTATGGTGGAAGTTGAGATTATAAAAGAAGATGATATGATAGAGGTTAGAGAAAAGTCTGAGAATGCGATAGAGAAAGAAGTGGAGATATCTCAGAATGTAGTCCCCATACCTAGACCTCCACCACCTTTTCCACAAAGATTAGTGAAGAAGACTGAAGATGGTAAATATCATAGGTTTATTACTATGTTGAAGCAGCTTTCTATCAACGTTTCGCTGATAGAAGCTTTGGAACAAATGCCTGGGTATGCAAAGTTTATGAAAGATATGGTAACAAAGAAGAGGTCTGTGAGTTTTAAAGATGATGATATATTGCAGCATTGTAGCACTATTGCCACAAGGTCTCTTGTGTAAACGAAGGAGGATCCTGGTGCCTTCACGATTCCATGTACTATCGAACTATTACACTTTGCTAAGGCATTGTATGATCTTGGTGCTAGCATCAACTTCATTTCATTGTCTATTTACAAGAAGTTGGGTCTAGGGGACCCAAAGCCCACTATAATGCGATTACTGATGGCCGATCGGACTGTGAAAAGACCCATTGGTGTACTCCATGATGTGCTAGTAAAAGTGGAATCTTTCATTTTTTCGGTAGATTTTGTGATTCTTGACTGTGAGGTTGATTTTGAGGTTCCCATCATCCTTGGGAGACCATTTCTTACCATAGGGTGTGCGTTGGTTGATATGGAAAAGGGATAAATGAAGTTCAAACTGAATAATAAAGAAGCAACTTTCAATATTTGTAGGTCCATAAAGCAGAGTAGTGAACTCCAAACAGTATCTACTATAACCTACAGAGTGGAGAGTGGGACAGAAGTGCACATTGAAGAGCGATTAGGTGTTGAGGCACTAGCAACAATTATGATGAATTTCAATAGTGATGGTATTGAAGAATATGAGGAGTTGGTAGCCATACTCGATAGGTGTGAATATCAATCCAAACCAAAAGAAGTATGAGTTATACATAAAAAATCGCGAGTCCCCACCCGCAAGACCATTTATTGTGGAGGCACCGAAAGTGGAGCTTAAGGCTCTACCACCGCATTTGAGATATGTATACTTGGGCAGAGAGAATAGTTTACCGGTCATCATTGCGGCAAATTTGAATGCGAGAAAAGTAGAGTGCTTGGTGACTGTGTTAAAAAGGTTCAAGCAAGCTATTAGGTGGACTATTGCGGATATTATTGGGATTCCTCTCGATATTTGCTCTCACAAAATCCAACTCATGCCAGATCATAAGCCCAATATTGAGCACCAGAGAAGATTAAATCCACCTATGCAAGAGGTCGTTAAAAAGAAGATCATCAAGTGGTTGAATGCGGGAGTTATTTATCCCATTACAGATAGTAGTTGGGTGTGTCCTGTGCAGTGTGTGCCTAAAAAGGGTGGCATTACAGTGGTGCCAAATGAAAGAAATGAGCTTGTTCCAATGAGGCCTGTGACTGGATGGAGAGTTTGTATGGATTACTAGAAGTTGAATGCGTGGACAGAAAAGGACCACTTTCCTATGCCATTCATGAACCAGATATTGGATAGACTTGCAGGAAAGGGTTGGTATTGTTTTCTCAATGGGTATTCGGGCTACAATCAAATTTCTATAGCTCCAGAAGACCAAGAGAAGACCACCTTCACTTGCCCTTTTGGGACTTTTGCTTTCAAACAGATGCAATTTGGGTTATGCTATGCTCCAGTAACTTTCCAGTGCTGTATAATGTTGATATTTTCTGATATGGTGGACGACACAATTGAAGTGTTCATGGATGATTTTTTAGTTATAGGTGATTCTTTTGATCGTTGTCTAGATCATTTGGCCGAGGTGTGAAGACTGCAACTTGGTGCTGAATTGGGAGAAGTGTCATTTCATGGTTAAAGAAGGTATAGTGTTGGGTCATCGAATTTCAGAGAAAGGTATTGAGGTTGATAGAGCTAAAGTTGAGGTAATAGAAAAGCTTCCACCACCTATTTCTGTAAAAGGTGTTAGAAGTTTTCTTGGGCATGCTAGGTTCTATAGGAGATTCAGAAAAGACTTTTCAAAAATTGCACACCCATTGTGCAAACTGCTCGAAAAGGAGTATAAGTTTGACTTTGATGAGACTTGTCTGAGAGCATTTGGAGAGTTGAAGGAGAAGTTGGTCACTGCACCTATCATTATTTCACCTGATTGGGGACAACCATTTGAGATAATGTGTGATGCAAGTGGAGTGGCGCTTGGTGTGGTACTGGGATAGAGGAAAGAGAAAATTTTTCACCCTATTTACTATACTAGCAAAGCTCTAAATGTGGCCCAGAAGAATTATACTGTGACCGAACAAGAACTTCTTGCGATGGTTTTTGCATTTGAGAAATTTCGATCCTACTTACTTGGAACTAAGGTCATAGTGCATACTGACCATTTTGCATTAAGGTATTTGATGGCGAAAAAGGATGCAAAACCAAGATTGATTAGATGGGTATTGTTGCTGCAAGAGTTTGATTTTGTGGTAAAAGATAGAAATGGGACCGAAAATCAAGTTACCGATCACTTGTCCAGATTAGAGGAAGAGGCTATGCTAAAGCTTGGAAATAGGGCTAAAATTAATGATGCTTTTCCGGATGAACATGTATTGGCTGCTTCTCATGATTTGATTCCATGGTTCACAGACTTTGCTAATTATTTGGCAAGCGATTTGGTGTCCCCGGACTTGTCTTTTCACCAGAGGAGAAAGTTTATGCATGATGTGAATTTTTTTTTTGGGATGAGCCTTACTTGTATCGTTGTTGTGCTGATACGATTATTCGTTGCTGTGTGCCCAAGGTTGAGATGCTGAGTGTACTTGAAGCATGTCATTCATCGTCTGTTGGTGGGCATCATAGTGGTATTCGAATTGTGCCTAAGATTTTGCAGTGTGGGTACTACTGGCCTACCATCCACCAAGATGTTCATGATTTCGCCAAGTCTTGTGATCGTTGCCAAAGAGAAGGAGGGATTTCAAAGAGGCAAGAGCTCCCTATGAATCCGATATTGGTGATTGAGTTGTTTGATGTATGGGGCATTGATTTTATGGGTCCATTTGTGAGCTCATACGGATGAAGTATATTCTTGTTGCGGTTGATTATGTATCGAAGTGGGTGGAAGCAGTTGCGCTCCCCAACAATGAAGGTAAAAGTGTTACCGCATTCTTAAAAAAGAACATCTTTTCAAATTCGGTACACCGAGGGCGATTATCAGCGATGGAGGTTCTCACTTTTGTAATAAATTGTTCAAGGCACAATTTGAGAAATATGGTGTCCGCCACAATGTATCCACTCCTTAGCATCTGCAGACTAGTGGGAAAGTTGAAGTGTCCAACAGAGAAATTAAATAGATCTTAGCAAAGACTGTGAATACTAATAGAACGGATTGGTCAAGGAAGCTTGATGATGCTCTATGGGCATATCGCACTGCATACAAGACCCCCATATGTATGTCTCCTTACCAACTTGTATATGAGAAGTCTTGTCATTTACCGATAGAGTTAGAGCATAAGGCGATGTGGGCAATGGAGAAGCTAAATTTGGATTTGGGCACCGCATTGAATCAAAGAATGAATGACTTGAATATGCTTGATGAGTTTCACCTGAAAGCGTATGAAAGTTCAGCCTTGTACAAAGAGAAGGTGAAATGGTATCATGATCAAAGAATTGAAAAGCGAGAATTTGTGGTTGGTGATCTTGTGTTTCTATTCAACTCTAGGTTGTGTTTATTTCCAGGCAAACTCAAGGCCAAATGGACTGGGCCAGTTTTGCTCACAAAAGTGCTCCCTCATGTAGCGGTTGAGCTTGAAAATAGTGATGGAACAAGATTTATGGTAAATGGGCAAATGATCAAGATCTATCTGGGAAATGTTGAAAGTGTGCAAGAAGTGATTGAGGCCTATAATCTTGATGATGTCTGAGTAATCAAGAAACTTGCGTCGTGCAGCGACGTTAAATCAAGCGCTGCTTAAGAGTCAACCCAAGATATACAATTTAGCCAACGATAGGTTTCTGTTTGCCATCTAGTAGTTTTCTTTATTTAATTGCATCTATGTATCAATTTAGATAGGTGTTTTAGATTGTTTTAGTGTTGGCTAGAATTAGCATAGGGTCCATGTCTAAAAAGTGTCCAGAAAATGTAAAAAGAATAGCCTAATGGTTACTACATGTGCAGGTACACTATGAAAAATCTGTAGAAAATGGTCTGGTGCAAAGGTCTACGGACCCCATCGACGGTTCGTCATTCTATTCGTGGACCGTGGATGGTGCTCGTAGATCCCAAGTAAGCTCCTAAATTTTTTCCAAGTGTAAGAGTGATCTATGGTCCCAACCTACGGACCGTAGATCGACCCACGGACCATAGACGGGGTCTCGTGGGTCCAAAACCCTAAATCTGTCTGACTCGACCCGGACCCTCTTATTTAAAACTCCCCTAATTTCAAAACATTTCCACTTCCCTCCATTCACTCTCCAACCGTTTCAAACACCCTCAACTCCCCTAAATCACGCCATAACTCCTCTTTAAAAATCATCCCTTCCATTCCCCCATCATTTCCACAATTCCTTTCCATTTCGAATACAACTTATTCCATATTTCACCAAAAAAGGGGTCGGTGTTGGGTTACTAACGAAGAGGCGATTCTTTGATCTTGCAAAACTTAGTGTCATCACGAAATCACCCCACTCCACGTTGCTTGTAAGGTAATAGACTTTCCCTTTACTTTGAATGTCGGCTCATAGATAAAATATAAAAAGTCAGGAGTCGGGTCTTGACCTTGGGTTACTGTTAGATGAAATTGCATGATAAAATTGGAAGTTACAATACCCTTGGAACTATAGATACTGATTGTGTTGCCTTGTTGTATGTGATTATAAGTCTACATGTAAGTTTCGAATTAGGGTTCCAAAGTTTGACTTAAATAATTGTTAAAATGATTAATCAGAATCCTGAGAATGACAAACTAGCATGATTCAATGTTGAAATGCATGAGTAGACTAGCATATTGTTGAAAATGGTCTAAGATGTGGACTTGAAAATAAAGAATGGCTAAAACCTGGCACATATCCCATCCATGATACCCCATTTACGGACCATAGATTGGGTTCGTGGGTGGATGCTCTTGAAAATTTCACTAAGTGTGAAACCACGGAGGTGGACTATGGTCCGTAGATCAATCTACGGACCATTCTGTACATCCGTGGTTTCCATCTGCGACCAATATTATTGGTCCGCTGATCCACAAACCGTAGATAAGTCTACGGACCGTAGGTCCCCTCCGTGGATGACCACTGTAGCCTCTATCTGAAATTTTCTTAGGACTTTGTTACTGTTTGTTTATAGTCTAAAGTTTTTTGTTTAGTTGTTTAGATTTAGTTTTGGCACTAATATCTATTCCACAGGTACAATGGCACCCAAGAAGCTAGTCACCTACTCAAAATAGGGCAAGTCAAAATTTGTTGCTCCCAGCTTCAGGTTAATCGATGAGGACACAAACACGGAAAGAGATCTAGCATACATTCCTCCCAATACAAGGACTTCTCCCATTGCACCCGAAGCCACTAGAGGCACCCCCGGAAGGTGATTCCCAACGTAGTCACTGTCTCTCAGTCTGATGAGGAGCACACACTGATCGAGTCACCAACTGGGGCTGCTTCCAATTCAGCTACTGGGTCTGCATCTGGCTCCGAGTCTACCCATGCTTCGCTGAGTCCAGCCATGCTTCAGGATCCGAGTCTGCCCATACTTAGGGGTCTAATGCCAAGTCCGCCACAGGGTCCAGCCAGAATGAACAAGAAGCCTCATCTGATAGGGCCACTAGCTCAGAGTCAGTGCCCATACCAAGGAATGAGAACCCTACTCTAGTGGCCGGTGAGCTAAACAGATGGTGTGTTGAGGGCCAATGGCAAATCTATCGGGATGCCAAGATGATTAATGAAAAAGAGAAGATGGCCTGAATTGTTACAGAGGAGCGCAGAGTCCTTACAGAGAGCTTGCACACTGTCCTCGACATTCACCAGCTTTTTAACCTTCAAAAGTATGATTGGATGGCTCGAGACCCAGGGACGTATAGCGAGGAGATTGTGCGAGAGTTCTACACCTCTTATGCTGCCACTCTCCGTGGGTCGATCTCCAAGAAATCAAAGCCCTTAGCCCAAGATCCTCTCACGTCCACTATGGTCTGAGGTTGTCCGGTTGACATATCATAGGCTACCATCAGCCGCTTTCTCTATGGGCCTACCACAGGTCACACTTGGTCACTAAACACAGCGGAGTTTGATTACAGATGGGATATCATGCAGAGCGGTGCTTTCCAGAGGAATGCTGAGCAGCGAGAGGCTGTTATACTATGGTTGGCTAAGTACATTGTTGCTAATGGCGATCGTACGGAGTGGGTCGCCACACCACGGTTGGGTATCCGAAAGGCCACATTAAATTTTGCGGCCAAGTTCTTCTGGTTGTTGGTGCATAACAGGGTGTCATCGACAAAAGCTGACAACCAACTCACTTGGGACAGAGTGGTCATGGTTGCAGCATTAGTAACAGGAGTGGAGATTGACTTTGCCCGCATGCTGCTAGCAGAGATTCACAAGAGGGCATTTAAGACCTCCACTACTTATCCCTTTCCATGTTTGATTTTCCAATTGTGCAGGGACTCTGGAGTGCCTATCTAGCATTGTGATAGGTTGATCCACCCTACCGGGGCTTTGGATATAGGCCTCATCCGAGATGAGGCAAATATGGCAGCACCTCGCAGAGATCCCCAGGTTGAGGTACCTCCCTTGGGCGTAGATCTTGTAGACACGGTGGAGCAGGCACAGGGCGATGACCCCATTATACCAGATCACTCGAATATTGTCCCGTCCTCCTTTTACCAGGCCCCTAGCATGGATCCTAGTTCATCCCGGTCTACACCACAGTTAGGAGCTATTGTTGTCCCATTAGCCAGAGTACATAAATTAGAGGCTCAGATGGCCACATTGCTACTTCACATCCAGCCTTGGATGCAAAAGTCTATAGCTGAGTCAGAGGCCAGAATGGAGCGAAGGATGGAGGGAATGATGGATCGGAAGGTCCAGGCCATTAATAAGTGTCTTGATGCTTTTGAATTGCGAGTCCTCGAGCGACCAGCCCCGGCCATAGACCTATCTTTTTTTTAGGATGAATTAGCCAGTCTCTGGGCCGACGTTGATACCATTCTTGCCACCCCTATAGTTGAGCCTCAGGCTGCTCCTACTGCACTGGCTGATGATACAGTGCTGGATGTTTTATTTAGTGAGACCGCCGAGAAGGAGTCTGCACCTACACATACCAAAGGTAAGAGACACCGTTCTAGTCGCACTGAGGAGGGAAAAGCTCAAAAGAGACAGCGTAGGCAGGAGAAGAAGGCTAGGAAGGCCTCAATTTTAGATGAAAAGTTGCGCCAGTGAAGGGTGCGTGAGAGTATTGCAGGGGCATCGAGTTCTGCCCCAGTTGTAGAGGTCCCACTTGTTGTGAGGGACGTTGTGAGCACCACTGTTGGTGCGGTGAGAGTGATAGAGAGCACTACTGAGGGTGCTATAATAGATGATGTGGGAACTACTGAGGGTGACCCAGCTATTATTCCAGTGGGCTCCGAGAAACCGAACCCACCCGCTTGTTGATGATTCGCCGGTACTATGTGCCACAGGTTTGCTTCACCGAATCCACTTTCTTTTTCTACTTTTGTATGCATTGGGGACAATCACATCTATTTATGTTGGGGTGGGGTAAATGAATTGTGAGTGATAGCGTGAAGTCTGAGTAACCCAACTCATATATCCTCTCGTGGGGTTTTTTTGCCTGTGTTCTTTTTCCCCAAGAGACTGTTTAATTTATGTTGAACCGGCATGTGTTAGGATCGTATGTGTAGAAGCATGAAATAGAAAGAAGCACGATGGCTAAAAAAAATGATACCCGTCAGATTTTGTGATGTGTGCTGGAATTTGTAGGCTATGATTAGTTGAATGTGTTGGCTCTGTGTATGACATGATAATGAATCAACTTGATGGCATGACTTAGGCTGAAACTTGAACTGGGTAATTTGATAATCTAATAATGAAACTAGGTGTCAAGAGTGTGTGAGAATAGTTCAAACAGTTTTTGTGGAAAAGTAGAACTTGCCCGGTTAGTCCTGCTAAGACTCAACATTCTAGAGGTTAGGAAGTGATCATAGGCCATTGTTCTAATAAGTCAGCAAATTACCTGAAAGAAGGATTTGACCAAATGAAACAAATGCTCCCTTTGATCCAAATACTTTGAGCCTAAAATAATACCATTTTTTTCTAAACCCCGAACTCATCTTTCTATGATCGACTATGTTGGCCCCAGTCCCTCCTTGGACATGTGCACCTCGACCTAGGCCAGAATGGAGCGAAGGATGGAGGGAATGATGGATCGGAAGGTCCAGGCCATTAATAAGTGTCTTGATGCTTTTGAATTGCGAGTCCTCGAGCGACCAGCCCCGGCCATAGACCTATCTTTTTTAGGATGAATTAGCCACTCTCTGGGCCGACGCTGATACCATTCTTGTCACCCCGATAGTTGAGCCTCAGGCTGCTGCTACCGCACCGGCCGATGATACAAATCTTGGATGTTTTATTTAGTGAGACCGCCGAGAAGGAGTCTCGCACCTACACATACCAAAGGTAAGAGACACCGTTCTAGTCGCACCGAGGAGGGAAAAGCTCAAAAGAGACAGCGTAGGCGGGGAGAAGAAGGCTAGGAAGGCCTCAATTTTAGATGAAAAGTTGCGCCAAAGTGAAGGGTGCGTGAGAGTATTGCAGGGGCATCGAGTTCTGCCTGAGTTGTAGAGGTCCTGCTTGTTGTGAGGGACGTTGTGAGCACCACTGTTGGTGCGGTGAGAGTGATAGAGAGCACTACTGAGGGTGCTATAATAGATGATGTGGGAACTACTGAGGGTGACCCAGCTATTATTCCAGTGGGCTCCGAGAAACCGAACCCACCCGCTTGTTGATGATTCGCCGGTACTATGTGCCACAGGTTTGCTTCACCGAATCCACTTTCTTTTTCTACTTTTGTATGCATTGGGGACAATCACATCTATTTATGTTGGGGGTGGGGTAAATGAATTGTGAGTGATAGCGTGAAGTCTGAGTAACCCAACTCATATATCCTCTCGTGGGGTTTTTTTGCCTGTGTTCTTTTTCCCCAAGAGACTGTTTAATTTATGTTGAACCGGCATGTGTTAGGATCGTATGTGTAGAAGCATGAAATAGAAAGAAGCACGATGGCTAAAAAAAATGATACCCGTCAGATTTTGTGATGTGTGCTGGAATTTGTAGGCTATGATTAGTTGAATGTGTTGGCTCTGTGTATGACATGATAATGAATCAACTTGATGGCATGACTTAGGCTGAAACTTGAACTGGGTAATTTGATAATCTAATAATGAAACTAGGTGTCAAGAGTGTGTGAGAATAGTTCAAACAGTTTTTGTGGAAAAGTAGAACTTGCCCGGTTAGTCCTGCTAAGACTCAACATTCTAGAGGTTAGGAAGTGATCATAGGCCATTGTTCTAATAAGTCAGCAAATTACCTGAAAGAAGGATTTGACCAAATGAAACAAATGCTCCCTTTGATCCAAATACTTTGAGCCTAAAATAATACCATTTTTTTCTAAACCCCGAACTCATCTTTCTATGATCGACTATGTTGGCCCCAGTCCCTCCTTGGACATGTGCACCTCGACCTAGGCCAAAAGCCTAAGTTGAGGGTGGCTAATGTAAAAAGTAACTTCAATCTTGGCCCTGACCCGACATCGGGTATTGTGCACCTCAACCAATGGAAAATCTATAAGTTGAGGGTGTCTATGAAAGAAGAAACCAAAAGAAAAATGGGTATGAAAAGAGTTTGATGTTGAAAAAAGAGAGAAAAGGATGTGACTTGTTGAAAGCTAAAAGAAAAATAAAATAAAAGTAAACAGAGCTACAAAGTTTAAAGTCACATCCGTGGTTGAAAAAAAAATCAAGGGAAAGAAGGTAAAATGGTAGGATAGCAAAAATAGGGCAAAAAGAGGTTGAAAGCCTAGTGTAATGTCAAGGAGGGCAGAAAGTCACTAAGAAATACCCAAATGTACCACACCTGACCCTGAGCCTACGTTACAAGCCAAGAAAGTCCTATAGTGATCCTAGAGTCTAGTTTGGAGAGTCTAAGCAGTGAAAATAAGGGCAAGCCTATGGTACTGAGCACTAACTATACTTGAAGTTATTTCTGAGTGTGAGTGTTGAATGAATCCTTGTACTCAAATTCATCAGTCATTGTGCGAAGAAGAAAAAAAGGGATTTTGTTTGAAGTAAGGGAATTTAGAACATTGTCGGAGAGTTGGTACCTTGGTGATAGTGAAACAATGTATGTTGTGTGTTGGTTGGTCAATCGTTGTTATGGTTTGATCCATATGAATTAGCTTATCGAGTCTAAGAGAACAAATTTTGTACCCACAAAGAGAGTGGGGTAGAAAGCCATGTGATTACTTGTGTTTGAAAAGCTTGCTTCTATACAAGTGTCATTTAGAGTTTTAGTACGTGGCTTGAGGACAAACAACAAATTTAAGTTGAGGGTGTTGATATACCGTGAGTTTACGGTATATCTAATACATTTCACTTACAAGTTGTGTGTGTCTAGGGCCTCTTTGGATTGGTTTTTATCATATTTTGCAGAAAATACGTTCAGGCGCGAAAGTAAAAGGATAGCTAAAATAACTGCAGAAAGGGCACCTACGGAGGTGATCTACGGACCGTAGGTCCAGTGACGCTCCGTAGGTGATGGTCATAGATCAGCAAGCAAGGCATGGAAGGCAAATTAGGGAAATCTGACAGAGTGTGGAACCACGGTGGCCATTGACGGTTCGTAGATTGATCTATGGACTGTACTGTTATCCGTAGATTGATCTGCGAGGGTTCCAGTACCTGATTTTTGAAGATTCCAAGTATGGAGCTACGGAAGGGGATTGACGGACCGTAGATCGATCTACGGTCCGTACTACAAGTCCATCATTTGCTTCAGAGAAGCTGATTTTTGGAAGCTGAAAAGTTTTCTAAGTCCTGGCTAGGGCTGGCAGGGGGACTGGGTCGGGCCGCCCCGGCCCGCGACCGATCCGAGAACCGGCCCGCCGGACTCAGTCCTGTGGGTTTTCGGGGGATTGGGGGGACGCGGGATAGGGGACCGGTCAGGGGCCGGTTCAACCCCTAGTCCCGGTCGACCCGGCCCGGTCCCAGCCCGGATGAACCAACCGGTTCGCGGGATCCCCTGAATTTTTTTATTTTTTTTTAAAATTTATATCCGTTGGGCAACGGCTAGTGGGCCCCACCCAACGGATTTATTGGCAGATTTTGCCTTCCCCAACACCCCCTACCACCCCTATTTTTAATACTTCACCTTAAACCCTCAAGTTATTATAAATACACTTTAACCCACTTTTAATATTATAAATACCCCTCTGTCCCTTATTATTTGTTACAAAATTATATATTCTCTCATCTATTTTTAATATCTCTTAAGTCTCAATCTTTTATTCCATTTAAGTCTCATATTATATCATAATACATATATTTCAATTCAAAGTTTTCATATTATATATCATAATATATATAATTCTCATATTTGCTATAAAAAATTGGAGTTCCAAATTACAAGTTACAACAAACTACAAGCTTCAAGAATCGGTTATAACGTCTGCTATTAACGCAGACGTTTGGTACATTTGTTTCAAAATATTTATATTTTATTTTTTGTCATTAATTTTTGTGTTATTATTATTTTTATATTATATTTTACATATAATTAAATATGAGTTCTAACAAAAAAAATATCGGTAAAGGAAAAGAGAAAGAACCAAGTGACATTAGTAGATTATTTAATTTTACTAAAAAAGGTAGTAAGGAAAAAAATAAAAGTAAATGTGGTGGTAGTTCTAGAGTTAGATTTAATACAAATGATTCTACTTATGTTGATGATACTTTTTATGATATTGATTCAAATGCTCAACTCGATCGTGAACTTTTACAACAAATTTATGGTGATATTAATCCTTATCTTGATGAAAATTCAGGTGAAGAAGTAGAAGTTGATTCGGGAGAAGATGAATTAGAAGATACACCTACTAGTCCGGTGACAAATGTTCCAAATGAAACTACAAATTCAACGGAGTAAAATTCTGGACGCCCACCCCTTATACCTCCTACGAGGGAGAAGGCGAAGTATCAACGCCCTAAAACTTCTGTTGTGTGGCAATTTATGACTTTAGATAAGGAAAATTCTATTGCTATTTGTAATAAATGTAAGCAACCTTTTAAACATAAACAAGGTGGAGGTCAAGGTGGGACGGGGGGCTTAAATAGACATTTGTTATCTTGTGTACCAATTCAATATAAAGAAGCTAAATCATTAACCGATAGAAAAAAAGGAATTCAAGTTAATGATTTTGATATTAATGTTAATGAATCAATAGGGGCTTCTAACATGGTTCAAGGAACATTAGATCCTTCTAACCCCGGTGATCCACTAACACAACGTAAATATAATAAGGAAAGAGATCGCGAAAATTTAGCTAAAATGGTTTCTGTTTGTGGTTTACCTTATAGTTTTCCTTCAAATCCCGGTTTTATTGAATATATTCAACAAACTTATAATCCTAATTATAGAGGTTTTTCAAGAAATATTGTTAAATCTGATGTTTTTGTATATCAAGGTAAACATTGTCAATATCTTCGTTGTATGTTTAGCATATTAGATTGTAGAGTGTCTATAACTTCGGACATGGTTCGTAGTGTTAATGGACATGATTATTTAACTGTTACAGCACATTGCATTGATCATAAACGGAATTTGCAAAAAAGAATCTTAAGTTATAAAGAATGTGTAGAGAAAAAAACTGGTGCATATTTAGCTTCAAATATTTTGAGTGTTATAGATTATTACATGCTTATAGATAAAGTAATGTCTGTTGCATTAGATAATGCATCTAATAATGTAAACGCTGCTAGTATGTTAAAAACTAGATTATGTCCAATTGATGTTAATTCTTTTCATGTTAGATGTGTTGCACATGTTTTAAATTTAGTTATACAAGATGGTATTTCATTATTTGAATGTGGTTGTATGAAAATTGAATATGCTGTTGCCTGAATTTTTTATGCTAAAAGAGTTGCTAGAATTGGGGAATTTAATGAGCGTTGTGTACTATGTGATTTGCCACCAAGAAAAATTCCAAGACATATTAAAATAAGGTGGAATTCTTTTTACGAAATGTTTTCTGTTGCTTACGAATATAGAGGACCCATACAAATGGTGTTTAATGCTCATAATGCTGACCCATTAGACAGAATTTGTGAAAAAGATTGGGAAGAAACTAATGAACTATTAGAATTTTTAAGACTTTTTATGATGCTACAACCATGTTTTCTGAAATTTATTATCCTACTATTTCATCAGTATTAATAAATATTTGTGCTATTTCAATTCAATTTTCTAAATACAAAAAAATTAAAAAATTTAGAGTTGCAATTGAAGGTATGATTGAAAAAATTTAAAAATATTTTTTTCCTATTCCTCAAATTTTTTTAACTGCTACTTTACTTCATCCTGACTATAAATTACAAGGTGTGCATGGACTTGTTGACACATTTTATGATACCTTAGAAATTTTACCGAAAATAAATCCAACTTGTGAAATGTGTAAGTCTAGCATAAAAACAAAAGCAAAAATTTTGTATGAAAAATATAGAACTACAGGAAATGCTCAAGAAGTTGGTCAAACTTCTAATCCTCAGAGTAAAGCTCGAATTTCAAGTTATATGCGAGATTTTCTTGGTCTTAATTCTACTAACCGTGATGATTTTGAAGAATATCTTAATCAATCTTTAGAAACAGTGAAAGACGAAGATGGCAATGAAGAATTATTAGCATGGTGGAGGAGGCGGAGTGTTGCATTTCCAATTTTGAACAAAATGGTTCGTGATGTTCTGGCTATTCAAGCTTCATCAGTTGCATCAGAGGCTGCTTTTAGTGCGGCAAGGTTTCAACTTGGCGATCATAGACATTCATTGGCGGAAGACAGTTTGGAAATATCAGTTTTATTTAGAGACTGGGTCAACGCCGAGAGGAGAAATTATAATTTGCCAAAGTTAAGTTCCAAACAAGAAGCTTGGATTAATGCGGTAATTGGATCTAGTGATGATGAATTAGAGTCACAAGAGTTTCTAGCAAGTATGCTAACACCGGAGGATGTTACCGTCGATATGATGCGACAATTAAAATTAAATTTTAAAGGAGAATACAAATATTAGATTACATCCGAGAACTAATCGAAACAGAACCCTTCCTAGAAGGTGGCTGCTTAAATTAGTTACTCATCTAATATTTGTAACAAATATTAGTTTTACATATGAGAACTTATTGAAACAGAACCCTTCCTAGAAGGTGGCTGCGTAAATTAGTTACTCCACTAATATTTGTAAATTGTAACTTCTAAGTGATTAAGTTTTTTTTATATAACTATTGTCTTTCATTTTAATTTTAATATATTCAATTATTCATACATATTTACATATATACTAAACTAACTTTAAAATACTTAATTTAAAAATCAAAATTTCAAGTTTAAATTACTTTAAAATATTTAAAATACAAATTTGAACTTCTCAAATTTGAAATTTGAAAATTGAAGTTTGAAATTTGAAAGTTGAATTTGAAATTTGAAATTTGAAATTTGAAGTTTGAAGTTTGAAATTGAAATTTGAAGTTTCAAATTGAAGAGTCTCTTTTTATTCCCAAATAATAGATTTAGAGAATTAATAAGATATTTAGTATATTTCTATTATTAATTATTACTTTTATATAATATTAATAAGTAGCAGTAGCAGCAACAGTACTAACAATAATAATAACAGTAGTAGTAATAGTAGCAATAATAATAATAATAATAACAACAACAACAGCCACATTTGCAGTAGTAGTAGTAATAATAATAATAATAATAGTAATAATAATAAGTAATGATAAAAATAATAATAATATAATAATAATAATAATAGTAAAAATACTAATAAAAATAAACAAAAAAAAGAAAAAAAAGATAACCGGGAAAAGAAAGGAGAAAGATACGTAGGGAAAAAATATTTGAATTTAAAAAATATAAGATTTTCTTTTAAAAATCAGCTTAAAAATAGAAATTCACATGCAAAAAGTTCTAAATGAATTCTTACTATTTCATTACTTATTTTTTAAAATGATATAAAATAAATTTAATTATATTTAATTTAAATATTACATTAAAAAAAATATAATAAATAATAATAATAATAAATTAGTAATAACAACAACAACAACAACAAAGTAGTTGTAGAAATAAAATAAATTACTCTATATTATAAGAGTGAGTGTTGAGGAGCTTAGGGTCTGCCGGTCACTTCTCCTCAATTTCCTCTATTTATATTTCATATTTTATCTGTTTTAATTTATTTTTATTTCAATATTTTTTTTATATTGAAATTTGGTTAATTCTCAAAATTTTACCATATTGCATTAACAATTTAAAATGTTTGAAAATATATTAAAATGTGATGAACTCTCAAAATTTCACACGTACCACATAAATTGTGATAAAGGGAGTAATATATATTATTTGGAAACTACGTTAATATTACTATAAATCGCAACTTAAAGTATTTAAAAATATATTAAAAATTAGATTAACTCTCAAAATTTTACATGTGCCACATAAATTGGGCATGTGAATATCATATACTATTTAAAAAATACGTTAATTAAGAGTACTATAAGTTGCAATTCATGCATGCCACATAAATTGTGATAAAGAGACTAATATTTATTATTTGGAAATTATGTTACTAGTTACATACATTTAATAGATATTTAAATATTTTCATTCTTTCATGCTTAATTGTATAAATTATGTTTTGGTTTTATTATCAAAATTACTCATACAAATAAAAAATTATAATACTATTTTTTTATTATTCCAACATAACATTATATATGCCTAAAAACGATTTCTTACTTTATAAATAAGATTTACTTGTTCTATTGGTAAATTCATTATTTTGATTAAAAAACAACAAAATATCATAATATAAAAAAAATTAAAATAGATATAGGTTGCTAATTTAAAAAATAAAAAATCCCCCGTCCCATCCTGTCCCGTCCCCCCAAAACCCGTCCCATCCCGTATATATAGTGGGACGGGATGGGACAGATTTTTGTCCCCCTAATCCCGGTCCCGGAAAAATCCCCCCAAATTCGTCCCCCGTCCCGTCCCCCAGTCCCCGTCCCCGTCCCCCTGCCAGCCCTAGTCCTAGCTGACGGAAGGGACTCACAGACCGTAGATCCATTGATGGTCCGTGAGTCAGGCTCGTGGAATGAAGACGCGTACCTGAACACACTTTTCTTAATTTGTTTCCCTTTTAATTTAGGACTTGTTTTCTATAAATAGGGCATGTAAACCTTGTTTTTGGGGGTTAGATTTTATTACTTTTGTTTTACTTTGTGACTTGGGAACTAATTTTGCTACCCGGGCAATTCTTGATTTCCAAAGGTTCGTTTTGAAGATTTTGTTTGAAATTTGAGTTGAATTTTTGGGTTTATTTTTCTCAACTACGTAAGTCCATAATTCTTTCATCTAAAACAATAAATTGTGTTCATATGATTATGGGTAACTAAACTCCACAACTAGGGTTGTGGGATCCATGAGCGATTAACAAAGTATAAATAGTAAATAAGCAATTCTTGAATAGTGTTTTGCATGCATTGATAATTCTTTCGTTCAAAAGTTTTTTTAATGAGTGCATGCGTTAGAACTTGCCTTGTTGCTACTTGCCGGACCAAGGAGGTAATCAACAAGAAAAGAATTATCAACATAGATTTAGTGTGATACTATCTAATAGGCTAGTGTTGATTGGTGCGAAGTAATAACTAAGCCAAACATCAATTATGATGTCTAATGTGAGGTAAAGGTAAGGGTTAGTAAATTATACACACGTAGCCGGACCAAGGTGGTGGGTGAAATTCTCTAGATGCCAGACCAAGGATTTAGAGATACCTAACTTATCACTTTGCATATAATACACTAGCACAGGATTGCTATTACTAGGATTACTGAGTGATAAGTTTGTGGTGAACACGTATACCGTAGTTAATTTTCTTATCTTAATAACAACAAAAATTGACTTTTGTTTACTGATTACTTACTGAATTCTTATAATTTGTTTCACAAATCCCCCTTTTTTATTACTTGTTTCTGGAAGTGCTTTGACTAAATGAATATAGGTGTAAGTTAAAGTTAAGTCTAAACCAGTTTCCTTGTGGGATCGACCCCAACCTACAAGTTGGGTTCTTTAGTTGATAACGATCGCTTATGCTTCTTTAGGGAGGTGTAATTTGAGCGTTTATCTTGAACAATGTCTAGAGAAAAACTTTCAAGTGAACTCAGTTTAGCAAAATAAAATACTTGACATAAAAAATGAATAAGACAGCATTAAGAGTTCAAAATGATATGAAAGGGTTATTTTGCCAAACAACAAAACTAAAATTACCTTTTGAGTAAGTAAATGCAGAGGTTGTACACTTCTCATTCAATACAACAAGGACTTTTACTGTCAATGGTTGTACACATTGTTCAGGATATTGATATTCACACCAACACCTAAGATCACAACAAATTTGCCCAAACAAAATTCAATCCCTTCAATTTGATAATTATAAACAAATATATACCTAGTCCATACCATAAAATTCAAAATGAGTTGAGAAACTTTAAACTTTGTGGTCTAAATTTGGCAGCCCTGTGTTAGCTGGAGATGAAATCTGTAAAAACAATAGCATTAGAAGAAACAATAGATCTTTGTTAATAAACGGACTGTGAACTATGATGAGATAAATTCAAGTGTAGAATGTATTTGGGAAAAAGTGATTAATAAAAAAACGCATTAGATGATCAACTTATGGAAAACTTCTATCACTATCAAGTCAAATAATCAAGTTAGAGCCACCAATTACACCCATTGCTAGAAGAAAAAAGAAAAATTGGGTGTTAAGGGTTGTTACAGAAGATCAACATTGCTGAGAGGAGTGACAACATGAAAAGCGGCGAATTCAGTGAGTTCATACCTGGGAGTTCAGTACTTGAGTTCATAGTCGGGAATTTAGTACTTGGCCAACAGTATCAGCAACTCAAATGCATGTTGCACCAGCTTTGATAACTTCTCCAATAATATGATGAACAAACTCCTTATTAGATCTGACAAAAAATATACATATTCAATTATATATACACCATATGGTAAAAATATAAATATGACAAATATTACAAACCTTGTTGTATCTTCCAAGCCAAACCTAACATGCTTGAACCCAAGACTTCTTACATAAGCCACTCCACAACTTCTTCTCTACTCATGGTTCAAATCGCAACAGAGCTCCAATGATATACCTTTAGGAGGAGTCAAAGCAGAGATAGTATATGGGAAGAGATTAAAGAGCACTCTTAATTAGCACAATGTTGCCACCATAGGATAGTAACTAGTCATGCCAACCATTGAAGCCTCTAAACCACTTCATTGAAGCCGTTTTTTTCTACCAATATATAGGAGGTATCCAATATAAGAAAAGGGAAAGAGGACTAATCCGTAAAACCAGTACAATTTCTAACTCTATTGGTTATGTAAGCAGAAATTTTAGAAGTGACTAAAGCAGAGAGTCTAGCAGAACATAACAAAACCTATCAAACAGTAATGCTAAAAACAGTACTTGTATTGATCAAATTTTATATAAAGAACTAAATTTAAGCAGTTAGGGCATCCACCAGAAGAACTCATGAAATGCTAACTACACCAGCAACACATTCTACACTTAACACAGAAAACTACACAAGCAAATACTATAGGCGGAATGACCTGAAAAATCCTTGTACAAATTGTATGCATGGAAGTGGGTTTGGAAGAATGAAGTGAAGGTTTTGGGAGAGAGGTTTTATAAAAAGCTATAGAGTGCTGGGGAAATGCGCAGGAAAAAGAAAGTTTGGTTGTATAACGTTACAAAATTTCATTTTTAAGAGATACAGTGGTGATAAAGCCCAGCAAATTTTAGGGAAATTAGAGGGGCTATTCCAAACCCCACAATTGGTATAATTTGCAGGTGTTATATTAACCTCGACAAATAAACCCCCACAATGTAAAGTTATTGAATGACTGAAACTTGCCGGCTATGATTGCTGTTGTAAGACCGTTTATCCTCCTCTCCCCTTCGTCTCCATTTAGAGACCGTTGTCTACGGTAAAAGCTCCACCAAATTAGCAAGGGGATGTTTTGTCAGTGATGAGATTGATGAACTAAAACTTGTCGGTCATGGCTACTACTGCTGTAAGAATCCTTGGAGTTAGAACATGGGAGGAAAAGGATTAGGAGAGAGAATGAGTGGATTGATTTAGAGCGAATGAGTAAATTAGGGATATCATTAAGTGGATAGGACTCTATTTTAAGAAGATAGTAAAGTGGGTAAGAGAGATAATTCAATAGATATGACTTTATGTTAGGAAGATGATTAAGTGGGTAAGACAATAATTTAGATAGATAATTAAGTGGGTAGGACACTATTTTAGACTACTTTTGAGTGATCTATTTATCTATCTAGTATACAATTAATAAATAGTGAAATAATAAGTAGTTATTTAAAATTATAGAGAATGAGTAGATATGGTATGAATATATGTCTAATTAGGTAGTTTTTCAAAAAAGTCATTCTTCATACATATCATCGCAAATTTGTATATTCAGCCTCTATCACTATCTCAATCGTGTAAGAAGACAACAAAGTCATTGATAAATATATGTGAGAGATTTGGTCTCTCACTAATAAACTCACCATAGCAGGTTCACCCATCAATAATGAAGAAGTTGTGGTAAAAATATTAAGTGGACTCGGTCCTGAATTATGTGAGATCTTAGCAGCTTTATGAGCACGAGACTTCCTAATTAACTACGTGAAACATTTTGATAAGCTTCTTGATCACAAATTATTCCACGAACATGAGGACCTCAAGAAGACTTCTACCCAGGTCATAACATGTGTTGCTCAACGCGTCACACATACTTTATCAACCCAATAACACAATCAACACTAACCCACCAACAACAATGGGCACCCCCCAAACAGACATCATAATCAAAGCACCACTTTCCAGTATCCAAACCATCACTCTCATTAGCATAACTTTCCACACCACTTGATTAAAACGATAGATAGTTTACCTATTTTTGAGTATCAATATATGTATATTATTTTTGGAGGATTATTTAGCTCCTATAAGACGCGAGTTTAAAAAATCTGAGTCCCATAATTATGTGCCACCATAGAATTTGAGTATACTACTAGTCAGTCAACTTCTTTATTAGCCTAAGATTCTCAATAATGAATTCAAATTAGATAGCTATGTTTTATATCCTAGCAAGATATTGGGAAATTCAATCGTGATTATAAATTAAACAACATGAGCTCATATGGAATACTATTTATTTTATACACTTAACTTATCATCATAATTCCTCATATATGACATCTTAGATCTATTTTCAATTTAGGGCTATAGAAACAGATTCACTATTATATATTTGAAATTTGATCTCAAATGATATTTATACACTAATTTCAAGATGTCTTTTATTTATTTAACTATCTTTATGATTATTCAAAACTCATAAGTTCTTGTTACATGTTGCCACCCAAAAAGATTATGTTTAGTGTCAGCTTACATACTCAGTACATTTCACGTATGACTGCATACCTTTTATATGTGTTGCATCCTTCTATGATAAAGATTCATGCATTCACTCTCGGACTCATGGCTAGATAGGTTGCATATTTTAAGTCGGCAATTGGTAAGTCCTCATCCTTTGAGGAATTTATGGACTAGACGGTATCTAATCATCTTTTTTCATTAGGAAAATTAATTTCTTTGAAGGTAGATGGGGCCATGTCCCCGCAAAAGCATAGTTCTTCTTTATTCCAGTTAGTAGAGGATCTACTTCAGATATTAGTTATTCAACTCCATAGACCTTTTAGTCATATCATTAAGATATATGCTCATTATTGTTTCACTTAATTATGTTTGACTTTTGCTTGCACTTCATAGAATATCAATTTAGTTCATTAATAGCATGTCACTACTAAGGGTCCACTTGGGGTCACTTGTGATGCTATTAATAGCATGTCACTACCAAGGGTCCACTTGGGATCACTTGTGATGCTACGTGTCGTTCACAACTAGGGTATAAACTCAGATTATGAAAATATGTTTCCCACTAGTCGGGGGAAACCATTGATGTTACCTGGCCTATTTGATATCAGTCCCTCGCTAGAGATGGTCCAAGAAAATGTAAGAGGAGGAAGTCTAGTAAAAAGAGCAACTTTGTCAAGCCCTCCATCGAGATGATCCTACCACACCACTAGTCCTATGGTAGGGACGTGTAAGCCTGAACCTCATAGATGAAGCATATCAATGACCATGTATAAGTTGGCTGAAAATTACATTTATGAAATTAGGACTTCTCAACTCCTCTCATCCGGATGGATAGGAAATGGGAAGGTCGTATCATGTTCGAGGCCCCTAACCAATTTGAGCAGGTGAAATACAAAAAAGTGAGGCCAATCATACATTTACATGTAACCTTTCACCCTAGAATTTAGTGATTCTTAAATTGATCCCATTGCTCTAAAGTTATGTAGAGCCTATCGGGTTAGCTTAGACTAAGTTGGCACCACTATCTAGAGAGTGATGGTGTGCCTCCAATATTAGTCCACTAAGGCCAAATTATATATTACCCTGACACATTTGATCCTCCTTTACTCTCCATAACTTTTTGAGGTGCGGTTGTATATTTTACTCACCGTAGAGTAAGATCCCTTATATCCATCGTATATGGAAATCATGAATGTGATTGGATGGAGAGGTGTTTAGTCATCCCCATCAAAGATCTAGATTCGGATAGTAACATTTGGAAGCGTGGAACAATTCTCATGAGTATTCACACTATCTAGTTTCCTTCTCTTCTTAGCCGGGTTTTAAAATTTTACATAGTCACCTTCTAGAAATAAAGGATACAAGAAATATAAGGTATTTCCACAATGCAAAATAGGCTTGGAAAGAAATTCTCAAAGACAAAGACTGGAAGGCCAAGAACTGCAGAAGTATGTCATATTTTGATGAATTGATTTTTTCCATTCTTTTTATTCCTACTTTCACTTGAATACTATTATAGACTTTCTAAAGGGATTTTCTCCCAGTCCAAGCGCCAAGGTGTCAAGTAACTTGATTGTAAAATTAATGATGGTAGATTAATCCCTAAAGCACAAAGAGGAGACCATCACCATATAGGGGGACTTTATATTCTTTGTGCTCCTAATCTCTATCCAAAACCCTGAGGCAAAATGCCCTTAATAATACTGGATAAAAATACCAAGCCAATTTAGAAAGATTGATTCTTTCCATTGACGATCTATAACTCTATATAGATGAGGGTGATGAGGATGAACTCTTTTGGGTAGGACTCTGAATGTTTAGTCTAGATAGCCCAATGAGATTTCAAACCTTTTTGTGGAGTCTGAAATTGTAAAACTGACTCATTCGTGGTATCTCTCTTTGATTGCTCCTTAAAGATCGAAAATTTTCAATTGGGCCTATGTTAATCGATACCCCCTTTTTCCTAACTCTAGTGTCTTGGGATCATCGCACCACCAACTTGGTCAATACTTTTCCTACACCGATTAAATGGCCTTCTTTTGATTGCAATATCACTCACACAATACTAGTGGAGACCTATCACCTTTCAATTTTTTTTATTGTTGCTAAATACATGAAAGCTCTTTTCATCGAAAAAGACTAAGGAAAGATTAATGGTGTGTCTTTTGAATGCCTACTTAGTGAGGCAATGAAGGTTGATGCCCAAATATGTGTGTTTTGATCATTGTACTATGGGAACAAATAGGGAAAATGTGATACAAGTTTGAAAATTTAAGTCAACATTGTGTCATTATAGGATGTCCCTATGAGTAAAAGGGTAGAAGTTGTCTGATCATGTCACGACCCAAAGTATACCCTAGGCGTGACATGGTGTATAGGACTCCAAGAGGCCCAAAACAAACCACATAGCACTCATCATACAATATAATAGAATTTAAAGAACTCAAAAGATAGCACTTCATATTTCAAATGAGTTTGACAAAGTGGAAGTCCAACATAAGTCTCATTAAGACATCTAATACATCATAGTGATTGGGACGTAACCCATACATCACATATAAAGTCTGAAAATAGAAATGACATAAAGCAATAAAGGTATATCGACCCTCGAAACATGAGGACTCACCAATCTCCAAAGTCTATGGAACCAACTAGCCACAAGTATATGAGGTAGGAGTGTGTCGGACCCTACATTAGTGAAACAATATTGGCACAGGTATGTGTTAGTACATGGAGTGTACTAAGCATGGGGTAATATGCATAAAGATAGGCATGGTTGCATAAATGGTTTAAAACATGTAGACATGATCATTCATTGAACAATTAAAGGCTTAAAGAAGTAAAACATGAAAAGCATAAGATATAGTCAATGCTTTGAAGAAAACATAGTCATTTTGTGGGATCTTAGCTTTAACCAACAATAAGACCATAAGAGATATATCACGGAATACGATATATTCCTCATACCGAAAGAATGAGAATCTACTTGCCAAGGTAGAATTTGTACCTATCATCATTTGCTAAAGTGGATCCACTAGCTAGGTCATTTAAGACAATCTTACAGGGGCACATAGTTTGGGACTAGAGGTTGCTACTAGAGACTACCCTATTTGAGCCTCCACCTCAAAGCCTCTCGGTGCTAAGTCTAAATCCCAATGGGATAGATAAAAGTCAAATATCAATGTAACATAGGATAGGTAATGATCAATATCAATCCACATCTTTCAAGATCAAAACATAGAATAGCTCCTTAAATATAATTCAACATAAATGAGAAACCCTTTCACCAATTTGAAACCATATATGAGAAATACCTACATTTTGATGTAACACTTCTACGCCTCGTAGGTCTTTATACGGTCCGTATGCACCAATCGTAGAAACCAACTTTAACCTTCAAAATTTCACTAAGTCTGGGACTCACCTATGAGGCCTATTTACGACTCGTACATAGGATGACAGAACGTCTTAGTGAACCGTAAAAAGGGTACTGAGACTTGATTTTGAAAAATTATTTTTTCCCTTCTTACGCTTGCCATCTACAGCCCATAGAATCTTCTACGAGGTATTACAATATCTCACTATTGGGAACATCCGTCCTCGAATGGGACTCAAGGAAACATAAGGAAGGTAGGGGAGGAGATCTAACATCCCAACAAGAATACAACCTCATTAAAAAGCACATAACCAAAGAGGAACATCAACTCCAAGCTAAAACATATTCAAAACATCATTTCATAAGGCATACATGCAAACCATACTCAAATGCACATAATCATGAAGAAATCAATCAAATTAACTCATTTTCTCAAAAATCAAGTTTTCATGAAGATGCGTAGATGGGGATAATGGGACATTATCTCGGCCTCGGCCTCCCAAGTAGCACCCTCAACCCTTTGATTCCTCCATATGACCTTTACGTATAAAATTTCCTTATTCTTCATTCTCTTAACTTGTTGGTCCAAAATCTCAACCGAAACTTCTTCATAATAACGACTCTCCTTTATACTAAGACTCTCCAATGGTATAATAGATGTCAGATTACCAACACATTTCTTCAATAAAGCGATATGCGAAACCGGATGCACCGTTGCTAATTTATTAGGCAAATCAAATTCATAAGAAACTTTACCAATACGCCTTAAAATCTGATATGGGCCTACAAAATGGGGACTAAGTTTCTCTTTCTTTCCAAACTTCATTACACCTTCATGGGTGAAATCTTCAAGTAGACCCAATCATCTACATCAAACTCAAGGTCTTTCCTTCTAAAATCAGCATAGGACTTTTTTCGACTTTGAGCTATTTTTAACCGTTCTCTAATAAACTTTCTCCATAACCTCATGTACCAATTAGAGACCTATCAAAGAAACCTCACCTACTTTTAACCAACCTATGGGATATCTACACCTCCTACCATAAAGAGCCTCAAATGGAGTCATATCAATGCTTGAATAATAATTTATTATTGTAAGTAAACTCAATCAAAGGTAAATGATCATCCCAATTGCCGTTGAGTTCAATCACATAAGCTCTTAACATATCTTCCAAAGTTTGGATAGTAGGATCCAATTTCCCATCGATTTGAGGATGAAAGGTCATACATGCGGGGGCACGGGGCTTGTTACTTTATGTTTCGGAGTCAATTGATCCCTCGATCAAGTCTAAGCTTAACACGAGTACCAAGGCCCTTTTGGAAAGATTTCCAAAATTGAGAAGTAAATTGGGTACCACGATTGGAGATAATGGATAAGGTTCAACCTAACCATCTCCTTAGACACAACTTAGCATAGTCTTCCATTGAATAAGAAACCTTGACGGGAATGGAATGAGCTGACTTCGTCATACGATCTACTATAACCCAAATTGTTATCGTCGGGTGCTGGATAAACCAATAATAAAGTTCATATTAAAATATTTCCATTTCCAAGTAGGAATGCTATTATCTTGAGACATGCCTCCCAACTTTTGATGCTCAACTTTCACTTGTTGACAATTAGGACACTTACAAATTCTGCAATATCCTTCTTCATTCCATTCAACCAATAGACCTCCCACAAGACACGGTACATCTTGGTGGCTCCCAAGTGTTGACATCCAATTTTGATTGACCCATAACCTTTTTTGAATTGCTATTTGATTAAATATGTATTGCAAAACCTTTTTCCTTTATTTTATGGGTTCAAAATTTAAAATTAATTTTAAGTAAATAATTAGATTTTAATATTCATGATTTACAAATTTTATGGTAATTATTTTTCTTATAAAATTATTATTTTTATTATTATATTTATCGATTGAAACAATTATGTTACTTATCGGTTTAAGGTTTAAATTATTTAAGTATGCTTATTTTATATAAAAAAAACAATTTATTATGTGTAGTACTTTATTTAATTAAGCAATGATTATTAATCTTCCCTTAAATCATTTAAATCATAGCCTACTCTATTACAATTTATTTAATTTATAACTTTTTTCCGATTGAATTTCATTGCAATTCTAGCCTTTCCTATACAATTCATATCAATTACAACCAATTTTGACCAATGTCAAACCAAATATCTTGAAACCCCTCATTTTAATCCCAATTGTCCACTACATGGAATTCTCTAAGATGAAATCTCAGCCAATCAAATTCTTAAATCCAACGGTCCAAATCCTTTACCCCTTTTCTTTCTATTTTAAATACACCAAAGCTCCTAACCCTATTTTTCATCCTCTTCTTTTCCTCTTGAAGAAGACAACAGTCGCGCCACCCTATACCCTCCTCTCCACCATCTCTTTCTCCCCCGCCTAACGTCATTGCTCCAGCCAAAGAGCTCCGGTCAGTAGCCATGAAGAGCGGATCAGGCGACCCCTTTCTCCCTCTCGTCTCTCTATTTTCTTTGGCGAAGC
The DNA here is from genome assembly GCA_029007595.1 of Solanum commersonii. Lineage (NCBI taxonomy): Eukaryota > Viridiplantae > Streptophyta > Magnoliopsida > Solanales > Solanaceae > Solanum > Solanum commersonii. The sequence continues at coordinate 2,810,750 of JAJTWQ010000007.1, forward strand.
CTACTCGCCCTTCCTCTTCTCAAGTTACTGTTATATTAAGCTCGAAAAATTGCCATTATATGGCACCCTTCCTTCCAATAGGATGAAGGATCAAGCTACTTCATACCGAGCCAAAAAATTGCCAACAAACAACATATTTGTCCTCCCAAAGATGAAGAAACAAACTGCTTTGTACTGTGCTCGACAATCGCTAGTAATGACACTCGACATTTACAATAAGATGAAGGCCTAAGTTGCTTCATGCTCTTAACTATTATATTGTTCTCGAGAAATTGCCTTGTGCCCGAAGATTGCATGTGCCCGAGATTGCATTGTGTCTAAGAATTACATGTGCCCAAAAATTGCAATGTTCCCGAGAAATTACATTGTGCCCAATAAATTGCATTGTACCCAGAAATTGCATTGTGCCCGAGAATTGCATGTGCCCAGAAATTACATTGTGCCCGAGATATTGCATTGTTTCTAAAGATTGCATGTGTCCAAAAAATTGGATTGTGCCCGAAGTTGCATGTACCTGAGAAATTGCATTGTGCCCAAAGATTGCATGTACCCGAGATTGCATTGTGCCTGAGATTGCATTGTTCCCGAGATTATGTGTGCCAGAGAATTGTATGTGCTTGAAATTGCATTGTGCCCAAGATTTCATTATGCCCGAGAAATTGCATGTGTCCCAGATTACATTGGGCCCGAAAATTACATGTGCCCAAGAAATTATATTGTGCCCGAGATTAGATGTGCTCGAGATTGCATTGTACCCGAAAATCGCATGTGCTCGTGATTGGATTGTGCCCGAGATTGCATGTGCTCGAGATTGCATTGTGCCAGAGAGTTGCATATGCCCAAGATTGTATAGTGCCTGAGAATTGGATTGTGCCCAAGAATTGCATTATGCCTGAGATTTGCATATGCTCAAGAATTGCATTGTGTCCGAAATATTGTATTTCACCCAATAATCACATGAGCCTGAGGTACTTGCATGTGGCCGAAGATTGCATTTTGCCTAAAGATTGCATTGTGCCCGAAGATTGCACTAGGCTCGAGAATTTCATATGCCCGAAAGTTACATTGTGCCTAAGAATTGAATCTACATTGAGCTCGAAAGTTATATTAAGCCTGAAATTTTATTGATCCCGAGGACTGTTGGAGTTACTGTTAATTCAAGTTATGGAAGTCACATGGTGCTCAAAGAAATACATCTATACAGAGTTTATATTGAATCAAGCCACAAGTATCAACAGATCCCCGAATTACATCAAAATAGATTCTCTCTTTACTCATTATATTCTGAAGGTGTCATTGTCCAAAGACACCATCTTTCATGGCATGTGAACATCATTTCATGACCTAAGGATTTTATTTCTACTTATCATGATCTGAAGGCGTCATATTCTAAGGGCATCATTTTTCATGACCCACGGACATCATTGTCATGACCTAAGGATTTAATTTATGCTTATCATAATTAAAATGTGTCATAGCCTAGGACATCATCTTTTAAGGAAAATATCATAGTTGATATGGAAAATTGCATGATGTTTATATTTTACCATTTATTCGATATATCTACCCTAATCACTTTATCTAGTCATATCACAAGCTACATGTTTGGAGATTCCAGACAAGTTCAAATGCCCTTTAAGATACGATTGTCATTCTTATATTTATCGCCACAAAGGCCCTCTCATGTTGTCTCCATTCATTTGATCCTTTGCGCTATTCATTCCATCTCCTTATCAATTCAAGCTGCTATCGTTTTCGTCTAAATATTTTACCATTATTTCAATTTTAGGAGCTTCATTTGTTCCTAAATATAGAACTACACCCGACCTGATTCTCGTAATACCAAAGATATGTAGGCGACTTAAGATCAAAGTCTCAGCCATACCATCTTCCTACTCCATGTCATATCAACTAATCCAACTAACATTTTTTTGTTGGTTCAAAATATCGACTACTTAGTCAACGTTGGTTGCCCGACAATTCATTGTTCATTCTTAAGCAACCAAGGGGTAGCTATTCACACCCAATATTGACGGACCTATAACCTTTTCTGAATTGCTATTTGATTGAATATGTATTGCAAAACCTTTTTCCCTTATTTTACGGGTTCAAAATTTAAAGTAATTTTATGTAAATAATTAATATCCATGATTTACAAAGTTTATAGTAATTATTTTTCTTATAAAATTATTATTTTTATTATTATATTTATCGGTTGAAACAATTATTTTACTTATCAATTTAAGTTTTAAATTATTTAAGTATGTTTTTTTTATATATATAAAAAAATCTATTATGTGTAGTACTTTATTTAATTAAATAGCAATTCTTAATCTTTCCTTAAATCATAGCCTATTCTATTCCAATTTATTTAATTCATAGCCCTTTTTCCATTCAATTTCATTGTAATTGTAGCATTTCCTATCCAATTCATTTCAATCATAGCCAATTCAACCAATGTCAATCCAAATATCTTGAAGTCCCTCCTTTTAATCTCAACCTTCCACCACGTGGAATTCTCTAAGATGAAATCTCAGCCGATCAAATTCTTAAATTCAACGATCCATATCCTTTACCCCTTTTCTTTCCATTTTTAGTAGACCAAAACTCCTAACCCAATTTTTCATTCTCTCCTCTTTCTCTTGAAAAATACAGCAGCCGCACCACCCTATACCCTCCTCTCCGCCATCTCTTTCCTCCCCCTCCTAACGTCACTGCTCCAGCCAAAGAGCTCCGGTCAGCAGCCATGAAGAGCGGATCAGGCGACCCCTTTCTCCCTCTCGTCTCTCTATTTTCTCGGGCGAAGCCTACTCGCCCTTCCTCTTCTCTATTTTCGACGACAATAGCAGCGTCCAGCGAGGCAACAGCTCCAAATAGCCACTCCGACCTGTGAGGAGACAGCGAACCAGCAGCAGCGACCTCCGGCCAACGTGCTTTGAATAAAAAAGAGATTACAAGCCATCATCAGCCAGTCGCTTCGCTCTTATGGTGATTTCGCTGCTCCGACCGTAAACGAAAAGCAAAGCAATTGATAAGGCGGATCCTTACAGATCCATCCCAGGTACGATTTTCTTTATTCGAAACTCAAATCTTCATACATGTGGGTTGGTTGTTCTTGAAATTTCATGCTAATATGTGTGATTTTTAGTTTCTACTTAATATTGCAATTATCTAGCATGCTATGGTGTTGTTTGTGTTAAATTTTCGCCTCTTACTTCATGTCGATGTTCACCTTGAGGTTTGGAATAATTTGTGAATTCTTGATAGTTTGTTGAGTAATTGTTTCCTTGTAAAATCATGTTTCAGTATTGATAGAGAACCAATATGTTATTCTCCATTTGCTCCTAATATTATGAATCCGCATGGATGCCTTGCCTATTTAACGTCAATTTGAATCTTTTGTCTTATAAATAACTCTAATTTTTACTTGTCTGGTTATGGTAAATGAATGTTGATATATGTTTTTGAGCTGTAATTATTGTCTTTCTTTTAAATAATTATTTCTCGCCTTGCTTGATTTTCATATCTATTTTATTTGCTTTCATGAATTGATCATAGTTTCCTTAAATAAAGTTGGCCAGATTCTTACATGTTATATTTTGGGTAAAGGCTATATTCTTTTGAGGAAAAAGAATTTTGTTGATTTTACTTTTCTTCATTAATGAAATAAAATTTCCGTAATTGCTTATAATTAATTCTCATCCCTTATTGTGGTGTTCTTCCATCATCTATATAAAGTGCCCCTCATTCTCTTCATTCTTCACGCTAAAAACACTTTAACAAAAATCAGAATACACTATCTACTCTTAAAAAGAAAAAGAAAAATTCTTGAAAACGTTCGAAAGTTCTTTCTCTGTTGTGTTCCTGTTTCGGGTTTGATATTCTGCTAAATACTTCATTGCTGATAAATAAATAGGAAACGGCCAAAAATATCCCTCAACTTTGTTTTATTGATTGACTATGCCCTTAGCGTTAAAATGAAGCTATTCCTACCCCTGCCGTTACTAATTTCATCATTTCTGCCCCTCAATTGGATGGAAAGCCCCCAAATCAACTAAAATTATTCAATTTTACTTAAATTACTCAATTTTAATCCGATCTGATCCACCTGATAATATATAACCCACTTCTGTTCATCTTCATCTTTTTAAACTTGTGCTCCTTTCCGAATTCTCTCATGTCTGCTTGCAAAGACTTATCCTCTCTGGCAGTGGCCCTAGATGGCCAACCACCATGGCGCCATCCTCCCCTCTTTGTCCTTCTTTCTTTGTTTTTTTTCTTTCATTCTGAAAATTATATGCATTATCCAATCACTAGATTTGTTATCTTTGAGTCTCAATCAGTGTAAAAGAGTAATTGATATCAAATCAAGCACTAAGTAAATGTTGTAGCTAAATTCAAACAGAGCAAAACTAAAATTTTAAAAATTTAGCCCTTTGTTTGCCAGACCTTATGGTGAAATAGTCCACCAAGAAATCCAGTCAATTTGATTAATTATCGGTCACTTTAACGAGTTCTAGAGCTCAAGCTATAACTAGAGGCCATGGGGAGCTTATGAAAATGGTCAAGAACATGCTTTCAACTTGTTTTGAATTTTCTTTAAAGGATTTTATTGAGCAGCCAAAATTCTTGGAATCTCAAAAAGAATGCTTAATCAATAAAAATATAATAAAAGCAAGTTGCGCAGAACAAAATGAATACTAAGAAGAATAAACAAATTAGGAAAGCAAAGAACACTAGGTCCACCAACAATGAAAGTCACAAGACATGCCCCCATCACCACAGACTCTAGTATACCCATCAACAGCATATCAAGCATTAAGCTCATTACAACACCCAACAAATTGAACAGAGTAATGATGAGAAGTAAATATCCAACATTTGTCAAGAGGGATCCCCATTTTCTTTGAGATGAAAGAACAAAAAGAAGAATTAATCAACAAATAGGGTATTTTTTGAAATGGGTATTGAAAATGGAATTAATTTTATTTGGGTTAAGATAGATAGAAGGTTGGGTGCAGGTTTTAAATGGAAATGGGTTGTTTAAAAGGAATTGAGGTTAATTTTAGTTGATTTAATGCTTTCCATACAATTGAGGAGCACAAATGATGAAATTAGTAGCGGTAGGGGTAAGAATAACTTCATTTTAACGGTAAGGGCATACTCAACCAATAAAACAAAGTTGAGGGGATATTTTTGACCTTTTTCTCAATAATAAATCTGCTTAATCGGTTAGATTTCTTCATTAACTTGGTCTTTATTTGTGTATTAATATTATTTACCTTATAGTACAAGTTTACATACTTTTTTATGTATAATAAATAAAAGGAAGCATCCGGATCCGGGTCAGTTTTCTTATCCCTTATGTATTTGTGTGTGATTTTATACTCTCCATGACTTGTTTGTATTCTTGCATGTTTGTTTTCTGCCCTTTTATATGAAATAATTAATATTATGTAATTAATGTTGTTATCTTGATATTATACTGCCTTTATGTGTTGTATATTTGTCAGTATCTTCCTTTTTGTTTAGCAGGGTTTTGAACTTCAGGTTCAAGATGTCGAAGAGTTCGCCTGGGGACGGGATTCCAGAAAGATTTAGTTTTGTTTAGATTTTTTTGTATTATTTTATTTGCTTTGTTTCGGTTTTTGTAATAATTTTGTAAACTCCAACTGCTCCATATATATTGAATGAAATAACTTGGGGAACCGTCTAAGGGGAGGGGATATACGTGCTATAACTGTTTTTATCTTATATGTGAATGCTATAGATAATCTACCTATATTGTTAAATTGCATAAAATTAGGCAAGCATATCTCTTTAATAATTGGCCTAGAATTTATAACTTTGTTTCAATTAATTAATTCATCTTCATCATGTGTTATGCTATAATCTTGGATCTTTTTCTAGAATCTGGTCTCGTATCTCAATACTGTTAAAATCAGAAACTGTTTAATCATATAATTAGATGTAATGAAATAATTTAAACCTGTCAGTCAATTAGAAATCATGCTTATAGGTATTCATTAATTATCTTTAGCATGTTATGCCATAAAATTCATGCCTATAGGATTTCAATTAATTTTCAACATGTATTTGGGTTAGAAATTATGTTTGTGGGCTTACCTTAGTTTGTTTGTCGCATATTATATATGGGTTAGAAATCATGTTTAGGACCAAACCTATGTTCTAAACATGTTAATTAATTAAATTTTAAACAACTTTAGCATGTTAATCAGCAGGTAATTAAACATTTTGGTTATTTCAAAATGTTAAATTATCATAATAATAAGTTCAGCATGTTAATTTATCAGATTTTCAACAACTTTGGCTTGTTAATTAATTAGTTTAATAAGACTTTAATAACTTGGGTATGTCAATTAGTTTATTTAATCAGATTTTTGTAACTGTAGCTTGTTAATTAATTATATTATAATAAATTTTGCTTGTTAATCACATAGAAATCCTTCCTATAGAATTTACATAAATTTGAGCATGTTGTGGAGCGTGTTGACTGCTTAGATATTCTGTTCTAGGCCCTTAATAGTTTTTCAGCATGCTACCCGTATTAGACATCCTTTAGGATCTGGTAATTTGATTTCAACATACTACTGAATTTAAAAAATCTGAACTGTTTAAATGCTGATATGCCCTGATTAAATCCTACCCAAAATAAGTAATTTCTTCATTAATATATTTTCTACACCATAAATTGCTTTTCTACCCCTTCTAAAAATTAATTATTATATTGTTATGTTGTCTGTTTGTATTTTGTGTGCACACACTCTAGCATGAAACCTTTTACTTTTTAATTGTATTTCCAAGCATGCTAATTACCTAACCTAGAGGCTAATTTGAGATTTTACAACACCTCAGTCTCGGAAAGAGCTAATTTTAGAAAGAGCTAAACTAGAAATAGCTAAATTGAGAATTTGGCAAGTTAGTCTTGAATTATGAGTTTTGGGTCAACTTTAAACGACCATAACTTTTAGTACAAGATGATTTAGGTAGCCCACGAGATATCAAATTAAAGATTGCTGAGTCCTCTTTTCAATGCCATCAAGTTTGCTAAACTCCAACTTCGGATGAGGGATATATGCTCGTTTGAGTTCAACTTGTCCAATTAAGGAAATTCATCCATTTTAAGGAGGGGTATTTTGGTCTTTAGCATACCCCACTTGTCTAAAACGTTTTTCCCACCTAGGTTAAGGGGTCGAATCAGAGTGAGTCAATTGGGATTCATTCTAAAGCGTTCAAGAAACTAGGGCAAAGTTCAAAAGGAGAAAAAGGGAGAAAGTTTCTAGCGTTCATCGAGTTTGGAGGTTTTAGCCATGAATTCAATTCTTTCGAGGTATGTAAGTTTTCATAATGTTGGGTTTGTTCCCCCTTATGTCAATCCTGTAAAATTTTACCGATGAATTCATTCTTGAAGTTGATTATGGAGTTATTGAGTATTTCTTGAGTTTAATTGGTAATAAAGTTTTGTTTTGAGTTCTTGAGGAAATGGTTTGCGAATGAGTTGAGTTAATTGATAGTTCTTTGCATGAGTTTCGCTAAAATTGTTCTAGGTTATGAGAATTCGTGAATTTTGACCTTAGATTTTCAATGGGTATGAGTCGAATCGAGTTTGAGAGAGGAAGAAAAGATCAGACAAATAATTGCGGCTAGGTCCGCATTGTGGAGGCGCTAAGATTTTCAGTCCCCAGATAATTCCCCCCTCTTAGCATCGCGGAGAGGATACAAAGTCTTCTATCTCAAAATTATTTTGCGACCAAAAATAATAGTTCTTCTTCGCGTCGCGCCCATGCTCTCTAGTTTGTATCTTCGCTCGTTTCTCATTATCAACTATCTAAACTCCATTTAATCATTGAGAGATCCTATATCCTAATCATAATTCTTTAGTTCACTTTTGAAATTCAAGATTGAGTTGAGAGGAAAGTTCGAGGGAGTCCTTTGAGTCATTTTGAGAAGTTTTTTTAAAACTTTTAAAACTTGTTTTAAGACTTGAGTACTTGAGTATGAGGATGAGAAGAATTGCGTTTCATTTTTCAAAATGAATATAAGGGAACTAAATATTTCCAAGAGTAAATACTTTTATATTTAAAATAAGGGGAAGCCTTGATTTCCAAATGAGTTCATGAGGAGTTGTGAGCTTTATCTCTTTTAAGAGAATCTTTTGAGTAATAATCTCAAAGTTGAGGATGAGGAAATGTTTTTAAACATATGAGAATGAGTTATTTTATTGGGAGTAGCATTGAACATTGATATGAGAACGAGTTCAGACAACTCAAAGTCCTCATAAACCATGTATGCCAACATGGGTAAAAGGTCATACTTTTTAGATGATTCATTATTGCTTTAAAGCAAAACTTAGTGAATCCACTTAGCTGAGGATGTCTTATACTACGGCAAGGTATAGGATAGTTTTGGCAGCGTAGCCGAGACGCTGTATCATCACATAGCTCATAGTGATTGTTGTCGGTTAGAGAATCTCCCAAATAAGAGTAAAGAGGTGTTATTGAATTTTTTTAAAAATACATTGAGTTGTTATTTACTGTTTTAAAAGCTTTCTTTATTATGTATCCTTATTGTTGCTTTTATGTTGAGTTGAGTATTTCTGAGTTTGAGTGTCTTTGAGTATCCTTAAGTTGAGTTGAGATGAGGTGAGTATGTTCTTCCTTTTTATCAGTTCATGCTTATGTTTGTGCTATAGAATTCTCCTTGCATGCTCGTACATTCCATGTACGGACACTATTTGGCCTGCATCTTTCATGATGCAGATACAGGTAACCAGGGTCATTAACAAGCACTCTGTTGATACCACTTGCAGCCCTAGAGTTTGATTGGTGAGCCTCCTTACTTTCCGGAGGGCTCCACACTTCGCTTTTATTTTTAGTTTGGTAGGATGATCGGGGGTCTTGTCCCCACATCCATCTTAATACTTAGATGCTTCATAGACAGTAGACTTTTGAGAAGTCTGTTTCATTTTCAATTGTTAATGTTCTAGACTTAAGTTGCCACTTTTGGCAAGTTGAATGTTTTTTTAATATTTTGAGTTATTTATTTTGAGATCTTTGAGAAATCTTTACCTTTGAGTGCATATATAGTTGAGCAAGTCTTTGGCTGAATATTGAGCCAGGCCAAGGGTTCGTTTGGGGACCATCAATGGTTCTCGAGTGCCAGTTACACCCAAGTTGCAGGCTCGGCGCATGACAAACTTTGTATTAGAGAACAGAGTTTAGGAGTCCTAAGGTGTCTATGAAGTCGTGTCTGCAGATTCCTGGTTATCGGTGTGAAGTGCACCATATCTATAATTAAGAGGCTGCAACATTTTAGGAAATAATTCACTTCCTTCTTACTCTTTTTCGTGCAATAGAGTTCAACTCTATAAAAGTTTCCTTCTAATTCGTGCTTGAGCATATCTTTTCAAATCATGCCTCCATGAAGAGCTGTTCGAGGTCGTCCTACTATGAGGAATGTTGATCCTCAGGATCAAGGGGTACCCAATGCACCTGATGTGTAAACCCAAGGAGAGGCCACTAATGCTGAGTTTTGGGATGCTATTCGGATGTTGCGTCAAGTTGTGGCCAATCAAGTTGGCCACCAAAGAGGGGTTCGACAGGATGTGGCTAGTACACCTGGAATTCGTGAGTTCTTGAGGATGAATCCTCCAGAGTTCACTGGTTTAAGTGTCACCGAGGATCCGAAGAACTTTGTGGAAGAGTTGTAGAAAGTGTTTGAGGTGATGCATGTTGCAGATGTTGAGCATGTGGAACTAGTTGCATACCAATTGAAGGGTGTTGCTAGGGTCTGGTATGACCAATGGAAGAAGAGTAGAGTTGAAGGGGCACCAGTTGTGAGTTGGGTTGTGTTTGAAAAGGCTTTCTTGGGGCATTTCTTCCCCCGTGAGTTGAGGGAGGCGAAGGTAAGTGAATTTCTGAAATTAAAGCAGGAATCCATGAGTGTGCATGAGTACATCCTCAAGTTCACTCAACTGTCCCGCTATGCTCCAGAGATGGTTGCTAATATAAGGAGTAGGTTGAGTCTATTTGTATCTAGGTTGTCTCGCTTGTCAAGTAAGGAGGTAAAGGCACCTATGCCGATCTGAGATATGGACATAGCTAGGCTTATGATCTATGTGAAATAAGTTGAGGAAGATAAAATGATAGATAGAGAAGAGTTTCGGAACAAGAAGGCTAAGACTACAGGTAATGAGTCTGGACAACAGAAGACCGAAAATGCAAATCGGTCATCTTTTCAACAAAGGACAACTAGGCTTGCTCCATCATCTGCTAGTGCACATGTACCAAAGAATAGGGGTGAGTTCAAGAATAAAAATTTGCAAAACTTCAGAGCTAGATTCCTACATGTGCTAAGTGTGGTAACAACCACCCATGAGTGTTTCGTGATGGCTCCAGTGGTTGTTTCAAGTGTGGTCAAGCAGATCACTTCATGAGAGAGTGCCCTAAGAACATGTAAGGAATTGGTAACAGGGGAAATAGAGCCCAATCTTCAGTGGCTCCGCTAGACAGAGCTGCACCTAGAGGAGCTACTTTAAGGACATGTGGAGGAGCAAACCGTTTGTATGCTATCACCAGTCGCCAAGAGCAGGAAAATTCGATGTTGTCACTGGTTTGATCAAAATATTTTCTTTTGATGTATAGGTATTGCTTGATCCAAGTGTGAGTCTATATTTTGTGACTCTAGATGTTGCTATGAAGTTTGATATTCTTTTCGAACAACTTCTTGAGCCCTTCAATGTTTTCACACCTGTTGGTGAGTCTATTTTAGTTGAGAGAGTTTATCGTGATTTTTCCATTTTTGTCAATCACAAGGACACCATGGCTGACTTAGTTGAGCTAGATATGATGGACTTTGATGTTATTCTAGGTATAGACTGGCTTCATGCCTGTTATACCTCATTTGATTGTAGAACTCGAGTTGTAAGTTTCCAGTTTCCAATTGAGCCAGTTATCAAATAGAGGAGTAGTTCAACAGTGCCTAAGGGTCATTTTATTTCGTTCCTTAAGGCCAAAAAGTTAGTTTCCAAGGGGTGTATTTATGACTTAGTCTGAGTTAATGACTCTAGTGTTGAGACACCACCTATTTAGTCAAATCCAATTGTGAGTGAGTTTCCAGATGTTTTTCCAGATGATCTTCCCGAATTTCCTCCTGAGAGAGAAATAGACTTCGGTATAGATATTCTTCCTCTATTCCTCCATATAGAATGGCTCTAGCTGAGTTGAAAGATCTCCTTGAAAAAAGTTTATTCGACCCAGTGTCTCACCTTAGGGCGCTCCGGTCTTATTTGTGAGGAAGAAAGATGGTTTACTTAGGATGTGTATTGGTTACCACCAATTGAACAAGGTCACTACCAAGAATAAATATCCTCTTTCGAGAATTGATGATCTATTTGATCAACTTCAGGTCCCACTTGTTTTTCCAACATATACCTTAGATCAGGCTTTTGCCAGTTGAGGGTAAGAAAGAGTGATATTCCAAAGAAAGCATTCAGGATTCGTTATGGTCATTATGAGTTTCTAGTTTTGTCTTTTGGTTTGACTAATGCCCTTGCAATGTTCATGGATCTTATGAATAGAATGTTTAAGCCTTATCTTGATATGTTTGTTATCGTATTCATTGATGACATCCTAATTTATTCGAGGAATGAGAAAGATCGTACTAGTCATCTCGGAGTAGTTCTCCAAACCCTCAGAGATACATAATTGTATGCCAAATCTTCCAAGTGTGAGTTTTGGTTTGAGTCATTGGCGTTCTTAGGCCACATTATTTTTGGTAATGGAATACGAGTTGACACTCAGAAGATTGAAGCAGTGCAGAACTGTCTTAGACCCACATCTCTAAGTGACATAATGAGTTTCTTAGGAATTATTGGTTATTATAGAAGGTTTATCGAGGGTTTTTCATCCATATCATCCACGCTGACTAAGTTGACTCAGAAAATGACTAAGTTTCAATGGTTTGAAGCATGTGAGAAGAGCTTTCAAGAATTGAAAACTAGGTTGACTACTGCCCAGTGTTGACCTTATCGGAGGGTACACAAGGCTTTGTTGGTGTATTGTGATGCGTCGAGAGCTAGATTGGGTTGTGTATTGATGTAGAATGGCAAAGTTATAGCTTATGCCTCTTTGACAACTTATTATTCACAAGAAGAATTACCCGACTCATGATGTAGAGTTGGCTGCTGTAGTGTTTGCCTTGAAAATATGGTGCCATTATCTTTATGGTGTGCATGTAGATGTGTTCACCGATCACAAGAGTCTTCAGTATGTATTCAATCAGAAAGAGTTTAATCTCAGACAGAGGAGGTGGCTGAAGTTACTCAAGGATTATGATATTAGTATTATCTATTACCCAAGTAAGGCTAATGTCGTTGCTGATGCTTTGAGCAGGTTATCTATTGGTAGTACTGCCCATGCTGAGGAAGGCAAGAAATAATTGGCTAAAGATGTGCGCAGGCTTGCACGATTGGGAGTTTGGTTGTTGGATTCCAATTTAGGCATAGTGGTGGTGATGAATGAGACTGAATCATCACTAGTGTCTGAAGTGAAGGAGAAACAAGACCAAGATCCTGTTTTGCTTGAATTGAAGGCTAATGTTCATAAGCAGAAAGTGATGGCTTTTGAACAAGGGGGAGATTGTGTATTGAGGTATAAAGGTAGATTGTGTGTACCTAGGGTGGATGAACTCCAGTAGAGGGTTATGGAAGAAGCTCATAACTCCAGATATTAGATCCATCCTAGTTCCACAAAGATGTATCGTGACTTGAGGGAAGTCTATTGGTGGAGTAGTATGAAGAAGTGTATTGCAGAGTTCATTGCTAAGTGCCTAAATTATCAACAAGTTAAGGTAGAGCACCAAAGGCCCGGTGGTATGGCTCAGAATATAGATATTCCAGAATGGAAGTGCGAGACGATCAATATGTATTTCATTACTGGTTTGTCGCGGTCTCGCAGACAAAATGATTTGATTTGGGTGATTGTAGATCGAATGAATAAATCAACTAATTTCTTGCCAATAAAGACTACCTATTAAGTAGAAGAGTATGCCAAGTTATATATTCAAGAGATAGTCAAACTTCATGGAGTTCTAGTGTCTATCATTTCAGACAGAGGTGTACAATTCACCACATAATTTTGGAAGTCTTTCCAGAAAGGTTTGGGTTCGAAGGTAAATTTGAGTACTGATTTCCATCCTCAGACTGATGGTCAATGATAACGCTCAATTACACCTCATCTAATTCTAGGTGTAGGCGATCACAATCTAATATAAATCCAACAGAGAGTAAGGGTCGAACTCACATGGAGTGGTACAGAAAGGAATTCAATTAAGAAGTAAGGATTGTGCTCTAGTCGTTTGTAGAAGTAAACATTATCGAAAATAAATTAGAGTAAATTAAAGGGGTTCGACAACAAGTGTCAGATGAGGGGATTTGGTTTGTTAAGTAACAACTACAACAATTACGAAAACAGGGGAATAATTGATGAGTCCACAAATTGGACTCATTTAGGGCTTTGTTTTAATGAAAATAGTGCCCTTGAATGATTGTTTTACCCTAATACTTGATTAAAATGCTAAAGTTTCAGGTATTTGAAGTTTTAGTGGAAGAATGGACACTTAGGTGCAAAACGGAGCAAATAGGGCTGAAAAGAACAAGAAATGAAATCCTGCGGATCACTGAGTTTAACTTGGCGAGTCACCGAAATGACATAAGCCGCCTTTCGTTCCAGTACGTGAAGCCTTGAAGGAAGTGGATCAAAAGGCGAGGAAAAGAGCAGTCGGCGGGTCGCCGATCAGTTCCACGAAGCAGTACTGTACCACAAAATGATCCAGAATGCAAGGATGCTAAAGGCAAGACACTGAAGGCGATGAGCTGACCAAAGGGCGGATCACCGAGTTCATCAGCGAACTCGACTAATGTCGCCGAACAATCCTCCGCAGCACAATCTGTATAAACTATAAATACTATTTAGAGTTTTAGTCTTAAGGGGGATTGGAGTGTGGAACAATTATTATTATTATTTTAACTTTAGAACATATTCTAGCTAATATTTTCTCTCAAGTTTGGAGAGGGTTTTGTGGAGACTTGAAGAAAGGATTTCTTCTTCCCCAAGTTGGAAGTGGGTCTTCTCTATTCACTTCCCTTTGCTTAATTCAAGGTTTAATTTTTTATACCCAGTGAGTGGGGTAAGGTGTAGGCTGGTCTTCATGCGACAAATGGGTGTCCGAGAGGAATGCATTTGAAATGGAGTAAGTTGCCCGAGAGGGAACTTATTTCCATTTAAAGCTTAACCTAGTCACTATTATCTTGCAAATTTCCTATTGAAAGCATGTACCTAACGATTTATCTCAACTTGTATTGCTGTCACATCCCAAAAACGTTTCCCCATACTTGATTTTCTTGTTTATTTTATTGTTTTAGCACTTGTTACAAAACCCCGATTTGATATCTGACACTTTCGTGTCACCCCCTTTAATTTACTATGTCTTTTATCGCAAACGTCTTTAACTACGACTAACTTGAATGGAATTCTAATTGGCTATTAATCCTCAAAACCGCTCTCTTGGGACACGATCCCAACCCTTGGTTGGGTTACTATATTATCAACAATCGTAGATAGTCATACCATAGGTCAGTGTTGTTGGTCACGATAAGCATCAAAATGGCGCCGCTGCCAGGGAGTTGTGTTATTTGAAAATTGTTAGTTTAATAGGACTTTTGTTCTTACTAGCGGTAGTTTACTAACTTTATTCTTATTTTTGTTTTTCTTTGAGTTTTTGATTTTATACAGGAAACTTGAGAATGGCCGAAAGAAGTGGTACCAAGTTAGCTGAGGCGAATCAAGAAGTCGAAGGTGACTTCATGTTAACTGCGCTGGTAACTCAGCTGAACAGCTTGGCCACCAAGATCTTAGAGGTGGAAAACTAGTGCACAAGTCTTGGGAGGTACATGCCCCTTCATGAGCGGAGGGAGTCTAGAAACAATGAACACAGCCGTGTTGAGGATACACTGCAAATCATTCTCCTAAAGGTCAATAAGCAGGACCGAGTGATAAATGAGATAAAGGAGAATGTTGAAGTGTTGAACCAAATGGTTGGTTCTCACTCTAGATCGATCCAGCTGATCAGGTCGCTCTTGAGTTACGCAGTGCCTCCCCTCCACTCAAATGAACTATTGGGGTTGCCTGGTAATGCTGGGATCGACCCCAATAAGGGAGATTGAGTATGGACTTGTGTTGTGCCATGACGTAAAATAAGGCGCTTCTTGGGAGGCAACCCAAGGTTTTACTATTTTTTTTAATTAATTATTCTGTTCAAATAAGGGTGTGTTAATTTTGTAGGGTAAAATGCGAAAGGTGTCGAGTAGTATAAGATGGCGAGCCAAGGACTCAGTGGGCGAATTGCCAAATCTATCTGCGATTCCAACTTAATCCGCCATTGGGACCCCAAAATAAGGGATGTCCTGTAAAACTCAGTGAGGTAAGTAGTCTTTCGGCATATCGCCGATGCTATCAGCGACATGACTAACGTTACCGAAAGACTTGGAACTGGACAGTTAATATATTGCCAAAGACTTCAAAACTTTCAAACCATTCATTTTCCCTCGCTTTTATGCTTCACAAATTCACCCTATATTAGTATTTTCAAAATTAGTGTCTTCAATTAGTATTATAGTTGTCAATTGGTGGTCGAAACTAGGATTTCTTTGCTGCTTACCATTACAAAAAGCTATTTGATCGGCATACAAGGTTAGTCTCTAAAACCCCGATTTGATTTTTGAAAATTTTGCACTCATTTGCAGTTATAATATTAGGATGATGTGTGCTGGGCCTCTCTGATAGAAATAGGTTGCTATGATGATGTTTTCAATTCGTAAACTTTGCCTAAAATGCTTAAATGATTGCATGCCTTAGTGTTTGCACTTTGAATTAATTGATATCGATAGGGGTGTTGCATGTTAGTTGTTAGGCTGATTGGGGGAAGTCTGAGTATCTTGAGAGTGATGGGTAGTGCGGGTCTTGTTTGAATTTCATGAGTGCATGCTTTGATTTGATTTTCTGGGATTGGGGGATTGAATTCAAGAAAGTGGGTCAAAAATAGGCACATTGGGTCGATTGGCCAGTTAAGTTGAGCTCGTTGAATGACTCGGCGGTTCGCCTAATGTCCCCACCCCACTGATGATTTGGCACCTCGATTGGAGTTTGATTCTGCAACTTTTGGCGAGAAGTCTGAGGGTGCTGAAAATGCTCGACAACTCGCCGAAGATAATATAATCAGCCTTTATTGCATCCCTGGAACCCTGTTGCACTGTCACTTTTGGCGGACATATCTTGCTCGTCGAAAGTAGTCGGTGATTTGTTAAATGATCCTACCTATCGTTGTTTTCTCCTCATTGTTAAGCAAATTCCTTCGGTGAGCTCGTTTTGGCTCGCCAAAGAGATTTGGCGACTTGTCGATCAGATCAGTGAGTTTATCTATAATAACTTTTCTGTACTTGCATTTGAGTTTCTTCTTGATCTTTTACAGAAATGTTATGCACAAACCTAAACTATCCCCCTTAGAAAACAACAAAGGGCATTACAATAAATGAAGGAGGATCACGTCCTTCACAGAAAAGAAAGCAAGATCTCCCACCGGGAGATAAAGGAAAAAAGAAAAAAAATATATCGAAGAAAGGAATAGCTATGGGGCTAGATTTTGTTGAACCATAGAATGAGCTGCCTCTGATTGACCGAAGCAGAGCGCTCCGTGCCAGGTCTTAGTCCACAGCCATTAGCACTCCCTCAGCTACCACTTTGCCTACTATTGCACCAGCACTAACCCCAACACCACCTCCAGTGGCTCCTGCACTTCCTGTAGTTCCACTTCTACTGAGATTGCTGAACAGATTGAAAGGAGATGGTGTACGCATCATTCTCGAAGAGAAATTGCTATCCATGGAAGGTCTGGAAGGTAAGCATGCAGAGGTGGTTGACACGCTCAGGTGTCACGAGTTTGACCAATTCACGAGGCCACGGGGTAATTACATACCTTCTTGGGTCTCAGAATTCTACTTAGCCTATGGAGAGTTGGTCCCAAAAAAGTAGAAAGAAGGCCACTGATTTTCGACTAGTGAAATCGGTTATGGTTAGAGGCAAGGAAGTAGAGTGTCACAACGAACACATAAAAACTGTATTGGGACGACCGTTGCACTCGGTACTTCCCTACCATGGTTTGCCTATTGCCCCATCGCTCGATAATTTAAAGGGTTGGTTAGCTCCGATGATCTTTGACACCACCCCGAGGTGGATGGACCAGGAGTCCCCATTGAGAAGAGGGATATGAACACCGCCTCTCAGTATTGGTTTGGGTTCATCAGCAGCACTATCATGTCGTCCTAGAACGAGTCCATTCTGCATCATCCGAATGCGGCTTGCCTTAGTTCTATCATGTCCAGGGGGTAGATTGACCTGGGATTGCTGGTTTCACAAGAAATGGCTATGAGGGCCAAACAGACACAGACGTCTCTGCCATTTCCTGTACTGATCACTGATCTATGCTGGCGAGCTAGAGTACCACGTGACATTACGAGGGATGTTGAGGTTACCCCATCTTCCTCCACCGAGATCCGGCGTATAGAAGCCGAGTTTCCACAAGAGGAGATTAATAGGAGGAGGGTACCCCCAACAGATACATCTCCAAAGGTCGATGTTGATGCATTACCAGTAGACACACCTTCGCATACTCCAGCCTCTGAGCCATCAGGTATACCCGATCCTCCCTCCTCTTCCTCACAGGCCCCAGGTGTTTCATCATCAGCCCAGCCTTCCAGGATCACTCTGGCCATGATCCAAAAAATGGGACAGCTAGCTTACCCGACGGATGCTAGGGTGACACGATTAGAGAGTTCTGTCCTAGAGATGATTGACACTGCCATCTTGACTGTACTAACCCCTGTTAGAAACACTGTTGATGAACTGACTACCAGAGTCACTGCTTGTGAGAGTAGACAAGGGGAGACACCCGAGGTTTCAGCCCTAAAAGTTGAAATAGTCGAGCTGAAGAAAAATGTATCTTATCTGAAGGCCACTGACTTCACAACACTGATGCGGGGAGCAGATGACACAGATATCCCTGAAACCTATGAGATTCCCCTAACCACTACTGGAGACGTACAGAAGGATGATTGAGGGCACGCAGAGTCGGAGACAGAGACCGACGAAGAGCAGGTAGCAGTGCACGATAAGGTGCTGAGTGAGAGCCAAGAGGACATCATATTCAGAGACTTGTCAAATATCGTAGAGATAGTTGTACAGTCGGCAACTCAAATAGTGCCAATTGAGCCGCCCACAGCAGCTCCTAGTGGATTTGGCATTGTAGTATGTCTGAGGCTACTCTTGAGACTGAGCCACGCGACCAGATAGATATACTGGGCACCGATGCCCATATTCAGTCTCAAACAGATGGAGTGACTGCTTAAATAAGATCCCCTCTTTACCTCCCTCTTTGTTTT
This sequence comes from Solanum commersonii, assembly GCA_029007595.1. Lineage (NCBI taxonomy): Eukaryota > Viridiplantae > Streptophyta > Magnoliopsida > Solanales > Solanaceae > Solanum > Solanum commersonii. Next base: position 2,829,264 of record JAJTWQ010000007.1, read on the forward strand.
TTTTATCTGCCCTTTTAGATACTTATTTCTTGCATTTGAGGACAAATACTTTTTATTTGCGGTGGGGTGAGGCCTACACCTTTTGTGTTGACGGTCATGTTTTGTTCTGTGTATATTTGGGTTGTCTTTTTTTAATTATTATTTTAAAATACTGCTTTTCTGTGGATGTTTGAGCTCATGGCTCCTGTTGTTTCACTTGCAAAATAATTTTGATCCTTTTGAAAAAAATTCGCCACCTCTTGTGTTGAAAGTGGTTGTTCTTTTGCAAAAACAATTTGAGTCTTAGTTTCAATCAATACTGATGACTTGAATAGTGCTCCCAATTGAATAAACATGAATGTACAACTATGATGAGGCCAAATGAAGTTGCATAGATAATATGTGAACTCTTTGCATCTCATTGTGATTAGTCATTTATCAAATTGATTCTCTTGGGATGACCGTTGAACACTAGCGAGCGTGTCTAGTCTTGTTTGATTGAAGTATCGATGCCTTGTGTGATTAGTTTACTTTGAACCATGCATAAATAAACCTAGAATTTGCCCCGTTAGTCTGATTGGTCTAGAAAGGTGTACTCTTTAGATGATCTTAGGCAATTTTAAAGAGTGTGAGACAATTTGACATATACCTATTTTTGTGACCTACCTGTGAGCGTATGAAACTCTTTTGAACACCTTTGAGCCTTACCTTTCTTTGGAAGAACCTTGATAAACCCTATATTTTTTTTCATCCACTACCTATAATCCTCTTGAGATGTGTTTAGTGCATAGCCAACTTAGGCCAAAAGTCTAAGTTGGGGGTGTGGTGAAAAGGAAAAGGAAAAGTCAAGAAGTGCAAGAAAGCCTCCTGAACCTATTGTATTGCAAAACAAAATGGAAATCCTCCATATAAAAAAAAAGAGAAAAAGAAAGAAAAAGAAAGTTGTAGAATAAAAGTGCAAAAGAAACTGGGTTTCCAAGCAATACATGGAGAATGAATAATGGGATGACTTATGAGCACTAGAAGAAGAATTGAGGAAGGAAGGGAAGAGGATGTCTTGAGAACATCACATCTCACGAGGAAAAAGTCACTAAGCCTAAATGACCATACCTTTGCACTCAGCCCCATTACAAGCCTTAGAAAGACCTTTTTGATCTTGAGTAAGCTGGATCGAAAGTCAATTGGAAAATAAGGGCAAACCTCTGGGTGAAAACATGCATTGTGTTCCTCTTTTTGAGTGTGAGAGTTGTATCTAATTCCTGATTTTAAATTGACTCATATATGTGTGTGAATATGGAATCATTCTTTGTGCGAGGCATTTAGATACTTTTGTTGAGCTTGAACTTGCACAAGTAGTAAGTATTGCGAGCATGAGAATCTTTGGTGATGGTGTGTCACAATTTGAATCTTTGAGTACACAATTGATCCTTGCATAAGTAAATTGAGTCTTGTTGTGTGCATTCATGATTTAGTCTTGTGTAGCACTATTTGAGGCACCCTTTTTAAACGGCTGAACTTGAGTTTGCTTGAGGACAAGAAAAAGCTTAAGTTGGGGGTGTTGATGAGTCCACAAATTGGACTCATTTAGGGCTTTGTTTTAATGGAAATAGTGTCCTTGAATGCTTGTTTTACCCCAATACCTGATTAAAAAGCTGAAGTTTCAAGTATTTGAAGTTTTAGTGGAAGCATGGACACTTAGGCGCAAAACGGAGCAAATAGGGCTGAAAAGAACAAGAAATGGAATCCTGTGGATCACCGAGTTTAACTTAGGGAGTCGCCGAAATGACATAAGCTGCCCTTCGTTCCAGTACGCGAAACTTTGAAGGAAGTTGATCAAAAGGTGAGGAAAGGAGCAGTCAGCGGGTCGTCGATCAGCTCCGCGAAGCAGTACTGTACCGCCCAATGATCCAGAATGCAAGGATGCTAAAGGCAAGACATTGAAGGTGATGAGCTGACCAAAGGGCGGATCGCCGAGTTCATCGGCTATCTCGACTAATGTCACCGAACAATCCTCCGCAGCGCAATCTGTGACAACTATAAATACTTAAGTGGGAATTGAAGTGTGGAACAAATATTATTATTATTTTCACTTTAGAACAAATTCTAGCTAATATTTTTCTCTCAAGTTTGGAGAGGGTTTTGTGGAGACTTGAAGAAAGGAGTTCTTCTTCCCCAAGTTGGAACTGGGTCTTCTCTATTCACTTCCCTTTGCTTAATTCAAGGTTTAATTTCTTATACCCAGTTGATTTCATTATCATGATAGGTATAATTTCTTATTTCTTGATGTGTGGCTAAAAATCCCCATTCTTGGGTCTTGCTTGCTGATAGATTAGATGTATGTTAATGGTGATTTCACTTAGTGATTGTGGTTTAATCTAAAGGGTTTGTAGTTGCAAATACGAAGCCACCCATGTGTTTTCAGCTTGCCCGAGAGAGAGGTCGCGAAACCAAAACCACTAGATTGATGGCCTAAGGAGTGGGTCGACATGAGGTTTAGCTCGAGAGGGTGAGCCCTAGTCCCATATCCTAACACTCAGCTCGAGAGAGTGAGTGGGGTAAGTCGTAGGCTGGTCTTCATGCGGCAAATGGGTGTCCGAGACGAACACATTTGAAATGGGGTAAGTTGCCCGAGAGGGAACTTATTTCCATTTAAAGCTTAGCGTAGTTACTATTATCTTGCAAATTTCCTATTGAAAGCATGTACCTTACGATTTATCTCAACTTGTATTACGGTCACATCCCAAGAACCTTTCCCCATACTTAATTTCTTGTTTATTTTGCTATTTTAGCACTTGTTACAAAATCCCCATTTGATATTTGACACTTTCCTGTCACCCCCTTTAATTTATTATGTCTTTTATCGCAAACATCTTTAACTACGACTAACTTGAATGAAATTCTAATTGGCTATTAATCCTCAAGACCCTAGGACACGATCCCAACCCTTGGTTGGTTTACTATATTATTGACGATCATAGACACTCATACTGTAGGTTAGTGTCGTTGGTCACGATAAGTATCAGTAATCAAGTAGAGAAGGATTCTCGGGGATATGATTGATTAGAAGCTAATTATGTTATATGGTTAATTATAGCTTACTAATAGTTGCTGAATCTTAGTGGTAAGCTAGACTATAAGTGCAATAGCTTTCTCTCGAACAACTATTACGATTCAAGCGAGTTCTCTCGAACCTCGACAAGCATAACAATAGAAACAACCCACTACCTCAATTAATCTACTCTCTCATTCTAGATTGATGTGATTGAGTATAGATGCACTCTCTTGAGTTGAATCCATGATAGCCCAATCACTACAATCATCAATTGATAACCTTAATTCTAGAACCTCTTTCGCAAGCAAGCAAGAACACTAAGTTAGAATTGCATTTGCAACTACAATTCATGGGTTAATACATAACTATTAATCAAACCCACTTCAAATCAACATTTAAATTAGTAAACAATAATACCCATAAGCTAATTAGAACAATTAATCACATGATCACACTCCCAATAATGAGGATTTTTGCCACACATTAATAGAAGCAATAAAATATAATCGATAATGTTATCCATCAGCTGGGTAATGATTTCCAAGTCTTTACAATGCTTCCAATCAAGTAAAATTCAAAACCCACTTGTAAACTCTACTAAAAACTCTAAAAATAGTCTTGGGAGTTAAAAACTCAAGGTAAAACCCTAAGAACACTTGTTTAGAATTTTGGAATTCTTCCAACCTCCTTCCAACTTTCTAAAACCCTTTTGAAATTTTACATTTATACTCTTCAGACTTTTCAACTTGTGGACTGATCGGCGGAGTAAGTCGAGCATCACCGACCAGGTCAGTGATGCGCCAAGTGTCACTCTCCATCACCATCTTTCCTTGCCTCTTCAACCTCAGGCTTTTGTAACTTTAGGCGAGCAAGAGTTTCATCGCCGATCCATTCGATGGTTCACCGAATGTCCATTTCCATTGCCAAGTTGGCTTGTTCTCCAAGGCTGGCACACTATAACTTTTGGCAAGCTGAAAAGGCACTCGAAAGTTTGCTGAGTGGTCTTGGTGATCACCAGGATTGCCTTTCTTCAGCTTCTTCAGCTTTTTCGCTTCTTTTTGCCGGTAATGTCCTTGCCTTGCTCCTTTGCCTTCATTGTTGCAAATCAACACTTTAACATCAATATAGAGAATAAATTAGGCATAGAGGATAATAAAACTATGAAAATAAAACCCTAAATGAGTGGAAATCATCGATTCATCAACACCCCCAACTTAAACTTTTGTTTGTCCTCAAGTAAAACCAAGATCAATCAGCTCAATAAGGATGTCTACAAATAGTGCTACTCAAGAATCAATATGAATGCACACAAGAGGTTCAAACTACCCTTATAATGTTCAATTTTGCACTCTAAGTTTAAAACTATCACTAATGCCCTCACAACAAGAACGATTCCATATTCATACAAAGATCATCAAATTTTCAGAATGTCAAAATCACAAACAACTCTCACTCTCTCAAGGACGAACACATACGAGAATTTTTCCCCATAGACTTGCCTGTATTTTCCAATCAACACGTTGTTAAACTCACTCAAGATCACAAAGGTCTTTCAAGGCTTTTAGTGGGGTTGAGGTTATAGGTATAATCATATTTGGTTAAGTGACTTCTACCTTCATGAAGCATGGCCTTTACTTAATCCTTTTTCCTTTTCTCCCACTCTTTTCAATGTCCACAAGCTACCCTATGTCTTTTTACACATAATTCATTGGACACCCCAATCTATTTGCTCATTGTGTACACTTTATTTCAAATATTATATTCTTTTTCGATCTTTTTCTTCTTTTTTTTTTTTTTTTATATGGAGGGGTTCCATATTTTTTAACATAATCCTTCAAGGGTGACTTTCTCAAACTTCTTGATTTTCCTCCTTTTTCACCACAACCTAAGTTGGCTATTCAAAATAACCAAATGCTTCATGAAGATTTTAGGTGGGAAAGAAAGGGGTCATTTGTGTTCAAGGTTCATCCAAAGAAAAGGATTGGCTCAAATGGTGCCAAATTAGGTTCACACTATCACAAGGTGGTCACAAAGAGGTATAATGGCAATTTTGGTTCATTCTCCATAAATGGTGCCTAAGATCATCTTTATCATTCACTCACATTAGTCAATCAGACGATCATGGAAAGTTCTAGGTATTACCAAGCACACATTCCAAGAAAAATCTCACCACACATGGCTTTCAACACATTCATCAAACAAGACTACAATTTTCAGCTAGCGTGCAACAATCATCACAAGAGTTCAACACAACAACCGGCTTAGTCACAATGAGATGCTATGAGCTCACATATGACTTATGAAACTCAATTCACCTAATTGGATTTGCACACACATGTCACTCAATTAAGAGCACCATTCAAGTCATCAGTATTGACCACAATCGACACTCGAAATTTCAAGAGAACAACCACATTCCAACACATCAAGAGGTGGCATTTTTTTTAAAACGGGTAAGAACCACATTCACATTAAAAATAATAGACCAAAAACAAATATATATCAACACAAGATCATGTCCAACATTCACAACAATATCCACAAAATAACCCAAAAGAGGTAGGTATGGAAATACCTCACCCCACCAAACTAATCTAGCAGTTGTCCTCAAATTCAAAGAAATAGAGAAATATAACAAGATAAAAACAAAAAGGGAGTAAAAAATTCTCCTGCCAAGCTAATTCTTGGGTGAACTCAGCATCTCTGTGACTCCTTCATCTTAGGCAGCAGTGCCCGGTGCAACATCATCCTTGGCTCCATTGAGCCCACCATCGAAGTATCCGTCAGTGATGCCTCAACCGCCATCTGAACCATGGACCATTCAAGGTCCTCAAGATCAGCATATATGGCTGTATCCCAAACACCATCTCCTCCTCATTGGTCTCAGCCTCAGACACAACAACTACATCATCCCTATCAATATCTCCGATCGTAGTAGCCTAAGGGTCATCCAAACTGGATGGGACATTTGCACTCGGGACCTCGAGGATCTCTACAGTATTGAATAACTTAGTTAGGTCGGTTGACTTCAGCTCATTCACTTCCTTTCTCAGCCCAATAACATCAGCCTTTAAGGTTGTCACAACATCTGAAGCACCCCGACTCTGCTCACAAGCCTCTACCCTCATAGTAAGGGCATCCAACGCATAACTATGGGCATCTATCAACCCCTGAGCTCTCTCATCTCAACCCTAATCGGGCCAGGGTACCGACAATCACCCGCTCAATCAACCCAGGCACAACGACCTCTACTCGGGAGGCACACACATCAACAAACTAAGCCAGATGGCCCATCTTGTATATCATGGCCTGAGTGATTAGGGATCGAGAAGCAGAAGCAACAATAGTAGGAGGGGAAACAGTGGTAGGGCCAAAAGGTACATAAGTAGAGGTGACATGGGTATCTGTAGGCTCAGTGGCTTAAGGGGGTAGTAGTGCCTCTGTCAGCAACATCTCAACATCAACTACTTGGGACGTATCCACCGATGCAGCTCTCCTCTTATTAACCTTGTTTGTCATTTACTCGGCCTCTATCCTTCGGATGTCAATAGAGGAATTGGGAGTCACTTCCACATCCATCTTAGCAATCAAAGAAATAAGGGCCCGCTACACAACTCAGTAATCAAGATTGGGAATGGGAAAGAGGTCCGTCTCTGCTTGGCCCTCATGTCCATCTTGTGCTTGATGAGCAGACTAAGATTAAGCCGATCCCGATCCATAATGCAGCCCAGAAAAGCAGCTTTCGGGTGTCGAAGTATAGATTCATTCTACGAAAGCATAAGTGTGCTGCTAATGAACCCGAACTAGTATGTGGTAGCCACGTTCATGTCCTTCTTCTCAATGGGGACACCACCCTCAATCCACCTCGGAGTAGTGTCAGATATCAATGGTGCCAACCAACCCTTCAACTTATCGAGGGTTTTCTTCTGCACCTTATCCATATAGTAGTGGACCACATTCAGCATACTACCAAACACCTCATTAATGAAGGTGTTGTTGCATTGTACCTTCTTCCCCCAAACTACCATATAGTCCACTGGCTTGAAGCACTGGACTTTTTCTTTCCCTTTGGCACCAGCTCTCCGTAAGCCGAGTAGAACTCTCAGACCCAAAGAGGAATGTAAGGGCCTCGAGGCTTCGTGAAGATCTTGAATCTGTAGAACTTTATGGTGTTCCACACCATCATTAGACAACTGTTTTTCTTCAATGATTGTCCTCAAAACCTGGCCTTTAATCTGTTTCAGTGATCGGGGTAGAGGAACATGCTTTACTATCACATCTGGAGGTGGAGGAGACATAGGTGGCACTAGGATCCGAGTTGGATCATGTATAGACTTGGAGTGTAGCTCCGCTCTCCTATCTTGGAGAAGTTGATCGTGTTCTGGCTCAGATATGGAGTCTGAAGATCTATCTTCTGAGTGGGTCTCATTGTCAGAGGTAGTGAAGTGAGTGTCATAGACACCCATGCTATCAGAGCTCTCCTCCACCGGTGTTGGAACTACGAGATCCTGGCCCTTGCCCTTTTCCCCTTTTTGGAGGAAGTTTGGTTACAATGGCTCGGGGGGTTGTAGCCTCCTCATTGATTACTACCTCTCTTGCCTGCTTTCGGGGCAATTGATTCTTTCCGACAACTTTTGGTCTAGCCATTCCTGCTAAACAAAACCACATACGTTAGAAGCAATAACAAAAATTTTCAAAGTTAGAAAATTGTGCAGGAAAATCGTTGAACCGTTCAGCGAGTCCCCGACCCCATTCGGCGAAACAAATCGAGCACGCTGAATGTTTCGAGATAAAATTTGTCAAAACTCATTATAGGTCAGCAATGTCCAGGGACTTTTCGTGAGTCGCCGCCACCATTCAGCGAACGAGAAGTAACTCACCGAATGTTACAGAATAGTATTAAAAATAACAGCACAGAAAGGAGGTTAGAAGGGACTTTCGGCGAGTCACCGAGTGAACTCGGCGAGCTCAGGCATATCATCAAAAGTTGCAAAACTCAGACCACAAATATGAATAATAAAAAGGCGATCAAGGCTTCTTAAGGTGAACTGTTGAACCACTCAGCGAGATTGACCTAGCTTGCCGAATAGTCCAACCTACCAGATTTTTACCCCAACCTTCAAAATCTAACCCACAACCCACGAAAACAAAATTAACCTACTATTCTATGCAATTGAGCCCAGACCTATACTACCCATGCCCTTGGGGTACTCAGACTCCCCCCGATTTGGCCAAAATTGGCCAATTGACATATTTTGCCCTTAAGAATGATGTCAACCGCTCTATCATTGGGAAAAATCAGTCAATCGGCACAATCGAGTTTACTTAGACTTCACCCCACTACACTCAACAATCAAATCAACACAACCCACAAAATTATCATGCTAACACACGAGATTTTGCAATTTAAGGCCAATTAACACAAAACAAAACAAGATACGAGCATGCATTATCAATACACACTTAACGAATCACAATACACAATAAAAACCACCAATCAATGATTATGTATTTGAATTTACTACAAAGTAATGACGGGGTTCGAATAACCAACCTCAGAGGCAGATGGTTGTAAAGCTAGTCTTGCAAAGTATCCTAAAGTCCCCCCCCCCCCCGAGTAATCGATTCCACACGATAAGCAAGAAATCTAGTTCGGAAGACTAAAAATATGCGGTTACGAAAGTATAGAAGTCAAAACGTATGAAATGAAGGAGATCTTTGAATTTAAAAATGGTTTGGCCTTTAGACCCTTCAGTTTGTGCGCTAGTCGCCGACACTTACTTGCATTGCCGACCCACTCGATGATGCGCCGAGCAGAAATTTAGCACACCGAGTTTTACAGAACCTCCAGCAAGTTAGTTGGTTCAAACAACGGTCAAAGTCTGGCTCGCCGATCTATTCAGCGAGTGGCCGAATGGACCTTTGGCTCGCCAAACTACTCATTTTTCCAAAATTCCAAATTTTCAACTTGCACATTCAACAACCGTTATTCAAACACAATATTAAAAACATCAAAAACTTAGGTTTCTTCCCAAGAAGTGCCTAATTTAACGTCGTGGCACGACGAAGATACCCTTTCAAGGTTCATTCTTGGGATTGGCCATGGTGTCACTCGGTAATCCTCCTTTTGGCCTTGGATTCAAATGAGTCAAAATTTGACCCATTTGTGTCTCCAGCTGCTTGATGGACACCGAGTGAGAAATAACTGTCTGATTAAAAGTTGAAACGTCACCTTTCATTTCTTTTAAAACCTTGTCCGACCCTTCCAGTTTGTTGATAATACATGAAAGCATATCTTCAGTGCGGAAACTTTTCTGGTCAATCCACTACTTTTTTGGCTTTTGACGCTCAATGGGAGGTACATATCTCTCTTTGTCCTTGTCTCTGTCCTTTGAATTAGTTCCATGATCACGCCATTCCCTATCACGGTCTCTCCAACCGTCATCGCGCTCTCTATTATAACCTTGATTCCCGCCCGACCTTGGATAGTTCAGACATAAACCTCCAGCTTGATTTGCAAGGAAACTCACTTCCTCATTATATAGAGCCTCAAAGTGTGCATCATCGGGCTTCACCCCACTGACACCAACAACATTCATAGCTTTAGAACCATTACCCATGACATGTTTTAACAACAAATCCATTTGGGTTATCATCTTGGCCATGTTTTGATCTCGTTCTTAGTCCTTTTAAATTTGTTTCTTTGTCATCCTAAAGGTCAAAAGAGACACTTGATCCTCTATTGTGTACCAAGTCTAATTGATTTTGGTCATGCCATCAAGCAGAGTGGATGAAACTTCAAATAGTTGTTGCATGATTCCTCCTTGAACAAGTTGGTTAGCCACACCTTTGTTGACTGAATCTAGACTCCAGTAGAAATGTTGTAACAAGACGTTGCTCGGGAGTCCATGAGTCAGACATTGTAGCAGCAAATTTTGAAAAGGTATCCACATCTCATAAATTGGCTCACCATCCAAGCATTTGAAACCTTGGATATTGTCTCTCAATGACATCTGTCACGACCCAAGCCTAGGGCCTAAACGTGACCGGCAAATGGGGAACCCGAAGGAACCTCAAACAAGCCTCATAGCATATCATTACACATCCTTGGTCGCGAAAGCAATTAAAAGGACCATAAGCGATAAGCTTAATCAAGGGGAAATCGGGACTAAGGAAACAAGAAAAAAAAAGAGAATAATACATAAATACCATAGATGAGTCAAGCTCAAGAAAAATACACAACTTGTCCAACACCACCTCTAAACATGGATACTTAGCGGGGGCCGAGACAAACTACCGGGCTCACCCTCATAGTCAATACATAATTAAAAAGGAAAAGTCTTATACATAGCAAGAGATCATAAGCAACGTCCCCGGAATGGAGGACTCACCAATAAGCTCGATAGAAAATCGTATTAGCCACGTGGAGGAGGATGGTTAGACGGTTCTCCGGTCCCTACATGGTGACATCATGTAGGCATAGAGTATGCATTAGTACGTTTGAATGTACTAAGTATATGAGATGCAATGCAATGCAACAATAGATGGACATCATAGGCAAAATGCATAATCGTACCCGATAGATAGCATATTAATGAGATGATATGTATAATGATGCTTATATAAAAATCATATTTAGTAGGGCGTAGTACATGTGTAGTGAGTGACCATCAATATAGTATTTCCAAGGCCTACCACCCTTGGAGAGGCGAAAGAGGTACAAACCCCTCAATGTGGTTACCTGGGCCTACCACCCCCCGAGCTAGGGACCAAGGTACAAACCCCTCGATATGGTTATACGAGTCTACTACCCCCCGTACTAGGCAACCAAGGTACAAACCCCTCAATACGGTTATACGGTCCTACTACCCCCCGTACTAGGCAACCAAGGTACCAACCCCTCGATACGGTTACCTGGGCCTACAACCCCCCGAGCTAGGCTTGATCGACTCACAATACTATATACAGAAAATCATATACATGTATCCATTTCATCATCATTTCAATAATTATATAATCATCCGACTCATAGGACGTACATTGGACCTTCCATTTCATAAGAATTCTATAAATGACATTTTATCAAACATATGGTGGGCTACTTGTTCATGTAAATAAACTCATGTGTTTCAAGAGTACTAAGTCCAACCAATTCCAAAATCCATATAAATTAGCCCACCAACAACATACATATACATACACACATATATATATATCAACCTTCATAATTTGATCATGGAAGCATGAAAACCATAAACATCACATAATAATTTCATTTCATGATAATATGCAAAATAGACCTTAATAGGGTGTGTAGTAGTAATTCCATACTCAAGAGTTCATAAATAACCATAAGGACCCATAAACTTGAAGTAGTAATAGAGGATAAATGGTTGGACTTGTGGAAAGGAAGGTTTCCACAATCAAACCCACATACCTCAACTTTGGAGAATTTTTTATGAAGATTGGAATGGAGAATTGCTTGAGATTGAATCTTGAATCCGGAATTAGAGCTTGAGATCCTTGAATTTGGTTGAGGATTTTGGTGGAATTTTTGGAGAGGGTTTAGAGAGTGCTTTTGAGTGTTTTGAAGTTAAATGACTAAGTATGGGATATGTTCCCTTTTTATAAAAAAACGACCCAACACTTAGCCTAAAAATGAGGCTGAAAAAAAAAAACAGCTTACTGGAATTTTTGGGTCTACCCAGAGAGGTTTTACGAAAATGGTCATAACTCCTTCATCCTAACTCGGAATGAGGTGAAACAAATTGCGTTGGAAATCTAACTCACAGAGCTTTAATTTTGATAGTTTGAGGTCCTTCCAGTTCCTTGTGTGCTGAGAGATATGCCCCTTTAAAGTTGACCCTCAAAATCGCATTTTTTTCGATTTTCAAATTTTGATACGGTTGCTCTAAAATTCGGGTTAGACCCATTTCCTACTCAATTTGACCCCCTGAATAAGAATATGAAGCCAAATTTCCGAAATGATGCACGAATTTTGAGATATATAGAAATTACAATATAGGTGTTTTCGAAGCACATTTTCGGGCATTTTTGGGGTCGTTTCAACATCATTCTCGAAGGAGGAAAAAACTTGATGTAGAACGTTTCAGTAAGTTCATCCCAAGTGGTAATTGAGTCCCTCGGTAGGTCTGCTAACCACTTGGTAGCCTCTCCCATCAGAGAAAAAGGGAACAATTGAAGTTGAACTGACTCTTGGGAGATGTTCTTGAATGAGAAGGGTCCACAAACATCTACGAAGTTTGGAATATAGTCATGGGGAATCCAACTTGTAGGTTGCAGTCAATCCCACGAGGAACATGGTTTAGACTTAAACTTAACTCACAATTATCGCTTTTTAGTCAAACTATTTTTGAGAAAAGTAACAAGGGGTTTGTTGTAAATAAGTAAAAAATTACTAATTAGAGTGATTAAGTAACAAGTAAACAAGATTCACAATTTGAATTATCAATATAAGATGGAAATTAGGGTATATGTGTTCCCCACAAGCTCTTAACGCAGTAATCCTAATAATAGTAATCCTATCATAGTGTTTGACATGCAAGGTTGGTAAGTTAGGTATCCCTAAGTGATTGGTCCTCAAATTAGGGAATTTCACTACGCAACATGGTCCGTCTATGGGTGTATGCTTTACTAACCCTTACCTTTACCCATATTAGTCATCATATCAATTTAGTTTAGTTTTCACCCTCACTTCAATTGAAATCAGACTATTAGATAGCATCTACTAAATCTCTGTTGTTTAATCCTTTTCTCATTCACTACCTCCTTGGTCCGGCAAGCAGGAACGAGGCGAGTTTTAATGTTTGCAACCGTTAAAAAGACTTCTAAACGAAAGAATTAACAATACATGCATAAACACTATTCAAGAATTACTTAATTATTACTTATACTTTGTTATTGCTCATGGTTCCCACAACCCTAGTTGTGGATTTAGCTATTCATGCTTGAGAGTTCATAATTTATAATTAGGTTAAAAGAATTCATGAACTTACAATGAGAATAGATGAAAATCCAAAATCTTGAATTGAAATTCAAAGTAAATTTTGCATAAACCGATTTCTGGAAATTAAATTGCAAAGTGTTTGCAAAATAATTCCAAAAGACCAAAACTAAAACCTTACAATAATGTCTAACAAAATAAGAAGAAGAAAAGAACCCTCAAAAGTATCTCTTATAATTAATCTCCTCCCCAAAATAATTATTTCTAGACTATTTATACTTATAGAAAACCCTAAATAAAATAATTGAGTCCAAATTAAATTAGGAATCCAAAACCAAAAAGAATTGGATTTTTTTTCTTTCCGTGAAGCTGTCCGCGTGAAATCGCCTCAAATTATTTGAGGGGCATTCAATGGCTTCCATGTGGCAGCTTCCAATTCCAATTCCTACTTTACTTGGCTTCATTAATTGCCACGTGGAAGTTTCGTTCTGCAGTTCGCAATTTGCAGCAAATGTGCACCTTATATATTTATATATTATTATATTCAATTTAATCCATTAAGCTCTCTACTTGATTTTCTTTTTCAACCTTTCATCTTTAATTCATTTTAGCTCCAAACTTCTTCAATTTTATACCAATTTACTTCTACAAATAAAATATATTATTTAACACAATCCATAAAATTAATAATAAAAAAAGGACAAATATAAATAATAAATCAGAGACAAATAATGATTAAAATATATATTTTTGGCCTTACATCAACACCCCACACTTAAACTTTTGCTCGTCCTCGAGCAAATATTAAAACTCATCTAAAATAAATCATACTAGGAATGTCATCACTTTGGTTGATACAAACAATTAGGTCATAAACCAATTTCAACATATCAAGAACACTTCTCAATCATTATGCAGGACATCCAAATAAACAATATACCTCTAACCTCCTAACCTCAAGCAAGGACTTTAAACTCATCAAATTTAAGCTTGCTCACGTACTCTCATCAAAGAAAGCTAATAAAATCACCTATCTATCATGAAACAAGTGACCTCACAAAAAGAAATATTCCACACACTCAATTCAAAAGATTGAATATAAATTAAGGACTTCATATCAAGAACAACTCTTACACTCACAAATAAAATTCACATGTATGCACAAAGAGCCATAGACTTTCCCATTATGTACATCTCCACTAACTAAGCATGCTTGAATAGAATCAAATAGGAATTTAACGGGTTGTAATGTAGGCTAGGGGATGGGTAGGAAAAATATATAATAGTGACTTATACTTCCTTAAGCACTTTGAAATTTTAGACTTCATCACCCATTATTTTCTTCTCTTATTTTCAGCCCTCTCTTCAACAGTTATTTCACAAGTAATGCTCATCATCTTAAGAATGTTTCAAACATTTTGTTTTCTTTTCTCTAGTTTTCCTTCATAATAGCCACCCTCAACTTATGTATTTTACATGCGTTAAGGTGCACGATGTCTTGGAAGGACCAAGGTCATCATCAAGGTAACTTCTGAAGTAGCCACCCTCAACTTAGGCTTTCAGCCTGAGTTAAAGTGCACTATGTCCAAGGAAAGATCAGGGCCAACACAGAGTTTTGCAACTTTTCTAGGGAAAAGTGAGATGTGGATCTCAATCATGGGTCACCTTATCTTTTACCTCTTCTTGTTCCATTAGCTACAAATCAAGCATTTCCACCATTTTATACTTCTTCCATTGTTATCATTTTTCTTCTTACTTAATGCATTAAGAATTTCTTTTTGGCTCAAATAGAATAATGGTATCAATAAAAAGAGATTCGGCTCGATCATGTGGTTTAGAAGAAAAATATAGGCTACAAGGCTCAAAAGGGGGAAACTTGCGATATAATATCTGAAAAGGCTAAAATTTATCAGACAAATCAAAGAAAGCCTATTATCATCTCCTAAACAAAGCAACACTTTTTATTTCGCTTCAATAACATGCATGGAAAGTTCTAGACTAAGATGCAAAACATGGAATAAACAAATTCTCACCACACATGGCACAAGTATCAATCAAGATGGATCAATTCCACTTCTAAGATAGACATTATCATAACAAACTACAAAATAAAATACGCTATATGCGAAGTCAAAACTATGAGCGTAGGTGTCAAAGAGTCTACAATTTCCTTATCAATCAAGCATTTACAAGAAAGTACTACTAAAAAATTAGGCCTAAATAGCAAATATCACATCACTTAAAAGGGTCTTTCCTTTTCTCTTAAAAAAATAAAAAGAAATTGTATTCCTAAAAAAATAAAAGACACTCGGTTCAAAGGGACTATCCTCAGGAAAAGAACCAAAAACAAAAGTCAAGGAACTCATCCTAAAAAAAAAAAAGACTCAATAAAACAGTAAAAACTAGGAATTCATTCCTCCACCCCACACTTAAAAAGATGCTATGTCCCCAAAGCATTAAATAAAATTTAAAACAAGGGTTAGAAAAACTCCCTGAGGCCTTTAGGCCTAGCTAGTAACATGTTCCGTTAATTTTCATCAAGGGTCGTCACCCTACACTTAAGCTCAAATATGCTCCTTTGCTTCAATTTTTTTTATGGGTACTCAAACTTTCCCTAATCTGTAAAAAGAGACCAAAGGAAAAAAAAGTGACACTAATAAAATAAAATAAGAAGTTACACTACTAATTGGGTTGCCTCCCAATAAGTGCTTAATTTAACGGCGTGGCACGACGTAGACACCTTAGTTACTTAGACTTCACTAATATCCAATTCCTCTATTAGAAGACAACCTTGATCCTGAGCAGGTACACTAACAACTCTAGGAGGTTGAAATTCGGTTCCATCTCCTTGACCCTCTCCAATTGGATTATTTTGTACCCCTTGATTAGCCATATTCCTCACGATTTTTTCTCAATTCAGGATCGTAGAGGGTCAAGGGTTCATCTCGACTCCATGTACTTGACATACACTAGAGTTGAAACCTGTAGAAAATAAAAACTAAAGCAAAAATGTAAAATTAGGAAATACTTGACTAAATTTCAACAATGTAGTTAGTTTAATCTAAAAATCGTATTCCCTGACAGTGGCGCCAAAATTTGATACACTCAAATTACACCTCCCTAAAGAAGTATAATTGATCGTTATCAAGTAAAGAACCCAACTTGTAGGTTGGGGTTGATCCCACGAGGAAAATGGTTTAGACTTAAACTTAACTCACAGTTATCTCTTTTTAGTTAAACTATTTCCGAAAAAAGTAACAAGGGGAGTGGGGGGGGGGGGTGTTTGTTGTAAATAAGTAACAAATTGCTAATTAGAGTGATTAAGTAACAAGTAAACAAGATTCACAATTTGAATTATCAATATAAGATGGAAACTAGGGTATATTTGTTCCCCACAAGCTCTTAACACAGTAATCTTAATAATAGTAATCCTATCCTAGTGTTTGACATGCAAGATTGGTAAGTTAGGTATCCCTAAGTGATTGGTCCTCCAGGTAGGGAATTTCACCACGCAACTTGATCCGTCTATGGGTGTATGCTTTACTAACCCTTACCTTTACCTCAGATTAGTCATCATATCAATTTAGTTTAGTTTTCACCCTCACTTCAATTGAAATCAGACTATTAGATAATATCCACTAAATCTCTGTTGCTTAATCCTTTTCTCATTCTCTACCTCCTTTGTCCGACAAGTAGGAACGAGGCGAGTTTTAACGTTTGCAACCGTTAAAAAGACTTCTAAACGAAAGGATTAACAATACATACATAAACACTATTCAAGAATTACTTAATTATTATTCATACTTTGTTAATTGCTCATGGTTCCCAGAACCCTAGTTGTGGATTTAGCTATTCATGTTTAAAAGTTCATAATTCATAATTAGGTTAAAAGAATTCATGAACTTACAATGAGAATAGATGAAAAACCAAAATCTTGAATTGAAATTCAAAGTGAAATTTGCATAAACCGACTTCCGGAAATTAAATTGCTAAGTGTTTGCAAACTAATTCAAAAAGACCAAAGTTAAAACCTTAAAATAATGTCTAACAAAATAAGAAGAAGAAAAGAACCCTCAAAAGTATCTTCTATATTTTATTTCCTCCCCAAAATAATTATTTATATGGACTATTTGAAGATATAGAAAATCCTAAATAAAATAACTGAGTCCAAATTAAATTAGGAATCCAAAACCAAAAGGAATTGGATTCCTTTTTTGGGTGAAGCTGTCCCTATAAAACCGCCTCAAATTATTTTAGGGGACTTCATTGGCTGCCACGTGGCAGCTTCCAATTCCAATTCCTACTTTACTTGGCTT
This sequence comes from Solanum commersonii, assembly GCA_029007595.1. NCBI lineage: Eukaryota > Viridiplantae > Streptophyta > Magnoliopsida > Solanales > Solanaceae > Solanum > Solanum commersonii. The sequence goes on from JAJTWQ010000007.1 coordinate 2,846,575, forward strand.
CATTAATTGCCACGTGGAAGTTTCCTTTTGCAGTCGCAATTTGCAGCAAATATGCACCTTATATATTTATATATTATTATATTCAATTTAATCTATTAAGTTGTCTGCTTGATTTTCTTCTTCAACCTTCCATCTTTAATTCGTTTTAGCTCCAAATTTCAATTTTACACCAATTTACTTCTAAAAAGAAAATACACTATTTAGCACAATCTATAAAATTAATGTTCAAAAAGAACAAATATAAATAATAAATGATAGACAAATAATGATTAAAATATATATTTTTGGTCTCACATCAACCACCGGAGGCAACCGTATAGCACCAGCACCACCCAAATGTACTTCATTCATATCGTTCAAGTTGCCTATGTCGTCATTATGTCCCAGTTGGATAGCGTTGCTTCCGTTGTCACTCATTTCGTCTCCTGCTCAAAGGCAACAAACAACAAACCAAAGATAAAGAGGTTCAACTACAAGACAATAAGATCACAAACAAACTTCAATAAGAGAATTCTAAACACCACTCCCCGACAGCGGCGCCATTTTTTATAATGCTCAACTACACCTCATCCAATTTTAGGTGTAGGTGATCACAATCTAGTATAAATCCAATAGGGAGTTGGGGTCGAACCCAAAGGGAGTGGTACGAAAAGAAACTCAATTAAGAAGTAAGAATTGTGCTCTAGCCATTTATAGAAGTAAACATTAACTGAAACAAATTATAGTAAATTAAAGGGGTTTGACAACAAGAGTTAGATGGTTGGGGGGGGGGGGGATTTGGTTTGTCAAGTAACTGCTACAACAATTACAAAAACATGGGAATGATCAAGTAGAGAAGGATTCTCAGGGATGTGATATATTAAAAGCTAATTTTGCTATATGGGTAATTATAGCTTACTAACAGTTATTGAATCTTAGTGGGTAGGCTAGCCTATAAATGCAATAGGTTTCTCTCGAACAACTATTACAATTCTAGCAAAGTTCTCTCAAACCTCAACACAGATAACAATAAAAACAACCCACTACCTCAATTAATCTACTCTCTCGAGCTAGATTGGTAGGATCGAGTATAGCTTCGCTCTCTCGAGATGAATCCACAATAACCCAGTTATTGTAATCATCAATTGATAACCTTAATTCTAGAACCTCTTTCTCAAAGCCCAAAACATTAAGTTAGAATTGCATTTGCAACTACAATTCATGGCTTAATATACAACTATCAACCAAACCCTCTTCAAATCAACATTTAAATTAGTTAACAACAATACCCATAAGCTAATTAGAATAATTAATCACATGATCACACCCCCAAAAATGGGGGTTTTAACCACACATTAATAAAAGCAAGAAAATATTACCGATAATGTTATCCATCAACTAGGTAATGATTTTCTAACTCTTTACAATGCTTCCAATCAACTAAAATTCAAAACCCACTTGGAAACACTACTAAAAACTCTAAAAATAGTCTTGGGAGTAAAGAACTCGAGGTAAAACCCTCAGAACACTTGTTTAGAATCTGAGAATTTTGGAATTCTGCCAACCTCTTCCAACTTTTTAAAACTCTTTTGAAATTTTACATTTATATTCTTCAGAATTTTCAACTTGTGGACTGATCGGTGGAGTAATTTGAGCATCGCCGATCAGATCGGCGATACGCCAAGTGTCACTCTCCATCGCCATCTTTCCTTTCTTCTTCAACCTTAGGCTTCTGTAACTTTAAGTGAGCAGGAGTCGCATCGCTGATCCATTCGACAGTTCACTGACTGTCCATTTCCATCGTCAAAGTTGGCTTGTTCTCCAGAGCTAGCACGTTGTAACTTTTGGCGAGCTGAAGAGCCATTCGGCAGTTCGCCGAGTGGTCTTGGCGATCACCAGGATTGCCTTTCTTCAATTTTTTTGCTTCTTTTTGCCAGGTAACGTCCTTGTCTTGATCCTTTGCCTCCATTGCTGCAAATCAACACTTTAACATTAGTATAGAGCATAAATTAGGCATTGAGGACAATAAAACTATGGAAACAAAGCCCTAAATAAGTCAATATCCTCGGTTCATTAGTCAAGCAGAGCACAAGATTCAGACTTTAGATGATATGTTGAGGGCCCGTGTAATCAATTTCAAAGGTAATTGAGATGATCACTTACCTCTCATAGAGTTTTCTTACTATAATAGTTGTGACTCTAGCATTCAGATGGCTCTTTATGAGGCTCTTTATGGGAGAAGATATACATTTCCTATTAGATGGTTGGAGGTTGGTGAAGTTGGGTTGTTAGGGACAGACTTATCATCAAGCTATGGAGAAAGTGAAGATCATTCAAGAAAGGTTGAAAATAGCGCAAATTCGTCAGAAATCCTATATAGATATTAGGAGAGGAGACTTGCAGTTTGAGGTAGATCACTGGGATTTTACTTGAAGGTTTCACCCATGAAGGATTTTATGAGGTTTGGTAAGAAGCGGATGCTCAGTCCCTAATATATTGGTCCTTATAGGATATCCAAGAGAGTTGGTAATGTAGCTTATGAGTTGGAGCTACCGTCAAAATTAGCAGTAGTCCATCTGGTATTCCATATTTCAATGTTGAAGAAGTGTATGGACGCTCCTTCACTTATTACACTGATAGATAATATTGGTATTAAGGATAGCCTATATTATGAGGAGATTCCTGTTCAGATTCTAGATCGCCAGGTTCACAAGTTGAGAATCAAGGAGGTAGCATTAATCAAAGTCTTATGGAGAAATCAGTTTGTTGAGGAAGCTACTTGGGAGATTGAAGAGGATATGAATAAAATATACCCACATCTCTTTTCTTCCGGAGAAATTTCAGACCAAGATAATGAATTTTTGTAAAACACTCTTTAAATTGATATGCTATGTTATGTTAAATTGCATGTTGGGTGTTTGAGTTGGGTGTTAGATGTTCCTACCCCTAGTTCTTCTTAGAGTAGTCTCATTCGAGGATGAATGATCCCAAGGAGGGAGATATTGTAACACCTCGTTCTTGGAAAGAGCTAATATTAGAAAGAGATAAACTAGAAATAGCTAAATTGAGAATTTGGCAAGTTAGTCTTAAATTATGAGTTTTGGGTCAACTTCAAATGACCATAACTTTCAGTACATGATGAATTAGGCGGCCCATAAGATATCAAATGAAAGATCTTTGAGTCTTATTTCAACGCCACCGAGTTTGCTAAAATCTGAATTCGGATGAGGGAGATATGCCCATTTGAGGGGTCTAATCCTATTAAGTCTATTGGAATTCATTCTAAATCATTCAAGAAACTAGGGCACATTTCAAGAGGATAAAAAGGGATAAGGTTTCAAGCGTTCATTGAGTTTGGAGGTTTTCGCCAAGAATTCAATTCTTTCTAGGTATGTAAGCTTTCATAGTTTTGGGTTTGTTCGCCCTCACAACAATCAAGTAAACTTTTACCCATGAATTCATTCTTGAAGTTGATTATGGAGTTCTTGAGTATTTCTTGAGTTTAATTGGTAATGGAGTTTTGTTTTGAATTCTTGAGGAAATGGTTTGCGAATGAGTTGAGTTTATTGATAGTTCTTTCTGTGGGTTTCAGAGAAATTTTTCTGGGTTATGAGAATTCATGAATTTTGAACTTAGATTTTCCCTGGGTATGAGTCGAATAGAGTTTGGGAGAGGAAGAAAAGATTGGGCAAATAAATGCGCCCAGGTCCGTGATGTTTGCGTAATCAAGACACAACTTCAAATGCAAGTGTCTACGATCGTATAATAGTTTAGTAACTCAACCAAGGGTTGGGATCGTTTCCACAGTGAGTGATTTTGAGAATTAATAGAAAAATAAAACTAAGTTCTAATTAGTCATAGTTAAAGATATTATAGATTAAAAATATTATAAATCAAAGGGGGTGACACAAGCGTCAATTAACAATGGGGGTTTTGTCACAAGTAAGCAAAAATAACAAAAATACAAAAAGGTACTAATCAAGGAGACGGGATTCTTGGGATGTGATAGGAATATGGGATAAATGAGATTATTGGGTAAATGCTTTTGATAGAGAAATCATAGAATAATTGTGCCTAGGCTAGACTTTAAGGGGGATAAACTCTCTTTCGAGCAACTTACCCCTTCAAGTGGGTTTCTCTTGAACACCCTCTTGCCGCATGAAGAACAGCCTCCACCTTAGGCCACTCTTTCTCTCAAGCTGAGTGTGCGGGAATGAGACTAGGGTTCACTCTCTCGAGCTGAACCTCATGTCGACCCACTCCCATCGGCCATCAATTTAGTAGTCTTAGTTTTACGACCTCTCTCTCACAAGCTGAAAACACATATATGAAATCATATTTGCAACTGCAATCTCATTAAGTTCATCCACAACTACTAAACGAAATCACATTTAAACAACGATTAAACTATCAGCAAGCAAGACCCAACAACTAATCTCACCCATATTCATAAAATCACACCCCAAGAACTGGGTTTTAGCTAGATATGTAAAAGAGATAGAAATTTATACCAAAATGAGTTTGTATTCAAATTGGTATGAAGATTTAAGTCTTGATACAAGCTAAGATTAAAGAATCCAAAAGACCCATGCCCAAATTCTTAGAGATGAAACTCTTTGAATCTTTAAGTTCTTCAAAACCCTCTCCAAACTTGGAACTCAAAATTCTATATTAAAAATCTGATATTAAGCTACAACTCTCAACGAGTATGTATAGTTTTCAAAAACTGTGCTGCAGCGGATCATTTAGCGTCGTTAGGCGAGATCACCGATCAACTGGGTGATCCGCCCTTTGGTAGGTTTCATCGTCGTCTTGCTCTATCCATCAACATCGTCGTGTTTCGGATTATTGGGTGATATAGTACTGCTTAGCGGAACTACTCGACGACACGCTGACTGTTTCTTTTTACCTCTGATTTGATCCTTTCTTTCAGGGCTCATCACACTGGAACAAAATACGAGGATAAGACCTTTTGGCGATTCGCCAAAAGGGTTCGGCGATTCTCAGATCTTCATTTCTTCGTTCTTTCAGCTGCCTTTGTTCCTTTGTTTGCTAAGTAGTGTCCATGCTTTCCCTCAAACTCTAAATACCTGAAACTTAAGGGTTTTTATCAGATATTGAGATAAAATATGCATTTGAGGACACTAATTCTATCAAAATATAGCCCTTGATGAGTCCAATTTGGGGACTCATCAACACCCCCAACTTAAACTTTTGCTTTTCCTCTAGTAAAACTCAAGTTCGGCAGTTAAAAAAGGATGTTTCAAACAGTGCTACACAAGACTCAAATTACTCATGCGAAGATCAAATGTGCACTCAAAGTTTCAAGTTGTGACACACCATTATCAAAGAATCTCAGGCTCAGTATACTTTCTTCAAATGCAAGTTCAAGCTCAACAAAGGAAATCAAATGCCCTCACACAAAAGAATGATTCCATATTCACACACAATGATTCAACAATTTAAAGTTCTGGAATCAAATGCAACACTCACATTCGCAAAGAAGAACACAATGCATGCTTTCACCGATAGGTTTGCCCGTATTTTCCAATAGACAATTGTTTCAGCTCACTCAAGATCAAAAAGGTCTTTTCAAGGCTTGTAATGGGGTTGAATGCAAATGTATGGTCATTTAGGCTCAGTGACTTTCATTCTCGTGGAATGTGGTGCTCACAACACTTCCTTTCCTTTTCTTTCATCATTTTCTTTAGTGCTCATAAGTTATCCCATTATTCACTTTCCATGGATTGCTCGGGAACCCCCTTTCTTTTGTATTTTATTCCACAACTTTTTCATTCTTTTTTTTTCTTTCCCTTCTCTCCATTTTTTTTGTATGGAGAGGTTCCATTTTTTTCAAAACCATGGATTAAAGGAGACTTTTTTTGCACTTCTTAACTTGCCTTCTCTTTTCACCACACCCCCAACTTAGGCTTTTGGCTTAAGTTGGCTATTCAATCAACCACAGATCAAGAGGATTATGGGTAGTGGATTTAAGAAAGGTTACGTTTTCATCAAGTTTCTTCCAAAGAAAGGTAAGGCTCAAGGGGTGTTCAAAAGAGGTTCACACACTCACAAGGTAGGCCACAAAAGAGGTATATGTCAAATTGGCTCACACTCTTCGAAGTTGCCTAAAATCATATCAAGAGATAGCCTCACTTAGTTGACCGGACCAATGGGGTAAATTCTAGGTGTTATCATGCATGGTTCACAGTAAGCTCATCACATAAGGCATCGACACCAAAGTCAAACAAGACTCCATACTTTCGCTAGTGTTCAGTGTTCATCACAAGAGACTCAATTCGATAATTGTCTAGTCACAATGAGATGCAAAGAGTTCACATATTGTCTATGCAACTTCATTTGGCCTCATCGTAGCCGCACATTCATGTTTGTTCGATTATGAGCACTATTCAAGTCATCGATATTGATCATGACCGATACTCAAATTTGCAAAAGAACAACCACATTCAACACAAAAGGGGTGGCAACAACTTGCAAAAAAATAATAATTTCGGAAGGGTCAAAAATCATTTTCAATTTAAGATCAAGGAGCCACAAGCTCAAACCTTCCACAAAAAGCAGTGTCAACACAATTTAAGCACAAAGCCCAAATAGATAAACAAAACAAGAGTCATAATCAACACACAAAGGTGGGCCTCACCCTACCACAAATAAAAAAACATTTGTCCTCAAATGCAAATAAAGATATCCAAAAGTCAAAATAAATAAAGAAAGAGAGGGAGATAAAGAGGGGATCCTATCTATGCAGTCACTCCATCTGTCTGGGCTTTAGTGCCTGGTTCAGCAGTCTGTACTTGTGCATCAATGCCCGAAACACTTGAGAAGGAATAGCAGTGCCAGATCCACTAGGAGCTGCCAAAGGTGTATCCGCCATAAAGGTCTGCACAACTGCATAGAATCCCCGAGCCCATGAAGGAATATAGGGGCCACATGGAGTAGTCTCCCTGTCAGAAATAGGCATTTTGCCATTGTCTTTATTTCTAGGTGGAGGTTCTTGTCTTCCCGTCTTTGGAGGATTTGACCCCCCTTCATTTATTGTGATATCCCATGCTCATTTCTGGATTGGCATGACAATATTGGTCTTTACCATATCTTCGGGATACTCAGAATTCTCCCTACTAGATTCAACAACATGCAAGCACAACCCCACAAAATTTAACCAATTTTAAGGCACAAAAAATACGGGATTTTAACAATATAAACACTACGGGCAAGATTTTCATAGGCATAAGAAAAAACAATAAATATCAGAGAGGCCCAGCACACATCACTAAGATAAGATCATTGCAAATGAGAATAAAATTACTAAAAATAAATTTGGGGTTCGGAAAACCAATCTTAGATGCCAATTAAAACACTTTTGAAATGCTATGCGACAATGTAATCTAACTCCGAGCACCAATCAACAACTCAAATACAGTAAAAACACAAGAAATATTGAAAATACTGAACGGGTGCGAGTTTGTGAAGGTCTAAAGTGAGGTAAAGTGTAGAGTTTGAAAGTTTAAACCTTTGGCCTTTTAAGAAACCGCCCAGTTGTCACCCATTAAGTGACAGCCGTGGTCGCCGATCCATTCAGTCGCCGAGTGCATACTTACCTCGTCGAGTTTTACTGGACCTCCAATTAAACTAGGGGTCCAAATGGTGAACTATATTGCAATCGCTGACCAAGCCGGTGATTCGCCAATAATTTCCTAGGCATGTCGAGTTTTATAGACTCCACTTTGAAATCATCTTTAGTCCAACGACGGTTTAAGTCAGGGTCGCCGACTGGACCTTTGGCTTGCCAATTTGCACTTTTCACTCACTTTCCATACTTCGACCTACACAAACAACACACCAATATTTCTTAAAGCAAAAATAAAGCAGTAAAACCTTGGGTTGCCTCCCAAGTAGCACCTTATTTAATGTCGTGGCACGACACAACTCCTCACTTAAGTTCCATTAGTGAGGTTTGCCTCATTTTCATGGGGCCACCCCTATTTTGGCTCTGGGTAAAGAGAAGATAACACTTGGTCCATTTGGGATATTTGTCATCATTCACACTCATTCTTCCTGTTTCAACACACAAACAAGGAAAACAAAACTAAAAATTAAGTTAGTAAACTACGACTAACAAAAGCAAAATTCTACTCTACTAATAATTCTCAAGTAACACCACTCCCCGACAACGGCACCATTTTGATGTTTGCGTAATCAAGACACAACTTCCAATGCAAGTGTCTACATCATACAATAGTTTAGTAACCCAATTAAGGGATGAGATCGTTCCCATAGGGAGTGGTTTTGAGAATTAATAGAAAAATAAAACTAAGTTCTAATTAGTCATATTTAAAGATATTATCGATTAAAAACATTATAAATCAAAGGGGGTGACGAAAGCGTCAATTAACAATGGGGGTTCTGTCACAAGTAAGCAAAAAAAACATATATACAAAAAGTACTAATCAAGGAGACGAGATTCTTGGGATGTGATAGGAATATGGGATAAATGAGGTTATTGGGTACATGCTTTTGATAGAGAATTCATTAAATAATTGTGACTAGGTTAGACTTTAAGAGGGATAAGCTCTCTCTCGAGTAACATACCCCGTTTCAAGTGAGTTTCTCTTGAACACCCTTTTGTTGCATGAAGAACAACCTCCACCTTAGCCCACTCACTCTCTCGAGCTGAGTGTGCGGGAATGAGACTAGGGTTCACTCTCTCGAGCTGAACCTCATGTTGACCCACTCCCACCGGCCATCAATTTAGTAGTCTTAGCATTACGACCTCTCTCTCGAGCAAGCCAAAAGCACATATATGAAATTGTATTTGCAACTACAATCTAATTAAGTTCATCCACAACTACTACATGAAATTACATTTAAACTATGATTAAACTATCAGCAAACAAGATCCAATAACTAATCTAACCCATATTCACAAAATCACACCCCAAGAACTGGGGTTTTAGCTAGATATGTAAAAGAGATAGAAATTTATACCAAAATGAGTTTGCATGCAAATGGGTATGAAGATTTAAGTCTTGATACAAGCTAAGATTGAAGAATCCAAAAGACCCAAGCCCAAATTCTTGGAGATGAAACCCTTTGAATCTTTAAGTTCTTCAAAACCCTCTCCAAACTTAGAACTCAAAATTCTATATTAAAAACCTGATATTAAGCTATAACTCTCAATGAGTATTTATAGTTTTAAAAATTATGTGCTGCAGCGAATCATTCGGTATCATTAGTCGAGATCGCCGATCAAGTCGGCGATCCGCCCTTTGGTAGGTTTCATCGCTGTCTTGCTCTATCCTTCAACATCGTCGTGTTTTGGATCATTGGGCGACATAGTACTGCTTCACGGAACTGCTCAGTGACACGCCGACTGCTCCTTTTCACCGCCTATTTGATCCTTTCTTTTAGGGCTCAACACACTGGAATAAAAGGCAAGGATAAGACCTTTTGGTGATTCGTCGAATGGGTTTGGCGATTGTCAAATATTCATGTCTTCGTTCTTTCAGCTGCTTTTGTTCCTTTTTTTGCTAAGTAGTGTCCATGCATTCCCTCAAACTCCAAATACCTGAAACTGAAGTGTTTTCATCAGATGTTGAGATAAAAATATCATTTGAGGACACTAATGTTATCAAAATATAGCCCTAAATGAGTCCAATTTGTGGACTCATTGGTCCGCGTCGCGGAGACACGAAGATTTTCAGTCCCCAGATAATAACAAGGGATATATTGATAAATATGTATAAATGATAGGAATCCTTTTGTTACTTTTGTCTTAATCTTTTATTTTTTTTTATTATTGTTAATGTTTCTGAATTTTTTTTAGAAGGAGAAACTTTAAAGTTCTTCCATTACAAAAAAAATACTTTTTCTTTTATTCAAAAGTAGTTTTACTGTACAAATAATTTATTTTCTTTTGAAAAAAAGGAAGAAGTAATTTTGACAATCAACCGCTTGGCGAAACAAGTTCTAAATCAAATGACAAACTAATACAAAAATCTTCTACAAATGTAATAATTGTAGTTGTTTAAATAGTGAATACATATAAATACAATTAAAAAAATAAGAAATATAAAAAAATTGAATGACTATATAATTGCAACTTTTGTATTTTATGTCTAATGTTCGTTTAGTAATTTGATCACATTTGGATTTTGCAAGAATTAAGTTGAACACATTTTATAATACAACTTTGAGTTGAAAAATGTGAAAGAAAATATTTTTTTGTATATATTAATTAAAAAATATTTCACGCAATTTCTTACCGCGATTGAAAAAGCATCAAACAATTTCTTAATTATGCTGACTGAGGATGATAAAGACTTGCAACTCTACATGTTAAAGAAAAAGACTCTTTAAATTCATATATAATACATAATCTACATATATGTGTTTCAGTCTCCTCTAAGGGTGTGTTTGGTATAAAGGAATTATTTTTTCAATTTTCTCATGTTTGGTTGGGTATAATGTTTTGGAAAATGTTTTTCAAATCAACTAATTTTTCTCAAATTTAAGGAAAATGACTTCCCTTCAAAAATTAAGGAAAATATTTTCCAAAACTCTCTTCCAACCTCAAATTACATTTTATTTTGTTTGAAAGAATCAATTTTTTTTGTTGAAAAAAGTAAATTTAAAGCTTATTTTAAAAAAAATATATTTTCAACTATAATTTTTTTTATTTTTTTACCCCACCCTCACTATCATGACCCAGGGGTACACCCTAGATATAACAAGGCACATAGAACCCCGAAAGGCTCCATTTAATCCACTTAGCATATCATAACATAAAGTAATAGAACAATAAGAGTAAAACATAATCCAAGTCTTAAAAGTTTTTCATAAAAGAAAGCGGAAGTTTAGAATTGTCTCAATATAGCCATCTATTACAATACTTGAATGATATAGGGCCTAGCCCATACAACATGTCCAAAAGGGAGATACAATAAAGGAAACAACATCATGAGAAAATTCCGTCCACGAACCATGAGGACTCACCAACAAGCTCGGGAGATAGAAAAGTCCAACCACTAGCCACTAGAATGATCACCTCGAGAACCAGACCCTACACTTGGGGAAAATGTAGAAAAAGTAGGGGTTAGTACAAAAATGTACTAAGTATGATAGCCATGCATAGAAACCTTTAAAATATTCTAAAAGGGACATTTCATTATAAATCATGCTATATGCCAAGTTTGAACCTCATATAAGATAGTAGAAGTCATATCATAAACATAGTCAATACATTGATCATCATAACATAAGAGAAACACTTCATAATTACCCTCAACACATACTTGTGTAATGCATGAATAGGACCCATAAATCTCACCCATGCTAAGTAAACCTCTTTAGGCCATCATTCATATTCATCATCTTTTGAAACTCTTGAACTCATATACCAAACTTCATGTATTAACCTTAGTTCATTATTCAAGCTCTTGATGTTTATGAACACTATGAGATGCTTCTATAAGCATGTCTTAGTTCATTATTGCATTGAACAATATGAGATGCTTCTTTAAGTTCATTACTCATCTTGTTATCCTTGACACTATGAGATGCTTCTTGAAGCATGTCTTAGTTCATCTTTACTTTTAACACCTCGAGATACTACTTCAAGCATGTCTTAGTTCAACATTAGTCTTGTTGTGATTGGGATATAGCCTTAATCGACATGAGACCATGCGAACTATCACACGATCCCCTCCAATGTTACCCACACCGAAAAGGGTTGGTCTACTTGCCTAAGGTAGAACCGGTTTGTTAGCTTAGTTGGATCCACTAACTAACCATCCTACAAGGCACGTAGTTATGGGATACAGAGATTTCTACTAGAAACCCGGACTCCACTAGATAAAGGCTTCCATCTCATGAGACATACTTTAGGAAACCCGAACTCTACTAGTGAGAGTTCCCATTTTGGAAGCCCGGACTCAACTATGTGTGAGCCTCCATCTCATTTCAATATCCACTCGGTGTTATGCTTAAATCCCATAAGATAGTTGCTAAGTCTTTACTTTAACTCATGTCACATGGAATGATGTCCTTCACAATCAATCTAAGTTAGTTCATTAGAATAGCTCTTTAGACCATGCGTGAATAACTATCACCATCCATGATCACTTTTACTCTTATACTCAATTAGGTGAGAAAAGCCTTTTAACCTTACAATCTTCATTATGTGAGAAGACCTTTCACATTAAGTTCATTATGATTTCATAAGAATAACCTTTCAATCAGCCCACAATAACAACCTAATCATTAACACTTCACTCTCAAAACATCAGTAAGTCATTTACATAAACTTCATTAAACAAGCATAATCTTATACTTTACCTCCTTGAGGTTAAAAACCTACTTTCAATCAACACATCTAGAATTCAAGCCTTAGACATGGATTTAATCATAATTTCACGTGAATCTATCACCTCATGCATCAATTCATACAATTCACCTTTCATCAACAAAGACCCACATCATATCATCAACTTTGAGAAATATGGGGATTTCATGGATTCTTGGGGATACAACATGAAAATCATAGAAATTATCAATTCATACATAATATAACATAAATCAAACATTAAAATAGTTTTGAAAGGAACCCATGAATTTGGAATCAAACCCTAGGTTTTGGGGATTTTTATCTTTGCAATTGGGGTTTTGAAGGGACTCCATGGATGAAGGACTACCCTACCTTGATCACAAAGCTGTATGAATTTGACGTGAAGACCATAGCTTCTTCAACCCTAACTCCAACTTCCTTCTTCTTCTTCTTTAAGTTTTCTAGAGAGAGAATTTTTGGAAAGGATGATGTTTTGGGAATTGATTTTGGTTTTAGAAATAATGAGACGAATGACTTAATTTAGTGGTCTAACATCCTTAGATATGTGGTCTAAATTAGGCTAAAATGACACCACTTAATATTAATTAAAACTGAAAAACCCTAAAATGCCCCTAACTTAACCCTCAATAACCAACTCCGAGGCCCTATCCACGACTGTCACTGACGGACCGTAGTTGGACCCACGGCCCGTGTTGGTGAAGTGTGAGTTGGGGTTTAGAGAGTTGATTTTCAGGGCTTGACCTACGGCCACCACCCATGGGGCATGGGTCCTGTCATGGTTCACTGCTTTTGGGTAGTTTCTAGGGTCCTTGGTGGGTCGTACCTTGATGTTCTAACACGAAACCCTCTATTTTTAAGTACGGGGAGTTACATTCATGACTCTAACCCTCACATTAAGCTCTAGTTTAGCTTACTAACTTCCGGAGTGTTACACTCACCCCAACCCCCCTGCTAGCCCCCTTCCCCCTCCCCCCTCCCCGCCCAAGATAAAAATAAAATTAAGTTTATTTTTAAAAAATATTTCCAATTTCAAATTTTTACTTTCACCCCCCCCCACCCCCCAAATAAAAATAAATTTTGTTTTTAAAAAATATTTCCAATTTCAAATTTTTACTTTCACCCCACCCCCATGCCTACCTTTGACCCCTCCCCCAGCCCACCCCCCCTCCCCCGGAAATTTTTTAAAAAAAAAATTTGTTCCTAAAAATTATTTTTGTATTTTAATTCTTATTTTTCATCCCACCCCACTCCCGGTCACCCCCCCCCCCCCCAAAAAAAAAATATATTTTAAAGTTTGTTTTTAAAAAATATTTTCAATTTCAAATTTTAACTTTTCTTACCTCACCCTCACCCCTACCTCCCCCCCCTCTCAGCCCCCTCCCCCAAAACGAAATTTAAGGTTGTTTTTAAAAAATATTTCTAGTTTCAAATTTTTAGTTTTTCACCCCACCCTCACCCCCTACTCGCGACTTTAACTAAAAGATGCTTCAAAACTACGACTATCATTCCTAAAAATGTAAGATGGAATTAGTTAAAAAGGAAATAGAGCAAAGGATAAAGAAAAATAACAAATAAAAAAAAAATATATAAAATTTGTTTTAAATTGCATTTTACATAGCAACTTAACTCATTTAGTACAAAGATTTTGCTTTCATTTTTGTATCACTATAATAGTTGTTTATTTTTAATTTTAAGTTGTAGATATATTTTCAAATTATGTGAACTTAAAGATAATTTTTAGAAGTAATATATAAAGTTTTTTTAAAGCTGAAATATATTTTGGTGGGATAAGTCAAGTTGAATTTATAGATACAGTTTTTTTTAGATTTTGATCTGCGGGATTTTCGAATGGTCGATGTGTTGAATCAATCAGAATTAAGCGCTTTTTATTTTCACTTCAAATGCTAAAGATAATCATGTGAAGCAACTAAAGAAACTCCAAAAACAAACAAAATATTTATCGACATGTAATTTATGGTTATTATTGGGATCAAACTATGCAATACATATTTATATATAAAAAGTTGATTTATGTGTTAATATTTATTTTTCATGAAACGATTAACTATATATGTTATTAGATTTCATCCGGAAGCAATTCAATTAATTATATTGTTTTTTTTGGAAATATCAGTTCATTTTTAAAGTACGTCTACAATGATCATTAAAATTGAGCTATATATTCTTATTCAGTTCTTTGATCATAAATATAATACAGTTAAAATGTAAAATATTCGATAATGATCTAATTATTATTGAGCATTTCGTATCTATTACCCATTGAATTCTATATACGTAATTCAAGTAAGATTTGATGCTCCGTACAACTTAAAATTTCATGATAAATTGTGTCATAGTAGATACACTAATTTAAATGATACAATTATTGTCTTTAATATTATTCGTGAATCGCGCGAGTACGTATACTAGTATATAAAATAGGAGAGGTGATAGCGCTTACGTGTCAGTATCACAAAAAGAAGAATTTATTAATTATTAAAATTAAAATTAATTTAAGATCTAAAAATAAAAAAATAATGCAAACACTACAAAAATAATAAAAAATTCAAAGAGCAATTTTCACAGCTCTTAATTTTTTTTTTTTAAAGATTTACGTTACTTTAACTTTTTAATGGTTTTCCGTCACGACCTAGGGTAAAGGTGTGCGATTTTAAAACTTTTCATACAATCAAAGTCTTTTATAAAACGAGCAGAAGTATAACAGCATTGTCTCAAACCAACTAACTTAAGAGAATAAAATCTTGGGACGCATCCCATACAATAATTCTAATATGAAAGGAAAGACATAAAAGATAAAGGGAGATCCAATCCTTGAACACAATGAGGACTCACCAAAGCTTCACTTCTCAATCCACTAAGAACCTAGCCACAAGTGTGTGAATCGGGAACGCCGGACCCTACATTTGATAAGAATGTAGGCAAGAGTATGTCTTAGTACAATCAAGTACTAAATATGATGACTAGCATAAATAACATAACATAAGCATTAGTCAACATAAGACATAAGCATAATCAAGACATAATAAGCACCATAAAGAAAGAGGAATACTTCCTTAAGTAACCTTACTAAACCTTAGCCAAGAATTAGGTCATCCGCCTCTAATCAAGCTTACATTACATCATGGAAGGTATATCTAGCAACACTCCAAGTCAGATAACTTCATAACATAATCACATTAGTCATACTTACTTTTAAATACATGGGGATTCGGCTCAATGCCTAACTCATAAAGGCTAATGGGTATTCGCATCTTACCTTACTTACTTTTGATTGCTGGGACTAGCCTCCACAACCTCATCATCTGATGTGGGTACTCACCTCCATATCATTTTATAAGGAGCATGGGTACTCGCCTCCATGTCCATTTATCATAGTAAGAACGTGGGAACTCACCTCTTGTTCAAGTCTAAGGAGTACGGGAAATCACCTCATATCCTTACATATAGAGGTCAAGGGTAATCGCCTCTAGCCTCATCATTCATTAAGCATTTTAGTATAGATTCATTTTAGGTGATCAATCCTTTCAACCTAGAATCATTCATGTGAGTAAATATTTCACATTCATTCAATCATGCTTATCAATTCATTATGGGAAGTGTCTCTTCCATATCATAACATCAATCAATCAACAATTCATAGTCTAGGCTTTACTCTCAAAGCACTACATCTCATGCTCATCATCAATACTTTACTCTCAAGCAATTAACATCATACTCATCATATATGCTTTAATCTATAGCAATTCTAGTCATAAATCATCAATCCTATAAGGAGATATCTAACCCATAGAGTTTCCCTCATATGGCATCAAACCCAACATATCAATTCAACCCTAAAATCATAGGATAGGCATGTGTACATGTAATTTAATCCTAAATACATGCAATTCTATCAATTCAATCATAAACAATCATAATCCACTCATTTGGATCAACATTCATCATACCACAACAATGGAAGAAACCCTAACTAGAATTGGGGGAATTCTTCTTCAAATTGTGGAATTCTAGGGGACTCCATGGGAGGAAGGATCCCATGGATGAAAAGCCATCATACCTTAGTCACAAAGTTCACAAAAACTTGAAGATTGGGAGACTTGATCTTGACCTAGCTTCAATCTCTTTCTTCTACTTCCACCTTCTAGAGAGAGAATATTTTAGAGAGGATTCGGGTTTTCTTTTGGGATTTGAGAGAATGACTTAATTGAGTGAATTTAGGGGTCTAAAATCCTTACATAGGTGGCCTAGAGTTAGGCAAAACGACACCACATTGATTTAATTAAAAATGGAAAAAATCCTTAAATCCCTAAATTAATTGCCCGTACTCCACCCACGCGACCACGACTGATGGACCGTGCCTGTGGTCCGTCCTGGTCAATCGTTGTTGAGTTTAGAGAGTTTGGCATTTGGGGGTATGGTCTTACGGATCCCAAACCATGGGCCATGGATCAATCCACGAGGCGTAAGTCCTTGCTGTGGTTCTGCATTAGGCAATGTTCCAGGATGCCCAATCCATGAGGCCCATCTATGGGGTGTGGGCCCAACCACTCCCGTAGGTAACACCTGGTAGTTCTGCAACTTTGCTAAGCCTCCCTCTTTGGGCTACGGGGTGTTACATTATCTCCCCTTTGGTATCATTCGTCCTCGAATGAGAATCAAGTCACATTTCTAAATGAAAAGACTCAAGACTTGCAGTCCATCATGCATGCCACTCCTCCATATGCACATAACTAAGAAGGAACCATCAACTCCGATCTAAACATACTTAATGCACCACAAGGGAGTAGGAATTACATCTAACAACCTAATATGCATGAAATTTTAGATTTCTTAACACTTAAGGTGGAACTACCTTCTCCAAACTCAAAAGCAATGCTCAACACAATCTCATGGAGCCTAAATGCAAATTATGCACAAAGTACACATTCAAGGGGGAAATCTCCACTCCAAGCTAAGGCATGCTCAATATCCAATCTCATGAAGTCTATAAGCAACTCATACTCAATGCTCAACTACATGGGGAAAATACATCATAAAAGCCATTTTCTTTCAAAACTCAAGTTTTTTCATGAACATGTAACTTTAAGGAAATCATGGAAACACATAAAACACACATGACTTCAAAAAAGAAAACCAAGAGGAACTCATTACCTCAAGCTAGATTAGGAGGAAAAAGATAAGGATATCGGGACATCATATTGGCCTCGACCTCCAAAGTAGAACCCTCAACAAGATGGTTTCTACATAACACTTTTACGAAGGCAACCTCTTTGTTCCTTAATTTCTTAACTTGTCAGTCAAGAATCTCAACCAGAACTTCTTCATAAGGTTCTATTTCATTTCCAACCCTTCTAGGGGAATTATGGATGTCGGATCTCCAATACAGTTTTTCGACACAGAGACATGGAAAATTGAATGCACCAATGCCAACTCATTTGGCAAATCAAGTTCATATGCAACCTTACCAACACACCTCAAAATTTGATATGGGCCTACAAAACGGGGACTAAGCATTCCTTTCTTCCCAAACCTCGTTACACCCTTCATGGGTGAGATTTTCAAGTAAACCCAATCAAGCACATCAAATTCAAGGTCTCTCCTTCTAACATCCGCATAAGACTTTAGTGGACTTTGGGCTGTTCTCAACCTCTCTCTTATGAGTCAAATTTTCTCTATATCCTCTTGAACTAACTCGGGTCATATAAAGGCAACCTCACCCACCTCAAACCAACCTATAGGAGATCTACACCTCCTACCATAAAGGGCCTCAAACGGAGCCATACAAATACTAAAATGGTAGCTATTATTATAGGCAAATTTAATTAATGGAAAATGGTCATCCTAATTACGCTTAAAATCAATCACACAAGCCCTTAACGTGTCTTCTAATGTTTGGATTGTTCTTTCTGCTTGCCTATCGGTTTGGCGGTGAAAAACCGTACTAAGCTTAACTTTGGTGCCAAAACCCTTTTGGAAGGATATCTAAAATCGAGAAGTAAACTGAGTGCCTCTATTAAAGATAATGGACAAAGGTACCCCATGTAACCTTACCATCTCACTCAAAAATACCTTAGCATAGTCTTCCGCCAAATAAGAAACCTTGACGGGAATCAAATGGGCTGACTTCGTCATTCGATCAACTATATCCCAAATCAAATCATATTGTCGCCGATTTCGTGGCAACCCTACTATGAAGTCCATATTCACATCTTCCCACTTTCAAGTAGGAATACCAATGTCTTGGGATAAACCTCCTAGTTTCTGATTCTCAACCTTCACTTGTTGGCAATTTGGACACTTGACCACAAAACTCGCAATATCCTTCTTCATCCCATTTCACCAATAGATCTCCCGCAAATCATGGTACATATTGGTGGATCTCGAGTAAATGGAATATCAAGAACTATGGGCTTTAGATAAAATATGTTCCCTCAAGTCATCCACATTTGGAACACATAACCTACATTGATATCTAAGGACACCATCTCCCCTTAGGAGAAAGCCTCAACGGACTTTCTAAGTACCGCCTCTTTCAACTCTACCAAAGTTGGATCAAGACATTGCTTTGCCTTAACATTTGTCACTAAAGATGATTTTGCCCCTTTATGAACCATGACACCACCCTTGGTGGAGTCTACCAATCGAACACCTAATCGGGCCAATCTATGGACATCTCGAGCTAACTCTTTTCTATCATCATCAACATGTGCAACACTACCCATGGACAATTGACCAAGGGCATCCGCCACCACATTAGCTTTATCGGGGTGATAGAGAACATCATATCATAATCTTTCAATAATTTAAGCCACTTTCTTTGGCGAAGCATTAGATATTTTTGGGTAAACACATATTGCAAACTTTTATGATAAGTGAAAACATCAACATGAACCCCATACAAATAATGCCTCCAACTTTAAGGAAAATACTACCGCCGTTAATCCAAGATCGTAGGTAGGATAGTTCTTCTCATTAACCTTTAGTTACCTTGAACTTTTCTCACACACATCTGACCAAATGAACTTGGCCTTCTTTTGAGTCAAAGCCGTCAACGGAGAAGAAATCATAGAAAACCCCTCAGCAAATCTTCTATAATAACCGGCCAACCGAAGAAACTTCTAATATCTCTCGGTGATACAGGTCTAGGCAAACTCTTCACCTTATCCGTCTTCTTTGGATCTAACTCAATACGCTTTCTTAAACCTATATGGCCAAGGAAAGCTACGTACCTTAACCAAAATTCACATTTGCTAAACTTCCCATAAAGTTGTTGGTCCTTGAGAATTTGCAATACAATCCTCAAATGATAATATGATCATTCTCGTTCTTGAATAGATCAAAATATCATCGATAAATACAATCACAAACATATCAATGTATTGTCTAAATACCCTGTTCATCATGTCCATGAAGGCCGCCGGAGCATTAGTCAAACCAAAGCACATCACTAAAAACTCATAATGGCCGTATCGGGTCCTAAAGATCATCTTTGGAATATCTTCCTCTTTCACCCTCAATTGGTGATAACACGATCGGAGATCAATTTTAGAGAAATAACTTGCCCCTTGAAGTTGATCAAATAAATCATCAATTCTTGGAAGAGGATACTTATTCTTAATGGTCACTTTGATCAATTGCCAATAATCAATAAACATATGGAGTGAACCATTCTTCTTCCTAACAAACAACACCGGAGCACCCTATGTAGAGATGCTAGGTCGGATGAAACCCTTATCCAACTAATCCCTTAATTGATCCTTCAACTTCTTAAGTTCCGTCGGGGCCATTATATAAGGAGGAATAGAGATAGGTTGTGTATTCGGGAGAAGATCAATCCCAAAGTCTATTTCCCTTTTGGGAGGAATACCGGGTAAGTCATCGGGGAAAACTTTTTGAAACTCTTTTACCATGGGGACCAACTCAAGACTAGGAGTTTCAGACTCCACATCCCTCACCCTTACGATATGATAAATACAACCCTTAAAAATCATTTTCCTAGATTTTAGGTAAGAGATAATTTGACCTCTAGGCATAGAATTTCCCCCCTTCCACTCAAGGATAGGTTCATTTGGAAACTGAAACTTGACCACTCTAGCTCTACAATCAATAGAGGAATAACAAGAATGCAACCAATTCATGCCCAAAATAACATCAAAGTCAATCATGTCAAGTTCTACCAAGTCTATTAGAGTGACTCTATTAGATAAATAAATGGGACATCTCCTATAGAGTCTTTTAGCCACCACAGAATCACCAACAGGGGTAGAAACCAAAAAAGGTTCTAATAACATATCGAGAAACATATCAAATCTCATAGCCACTAGAGGAGTCACAAAGGATAAAGTAGCACCCAGATCAAGCAAAGCATACACATCCTATTGAAAAACTTTTAACATACCTGTCACCATATCCGAGGAGCTCTCTTGATAACCTCTAGTCTGGAGAGCATATAAATGATTTTGTTTAGAAGCATTTCCACCAGAGCCACTAGGATCGGATGAAGGGTAGGGTTGTGCCCTACAACGAGTGTCTCCCTCATTTATAGAAACCGAAGGGAAATCCCTTATTTTGTGATCTATTTTTCCACACCCAAGATAAGAATTAGAGCCCGCTAAACACTTTCCTTCATGATTTCCCCCACATTTGGCACAAGTAGGCATAAAAGATTTACCACCATCTCCTTGGGGTTTAGGTTAGACATCTTTTCATTTCTTGGCCTCAGAGGAGCATTTGTAGAACCTTGCCCGTAGAACCTTTGTCGGAATCTAGAACGACCCCGTCCACCAGACCTAGTATGTGCAAAGTTGCCATCATTCACTCTAGCCCTTTTTGCCTCCCTAGATCTTTCCTTGAGCTTTTCCTCTTTTATTTGTTGGGCGTACACCATAAGGAGAGAGATGTCCATGTCATGGACAAGTATAGTGGTGCTGTACTCTTGGACTACCATATCGGACACACCCGACACAAACTTACTCATTTTGGCCCTACGATCCCTCACAACAAAAGGAGCATACCTGGATAGTTAAGTGAATACCAAAGCATATTACCTTACACTCATGTTTCCTTGCCTATGGTTAATGAACTCAAGTACTTTGGCCTCTCTCATCTCAAGAGGGAAGAATTGATCAAGAAATGTACTTTTGAGCCTCTCAACTTTCAAGCCATAAAATTCCATATAGTTCATCCTTGTGAAGTCCCTCACTCTTGACGCCTCCATACCCATACTTGGGTTCACGGGAGCAACCGCTTCTCTATTAGCTTGAGTCGTCACAGCTTGAGCCAACACTTGGAAAGCTGACTTGAACTCTATATTAGTCACATTCTCACTCAATGGATCAATCGGAGCTTGAAGAGGAGCTTGGGGAGGAACCTCTTGCTCAACATTGCCTTCCTCCAACCTTCTAGCATTAGCCCTTCTAGTAGTCATATTTCCTGAAAACCATCGGGTAAGGATTAGGAGAAATACTTATAGAGTTGAACTCCATGAAACGCCTTAGATAAGTGAAGTTTCCTAAACTTCTAATAGTCTCTCATTCATAAATGTGGGTCGCTTCACATTTATGAACACGACTCTACTAGACGTGATTTGAGACATCCTAGAACCATTCTAAACTTGGCTTTGTTAACAAGTTTGTCATGACTCGGGTATCCCCTAGATGTAACATGGCGTATAAGACCCCGAGAGTCTTCATACAAGCCACATAATATATCATAACATAAAGTAATATAAAAGGTGCGAGAATTTAAAACTTTTCATACAATTAAACTCTTTTATAAAATGAGCAGAAGTCCAACAACATTGTCTCAAACCAACTAACATAAGAGAATAAAATCTTGGGACAAAAGAAAAACTTAAAAGATAAAGGGTGATCCAATTGTCGAACACAATAGGGACTCACCAAAGCTTCACTTCTCAATCCACTAAGAACCTAGCCACAAGTGTGTGAATCGAGAGCACCGGACCCAACATTTGATAAGAATGTAGGCAAGGGTATGCGTTAGTACAATCAAGTACTAAATATGATGGCTAGCATAAACAACATAACATAAGCATTAGTCAACATAAGACATAAGGCATAAGAGGCATAAGCATAATCAACACATAATAAGCATCATAAAGAAAGAGGAATACTTCCTTAAGTAACGTCACTTATCCTTAGCCAAGACTTAGGTCATTCGCCTCTAGTCAAGCTCACATCATGAAAGGTATATCTAGCAACACTCCAAGTCAATCAACTTCATAACATAATCACATTAGTCATACTTACTTTTAAATACATAGAGATTTGCTTCAATTCCTAGCTCATAAAGGCTAATAGGTATTCACATCTTGCCTTACTTTTAAATTGCGGGTACTCGCCTCCACAACCTCATTATATGATGTGGGTACTCGCCTCCATATTATTTCAAAAGGAGCATGTGTACTCACTTCCATGTCCATTCATCATAGTGAGAACATAGGGATTCACCTCTTGTTAAAGTCTAAGGAGTATGGGAAATTACATCATATCCTTACATATGGAGGTCAAGGGTAATCGCCTCTAGCCTCATCATTCATTAAGCATTTTAGTCTAGATTCATTTTATGTGAACAATCCTTTAAACCTAGAATCATTCATATGAGTAAACCTTTCACATTCATTCAATCATGCTTATCAATTCATTATGGGAAGTATCTCTTCCACATCATAACATCAATCAATTAATAATTCATAGTCTAGGCTTTACTCTCAAAGCACTATATCTCATGATCATTATCAATGCTTTACTCTCAAGCAATTAATATTATACTCATCATTTATGCTTCAATCTAAAACAATTCTAGTCATAAATCATCAATCCTATAAGGAGATTTCTAACCCAAAGAGTTTCCCTCATTTGACATCAAACCTAACATATTAATTCAACCCTAAAATCATAGCATATGAATGGGTACATGTAATTTCATCCTAAATGCATGCAATTCTATCAATTCAATCATAAAAAATCATAATCCACTCAATTGGATCAACATTCATCATAACCCACAACAATATAAGAAACCTTAACTAGAATTGGGGGAATTCTTCTTCAAATTATGGAATTCTAGGGGACTCCATGGGAGAAAGGATCCAATGGATGAAAGCCATCATACCTTAGTCACAAAGTCCACAAAATCTTGAAGATTGTGAGACTTGATCTTGACCTAGTTTCAATCTCCTTCTTCTTCCACCTTTTAGACAGAGAATATTTTATCGAGGATTTGGGTTTTCTTTTGAGATTTGAGAGAATGACTTAATTGAGTGAATTTAGGGGTCTAAAATCCTTATATAGGTGGTCTAGGTTTAGGCAAAATGACACCACATTGATTTAATTATAACCGGAAAAGACCTTTAAGTCCCTAAATTAACTACCTAGACACCACCCATGAGACCACAACTGACAGACCGTGGATAGACCTATGGTCTGTCCTGGTCGATCGTGGTTGAGTTCAGAGAGTTTGGCATTTGGGGGTCTGGACCTACTGAGCCCAAACCACAGGTCGTGGACCCATCCATGGGGTATGGGTCCTGACCATGGTTTTGCCTCAGGCAGTGTTCCAAGATGCCCAAATCACGAGACCCATCTGCGGGGCTTAGGCCCAACCATGGGGTGTTGTTGGCCCTCGTGGGTGACACCTGGTAGTTCTACAACTTTTCTAAACCTCCCTCTTTGATCTACGGGGTGTTACATTTTCAAACTATTTTTGATTCTTTTGATTTTGAATAAAATATATATAACGGATATGAGAAAAAAAATAGTATTTTAATAATTAGTATTATCTTTCATAAAATATCAAGTTTGAGAATTATTTTAAAATAAAACACTTCTTAATAATAATAATAATAACAATAATAATAATAATAATAATAATAACAATAATAATAATAATAATAATAATATAATAATAATAATATAATAATAATAAGTAAATCTGTGCGATCCATTGAAACAATGTGGTATCAGAGCCATGGACTTTTAGTAGCGATAGGTGGTATAGTTCAACACAGCTTCACTTATGAATATCATAAATAGAAGATCTACTATTTTTAACAGTAGAAAAGAAGAATATGATGTACCCCAATATCTAGATCTACTTAATAATTGGGTTATTCTAAAAATACCTCCCAAGATTATATACTAGATGGGTTCGATTGAGAAACTTGGCCTCAAACAAGTGGTTAACACCACTGAAGAGACTCTCACTATTGATAGTGATCATCAAACTTTTAGATTATTATCTGAAAATGATTTGGCCCCTTATAGGGAATTCTACAGATTCATGCATATTGGTTTGGTTGAAGTGGCATTTAAGCCCCTTACCTTAGGAGGTCTACCAGAAAGCTTTATAGCAACTTTAAGAGATGGTAGAAACCAAAATTGGAAGAAATCCCTTATAGGGACTATACAGACTAGTCTGGATTATGGACCAGTTTGTTTTAATGCTTATCCTAATTTACATATGTCTTTACATGATGAGAATTCATTAAGTTCTCTAATGCTTAATGTTAAACTTCATGGTTATGATTATATGCCTGGAACTGAAGTTGTTTGCATATGCTACAGAATGTATTATAAACTCTTACATACTTTGAATCCTATGCGTAGGATGATTGATTTTAAGAATGAAATTATTCTTATAGAAACTAATTTTGGTAAATCTAAAGTTGTTACTAGAAGACCTATCCAGTGGGATGAGATTGATTTCCCATAAGAATGAGTTATTGAGGGTGCAGCCCAAACAAATGATAATATTAATAACGAGGTTTTAGAAGTTGAACAGTTTAATGATGGAACTGTTAAAATCAGATTTTCTGATCCTATAGCTATGCATAATAGAATTGATAATCATAGCATGTCATCCAGACTATCTAGATCTAACTCGTCATATATCTCTCCTGTTGATTATATTGTACAGGTTCCCTCTAGAGCATCTACTTCTCATATTAGAGAAAATTATAGATGTGACAATATTAAAATTGATAGGGATAATATTGCTAGGCCTATGCCTAGGCCTAGTTCTGACTTAGATATAACTGAGTCTGAAATGAATTTTTCAGATGGACTTTCCACATAAAAGTTGTTTTATGATGACTAACGAACATATTGATTTTAGTTCGGGTTCACCGGTAAGAAAAAAGATTTCTAAAGAATTCTTGAAATCAAGATGGAAACTTTTCGGAAAATATATTTTTTTAAATTTTAATAAAGAAGAACAAAGTTGTTTTCAAGAAGAATTTTATACAAATCTTATTGAATAAAAGCAAAACTTATTAATTGCTTTTGTTCCTTGGTTTATGGCTAAGTATGTTCATAATTATATCTCTATGATAGAAACAAATTTTACATTAAGTACTGGAGAAGTCACTAAATTTGTTTTTTCTCCATTACAATTATTTCAAATTAATAAGGACGCCAAGATTGTTTATTTTAATGCTTTGTCAAAATTATTTGAAGATAATACTGCTTTACTTACTACTCAGCATATTAATATTATGATCAAGCAACAAAATTATGCTAACATTAGTATGAGCATAATAGGAGAACATATTACTCTATTCATGATAATGTTGATAAACTTCTTTCTAGAATAAATTCCAATACTAAAGGAAAAGAGAAAGTAGCCAATACCAATATCCAAGCTCCCCCGAAGATCGGAGATTTCAAGTTAAAAGACTTTTCGGATCTGGAGAGTCTCTTAGAAAAGAGATTCAAAGGTTGTAGTTTAAAGCCTTTGGGTACTGACGATTTTTCAAGAGGAGAAAGCAATTATAAAAAAGAGTTTTCTGATGAAATTAATAAAATCTCAGAAAAATATGCGAGAAAACCTATCCATAGGATGTACTACTATCCTAGACCTACTCCTCAGGATGTGCTCTTGGAAGAGCATGAACACATTATAACGAATAGTTATAATGGAAAGGAAATCTATGAATGGAACATAGATGGTTATACATATAGACAAATTTATACAACTGTACATAGATTGCTTATGTACAACACTATCTGTAAGGCAAACAAGAATAGTGACAAAACTATTGCTGATATGATAACGACATGATTTACTGGTCAACTAAAAGGTTGGTGGGGTAATTATCTTAATACGGAGAAGAGAGATAAGATCATTCAAGATGTAAAGTAAGATGGAGAGCAGAATTGACTCAGAATGCTATGTATACCCTTGTTCTAAATATCATAGAACATTTTTCAGGAAGATGGTCCGATAATAGTGAGACCATAAGAACCATGCTCCAAAATCATAGGTGTAAGACTCTCACATCTTTTAGATTTTATAAAGATGTATTTCTTAGCAGGGTTATGGAGTTGCCAGAGTGTAATAGCTCTCATTGGAAATCTAAGTTTATAGATGGTTTAGCAGCTCTATTTGCTAAAAGAGTTAGAAAGACTCTTAGGGGACATAGTGATAGTATTTACTATGGCAATTATACCTATGGGAAACTCAGAAGTGCTTGCATACAAGAAGGACTTTCTTTATGCAATGAAATGAAGTTGAATCAACAAGTTAAAAGGCATCGTCTTAATGAAAGACAACAGTTAGGAGAATTCTGTGAACAATTCGCTTTGGATATCCCTAAAGCAAGCTCCAAATATAGGAAGCATTCTTCTAAGGACTAATCTTCCAAAAAGGATTGTAAGGCATGGAAGAAAAGAAGAATTGAGAAGAAAGAAAGAAGAGCTGAACCTTATAGAGAAAAGAAGAGATTTTATAAATCTAGACAAACATTTAGCAAAATAGATACTTGCCACAAGTGTGGTAGATTTGGTCATTATGCTAGAGATTGTAGAGTCAAGGAGAAAATAAAAAACCTTGATATAGATGATAATATCAACAAACAATTTCATATTGTTTCGGAAATACTAGAGAGGGCCAAGGCGATTATCCAAATGGACAAACAACAAATTTCGAACATCAGATTTACAAGGTGTCAAAATAGATTTCAAAGTCATGACACATGAGCTGCAATACACAAATTCAAGTAAAAAAATAAAAGCTTATTTGAAAACACAAGCAGTGCAAAAGACAAAAAAATCATGATATATTTTCAGACCATGAAGAAAATAGCATTTTTGTTGAATTTATTCTCTTGAAATGTCCAAACAAATAGGGAAGACTTACCTGATGCTCTAGCTCCTCATGCAGTGGTATTAGCTTTCTGAGCTCAATCTGCAGAGGATAAAGAAACAAAGGGTGAGTCGTCCTGTTAAGGGGACTTTTCAAGCTTAAATGCTTCCACTCAACAATCTTACCTAGATTTGGAAAATATACATGACTTTCGAGTTGAAGAAGTCTTCAAAGAGTTTGAATCCATGGCATTAGTGAGACTGGCTAATACCCTGATGGATATCGCTCAAATTCAAAAAATTGTGTTAAAGATAGAGATCGATTGGTAAGGTTGCTGCTATGCTATGGGAGAAGAAGACCGTCACTTTTTTTTGTTTTTGGGTTTCTTTAAATTTTGTTTGTAGTTGTTTACATGGGCTTGGGTCACTTTTGGACCCAAGCACCTTAGTTGTATTAGTTTTTCTTTTGATTTTAAATAAATTGGCCCGACCCAATCTTTAAATTAAAAAAAAAGAAAAAAAAAGATGATAATATCAAAGAATCTTTATGCAAAATCATGCTAAATTATGATTCAGGAAAATCAGAAACAAAATACAGCAGTCATGAGGAATCCTCTACAAGTGAAGATCTAAAAGCCCTTCACCAAGAAGATTATATGTGATCAGATGATGATTGCTTGCCTTGTCCGCAAGGGCTAAGTTGCCAAAATGAAGGGGAAGAAGATGATCTTTATAAGATCAATTCCTAGTTCAAGGAATTAAGCATCAATGTCATTATAATGACAAAGTCATAGAGCTCTTGCAAATTGTTAAAAATCCGAAAATAAGAGCTCAAATTATTGACAAAATCAGCAATACCTCCACTTCTCAAAGTCATATCACAGAAGATGTCCCTACCAAAGAAGGTTCATACACCATGGCTAAAGTTAAAAATCTTCTATTAGAAAGAAGGAAACTTATAAGTTCTCCTACTACAATTAGTGATCTAAAGCAAGAGATTAATAATCTCAAAGATGACATTCATTGTTTAAAAGAATAGAATGCCACTATAGACAATATACTTTATAATATCGAAAGTCTTAAGGATCTGGGTAATAGCTCAGAAACATCTTCTTATGAAGGAGATAGTAAAGATCTTGACTTTCTTAAAACCCTTAATTTTGGTAATAATAAAGAAGATTTTTTTCAAAGCTTGAAAGTTATCACTTTCCAAAAGTTTTATACTAAGAGTACTCTTCTTATAGATTATAATTACAAAAAAGAATTTACTGCTCTAATAGATGATGTACCGTGAGTTTATGATATTTTTAATACATTTCACTTAAGAGTTGTGTCTCTAGGGCCATTTTGTATTGGTTTTATGTATTTTTATCATGTTTGTAGGAAATATGTTCAGATGTGGAAACTGAGAGACACAACTGAAGGATGTGCAGAAAAGGGCATCAATAGAGGTGATCCACGGACCGTAGGTCCATTCACGCTCCGTAGATAGGTGTCATAGATGGGCAGGCAAGGCATTAAAGGAGATCAGGGAATTCTTGACTAAGTGTGGAACCACAGTTGTAATCGACGAATCGTAGATTGATCTACCGACCATACTGTTGCTCTGTCAAATGATTCAAAAAAGGTTCAAGTTGAAATTAATGATATGGATGAACAGGTATTGGCTGCTTCTCATGATTTGATTCCTTGGTTCGCAAACTTTGCTAATTATTTGGCAAGCGATTTGGTGCCCCCTGGATTGTCTTTTCACCAAAGGAAAAAGTTTATGCATGATGTGAAGAAATTCTTTTGGGATGAGCCTTGCTTGTATCG
The DNA here is from genome assembly GCA_029007595.1 of Solanum commersonii. NCBI lineage: Eukaryota > Viridiplantae > Streptophyta > Magnoliopsida > Solanales > Solanaceae > Solanum > Solanum commersonii. The sequence continues at coordinate 2,875,855 of JAJTWQ010000007.1, forward strand.
TAGTTGTACTAATGGGATTATTCGTCACTGTGTGCCCGAGGTAGAGATGTTGAGTGTACTTGAGGTGTGTCATTCATCGCCTATTGGTGGGCATCATAGTGGTATTCGGATTGTGCATAAGATTTTACAATGTGGGTACTACTGGTCAACCATCCACCCAGATGCTCATGATTTTGCCAAGTCTTGTGACCGTTGCCAAAGAGAAGGAGGGATTTCAAAGAGGCAAGAGCTTCCTATGAACCATATATTGGTGATAGAGTTGTTTGATGTATGGGACATTGATTTTATGGGTCCATTTGTGAGTTCACATGAGATGAAGTATATTCTTATTGTGGTTGATTATGTGTCGAAGTCGGTGGAAGCAATTGCGCTCACCAACAATGAAGGTAAAAGTGTCATCGCATTCTTGAAAAAGAATATCTTCTCCAGATTTGGTACACGTAGGGCGATTATCAATGATAGAGGTTCGCACTTTTGTAATAGATTTTTCAAGGCGCTACTTGAGAAATATGGTGTCTGCCACAATGTAGCCACTTCTTACCATCCGCAAACTAGTGGGCAAGTTGAAGTGTCCAACAGAGAGATCAAATAGATTTTGGCAAAGACTGTGAATGCTAATAGAACGAATTGGTCAAGGAAGCTTGATGATGCTCCATGGGCCTATCGCACTGCATACAAGACTCCCATAGGTATGTCTCCTTACCCACTTATATATGGGAAGTCTTTCCATTTACCGGTAGAGCTAGAGCACATGGCTATGTGGGCGATCAAGAAGCAAAAATTGAATTGAGGCGCCGCATCTAATCAAATAATGAATGACTTGAATATGCTTGATAAGTTTCTCCTAAAATCTTATGAAATTTCAGCCTTGTACAAAGAGAAGATGAAGAGGTATGATGATCAAAGAATTGAAAAGCAAGAATTTGTTGTGGGTGATCTTGTGCTTCTATTCAACTCTAGGTTGCGCTTGTTTCTGGGCAAACTCAAGTCCAAATGGACCGGGCCATTTTTGCTCACAAAAGTGCTCCCCCATGGAGTGGTTGAGCTTAAGAACAGTGACGGAACAAGGTTCATGGTAAACGAGCAAAGGATCAAGATCTATCTGGGAAACACGAAAAGTGTGCAAGAAGTTGTTGAGGCCTACTATCTTGATGAAGTCTGAGAAATCAAGAGGCATGTGTCGTGCCGCGACGTTAAATCAAGCGCTGCTTGGGAGGCAACCTAAGATGTAAAATCTAGCCAACAATAGGTTCTTTTTTTCCATTTAGTAGTTTTCTTTGTTTAGTTGCTTCTCTATACTCATTTAGATAGTTGTTTTAGTTTTGTTTTAGTGTTGGCTAGACATAGCATAGGGTCCGTGTCTAAAAAGTGTCCAAATAAAAATGTAAAAAGCAAAGGCTAATGATTGCTACATGTGCATGGGAAAAATTCATAATTTGCAAAAAAAGGTCTGGTGCAGAGGTCTACGGACCCCATTGAATGTCTATGATTCTTTCCACGGACCGTGAATGGTGTCCGTAGATCCCAGGTGAGATTTCTAAATTGTCTAAGTATGGATGTGGTCTATGGTCCCCATCTACAGACCATAGATCAACTCACGAACCGTAGATGAGGTCTCGTGGTTCCAAATCTTAGTTCTACTTGACCCGACCCATACCCCTCCTAAATAAAATCCCCCCATTTTCAAATCATTCTCACTTCCCTCCATTCACTCCCAAATTGTTTCTAAACCTGCCCACTACTCCAATCACTCCATATTACCATAAATTCCCCTTCAATCACCCTACATCTTTCCCCCATAATTCCAATCAGTTTTTTATCCCACTCACCCCCAAATTCCCTAAGAGGTTCGGTGTTCGGGTTCGGTACAAGAAGGCGAGCTTGTGATATTGAAAGCGTAGAGTCATTACACAATCACCCCATTCACATTGCTTGTAAGGTAATATACTTTCCTTTCACTTTGAATTTCGATTTATTGATTGATTATTAAAAGTCCGAAATTGTGTCTTGACCTTGGGTAGTTGATTGTATGTAAATCCATGCTAAAACTAAAACTACAAATACCCTTGGGACGGTATATAGTGATTGTGTGTCTTTATAATGTATAAAATCAGTGTAAAGAGATTTTAAAATGCAAGTTTCAACTTAGGGTTCTTAGTTTTATGTGCAATTCCTATGAATTTAGTAATCAGAACCTTTAGAATGATGAACTAGAATAATTTATGTTGAAATGCATGATTAGACTAGGTGATATTGTTGAAATTGGTAAAATTGGGGTCAACATGAAGGATAGCCATTTCGGAGGCAGTTGCTACGGTGGGAGATGATGTGAGCACCACTGATGGTGCAGTGAGAGTGATTGATAGCACTACTAAGAGTGCTACGCTAGATGATGTGGCACTACTCAGGGTGACCCAAGTGTTATTCCAGTAGGCTCCGTGAAATTGGACCCACCCGCTTGTTGATAGTGTGTCGGTGCTATGCACCACAGGTTTGCTTCACCAAATCCATTACTTTTTACTATTTTTGTGTGCATTGGGGACAATTACACCTATTTTTTATTGGGGGTGGGGTAAATGGATTGTGAGTGATAGGGTGAAGTCTGAGTAACCCAACTCATAATCCTCTCTTGGGGTTTTCTTGCCTGTGGTTCTTTTCTCCCAAGAGACTGCTTAATTTCTATTGAACTGGCATGTGTTAGGATTGTATGTGTAGAAGCATGAGAAAGAATAAAGCATGATGGAAAAAACTTTTTGAAAAAATGATACCCGTCTAAAATTTGTGATATGTGCTAAAATCTGTAGACTAGAATGAGTTGAATGTGTTGGCTCTGAGTATGACATGATAATGAACCAACTTGATGGCATGACTTAAGTTAAAACTTGAACTGGGTAATCTGATAATCTAATAATGAAACTATGTGCCAAGAGTGTGTGAGAATATTTGATTGTTTAAACAGTCTTTGTGCCAATCTAGAACTTGCCCGGTTAGTCTTGCTAAGATAATCTACTCTAGAGGCTAGGAAATGATCATAGGCCCTTGTTCTGATAAGTCCACAAATTTCCTAAAAAGAATCCAACCAAATGAAATTAATGCTCCCTTTGATCCAAGTGCTTTGAGTAAACTCCTAACTCACCTTCCCATAATCTACAGTGTTGGCCCTGGTCCTCCTTGGACATGTGTACCTCGACTTAGGCCAAAAGCCTAAGTTGAGGGTGGCTAATGTAAAAAGTGACCTCAATTTTGGCCCTGATCCGACATCAGGTATTGTGCACCTCAACCAATGGAAAATCCATAAGTTAAGGGTGGCTATGAAAGAGGAAATTGAAAGAAAAATGGGTATGAAAAAAGTTTGGTGTTGAAAAAAAAAAGAAACAAAAAAGAGAGAAGATGATGTGTCTTTGTGCAAAAGAAAGCAAACAAAAGTGTTGAAAGCTAAAGAAGAGAATAAAATGCAAGAAAAAGAAGAAAGGGAAAAATAAAGAGCTACAAAATCGAAAGCCACATCCATGGTTGATCAAAAGAATGAAAGGAAACAAGAAAAAATGGTAGGATGTCAAAAATAGGGCAAAAAGAGGTAGAAAGCCTAATGTAATGTCAAGGAGGGCATAAAGTCACTAAAAAGTACCCAAATGTACCACACCTGACCCTGAGCCTACGTTACAAGCCAAGAAAGTCCTATACTGATCCTAGAACCTAGTTTGGAGAATATAAGCAGTGAAAATAAGGGCAAGCCTATGGTATTGAGCATTGACTGTACTGGAAATTACTTCTAAGTGTGAGTGTTAAATGAATCCTTGTACTCAAATCATATTCATTGTGTGAAAAAAATGGATTTCGTTTGAAGTAAGGGCACTAGTTACATTGTCAGAAAGTTGGTACCGTGGTGATAGTAAAACAGTGTATGTGTGTGTTGAGTGGTCGATCTTTATCGTGTTTTGATCCGCACAAGTTGGCTTGTTGAGTCTGAGAGAAAAGATTTACAATCGAGACGAGAGTCAGGGTAGAGAGCCATGTGATTACTTGTGCTTGAAATGCTTGCTTCTATTCAAGTGTCGTTTAGAGTCTTAGTGCGTCGCTTAAGGATAAACAATGAATTTAAGCTGAGGGTGTTGATGTACCATGAGTTTACGGTATTTTTAATACATTTCACTTCAGGGTTGTGTGTGTCTAGGGCCATTTTGTATTGGTTTTTATGTATTTTTATCATGTTTGCAGGAAATATGTTCAGACGTGGAAACTCAGAGACACAACTGAAGGATGTGCCGGAAAGGGCATCTACGGAGGTGATCCACGGACCAAAGTTTCATCCATGCTCCATAGATGGGTGTCGTAGATGGGCAGGCAAGGAATTAAAGGAGATCATGGAATTCTTTACTAAGTGTGGAACCACGGTTGTAATCCACTGACCGTAGATTGATTTACGGACTGTACTGTTGCTCCATCAAATGATTCAGAGAAGGGGTTCCAGTACCTGATTTTGAAGACTCTAAGTGTGGATCTATAAACCGTGGATCAAACCACGGTCCCTACTTTTGATCCATCATTTGCACAAGAGATGATGATGTTTTGGGAGCTGAAAATTTGCGTAAGTCCTGAGTCATGGAAGGGACCTATGGACCGTAAGTCAATCCACGGTTTGTAGGTTAGTTTCATAGATCGAAGATGCGTCCTGAAACATTATTTCCTTATTTCGTTTCCTTTTTAGTTAGGATTTATTTTTCTATATATAGGGCATGTTAACCTTGTTTTTGGGGGTTAGACTTTATTACTTTTATTCTAGTTCTTAACTTTGGAGATTAACTAGCAACTTTAGTAATTCTTAATTTCCTAAGTTTGTTTTGATGATTTTGACTTTGCAATTCAAGTTGAGATTCTGGGTTTCTTCTACTTATTATGTAAGTTCATGACTTCTTCATCTAAAAAATATGAATTGTGTTCTTGCTATTATGGGTAACTAAATCCACAACTAGGGTTGTGAGAACCATGAGCGATTAACAACCTATGAATAGTAACTAAGTAATTCTTGAATAGTGTTATTGCATGCATTGATAATTCTTTCACTTAGGAAAGGATTGCTATTACTAGGATTACCGCGTTATGAACTTATGGGGAACACGTACACCCTAGTTACTTTCTCATCTTGATAACAACTAAAGTTTGAATCTTGCTCATTGATTACTTACATAATTTCCTGGATTTGTTTCACAAATCCCCCCCCCCCCCTTAATTACTTGTTTTTGGAAATCATTGACTACACAAATATAATCGTTGGTTAAAGTTAAGTCTAAACCATATTCCTCGTGGGATCGACCCCAACCTATAAGTTGTGTTCTTTACTTGATAATGATCGCTTATGCTTCTTTAGAGAGGTGTAATTTGAGCGTATCAATAGACAATGTTGCTGATTTAAATTGCATTCAAGAAGGGCTTATCCCTTCAAGATATTTTCATAAAACAACCCATAGCCTCAGATCGGCAAATGGTAGTAAAATGGGTATTGAATATAAGTTACCCAAAGCTTTCATATGCAAAGGGAAGAATTGTATCCCTCAAAGTTTTGTCTTAGTAAAAGATATTACTAACCAAATTATTTTGGGAGTTCTTTTTATAAATGATACTTTCCCCCTTACTTATTGGGATAATAAAAATATCATTGGAACTTGGAATGAAAAACCTTTTACATTAGAATTTATTACAAGACCTTTTACAAGAATGATTAATGTATTATCTTCGAAATTGATTTTAAAAAGTAATCAAGTCAGTTTTATAAAAGGAGAGATTAATAACATTGAGATTGATAACATTCTTCAAAATCCTAAATTACAGGATAAGAACGCAATTTAAAAAAATCAGTTCTACATTCATATTTGCGGAGATCATTGATGTTTGTGTAATTAAGACACAACTTCCGATGCAAGTGTCTATGATTGTACAATAGTTTAGTAACCCAACCAAGGGTTGGGGTTGAGTCCCAAGGGAGTGGGCTTGAGAATTAGTGGTTAAGGGCGAAAGTGCTAAGGCTAATCGGAGCTAAAGACATTGGTGAATGAAAACATAAAAAATCAAAAAGGGTGACACAAGTGTCAAGTATCAAATGGAGTTTGTAAGCAAGAAACAACTAACACAGTGAAAATAAGGAAAAATACAAGTATGGAGAAGGGATTCTTGGGATATGATAGGAATACGGGATAGAATAAATCATTGGGTATATGCTTTTGATAGTGAATTAATTGAGTATTTGTGACTAGGCTAGACTTTAAGGGGGATAAGCTCTCTCTCGAACAACTTACCCCATTTCAAATGCGTTCCTCTAGGACACCCATTTGTTGCATGAAGAACAACCTCTGCCTTAACCCACTCTCTCTCTCGAGCTGAGTGTGTGGACATGGAACTAGGGTTCACTCTCTCGAGCTGAACCTCATGTCAACCCACTCACACTGGCCATCAATTTAGAGGTCTTAGTTTTACGACCCCTTTCGAGCAAGCCGAAAACACATATATAGGATTATATTTGCAACTACAACCTCATCAAGGTCATCCACAACCACTAAAAGAAATCACATTTAAACTACGAATAGACTATCAGCAAGCAAGCCCCAACAACTAATCTAACCCATATTCACAAAATCACACCCCAAGAATTGGGGTTTTAGCTACGCATGTAAAAGAGAAAAAGACGTATACCAATATCAGTTTCCATCAATGGGTATGAAAGATTAAGTCTTAAAACAAGCCAAAGGTGAAGAATCCAAGAGACTCAAGTCCAATTCCTTGAATTTGAACCCTTTGAAAACTCCAAGTTCTTAAAAACCCTCTCCAAAACTAAGAGAGAATATCTCCAAAACTATGTCTCCCACTTAATAATCTAAACACTAGACAAAATAAGGTAAAAATCACTCCTAAGAATAAAAATTAAACGAGTATTTATAGTTTTAAGAAAATGTTCTCCGAAAGATCTTTCGGCGATGTTAGTCGGGATCGTCGATGCACTCGGCGATCCACCCTTTGGTCGAATTCAGCGCCTTTCATCAGTTGCCTCCAGCATCTTTATGTCTTGGTGTAACACCCCGAAAATTCTATGACTTAAGTTAGAGCCTCACCTTTTGAATAATGACTTAAAAATAGTTAAAATGATGTTTATAAACCTAAACTAATGTAATTGACTTGGTGTGGAAGAGTAAAAGTCTAAACATGAAGAAACGACCATGGTGTCCGGAAACTAGAGAAGAATGTGTTCTAGTGTGTCCTTAGGTTTTGGGCAGGTTTGGGAGTGTCGTATAACGGTGTAATCTTTTAAAAAGAGTTAAAATAGGTAAATATATGTTTATAGGGTCAAAACATTCTAATACGATGCCCCGGGATCACCATAAGGGGCCCCAAGGGGGACTCCAACCTTGGCAAGGCAAGCTGCCAAGGCAGCTTGCAAATTGCTCTTGGAGGGAACAAGGGCGCATCGCGGACTTGCTCCCCCAAGGAGGGAACAAGGGCGCGTTGCGGACTCTACTGTCTCAAAATTTAATTCCAAATATCTTCAGGAAACAGCTTCGCGTCGCAGACTTGTTTCGCAACGAAAATGCAGAAATTTAAAATTTTATTTTTACCTCATTAAAGAGTCCATTTGAGTGAGGGGTATTTAGGTTACTTTAGGGGACGCGTATATAATGATGTTTAAGTCAATTTACCTAACTTTTATCACTCAAACACAAAACCCCAAAGATCCAAACCTAAAGTTCCTCCTTCTCTCTACTCTCTCTCTTTTCTCAAGAACTCCATTGAAGAAGATTGGAGCTTCAAGAAGAAGACCAACTCTCTAAGGTTTCAACTTGGATTTTCGTGGTTAATTCATCAATAAGGTATGGCTTATTATCTCTCTTGGGATTCCTTTCCCCAAGAGGCCCCTTCAAGATGAATTTCAAAATCTCCAATTTCTAGGTTTCAATCCAAATATGTGGGTCCTCTTTCTAAAAGTGAAATTGATGTTATAAACTGACTTTGATAGATGTTATATGAACAATTATAGATGAATTTATGTTGTATTGGTGGTTTCTTCAAGAATTCCCCATGAAACTCATGTTTCTCCTTCTTTTCCTAATTCTAACCTTAGTTTGTGTTGGATATTGATTGAAAGCTATGAATTTAATGTGATGTTATATAATTCATTTTTGTATGATGATTCTACCCTAGGTTATGTATAATTTCTATGAAATTAGGGTTGAGTCTTTGAATGAAGCCTTGAAGGCTATGAAGGGAATATGTTAATTGCTTATATTGATGTTGCTTATGTTATTACTTCATGAATTACCTTGTATTATGTATTGGTTATGAATTTCTTGGTAATTGAAGTATGCATGTCCCACGAAGGGCAAGAAGGTATGAAGGTTGGTTCTTCCTTTATCTCAAGTATGGAAGGTGAATTACTTAGATTGTAATGATGCTATACCTAATGTGTTGTTGTGGTGTTGATGACCTAGTTTCTTCAACCTTAACCCTCTACACTTGAATTAGCTATGAAGTATGTATGTATATTATGGTATGATTGCTATATGATTGAAAGGTAGTTCTCATGATTATAGTGTAATGTAAAAGAAAAGGTTTACTCACTTGCTAAGTGTCTCTAAAGTGAAAGGATTGTTACTTACTTATGAACACATATGAGCTATTATGGTAAGATGTCTACATAAGGGTCTATTAAAGGCTAATGTGAACTTGTGTGATGACTAAAGATGATTTCAAAAGGGAATTAGATGCTTAGCACCGAATGGGCATGTAAATGAGATGAGGGTCTCACGTTTAGTAAGTTCGACTCCCCACATGGGTATCCTCACATTTAGAAAGTCCGAATTACCTACGGTATGTGTTGTCTCATGAGATGGAAATCCCTACGTTTAGTAAGTTAGGGTTATAGAAGCAATCTCCTTGACCCTTAACTATGTGCCCACATAGGACTCTAGCTTGCTGGATCCACCTAGATAGCTATGTACGAATGGTTACACCTTAAGAAAGTGTTAACCCTTTCTTTTCGGTGTGGGAGTAGAACACCGGATTCCATCTAGCTCTCATGGTCTATGTCGGTTATTGAAATATTTCCCTAATGTAAAAGTAAATGAAGATATGAAAGGTGGGAACTCTTACTAGGGCTTTCTTAAGGATTTCTACAGAGTGTAAGGGAGGGTATGAGACTTCTCTTGCACATTGCACTTGTGGGATCCTAAGGGATGGTTGTAGCAGTGGTCTCTTATGATTATGATGATTACAATTTATGTATGTTGAAGCTATGTTATGTATGATCATTATGAATATGGTAAGGTATGATGAAATATGATCTTATGAATGTATGCAAGAAGTAGGTTGGTTAATGTGATACTTGGCTTTGAATAGGGTTATGGGGTTCTATTCTTTGCATTGCACTAGTATTGCTAGGGCTGTCTACATGTTGGGATGATATTATGTTGGTTTGGAATATGGTACTTAATTTGTTTGCATATTGAATTTACTTGGCAAAAAGTATGTTTTGACTAAAATGTCCTTTTGTGCATGTTTCAATGGTTTTTATGTGTAGTAGCTATACTTGGTACGTGTGTTGTACTAACCCATATTTTCTCCCTTTTCCCAAACATTTAGGTTCGGGCCGTTGAGGATTCAAGCTTACTTCTCAAGACACTTGGAGTTGCTTCCCCCAGTTGGTGAGTCCTCAAGTCCAAGGACAAGACCCTATGATCAAGCTTCTATGTTTAGGTCTTTGCTTATGTTGAAAGACATTGTTGTACTTCCTATTTTCAAGACTTCTTATTGATGTAAGGGCTAAGTTCCATTTTTAATACTCCTATGTCTAGATGGTGCATTGTGACGAAGTTAGATTCTATTTTTCATATATGAAGTGAAGTTAAACTTCCAAAGTAAAAGTTTTAATTTTCCGCAATTTTTATTCTATGATACATGCTATGACGAATGCTAAGGGCTTTTATAAGACCTCTTCGAGGTCGAATATGCCGATAATGACTAGGGGGTGCTCTCGGGTCGTTACAAATTTGGTATTAGAGCATAAGGTTTAGAATGATGAAGGATTGATATCACAAGATACCACATCGTGTTGAGTCTTGTTCATGGGTGTGAATCGCGCCATACTTATGAATGAGAGGCTACGAGATGCTTAGGAACTTACACTCTTTTGTTATTCCATAGTTGTGCCTAAGAGTCTTAACTCTATTTAGTCCTTTTCTTCTAACCCTTCTGTTGTGCTTATAGGCAATGAATACAAGAAGGAACAATGCAAGGAGGGCCGGTGAGAAGAATCTGAATGAGGCGGTTCCCCGTCAAGCTCCTCAAAACCCTCAAGTTCCTATAGAAGAAAGGGCTATGTCTAATGTTGAGATAAGGTCGGCTATTCATAATTTGACTCAAGTGTTGGCCATTCAAGTTGCTAGGAATGCTAGGGTGCAAGTGAACCCCAATGCTAGCACTACCGCTTCTAGGATAAGGGATTTCACAAGGATGAATCCCTATACTTTCTTTGGCTCCAAAGTAGAAGAAGATCCACAAGGGTTCATTGATGAAATGTTTAAGGTTCTAGAGGCTATGGTGTGTCTTCTCAAGAAAAGGCGTAGTTAGCCGCCTATCAACTCAAAAATGTGGCACAAGTGTGGTATGAACAATAGAAGGAGGGGAAACCTATTAAAGAGGGTTCGATAAGTTGGACTACATTCAAGATGACTTTTCTTGATTGGTTTTTCCCCTTGGAACTAAGGGAGAGGAAAATGCAAGAATTCCTCAACCTCCGTCAAGGGGGTATGAGTGTGAAGGAGTATGGCCTCAAGTACACTCAATTGTCCAAGCATGCCCCTACTTTGGTGTCGGACACTAGAGCTACAATTAACAAATTTGTTATGGGTGTATCCGATTTTGTGTTGAATGAATGTAGGTCGGCTATGCTAATCCCAAGCATCGACATTTCTCGCCTTATGGTCCATGCCGAGCAAATTGAGGAGCAAAAACTTAAGCGAGTTGGTAGTGAATTGAAGAGGTCAAGGGCCGATGATGGAAATTCTTCTAAGGTTAGGTTTGAAATCCAAGATAAACAAAAGTTCAAAAAGAGGTTTTCCAACCAAGGTCCTCCTAACACTCCAAGGGTCAACAAAGGTAAAGTGTCTACCCCCAAGCCTCAAGAAGCAAGAGGTGGTGGTCTTTATGTTGAGAAGCCTATTTGTACAAAGTGTGGTCGAAAACATGAAGGCAAGTGCCTAGCTGGCACGAGTAATTGCTATGGTTGTGGTAAGAGCGGCCACATGAGAAGGGACTGCCCTATGCTAATGGCTCAAGGAAGGGAAAATGCTAAAGCACAAGCAAGTGGCTCAAATCCCGATGCTCCTAAGAAGAATTGCTTCTATGCTCTCCAATCCCGAGGTGATCAAGAGATCTCTCTGAATGTTGTGATCGGTATGTTGAAAGTATTTTCAATAAATGTTTATGCATTGTTGGATCCCGGTGCCAATTTGTCTTTTGTAACCCCTTTAGTGGCTATAAAGTTTGATATGCTTCCCGATGTCTTAGATAAACCCTTTTCAGTTTCTACCTCGGTGGGTGATTCCATAGTTGCTAAAAGAGTCTACAGGGGTTTTCCTATATCATTGCCCAATAGAGTCACTTTGGTTGATTTGGTGGAACTTTATATGTTAGACTTTGATGTTATATTGGGAATGGATTGGCTTCATGCTTGTTTTGCGTCCATAGATTGTAGGACCCGAATTGTGAAGTTTCAATTTCCTAATGAACCCATTTTTGAATGGAAGGGAGGAAATTCCATTCCTAGGGGAAGGATCATTTCATTTCTAAAAGCTTGTAAGTTGATTTCTAAGGGTTGTCTCTATCATATTGTGAGGGTTAAGGATCTTGAGTCCGAGATTCTTCCTTTGGAGTCGGTCCCTGTAGTGAAGGATTTTTCGGAAGTCTTTCCCAATGACTTACTCGGGATTCCTCCCGAATGGGAAATAGATTTCGGTATAGATTTATTGCCGAATACGCAACCCATTTCAATCCCTCTTTACTAGATGGCCCCGGTGGAGTTGAAGGAATTAAAAGCTCAACTCAAAGATTTGTTGGATAAGGGTTTCATCCAACCTAGTATATCTCCTTGGGATGCACCGGTGTTATTTGTGATAAAGAAGGATGTATCTTTTCATATGTGTATTGATTATCAACAATTAAATAAGGTGACCATTAAGAACAAGTATCCACTCCCTAGGATTGATAACTTATTTGATCAACTCCAACGAGCGAGTTACTTTTCAAAACTTGATTTGAGGTCGGGTTATCACCAACTTAGGGTGAGTGGTGTTGATGTTCCAAAAACAGCCTTCCGAACAAGATATGGTCATTCTAAGTTCTTAGTGATGTCCTTTGGTCTTACAAATGCCTTGGTCCATGCCGAGCAAATTGAGGAGCAAAAGCTTAAGCGAGTTGGTAGTGAATTGAAGAGGTCAAGGGCCGATGATGGAAATTCTTCTAAGGTTAGGTTTGAAATCCAAGATAAACAAAAGTTCAAAAAGAGGTTTTCCAACCAAGGTCCTCCTAACACTCCAAGGGTCAACAAAGGTAAAGTGTCTACCCCCAAGCCTCAAGAAGCAAGAGGTGGTGGTCTTTATGTTGAGAAGCCTATTTGTACAAAGTGTGGTCAGAAACATGAAGGCAAGTGCCTAGCTGGCACGAGTAATTGCTATGGTTGTGGTAAGAGCGGCCACATGAGAAGGGACTGCCCTATGCTAATGGCTCAAGGAAGGGAAAATGCTAAAGCACAAGCAAGTGGCTCAAATCCCGATGCTCCTAAGAAGAATTGCTTCTATGCTCTCCAATCCCGAGGTGATCAAGAGATCTCTCTGAATGTTGTGATCGGTATGTTGAAAGTATTTTCAATAAATGTTTATGCATTGTTGGATCCCGGTGCCAATTTGTCTTTTGTAACCCCTTTAGTGGCTATAAAGTTTGATATGCTTCCCGATGTCTTAGATAAACCCTTTTCAGTTTCTACCCCGGTGGGTGATTCCATAGTTGCTAAAAGAGTCTACAGGGTTTTTCCTATATCATTGCCCAATAGAGTCACTTTGGTTGATTTGGTGGAACTTTATATGTTAGACTTTGATGTTATATTGGGAATGGATTGGCTTCATGCTTGTTTTGCGTCCATAGATTGTAGGACCCGAATTGTGAAGTTTCAATTTCCTAATGAACCCATTTTTGAATGGAAGGGAGGAAATTCCATTCCTAGGGGAAGGATCATTTCATTTCTAAAAGCTTGTAAGTTGATTTCTAAGGGTTGTCTCTATCATATTGTGAGGGTTAAGGATCTTGAGTCCGAGATTCTTCCTTTGGAGTCGGTCCCTGTAGTGAAGGATTTTTCGGAAGTCTTTCCCAATGACTTACTCGGGATTCCTCCCGAATGGGAAATAGATTTCGGTATAGATTTATTGCCGAATACGCAACCCATTTCAATCCCTCTTTACTAGATGGCCCCGGTGGAGTTGAAGGAATCAAAAGCTCAACTCAAAGATTTGTTGGATAAGGGTTTCATCCAACCTAGTATATCTCCTTGGGATGCACCGGTGTTATTTGTGATAAAGAAGGATGGATCTTTTCATATGTGTATTGATTATCAACAATTAAATAAGGTGACCATTAAGAACAAGTATCCACTCCCTAGGATTGATGACTTATTTGATCAACTCCAACGAGCGAGTTACTTTTCAAAACTTGATTTGAGGTCGGGTTATCACCAACTTAGGGTGAGTGGTGTTGATGTTCCAAAAACATCCTTCCGAACAAGATATGGTCATTCTAAGTTCTTAGTGATGTCCTTTGGTCTTACAAATGCCTTGGCGGTTTTCATGGACCTTATGAATCGTGTGTTTAGAAATTTTCTAGACTCATTTGTTATTGTCTTTATTGATGACATCTTGATATACTCTAAAAGTGAGGATGATCACATGAATCATTTGAGGATAGTATTGTAGACCATCAAAGATCACCAAATCTATGCTAAGTTTAGCAAGTGCAAGTTTTGGCTAAGATCGGTTGCTTTCCTTGGTCACAATGTTTCTAGTGAGGGTATAGAAGTTGATCCAAAGAAAACCAATGCGATCAAAAGTTGGCCTACTCCTTTGAATCCTTCCAACATCTGAAGCTTTTTGGGTTTGGCCGTTACTACCGGAGGTTTGTTGAGGGATTTTCATCTATTGCATCTCCATTAACGGCCTTAACTCAAAAGAATTCCAAGTTTGAATGTTCGGAATCTTGTTAAAATAGCTTCCAATTGTTGAAAGATAACCTTACCTCCGCTCCGATTTTGACCTTATCGGAGGGCACCAAAGTGTTTGTAGTATATTGTGACGCTTCCCGAGTGGGTTTGGGTTGTGTCCTCATGCAGCATAGTAAGGTTATAGCTTATGCCTCAAGACAACTCAAGGTGCATGAGAAGAATTATCCAACTCATGACCTTGAACTAGTGGCCGTAGTCTTTGCTTTAAAGATTTGGAGACACTATCTCTATGGGGTACATGTGGATGTGTTTACCGACCACAAGAGTCTTCAATGTGTTTTTAGCCAAAACGAATTGAATCTCCGACAAAGGAGGTGGTTGGAACTCTTAAAAGATTATGATATGAGTGTCCTTTACTACCCCGGAAAAGCAAATGTGGTTGCGGATGCTTTGAGTCGTATATCTATGGGAGTGTTTCACATATGGAAGAAGAGAAAAGGGAGTTAGCCTATGATATACATAGGCTAGCTCGGTTGGGTGTCTGACTTGAAGATTCCCCAAAAGGAGGTGTCATGGTCCGTCATAATTCCAAGTCATTGATTGTTGTTGACGTGAAGTCTAAGCAACATCTTGACCCTATTTTGATGGAACTAAAAGAGTCAGTTCTCAACAAAGCAATAGAAACTTTCTCTCAAGGAGAAGATGGGGTGCTTAGGCACTAAGGAAGTTTATGTGTACCGGATGTGGATGGCCTAAGAGAGACAATCTTAGAAGAGGCCTATGGGTCCCGATACTCCATCCATCCGGGAGCCACCAAAATGTATCGCGACTTACGTGAGATTTATTGATGGAACGAAATGAAAAGAGCCACAATAGATTTTGTGGCTAGGTGCTCAAATTGCCAACAAGTCAAAGCCGAGCACCAGGGATCGGAAGGTCTAACTCAAGATATTGATACTCCCACTTGGAAGTGGGAAGAAATCAATATGGACTTCGTGGTAGGTTTGCCTCGAACCCGTAGGCAACATGATTCCATTTGGGTCATTGTGGATAGATTCACTAAATCAGCCCATTTCCTTCCCGTCAAAGTTTCTTATTCAGTAAAAGATTATGATAAGTTGTACATTAAGGAGATTGTGAAATTGTATGGGGCCCCGTTATCGATTATTTTGGATAGAGGTGCCCAATTTACTTCCCATTTTTGGAGGTCTTTTCCAAAGTGGGCTTGGTACTCACGTGAAACTTAGTACCATATTTCACCCTCAAACGGATGGTCAAGTGGAACGCACCATCCAAACCCTAGAGGACATGTTTAGAGCGTGTGTCATTGCCTTCAAAGGTAATTGGGATGACCACCTACCTTTAATAGAATTTTCCTACAACAATAGCTACCACTCGAGTATTGCTATGGCACCATTTGAAGCACTTTATGGTAGAAGGTGTCGATCTCCGGTTGGGTGGTTTGAAGTAGGTGAATTTGCTCTTCTTGGTCCTGAGGTAGTCTATGAGGCTACGGAAAAAGTTTGACTTATAAGGGATAGGTTGAAAATGGCTCATAGTTGGCAAAAGTCTTATGCAATAATAAAAGGAGAGATCTTGAATTTGAAATAGGTGATTGGGTCTACTTAAAAATCTCGCCCATGAAATGGGTGATGAGGTTTGGTAAGAAGGGAAAACTTAGCCCCCGGTATGTTGGGCCTTATGAGATCTTGAAGCGTGTCGAAAAGGTCACTTATGAGTTGAAATTGCCCATCGAATTGGCCCCGATTCACCCAGTGTTCCATATTTCTGTGTTAAAGAAGTGTATAGGTGACCCGGTGTCCATTCTCCCTCTAGAAGGTTTAGGGGTGAATGAGAACCTTTCTTATGAAGAGGTTCCGATTGAAATCCTAGATCGTCAAGTTAAGAAGTTGAGGAATAAAGAGGTTGCCTCCGTAAAAGTCCTATGGAGAAACCACCTAGTTGAGGGTGCAACATGGGAGGCCGAGGACGGCATGAAGTCCCGCTAACCTCATCTTTTTCCTCCTACTCCTAGCCAAAGTTGAGGTTAGTAGTCTCTCTTAATTAGGTATAAATTGAAAATCATGTCTGTTGATGATTATGACATGATTTCCTTGTATGTGCATATTTTTGTGAAATTTCATGCTTAAAGTTGTATTTTGAGTTCTCATGAATTTTGTTTCTCATGATTGAAAATTGCACCCACAGATGTTGTGTGATGTTGTCTTCATGAGAGTTCTAATGAGCATGCTTGATGTTGCCTTGCTAAAGAAATTTCATGTTGATTGCTTAATATATATGTTGATGCTCATTGCAAATGGAGAAGGTAGTTCCTCCTATACTTATGTGAAGTAAAGAGTTTGAGCATAGTGGTGTTGTAGATTAAATTCCTATATGATATGATTATATGATGTTGTTAATGTGACTGGTTGTTCTGCTGCTAGTTTGAGTCATTCTATCCCTAGAAAGAAGTCCAAGTGACATTCGGGGACGAATGTTCCTAAGGGGGGGATATTGTAACACCCCGAAAATTCTATGACTTAAGTTAGAGCCTCACCTTATGAATAATGGCTTAAAAATAGTTAAAATGATGTTTATAAAACTAAACTAATGTAATTGACTTGGTGTGGGAGAGTAAAAGTCTAAACATCAAGAAACGACCACGACGTCTGGAAACTAGAGAAAAATGTGTTCTAGTGTGTCATTAGGTTTTGGGAAGGTTTGGGAGTGTCGTATGATGGTGTAATCTTGTAAAAAGAGTTAAAATAGGTAAATATATATATTTATAGGGTCAAAACATTCTAATACGATGCCCCGGGACCACCATAAGGGGCCCTAAGGGGGACCCCAACCTTGGCCAAGCAAGCTGCCAAGGCAGCTTGCAAATTGCTCTTGGAGGGAACAAGGGTGCGTCGCTGACTTGCTCCCCCAAGGAGAAAAAAGTTTGTTTGCGATGTGGTCGTGTTGCGGACTCTACTATCTCGAAATTTAATTCTAAATATCTTTAGGGAACAACTCTGCGTCGCGAACTTGTTCTGCGACGAAAATGCAGAAATTCAAAAATCTATTTTTACTTCATTAAAGAGTCCATTTGAGTGAGGGGTATTTAGGGTACTTTAGGGGATGTGTATATAATGATTTTTCAGTCAATTTACCTCACTTGTATCACTCAAACACAAAACCCCAAAGATCGAAACCTAAAGTTCCTCATTCTCTCTGCTCTCTCTCTCTTCTCAAGAACTCCATTGAAGAAGATTGGAGCTTCAAGAAGAAGAACAACTCTCCAAGGTTTCAACTCGGATTTTTCGTGGTTAATTCATCAATAAGGTATGGTTACTTATCACTCTTTGGATTCGTTTCCCCAAGAGGCCTCTTCAAGATGAATTTCAAAATCTCCAATTTCTAGGTTTCAATCCAAAAATGTGGGTCTTCTTTCTAATAGTGAAATTGATGTTATAAACTGACTTTGATTGATGTTATATGAACAATTATGGATGAATATATGTTGTATTGGTGGTTTCTTGAATAATTTCACATGAAACTCATGTTTCTCCTTCTTTTCCTAATTCTAACCCTAATTTGTGTTGGATATTGATCAAAGGATATGAATTGAATGTGACATTATGTAATTCATGTTTGTATGATGATTCTACCATAGGTTATGTATAATTTGTATGAAATTAGGGTTGAGTTTTTGAATGAAGCCTTGAAGGCTATGAAGGGAATATGTCAATTGCTTACATTGATGTTGATTATGTTATTACTTCATGAATTACCTTGTATTATGTATTGGTTATGAATTTCTTGGTAATTGAAGTATGCATGTCCCACGAAGGGCAAGAAGGTATGAAGGTTGGTTCTTTTTTGAACTCAAGTATGGAAAGTGAATTACTTAGATTGTAATGATGCTATACCTAATGTATTGTTGTGGTGTTGATGACCTAGTTTCCTCATCCTTAACCCTCTACACTTGAATTAGCTATGAAGTATGTATGTATATTATGGTATGATTGCTATATGATTGAAAGGTAGTTCTCATGATTATAGTGTAATGTAAAGTGAAAGGTTTACTCACTTGCTAAGTGTCTCTAAAGTTAAAGGATTGTTACTCACTTATGAACAAATATGAGCTATTATGGTAAGATGTCTACATAAGGGTTTATTAAAGGCTAATGTGAACTTGTGTGATGACTAAAGATGATTTGAAAAGGGAATTAGATGCTTAGCACCAAAATGGCATGTAAATGAGATGGGGGTCTCATGTTTAGTTAGTCCGACTCCCCACATAGGTTTCCTAACGTTTAGAAAGTTCGGATTACCTACGGTATGTGTTGTCTCATGAGATGGAAAACCCCACGTTTAGTAAGTTAGGGTTTCTAGAAGCAATCTCCTTGACCCTTAATATGTGCCCACATAGGACTCTAGCTTAGTGGATCCACCTAGATAGCTATGTACGAATGGTTACACCTTAGGCAAGTGTTAACCCTCTCTTTTCGGTGTGGGAGTAGAACACCGGATTCCATGTTGCTCTCATGGTCTATGTCGGTTATTTCAATATTTCCCTAATGTAAAAGTAAATGAAGGTATTAAAGGTGGGAACTCTTACTAGGGCTTTCTTAAGGGTTTCTACATAGTGTAAGGGAGGGTATGGGACTTCTCTTGCACATTGCACTTGTGGGATCCTAAGGGATGGTTGTAGTAGTGTTCTCTTATGATTATGATGATTACAACTTATGTATGTTGAAGCTATGTGTAATGACCTTTCAGGTCATTTTTAAATTAAAGAATTCTTTCCCTCGTATAGAGCATTCCTGTAGCGACCCCAAGTCATTTATGACTTGCTGGCACTGACCGTTCGGTCGCCTGGTCGTTCGTTTGGGTCTTAGGCCCGTTTCCCATTTTGGAGATTTTTATAACTTGAAAAGTTGACTTTGGTCAACCTTCTTGGGAGTCGTGCGCGCAGATGAAAATTCGACAGCTAGGTTAGCTTCGGAAGATTGATTTTGGTCTAGAACGACCCTTCGTTCGCTTCCCGAGGCTTTAGATGACATTTGTGGAATCTGGCTCAAACGATACTGGGTGTGGGACCCACTTTTCATCGAAGCAATCTCCAAATGGGAATTACGCCTTCACCGTTGAGTCCGAAATATCGTTTCCAATTAGATTCCATATATGGTTTGTAGTTTTCCGATTCCGAACGAGTCCGAAACATCGAAATTTAAGTTTGAAGGGTTGTAGAACTTTGACGCGGCGGTGACGTGGCAGAGCCACGTGACGCCACGTGGCAGCGGCTGGAATTCCAGATTTAAGAACAAGTCGTCCAAGTTTTTTTCCTCAACTTCAACATCAAATTTCTCCTTCATTTTGAGTCCAAATTAGGTGCTTCAAGAGGCTAACTTCAAGAGAATTTCGTGGGGAATCTAGCGGTGATCTCGGAAACAAGAGAGGAGGCTTCGTTTGAGGTAAGGAATCGAATTTAGCCACTGCTAGGATGACTTTCGGATTGAATTGTTGTTGAATTTTGAAATGTGAGATCTTGATCATCTTAGGTCCTTTTTGAGTCATTCTTGAGGCTAACTTGTAGAGTTTTTCGCAAGGATCGTCGTGGTATAATCTGTTTGGGTTGAAAGGGTCTCGTTTTTCCAGAAATTGGTGATTAATGGGCTGCCCATTTTAATTGTTGTGGCTGATTTACTGTGTTTTAGGTATCTGTTTGTGCTAAAATTTTGGAGTATTAGTTTAGTAAGGTATTTGGGACGTTTCCACGGATTTGATTTTGAGATTCCAATTGTGGGCCCCACAATCCCGTTTTAGACCCGATTTTGGGTCCGTCTCCGAAAAATACAATTTTAGTGTCAATATATTCGTAATGACGAGGTGATTAACCTTTTGTTAGTGGGGAAGCGTTCGGAGACCGTTCGGAGGGGAAAAGATTTGGTACCGTGAGTTGGAGCACGCGTGATCGGCTTTCAGGTAGGCTATGGTTTTCTCTCGTGAGATTGAGCATGTTTAGGCATTTGTTTATTGATTTGCTTGAGTATGGAGGGGTTTGGGTGTTGAGCATGTTAAATTTCTATAGTTCCAGCCTTAGACCTTATTTCGGGAAAGTGTTGGATTATGACAACATGTCTCTTGATATTATTGAATATCCATATCTTGTGGTGTATATGATAATATTGATTTGAAGTATGTTTGGCCTTAGTCTAGGCTTAGACTAGTGTTGCCATAGACTTGCGAGATTTCGGATGTCGTTGGGCGTAGAACTTTTTCCGACGCCGTTTCGGACGGTCGGCTCCTTGTAGATCGATATAGCAGACTTGAGTCTGATAGTCGGTAACTCAACTTATGACCTTGTATCCATAATGCCCTGCTTTTCTGTTAGCTACAGTACCCGGTTAGAGTCCGTGGTCCAGCTTACTTATGTCCAGGCTTAGCTACAGTACCCGGTTCGAGTCCGTGGTCCAGCTTACCTGTGATCTGGTTTTGGCTATAGTACCCGGTTAGAGTCCGTGGTCCAGCCCACCCGTGCCCGACCTTTGGCTACAGCACCCGGTTCGAGTCCGTGGTCCAGCCCATATAGGTTGACTCCTTAGCTATAGTACCCGGTTCGAGTCCGTGGTCCTGCTTGCACGTGGTGTATTCCCAATTCCTCACTAAAGCTTCAGATTAGTCTTGATTATTCTTATCGTAGGTTGAGGTTTTGGAGGTTGGAGAGATTCCGATTAAAGTCCGAAACGTAATGAGATCCCGGAATATGATTGGGAACGGTTCGGTTAAAAGTCAGGAAATTGGTAATATTGTGATAGACCTTCTAGTTCCATTATTTTACTTTATCTCGCCGATGCATGCGTCGGGCTTATGGGGTCCGTGCGGGTGGTTTCTTTTATTGTGCACGAGCGTACCCGTCGGGTTTATGGGAGCCCGGCGGAGTTAGTTAGATTACTTGTCTTTGTTGCCCGTACGCTCGTGTACATACCCCCATTTACTACTCTTTGCACTTGATGTGACCCTTTATTTGCATTTCGGTTTACTTTTGCTTAGCTTGCTCGGTCGGCCTATGATGCCCTGCGGGTACCGTTGTTTTGGTACTCATGCTACGCTCGCATCTATTTTGTGATGCAGTCCGAGCACTAGTAGCCGGCGTTGATCGAGCTTGGAGTAGACTTATCCGGAGACGGGGTGAGCACACGGCGTTTTGTACTATTTCAGTCTCCATCTCGTATATATAGACTTGTCTCTTTCCTTTCGAGACAGTCCAAAGTATTCGTTGTCTAGTTTTGGGACTTATACTCATTTTGTAGTAGCTCATTTTGGTGACTTCCAGAGTTCGGGAGGGATCTTTATTTGTATATATGTTTTGGGTTGGTTCCTTTGTTTATATTGTTATTTTCCTACTTTTGTTTAATTTCTACCCTCAGACCCATTACTTGTTGTTCCGGGTTACGGGTTGGCTTACCTGCTGGTGGGTTATAGTAGGTGCCATCATGACTTGATAAATCGGGTCGTGACACTATGCTATGTATAATCATTATGAATATGGTAAGTTATGATGAAATATGATCTTATGAATATATGCATGAAGTAGGTTGCTTAATGTGACACTTGGTTTTGAATAGGGTTATGGGGTTCTATTCTTTGCATTGCACTAGTATTGCTAGGGCTATCTACATGTTGGGATGATATTATGCTAGTTTGGACTATGATACTTAATTTGTGTGCATATTGGATTTACATGGCAAAAAGCATGTTTTGACTAAAATGTCCTTTTGTGCATGTTTCAATGGTTTTTATGCATAGTAGCCATACTTAGTATGTGTATTGTACTAACCCATATTTTCTCCCTTTTCCCAAACATTTAGGTTCGGGCCGTTGATGATTCAAGCTTACTTCTCAAGACACTTGGAGTTGCTTCCCCAAGTTGGTGAGTCCTCAAGTCCGAGGACAAGACCTTATAATCTAGCTTCTATGTTTAGGTCTTTGCTTATGTTGAAAGACATTGTTGTACTTCCTATTTTCAAAACTTATTATTGATGTAAGGGCTAAGTCCTATTTTCAATACTTCTATGTCTAGATGGTGCATTGTGACGAAGTTAGATTATATTTTTCCTATATGAAGTGAAGTTGAACTTCCAAAGTAAAAGTTTTAAATTTTCCGCAATTTTTATTCTATGATACATGCTATGACGAATGCTAAGGGCTTGTATAAGACATCTTCGAGGTCGAATACGCCGGTAACGACTAGGGGGTGCTCTCGGGTCGTTACACCTGGATCATTGGGCGATGTAGCACTGCTTCGCGGAGTCACTCGGCGATATGCCGACTGCTTTATTTCACCACTAATTTGCTCCTTTCCTTCAGGACTCAGCACATTGGAACAAAAGGCGAATATGTGATCTATTGGCGATTCACCAAATGGGTTCGGCGGTTCACAAATCTTCATTTCTTCATTCTGTTAGCTTCTTTTGCTCCTTTTTGCTCGATCGTGTCCATGCTTTCCATCAAAATTCAAATACCTAAAACTTAAAAGGTTTTCATCAGATATCGAGATAAAACATGCATCTGAGGATAGTAATTTCATCAAAATATAGCCCTAAATGAGTCCAAATCATGGACTCATAAACTCTCCCAACTTAAACTTTTGCTTGTCCTCAAGCAAACTCAAGTTCAGCCGTTCAAAAAGAGTGTCTTGAACAGTGCTACAGAAGACTCGATCATGAATGCACACAACAGGACTCAATTTACTTATTCAAAGATCAATTGTGCACTCATAGATTAAAGTAGTAACTCACCAATATCAAAGAATGTCATGCTCACAATACTTGCCTCAAAATGCAAGTTCAAGCTCAACTATAGCGTTTAAATTGGCCTCACACAAAGAATGATTCCATATTCACACAATGGTTTCACAGTTTAAAGCTTCAAAATCAGGTGCAACGCTCACACTCACAAAGAAGAACATAATGCATAATTTCACCCTTAGGTTTTCTTATATTTGCCAATCAACATTTGTTTCAGCTCACTCAAGATAAAAAAATGTCTTTTCAAGGCTTGTAATAGGGCTGAGTGGAAAGCTATGGTCATTTAGGCTCAGTGACTTTCATCCTCATGAAATGTGGTGCTCTCAACACTTCCTTTCCTTTTTCCTACATCATTTTCATTAGTGCATCATAGGTCATCCTACTATTCGCTTCCCATTAATTGTTTGGAAACCCCATTTATTTTGTACTTTATTCCACAACTTTCTTTTTCATTCTTTTTCTTTTTCTTTTCTGTCTTTTCTCTTTTTTTCTTATGTGGAGGGGTTCCATTTTTCTCAAAACTATGGGTAAGAGGAGACTTTCCTTGCACTTCTTGACTTGCCCCTATCTTTTCACCATAGCCCCAACTTAGGCTTTTTCCCTAAGTTGGCTATTCAACTAACCACAACTTCATGAGGATTATGGGTGATGGATAAAGAAAGGTCATTGTTTCCATCAAGTTTCTTACAAAGAAAAGGGAAAGCTCAAGGGGCGTTCAAAAGCAGTTCACACACTCACAAGGTAAGTCACAAAAGAGGTATATCTCAAATTGGCTTGCACTCATAAAATTTTCCTAAGATCATTTCAAGAGATAGCATCACTTAGTTGACCTGACCAACGGGGAAAATTCTAGGATCTATCATGCATAGTTCACAAGTAAGCTCATCACACTAGGCATCGATACTATAGTCAAACTAGACTCCACACTTTCTCTAGTGTGCAACGATCATTACAAGAGACTCGATTCGATACTAGGCTAGTCAAAGTGAGATGCAAAGAGTTCAAATATTGTCTATGCAACTTCATTTGGCATCATCGTAGGTGCACATTCATGTTCATTCGATTGAGAGCACTCTTTAAGTCACCAGTATTGATCGGGATCGAGACTTAAATTTTGCAATAGAACAACCACATTCATCACATAAGAGATGGAATATTTTTTTTTGGATTTTCAGACGAGTTAAAATCAATTTGCAATATAAAATAAAAGGAACCTCAAGCTCAAACATCCATAGAGACAGATAAAACACAATTTTAAAGTTGAACAATCCAAATATATACACAAAATACAACTATCAACACAAAAGGTGTGGGCCTCACCCCACCACAATTAAAAAGCGTTTGTCCTCAAATGTAAATAAAAGTATCCAAAAGTAAAAATATAATAAGACAGAGATGGAGGTAAAGAAAGGTCCTGTCTATGTAGTCTCTCTCCCTGTCAAGGTCTTGGTAGCTGGTGTAGTAGTCTGTATATGAGCATCAATGCCCGAAGTAGCCTCAAACGGAATAGCAATGCCAGATCCACTAGGAGTTGTTGTGGATGTCTCAGTCGGCAATATTTGGATCACCAACTGCACAACTGTCTCTATAAGATCTTGCTAGTCTCTGGATATGCCCTCATCTCTGCTCTCCTGTGTCTCATCAACATGTACTAATATCAATTGCTCATCGGTCTCTACATCTAACTCGGTATGTGCTGTGCCATCCCCCTGCACATCTCCGGTGGTAGCCGGAGGAATCCCCAAGGTCTCAAGAGCATCCCTATCCTCAGCAGTCTCTATTAGTAAAGTGAAGTCAGTAGACTTAAGATAGTCTACGTCCTTCCTGAAACTTGCAATCTCAGTTTTTAAAGCCGTCACCTCAGAGGCCTCCCTGTGTCTTCTCTGACAAGAAATGACTCTCACTGTCAAGGCATTAACAGAAGTCTGAAGGGGGGTAAGTGTTGCTAGTATTGCCCTGTCGATCATCTCCAGAACAGACATCTCCGGTCAGGTAGCTCTCACATCAGCTGAATAGGCCAACTGCCCCATCTTCAAGATCATGGCCTGAGTGATCCTGGTAGGCTGGGAGGATGAGGAAGCACCTATAGCCTATGAGGAAGAGGAAAAAGAAGTGGGTATACCTGAGGGCTCAGAGGCCGATGTAGGCAAAGGTTCCTCTGCTGGTAATGAGTCAATATTGACCTCTGGAGAAGTGTCTGCTGGAGCTACTCTCCTCCTGTCAACCTTCTCTCGAGTGAACTCAACCTCAATATGCCGGATCTCCATAGAGGATGACGGGATGACCTCTATATTATTCACAGGATCCCGAGGTACTCCAGCATGCTGGCATAACTCAGTGATCAAAACCAGGAATGGCAGAGAGGTAAGTCTCTACTTGTCTCTCTTGGCCATCTCCTGCGAAGTCAGCATTCCTAGGTCGATCTGCCTCCTGGCCATGATAAAACCAAGGCAAGCCGCATTAGGATGGCGCAGAATAGACTCATTCTGGGATGGCATGATAGTGTTGCTGATGAATCCAAATCAGAACCTGGAGGCGATGTTCATGTCCCTCTTCTCAATAGGAGTTCCCGCATCTATCCACCTCGGGGTGGTGTCAGAAATCATCGGAGCTAACCAACCCTTCAAATCATCTAGGGATTGAACAATAGGCAGCCCCTCGTAAGGAAGCAGAAAGTGCAGCGGTCTACCCAGTACAACGTTTATATGCTCACTGTGGCACTCAATATCCTTGCCTCTAACCATGATCGACTTCACCGGTCTAAACTCACTGTCCTTCTTGTTGTTCTTAGGCACCAACTCCCCATAAGCAGTGTAAAAATCTCTTACCTAGGAGGCAATGTAAGGGTCTCGGGGCAGTATGAACTACTCAAATCTATGGTATCGGAGAGTTTCAAGCACATCAGGATGCTTGCCTTCCAGACCCTCCAGAGATAGCAGCTTCTCCTCTATGATAGTCTGGACTCCTTTACCCTTTAGTCTATTCAGAAATCTAGGTTGAGGAGCAATAGGCAATGTAGGAGTTGCTAAGGGTTCCTGAGCTGGCACTGCATGAGGAGCTGCAACTGATGAAACTCTGGTGGGTGTAGGTTGAGGTCTATCTCAGAGCCTATTCTGTCGGTGAATCAAGGGTTGATCATCTTCAGGCTTAGACCACTCAACTTGGGTCTCAATAACAACTTCGTTCTTTTCTATATGGTTTTTCCTCTTGTCTTTGTCTCCCAGTGAGAGATTTTCCTTTCGTTTCTGTGGAGGATGTGATCCTCCTTCATTTATTATAATGCCTTTTGCCTTTTCTGAGGTGGCTCGGTTAGATTGGTGTGTACTATATCTGTAAAAGATCAAGAAGAAACTCAAATGCAAGCACAGAAAATTTATTGCAGACAGACTTGCCGATCTAGTCGACAAGTCACCGAACCTCTTTGGCAAGCTAAGTCGAGCTCATCGAAGGGATTGGCTCAATAATAAAGACAAGTCGGTGATAAGGAGGGCCCTTCGGCGAGCAGGCTTTGTCCGCCGAAAGTTATAGTGCATAGGGGTTCCAGGGATGTAGATAAAGTAAGATAACGAGTGCTTTTGGTGAGTTGCTGAGTGCCTTCGAGGAACTGAGGCCTCTCGTCGAAAGTTACCAACTCAAATCACAAAGTTGACACGTAATTAAAAAGTGAGATGAAGAAAATAGGCAAACTGCGGAGTGGTTTGGCGAGGTTGACCCAGTTCGCCGAATGATCCAACGTGCCCATTTTCAATTCACCTTCTCGAATTCAACCCCGTAACCCCTAAAAATAAAATCAAAGCATGCACTCATGGAATTCAAACAAGAACCATACTACCCATCACCCGGGATACATAAATTTCTCTCGAATTTGATATATTTAGCCATTTGATGATATTTGCTTTGAAGAGCGGTGTCACCCGATCTATCATTGAGCAATTTTTTGACATTTAGCACAAACATGGGCTACTCAAACTTCACCCAATCAATTAACCAACACGCAATCACAATCCAACTTATTAAAAAGCACAAAAGGTACAGGCATTTGACAATCAAATATTACGGGCAAGATTTTCAAGTTAAAATAGGCAATTAAGGATTCTAATCTTACCAGAGAGTCCCAACACACATCACTAAGAGACAATTATTGCAAATGAGTAACCAATTTTTGAATGTAACCTCAAGATTCAGAAACCAACATTTGATACTGATTAAATTTTGATTGAAAAGCTAAGCGGCAAAGTATTCCAACTCCGAGCACAAATCAACAAACTAAAATGCTAGTAAAGGGCTACAGTAAAGAAAATACTACCTTAGTGTGCATTTAGGAGGTTTAAGAGCGAGGGAAAGTGAAGAATTTCAAATTTGAAGTCTCTTGACCATTATAAACCATCCAGTTCGCGCCTATTCGGCGACGTTAGTCGCACTCACTAATTCACTCGGCAGTATGCCGAGTGATCACTTGCCCCACCGATTGCTAAAGTTCTTTTAGTTTCTTGGGGGTTAAGACGGCGATCTGCATTGAGGTCGTCGACATACCAAACTTCTTCATAAGTCCGTCGAGTTTTACAGGCTCTGACTTAACCTTGAATTGAGACAAACAGTGGGTCAAGTTGTGCTCGCCAACCTCTTCGACGATCCACCGACTGACCATTTTCTCGCTAATCTGTATTTTTCACCACTTTCCTCATTCAAACCTGCACCACTAATACACCATTATTTATAAAAGAAAAATAAAACATTTGAAATCTTGGGTTACCTCCCAAGAAGTGCCTTATTTAAAGTCGTGGCACAATGCAAGTCCTTACTCACTCCCTATTGGTTGGGTTGGCCGTAGTGTTACTAGGTAACCCCAATGGTTCGTTTGAGCGAAGAGTAGGCACCGCATAATTCAGGAGTGTCCTAATCATCTGGATCGATCTAGAGTGAGATCCAACCATTTGATTCAACACTTTGATACTCTCCTTTATCTCTTTGAATATTCGATCTTGTTCGGTGATCTTTTGGAAAATGATTTGCAGTGTGTCCTCGACTCGATTGTTCTCCCTGTCTCTAGACTGCTTCCTCTCATAAGGAGGTATGTACCTCCCTTGACTTTTGCACTAGTTTTCCACCTCTGTTATTTTGGTGGCCAACTCGTTCAGCTGAGTTACCAGTGCGGGTAATGCGAAGTCCCTCTTGACTTCTTGCTTCATCTCAGCCGAGTTGCAACCCTTTTCCCAACCATGCTTAGGGTACCTACCTACATCAATAATTCAAAGGAAAACAAAACAAAAAATAAAGTTAGTAAACTACCACTACCAAAAGCAAAATTCGTCTTAAACCAAAAACTTTCACATAACACCACTCCCCAGAAGCGGTGCCATTTTGATGTTGGCGTAATCAAGACACATTTTCTGATGTAATTGTCTACGATCGTACAATAGTTTAGTAACCCAACCAAGGGTTGAGGTCGAGTCCCAAGGAAGTGGGTGTGAGAATTAGTGGTTGAGGGCAAAAGTGCTAAGGCTAATCGGAGCTAAAGACTTTGGCGAATGAAAACATAACAAATTAAAAAGGGTTACGCAAGCGTCAAGTATTAAAATGGGGGTTTGTAAGCAAGAAACAACTAGCACAAAGAAAATAAGGAAAAATACAAGTATGGAGAAGGGATTCTTGGGATGTGATAGGAATACGGGATAGACAAAATCATTAGGTACATGCTTTTGATAGTGAATTCATTGAGTATTTCTGACTAGGCTAGACTTTAAGGGAGATAAGCTCTCTCTCGAGCAACTTACCCCGTTTCAAATGCGTTCTTCTCGGACACCCACTTGTTGTATGAAGAATAGCCTCTGCCTTAACCCACTCACTCTCTCGACCTGAGTGTGTGGACATGGGACTAGGGTTCACTCTCTCGAGCTAAACCTCGTGCCGACCCACTCACACTGGCTATCAATTTAGTCGTCTTAGTTTTACGACCTCTCTCTCGAGCAAGACGAAAACACATAGTTGAGATTAGATTTGCAACTACAACCTCATTAAGTTCATCCACAACCACTAAATGAAATCACATTTAAACTACGAATAGACTATTAGCAAGCAAGACCCACCAACTAATCTAACCCATATTCACAAAATCACACCCCAAGAATTGGGGTTTTAGCTATGCATGTAAACGAGATAAAGACGTATACCAATATCAATTTCCATCAATGGATATGCAATATTAAGTCTTGAAACAAGTGAAAGGTGAAGAATCCAAGAGACCCAAGTCCAATTCCTTGTATTTGAAACCCTTTGAGAACTCCAAGTTCTTCAAAACCCTCTCCAAAACATAGAGAGAATATCTCCAAAACTCTGTCTCCCACTTATTAATCTAAAAACTAAATAAAATAAGGTAAAATTTGCTCCTAGGAATAACAATTGAACTAGTGTTTATAGTTTTCAAAAAATGTGCTCCGAAGGATCTTTCGACGACCTTAGTCGGGATCGCCGATGCACTCAGCGATCAGCCCTTTGGTTGACTTCATCACCATTTATCAGTTTTCTTCAGCATCTTTGTGTCCTGGATCATTGGGCGATGTATCACTACTTTGCGGAGTTGCTCGGTGATACGCCGACTTCTCCTTTTCACCACTAATTTCCTCTTTTCCTTCTGGACTCAGCACATTGGAACAAAACGCGAATATGTCATGTTTTAGCAATTCACCGAATGGGTTCGGCGGCTTGTAGATCTTCATTTCTTCATTTTGTTAGCTTCTTTTGCTCCTTTTTGGTCGATCGTGTCCATGCTTTCCCTCAAACTTCAAATACCTGAAACTTAAAGGTTTTTATCAGATATTGAGATAAAACGTTCATTTGAGGACACTAATTTTATCAAAATATAGCCTTAAATGAGTCCAAATCGTGGACTCATCAATCATCCAAATGCTTTCTGGAATAGAAAAAAGCATGTTGTTAGCCTTTCATATGAGGATAATTTTATAGAGGATAATATCCTACAAAAGCAAGACCTTGCCAGATGAATTCTGATTATCTGGAATTAT
This sequence comes from Solanum commersonii, assembly GCA_029007595.1. NCBI lineage: Eukaryota > Viridiplantae > Streptophyta > Magnoliopsida > Solanales > Solanaceae > Solanum > Solanum commersonii. The sequence goes on from JAJTWQ010000007.1 coordinate 2,905,923, forward strand.
ACAAAAATGAAATTGACTCTTTGCTTCAAAAAGTCCTTATAAGGCATTCCAAATCTTCGTGGTCTTGTACAACCTTTTATGTTAATAAGCATGCTGAACAAGAAAGAGGTGTGCCTAGGTTGGTTATTAATTATAAACCTCTTAATAAAGCCTTAAAATGGATCAGGTACCCTATCCCTAATAAGAAAGATTTATTAGATAGAGTTTATGATGCCATTATATTTTCCAAATTTGATTTAAAATCAGGTTATTGGCAGATTCAGATAAGTGAGTCAGAAAGATAGAAGACAACTTTCAATGTTCCTATGGGATAGTATGAACGGAATGTTATGCCATTTTGCTTAAAAAATGCTGCTTCTGAATTCCAAAAGATTATGAATGATATTTTCATACCCTATAGTAATTTCATAATAGTTTATATAGATGATATTCTAGTAGTTTCCAAAAACGTGGAGACTCATTTTAAACACCTAGATCTTTTTAAAAAGATTATTATCCAAAATGGCTTGGTAATATCTAGCCCTAAAATGGCTTTACTTCAAACCAATGTTAGATTTTTGGGTCATAATATTGAAAGAGGAAACATTAGCCCTATTAATAGAAGCATTGAATTTGCGTCTAAATTTCCTGATATTCTGTCTAATAAGACTCAATTACAGAGAATTCTTGAACGTCTTTATTATGTTGCTCCTTTTATAAAGGATTTAGCCAAGGATACTGCTATTCTATATGACAGGCTAAAAAATAATCCTATAGCTTGGTCTGATAAACATACTAAAGTTGTTAAAAAGATTAAGACAAAGGTTAAAACCCTTCCTTGTCTTGATTTGGTCAACCCAAATTGGGAAAAAATGGTTGAGATAGATGCTTCTGACATAGGATATGGAGGTATCTTAACCCGATTTTGTCCGATTAATAAACGCCATTATATTATTCAGTTCTATTCTGGCAAGTGGAACGATGCTCAGAAAAAACTATGCCACGATAGCAAAAGAAATTTTGTCAATAGTTAAAATTGTTCTAATATTCCAAGGTTATTTGTATAACCAGAAGTTTTTAATAAAAAATAACGATCAAGCAGCTAAATTCATGTTTAATAAAGATTGTAAACATGATATATCAAAACAAATGTTTGCTAGATGGCAGGCAATATTAGCCCCATTTGATTTCGAAATTCATTATAAAAAGAGAACATATAATAGTCTTCCAGATTTTCTCAAAAGAAAATATTTAAACTTATGTCCTCTTCTTATTTTACAGGATGAGGCCTTCTTGGCCCCCACCAAGAAGGAGGGGAAGAGGACGAGGAGGTAGAGGTAATATCCTTGCCCAAATAGGAAACCAAAAATTGGTAGCAATAGTTATACAAATAGTTTGTCAATTTTGTAAAAATAAGGGGAAAGAAAAGTAATACTCCTCAAAACCCTGAGAATAGTACTTCACAACCTGCTCAATCATACTTCTCAACTCTTACAGACGATGAGAATATTGAGGTTTTTAATACAAACAAAAGAAAGAAGTTATACTTCTCCTAGAACATAGTGATTTAAGATGGAAAGATGACCCATGGAAATTAATACAGAGGTATCTTGACTCAGCATCATATGCTACTCCAACTTTTAAGTATAGAATGCACTATGAGATAATACTCTCATTAACAGGATCGGGAGAATTTCAACATTTCTACCCAACGAATACTAGAAAAGTTTATAACTTTTCAAAAAACATAATTAAGAAAATTATGTCTCCTGAAGATTGGGGAATCAACACCCTAAAAGATATGTATTATATTCATCCATAACAAAAAATTGCAGTAAAATAAAATTAATGGGATTATAAAGAAAGTTTTTATAAAAAAATTTATATGAAAATACTAATAAAAAACATTCATGGTTTATCAAAATATGTTCACATACCACAAAACAGCAGATACCAACTTGGTTTTACCAATGGTGGACTTTATACGGTCCCTCTTTAAATATAATCCCAGAACAATACAAAAGTTTATACACTGAATAGGCTTAGAGAAAGTTGATAAATTTTTTGAGGGAATGGATATGATGTATTTCTTTATGGAGGTTTCAATACCATGGATAATGAGATGGACTGTCGAAGTCGATAACACCGAGAAAGGTTTCCCTTGCCTAAAAAGAATATTTGATACAAAATTCTGAAATAAACTAGTTCAAAAAGACCTGGAGGGAAAATGTCATGATCAAGAAACTATAGATATGATTATAACATCCATTGATACTTATAGAATCACAACATCACAACCAAAAGTGGATATTCATAATCCATTTAAGCAAATTGACAGAAGGCTTCAGATGAATAAAGGAACACACTTTAAAAATGACATAATAGCGTCACATATTGAAGAAGTTAAAAAAGACTTAATGAAGAATCTTGATACAGATATCTGCGACGATATATCCATGGCATAAGCAGGCCACACCACTGAAGGTGAAGAATCATACATAGCAGGCGAGGCGCAAAGTGTTGATAGTAATAAGAAAATTGATATCGATATTCTTCTTCAACAAATCCAAAATCAAGTGGAAGAATCTTCTAGCAACACTGCCTACAAAGAAAAAGGGAAAGGCAAAATATGAGAAGACCCCACAAATAAAATAATTGGGGAGTAGGACAAAAGACTTTAATAAAGTCTGATTAAAGGCCATGATAATATGTCGGCCACATATTAGTAGAAAGACTATAGAATCACAGAATCACAACCAGAAGTGGATATTCATAGTCCATTTAAGCAAATTGACAGAAGGCTTCAGATGAAAATAGGAACACACACTTTAAAAATGAAATAATAGTGTCATACATTGAAGAAGTTAAAAAAGACTTACTGAGGAATCTTGATATATATATCTGTGACGATGTATCCATGGAATCAACTGGCCACATCACTGAAGGTGAAGAATCATACATAGCAGGCGAGGCGCAAACTGCTGATAGTAATGAGGAAATTGATATCGATAGTCTTCTTCAACAAATCCAAAATCAAGTGGAAGAATCTTCCAGCAAAACTGCCTGTAAAGACAAAGGGAAATGCAAAATATGAGAAGACCCCACAAATAAAATAATTGGAGAGTAAGACAAAAGACTTTAATAAAGTCTGATTAAAGGTCATGATAATATGTCGGCCACATATTAGTAGAAAGACCATGTTTCCTTGTCGGTCTTATCTTCTTAATACTGGCCAATATAAATTGTGTGGGACATTGTAATCTTTACTTAATAGATTTTTATCTTTTAGACCTCTATATAAGGAGGAATAGGTTTATGTTAAGAGGCAGGTCTCAGAACCCCCTCTCTGATAATACTTTCTTCTATAAATTTTTAAGTTTGTTGAATAAGAAAGATTTAAGTTTGGTGTGTATTTCAAGTCCTACTCCAGGTATTATTTTAATTTTAGTTATTTTTTCTTTATGTGCTTAGCCTAAATGATAGGCTAGACTATTTGTGTTGAACTATAACATACTAAGTCACTATAAGAAATGGTTAATATGTCTATTGTTAAAACATATTGAACAATTCTACTAAGGTTAAGTTAAAATGATCCAGGCAGATTTTTGAAAGGCTGAAAATGAATCTATTGGATTACCCATTAGCCAGGAGGGCGTTAGGGTGGGCCCGGTTAGTAGAAGCTTTCACTACAATCTTGTCGTCCTTATTAATTTGAAATGATTGTAAGGGAGGAAAAAGAGATTTAGTAACTTTCCTAGTACTTAATGTAAAATCTCTTTCTATCATAGAGATATAATTATGAATATACTTAGCCATAAACCAAGGAACAAAATCAATTAATAAGTTTTGCTTTGATTCAATAAGATTTGTATAAAATTCTTCTTGAAAACAAATCTATTCTTCTTTATTAAAATTTTTAAAAAACAATTTTCTGAAAGATAATACTACTTTACATACTACTCAGCATATTAATACTATGGTCTAGCAACAAAATTATGCTAACAATTATATGAGCATATTAGGAGAACATATTACTTCTATTCATGATAATGTTGATAGACTTCTTTCTAACATAAATTCCAATACTAAAGGAAAAGAGAAAGTAGCCAATACCAGTATCCAACCTCCCCCAGAGATTGGAGATTTCAAGTTAAAAGACTTTTCAAATCTGGAAAGTCTCTTAGAAAAGAGATTCAAAGGTTGTGGTTTGAAGCCTTTGGGTACTGACAAAATTTCAGGAGGAGAAAGCAATTATAAAAAAATAGTTCTCTTATGAAATTCATAAAATCTCAAAAAAAAAAAAAGGTGACAAAACATGTCCAAAGGATGTACTACTATCCTAGACCTACTCTCAGGATGTGCTCTTGGAAGAGCATGAACACATTATAACTAATAGTTATAATGGGAAGAAAATATATGAATGGAACATATATGGTTATACAGATAGACAAATTTATACAACTGTACATACAATGCTTATGTACAACACTAACTGTAAGGCAAACAAGAATAGTGCCAAAACTATTGCTGATATGATAACAACAGGATTTACTGGTCAACTAAAAGGCTGGTGGGATAATTATCTTAAAATGGAGTAGAGAGATAAGATCCTTCAAGCTGTAAAGCAAGAAGGAGAGCAGAATTTAACTCAAAATGTTGTGTATACCCTTGTCCTTAATATCATAGAATATTTTTCAGGAAGATCGTCTAATAATAGTGAAACCATCATAACCATGCTCCAAAATCTTAGGTGTAAGACTCTCACGTCTTTTGGATTTTATCAAGATGTATTTCTTAGTAGGGTTATGGAGTTGCCAGAGTGTAATAGCTCTCATTGGAAATCTAAGTTTATAAATGGTTTGCAAGCTCTATTTGCGGAAAGAGTTAGCAAGACTCTTAGGGGAGATAGTTATAGTATTAACTATGAAAATTATACTTATGGGAAACTCATAAGTGCTTGCAAACAAGAATGAATTTCTTTATACAATGAAAGCAAGTTGAATCAACAAGTTAAAAGGCATCATCTTAATGAAAGACAACATTTAGGAGAATTATGTGAACAATTCGCTTCGGATATCCCTAAAGCAAGCTCCAAAGATAGGAAGCATATTTCTAAGAACAAATCTTCCAAAAAGGATTATAAGGCATGGAATAAAAGAAGAATTGAGAAGAAAGAAAGAAGAGTTGAACCTTATAGAGAAAAGAAGAGATTTTATAAATCTAGACAAAAATTTAACAAAACAGATGATTGCTACAACTGTGGTAGATTTGGTCATTATGCCAAAGATTGCAGAGTCAAGGAGAATATAAAAAATCTTGATATAGATGATAATATCAAAAAATCTTTATCCAAAATCATGCTAAATTCTGATTTAGGAGAATCAGAAATAGAATACAACAGTCACGAGGAATCCTCTACAAGTTAAGATCTAAAAGCCCTTCACCAAGAAGATTATATGTTATCAGATGATGATTGCTTACCTTGTCAACAAGTGCTAAATTGCAAAAATGAAGGCGAAGAAGATGAACTCTATAAGATCTATTCCCAGTTCAAGGAATTAAGCATCAATATCATTGATAATGACAAAGTCATAGAGCTCTTACAAATTGTTAAAGATCCGAAAATAAGAGCTCAGATTATCGATAAAATCAGCAATACCTCTACTTCTCAAAATCATATCACAGATGATGTCTCTACCAAAGAAGATTCATACACCATGCCTGAAGTCAAAAATATCCTATTAGAAAGAAGGAAACTTATAAGTTCTCCTACTACAATTAGTGATCTAAAGCAAGAGATTAATAATCTCAAAGATGGCATTCATCGTTTAAAAGAAAAGAATGTCACTATAGAAAATAGACTTGATAATATCAAAAGTCTTAAGGATCTGGGTAATAGCTCGGAAACATCTTCTTATGAAGGAGATACTAAAGATCTTGACTTTCTTAAAACCCTTAATTTCAGTAATAATAAAGAAGATTTTTTACAAAGCTTGAAAGTTATCACTTCCCAAAAGTTTTATACTATGATTATTCTTCTTATAGATTATAATTACAAAAAAGAATTTACTGCTCTAATAGATAGTGCTGCAGATTTAAATTGCATTCAAGAAGGGCTTATCCCTTCAAGATATTTTCATAAAACAGCCCATAGCCTCAATCGGCAAATGGTAGTAAAGTGGGTATTGAATATAAGTTACCAAAAGCTTTCATATGCAAAGGGAAGAATTGTATCCCTCAAAGTTTTGTCTTAGTAAAAGATATTACTAACCAAATTATTTTGGGAGTTCCTTTTATGAATGATATTTTTTCCCTTACTTATTGGGATGATAAAAATATCATCGAAACTTGGAATGAAAAACCTTTTACATTAGAATTTATTACAAAACCTTTTACAAGAATGATTAATGAATTATCTTCGAAATTGATTCTAAAAAATAATCAAGCCAATTTTATAAAGGGAGAAATTAATAGCATTGATATTGATAACATTCTTGAAAATCCTAAATTACAACATAAGATTGCTATTTTAAAAATTCAGTTCTCTATTCATATTTGCGGAGATCATCCAAATACTTTCTGGAATAGAAAAAAGCATGTTGTTAGACTTTCATATGAGGATAATTTTATAGAGGATAATATTCCTACAAAAGCAAAACATTGCCAGATGAATTCTGATTATCTGGAATTATGAAAAAAATAAGTTGACTCCTTACTTCAAAAAGGCCTTATAAGGCATTCTAAATCTCTGTGGTCTTGTACAACCTTTTATGTTAATAAACATGCTGAACAAGAAGGAGGTGCACCCAGGTTGGTTATTAATTATAAACCTTAAAATGGATCAGGTACCCTATGCCTAATAAGAAAAATTTATTAGATAGTGTTTATGATGCCATTATATTTTCCAAATTTAATTTAAAATCAAGGTATTGGCAGATTCAGATAACTGAGTCAAACAGATACAAGACAACTTTCAATGTTCCTATGGGACAGTATGAATGGAATATTATAGCCATTTGGCTTAACAAACGCTCCTTCTGAATTCCAAAAGATTATGAATGATATTTTCATACCTTATAGTAATTTCATAATAATTTATATAGATGATATTCTTGTATTTTTCAAAAACGTGGAAACTCAATTTACACCCCTAAATCTTTTTAAAAAGATTATTATCGAAATGGCTTGGTAATATCTAGCCATAATGGCTTATTTCAAACAAATGTTAGATTTTTGGGTCATAATATTAAAAGAGGAAACATTAGCCCTATTAATAGAAGCATTGAATTTGCGTCAAAATTTCCTAATATTCTGACTAATAAGACTCAGTTACAAAGATTTCTTAGAAGTCTTAACTATGTTGATCCTTTTATAAAGGATTTAGCCAAGGATACTGCTATTCTATATGACAGGCTAAAAAATAATCCTAAAGCTTGGTCTGATAAATATATTGACGCTGTTAAAAAGATTTAAGACAAAGGTTAAAAACCTTCCTTGTCTTACTTTGGCCAACCCAAATTAGGAAAAAACGGTTGAGACAGATGTTTCTCACATAGGAAATAGAGGTATCTTAACCCAATTTTTTCTGATTAATAAACGCCATTATATTATTCAATTCTATTCTGACAAGTGGAACGATGCTCAGAAAAACAATGCCACGATAGCAAAAGAAATTCTGGCAATAGTTAAAAGTATTCTAAAATTCCAAGGTGATCTATATAACAAGAAGGTTTTAATAAAAACTAACTGCCAAGCAACTAAATTCATGTTTAATAAAGATTGTAAACATGATGTTTTAAAACAAATGTTTGCTAGATGACAGGGTTTGTTAGCCCCATTTGATTTCGAAATTCATTATAAAAAGGGAACATATAATAGTCTTCCAGATTTTCTCACAAGAGAATATTTAAACTTATAGCCTCTTCTTATTTTACAAGATGAGGCCTTCTTCGCCCCCTCCAAGAAGAAGGGGAAGAGGACGAGGAGGCAGAGGTAATATCCTTGCCCAAATAGGAAACCAAAAATTACTAGCAGCAAATATTGCTACTACATCAGATCTTAATACAGATCACCTATTATATAAGGATTTTGTCAATTTTGTAAAAACAAGGGGACAGAAGAGTATTACTTCACAACCTGCTCAATCATACTCCTCAACTCTTACAGACGACGAGAATATTGAGGTTTTTAATAAAAACAAAAAGAAAGAAGTTATACTTCTCCTAGAACATAGTGATTTAAGATGGAAAGATGACCCGTGGAAATTAATGCATAGGTATCTTGACTCAGCATCATATGCTACTCCGGCTTATAAGTACAGAATGCACTATGAGATAATACTCTCATCAACAGGATTGGGAGAATTTCAACAATTCTACCCAGCGAATACTAGAAAAGTTTATAACTTTTCAAAAATAATAATTAATAAAATTATGTCTCCTGAAGATTGGGGAATCAACACCATAAAAGATATGGAGTATATTCATCCAGAACAAAACATTGCAATAAAATATATTTACTGGATTATAAAGAAAGTTTTTATAAAACATTTTTATATGAAAATGCTAATAAAAACCATTCATGGTTTATCAAAATATGTTCACATGCCGCAAAATAGTAGATACCAACTTGGTTTTACCAATGGTGAACTTTATACGGTCCCTCTTTAAATATCCTTCCAGAATCGTACAAAAGTTTATGCACTAAATGGGTTGATATATCTCCTAAACTAATAAGCTTAGAGAAAGATAATATATTTTTTGAAGGAATGGATACTGATACGTCCAAACTTACACTCCAAATAAAAGTGTAAACGGTCGTTGTCAATTTACAGAACTCAACTAGAGTTGAGGTCGATCCCACAGAGAATTTCTTTATAGATTAAGTTTCACTGTCGCATTTATTCAATTGTCGTTACTATTTCCTAAACAAATAACACGAAAAGTAAATTAGGTTTGATTGAAAAGTATTCTATCAGCAACACTTGCAGTCAAAACTTAAATACACAGGTTACAGACGTTCTCGTTGTAAGTTGATTCAGTTAATTTAAAGAAACTAGGTTTTGTGTTCACTATGACATCGCTTATAATGTTGTCCCATAAACTGAGTGTCAGGTAGATCAATGTTTACAGAACCTTTACAAGTTGAATTAATCTAATGTTTCTCAGCCTAATCAGATAATATTCACTTTAATTAACTCAAACATAAAGTGTTATCGATATTGGACTTCGCTTAATTTGATATGGTGTTAAAGATCTCTTCTCTCGAACTCCAACTTTAACTCCAATTCGTTAACTTAGTTTAGCTTTTTCCTAACAAATGCTTTTCTCTCAAACAAACACCATATACAGGCATGTCTAAAGCGTGCACTCAATATACTTAAAATAATAATGAAAGGTGTAAACTACAGGTTGTAAACAAAGATTACCTTTTACTCGTTTTACGGAATCACAACTAGAATGTCGTCATAGATCCCACACACCCAGTCGTGACATTTAGCCACTCATGTTTTCACGTAAAGAATTAGTAGTGGATAATGAAAACATGTTAAGAAATACTTACGAAAATAATTGGTAAATCAACAACCACTTTATAATCTATAAATTGTTATCCAAACTTCAAACTAATAAAAATAATTTGATTCCAAAATCTAAAGCTAAAAGTGATACTCTGTTCTTAGTCGTACAACGTAACATGATGAAAAATAATTCAAAAACAACCTAAAGTAGTTCAAAAATGGAATGTTAAAAGTGAGTCCTAATCGAACTACGACTGAATTGTCGGGCAGTTTCACAGCTACTACCATGACCCGTCAAAGGCTTCACGGTCCGTAGCGAGGACCACGACCCGTGATAGTGTCCGATGTCTTCACTTGGATTCCAACATTCTGCCAACTTCCTTTCTTTAACACTGGTTCAACTCCATCATAGGTACCACGGTCCGTGGTAAGAGCTACGGCCCGTGGAACCTTTCGTGGTTGTCACTTGGTTATCACTCTTCTTCGTCTTCTCAAGGCCAACACTACTTCACTTTTACGAGCTCAACCATGGACCTTAATGGAAGTCACGGTCCGTGAGGTTGACCGTGAACATTACTTCAACCATCATCATTTTGTAGGTTCTTTTCAATTTTCTATACCAACTAGACTTGTGCCTACACATTCAACAAACCTATCAAATAGTATAAAATTTCACTTAATATTCCAGTGTTAGTTCATAGTTCTTAAGTGTCAAATGTGCCACGATATCACGACACATCAACACCCTCAACTAGAACCATTACTTGTCCTCAAGTGATGAGCAAAACAAATACAATCAGTCCTCACATCATTTACATACTTATGACCCTACACAACAACTATTTCTAACACAATTTTTATCCCAAACCTCTGAATCTAACATGTAAGGATCGATAAATGACATCTCATTACTTTCAGTCAATCATGTTTATACCTGCGAATTATCAGCTCAATCTACTTTCAAATGCAACTATTGTGTCCTCACACCAAATAAGTCCCTCACTCATACTGGTAGGGACTAAGTACTACGCTCACGCTCTCAATGAATTTCTAACACTAACAACAAACTACCATAGGCTTGCCCTTGCTTTCTACGCTTTACCTTTCAAACATCCGAAATAGGATCACTATAGGACTTTGTCAGCTTGTAACATAGGCTCGGGGCTAGGGAATGGATATTTAGTTTTGTGAGTGACTAATCCCTTCGTTTTCCAACATGTCATTTTCACATACTCTTTTCTGAGTGATTCTCTCTTTTTCTTATTTCAGCCCGATCCAATAGCTATTATTATTTTCTTTTATTTTCTTTTATCATATGCAATTTTTATATGCACTTAGCTCACTGGTCGAACCTTCTTTTTCCCTTCTCTTTTCTGTTCGGGTTGCAATCACCCTCAACTTAGGCTTTTGGCCTGAGTTGTGATATGGTACCTTCGGAGAACCAAGGATACGATATATGTTGGGTAAGAACAATGAGTGATGTAAGGCTCAAATTAGGTTCAAGTGATAAGCTTTTCATTTAGTTCTTTCATTTTTGACTTTTTACTGGTTTAACAAAAATGGTGTACTGATCTTTTCCTATCTGGTTATTCTCAGATTCAAGCAATACTACTTAGGCAAGTTCTAGTTTCTTCTCCTAGTGTTAGACTTCAATCAAACATACACACACTACACAGGATTGCATTTTGTTAGTTTCTTGGTTCACCAATTAATTTGTCAGATTAGCCATGTTCAACATATCAGTATCTAAGATGTCATCTAAAGATCCTAACAATCAAACTCAAATGCAAGTTTTCAATTTTCACAAAGTAAATGTTGCTCAACACATAAAATAATTGAAACAATAATACACATAAACAACTTCCATTTTTCTAACAGCTATGGCAGGTTGTTGACCACCCCCTCCCCAAATAAAAAGGACTTTGCCCTTAAAGTCAATATAGAATAATTAAATACAAAGGCTATGAGGAGGGTTCATACCTACGGTGTTCTAATCATCGGTCGTCGGTCGTCGGATCAACATTGGCACACTTATCAATGGGTGAACTCTCTGAACTCGAGACATGATCAGTTTAGTCCTAATTAGTCGGAGCAGGTGCGCCACTACTAGAAGCTCCAACTAAGGCTGCATCTCGTTGTTGCTGTTCAAGGGCTTCCTTTTCCCAAGATTTCCTCTTTGATGCTCTATGAGCTTTGTTTTCTTACCTTCTTGCCTCTCTAGTTGGGTTAGGAGGGGTCCCCTCATCAAGTTCTCCAACTTTGTGTTTTCTCTTACCAGATTTACTCATGGGGGGATTGAGTGGAGGTACCTGACTTAACATCTCCATCAACGACCTTGGTTTGACCGAAGTGGGTACCTATATTGGCTTTTAAGCCAGCTTAGTAATTTGAATGCGCATCTCGGCTAACTGGTCTGAACTCTTCAGTATCTACTGAATTGGTAGCCTAGAATCGATCCTGAACAAGGTTTTCCAAACCATCCATTTTGTCCTTTAAGATCGATAGCTCCGTTCTCATCTCATCTTTGATCTTCTTTTTCACAATTACTACATTTGTCTCTATCAGCTAGGGAATCCAGAGCACAATCTGGTCTACCAATGTCCTGATCTGGTGCTGATTTGCAACCAATTTCTCAAGAAAAAGCATAGGGATAGTGACAAAGGTACTTGGAGTTTGGAAGGCTGAAGCTGGAGGGGCTGGTGCCTCTGTGGACGGCTGTGATGACTCTCCCTATTCTGGACTTCTATCTACATGTGGGATGTCTAATGGGACATGTGGAACAATAGCTAAAGTACTCACAGCAACAGACTTCGCGCCAAAGAGATAGTTCGTGACATCCTTGATTTTAGAAACCTGGGTTAGTCTAAATGCTTCACCCCATCTGTCAACTAGGTTGTTTGAAGAAATGTTTACTCCTCCACATAATTTCCCTATCAGATAGGGAAAAGGAAGTCCAGCTCTCTCATTTAGCGCCCTGTCACTCATCTCGATTGCTATTATCCATCCGGCATTGACCGGGTAACCTACCATAAGACAGGCTACCAATGAGGCCAGGGAAGGTGACAAAGTGTTATCATTAGTTGTTGGTCGCAATTGCGCTCAGACAACAGCCCACCTAACCTTGGCTGGAAAAGATAGTGAAGCTTTAGTGATCAGTGTTGGAGTTGTGATGACCCAAACTGCATTTTCCCCATCTATGGAAATCTGCTTCGCAATCCAGCGTAAAATCCTTTCTCGAGAAGTCTGATCTTCCATTGTAGCATCAATGGTGATCTCATGATGTTTTCCCTCAAAAAGGTCAACTGAAGCTGGTGCGAACTATTCCGAACTGTACAATATTTTGTTAATCCACGCCTTAGAAATATCTATTGATTTTCCCCTAACTATGATTGAGTTGAGTGGACCCCATGTGATAGCCATGTCTTTCTGTCCACGTTTCATGGTCTCTGTAATCGCAGCAAAATTCATCAATGTAGCTGCATAAGAGGAATAAAATTCTCTAGTCAAGTGGCTAGAGTATTCGCCATGTGCATTGTCCATCCAATCGAACGGATGGAGCTGAAATATCCGATAGATGTTCGAGAATGCTTTGATATCAGCTACCACCAACCTAGTTTCAGGCATTATTGCTCAATTCTTGAAGCCCCCATTTTTGTTCACAATACCATTGTGGAAGAACTCTTTAGACCGGTTGACAGCCCACATGGAGTGATAACAAGCAATCAGTTGTGGTCTCAATTCAGGGTTCGATTTCTAAGCATTCACATATATTACCATGGTATCATCATTGATGATTTCCTCCTCATCTTCTCTATCAACTTCTTCCTCTCGTACTCCAGTTTCGGCTTCTATGGTAGCCACAGGTGGAATGGTACTTGTGTCACCCTGAGAACCGCTTTTAGATTCAGCACTGCCCCCCGAGTCATCCACAGATTCACTGCCAGCAGCAATATCAGATTTACTGCCCGAGTTTTCCTCGTTATCAAAACTACTACCTCTCTCTTCAACTTGAGAAGGATAGTCTTGGAGAATAACTCTTCTAGCCAGTGATCTAGTATCACGAGGCAAGTGATCTTTAGGTGTGACATTTATTTGCACCTCAGACCACTCGCTTCAGAGTCGTCATGACCCTATGATTAGAAAGCGGTGATGGGGGCAGGTTTGTCAGCATTCTACCTTCTGGGACTCATTGTACCTGAGGAACAAATAACCAATTTAGAATAATCATCAATAAAATGACACACTAGTGGGTACTCAGACTTCCCCTGTGTCATATCATTGTGACGCCTTACCTTAAGAATGTCGTCACCCACTCTATCATCGAGAAGGGCCATGGAACGAGTAATGAAAAAAAACTAGATATAGAAATTTTTTAAAATTATACAACTGAAGTAGACTGGATGAGAACTTGTACGAGCTGTGTTTTGCACCACGGACCATGAAATCACTCGTGGGATTGAGACAGAGTTAGTGGGCAAGATGGATTGTAGAACTATTTACCAAGGGATATTCACAGACAAATTCACGGCCCGTGGAGTGCACTACGGTCCGTGATACTGCCCGTGAACTTTAATTAATTATTGGGTTGAGTTCAAGTGTGGTTTACAATAAGTTGCACGACCCGTGATGTCTTCCACGGTCCGTACAACCTGTCGTAGTCTTACACAGAGCAATATGTCATTCACCTTCTTCCCAACCTCGATTTTTAGAACTTAAACACCATCTTTACACAAATACAAAATCTTCCTATAACTGAAGCTTTACCTTACTTCTTACTCACTAAATGACTTAACTTAAAGTCCACCACCTACTAACAAATTCAACCTTCTGTCATAGACTAACACACAAGAACAACAAAATCTTCCCAAATTGACTTACCCACTTGTAATTCAGTATAAATCACAAGTAACTCGTCACATACTTAGACTAAAATCAACGAAATTGAAGTAACTCAACTAACTATCATACAAGATCGATCTTATAGCAAGTGATGAAAGAACTTACTTGGAGTTCAGAACCAAATTTTGCGCAAAATGATGAATCAGTGATTGCTACTTGAAATTCTTGACAACTTAGGATTAGGGCTTGGAATCTTTGATGAATTTGGGAATTATGGATGATAGGGACAGTTTTAAACCTCTCAAGAACTGTTATGGAAGAGAAAATAGGGAGAACAACCTAACCTTTGGCATTTGAAGAGCAATAAATATGTTTTAATTCAATTTCTCCTTTAACGGGTCGGGTCAGTTTCTTGGAAGTATTGGGTTAACCTAACACTTGACTGCAGAAGACCACGGATCATGAAGTTGCCTGTGGCGAGCATCATAGTCTGTGAACCTGTCCGTGACTGCAACTTCCAAACTTGGCATTCATACCTGAGGTTGACGAGAGGCTAGATGGTCCGTACAACCTTTAACGGACCGTGAACCCTCTTTTTCAATTTCTAGTAGCTTTTACAATCTTTCCTCCAATTGACGGACCGTGGAAGTGCTCGTGAAGTACACCATGGTCCGTGGTACTGCCCGTGAAGTTCGGTCTGCACCAGATCCTGCATATTTCCATTTATTTTCTCCTGCACACATCAGCACACCGTAACTCTATAAAAACAAAGAAAAAAAAGTGATAGGGACAATATCTAATACAATTACATCTTGTGTTGCCTCCCAAGCAGCACATAATTTAACATCGTGGCACGACGTAGGTTCCTTGATTACTCAGACTTCATTAACTTTGCATTCCTCGACGATCTTCACATCATCAGGGACACCCATATATGCCTTAATTCTCTGGCCATTAGCTTTGAACCTCTCGTCTTTATCATTATTTAGCTCAATAGCACCAGATTGAAACACATGTGTGACCTTAAACGGTCCAGACCATTTAGACCTCAGTTTTCCTGGAAACAGACGTAATCTGGAGTTGAAGAGTAACACCAAGTCATCAGGAGTAAAGCTCATTTTCTCAATATGCTTGTCATGATATATCTTTATCCTCTCTTTATATAGTGCATCCCTCTTATAGGCCCTCAGACGAAACTCATCCATCTCATTGATCTGATCAAGACTCAAATTTTTGATCTCGCTCCAATTTTGGTTCAAATTCTTCAACGCCCAGAGTGTTGTATGCTCAAGCTCAACTGGCAAATGACATGCATTGATATGGAGATATACCAATAGATGTCTTGGAAGCTGTCTGATATGCCCATAGGGCATCATCTAGCTTTTGTGCCCAATCTATCCTATTGGCATTCACTGTCTTTGCCAAGATTGCTCTTATTTCCCTGTTGGAGACCTCCACTTGACCACTAGTATGTGGGTGATCTGGTGTTGCAACCTTGTGCTGTTTTACCCTATACTTGGTCAGAAGTGCACTAAAAACCTTGTTGCAGAAATGAGACCCACCATCACTGATAAAGTGTTCCAAACCTTGAGAAGATGTTCTTTATCAGGAACCCAGACATTATTTCCATCATTCTCAGGTAACGCAACAACTTCAACCTATTTGGACATATAGTCCATAGCCGCCAGTATATATTTCTTCCCATATGAACTCACAAAGGGGCCTATGAAGTCAATACCCCGCACATCAAACAATTCAACCTTCAGAATAGGTGTCATGGGTAACTCATGGCGCCGAGAGATGGCTCATTACCGCTGGCACACATCACAGCTCCTTACTATGTCAATTGTATCTTGATGAATTGTGGGCCAGCAGTATCCACACTGAAGTATCTTGTGGGCTGTTCGAGCATCGCCATGATGACCACCAACTAGAGATGAGTGACAGGCCTCCAAAATGTTGCACATTTTGGCTTCTGAAACACATCGCCTAATTATATTGTCAGCACACACCCTGTACAGATATGGTTCATCCCAAAAGTACTTGCCTATATCATGCAGGAACCTTTTCCTTTGCTGATATGTTAGCCCCTTAGGCATAAAATCACTAACCAAAAAATTAGCATAGTCAGCAAACCAAGGAATAAGGTCAAGAGTAGTAGCTAATACTTGCTCATTTGGGAATGTGTAATCTATCTCGAGCTCAAGTTCTTCCATCTTTGCAGCTTCCAACCTAGACACGTGATCAGCTACCTGGTTCTCACAATCTCTTTTGTCTTTCACTTCGAAGTCAAGCTCTTGGAGAAGCAATACCCATCGGATAAGCTTAGGCTTGGCATCTTTCTTTGCCATGAGATATCTCAAGGAAGCATGGTTTGTGTGAACTATCACCTTAGTGCCCAGCAGATAAGCTCTAAACTTTTCGAAAGCATAGACTACAACCAATAGTTCCTTCTCAGTGACTATGCAGTTTCATTGTGTCGTATTTAGTAATTTACTAGCATAGTAAATTGGATGGAACATCTTGTTGCGGTTCTGTCCCAACACAACTCCTAACACACTCCCACTAGCATCATACATCACCTTAAATGGCTCCGCCCTGTCTGGGCCAATAATCACTGGTGTTGAAATCAGCTTCTCTTTTAGGCACTCAAAAGCTTTAAGGCATGTCTCATCAAATAAAAACTTCACCTCCTTCTCTAAAAGCTTACATATGGGGTGTGCAATTTTGGAGAAGTATTTGATGAAACACCCATAGAATCCTGCGTGTCCTAGGAAGCTTCGAACACCCTTCACATAGATTGCGGAGGTAATTTTTCAATCACCTCAATCTTAGCCTTATCGACCTCAATTCCTTTCTGTGACACCTTGTGTCCAAGGACTATGCCCTTTTTTACCATGAAGTGGCACTTCTCCCAATTTAGCACTAAGTTGGCTTCCTCACATCTCTGTAAAGCCCTGCTAAGATTCAACAAACAGTCATCAAAAGTATCGCCTATTATAGAGAAGTCGTCCATAAATACCTCTAAAGTGTCCTCAACCATGTCTGAAAACATGGACATCATACACCTTTGGAATGTGGCTAGTGCATTACATAGTCCAAATGGCATGCGTTTAAATGCAAAGGTGCCATAAGGACATGTGAAGGTGGTCTTTTCCTAATCTTCAGGTGTAATTGATATCTGGTTGTAGCCAGAGTATCCATCTAAGAAACAGTACCATTCTTTACCTGCCAACCTGTCAAGCATCTGGTCCATGAAAGGTATGGGGAAATGATTCCTCAAAGTTCACTTATTCAACTTCCTATAGTCCATGCACACTCACCATCCAGTGACTGGTCCCTGCGGGACAAATTCATTCTTGGCATTTGTTACCACAGTCATACCTCCCTTTTTAGGCACACATTGCACGGAACTGACCCAGTGGCTATCAGAGATAGGGTAGACCACCTCAGTATCTAACCATTTGATTATTTCTTTCTTAATCACCTCTTTCATAGGTGGGTTCAACCTCCGTTGGTGTTCAATACTTGGGTTGCAGTCTTCCTCAAACTAAATCTTATGTGTGCAAATACATGGAGGTATCCCAATTATATCAGCAATGGTCCAACCAATGGCTCTATTGTATCTTTTTAGCACCTTGATCACCTCTTGTACCTGCTCTTCATTCAAATATACAGCCAATATCACAGGTAAAGTGTTATTAGTACCCAAGAATACATACCTGAGGTGAGTAGGAAACTGTTTCATCTCTAACACTAGTGGCTCCTCAATGGATGGTTTCGCTGGAGGGCTTGGCCTATTTTTCAAGTCCAAGTCCAATTTGTTTAGAGCATACGAGTGTGCTCCCATACCCTGCAAGTCATTCATGGTCTCTACATAGTCAGACTAGAAATTATCATCAAAGTTCATCAGTACTGCTACTAATGTTTCAACCGACGTTCTCTCTTCTGTGGGTACCCTTATGTCTTCATCCGTGACCATCTCTATTGTAGATATCACATTCATATCTCGTGGTTGTTTCATTGACCTGCAAATATTGAACCTTACCTCATCTGTGTTGAGTCTAAACTTCAATTCCCCTCTCTCAACATCCACTAAAGCTCTTCCAGTGGCCAAAAATGGTCTTCCCAAGATGATGAGAACCTCAAAATCCACTTCACAATCCAGAATCATGAAATCGGCTCGAAAGATGAAAATGTCCACCTTTACCAGTACATCACACAGGATTCCCACTAGCCTCTTTACTGACCTATCAGCTATCATCAACCTCATTGTTGTAGGTTTTGGTACTCCCAAATCTAACTTTTTTATAAATGGCTAAAGGCATCAGATTTATGCTTGCTCCCATATCACATAAAGCTTTTGCAAACTTGATTGACCCAATGGTGCATGGTATCGTGAATGCACCTAGATCCTCTTTTTTCTAAACCAGAGATCTGGTAGCAATGGTACTGCAATGATGAACATCGTTAGAAAAATTATGACTTACAGCTCTTTTCTTGGTAACCAAGTCTTTCATGAACTTGTCATATCCTAGCATCTGCTCCAGAGCTTCTACCAATGGAATGTTTACTGAAAGTTGTTTCAGCATGGTTATGAATTTCGTAAACTTTCCATCTTCAGCTTTCTTTTTTAGCCTTTGAGGGAAAGGAGGTGTGGTCTGCGAATTTACTATAAGGGCGGGTTTTCCTAAACCTCTTTCTCTTTTCCTCTCGCATGTTATTCTTTAGGTTGAGCCTGTTGAGCCTCATCTAGATCATTTACCTCTATAGTCTCATCTTTCTCTCTGCTAGCTTGCTCCAAAACCTGTTCATACTTGGTACCTATAGAAATAGGGTCAGAAAGAACTTTACCACTCCAGGTGGCGATTGCCATGTAGTGTCCGTACTTCTTGGGATTTTGAATGGTATCACTTGGTAGTGATCCGTTGTTTCTCTGATTCAATGAGACTGAAGTTGCCCCAAGTGCTGCTCTATTTGTTTAATGGAGGTGGTGTGATAGTCCACCAACTGACTCATGCTCAAGAAGTCACCTCTCATTTCTTTCACCCCTACATCGGTTGACTCAACCTTCTAAAGTACTTTTGCCATCATGTCCTCAAGCTTAGACCCGCTAGAACTACCACTCACCTGGTCTCTATTACCTGGAGGTACATATACACCACTGCGATAATTCCTATACCCATCTATGTTTTGCCAGTTTCCTTGATCTCTATTTGCTGGACTTTCATACTGACCATCCCTAGCATAGCTCCGACCTGCATTTCCAGAATTGTAACCTTGATTTCCAGAGTTATAATTCCGGAAACTTCCTTGGTTTCCCAAATAGTTAACCTATTCATCAATGTCAAGATCCTGATCTTCATACCTGTTATATTGTCCCAGAACATTCACCTTTTCAAACTTCACAACAATGTGCTCTGTGAACAGGTCTATTTGAGTCCTCATATGTGCCATGTCTTGATCATTTTCTTCTTCTCTCTTCCTCTATTCAGCTGAAAGCTCAAATTTATACCCAAGCTCTCCTACCTCTACATCTCTAGTGTACCATGCTCTGTTATTCTTTGAGACCTCATCCAATAGTTACATGCTCTCATCAAATGACTTCCTCATAAATGAGCCTCTACAAAATGCATCAACAACAGGTTTAGTAACATAATTTGGAGACCTATAAAAGGCTTGTTTAAGATGTCTTTCGGTAAGATCATGGTTGGGGCATTTCTTCAACTTTTGGTTTAACCTTCACCAAGTATCATGCATTGCTTCTCCTGGTAGCTGCTTGTGTGTACTAATCTCGTCCTTCATCTACAGCTATATTGATTCTGGGAAGAATCGTTCCAGGAAAGCTTCCTTCAACTTATTCCAAGTTCTGATGGAGTCATCTGGCATCTTATTCAACCAGTTAGTCGCCTCTCCAGTAAGAGACAATGGAAACAACCTCAATCTCATTGCTATTTGGCTGACCCCAGGAATCTCTTGTGACTTATAGATAGCCACAAAATTCATCAAGTGTTGATTTGCATCATCACCACCTGTACCCCTAAACATACCTTTAAGGTTCAACAATTGAATCATAGTTCTGGTGATTGTGAACTTAACACCTGGAGGTAGTGCAGGTAGCACTATCGCTCCAGTGGCTCCAGCTCCATCCAAATATGCATCATCTTCATCATACATCATGTGCACTGGATGCTGAGCTCTACCACTTAGAGCTATTGGTTGGCGCTAGGGAGGGATCAATCCGTCCATTCCTCTATTCTCATCTACCATCCTAGGTTGGTTGTTATCGCCGTTCTGTTGAACACCTCTTGCAGTGGCTTCAGCTTCTAGTCCCAACCTTTGTCTTTGTTCCTCCAGTTCTTGTGCATTCACCATTGTTTAAAGAATCTTTTCAAGTTCTAAGTCGTAAGGGATCAATGGAGCTCCTTTACTCCTAGTACTTGGCAAACACAATAGCACTTACCTAAAAGAGACACAAACATAGAACAAAACGCAAAATTAGGAAATATAACTACAAATCGAATAAAAACTAGTAAAAAACTTCTAAATTGAAATTCCTCGGCAGCGGTGCCAAAATTTGATACGTCCAAACTAACACTCCAAATAAGAAGTGTAAATGGTCGTTGTCAATTTACAAAACTCAACTAGAGTTGAGGTAGATCCCACAGAGAATTTCTTTACACATAAAGTTTCACTGTCACATTTACTCAATTGTCATTACTATTTCCTAAACAAATAACACGGAAAGTAAATTTGGTTTGATTGAAAAGTATTCTATCAACAACATTTATAGTCAAAACTTAAATACACAGTTTACAGACGATCTCGTTGTAAGTTGATTCAGTTAATTTAAAGAAACCAGGTTTTATGTTCACTATGACATCGATTATAATGTTCTCCCGTAAATTGAGTGTTAGGTAGATCAATGTTTACAGAACCTTTGCAAGTTGAATTAATCTAATGATTCTCAGCCTAATAAAATAATATTAACTCTAATTCTATCAAACTTAAAGTGTTATCAATATTGGACTTCGCTTAATTTGATATAGTGTTAAAGATCTCTTCTCTCGAACTCCAACTTTAACTCCAATTCGTTAACTTAGTTTAGCTTTTTCCAAACTAATTCTTTTCTCTCGAAAAAAACACCAGATACAGGCCTGTCTAAAGCCTGCACTCAATAAACTTAAAATGATAACGAAAGTTGTAAACTACAGGTTGTAAACAAAAATTGACTTTTACTCATTTTATGGAATCGCAACTAGAATGTCGTCATAGATCCTACACACCCAGTCGTGACATTTAGCCACTCATGTTTTCACGTAAAGAATCAGTAGTGGATAAGGAAAACATGTTAAGAAATACTTACGAAAATAATTGGTAAATCAACAACCACTTGATAATCTAAAAATTGATATCCAAACTTCAAACTGAAAAAAATAATTTGAATCAAAAATATAAAGCTAAAAGTGATACTCTATTCTTAGTCGTAAAACGTAAGATGATGAATAATAATTCAAAAATGACCTAAAGTAGTTCAAAAATAGAATGTTAAAAGTGAGTCCTAATAGAACTATGACTGAATTGTCGGGCATTTTCACGGCTACTCCCATGACCCGTCAAAGGCCTCACGATCTGTGAAGCCTTCCGTGGTCTTCCCTTGGACTTCCCAAAGTTTGGGTCTTCAATGATACCCACTAGAACAAGGACTACGAACAGCACCACGGTCTGTAGCGAGGACCACGGCCTGTGATGGTGTCCGTGGTCTTCATGTGGATTCCAACATTCTGCCAACTTCCTTTCTTTAACACTGGTTCAACTCCACGATAGGTACCACGGCCCGTGGTAAGAGCTACGGCCCGTGGAATCTTCCATGGTTGTCACTTGGTTATTACTCTTCTTCGCCTTCTCAAGGCCAACACTACTTCACTTTCATGAGGTCAACCACAGACCGAAATGGAAGTTACGGTCCGTGTGGTTGACCATGAACTTTACTTAAACTATCATCATTTTGCAGCTTCTTTTCCATTTTCTATACCAACCAGACTTTTGTCTACACATTCAATAAATCTATCAAATACTACAAAATTTCACTGAATTCCAGTGTTAGTTCATAGTTCTTAAGCGTCAAATGTGCCACTATTTCACGGCACATCAACACCCTCAACTTAGAACCATTACTTGTCCTCAAGTGATGAGCAAAATAAATACAATCAGTCCTCACATCATTTACATACTTATGACCTTACACAACAACTATTTCAAGCACAATTTGTATCCCAAACATATGAATCTAACATGTAAGGATCGATATATGACATCTCATTACTTTCAATCAATCATGCTTATACCTGCGAATTATTAGCTCACACAATCTACTTTCAAATGCAACCATTCTATCCTCACACCAAAGAAGTCCCTTACTCATACTGGTAGTGACTAAGTACTACACTCACGCACTCAATGAATTTCTAACACTAACAACAAACTACCATAGGCTTACCCTTGTTTTCTACGCTTTACCTTTCAAACACCCAAAATTGGATCACTGTAGAACTTTGTCAACTTGTAACATAGGCTCGGGGCTTGGGAATGGATATTTGGTTTTGTGAGTGACTAATCCCTTGGTTTTCCAACATGTCATTTTCACACTCTTTTCTAAGTGAGTCCCTCTTTTTCTTATTTCAGTCCGATCCAGTAGCTATTAATATTTTCATTTATTTTTTTTATTTTATGCAATTTTGATATGCACTTAGCCCACTGGTCGAACCTTCTTTTTCCCTTCTCTTTTCTGTTCGGGGTTCAATCACCCTCAACTTAGAATTTTGGCTTGAGTTGTGATATCGTACCTTCAGAGAACCAAGGATATGATATATGTTGGGTAAGAACAAAGAGTGATTTAAGGCTCAAATTGGGTTTAACTGATAAGGTTTTCATTTGGTTCTTTTATTTTTTTCTTTCTACTAGTTTAACAAAAATGGCCTTCTGATCCTTTCCTATCCGATTATTCTCAGATTCAAGCAAGACTACTTACGCAAGTTCTAGTTTCTACTCCTGGTGTTAGACTTCAATCAAAACTTACACACACACTACATAGGATTGGATTTTGTTAGTTTCTTGTTTCACCAATTAATTTGTCAGATTAGCCATGTTCAACATATCAGTATCTAAGATGTCATCTAAAGATCCTAACAGTCAAACTTAGATGCAAGTTCTCAATTTTCACAGAGTAACTACTGCTCAACACATAAAACAACCAAAACAATAATACACAGAAACAACCTCCATTTTTCTAATAACTATGGTAGGTTGTTGACCGCCCCCTCCCCAAATAAAAAGGACTTTGCACTCAAAGTCGATACAGAACAATCAAATATACAGGCTATGAGGAGGGGTCATACCAACGGCGCTCTAGGCGCCGGTCGTTCGATCAACATTAGCATTTTTATCAATGGGTGCACTCTCCGAACTCGGGACATTATCAATTTGGTCCTTATTAGTCGGAGCAGGTGCGCCACTACCAGAAGCTCCAACTAAGGATGCATCTCGTTGTTCTTGTTCAAGGGCTTCTTTTTCCCAAGCTTCCCTCTTTAATGCTCTATGAGCTCTCTTTTCTTGCCTTCTTGCCTCTCTAGATGGGTCAGTAGGGGTCTCCTCATCAAGTTCTTCAGCTTTGTGTTTTCTCTTACCGAAATTACTCGTGGGAGGGTCCTCCCCAAAGATCATCGAGTGATTGAGTGGTGCCTAACATAACATTTGCATCAACAACTCTGGCATGACCGGAGTGGGCACCTGTACTGGCTTTTCAGCTAGCTTAGCAATTTGAGTATGCATCTTGGCCAACTGGGCTCTAAACTCCTCAGTTACTACTGAATCGGCAGCCTGGAATTGATCCTAAACAAGGTTCTCCAAACCATCTGTTATGTCCTTTAGGACCGATAGCTCCATCCTCATCTCATCTTTAATCTCTTTTTTCACAGCTAATACCTTTGTCTTTATCAGCTAGGGCATCCGAAGCACAATTTGGTCTACCAATGTCCTGGTCTGGCGCTGATCTGCAACAAATTTCTCAAGAAAAAGCATAGGGATAGTGACAAAGGTACCTAGAGTCTGGGAGGCTGAAGCTAGAGGTATTGGTGCCTCTGTGGATGACTGTGATGACTCTCCCAGTTTTGGACCTCTATATGCATGTGGGATGTCAAGTAGGACATGTGGAACAACAGCTAAAGTACTCACAGTGGCAGACTTCACGCCAAAGAGATGGTTCGCGACATCTTTGATTTTAGAAATCTGGGTTAGTCTAAATTTTTCACCACATCTGTCAACTAGGTTGTTCGAAGGAATGTTCGCTCCTCGACATAATTTCCCTATCAGACAGGGAAAGGAAGTGCAACTCTCTCATTTAGCGCCCTGTATCTCATCTCGATTGCTATTATCTGCCCCGCATTGACCGGGTAACCTACCATAAGACAGGCTACCAATGAGGCCAGGGAAGGTGACAAAGTGTTATCATTAGCTGTCGGTCACAATTGTCCTCGAAAAACAGCCCACCAAACCTTGGCTGGAAAAGACAGCGAAGCTTTAGTGATGAGTGTTGGAGTTGTGATGACCAAAACTACATTTGCCCCATCTATGGCAATCTGCTTCGCAATCTAGCGTAAAACCCTTTCTTGAGAAGTCTGATCTTCCATTGTAGCGTCACTGGTGACCTCATGATGTTTGCCCTCGAAAAGGCCAACTGAAGTTAGTGTAGAGTATTTCGGTCCATACAACATTCTGTTAATCGACACCTCAGAAATATCTATTGATTTGCTCCTAACTATGATTAAGTTGAGTGGACCCCAGGTAATAGCCATGTCTTTCTGTCCACATTTCATAGTCTTTGTATCCACAACAAAATTTATCAATGTAGCTGTATAGGAGGAATAAAATTCTCTGGTCAAGTGGCTAGAGTATTCGCCAGGTGCATTGTCCATCCAGTCGAACTGATGGAGCTAACATATCCGATATATGTCCAAAAATGCTTTGATATCAGCTACACCACCCTAGTCTCAGGCATGATTGTTCGATTCATGAAGACCCTAGTTTTGTTCACAATACCATTGTCGAAGAACTCTTTAGACTAGTTGACAGTCCACATGGAGCGATAACAAGCAATCAGTTGTGGTCTCAATGTAGGGTTTGGTTCCTGAGCGTTCACATACATCACCATGGTATCATCATTGGTGATTTCATCCTCATCTTCTCTATTAACTACTTCCTCTTGTACTCCAGTTTCAGCTTATATGGTGGCCACAGATGGAGAGGTACTTGTGTCACCCTGAGAACCGTTTTCAGATTCAGCACTGCCCCAGAGTAATCTGCAAATTGGCTTCCAGCAGCAGCATCACATTTACTGCCCAAGTTTTCCCCGTTATCAGAACTACTACCTCCCTCTTCAGCTTGAGAAGGAGTGTCTTGGAGAATAACTCATCTATCTAGTGATCTACTATCACGAGGCGAGTTTACTCCAGGTGTGACTTTTTAATTTTAGTTTTTTTTTATATGCTTAGCCTAAATGATAGGCTAGACTATTTGTGTTGAACTATAACATACTAAGTTACTATAAGAAATGACGATTATGTCTATTGTTAAAACATATTGAACAATTCTACTAAGGTTAAGTTAAAATGATCCAGGTAGATTTTTGAAAGACTGTCGAATGAATTCGTTGGATTACCCGTTATCTAGGAGGGCGTTAGCGCGGACCCGAATAGTAGAAGCTTTCACTACAATCTTATCGTCCTTATTAATTTGAAATGATTGTAAGGGAGGAAAAACAAATTTAGTAACTTCCCCAGTACTTAATGTAACATCTCTTTCTATCATAGAGATATAATTATGAACATACTTAGCCATAAACAAAGGAACAAAAGCAATTAATAAGTTTTTCTTTCATTCAATAAGATTTGTATTAAATTCTTCTTGAAATCAAATATGTTCTTCTTTATTAAAAAATTTTAAAAACCATTTTCTGAAAGATAATATTGCTTTACTTACTACTCAGCATATTAATATTATGATTAAGCAGCAGAATTATGCTAACATTATATGAGCATATTAGGAGAACAAATTACTTCTATTCATGATAATGTTGATAAACTTCTTTCTAGAATAAATTCCAAAACTAAAGGAACAGAGAAAGTACCCAATACCAGTATCCAACCTCCCTCAGAGATCGGATATTTCAAGTTAAAAGACTTTTCACATCTGGAAAGTCTCTTAGAAAAGAGATTCAAAAGTTGTAGTTTGAAGCCTTTGGGTATTGACGATTTTTCAGGAGGAGAAAGCAATTATAAAAAAGAGTTTTCTGATGAAATTAATAAAATCTCAGAAAAATATGCGAGAAAAGTTGTCCAAAGGATGTACTACTATCCTAGACCTACTCCTCAGGATGTGCTCTTGGAAGATCATGAGCACATTATAACTAATAGTTATAATAGAAAAGAAATCTATGAATGGAACAGAGATAGTTATACAGATGGACAAATTTATACAATTGTACATAGAATGCTTATGTACAAAACTATCTAAAAGGCAAACAAGAATAGTGATAGAACTATTGCTGATATGATAACGACATGATTTACTGGTCAACTAAAAGCCTGGTTGGATAATTATCTTAATACAAAGCAGAGAGATAAGATCCTTCAATATGTAAAGCAAGAAGGAGAGCATAATCTAACTCAGAATGTTCTGTATACCCTTGTTCTTAATATAATAGAATATTTTTCAGGAAGATGGTCTGATAATAGTGAGATCATAAGAACGAAGCTCTAAAATCTTAGGTGTAAAACTCTCACATCTTTTAGATTTTATAAAGATGTATTTCTTAGCAGGGTCATTGGAAATCTAAGTTTATAGATGGATTACCAGCTCTATTTGCTGAAAGAGTTAGAAAGACTCTAAGGGGAGATAGTCATAGTATTAATATGACAATTGTACCTATGGGAAACTCATAAGTGCTTTCATACAAGAAGGACTTTCTTTATGCAATGAAATAAAGTTGAATGAACAAGTTAAAAAGTATAGTCTTAATAAAAGACAACAATTAGGAGAATTCTGTGAACAGTTCGCTTTGGATATCCCTAAAACAAGCTCCAAAGAATGGACGTATTCTTCTAAGAACAAATCTTCCAAAAAGGATTATAAGGCATGGAAGAAAAGAAGAATTGAGAAGAAATAAATAAGAGTTGAACCTTATAGAGAAAAGAAGAGATTTTATAAATCTAGACAAAAATTTAACAAAACAGATGCTTGCCACAAGTGTGGTAGATTTGGTCATTATGCTAGAGATTGCAGAGTCAAAGAGAAAATCAAAAACCTTGATATAGCTGATAATATCAAAGAATCTTTATGCAAAATCATGCTAAATTTTGATTCAGGAAAATCAGAAACAGAATACAGCAGTCATAATGAATCCTCTACAAGTAAAGATCTAAAAGCCCTTCACCAAGAAGATTATATGTCATCATATGATGATTGCTTGCCTTGTCAACAAGTGCTAAGTTGCGAAAATGAAGGAGAAGAAGATGATCTCTATAAGATCTATTCCCAGTTCAAGGAATTAAGCATCAATGTCATTGATAATGACAAAGTCATAGAGCTCTTACAAATTGTTAAAGATCTGAAAATAAGAGCACAAATTATTGATAACATAGCAATACCTCCACTTCTCAAAATCATATCACAGAAGATGTCCCTACCAAAGAAGGTTCATCACCATGCCTAAAGTCAAAAATCTCCTATTAGAAAGAAGGAAACTTATAAGTTCTCCTACTACAATTAGTAATCTAAAGCAAGAGATTAATAATCTCAAAGATGACTTTCATCGTTTAAAAGAAAAGAATGTCACTATAGAAAATAGACTTGATAATATCGAAAGTATTAAGGATCTGGGTAGTAACTCAGAAACATCTTCTTATGAAGGAGATAGTAAAGATCTTGACTTTCTTAAAACCCTTAATTTCATTACTAATAAAGAAGATTTTTTACAAATCTTGAAAGCTATCACTTCCCAAATGTTTTATACTAAGATTATTCTTCTTATAGATTATAATTACGAAAAAGTATTTACTGCTCTAATAGACAGTGTTGCTGATTTAAATTGCATTCAAGAAGGGCTTATCCCTTCAAGATATTTTCATAAAATAACCCATAGCCTCAGATCAGCAAATGGTAGTAAAATGGGTATTGAATATAAGTTACCCAAAGCTTTCATATGCAAAGGGAAGAATTGTATCCCTCAACGTTTTGTCTTAGTAAAAGATATTACTAACCAAATTATTTTGGGAATTCCTTTTATAAATGATATTTTTCCCCTTACTTATTGGAATGATAAAAATATCATTGGAACTTGGAATGAAAAACCTTTTACATTAGAATTTATTACAAAACCTTTTACAAGAATGATTAATGAATTATCTTCGAAATTGATTTTAAAAAATAATAAGTCAGATTTATAAAAAGAGAAATTAATAGCATTGAGATTGATAACATTCTTTAAAATCCTAAATTACGATAAGATTGCTATTTTAAAAAATCAATTCTCCATTCATATTTGCGGAGATCATCCAAATGCTTTCTGGAATAGAAAAAAGCATGTTGTTAGCCTTTCATATGAGCATAATTTTATAGAGGATAATATTCCTACAAAAGCAAGACCTTGCCAGATGAATTGTGATTATCTAGAATTATGCAAAAAAGAAATTGACTCCTTGTTTCAAAAAGGCCTTATAAGGCATTCTAAATCTCCGTGATCTTGTACAGCCTTTTATGGTAAGAAATATGCTAAACAAGAAAGAGGTGTGCCCATGTTCGTTATTAATTATAAACCTCTTAATAAAGCCTTAAAATAGATCAGGTACCCTATCCCTAATAAGAAAGATTTATTAGATATAGTTTATGATGCCATTATATTTTCCAATTTTGATTTAAAATCAGGTTATTGGCAGATTTAGCTAACTGAGTCAGAAAGATAGAAGACAACTTTTAATGTTCCTATTGGACAATATGAATGGAATGTTGTGTCATTTGGCTTAAAAAAACGCTCCTTCTAAATTCCAAAAGATTATGAATGATATTTTCATAACCTACAGTAATTTCATAATATTTTATATAGATGATATTCTTGTATTTTCCAAAAACGTAGAAACTCATTTTAAACACCTAGATCCTTTTAAAAAGATTATTATCCAAAATGACTTGGTAATATCTAACCCTAAAATGGCTTTATTTCTAACAAAATGTTAGATTTTTGGGTCATAATATTGAAAGAGGAAACATTAGCCCTATTAATAGAAGTATTGAATTTGCATCTAAATTTCCTGATATTCTGACTAATAAGATTCAGCTACAGAGATTTCTTGGAAATCTTAACTATGTTGCTCCTTTTATAAAGGATTTAGCCAAGAATACTACTATTCTATATGATAGGCTAAAATATAATCCTAAAGCTTGATCTGATAAACATACTAAAGCTGTTAAAAAGATTAAGACAAAGGTTAAAAACCTTCCTTGTCTTACTTTGGCCAACCCAAATTGGGAAAAAATGGTTGAGATAGATGCTTCTGACATAGGATATGGCAGTATCTTAACCCAATTTTATCTGATTAATAAACTCCATTATATTATTTAGTTCTATTATGGCAAGTGAAATGATGCTCAGAAAAACTGTGCCAGGATAGCAAAAGAAATTCTGGCAATAGTTAAAAGTGTTCTAAAATTTCAAGGTGATCTATATATCCAAAAAATTTTAATAAAAATTGACTGCCAAGCAGCTAAATTCATGTTTAATAAAGATTGTAAACATGATATTTCAAAACAAATGGTTATTAGATGGAAGGATTTATTAGCCACATTTGATTTCGAAATTCATTATAAAAAGGGAACAGATAATAATCTTCCCGATTTTCTCACAAGAGAATATTTAAACTAATATCCTCTTCTTATTTTACAGAATGAGGCCTTCTTATCCCCCACCAGGAAGGAAGGAAAGAGGACAAGGAGGCAAAGGTAATATCCTTGCCCAAATAGGAAACCAAAAATTGGTAGCAGCAAATATTGCTACTACATCTGATCTTAATACAGATTACCCATTATACAAAGAGTTTTTGGATTTTGTAAAAATAAGGGGACATAAGGGTAATACTCCACAAAACCCTGAGAGTAGTACTTCACAAATTTTTATACACTTAATGGGTTGATAAATCTCCTAAACTAATAAGCTTAGAGAAAGATAATATATATTTTGAAGGAATGGCTACAATGTATTTCTTTATGGAATTTGCAATACCATGGATAATGAGATGGGTGGTGGAAGTTGATAACACCGAGGAAGGTTTCCCTTGCCTAGATAGAATTTTTTATGCAAAATTCTAGAATAAACTAGTTCAAAAAAACCTGGAGGGAAAATGTCATGGTCAAGAAACTATAGATACGATTATAACAACCATTGATACTTATAGAATCACAGCATCACAACCAGAAGTGGATATTCATAGTCCATTTAAGTAAATTGACAGAAGGCTTCAGATAAAAAAAGGAGCACTCTCTAAAAATGACATAATAGCATCATACATGGAAAGAGTTAAAAAGGACTTAATGAAGAATCTTGATATAGATATCAGTGACGATGTATCCATGGCATCAGCTGGCCACACCACTTAAGGTGAAGAATCATACATAGCAGGCGAGGCGCAAAGTGCTGATAGCAATGAGGAAATTGATATCAATATTCTTCTTCAACAAATCCAAAATCAAGTGGAAGAATCTTCCAGCAACACTGCCTACAAAGACAAAGGAAAAGGCAAAATATGAGAGGACCCCACAAATAAAATAATTGGGGAGTAAGACAAAAGACTTTAATAAAGTTTGATTAAAGGCTATGATAATATGTCGGCCACATATTAGTAGAAAGACCACGTTTCCTTGTCGGTCTTATCTTCTTATTATTGGCCAATATAAATTGTGTTGGCCATTGTAATCTTTACTTTTTATATTTTTATCTTTTAGACCTCTATATAAGGAGGAATAAGTTTATGTTAAGAGGCAGGTCTCAAAACCCCCCCTCTCTCTCTTAGAATACTTTCTTCTGTAAATTTTTAAGTTTGTTGAATAAGAAAAACTTTCAGTTTGGTGTGTATCTCAAGTCCTACTCCAGGTATTAATTAATTTTAGCTTTTTTTTTCTATATGTTCTTAGCTTAAACGATAGGCTAGACTATTTGAGTTGAACTATAACATACTAAGTTACTATAAAAAATGGCGATTATGTCTATTATTAAAACATACTGAACAGTTCTACTAAGGTTCAGTTAAAATGATCCAAACAGATTTTTGAAAGGCTGTCGAATGAATTGGTTGGATTACCCATTAGCCAGGAGGGCGTTAGGGCGGACCCGAATAGTAGAAGCTTTCACTAATCTTGTCAGGATTATTTATACTTGTAAAGACACCTTGAGTAAATTTGTGCGATCCGTTGAAACATGGTATCAGAGCCATGGACTTTTAGTAGTGATAGGTCGTATAGTTCAACATAGCTTCACTTATGAATATCATAAAGAGAAGATCTACCGTTAAAAACAATAGAAAAGAAGAATATGATATACCCCAACATCTAAATCTACTTAATAAGTGGACAATTCTGAAAATACCTCCCAGAATTATATACCAGATGGGAACGTTTGAGAAACTTGACCTCAAACAAGTGGTTAACACCACTAAAGAGACTTTCACTATTGATAGTGATCATCAAACTTTTAGATTATTATCTGAAAATGATTTGGCCCCTTATAGGAAATTCTATAGATTCATGCATATTGATTTGGTTCAGGTGACATTTAAGCCCCTTACCTTAAGAGGTCTACCAGAAAGCTTTATAGCAGCTTTAAGAGGAGGTAGAAATCAAAATTGGAAGAAATTCCTTATAGGGACTATTTAAACTAGTCTGGCTTATGGATCAGTTTCTTTTAATGCTTATTCTAATTTACAAATCTCTCTACATGATGAGAATTCATTAATTTCTCTAATGCTAAATGTTAAACTTCATGGTTATGATTATATATTTATATGCATGGAACTGAAGTTATTTGCATATAATCATAATCATGAAGTTTAACATTAAGCATTAGAGAACTTAATGAATTCTCATCCTGTAAAGATCGATTAGGAAGTATTTTCTTTTTAAAAGATGAGTAGTTGAATAGAACGTGTATTCTGGAGGGAGAGAAACATGGAGAGTTATTCTTGATAATGATCACTTCAAATAAAAAAAAAATACAAATTTCTAATAAAGCAGTAAACCTTTTTGATACATTCTAAAATAATTTTAAAAATAAGACCATTTCAAAAAAAAATATTATAAGATAAATTATTAGAATCATTTATTGAATAATACACAGTTATTACAAACAATGATTACTACCTTTTCGTATTATATTTTTAATCTTTAAAAAAAATTCAAAAATGTAAGATTTTCTTGATACATTCAAAAATAATTTTACAAATAACACCATTTCAAAAAAAATTATAAGATAAATTATTAGAATTATTTATTGAATAATACACAGTTATTACAAACAATGATTACTACCTTTTTGTATTATTGTTTTACTCTTTAAAAAATAAAAACAAAAAAAATTCAAAAATGTAAATTTTCTTGATACATTCTGAAATAATTTTTAAAATAAGACAATTTCAAAAAAATATTTAAATCATAAGTTGAATTATTAGAATTATTTTTTGAATAATACACAATTATTAAAAACAATAGTTACTTCTTTTTCTGTTTTTTTAAATCTTTGAAAAAGAAAAACAAAAGAACACAGAAATATAAGATTTTTAAAAAGTAAACTAATTTATGCACGTCCCTATCCCATGTTAAAGAACTAACTAAGAAATATACATAAAATACAAATCCTTCTTCCTTCTCCTTTTTATATGAAAATGTATATATTTTTAAATGCATATATAATTGATTTAAATTCAAATTTTAAAAGATGGATAACTAAACTTATCCCTAAAAATACTTAACCCACGTTTCTTGAGGGAAAAAACTACTATTAACAGTTAACTCCATCTTTTTAAAAACCTATTCACACCATAATGTTCTTATTGCCTTATCTTTATTCAACCTCTTAACATGATAACTTTCTTGCTTTTCAAGGTGCTCTTTCAAATCTTATAATTTATTTTCTAATAGTTCTTTCGTTTCTGCCAATGAGTCTTTATGGTTTGAAGTGAAGAGTTATATGCATATAATATTTGTTGCATATAGGAACAATACGAATAGACCAAATTAGGATGGGAATATCTTTTCCAAGTCAATGTGGTGCATACCTAGCGAGTTTGGATTGATGTTGATTCTCTTTTTCTTTTTTTAGGCAATTGCACATATATTTCTTCTTCTTTATTCACAATTTAGAATAATTATTTAATTTAGATTTTAGTATTTAAATTGTTATTAAGTAGTTAATTATTCTATCCAAATTAGCATGTATATGTCTATTTTACTTCATTTTTTATGAACCAATAAATGTGTTTGCATTGGACGCATTTGTTCAGGTGGGAGAAAATGTGAAACAAGACTATATTAAAAAGGTTGTTTTTCTATTTACATTTTCTGTTGAAATTTTTTCGGCTTCAAATTTTATAAATGCACATAAAAGTAACTTATCAAACTTCGGAAGAAAAGATTTCAATTTTAATAAATTAATAGCATAATATCATTTATGGATTGTACTCTATTATTAAAGTTAAAGTAATTTTTCTCTACTTTTTTTCTAATTATATGGTGATTATATATATGTATATAAAGCTGGATAGAAAAGATGTAGATTTGATATCAAATACACAAGTATATATTTTGTTTTAATGGGAGAACACACAAACAAGAGAAAATTAATGATGAGTAAATTAAAAAATTAGTTCAGAATTCTTAAAACAAGACTTACTTTTGAATTCTTAATACAATTTAGAAAATGGACTACATGAAAACTTCAACAACTAAAAAGTACATCATTTTCTTCTACTATTTTTACACGTAATGTTTAGTTCAATTTACATACATTTGAATTTATAAATTATGGGATGACTTAATTAATTCATGCAAATTTATTTGATTAATTTACAAATTGTACAAGTTAAAAAATCAGCATGGTGTGTGTAATGTCATTTCTTAAATTTATTTTCTTCAGTTCTAATGTAGTTTGAGTTAAGTTTTACGTTTTCATAATATTCTCTAAATAAAATTGTAGTTGTAATATTAAATAGATGTTGTTTCTTATACTGCTTTCGATAAAGTAGAGTTAATGAGTAAATAATGAATGATTAATAATACTAAAAATATTTAAATGAAATGTTTTAGAATTTAGCACAAAAATTACAAATATGTAACTCTAAATCTGATAAAATTTAATTAGTTTTATAAAGAAGTACAATAAAAATAAATTTCATAATAGAATATTGTAAAAATTATCTGTATATTGTAAACTAATAGTTTATTAGATTATTTTTATAATATGTAAAGTAGGATTAGTTTGTGTTATGTTAGATTATGATGTATTTATGTGGACTTTAACTGAAGATTACATATAAGAAGTTCTATGCATATTAATTTGATTAGTTTTTAAAAAGAGGTACAACAAAAATAAATTTTAGAATATTGTAAAATTAACTGTACATTGTAAACTGGAATGCCCCATCTGCAACAATTTCAAACTTTGGAGTATTCATTTTCGTTTAATCTCATCTTTCCTTCTTTTTCAAGACTTCTCATTCTTAAAAAAAAATATCTCCATTCCTTGATTCATTTTTGTTGTTTTATCACTCAAAATCAAGGACTCATGTGATAAGTATATCCCCTATGGGTTTGCAAGAACACCCCCAATTTAGGCTTTTAGCCCCACTTTTGTAATTTTTGAGTTTAAGGAGGGAAGAGTTCAAAAGAAGATTACTTTTTCAAAACGGGAAAGACTTATAATGAGGTTGCCAAGAAAAAGTTATTAAGCTCAAAAGGGGTAAACTAGGGATACATTTAGTGCAAAGGTAGGCTTTTTATGACAAGTCAACTTCATAAAATCACAAAGAAAGCCTAACATCATTTCTCCTACCAAAAGCAAGCCCACATTTCTAGACCAACCAGACAAGTTCTAGTTAGCACAAGTGAACACAATGAATTATTTCAATGACTCACCACACATGGCATGCAAACTATTCTAGACGGACCAATTTCACTTCCTAGACAAAAAAAGTCATTTTTCAAACTCACCATCTAATGAGTAAGGAGCCACAAAAAGATTCAAAGTATTGTCACAACATCATTAAATTTCACATATTGCCTTCTCACAAAAAATTAGGAGGGGTGCTCATTTATGATTCACAATGCTTGACTAAGAAACAAGGACAACAATGTCAAGGTTACTCAGACTTCACCATTACAACAACAACCGACTACTCAAACTTCACCATAGGCAATAACAACCGGCTACTCAGACTTCACTGAGGACAACCCCAATCCACACTAGCTATGGGTACTCAGACTTCCCCTACTCAAAGGAATGCAACGGTTACTCAGATTTCACCGTGCACCTATGAAGAACAAACACATAACCATGATAATTTCCCCCTAAGAAAGTTGTCACTCTATCTATCATTGGGCGTCGTCACTCAACAACATCATAAAAAAAGCTAACAATAAGAAATAAAACTGGCATAAAACGACAAATCAGAAATGATGAATCCAACACAATATACAAAAGCCTAAAAAGGGTATCCAAAACATCTAGATCCAAAGCATCAATTTAAAACATCAATCCAACATAAAGCAAAAGCTTCACAAACACCTTAAGGGAAGCACCCCCAACTAAAGACGATATTGTGCTGACACGACCTGATCCCTCGAGTCAAGGTGGCACCTACCATAACCTACAAGTAGGTAAGCCAGCCCGTACCTAGAACACAAGTAATAGGTATAAGTGCAGAACTAAACAAAAAATAATACAACAATAAGAAAAGACAAAAGTAAAAACCAAACCAAAACCTATATATATATAATGGAAACCCTACAAGAACCTAGACGTCACAAGTACAAGTCCCAAAAGTGGACCACAACAAGCCGTCTCAAAGGCAAAATATGCAAGCAAGTGTATAGAAGGAGATAGTATGGTCTAGGATGCCAAGTGCTTACCTTTATCTCAAATGTCCACACATTGCAAAAGATGACACAAATGATCACCGTCGGAAGCTGGTACTAGGACCTACATCACAAAAAAGATGTAAAGTGCAACATTAGTACCAAAACAAGGTAATCAGTAGGCATCATAGGATGATTGAGCAAGAAAGGTAAAGAAAAACATAATAGATAGAATCTAGATACAAACAAAGGTCAAAGCAGGAAAGAAATAAGGCACCATACTGAAAGTAAATCTACGTACAACTAAACTAAACCTAATTGGACTCCTATAAGCCTAGAAGGAACACTTGTGTGAAAGTTTAAATAAAAACCTGCGGCGGGTACACATAATAGCTAAGTCTATAAGAAGGAATAGTAACCTAGATTTGAATCCAAGAAACAGTCAACTCCATCCCCAGCTAGCAAGAATTACAATCAATCCAACCGGTCAACTCCCAGTCCAGCTAGAAAGACTGACAACCAATCCAAACCACCTTCATAGGCAGTCGCCTCCCAAAGGTGCACCGCCTGGTTAGCAAGAGTAACCCGAGGGCACATTGACTCCAAAAAGGATCTAAGATACCAAGGTTGCCCAGCCATCCAGTCCACTCCTAGGGGTATACCGCCAGATAGCTAGCAAGATTGACCTGGGGGTGTATCAAATCTGAAGAGGATCTCAAGTAGGTTCTAAGCCATCGTGGATTGACGTCCACTACCACATATATGTATAGAAGGCTCCAAGCCAAGCACATTTAATCTCTAAGCAACATTATAGAAGAAACCTCCGATTATGCCTCAGAGTCACAAAAATAAGGAGAGAGATAAAGTATAAAAGGTCCATAAGCAACAATAACGCTTAAGCTAAGGCTCATCTATCAGACCCAACTGTGTTATTCCAGTCTACAAGGACCTAGTCCATCCAAACGACGTCGAAGACTTACCAAAGTCACAAGGTACATGAGTCTAAGCAAACACTAGTCTATCCTAGACTAAGGCCAAAACATACTCCAAAAACAAGTAAAACTCAAGTAATTCCACATAGCATGCAAGTCACACAAACAACCCTACTAGCATAGGGCTACCCTTGATACAATAGTAATCAACCCTAAATCATGGTTTATAAGAAGAAAAGCAGAAGTAACTAGGTACCCACACTCCTAATTCACACTGATCATCATCAATTTACACATTCATGATCAATCCAAGTAGAAAGGAAGTCATAGCCCACCAGTAGGTCGACCGCGCGCTTTAAATCACAAAATCAAAACTTTTCCCTAATGAACGGCCTCTAAATGGTTCCACACTATCAAAAATAGGATCAAAATGTAAGTACGGTTTTAGGACACCAAAAACACATAAAATGGAAACTGACCAATTTTAGAGTCAAACGAGAAATGTGGGATTCATGCTAGATTTTTCGGAACTGACTCCATCAAGAGGTCCTAAACTATGCCTCAAACTTGTGTTCCAAAATTGAAAACAAATCGAGACTTGAAAAAAACCAACATAAAATCAATACAAATTATAAAAAATAAAATATTAAAGACAAGGACAGGGCATCAGCTTTGAGAACTATGTCACCTCAAACGAAAGTTTCCCAACACCACCTCCCTATTCTGATAACCAAGAAAGTCCAACCTTTCATTTCTATGACGACCACAGGTCACATGGTCGCGAAGAACTAAAGACCAAAGCTTCGCAAATAAGACCGGGGGGACGCAATCGCAATGAGAAAATTGGTATGCACCAACTTATGCATATCAGTTGGTTTGGCCAAGTTCCAAATTTCCGATGGGGTGCTCTGAATTCGTTCAAAACCCCGTGCACACAGATGAGATATACAACCCTACTGAATTTGACATTCCAGACTCAACGGAGCAATCATAACTTTCGTATGAGGTCACCTTTAAGACATGATATATGGAGGCCTCGAGATCTAAATAAAGGGTCATTCTAGATAAAACTTTAAATCTCAGAGCTAACCATTCTAACAGAATCCTCATTCGAGCTTTTTTACCCAGAATTTTAACTAAAGTCAACTTAGGTTTTAATTTGGAAGTTAAGATGCCTAATCTCATAGACTCACACTAAAAGCCTAGGGAGTCATGCCTGATGAGTTAGGGATTTTGACTCATTTAAGGCTTATTATTCAATGATTTAGTGTCCTTAATGCCTTTTTTATGCTCATAACTGATGTTATAATGTTAATATGCATCAATAAAGGTAAAAGAGTAAGCCAAGGACATTACGAGGAAAATAGGAGTGAAAACGCTGAAGAAAAGCAAAGCTGGTCCTTGCCAAAGCTACTCGGTGAGTTGCTGAGTGGACCTTCAGCTCCTTGAAAGTTCCAGTATGCTAGCCTATGGATAAAACCAACTTGGCGACCAGACAAGTGGTTCAGTGATACACCGAAAAGTTCGGCGATGCCGACCCAGCTAGCTAAATATGACAGAAAGTTTTGGTGAAAAGCCATGCCAAAAAGGCGAGAAGAAGAGCACCCGACGCATCGCTGACCTGTTCGGCAAGCCCAACTTACTTCACCGAGTTGACTCCATGTTGAAATTCTGGGAACATATAAATGAAATTTTCAAAAGAAGAGAAGGATTTCCCACATTGTTCACTTCTGAGTTTTTGAGTTTTTACATTCTAGAACATTGTTTTTACATTTTTGAGTAGAGATTTAGGGATTGTGAGACTTTCATCCTAATTTCCAGTATTTGGAGACTTGTGGATCATTGTCAAATCTGATGAAAAACTTCATTGGTAACAGTTTCTTATTTTTCACTATGCTTGGCTAAAACCCCCATTTTTGGGGGTGTTATGTAGTTGAATACTCTAATTAGCTAATGGGTATTGTTA
Organism: Solanum commersonii; assembly: GCA_029007595.1. Lineage (NCBI taxonomy): Eukaryota > Viridiplantae > Streptophyta > Magnoliopsida > Solanales > Solanaceae > Solanum > Solanum commersonii. The sequence goes on from JAJTWQ010000007.1 coordinate 2,945,323, forward strand.
GTTACGGATTTTATTGTTGTTTTGAAGTGAGTTCAATTAATTGTTCTTGTTTTAATTGAGGAATTGTAGTTGCGAATGCAATTCTAGCCTAGTACTCGATACTGCTTAAAAAAGTGGTGTTAGAGTCAAATTATTAATTGATGATTGTATTGATTGCATTGTTACAAATTTAGCTTGAGAAAGTGGGTTTGATTGCCATCTTGCAAATCTAGCTTGAAAAAGTGGATTGATTAAGGTAATTGGTTGTTCGATTGTGTTTTGCTTGTTGAGGTTCAAAAGAACTCACTTGAATCGCAATAGTTGATTGAGAAATGGCTATTGCACTCAAAATCTAACCTACCCAGCGAGATTCAACATCTTTGAGTAACTAGTAATCATCCAACTTATCATACTCCCAAGAAACCTTCTCTACTTGTTTACTTCCGGTTTTAGTAGTCATAAATTGTTTACCCGAATCCCCCCATTTGATATTAATTGTCAAAACTTTGTGATTTACTTTAATGTTGCGAAACTTCTATCTCTATAAACGATTAGGACACAATTTTACTTCTTGATCGAATTCTCTATTGTATCACTCCCCGTGGGATAGACCCTAACTTTTATTAGATGGGTTTGTACTTGTTAGCAACCGCCTACACTTAGAATTGGATAAAGTGTAGTTGAGCGTTATCAATGCCCACTATGCTACCAGTCTGAAATAATCCTTCTAGAGCTGATGAAATCGTCAAATTTGGATTTTGAAGTCATTTTCTTGAAGTTTTTGTCAAAACAGACTGTTCAAGGTTCGAAAGCTCCAAATCACTAAATTTTGCATAAAATAAAATGAACAACAAGGTGACCGAATTGTCAGTCCCAGCAAGTCATAAAGAACTTGAGGTCCATATAAGAAAGCTCTAAACGGCAAACAAGAGGCATAAACATAGAAATGACCTGGAGAACATTACAATATCAACTACTAAAAAAGACTTTTGTTCGTTAAAGTTAGAGTTAAGAAGTACTTGAAGGGTTAAACAAGCCAAGAAACTGCTCTCGCATATCATGCTTGGTCTTGCAGGTAGCCTCCTCAACTAAATGATGCCTCCAATGATCCTTAACCAGATAAATGGCTCTCAAACGCAATAGGCACATATCTCTGGCAAGAATAGCAATTGGCTCCTGCTCAAAGGTCAAGGAATCATCCAACTCTACTACATCATACAAGAACACATGAGACTCATCGATAGTCGAGAACATCAGAGGCAAAGCTAACTCATATGCAACCTCCCCAAACATTTTGAGTATTTCAAAAGGCCTAATAAACCTGGGGCTAAGCTTGCCCCTTCTCTCAATTCTCATCATACCCTTCATACATGACACACGGAGGAAAACTGTGTCACCAGTTGAGAACCTCAATGTCCTCCACCTTTGATTTGCATAACTTCTATGCCTACTCTGTGCTGTCTGAAGCCTATCGTGAATCACCCTTGCCTGCTCTAAAGCCACCTAGATCAAGTCTATGCCACATGGTCTAGGATCTATTTTCTCAAACCAATCAACTGGAGAGTGACAACGCCGACCAAATAAGGCCTGAAATAGGGCCATTTGAATACTAGAATGGTAGTTGTTGTTGTACGAAAACTCCGCCAAAGGCAAAAAATGGACCCGCAGACCTCTAAACTCTAATACACAAGCCCATAATATGTCCTCAAGAACCTAATTAGTATGCTCTGAGTGACCATATGTCTACGGGTGGAAGGTTGTGCTAAGGTTAATGTGAGTGCCCAACTTAGCCTTGAAAATTCTCCATAAGCTAGAAGTAAACTGAGCACCATGATCTGATATAATAGAGATCGGCACACCATGAGAAGAACCACCTCAGGAATGTAGATATGGACTAACCTTTCAGCGCTATATAAAGACTGAACTGCGAGAAAGTGTGTTTACTTGGTCAATCGATCAATGATGAACCAAATGCTATCAACACCTCTAGAAATCCCACACAAACCTGCCACAAAGTCTATGGTGATGCGATCCCACTTCCACTCTGCAATGGGATATCTCTAGAACTCACCATCAGGTCTCAAATGTTCAACCTTCACCTGCTGACAACTCAAGCAACGAGATAAATAGTCTACAATATCTCTCTTTATGTTGGGCCACGAGTAATGTTGCCTCAAGTCATGATATATCTTCACGGTTCCTAATGAACAGAATATATAGAATTATAGGCCTTTCATAGTATCAACTAAGTCAAACCCCCAACTTTCAAACACAAATATAGCTTGTAAACCTTGAAACCCTATCTTAATCTAAGGTAACCTGACTGACATCACCTACTAACACTCTATCTCAAAGTTTCACTAGGTATCATCCTCAAACTGACGGCTACAAATCTGATCAAGAAGAGAGGATTGGACTCCCACATATGCTACAACACACCTAAAATTTGAAACATCCAATCGAGCTATCTGATTAGCTAAGGACTGAATGTCCAAAGCTAAAGTTCACTCCAAAGTGGATAAGAAGGCTAGACTACCCATAATCACTGCCTTCCAACTCAAGGTGCCTGCTACCACATTCACCTTGCTCAAATGGTAGAGAATAGAGAGGTCATGTCCTTCAAAAGCTCATTCCAATGACACTGCCTCGAATTAAGGTCCCTCTAACATATAATACACTGAAGACTCCTATGATCTGTGAATATCTCATAAGGAAATCCATAGATGTAGTGCCTCTATATCTTAAGAACAAAAACTATTGTAGCCAACTCCAAGTCATGGGTAGGGTAGTTGCTCTCATGTAGTCTAAGTTGCCTCGATGCATAAGTAATAACCCGGCTCCACTACATCAAAACACAACCCAAACCATCGATGGATGTGTCACAATAAACCATAAAGCCCTCGCCCTCAACTGCAAAAGTCCATATAGGAGCAGTAGTTAGCAACTCTTGGAGCTTTCGAAAGCTCAACTCACACTCCTCAAACCACTCAAAAGGCATATCAAGGCAAGTCAACCAGGTTGTCACGACCCAAGCCTAGGGCCTAGACATGACATGGAGAATGAGGAACCCGAAGGAACCCCAAACAAGCCTCTCAAACTTTTCATCACACTTCATCGGTCGCGGAAGTACATTCAACATTAAATAACGGGAATTAGGGACTAAGGGCAAACCATTTCAAAATAACATCATAGAATAAGAGCCAAGCTCATTTACAAAATACTTGTCCAACGCACACCTCTACATACATAGATAGGACGGGGGCCATGACATACTACCGGCTCCCCTCATAGTCAAAATACAATTGCAAGTTAAAGTCTCAAAACACAGGAGTAGGAAACATAACATAGCCCTCGAATCATTGAGGACTCACCAACAAACTCGGATAAGCACCGTACTAGCCACGTGGATGGAGAGAAGGATCAAGAGTAGCTCCAGTCCCTACATGGTGACATCATGTAGGCAAAATATGCGTTAGTACTTTGGAATGTACTAAATATGCGAGGTGTAATACAACAATAGACAAGGACACAATCGAAATGCAAGAAATAGTTCCATAGGCATAATGAATAACAATATGAGGATGCATGATCAAAGTGAAGTCAAAACATGTTTAAGTAAATCTATACTAATAGAAGATATCATATGTGTGTGCATGATCCAACCAATCTATAACCCCAACTTAGGATGGGGGATGCCGTTCACACCGGACACCCCGGTGGCAAGGTATAAACCCCTCACATGGTTGATGTTGGTCACACCCCAAACATCCTAGGTGGTGAGATATAAACCTCTCACATGGTTGATGTTGGTCACACCCCAAGCATCCTAGGTGGTGAGATATAAACCTCTCACATGGTTGATGTTGGTCACACCCCAAGCATCCTAGGTGGTGAGATATAAACTTCTCACATGGTTGATGTTGGTCACACCCCAAGCATCCTAGGTGGTGAGGTATAAACCCCTCACATGGTTATCCGATTCTTTTCCCCCGGACCGGGCATGGTCATGCAACACTTTATATAGGAAATTCACATTAGGCTCTAATGCAATCTCATGTACGAAATGAACATATACACAAGCTTAGTTTGTCATCAACACATCTCTGGAATCCCACACATCTCATAACTCAAGCCCTAAAGCATCAATTCATCAATTCTCTATAATTGGACATTTTGTCAAACACCTTGAAGGCATGTAATGGGATCAAAGAGCATGAAAGATAGGGTAGTAATTATGCAGCCAAACCAGTGAACAACCTACAACAACGCCTTTTAACACCCACAAGACCACATGAAAAATCTCCACATCCATTCCAAATTTAGATTCAAGTTCTAGAGTCACAACATGCTCAAAACAATCACTTTTCATGTTTAAAATTCACTTGTGCAGGAAATTTATACAAGGAACAAGACTAATTTATGAATCTCAACTTAAACCATGAATTAGTGAGTAGAATAGAGTCTAGGCACTATGGGTGGAAGGACCCATGAGTTCAACACTACATACCTTGAGTTTTTATGAAGGTCTTGAGAGTGTCTTCAATGGAAGCTTGGAACTTGGAGCAAGAGTCTCTTCAATCTTGAGGAAGGTTTTGGATTAGGGTTCTTGAGAGAACTTGAGAGAAAATGTGTCTAAGTATGGGAGAGGTGTTTTGGGAAATGTTTTAGAGATGGAAATTGAATTAATGCTATATAGGAAATAACATATGCCCTTGAAAAAAATGGGTCCAACACTTAGAAAAAAAAATGAGGCGGGTGAACAGTAAATTCGGTCACTGGAATTTGCATTTCTTGCACGGACAGATTTTACGAAAATGGGTATAACTTCTTCGTCCGAACTCCGAATGAGGTGAAATGAAGTGCGTTGGGTAGCTAACTCAAAGGGATTTCCATGGATATATTATGGACCACCCAATTATTTGTGTGCTAGGAGATATGGCCCTCCAAAGTAGACCCTCGAAAAATGCTTCACTTGGAAATTTTGGATTTTGATACGGTTGCTCTAAAATTTGGGTTAGACCCATTTCCCACTCAATTTGACCCCCTAAACAAGAATATGAAGTCGAATTTTCGAAAAATAAAATGGATTTTTAGATATAGCTAAAAACATGTTTCCGGTAACTTCCGAAGCACATTTTTAGGAACTTTTTGGGACGTTTCACAGGTCAAGGGTGCTGCAATGGTGGATAAGCCCTTCACAAATCATCTGTAGTAACCTGCTAATCTGACGAAGCTCTGAACCTTAATAACTACTATGGTCTAGCCTAATCACGAATAGTCTTAATGTTTGTTGGATCTACCATAATGCCATCCTTGGACACCATGTGCCCCTAGAATGTAATATACTCAAGACAAAAATATCATTTATGAACATAATGAAAAACAAATCTAGATACGACCTGAACACTCACGTCATCAAGTCCATGAAGGATGCAAAGGCATTAGTCAACCCAAAAGACATCACTAGGAACGCATAGTGGCCATAAAGAGTCCTAAATTTAGTCTTAGGGATGTCTGCTACCCTAATCCTCAACTGATGGTAACCAAACCTCAGATCAATCTTTGAGAAAACTGTGACACCCTAAAGCTGGTTGAACAGATCATTAATCCTAGGCATAAGTTAATGGTTCTTCATTGTCACCTTATTTAGATGTCTATAATCAACATATATGCACATCAAACCGTCATTCTTCTTCCCAAATAGAATGGGAGTGCCTCAAGTTGATACACTAGGCCTAAAGAATCCCTTACCTAAGTGATCCTAAAGTTGAACATTGGGATCATTGAGCTCTACAGGAGTCATCTGATATGACAGAATGGAAATAGGTCGTGTACCCGACTCAAGCTCAATAGAAAAGTCAATATCACGCTCTAGAGGTAGGCCATGTAGGTCAGTAAGAAACACATCTAGAAATTCTCGGACAATAGGCACAAACTCAACTAAAGGAACCTCCCTACTTAAATTCTGCAGATATGCCAAATAGGACAGACATCCTCTAGCCACTAGCCTCCGAGCCTGAATAAAAGAGAATAGTCCAACTAGTGTGCTACCGGAGGAATACCAGGGATGGCTAAGGTAATGGTCATAATGAAACAATCTCAAACCGCACAATTGGGGAATAACCAGTCCAGACCAGGAATCATGTTGAAATCAAGCATCTCTAACAATATAAGGTCAGCCTGGGTGTCATGCCCATGGATAGTAACAACAGTCTTAGGAAATGACTTAACTTAAAAGACAGATGTCGCCGCTGCGAGGCGAGGGAGCAACTTGTCTGGTCTTGCGGTGCACTCATTCCCGTTACGAGAATGAAATGACGCCCCAGCTTGACTCGAGACCAAGACTCCTTACAACTCGCACCAATCGCGGCACTGAGCGGCTGGAGATTGATTGAAAAGGCAGGCCCAGCCGACAATTTTAGGGGGAGGTCCGTTTTATCCGTTTTATCCATGGATTCGTTTCGTTCATAATATAATTTTTCTAAAGGTATTAGCCTTATGATTTCTTTTATATTTTTCAATATATATTCTATATATTGTATGTCGTGGGTTTGTTGAAATATTTCTATATTTTCTTTTATTAGATTACTTAGTAAAGTAATATCTGTTATAGTTTGTTGTCAGTATTCTAAGTATTCTTGATTTATCATTAATTTGAGTATTGGATTTCTAAGTCATCTAGATTAAAATCTATAATTTCATTGTTTATTCTTTTTATTTCATCTAGTTCATACCATTCTTGGTTTATTAGTTCTATTTCTTCTTCCTCAACTATATTTTCCCATATGATCTGCCTTATTTCCTTTGGTATAGTTCTGAGTATATGCAAAATTAATATCTTATATGTTAAAGTCATTTCATCATGTAAATAAGTCATAACAATCATTACAATAGCAATTTAATACAATTCCTTCATATCATAATCCTGACAGATAGTATTCATATCAGACTATTATAACTAGATTATTTTTCAAACATTTTCTTGTCACTGTTAACATCGTACTTTCAAAAATACTTTCTTCCTACAACGCCTCAACTGTGTTTACTCCCTCACGGCTTCTCCTGCCTACGATTTCAACTTTAGGATGGCATAGTCGAAAGTTTTCTTCCCTTTCCTCATGTTAACAAACTTAAAAATATTTGACAATAATTCTAGTATATAACAACTTAATATGAATTCATCTTATCAATATTATGATATTCAGGAATCAAACAATTTAGCTATTCATAGTCATGAACATGTGTATAATTATAAATAGATGTACCTGTGTAGTATCTTCAGTATGTTGTTCCATTGCTAAACAAAGTTTATCTTGAAAAATATTTATTGAGAGAATATTTGTTACAAAAGGCAGTGCTTTCCGTGTAGAAAGTCTTGCATCTATCTTGCCTAATGGCTCTATTTATACAAGTATAAGTAACCTTACTATGGTTACTTTTTCTAACCTATAGTTACTTTAGCTAACTATGATTACTTTACATTTTGTCTAATACTATTCCTACCACTACTTTAACATCCGCACTAATTTACATAATATTCCTAACTTTACATTTAGTCAACAAAATGACAAACAACTTTACATATTTCTTCCTTTAGCTTTTCTTCCATTATCTTCTTCCATTATCTTTGCTTTTGTCTCCTTGTCATTATCTTGTCAGCCAATTTCTATTCCAGGTTGACAGCTGGAATTATATTGTCTTCTCCATAGCATTTTGAACAGTTGTGATCTGGATATTTGTGTCCGATAGTTTTGCAATAATTTGCCATTAGCTCCGTTGAAATAAAGTTTTACCTTATAGCTCTTGTTGTTGGTTTTTGTTCTGGTTTTTGTTCTGGTTTTTGTAGGCTTAATACCCACTGCCTTATTTTCTCCATATCTGCCGGTCTTGTTTCTCTACAGTTTGAATATATCATTGTCTGTTCTCTGGCGAAGTAGCTCCATATTGTATTTCCATTTAAATAATTTGTTGCTAACTCATTTAATATTGTGGCTAGGCCAATAATTCTTTTTCTTGCATAGAACTTGGGTATTTCTATTTTTTGCATTTCATTCTGTTTCTCTATTTTTTCTGGGATAATCATCTCCCTTGTCAAACCTATTTTTATTACTTGTATAATTGGCTTTATTTCATCGTATAGTATTTCCGCTGGTGCTGAATAAAATTTTAGGTAGAATAGCGTTCCTTTGGTAATTCGTTTATAGTGCATAAATGCTTTATGTAGTTCTGGAATTGTAGCTATCTCGTCTCCTGTTGCTGTATACACTGTGTTTAGCAATCCATAATGGTAACAAGTTCCTACTAGATTGGCGTTTGTACCTGGTTGTGCAATTAATTTGTTGTATCCTTGTAAGTTTTGGGTAATATAATCTTCATAAGGATTTTTTGTGTTTGTAGATCTAGGATTTTGGTTCAAAAATGTTTGTATCTTATGGATGTTTTCTATATAGGTTCGGGTTATATGATTGTATGTTTGTTTATGCTGTCCTAGGCTTTCTTTGTATGTATTGACTTGAGGGGGTATAAATATATCTTTCTGGGTTTTTGGTGTAAATGGTTTATCAAAAAGTTTGGTCATATTTGTATTGACATATCTTGTTTTGGTTTCCTCCTTTGTTGCAGAGGTACTAGCTGTTCCTGTACCTGCATTTGACAAACTGTTAGGTTGGGTTTTTTGGTGTTTTCCATCGTCACCTTCTAGCTCTGGAATTTTTGAGTCGTCCGATGGACTTAGCTCCGCATGTTTAGCGTCATGCTGTTGACTTTTTATCTGTTGTAGCTCTTTTTCCATTGTATCTAGCTTTGTATGAAACAATGTCATTGCATTCAATATTTTTTCAATTGTATTTTCATTGTCTAGATCTGTCTGAGTAGCTTTGTCTTGATATGTAATCTGCAATAACATTTTTGTCAGTACTTATCACTTCTATTGTAAATGTGAAATTTTGTATATTTAATACTAGTCTTCGTATTTCTTTAGTTGTTACTGAATCTTGTATCTTTCTTGTAATCCACCATCTCACCTGCGTATTATATGTTCTTACAATAAACTTGTTATAAACAATATATGGTTCAAAGGCTAACAAACATTTATATAAAGCATATAGTTCCTTTCTATTTATTTCCCATTTTATTTCAGGGTTTGTAAATGTTCCTGAATAATATCTACAATGATGTTCTATTTTTTCTTTATCGTATTTATATTTTAATACTCCTCCATAGCTTATTTCGCTGGCATCTGATTCTACTATGTATATGAATTTTTTATTTTCGTCTGGAAAGTATAATTTTGGTAGTTTTTTACACAATAGTTTTATTTTTTGTATTTGGGCTTGGTCTTTTTTGTCAAAATAATATTCCACATCCTTTTTTAATTTTTTATGTAATGGTTTAAGATTTTCAGCTAAATTAGGTATGTATTCTCTTACTTGATTTACTAATCCTAAAAATGATTGCAATTTCTTTTTTGTGTCTATGTTTTCTTCAGAGTTTATTATTTTTTGTACTATATGATTTTGCATTTTTATACCATTTTTATCTATTTGTATTCCTAAAAATTCTATTTGATTTTTCATTATTTCTGTTTTTTTCTTGCTTAAACTTATTCCTGAAGATGTTATGATGTGAATAAATTTTTCTAATAGTCTTTTCTTCTTCTGTTCGTGAATATAATAATATATCATCTATGTATACTATGCAATTTTCTAGTTGGTTAAAATAATTATCCATAAAATGTTGGTATCTTCCTGGTGCATTTTTATATCCAAAAGGTAATACGTTCCATTCATAGAATCCTTGTGGTACTGTGAAAGCTGTTAATTTTTTAGATTATTCTTCTAATTTGAGATGGTAAAATCCTGATTTACAATCAAATTTACTAAAATAATTATAACCTTGTATTTGTCTTACTTTTAATACTTTATTTGATATGGGGTAATTATATGTTTTTGTCTTTGCATTTAGATTTCTGTAGTCAATAACCATACGGCTTTTTCCTCCTTTTTGTTCACTGTGTTTATTTACTATGAATGCTGGACTTGTATGTTTACTATTACTTTCTTGAATATATTTATTTTCTAATAATTCGTTTATATGCATTCTAAATTATTTTAAATCATCAAAATTGTATTTTAATGGTTTTTGGGTAATTATGCTATTTTCATCAATTAGTTCAATTTTTACCTTTGTTTTATGTTTTCCCATCCTTTTAAGGGATCTTCACTATGTAATAGTTCTAATTTTTCTTGAATTATTTTTATCTTGTCTATTGAAAATATTATTAATTCTATATTATGGGTACTTTCTTTGATATTTTCTAATTTTTGGGTTATTTTCTCACTTCCTTTAATCCATGGTGTGGATTTTCTATTTTTATTAGCTACTCTTTTGGCTCCTACTTTTTGTTTGCATGGTGTGGTAAACCACCAGTGTGTTTTTGTTATTATGTGGGGATATAGTTTTTCTAAAAACGGCATTCCTAAAAGCATATCTTTATTAATAAATTCATAACTATATATTTCTTCTATGGTTAGTATTTTATTCCATATTTGTAGTTTTATATTTTTGCTTTGTATGTTATCATACTGCCTTCATTATTAAATCCGGTTACTACTATAGGGGTTTTTAGCTTTTCCCATTTTTCGTCTGGTAGACAATTATGTTTACACATATTTGCTTCTGCTCCTGTATCTAACAGATATAAGCATTGATAGTGTTGACATAGATGAAAATTGTTCAGAACAAGGTTCAGATACAAGTGAAACATATACAGAAATATTAGAAAAAATAAAAGAAACCGAAATAACCAATAGCATAGAAATAAATATCGAAGAAGTAGAAAATAAAGCAAGTACAAGCACAAGCACAAGCACAGAAGTAAAAAATCCAAGAACAATAAGTCCGAATTATTACACAGTTAGTTACCAAGAATCAGACAGATATGATACTTTATGGAACAAAAGATTAAATAGAAAATGGACACCATCTACAACATCCAGAAATAATAATTTTCTAGACTTAGATTGCGTAGCTGACATAAATAAAACAATACAATTATGGGTAGGCTACATATCAAAACAACTAGTAGATAATAAAATTGGAATAACAGAAGTACCAGGATATATAGAAAGAACATTTATAGGAACAGTAAAATTATGGTCACAAAACCTAGCAGAAGAAAGTACTAAAATATTAAGAAACAGTAAAAAAATGGATGGAGAAAATGCTACTACACCCATTGATATATTAAGTAAATATGAAATTGCCATAAGAAATGAATTTAGCAGTACAACAACAGAAGTGGAAGAACAACATAAAGAAAAACAGTTACATAGAAATTTAATGTTAAAATTAGCTATATGTAATATGTGCTACATAGATGAGTATACATGCGTATTTAGAGAATATTATTATAAAGGAACATATGACCCAATAGAAGCACAAGAAATAAGAAAGTTGTATTTTACAAAATTACCAGAACCATTTAGTTCTAAAATAATAAAAGACTGGAATAGTGCAGGATTACAAGATACACTAGGAGCAAGGATAAGATATTTACAAAAATGGTACTCCGAAATATGTGAAAAATACAGAGAAGACATAAAAATGGAAAAATCAATAATAAAAAATCTAGTCTGTTGTAAAGATAGGATAGCACCTCAATTTGGATGTGATGATAACTATTATAAAAAGAAAAATAGAAAACCAGGAAAATTTAAAAAATTTAAATCCCAATATAAATATAAAAGACCACGAAGAAGATATTATATAAAAAATACTAAAGCAAAAAGACCTTATAGACCAAAGAAAAAAATAACAGAATGTACATGTTATAATTGCGGAAAACTAGGACATTTAGCTGAAGATTGTAAATTACCCAAGGATCAAAAAAGAAAACAAATATCTGAAATAATAATTAATGATGACATATATACCCAAATAGATCATATAGACTATGAGCCAGATAGTGATGATAGTATATACGAATTTGATATAAATGAATTTGACCATGAGACTGAACTACCTGAAAATGAAATAGAAGAAGATAATAATTATAATGACTGACAAAGATGTACAAATAATAAAAGAAGAATATATAAATGAAGAATCTGCAGAACAAAAAATAATATTTGATGTCAATATATTTGAACAAATAAAAGGAAAGGAATTAGATCTCAGTGTAGAAAAGATATTTAAGTTACCCCTTATAAGAAATATTTTTAAAAGACAAAAAGAAGAATATTACGTAGTAAGTCAAAAAGAACACATAATAGATTGTAAATACGCTAAAGGAAAAGCAAGAATACCCATAATAAATAAACGAATAATAAACAAAGAGATACAAGCAATCAAAGCTAAAGACCCTATAAAATACGTACATTTAGGAGGAACAGAGATATTAATAAAAGCCTGTTTTAGAGAAGGAATAGATACACCAATAGAAATATACTTAGCAGATGATAGAATAATAGAACCAATAGAAAGAAGTATAATAAGTGCAGTAAAAGGAAATTTGATATACCAAAAATTTAAATTCATAATTAATGCAAATTATTCAGTAGCAATAAATGATAAAAATATAGATAAATCGTTAGTATTATATTGAAAAATGTCGGGAATAGAGTTAGCTCCAGGCAGTAAAATATTCACAGCTCGCTATAAAAACCTATATGTACTAACAACAAAACACAAAATAACAGCTAAAAATAAAATAAACAAGATAAAAATAGAAGACCCCTTTGAACAAATTGTAACAGTCATAGATAATAATGATTATAGTTATAAAGAAATAGATATAGAGGAAGATTTAGAAATAGTAAGTGATAGAATAAGTACATAAAAAAGAATGAAAAATGTAGATAAAACAGAAAATACATCTCAACCTCAACGAAAATCAGTAGAATACCCAATAATAAAAGAAATTGAACCATATCATTATTATATAACTGGAATAATAGAACAAAGAAAACATATCATTATAATAAATACAGGACAAGAAGAAAATTATATACCAAGAGAACTAGTAGATGAAGAAGAGATAATATCTAAAAAACAAGCATGCCTCGAATTACCAAAAGAATTATCATATATAGAAGATACGACTGAAAAAGAAGTCATTATAGGAGGAATAATTATATTAATAAAATTTACAATATATCAAGGTGATACTATAATATTAGGGATAAAATGGTTAGAGGAAATGAAACCCTATAATCTAGACAATACACAATTAATTATAACTTATAAAACCAAAAAAGTCACAATAAAAAGAGCATTATGAAAATTTATATACTTGCAAAAATAATAGTAGAAAATTATTATAATAGATACTATACCCCAATGTTAGATACAGGAGCAGAAGCAAATATGTGTAAATATAATTGTCTACCAGACGAAAAATGGGAAAAGCTAAAAACCCCTATAGTAGTAACCGGATTTAATAATGAAGGCAGTATGATAACATACAAAGCAAAAAATATAAAACTACAAATATGGAATAAAATACTAACCATAGAAGAAATATATAGTTATGAATTTATTAATAAAGATATGCTTTTAGGAATGCCGTTTTTAGAAAAACTATATCCCCACATAATAACAAAAACACACTGGTGGTTTACCACACCATGCAAACAAAAAGTAGGAGCCAAAAGAGTAGCTAATAAAAATAGAAAATCCACACCATGAATTAAAGGAAGTGAGAAAATAACCCAAAAATTAGAAAATATCAAAGAAAGTACCCATAATATAGAATTAATAATATTTTCAATAGACAAGATAAAAATAATCCAAGAAAAATTAGAACTATTATATAGTGAAGATCCCTTAAAAGGATGGGAAAACATAAAACAAAGGTAAAAATTGAACTAATTGATGAAAATAGCATAATTACCCAAAAACCATTAAAATACAATTTTGATGATTTAAAATAATTTAGAATGCATATAAACGAATTATTAGAAAATAAATATATTCAAGAAAGTAATAGTAAACATACAAGTCCAGCATTCATAATAAATAAACACAGTGAACAAAAAGGAGGAAAAAGCCGTATGGTTATTGACTACAGAAATCTAAATGCAAAGACAAAAACATATAATTACCCCATATCAAATAAAGTATTAAAAGTAAGACAAATACAAGGTTATAATTATTTTAGTAAATTTGATTGTAAATCAGGATTTTACCATCTCAAATTAGAAGAAGAATCTAAAAAATTAACAGCTTTCACAGTACCACAAGGATTCTATGAATGGAACGTATTACCTTTTGGATATAAAAATGCACCAGGAAGATACCAACATTTTATGGATAATTATTTTAACCAACTAGAAAATTGCATAGTATACATAGATGATATATTATTATATTCACGAACAGAACAAGAAAAGACTATTAGAAAAATTTATTCACATCATAACATCTTCAGGTTTAAGTTTAAGCAAGAAAAAAACAGAAATAATGAAAAATCAAATAGAATTTTTAGGAATACAAATAGATAAGAATGGTATAAAAATGCAAAATCATATAGTACAAAAAATAATAAACTCTGAAGAAAACATAGACACAAAAAAGAAATTGCAATCATTTTTAGGATTAGTAAATCAAGTAAGAGAATACATATCTAATTTAGCTGAAAATCTTAAACCATTACATAAAAAATTAAAAAAGGATGTGGAATATTATTTTGACAAAAAAGACCACGCCCAAATACAGAAAATAAAACTATTGTGTAAAAAACTACCAAAATTATACTTTCCAGATGAAAATAAAAAATTCATATACATAGTAGAATCAGATGCCAGCGAAATAAGCTATGGAGGAGTATTAAAATATAAATACGATAAAGAAAAAATAGAACATCATTGTAGATATTATTCAGGAACATTTACAAACCCTGAAATAAAATGGGAAATAAATAGAAAGGAACTATATGCTTTATATAAATGTTTGTTAGCCTTTGAACCATATATTGTTTATAACAAGTTTATTGTAAGAACAGATAATACGCAGGTGAAATGGTGGATTACAAGAAAGATACAAGATTCAGTAACAACTAAAGAAATACGAAGACTAGTATTAAATATACAAAATTTCACATTTACAATAGAAGTGATAAGTACTAACAAAAATATTATTGCAGATTACATATCAAGACAAAGCTACTCGAGACAGATCTAGACAATGAAAATACAATTGAAAAAATATTGAATGCAATGACATTGTTTCATACAAAGCTAGATACAATGGAAAAAGAGCTACAACAGATAAAAAGTCAGCAGCATGACGCTAAACATGCGGAGCTAAGTCCATCGGACGACTCAAAAATTCCAGAGCTAGAAGGTGACGATGGGAAACACCGAAAAACCCAACCTAACAGTTTGTCAAATGCAGGTACAGGAACAGCTAGTACCTCTGCAACAAAGGAGGAAACCAAAACAAGATATGTCAATACAAATATGACCAAACTTTTTGATAAACCATTTACACCAAAACCCTTAAAGATATATTTATACCCCCTCAAGTCAATACATAACAGGAGACGAGATAGCTACAATTCCAGAACTACATAAAGCATTTATGCACTATAAACGAATTACCAAAGGAATGCTATTCTACCTAAAATTTTATTCAGCACCAGCGGAAATACTATACGACGAAATAAAGCTAATTATACAAGTAATAAAAATAGGTTTGACAAGGGAGATGATTATCCCAGAAAAAATAGAGAAACAGAATGAAATGCAAAAAATAGAAATACCCGAGTTCTATGCAAGAAAAAGAATTATTGGCCTAGCCACAATATTAAATGAGTTAGCAACAAATTATTTAAATGGAAATACAATATGGAGCTACTTCGCCAGAGAACAGACAATGATATATTCAAACTGTAGAGAAACAAGACCGGCAGATATGGAGGAAATAAGACAGTGGGTATTAAGCCTACTAAAACCAGAACAAAAACCAACAACAAGAGCTATAAGGTAAAACTTTATTTCAACGGAGCTAATGGCAAATTATTGCAAAACTATCGGACACAAATATCCAGATCACAACTGCTCAAAATGTTATGGAGAAGACAATATAATTCCAGCTGTCAACCTGGAATAGAAATTGGCTGACAAGATAATGACAAGGAGACAAAAGCATAGATAATGGAAGAAGATAATGGAAGAAAAGCTAAAGGAAGAAATATGTAAAGTTGTTTGTCATTTTGTTGACTAAATGTAAAGTTAGGAATATTATGTAAATTAGTGCGGATGTTAAAGTAGTGGTAGGAATAGTATTAGACAAAATGTAAAGTAATCATAGTTAGCTAAAGTAACTATAGGTTAGAAAAATTAACCATAGTAAGGTTACTTATACTTGTATAAATAGAGCCATTAGGCAAGATAGAGGCAAGACTTTCTACACGGAAAGCACTGCCTTTTGTAACAAATATTCTCTCAATAAATATTTTTCAAGATAAACTTTGTTTAGCAATGGAACAACATACTGAAGATACTACACAGGTACATCTATTTATAATTATACACATGTTCATGACTATGAATAGCTAAATTGTTTGATTCCTGAATATCATAATATTGATAAGATGAATTCATATTAAGTTGTTATATACTAGAATTATTGTCAAATATTTTTAAGTTTGTTAACATGAGGAAAGAGAAGAAAACTTCCGACTATGCCATCCTAAAGTTGAAACCGTAGGCAGGAGAAGCCGTGAGGGAGTAAACACAGTTGAGGCGCTGTAGGAAGAAAGTATTTTTGAAAGTACGATGTTAACAGTGACAAGAAAATGTTTGAAAAATAATCTAGTTATAATAGTCTGATATGAATACTATTTGTCAAGATTATGATATGAAGGAATTGTATTAAATTGCTATTGTAATGATTGTTATGACTTATTTACATGATGAAATGACTTTAACATATAAGATATTAATTTTGCATATACTCAGAACTATACCAAAGGAAATAAGGCAGATCATATGGGAAAATATAGTTGAGGAAGAAGAAATAGAACTAATAAACCAAGAATGGTATGAACTAGATGAAATAAAAAGAATAAACAATGAAATTATAGATTTTAATCTAGATGACTTAGAAATCCAATACTCAAATTAATGATAAATTAAGAATACTTAGAATACTGGCAACAAACTATAACAGATATTACTTTACTAAGTAATCTAATAAAAGAAAATATAGAAACATTTCAACAAACCCACGCCATACAATATATAGAATATATATTGGAAAATATAAAAGAAATCATAAGGCTAATACCTTTAGAAAAATTATATTATGAACGAAACGAATCCATGGATAAAACGGCTTTTCGAGAACAAAGGTTAGTACTTTTCTAATATTCAGCTTAATTTGCAGGCATTTTCTCTATCCTTTGTGGTAAGCATATCTTACTTGTACCTTTTATCCATTCATTCCTACATAACTGAAAATGAAACCTAATTGCATTTATTATTAGCTACACTAAAGTTTTACTCAAAGATTTCACTTATAAGTTAGAAAATGTTTTCTCTTGCTCCAATTATTATATTAGTAACTTCTGAGTTACATCCATATAATGCAGAGTAAGTATTGGATTTCTGGTATGTCCTAATTCCAATTATGTTGTTGGTATTTTGCACAACTCTCACCTAACCCTTATTTATATAAGCGGCTCTTGACACATCGAGCATAACTTAAATGAAATTACATTGGCTATACCACATTTACTATGAGATTTCTTTATTCAGTGTTCCAATCAGGTTTGTAATGAATTTTTAGCGAGGACATGGTGATGTATCCTCATTTTAGAATTAGATGGGATGGACAATTGAATATCCATGTCCAGTCAATTTAGGACTAAGGGTTTATCCCTATAAATTAATTTATGGTAATCTATATGTTCCTTCACTTGCACCAGATTCATTAAACTGGTAGCAATGTGAATGGTGTTCTTCTTCCTGTGGATAGTTACTATGGTGAGAATACTGTGATTATGGTGGTTATTGAATTTTTGACCAAATAGAAGTGAAACTGAAATTGTTTGGGACAAGAAAATGGTGATTGAAGAAAAATTTCCAAAAACATTCATTAGTACAGGAAGAATATATAAATATATCTTTTTCCATATATACCTACCTACAGGTGTTTTTATTTTTCAAATTGAATGATATATTATGTATATTACTCTACTTTTCACGGAAATTCTCTCTGTATGATTAATGAGTGCATCTACTAAATTTCTATTTTGAGGGTTAAATGATGTTATTTGCTTGATAATTACTTGTATTTACTGCTTGATAAAGGCAAATGTCCAATATCATATTTGTAATAGTAAGATGCATGAGTATTTTAGTTTGAAATAATTTTGCAACAAAAACGTTAGTTTCATTTAGTGATTTCCATTTTTGGCTCGAACATCTGACCAACAATATGCAATTCTTATTTGTAATGTGTTGAACCCTGATATCTTGACTAAATTAAGGAAGAAGAATAGGTAATCGTTCAAGTATATGAAATTTCTGCACATATCTTGAATAGTTTTTTCTTTGATTTGAATATAAGGGCATGAATTTCAAAAATTTAGAATAGGCATTTTTTTTAGAAGAAAGAGGAGAAGAGTGTGGTAAATTTTTTTCCCAAAATTGAATTTGTTTTCACGTTCACCTTATTCTATATTATAATTTATTTTTATTATTTTTAAAATCTAGGTGTATTTATTTTAGTTAGTTGGCAGCAACTGAGTGGTTCACTTATCCACGTCAGAGCATTTGTATATCACGCATTTTTTTTTGTTTAAATTATGGATAGTTAAAGTATCTCTTTGTGCACTATCAAAATTAAAGGTCAAAGTTATAATTTGAAGTCCAGTTAAGGTTCATATTTATGTATTATGCCATATTAATTTATCTTCAATGATAATTTAGAGAGGAAAGGTTTTTCTTTCATGGTATCAGAGCCCTAGTGGTTTAAACAACCCTCCGACTTTTTTTTTCTCTTTAACAAACATAACGACGACTTGAGCCACCCTTGAGAATCCAACAATGGTAGACGTCACTACCTCCCAGGCACATCTAGCACTCCAGTTGCTGCTTCAACCACCCCAATGGCAACTTACTCCCCAACACCTAACCTTGCTCATCAACTGCCCATAAAGCTCACATCGTCAAGCTTCATGCTAGGGAAGACACAGTTTCTTCCAATGATTATTAGGTGTGGTCTCAATAATCATATTGATGGTAGTGAACTTGTTCCAAATCAGTTTATAGGAGATAATCAATTAAATCCGGTGTACAAAGCTTGGGTACATAAAGACCAATACTTGTTTTAAGTTGGATTGTTGCTTTAGTATCCAAGAGTGTATTACCACAGTTAGTTCGCACTGAAACAACCCGTTCATCATGGAACAAACTAGTTGTAGCCTATGCATCCGGATCCAAACCACAAATCCGTGAGCTCAAAGCACAACTACACACTCTGAGTTGTGATAATGCGAGCATTAAGACTTATGTCCAAAAGGCAAAAGGGATTGCAAATAGGTTGGCTGCTTTGCAACATCCTGTCAATAATGAAGAACTTGTAGAATTTGTTCTTTCATATAGTACCCCGCAAATCTAATGACCTAAGTTAGAGCCTAACATGTAGTCTAGAGCGCTAAAAAGGGTAAACGTCAAGGTAAGCGTCATATAAAGACCTTCCTAGGTTAGAATTATTGTCTAAGTCCCTTAACGACAAGGCATGGCCCCCCCAAGGACCACTTAAGGGTCCTTGATGAGGGCCAAGGGCTGCTCAAAAGCTATCCAAAAACAGTTTCATCCACTAAGGGAGAACTACGAGGAGTGGATTGACTCACGCCTCGTAGATGGGAGTCATGAGTCAAGACTTAGTTTCCTCAAATTTCTCTAAAATATCCTAGTCTCATTCCCATTCCACGCTTGCTCAGTACGGTTTGTGGACCATACCACACCCCGTAGATGGGTGATAGTGGATGAGTCCCTGACCAAGGCCAAAGTACCAGCCTTAGACCCAAACCACGAGTGACCAGTACGGTCCGTGGTTCAAACCATGCCCCGTGGTTGGGGTCTCGTGGATAGCGGGCCTGGGAAGCTGCCTTAAGTCGGCCAAAGGTGCAAACATTCCATTAATTCCTAAATTAATTATTAAAAGGCAGGGTCGGTTTAAATTAGTCATTTAGACATATATAAGTATATTTTAACTATTAAACAACCCTTTTAACTCTCATAACTCACAAACTCAAAACTCAACCAACTTCCCTCCCAAAAATATTCTCTCTCTAAACTCCATTGAAGAACAAAGAAGAAGGTCAAGATTATGGTTCAAGCTCCGAGATTTTCACCCCAATTTCATGGGAAAACATAAATTAAGGTATGGGAACCTTGATTCATGGAACACTTTTCTCCATGAAGCCCTTCAACTCTTGATTTCGAATTTGGTACCTTGTTCAAAAACTAGGATTTTCATTCTAACCATGGGTTCTTCCTAAAAAAAAATGAATTTTATTATGTTAATTGCATTATATTATGGATGATTTGATGTTTAATGGTGATTTTCATTGTAAAATTCCCCATGAACCCATGAACACCCCCACGATCCAATTTCATGAATTATGATGAGTGTATTGATGCAAGATGATTACTATGAATTGTATCTATGTTAATATAGTTATTGAATCTTTTTTTATTCATGCTTAAAGTAGTATTTCTAAGTATGATTGTGAGACCTGATTCATGTCCCTTGAAAGGGTAAATTGCTAGGGTTTGTACATATTATTGAAGGTGATGTATGAACTTATAATTCACTTGAAAGGTAAAGATCCTATGACTATTGTGTATGTTGAGGTATTGTTGAAAGTTTATTCTCCCCTTACCCTTACACATGTTCATGTATGACTTGTCTAGGATGATTAAGATGTTGTTGTGTTGATTGAAAGGCTATTTCTCATGAAAACACTATGAACAATAATGTGAAAGGCTACTCACATGTTAATGATGATTCTAAGGTTGAAAGTTAGTTCTCACTTATTTGAATCTATGAGCTATTTTATGAGTTGTATTGAATGAAGGGTAGAGCACTCCTTCACACATGTAAATACAATTCAAGACTAATTATGTATAAATTGGGAGATAATGCTTAGTACCGAGTGGATATGGACAATGAGGTAAAGGCCCTTCCATTAATGCAATAGGTCGGGTCATCTAAAGTAAACTCATGAGATGGAAGCTCCTCCGCCAATGCAAGAGGTAGGTTTTCTAAAAGCAATCTCCCTATCCCATAACTATGTGCCAACATAGGACTTAACTAGTGGATCCACCTAGAAGCTAACACGTTTAGTTCTACCTTAGGCAAGTAGGACACCTTCTTTTGGTGTGGTGTTACATGACACCAGATTCCATGTAGCTCACATGGTCTATGTTGGTTATGGCTATTCTTCCCTAAATGAAAGATAATGAATGAGACATGAACTATACTATGACTTCTTGGTGAATTTACTTAGTAGGAGTAGGAGCATGGGACTTCACTTCCACATTGCACAAGTGGACTTAGTAGGATGTTGTGGGATGATTCCTTTATATTATGACGAGATACAAATGTATATATGTGTATTGAATGGTTAGTTGTTATGAATGACTTTCCTTATAATTAAAGTAATGTACATGACTATTTCCTTATTTGTGACTAATGATTATAATGAGGTCTAAAGATGATATACATGACCAAGGTAGCTTCAAGGGGGTTCTTAGTACGGTTGGTATTATGGGATGCCAACCATACATTGCACAAGTGTTCCTAAGGGTTGCTAAGGTGTTGATATTACTATGTACTGAGTATAAATGTGATTATGGCATGTGTTGTACATTGAAATGCATGTTGGTGTTTAAACTTGACAAAATCATACTTTTCAACCTAAATGTGCGTTTATCATATTTCAAGGATTTTATGCATGTTTCCATAGTTCGTACATATTTGTGCTAAAGAGTGAAGAGAGACCGGAAGAATGATTCATTTGGATCAACGAGCTTTTTCTCGTGGGATTGACGTGAGGGAGCAAGGATGACTATATTTCTGGGAGCAAACTGGTGACTAGTTAAAGGTGTGCTCATTCTCAGAGAAAGGAAAGGGATAGAGTCACCAAGAATGGCATAGTCACAAAGCTTCATCATGCTCTTTTTGGGGGTGTGAAGCAGTGTCAAACCAAAATACCCAACAAGCACTCCGACAGTGTACTATCCTAGACCTCTGTCTCCTTTCGATACAAGATAGGGCCATTCACATGAAAGAAAAAAATGAATCCTTTCTTATCTTCTTTCCCGAGAGGGAAAGATATGTGGCCATGAAAGAGGGATTAAGTGGAACAGAATTGACTGGGTGGTAGAGTCATGGAAACACTTGTTTCTTCCATATTTTGCCCCAAAATGACTTGGACCAATAGGGAAATCCCAATTCATTGGGCCTTTTGGCGGCAACATGCTTGGTCCCGCATATGGGGTCAAATCAATACATTCTAAGAAGAAAGATTGCCTCCTTACCTTCTAAAGAATAGGAAGAATCTTAATATGCTATCAAATTTTCTATTCTACCATCTCATAGTTATTGAAGGTAGGGGGCTCAACCTGAAGCCTTTAAATAGAGTCCCATCCGCCTCCCAGTTCCACGCGCCCTTATTCTCGATCAGGCCAAATAACCGATTAGTAGTATGCTGGAGATTGCCATAAGACCTTCTCCCTCTTGGAAACTGGTGCTTTTGCGAACACATACACTACATATTGCATCAACATCTTCCCAAGGACTAGCAAAATTGAAATAGCAAAATTTTTGGTATTCTTGTAATCGGTTTAATAGGTATTTTATTTTATGGTTCATCCCTGTAGTAATCGACAAAGAGATTCAGAAATGAAAATAAAGATTGATTCTTTGGGATCCTTCCTTTCTTCAAACGGAACGAAAAGAGATAGAATCAGGCCGATTCCTGAACGCCTTTCTGGATATTCTTAATGAATTTAGTAGATCATTTTAGGAGGCCCTAATGACTATAGATCGAACCTATCCAATTTTTATTGTATGATGGTTGGCTGTTCACGGCCTAGTTGTACCTACCATCCTTTTTTTTGGATCAATATTAGCAATGCAGTTCATCCAACGATCTAAGTTACTCCTTTCTTCAGGTTTGGCGAGGGGGAGGGGCGTACGGACCACTCCATTCGAAGTCTCACAAATGTTGCAATGGATACAATCTGCTCATGGTAAAACTTCATATGGGTTCGATGTTTTTTTTATCTTTAATGACTGGCCCAGCATTCAATGCGGTCAAAGCATTTGGTTGCCGGGTTGGTTAAATGTTGTTGCTCGCCTCTATCTCTAAAGGGGCGTAAGCACTTCACTCACTAGGGGATGGGATGTCAGAGAAGCGAAATATACGAGATCACAAACATAGACAACAGTTCTCCGCCTTACTATATTTAGAATAGTGGTTGATCCTTCGAGAGTTACATTCGATTCTCATTGCCACTACTTAGCATACACTGGTTAAAGGGTTAAATGGTTTATTTTCTTAACTTCCAAAGCTGCTGAGTATTGGAAACATGCTATAGAACTTACTCCCGATTATATTGAAGCACATAATTGGTTGAAGATCACGAGACGTTTCAAATAAAAGAGGACATCATAGGTTCCTATCTTCCAACTCTACCAGGAATGGTTTGCCTACCCCTTTGCAGGCTTCCCTGAGAATGCAGGAGGTGAGATAAGGAGTATATGATCAATGCCTTGGATCTATAACTCCCATTGCATTCCATCGTCTAGTATTGTACTGTATAGTATTCTAATAGATATATAGTACGGTAGAAAGAAATGAATTCACAGCTGAACCTTGATGGGAAATCATAGATTTCTGATAGGAAAGAAAAGGCCCAATTAGAAAAAAAAAATTCCTATACACGAGAGTCTTTCTACATTGTCCCCCAGTATAGCATAACCATGGGTTCCAATGCATGAGATCTTGTAGCACTTACCAATGAGGTCCTATTGATTAGTATTACATAGAAGAAATCAATTATAGACACTATTACAAAACTCTATGGAAAGATGGTGGTTTAATTCGATGTTATTTAAGAAGGAGTTCGAACATAGGTGTAGGCTAAATAAATCAATGGGCCAGCTGTTGTAGCATTATAAATTGTATTGTTACTCTTGTTGCCGTCGGGATAAATCTGACCCCTTCCCCTGTTCCCACCTATGCAAATGAAAGGCTTCCGCTTTTTCAAGGAAAGTCTCAGTGCGTAAAGAGTCCTCATAAAAGAAAAAAACCCAGTGCCATAGTCAACTAGGTGAGTAACGAATAGGCCGTAGTTCGATCCAAAACTTGAGATAATGGGTGTAGATCGAAATTAATTAATATTATAATGTTAGACAATTTAATATTAGCGATGGGGTCTTACTAAGACTTCTTCAGAAAAATATTTATCCACCTATATCTATAGTATTATTTATATCTATAGACTATAGATATAGAAGATATAGAAAATAATTCATTGGACATAGATCCAATTTTTAACTTTTTTGTATTCGTTGGAATTTCTTTTTCCTGTTCCTGGTGGTATCAGAAGGCGTCCTTGGGGTGATCTCGTAGTTCCTATGGGGTGGAGATGATGGGGTCGGTCCATGGTTATAGTGTACACCTGTATACCTTCGTTACATTTTTAACTTCTATCGCTCCATCCACGCATGGGAAGAGAAGGAAACATAATTCTTTCTCTTTTGATTTAAAATCGGCAAGGACAGAGGATCCTATCCTAAAGGAGAAGGAGGAGTAGGAGGAGTCAGTTTTCTTTGAAGATCAACTTTGTTGGATTGTTGGAAGCAGATGAGCCCGTGCAAGCATCAGAACATGCATTCTCACGATTTACAGAGTCCTTATGGCTTGCTCCTGAAAAGAATAATCAAGCAACCGAGGCGGGACTTGTGATATTTCGGCATGAGACGGGTCCATGTAAATGATCAAGACCTTGCAAACAACAAGTGAGCCACCGGTTTAGGTACAAGATACTATCATTACCGCCTGGACAATTAGACATCAAACCCGTAATCGTAACGACCCAATTGCAAGAGCGAAGCTCTACCAACTAAGCTATATCCCCCCGAGACAAGTGGAGCATGCATGAAGTAGTCAGATGCTTCTTTTATTCTTTTCCCTGGCGCAGCTGGGTCATCCATTAAATTTTAATGAATTTGAAAAAGATTTTATTGAGAGGTAAAGTATATGGAACTTCTGACGCGTCTATTTGTGTCATTTGAACAAAAGGCTGCTGAATTAGCCTATTTCTTGCGTGTACCAATTGAAGTATTTTGACATCTCTACTGACGAACCATTTCAATAGTATGGGTGCTACCGTGCCACGAGGCATGACCACAGAAGTAATGAAAAAGAACTAACCCATTCTCCTTCTACATTTTGATAAGTGTAGGTTCCGGCTAGGTGACATACTCTCATTTGTTGAAGAAGACTTGGATTGCTTATCTCCAAGTTGTGGTGAGTCCTCAAGTTCGATGACGAATTATCCATTTCTTAGTTTCTATTGTATTTCTCATGTTGAGACTTTTATTGATGTAAAGGGCTAAGTCTCGAACTTTTGTATTCCTATGTTTTAGATGGTGCATGAGACAAAGTCTAGATTCCTATGATTTTCCTTTATTAAAAATGAACTTTGACTTCTATTGTAAAAGTTTTAAATTTTTCTGCATTATTTCTATGTCTTATGTAATGATGATGCTAGAGGCTTGAATAAGACCCCTTCGGGGTCAAATACGCCGTGTTACTTCTAGGGGGTACTCTTGGGTCGTGACATTTCAAGTCTCGGCCCTACATATCGCCCTTTTCACCAGAGAACTTGAGGCACACCATGAAGATGTCAGATTTGATGATTTATATGGCATGTTGTTGAATGAAGAAACACAACTAAAAAGGGATGAAGACCTTAATGTAATTTCTCCTTCAACTCAATATAATCAAAGTTATGTTCCCACCACACGTGGTCGAGGTAAAGGTAGAGGTGGCAGAGGTCGTGGCCATTTTTCTAATCACGGATTTACATAATCTTCTCATAATCGCAACTTGCAGAGTTATACTTTGTTAACTCAATCTGGGGTCCAATCTTCATACTATGATATGTTTGGGATTGTTTGTCATAATTGTGAAGGAAAGGGTCATATTGCACATGTTTGCCCGTCACCAAAATTCAATCGTGGTATTAGGGTCTCTCGCCAACCCTCTTCAAATTTAGCTAGCACCTCGACTCAACCTACACAAAAATGGTTACTGGATAGTGGCACCACACATCGTCTTATAACTAATCTTGACAATCTCGCCATCCACTCTGAATACCAAGGTCCTGAAGAAGTAACTTTAGGTAATTGTTCCAAACTACCTATATCTAACATAGGTCAAGCCTCACTTTCTATTTCTAATAAAAAAATTACTCTAGATAATATTTTACATGTTCCTACTGCCACTCAAAATTTACTATTGTCATGATCCAGGGGTACACCTAAGATATAACATGGCGTATGGGACCCCGAGAGACCCCATACAAGCCACTTAGCATTCATAACATAAGAAATAGAACAAAAGAGGTAAAGACAATATTTCAAGTACAAAAGTTTTATAAAAGTAAAGCGGAAGTCTAAAACACTTGTCTCTCTAGCCATCTAGTACAATAGAATGAAATTGGGCCTAGCCCATACATTATGTCGAAAAATAAAAATAAGTCAGAAACTGAAATCAATGAGCATCTATCCTCGAAGCATGATGAATCACCAAAGCTCAAAAATCTCACAATAAACCACTAGCCACTAAATAGAGGACCCTGACTGTCAGACCCTACATTTGGGGAAATGTAGGCAATAGTATGCGTTAGTACAAAACAATGTACCAAGTAAGATAGTCATGAATAATACATTTATATCATGCTAAAATAGGACATTTCATGACAAGCAATTGACCAAGCTAAAACATGATATACGAAGGGTTAGAAAACATAAGTCATAAAATATGGTCAATGTAAGCTAACATCCTTAAAACGTTTGAACACATATGAGATACTCTTAAAGTAACCTTAGTTCATTATTATTGTGGGAAGTAGCCTTAACCGACATAGAGACCATGTGAGCTATAACATGATCCCCCGATGTCTCCACATTGAAAAAGGTTATCCTACTTGCCAAGGTAGAACCATGAATCTGAGCTAAAGTGGATCCACTAGCTAATGTATATCTATACAATCATCCTATGGGGGCTCATAGGTAAGGGATAAAGATATTGCTACTAGAAATCCGGCCTATACTAATAGGACAACTTCCATCCCAATATCCTCTCTCTCAGTGCTAAGCATAAATCCCATGAAATAGTCACTTCTTACTTTTTCTTATATCCATGGAAGGGCACGTCCGCTTGCCAATCCAAGCTAAGTGATTTGTCATCCATGGAAAGGTACAATTAGGAATCCAATCCAAGCTAGGTAATGCATCATTCATGGAAACGTTTTATTCAATAACCAATCCAAGCTAGGTTTAATTAGGATAACTCTTTATCTTCATTTCAATTAGGTGAGAAGACCTTTCAACCTTAGAATCTTTTCTATGTGAGAAAATCTTTCACAATCATGATTTCATGTGTATATGAGAAAATCCTTTCAACAAAACAACAAAAACAACAAAAACATCATCATTGATACTTTATTCTCAAAAAATCCTTAAAACATTTACATAGATTTCATAAGAGTATGCATAATTTCATGATCTCCTCTTCATAGTTCAAAACCCACATCACATCATCATAATTGGAAAACATGGAATTTACATGGGTTCATGGGGAAATCATCATAAAATCATGGTATTTCATCAATTCATGCATAAAAGATCATAATTCAATCCTTTAAATCAATAATCAAGAGATCCCATGGAAGTTGAAGACAACCCTAACTAGATTGGGGAATTCTAATATTTGAAAATAAGAGAATTTGGGAATTCCATGAATGGAAGGAATCCATGGATGAAAACTATCATACCTCAAAGATAATTTCTTATCTTCAATGGAGGAATGAAGAATTGACTTGAAACCCTAGGTTGAATCCTTTTTCTTCAAGCTTTCTAGAGAGAGAAATATTTTGGAGAAGAGACTTGTTCTTCTTTTAGAAATTTGAGGGAATGATTTCAATTGGGGAAATTTGGGGGTTAAATTACTTATATAGGGGTGTTAGTGAAGGGTAAAATGAAATAGCATTAGGCTAGACTAATTAGGAAAAGACCCAACTACCCTTAAAATAAATGCCGACTTGCCAACTTACAGACCACGACTGACGGACCGTGGCCTAACTAATGGCCCATCCAGTCAGTCTGTCATCTATTTTAGAAGCTACAATTTAGGGATCCTGATCCACGAACCCTCAACTACTAATCGTCAACCCAACGACGGTCCATTTTTTCGGCCGTGGTTTGGAGTCCTTTGGACCTTGCTGGGTGGCCAATCCATGGACCAGACCCACGGTCTGTGGCTCAGTCCACGTGGCGTGGCTGACCTCATTCAGGTGGAACCAAAGGCTCTTGGAAGCTTACCAGTATGCCCTTCTTGAATCTGAGGTGTTATAACTATCTATTAGTTCCTTTACTACATCTAATCAAGTTTCGGTTGAATTTTTTCTTGACTTTTTTTGGTGAAGGATTTGGCAACGAGGGCAATTTTTCACAAAGGTTCAAAAACTAATTACATATGCTCTCTTCGATTGTTGAAATCACCCTCATCTCTTGCTTTATATGCTGCATCCCTTGGTGCTTGGCATGAATGACTAGCTCGTGCATTCTATACTACCACCCATAAAGCTTTGCTGTCAAGTTTCTTCGTGTCTTCCCCTAGTTTATCTGCTAAAATATTCTCTATGTGTGCTCTTAGTAAGAGTCACAGAGTCCCCTTTAGTGAGTTTAGTTTTAGGGCCATAGGGCCTTTACATTTAATTTGTTCAGATGTTTGGGGTCCTACCTCACTTGTTTCCAATGATGGTTATCACTATTATGTTATCTTCTTTCATCACTTTAGCAAATATACTTGGATTTACTTTCTTATGTTTAAGTCTAAAGTTCTATTAGTCTTTATTCAATTTCATACAATTGTGGAAAAATTGTTAGGTCACCCAATAGAATGCTTTCAAGCAGACTAGGGAGGGGGGGGGGGTTGAATTTCAGGCATTTACTAGTTATTTGAGATATAATGGAATTGTTCAACATTCATCATACCCT
This sequence comes from Solanum commersonii, assembly GCA_029007595.1. Classification (NCBI taxonomy): domain Eukaryota; kingdom Viridiplantae; phylum Streptophyta; class Magnoliopsida; order Solanales; family Solanaceae; genus Solanum; species Solanum commersonii. Next base: position 2,974,615 of record JAJTWQ010000007.1, read on the forward strand.
TATACTCCATAACAAAATGGTTGTGCAGAGAGGAAACATAGACATATAGTTGAAACTAATTGTGCCTTGTTAAATTATGCTAATGTTCCTCAAAAAATTTGGACCAATGCTTTTGACACTGCTATTTTTACAATCAATAGGTTGCCCACTCCACTTTTGAATAAATACTCTCCTTTTAGTATTTTATTGAAAACAGATCCACATTATTCTTGTTTACGTATTTTTGGATGTCTTCGCTTTCCATTGCTTCATCCTTACTCGAAAGATAAGTTATCTCCCTCCTTTAAATCTTGTGTTTTTCTTGGTTACAATAAGATTCATAAGGGTTATAAGTATTTTGATCCCCTGACGTCTAAATTTTATGTCTCTCGTCATGTTGTTTATGATTAAAATACTTTTCCATTTGTTGTACGAGATGCCGTAATGCCCAATTCGTTGGCCAGTTTTGATAGCACATGACATGTTACTATTCAGTTGGCAATGCCAACTACTGTTGCAACATCTCCTTATTCTGATTCACCCACAAATAGGTGTCAAGATGATCCTAAGTACCCATCTCCATCGTCCTCAAACCAACTAGCTTCTGCCAATATTTCTAATACAATAGACCCTTTTAACTCGATGCAAAGTCTCTTCCCACATGTGGTCAACCTAATGCAGATGGTCTTTCCTTGCATGTGAATCTCACACACTCGGCCTCCATTCCTAATCACTCACCTTCTAACTCTTCATTGCATCCCACACCTTTGAAGCCCCATAAAATGGTTACTCATGCACAAACATGCTCTCTAAAACCAAAACAACCCTTGTCGCTTTCAATTGTGACATGGGTTTCACTAGATTTGACTTGCTATTCACAAGCCGCAAAAGATAAGAATTAGCGCAAAGCTATGCATGATGAATACAATGCCCTCATATAAAATGGAACTTTGCAGCTAATTCCACCCTTCCCATCCCATAATGTAATTTGGATGCAAATGGGTCATTAAAAAAAGATGAAGTCAGATGGATCAGTAGAACGGTATAAGACAAGACTTGTAGTCAAGGGATATCATTAAAGACCAGACATTGACTATATTGACACATTCAGCCCGGTAGTTAAACTTGCAACTATTCAATTATTTTTGTCATTGGTTGTTTTGTGTCGTTGGCATTTTACTCAGTTGGACATTTCAAATGCCTTTCTTCACGGACATCTTGACGAAGTTGTATATATGCCCTAACCTCTGGGATTTGTTGATTCTTCACAACCATATCATATGTGCTTACTCAAACAGTCGCTTTATGACCTTAAAACAGGCCCCTCACATGTAGAATAAATGCCTCACTGATGCTCTAATCTCTTTTGGTTTCAAGTGCTCTAAAACAGATAGTTCATTGTTCTATCTGCACTATGGTGGTGTTAAATTATTTTTCTTAATTTATGTTGACGACACTTTGGTGATGAGAAATAAATCTAGTTGCATTAACTCTCTTGTTGCTAAGTTGCAATCACGATTTGCCGTCAAAGATCTAGGCAAACTTTCTTATTTTTTGTGCATTGAAGCAACCCTGACACCCTGGGGTTTACATTTGTTCCAGAAAAAATACATCTCTGACTTATTTAAACATGCCTGAGTGGAGTCTTGCAGCTCAGTGTCTACTCCTGCTTCATCTTTAAGATTATCCTTCTTTGATGGTCAACCCTTTCATGATCAAACCCTATTTCAAAGTATTGTCGGTGCTCTGCAGTATTTAACATTTACTAGGCCTGATATCGCCTACTCAGTGAACGAAGTACGAGAGTTCATGCATTTACCATTGGATTCTCACTGGATGGTAGTGAAACAAATACTTCAGTATATGAAGGCCACTCCTTCTTATGGTTTTTTCTTTACCTAGCAATCCTCTCTGCCCTTACATGGTTATAGCAATGCTGATTGGGGTGGATCTCTTGATGATCGCAAGTCCACTACTAGTTTTTCCATCTACCTTGGTTCTCATTTAGTTTCTTGGGCCTTTAAGAAAGCAAAAAGTTATGTCTCGCTCGAGTACTGAATTGGAATATCAAGCACTTGCTTGTGCTACCTCTGAGCTCACTTGGCTAGAAATGGTACTTAAAAAGATTGGCTGCCTTGCTTTGCCCGCATCTATTCTTTGGTGTGATAGCCTTAGTGCCACCTATTTGACTGCAAATTCGATCTTCCACTCACACAAAAAGCACATGAAAAATAGATTTTCATTTTGTTCGTGAGAAGGTCCGATACAAGTCTCTTGTAGTTAAGTATATCAACTCTCATGATCACATAGCGGATGTTCTCACAAAAGCTCTGCCCAAAGCATTCTATCAGATATTGAGAAGCAAGTTGATAGTCTTCCCACATCCTGCTCAACTTGAGGGTCATGTAAAGGATAAATGTACATTGACTCTAACTAGGATAGAAAACTAAAAGTATTGTAAATCTATCTCTAGTATCCTTCCGTTTTGTGTACTCTAGAAATGATAGGAGACCTAGCTCCTCAAGCATTCTACTAATGATAGGAGCCTGGCTCCTCAAGGAACCTCTTGTATAAATATTAGTTTGTTTTTAATGATAATTTAGCGAAGAAAAGTTTTTCTTTCAATTTTAACTTGTAACATTCTTTCAATAATTTGTTATCTTTTCACCCAAAATGAATATTGTAATCACAAAGTCTTTCACTGTTTTTGTTTATACTATGACCTCGATTATTTTTACTTAATGAAGATATTAAACAATTACTTAGATAGTAATAGTTATATTTTTTTGTATTTTATGTCTGAATCTTAATCGTAAGGAGATATTAGAAACAATGAAAATGCAAAAAGTTTCATTGTCAATTTATCACATCAGTTATAAAAAGTCATCAGAACATGCTCTGATCATGCCCCTCCAAATACCATTTGGAAGCGGTTGGACAAATTAGCCTATAATGCAGAATGGTTTGACATCTTTGGAGGCACTATTGCTACCCATCTAGACAGAATATGCTCTAATCCTACCCATCTTCTCATTAACTGTGGCTCTAATCACACAAAATATTTTAATTTTTTGAATATTGGGGTTGAGCATGAGGACTAATTAGGAGTTATTCATCAATCCTGGACTCAAGAAGTCCAAGGGAACCCTATGTTTATATTGCATAAAAAAATCAAGCAAGTGTGCAAAGCACTCAACTATTTGTACAAAACTACTTTTGGAGATAATTATGAAGAGCCCTAGAGATTGGAGAGATTTATTTAGGATCTTGAAATGGCTACTATTGTTGACAATAATCATTCTAATAGAGAAATTTTTCTCAAGCTAAAGCTGACTTCATTAGATTTTTGAAGTTGCAAGACTCTATTATGAGACAGAAAGCTAAGGTGAAATGGTTAGATGGTGCAAATGCTAATACTGCATTCTTCCATGGTATCATCAAAGATAGAAGGACACTTTCCATTCATAACATATGGAAGGAAATTGGGTTAAAGAGACCGACAATGTCACTAATGCAGCTGTACAATTTTTCCAAAAGCTTTACACTGCTCAAGAAATTCTGGAGGATTCTCAAATCCTTATTGTGGTGCAAAGAGTAATAACTGATGCTCATAACATGCTCCTCACATCCCTACCCACTTTAGAAGAAGTGAAAGATTGCATTTTTTTCTGTTTATCCTAATAGTTCCTTGGGTCCTGACCATTTGAGTGGCAAATTTATCAAAGTGCTTGGAGTGTGATTGCTGAAGATATCATGCTTACTATAGTTGATTATCCGCAACTATTTTCATATATTAGACCTATTAGTCTGCGCAATATATCTTGTAAAATAATTGCAAAAATTATCAATGTCAAACTCAGCTCTATTATGCCAAAAATATTCACCAATAATCAGAGTGGTTTTGTGAAAGAAAGATTCGTCACGGAGAATATCCTTATGACTCAAGAAATTGTTGATGGTATTGGTAAACCAAGAAAAGGGAGAAATGTGACTATCAAGCTAGATATGTCCAAGACCTATGACTGGGTGGCTTGGGCTTTTATGTTTTTCACGTTTAACTGGTTAGGTTTTTGTGAAAATTGGATCAATCTTATCTATAGATTTATCTCCAACAATTGGTATTCCTTAATTGTGAATGGTAGCAGACATGGGTTCTTCAAATCAGAAAGGGGTCTCAGACAAGGAGATCCTCTTTCCCCTTCACTACTTATATTGTCTGCCGAACAACTATCATGATGCACAATAATTTTAACAGTAATCCCAAATTTAGAGGCTATTAAATGAATCCTCAAGGCCCTCAAATTACTCATACATCCTTTGAGGATGATACCATTATATTCTGTAGTAGTTTAAAACATTATTTGAATATAGTCAGAAACACTTGATACTTATGAGAGAATGTCTGGACAACTCATAAATAAGGCCAAGAGTTGTTATACTATGGATCCAAAAACTGCTCAAAGTACTATAACTAGAGCTGGTGGAATTTTGGGCATGAGATTTGACAAGTTTCCTTTGAAATATCTTGGTTGTCCTATCTACAAAGGTAGGGAAAAGCTGGAAATATTTGTCGAGATCATGAACAAAGTGATCAATAGAATTAAAGGATGGCATCTTAAGTTCTTGTCCTCAGGAGGGGGGGGGGGAGAGGGTTGTCCTGATTAAACATGTACTCATGGAACTCAATTTAATTCTTTAGCAGATGTACATCCCCTTGAAGGCACTTTGGAGGTTATTGAAATTTTCATAGCTAGATTCTTTTGGTCTGGACTTGACACAAAAGTGAGATAGCATTGGCTTTCCTGGGAAAACTTTATTTTTCATATGAATAAGATGGCTCTTGTTTCAGAAGAATTCATGACACATGCAAGGCCTTCATGGCCAAACAGTGGTGGAACCTCAACCAACAACTCCCTATGGTCAAAATTCATGAGCTACAAGTATTGTAAAGGATCCAACCGTATTCTTTGGGTATGTAGTTGTTACCTAATCAATCTAGACACCTTTAGATGTAGTGTACATAACAACAAATATGTAGGGATATGATAAAATGTATTTTGATTCTTTTCTTATTTAGTTTCCTTAATTAGAGCTCATTGTATCTGTATATATATGCATCTTACATAATGGAATAATACACAAGTTATTCTCCACACCTTGTCATCTACATGGTATCAGAGCCATGGTAGATTTGTTTGCCGGTGTTAATCAAAATATTTGTCGGAGGCACTTTGGGGCATTTGCAAGTTGTATTGAAGTGGTCAGCTTCTACCTATGGAGGATTGTCTTCCCCAGATTACCAAAATAAAAAAAAATACATATTTTGTGGTCAGCGAGGAAGAGACAGAGCCTCACGCATCGGTAACAGATTTTCCAACAATCTGGTGAGGTGGCACCTGTGAGTCTAATTTTCCAGCAATCTAGAAATTGTATCTGATTTCATTTTGGGCACAGTCGTGTTGTTTCTTACCAGGACCTGATAGTATCTGGTTTGATTACCTCAATTGTGAAAACTTTGACTATTCCATATTTTGCCCAGGTTCTTTAATTTCAATTCGTTTATTTTCTCTGTTATTTGGCTACTTGATAACATTCTTGGGGAAACTTCTTTTTCATCGTTAAGAGTTGGGTGTCAGATTTGTTCTCCTTGTCAACTCCTCAATCTTGTTTGCACATTGAATTTATCAAGTGGGTGGTAGTGTGCTTTCAAATTTCATTGTTAAACAAAGTGATTATTCTTTGATCTGGGATTAATCTGCTAGTTATTAACTTTCGATGGTCCAACTTCATTCATTCTAAGATATTGTTATTTTACCACATAAAATCCTTTAGTTGAAAAATGATTCATGCAGTTAATCTTGTCATTACATCTGGTCAAACAATTTTGGTTTCAATGGAAGATTTTGATAAGTTCTTACAGTATCAGAAATCAATAAATGAATCTATTTCAGCTACTACCCTTTCCGAGTCAAGAAAAACATGTCATGTCTCCTCTTCAAATAAGCGGGTTATTGATTCGGGTGCCACTGATCATATGACAGGAAATTATAATATATTTTCTATCTTTTAATCACATAAAACACTTTCTCATGTTAAGGTAGCTGACGGTTCAACTTGTAATATTGTCAGATCTGTGACAGTTAAACCAACCTCTTTCATCTATATTGATTTTATCGAAATTGGCCTTTAATTTGATATCTGTCTGTAGACTTACTAAAGACCTCCATTGTTATATCGTATTCTTTTTGGATCATCGTCTGTTTCGTGATCTTACAACAAATCGAGTTATTGGTAAAGGACATATAGATGATGGTCTCTACATCCTTGATGAATATGAACCTCAATTGGTTGTCTGTTCCGGTGTTGTGTCTCCCTTTGAAGCACATTGTCAATTAGGACATCCTTCTTTACCTATGTTGAAGAAGCTTTGTCCTCAGTTTCAGAACATTTCTTCATTGGAATGTGAGCCATGTAGATTTACAAAACATCATCGCAACTTATTAGGTCCAAGGGTTAATAAGCGGGCAAAGTCATCTTTTGAGTTAGTTCACTCTGATGTTTGAGGACCATGTTCGGTTGTCTCCAAAACTGGGCACAAGTATTTTGTCACTCTTGTGGATGATTTCTCTCGAATGACTTGGATTTATTTTATGAAGAGTCATTCTAAAGTATTCACTCATTTTTTGTGCCTTCTATACTGAAATCAAAACTCAATTCAATGCTTCCGTACGTATTTTGACAAGTGACAATGCCAAAGAATACATGTCAGAAGTGTTCCAGTCACATATGAGACAACATGGTATTCTTCATCAGTCTTTATGTGTTGATACACCTTCTCAAAACGGAGTTGCTGAGAGGAAGAATAGGCATCTACTTGAGACATCTCGAGCACTTTTGTTCCAAATGAAAGTTCCTAAACAATTTTGGGCAGATGCGGTTTCTACATCTTGATTTCTAATTAATCATATTCCATCTAGTGTACTTGTCGGTAATATTACCTACAATGTTCTTTTTACAAATAAGTCACTATTTCCAGTTGAACCTAAGGTGTTTGGAAGCACATGTTATGTTCGAGACGTTCGACCATCTATTACAAAGTTGGATCCCAAAGCAGTAAATTGTGTTTTTCTGGGCAATTCTCATCTCCAGAAAGGTTATCGATATTATTCTACTAAACTTGGAAGATACTTGGTATATAATAATGTGGTATTTTCAGAGACTACACCATTACTCTATGCACCTCCTATTTCTACAAATGAAGGGGAGGAAGATGAATGGTTAGTCTATCAGGTTACCCATATTTCGAAGGTACCATCAAATGATAGTGTTCATCCATATCCTGGTCCTTCTATTGAGCACCAATCATGTAGTGTGTGACTTTATTACCTGCTCCATCTGTGATAGCCAGGCCGACAATTACTCAAGTTTACTCAATGAGGTAAGAAAATAATGATACATGTCCTGCATCAGTTCCTTTAGATCTTCCTCCACCTGATCCTCAGGATAATATTGACCTCCCTATTGCTCTTTGCAAAAGTACAAGGACTTGCAAATCCACATATCATATTGCTAATTTTGTCTCCTATGATCGATTATCCTCTTCATCAAGATCTTTGATTCTTTCCCTAGACTTCATCTCGGTACCCTGAATAATGAAGGAGGCTTTTTATCATCCTGGAAGGTCTAATACGATGCTTGAGGAAATACATGCCTTGGAGGAAAATCACACTTGGAATTTGGTGGATCTACCCAACAGAAAGAAACCAGTGGGATGTAAGTGGGTGTTCACAGTAAAAGTGAATCCAGATGGTTCAGTGGCAAGACTTAAGGCCCAAACTTGTGGCTAAAGGTTACGCTCAGACTTATGGGGTGGTTATTCAGACACATTTTCTTCGGTTGCCAAACTTACTTATGTTTGCTTGTTCATTTCTCTAACTGCTTCTAAGAATAGGCCTTTACATCAGTTGGATATCAAAAATGCATTTTTTCATGGTGATCTTCAATAGGAAGTGTATATGGAGCAACCACCCAGTTTTTTTGCTCAGCGGGAGTGTGGAAAAGTCTGCCATTTGAAAAAGTCTTTGTATGGTTTGAAACAGAGTCCCTGGGCTTAGTTTGGCAAGTTCAGTGAGGTAGTTAAGGATTTTGGGCTGAAAATGAGCAAATGTGATCACTCAGTCTTCTATCGGCAATCAACAACTGGCATTATCCTTCTTGTTGTATATGTTGATGAAATTGTCATTACAGGAAGTGATTATGTTAGGATCTCTTCCTTCAAGTCTTTCCTGCACACTAGGTTTTATACAAAGGACTTGGGCCAGTTGAAGTATTTTTTGGGAGTAGAAGTGAATAGAAGCAAGAAGGGAATTTTTCTGTCTCAGAGAAAGTATATTCTTGACCTGCTTGTAGACACTGGAAAGTTGGCAACCAAACCTTGTAGTACTCCAATGGTTCCTAATGTGCATCTTATGAAAGATGATGACAATCATTTTGATGATCCAGAGAGATACAAAAGGTTAGTTGGAAAGTTAAACTACCTTACTGTGACTCGTCCTGATATTGCTTTAGCAGTAAGTGTTGTTAGTCAGCACCTACAATCAAACACTGAACAACTTTGGAATAGATTCTATGTTACTTGAAAGGAGCTCCAAGGCTTGCATATTATACAACAATCACAATCATAATTGTATTGAATGTTTTGCAGATGCCGATTGGGCTGGATCCAAAATTGATAGAAGATCTACTACAGGCTATTGTGTCTTTGTTGGAGGGAACTTGGTATCATAGAGGAGTAAGAAGCAAAGTGTTGTATCTCGATCTAGTGCAGAATCTGAATACAGAGCTATGTCACAGTCTACGTGTGAAATTATGTGGATACGTTATCTTTTAACTGAATTGGGTTAAAGCATCATACACCAGCAAAACTTTGGTATGATATCAAGTTGCTCTTCATATTGCCTCGAATCCAGTGTATCATGAAAGAACTAAACATATTGATGTTGACTGTCATTTTATTCGTGAGAAGATTCAGGAAAGCCTAATTTCCACCGGCTATGTGAAGACATGAGAGCAACTAGCTGATTTGTTCACAAAAGCATTGAATGGGACTCGAGTTGATTACCTTTGTAACAAGCTGGTCATGACTAACATCTATGCTTCACCTTGAGGGGGAGTGTTACTTAATGAATCTAGACACCTTTAGGTGTAGTGTACATAGCAACAAATATGTAGGGATATGATAGAATATATTTTGATTCTTTCCTTATTTAGTTTCCTTAATTAGAGCTCATTGTATCTGTATATATATGCATCTTACATAATGGAATAATACACAAGTTATTCTCCACACCTTGTCTTCTACAGTAGTAAAAGTCAATCTCACAGTTGGAAGGCCATAAGTTCTATAAAAGATAAATGGAGCAGAATATTTTGTGGAAAGTTGGAAAAGGTGAGGTTAGCTTTAGTTTGATAATTGGTCAGTTAATGGACCTCTATACAATTACTTAGACGAGAACTATTTCATCAATGACATCATGCTCAAACATGTCTTTAGGAATGGACAATGGGATTGGACTGTTTTCCAAATTCAACCACCTACGGAACTGAGAAACAGTCTCATGTCTATTTCCTTTAATTTTAACTAGGAAACGGATGAGAGTTATTTGTACTATCACTAACAATGGAAAATTCTTGGTATCCAGTGCTTGGAGCTCATTTAGAAAGAAAAGAGTTGTAGCTCATTTTGACCACAAAGTCGGGCATAAGTTCATTCCTTTCAAAATACCTTGCATGACATGGAGAATAATTCACGATAGATTTCTTATTGATGGGAAAATTATTAGATATGTCATTGATATTCCACTAATTTGTTGTTAATGTACAGGACCAGATATGACACTTGATTTTGAATCTACTGCTCACCTGTTCTACTCATGAAAATTTGCTTAAGAACTATGGAAATAGTTTGCTGGAACGTTTGACATAACATACAGAAACTCCAACTTGAGAGCTCTTTTGATCAACTGTTGGAATAAGCCAAGTCAAAATTCGATAGCAACTTTTATTCACATAATCCTTCTCCTTATTATCATTTGGGAAATGTGAAAATCTTGATGCAGTTTCAAATATGATGCATAAACTTCATCCATTCAAAGATCAATAGCTCGCATCACTTTCAGCATCACACAACTAATTGGTCTACAATTCAAGAAGATGACTATTGGTAAATATATGGGAAGATGTATGCAGGCTATATGGAACTTCCTCTGTTATGGTTACTTGGATCAAATCTCCTCTACTCTTTGTTAAGCTTGATAATGATGGATCTTGTATCAGTTGTAATTGTGGAGACGGAGGAGTGATCAGGACTAGTACATGTAATCTAGTCATGGCTTATTCCATCTTAATGGGTAGAGGTACAAGTAATATTGCATAGTCAGTTTCATTGTTATTTTTCCTGAACTGGTGCATTGACAATGACTTGAATATGATCATTTGTGAAATTGATTCTCTAGTAGTATATAATTCTGTAAAAATGACATCGAGACAGTTCTTTGGAGAATTAAGGATACTATAAAAGAAATCAGAAGATTAGTTACTTACAATGATATCAATATCCGACATTGCTTTAGAGAAGCTAACAAAGTTGCTAAGTCACAACCAGGAAAACAATTGTCTGTACAATACTTTGGCTGAACTTCGAGGTTTGTTAAATATTGATAGATGGTAGCTACCTTCATTTCGTGTGATGGATAAAGAAAAATAATCCTGGGATGACTTTTTAGTACCCTCAATTCTTTGTTTGGTTACAAAGTGCGGGATAAGTTATCCTAGGATTAATAATTATGACTGGCATAAGTTATCCCTACTTGAGGGTGGAAAGTTTTTGTGCAAAGATTAGCATGATATCCTTTGCTATCTCATTAAGAAAAAATATCAAATCTCTCCGAACTTCATAATCACTTGGTTTAGGGCGGCAAGATTTATAAATATCATTAAGTAATTCTTCATTTGAAGATTGTCGCTCCGCATTCACTTTGTAGTTTTGCATTCACTTCCGCTCAAGCTTCTCTGCTCTCTTACGAATAACTGTCATCATAGTTTTATCAATTGATGATTCAACCAATAGTAAATGAAATGATAATTCAATAATAGTGACTTGTTGCTACTGAAGGAACCATTACATATCACCATTGAGTTAATATGTACAACTAACACTCTGTTTGGATCATTGTTACCCATTATTTCACAATGTATTGTATTGTATTGTATTGTATTGTATTATATTGCATGATAGATACAAGAGAAAATGGTCTAAAACCCCCCCAACCTATACCAGAAATCCCAACTACACACTCCAACTTTACGAGTGTCCTATTACTCCCCTAAACTTCATATTTCTCTTTTTTCTACACACTTAAACGCTGACCTCAACACATAAACCAAACAATAGTCCACGTGATTGCACGTGCCGGGTCCCCCACCTCTTCAACTCCCAATTTTTGTTTTTCCCTCATTTCCCTCCTAAAACGTAAAAGACCCAAAAAATATCCTTTCTCCTTTTTATCTCCTTCACCATTTACTGTGTATTTTGAACTTGATGATCGAAGGATTTTGAATTTCTGTTGATGATCGAAGTATTTTGCTATGTATTTTGAACTTGATTTCGTAGTTATCAACTAATTTTGGGTCTGATTCATCCATACAAAGCTTATTTAAGTTTTCATTTGCCATTTTTGATGAATTTCGAGAAAATTCAAAATTCAAATTAGAGACCTAATTAAGAATTTAGAGCAGATTACAAACCTTAAATTCAAGATTTGAAGTAGAAATGAACATAAACAACAAAACCCTACTTATTTTTGAGAGAAAATCGTGATTTTTTTCTAAAAGAAACAAGGGTTAATGGTGGGGAAGAAGAAACAATGGTTTATTGAAGGGTGGGGAAGATGACTGTTGGAGAAAGATGAAATTTTCGTCAAAATTCACCTTCTAACGTGCCTAAAGGAGGTGAGAACACCTCCTATGACAAGTCAGCGTTTAAGTGTGTCGAAAATAGAGAAATATGAAGTTCAAGGGGTAATAGGACACCCGTAAAGTTGGAGTGTGTAGTTGAGATATCGGGTATAGGTTGGGGGGGTTTTAGACCATTTTCTCATAGATACAATGTTTGGTTCGACTGGATTGCTTATTGTTGTTTAATAACAATTTTATTGTTTGGTTTGATTGTATCATATTATTTTGTAATTTATAAATTTACTAAAATGTCCTTAATTATTCCAAGTTAGGAGGTTTGATTCGGATTAAATAATATAGGTAAAGGGTAAAATAGTATTATGAAATATTAACTAAGGATATAATTAGAAAAGAAATTAAGTAACAATGAGAACACACCAAATCGGTTGTTCCATAAAATGGAGGTTTTCATTGTTATGTAACAATGAAATTTAACAATACAATACAATACAATTTAAGTAACAATCAAAACAAACATTGTATGTATGGTAACACTACAATACAATACAATGGGTAACAATGATCCAAACAGAGTGTAAGACTCAAAGTATGTTTCTAAAATTCAAAGGTACAACCAGCCCAGAAAATATAAAGTTAGCAAGTAACAGTTTTCGTATTATAAGCATTTTCTTCTATTGAAATCATATTCTTTGACTTCCCTAGGATACCTAGTTAACTAAGTCGCAACTCTTAGTTGTACTGATCAAAAGAATTGGTACCTAAAAAGGGAAGAAAAAGCTGTCTGATATACTTATTTTCACTGCATACAGATAAAGACAAGTTTCTTTACTCTTTCTGTCCTTTGCAACCAATCAAACATTCTCAAGTGAAGATATCACTTGTTATCAGTAGGAGTACTTTTTATCCTCATTAACCTAGTGTATTCAGCGGAACAATATTCACTACATAAGTTCTATATTAAGAAAAAAGGCAAGGAAGTACACTTAGTTTTGTACACAATAAGCTCAGATTGGAACTGCTTTTCTTTTGCAGGGCTGGTTGGGCGATACAAAATGGCTCAAAAATTGGTAATCTAGCTTTGTATTGAAAGAGAGATGCATTAACAAAAACATGCAAGGGGATTATGTAATAAAATAAACATGACACTCACATATAGCAACACTAGCAGTGTACCTAAGTATACCACAATGAGATAATTCTCCTTTCACACTCCCATAAGCCCACAATGAGAAATTACATCGTAATTTAACCATTGCAACAGTTTCCATAAGAAATGATACCATTATTTTTCTCTTTTTATTTTAGCAAGAACAAATGCTACCGTTATGTCTATTCATATTTTTGTAACCAATAAATCTTGAGAACTAGATGTACATGACCCAAAACTTGGTGCATAAAGAGACACCCGTCTACCCTTCTGCACTTAAATACCAAGTTCTTGTATGCAACATAACATTCGATGCACCGCACCCTTATCATTAGACCAAAGCATTGGGGACAAACAAAGGTCAAACACTACTTCTGCACGGTGTTATGCCTAACTTTGTACTAATGGCTCTATTTACATAGTCAAACCATTTTTTTCTTTTTTGTTTCAATGATCATGCCCGTACCAGATAAGAATTTTTTTTTTCTTTAACTATGGTATCCAGGCCAACTCCCATACACCTTAGCTAATCCACAAATTAGATACTACATAACTCTTATCACCAAGACTTAGATACAAATTTGAACCATAGTCTCCAAAGTTTGTATTCACTACATTTACCACTACGGCCGATACTCTTGGATACAAGCAACAATTTTTTTATCACCATTGCACCCAAGGGTGTGTCCTCCTAGTGGGTTGAGCTAAATTTTTGTTTTATCTTAATAAATGTTAAATCCCCTTTGACACAAGCCAAAAGTTCAGTTCCATGGTAAAGGGAGTGCAAATTCTCTTAGAGAACACACATTCAACTTCCACTAACCACAATAACTAATCTTGATAACTTGAAGCATTTTTTTTAATCCCCTTAGCACAAAATTCTGCCTCCGCTACCGTGAATGACATTGTCAAATCACAGTGGAGGAAAAACCCTCCTTCTGTCTGAGACTTGGTGGCTAGATTTACTTAATACTTGTGCTAGGGGAGGTATGACTATCCAAATAATAATAAAACAGAACTTTCTTACTAGGGTTAACAAGAAACAAGCAAATAACTCATTAATTCTATCAAACAACCTAAGAAACAAAAAAGCAGAAATAAGGGTCTTCAAATTTATAGTATAAAATGATTTAAGCTCACATAAGAAAGTACTGACCTTTAACTTGATACACCATGGCCATGGGAGAAATGGGAATTTGATGATGATCTTTCTCATCTATAGCTCAAAAAAAGAGCGTCAAAATCCATTGTTATAAACAAAGAAGAAGAAGAAGAAGAATGGAGCAGAAATGTACTACAAAAGAAAGCACAAGCTACAAGTTATTGAAGCAGAGTGAGCTTCTATTTCTTGAAATCATCACTTCCTGTAAGGAGAGGAGGAGTGAGAGGGGGGAACAAGGCCAAGTGTATTTAACTTAATTTTTTAAAAAAATTTCACCGGTGTTAAGAGCCTGGACTAAATTCGGATCGCCTGTTTTTAATAGAATTTTCTATACTCAAGGCTCGAACTGGAAACTCTAATTAATAGTGAAGTTGTTCGACCAAGTTACCACAACTCATGTTGCTTTAATTATTATTTTTGGGGGATTCTATTTAGAATATATATATACCTTATATTTATAAAAGAAATGTAAAATTTATACCGCTATTGTTACTAAAATGACTTAAATATACTTCTTTTTTTATTAACAGTAGTAAAAAAAATTATTTAAATTTACTTTCAGAAATATAATTAATCCTTTTCTCAAAGTTTAGGCCTTAAGGATAATCCTTTCGCATATTATTTTCTTGCTTCATTATCTTTTGACATAATATATAAATGTTACACTCAAATTTAGCCTAGTTTGATAAGTAACCATTACAATTTTGAATATGTAAATCTAGATACTTTATATTCCGTAACAGCTTAAAACACTTCAATTTACAAAATGATTATTTAGACACTTTCAAAATTTATGTGTCACATCAATATTAAGTGTCCACAAGATAGAGAAAAAATAAATTAGAATGTTTAGTTATTAATAAAAATTAAGTTTTAATGTCTAGCTGTGCACTTTCAAATTAAAGAAAGTCCATTAGTCTAAAAACATGAAGAATTTCAGGAGTTGCACTTAATATATAATACAAATACAATTTGGACTAAATTCTTTTATAAAAATACAAATTGCATCTAAAATTCATTTTTATTGTTATAACGTTATATGAATACACATAAGTATCTCAAATTGTATTTGTATAGATAACACAGATTTTAACATTGTGGTTAGGGGTAGTGTGATTCAATATATAGATATTGCTATCGATTTTTTTTATATTGTAATATTTAGTATGTATTTTTTAGTTTTTTATTCAGTACGATATTTGATATTCATAAAAGAAATATCAAAATATTATACATAAGCATATAGTTACATATACAACATGTATATTATTATAATTCTACAAACATATAAGCTAGTATAGATATATAACTAAATGTTTGAATGCTTAAATTTTAACTAATTTATTTTGATTGAGATGTTATTTTTGTGTAATTGATTAATGAAGGTATCAATTGCTTGTACTTCTTTTGAAAATCTCTACGTTTGTAAGATTTTAGTATTATATAATCGAGATGTTTCTTGAAAATTTAAAGTGATACTTCTCTATTAAAAGATTATATGGACGTCAAAGTTCAACAAACTATGATTACAAATATATTAATTAAACTCAAAATACCAAAACCAAACTTAATAATATCAAAACATACTGAATTAATCAGATATGGTAATTATGATACATGATTTTTAAAAATCAAAAATCAAAAATCAAAATTATTAAACTGAAATTCTTAATACCATATAATGATCACCCCTAATTATTGCAACCCATATATGCAAACCTGATTATTAGGGAGAATTGCATCAGAAAAAGGCAAGAAAATAAAACTTATTATATAACTAATCAAGTCAAGAAAAAGAAGGAAACAATTGTATATCTTAAAGAAGTTTGGTAAGCTTCATCTGCTTCTTTTCTCTGAATTTGTACATTTTCCAAATAATGGATATTTTATCCCCTTCGCTCATATATGCATCCAATCATAATTCCGTTGGAAGGGAAAGTTGAATGGCACTTACCCAAAAAAAAAAAGAATGAAAAAAGAAGGTGGTGAAATTTCAATGGGAGACAGCCAAGTGGTGAAGAGAGATGTATATCATAAGGCTATATCAATGAGGGAATGTATGAAATATCTCTACTACATGTACTTTTATTCTTTAATTATTACAAATACCTTAATATCATGAGAAAAGTAGAAAAATAGACTTGGAAATGTGAAAAATCCATAAAACTAGAAATTTGTAGGGTGTCTCCTCATGTTTTGTTTGTTTGTTTGTGACCATCTGAATCCTTTGAATATATTTACTCCATTTAGCATTTTAATTTATCACTATTAGGATTTAGTGTTTGTCTTTTTTCATCTGTGGTTTTCCGTGCTTTAGGATGTGGGCATGTTTATGGTGTTTATCCAATAACAACTGTCAAGGTGCCCATTCTGAAAGTTGTTGATTGTGGTACGAGAATCGAGTGCAATATATCATTTGAAAACAAGAATGGAGTTCCAAAGTCTAAGATAATACACATGATTTGTTCACTCAATGAATGGTTTCAGAAGCTGAGCTTTTTGGTAAAATTTTGCAATCTCCTGTATGTTTGCAATATGCACAGTTCTTCAATAGTTTGGAAGGCCTCTTATTTGATTCATGGATGCATCATAGCAATACCACAGAGCTATAGTTCTTGACACAATTACCTATGTCCCTAGAACTTAAATAAATAGGATAGCCATTATATCAATTTCTCTAGCTTCACTTGAAGTACATTAAGAATTAAAATTCCCATCATATGCCACATGAGATATACAATACAAAGCAAGTAAGAGGAGGTTAACAAGTTAGGACTATGCCTTCTATTTTTGGAAGACAAAAAGACATGGTGTGTTATCACATGGGACAATGGAAGTGGAAGATTAAAGAGAAGAAAAAAAAGAAACAAAAGGAGCCAATGGCCTTTATTGGTAGAATAAAACAAAATTACACTTTTCTATTTTGAAGGAGAATTTCAGATTGAAAGGAAGCAAACTCGGAAGGTGCATCAATTAGTTATGCCACAAAGACTTGCATCTTTTTAGAACACAGATTGTCAAACAAAACCAACTAAGGAGATAGTTTCGTTTAATTATATGTGAAATCTTTTTGAAATGTTTTTCATCCTTTTGAATCATCTTAACATGTAAAACATGTAAACGAAACTGAATCCTACCTATTCCAAACATTGGGGAAGTATAAATATTTTATCTATATCTATAGCCTAGTGTTATCAAAGGCGAAAAGCGCAAAACAACTCTAAGGTCTGTGGGGGCTTTAAGCGCAAAGTGCAAATAAAATATGGGCTTTAATGAAAAAAGGCACAAACAGGAAAAAAAATACAAATATATATGTTTAATCCAAGACTAAAAATCATAAACATGAATGACAAATATATGACCAAAGAAATTAAATTTTTTTATGATAAAAAGAAATATTAATTGTTTGGTGTCACTTCTTCAGAAGAGGATCATTGACAAGGAAAATTTTGCCTTAGAACCTTGATGACGAAACAGAAGCGCATATAAAGAGTGGCGAAGCGCATAACACGTTTTGAGCCTCGCTTCAGGGTTTAAGAGCACCTTTGACTACACTGCTATAGCCTCAACAAAGAAATTATTAGGTTATGTGATCTTCCATGACTATTTATTTATGAGAGAACCTCAATGGGAGGAAGGAAATAACTAAGTCAAGTTATGTTGATGTAGGGTTAGCGATGTAGTTTCCAGAGCTTGTTTGTTCCATGTATGATCTCTCTTTTGTGCTACAGAAAATCACCAAAATATTTCTTTTACTTATTCTGGACATTTTACTAAATAAACATTCTTAAGTTGTTTCCGTTCTTTTTGCTGAAAATTTTTCATTTTAGCCTAAGATCTGCTTTAAAATGTACCTTAGGAGTTTCTGCAGATTTTTCCTGCATCACCCCTATGACGATTACAGGGGAAAATGGTGGAGGCGGTGGGGGTTTGAAGGATGGGGGAAGGCTGCAAATTTAACACTAAGTAAATCAGACCATACAATAGACAACATATTCTACTTAGATGAAATGCTATCTAGATTTTTTGGAGATGAGAAGCTCATGGTTAATATCTAAAATTAATATCATTGTGTAATTTGACATGTAGTGGAAGGTATGGAACTTTAATTGTGTCGAATTTAATGTAGCTAGATGGATAATCTTATCAGAAATGTATTGCTTATGCCATGTTCAAAAGCGTGTCATATCCTTATATTCTTTGCTGATGAGATCTTTAATTACTTGGAGGAAACCGACATCTATTTCTGTGAAGAACAATTTTCTAAATATTTATGAATGGTAGGCTGCAATTTCAAAGTTTAGAAAGTCCATGTAACTTCTGTAGTATGTTGAATGCATGTTACTACCAATTTAAACAGAAGTTAGAAAAAGAAAACAAATGAGGACTACTAAATTCATTTTTCAGTTCATATGTCCCCTCCCCTCCTCCTCTGGAGGCAATGTTGAGTGTTTTAAACTTCATGTTCATCAGGTCTTATTTAGAAGAGGATACATAGGTAAATTTATGTATGTGCTGATAGATAGCAGCTGCTATATGATCTATTGTTTTTGCAAGTGAAAGCTTGGGCAAAAGCACATAATATTAATAGCTCAAGAGACAAAACTTTGAACTCATTATCTGTAATACTTTTGGTTGCTTATCATTTGCAGGTATGATCCAAGTACAAGTTATTTTTTTGTTTCCATCTTACTCTTTGTTTCTTGATTACATCTTATGGAATTTGAATGCTGATCAATTTTTAGTCAATACGAATTGTGCCTTTAGCTAACTATTTTGTTATATTGGTTAATCAGTCTGCCAACGTTGGAGCTACTAGTGAGCTTATACTTTACATAACCTTACATAGCGTAAAATTTGTACTGATTATAGTAATGAATAATTTCATGAACTTATTAAAAGAAAATTGACTCTAGTAAAATGTGCATACTATGCTATAAGCAGTATCCTCTAAGGAGGCTATTCTAAGTACAATAAAATGCCCAGTTTGTTACAGTGTTCTTACCACACCAAGTTTGTATTGTTTCAACTTTCAAAACACAAAAAGTAAGAATAAATTTACTTTCTATACTTTTGCAGACTTGCATTACCTTCTTGGCATTATTTAATGAGATTTGCTTTGCCTTAACCAAAGAAAAACGGAGAAAGAAAAAAATGGTTTGGTGAATCTTTTATAAAGCACCCTCTTGTACAAGAGGACAATGGTTTTGCCCTTGTAAACTTCTTGTTGCTTTATTTAACCCCAATTTGTCCATAAAAAAAATATCCTTACTTTTTAGGAAGGCCATAGCTTATTAACATCTTCTCAATTCCCCCTCTCATGGCCTTAGCTTATTTAGAATAACTTTTAATGTTTCTGAATGCCTTCTTGCTTATTTAGTTTTATATGTGTATATTTCTTTTCTAGAGGGCTATTAATGTAGTTGTTTAGTTAATAATCTGGTTTTTTTCTTTCATTTGAGATCATGTGAACTTCATAGACACGAAATCTTCCAATACTACCGCCATTTTCTGCCATATTAGAAGGTAACTATGAATCTTTACTTTTTCAGTTATCGAACGCCTTTTGAAAGGGATGCACTAACTTTAGTTTACTACATAGTTTTGTGAAGTACTCTAGTAGAAAAGAATAATTCTCAGGAATCACAAGATCATGATAGAAATACATCTTCTGATGAAATATATAGGACCCTAAGAATCGGAATTGGATGTGCATGAAAAATCTTCCATTTGTGAGGCTGTAAATGTGGATGAAATACATACTCATAATTCTTTTCTCTTATACATAACTTGGCAATTTTTGTTTAAGCACTTGCTGCCTTGTTTGACTTTTAGCACTTTTCTCTTTGCATTAGTTTTTTCATGAGAATTTTTGTTTTGAGTAGCTCGGTATTATTTCTTGGCTTGTAAATATTCTAGATGGCTTTGATCCAGATGTGGTGGCAAAGTTGTTGCATAAGTTTGTGAACTATGGGAACAAGAACAAAGAGCCAGTGGCGGCTGAGTTACTAGTTACGTTGTTAGTCAAGGTACTATGAATTCAGTAAATCTGACCTCATCTTAAAAAGACTCCTAGTTCCTAGCAAACATCCCGTTATTTGGCTCATCATAGTCTAATTTCATTGCAGTTATTGTCGATTGAGAGGTTATGGGCCAAAAGACTATGTGCAAGTTTCTACGAAGAATCGTGGCTATCTAAGTAATGGGACTCCAAAGTTTGTTGCATCAGTGTAGTTATCTTTCACTTATTAATGTCCTTTCTGCTAAGTAATCTTTGAAGTGTTGTATTAATGGCTTATCATGATCTTTATAGGTTGAGGATTTCACTAATCAGTCTCAAAATTCTACAAGGGATGTTGGGAAAGCAGAAGTGAAACGCACATACAAATGTATCCAGCGTACTAGAGAATACATTTATGGTTTTATAGATGGCCTTGTCAAAATACCCACATTAAAATATCAGTTGTTTGGACGTGCTACTCCCTTTCAAGACAGTTCTGAGACAAGGAACAATATAGAAGAAGGAAATACAACCACTCTTCCTTGTGGAGATATCAAGAAGCGGGATCAAAGTAAAGAAAGTCAGAAAGGAAGTCAGTCAGCTATACCTTTTGAACATATTGCAACAAAAAGAAAATTGTCTACCAAAGGTTGGGAAGGATTAACTTCAGTGAATCTCCCTGGTCAAAAGGGAAATGGTCTACCAATGATAGCGGAAAAGCATCTTCAGTGAACTGGGGACAGTGTACCACCATAATCTATTTGGAAAAAAAAGAAAAGATCAGAAAAAACCTGGAGAGGAACTTCTTCTTCTCAATGGTTGGGAAAATCAGAAACAAAAAGTTGGCCCAAAAGAAAGCACGACAATAAGCATGCACCTAAGGCTAAGTGGTAAAAAATGTAGATAGGAGGTTGGGGAAGAAGCTAAATGAACCATTTGGTTTTGGATTAAGTAGGTTGCGCTTATTAAGTCGAATCATCTGCAACAACATTTACATTCTTGGTAGGATGTAGGGAGTATCTCGTATGAGCTAGGTAAGATACCCCTCATTATCCTCTTGTTTTTGTACTGGTTTGTTGGGAAATTTTGGACCAATCGACTTCGCAATGACCTTAACAAGATGGAATGTTAACTGCTCAATATACATTTAATTTTATGTACCTTATGAAAATCAAATAATTGAAGGAAAAAGAAATTCTCAAGAAGCCAATTCTATCTCTTTCTCTCTCTCTCTCTCTCTCAATCTACTTTACTATGAAAAACTGAGGAACTCAAATGTTAGATTTCATTCATGTTGCCAACAAATGTCTCTAATTAAAGTTACCCAATTTGGTGGGTGGAGTTATTCGATACTTGAGCTAGCAAGAGATGGCTATAACAGTCGAAATTTGTGCGGAACCCCACATCATCATTATAAAAATAAAAAAATCAATGAAGAAAGACAATCAATCAGAAAAGATCCATCAAATTTCTAAGACAGTAGAAACTATATTCCAAAAGAAAACATACTAAAATAAACAAGGTTTTTAAGTTCTAGCGAAACTTAACAACATAGTAACAAGTCAAGCCCAGTGCAAAAAGCATCATGCATTCACGCAGGGTCTACAAAATTTATTTAACAATATAGTCTGATATAATAATAATAAAAGTCCAAATTTTGTCTCCTCTAACAATCTTAATATCATTGAAAATAACTATAGCATCTATTGAAACACCAGCAATCCCTCTTTTTGAAAATCCAACATAGTAGAGCCCAATCTCTCCTTTCCAATTTATCAATGTGCCATGTTCAAGAAATATTGAGCTAAAATCCTGCATACAAAATAAAAATAAACTATACATTATTTGAGATAATGATGGTAAAATTAATAGTAAGTGAAATAAGTAACCAAGAAAACTTATTGAGAAAAACTTATCTGCACACGATATTTACAAGCAAGTGGAACAATTTTAAGATTCAAAATTAGAATTTAAAAAAAGAACATAATGATAATTTGCAAAACGTACCTTTAACCATTTGGTAGCAACATTCTTGTATGTAGTAACAAAAATGATTGCATCGAATTGATGTTCATCTCCATTGTCAACCACTACTGTACGTTCCTTTATTTGCGACATTCCAGGAAGTACCTAATTAACAATTCACCAAAAGTTATTTACAAAAAACAAGTGTTATTTCTTCTTTTTAATATTATATTATTAATGCATATTAGATGACACACAAATTTATTTTTTTAGCCAAAATTACTAAATTCTACCGATTTTTAACTATAACAGTCCAACTGTTGCCCATGATACTAAACATATTTTTTTACTCTTCTTCATTAAATACTACTACCAGTTTCTTGGTAGTAATCAAATTTGAACTCGTGCTATGCGCCTAACCAAAACCCTCATAGAAACTAAAGTCAGTTGTATTTCACATAATATTTCTGTAAATTGAATGAAATAAAATAAATATAGTATCATACCTTAATTTGTCCAAGTTTAATATTGTCAATGGCACCAACATCAATTACTGGGATCTACCTTTCGAGACTTTAACAGAAAATGGGCCTTCTTCTGGTTGTAGTTTTCCTAATTCTGTTAAATTTTCAAACTAAAACTTTGCATACTTTACAATTACAGTATCAACCAAAGATATTGGTAAATATTTTAGCAAAAACATTGCAGTATACACCATCTCGCTTGTTAGAACATGAATCTGCAAAAACATTAGGACAAAATATATTAAAACCTTTAGAATTAATAACCATATTTATCAAAAATATAATTGATTGTGCATGTGAAAAACTTGTATTATCTAACTGTAGAAATGTTATAGCACTTTGGGAGAACATCATGAACTATAATATACATATTTACGGGTGTAAGTTTCATATTTGACGATATAATAAAAAAGAAGTACAAAATCAGATCAATTATAACGTAATTGCATATAACTCTTTATGGTAAGCATTATTAATAACCATATAAAATTATAAACGTTAAACTATGTATGATACTACTGTAAAAAAATTTAATGTTGTAAGTTTACATAATTTAAATTTGATACAAATTACTCTCATCACAAGGATAAAATACAAAACTCCTTGGTCAATATTGCATTTTGTGAAAATGTTGAGATCTGAATTTGAAATATTAATTTCAATCAAATATATGCATTTCATTCTTTCGATATTCTTTTTGATAGTTTTTGTGAGGTCGCATCGGGAGTCTTTGCTTGCAATGTAAGAATTTCTTTATAGATCACATTGGAATATTTGGTCCCTCTTTGGGCTTCTTTGGCAACTGTGAAGTCACCAGATGAATTACCACTATTCCTTTTGTGCATTATATATCCTTTCCTTGATTCTCATGTTAAAACAATTGGATCAAGTAAGAGAAAAATGATATGACATTCCATTTGTGGAAGAAATCAAATACTACTTATGAATCAACAACATTCATGCAACTGTTGTGCTCTTTCGCCCCGCCTGAAAATATTTCTCAACATCCCAAAATTTAATCATTTATGTATGATTTATCTTACATTGATTTATCCATGTTAAGAAAACAATGGCCATGGCTACATAACTCTTTGAATATAGAAATGGATAATGTAGGTAATCCATCAACTCCATAAATTGAGCTATTAATGAATATTGACCTCCCTCCATATGAAAAATAATCTTACCACACATGAATTCGATTGACTCCGAATAGGTAATCACATTTATTTCGACGAAATCACTTACAATAAGTTTTTAAATGATTGTAGGTCGTTGATGTACCAATTAGTGGTTCCATCTCTCAAGCACAACTTTTTTGAGCATAACATCGTGGGAAACCTATTGGCTTAGAGGGAAGCCCGGGACGAGGTCAGCACTTGAGAACCATTGCTGGCCCCAAGCGAACCCTTGGCCTAGCTCAGCTCTCAGCAGGAAAACTTACTCATGATAAGATAACTCAAAGAAAACCTTACCTCAAGAATCTCAAATACTTAGAACATTTAAATATTCAAACTGATCACAAGGGCAACTCAAGTCTTGAACATTTAACAAAAGAAATTGGAAAAGACTCATAAACTAATACTGTCTATCTATCTATGAAGCCTCTAATACTATGAGGGACGTCGGGACAAGATCCCCAATCATCCTACAAAACTGAAATAACATGACATAATAGAATACTAAGGGATCCTCCGAAAGCATGGAGGTTCACCAAACAACTTTGGAACTGCGAATGGTATCAATGAATCGCCTGCTGATGAACTTGATCTCCTGTATTTGCTTTATAAAAGATGCAAGCCAAATGGCGTTAGTACATGGAATGTACGAGCATGCAAGGGGAAATATAAAACATGACATAAGCTTGAACTGGAACTGAAGAAACAACTTACCTCGTCTCAACTCAACTCATTTAAATATAAAGCAGTAGTAGAGATACAATATAAAGAAGAGTTTTTAAAATAGTAAATAACAATTCAATGTATTAAAAAATACAATATAACTCTATTTGCATATAAGAATACAAAAGAACTCTGTGGGAGATTCTCTAATTAACAACTATCACTATAAGCTATGTGATGATACAACATCTCGCCCATGCTGCCAGAACTGTCCTATAATTTTCCAGAGTACAGGACCTACTCACTAAGTGGATCCAGTAAGCTATGCTTAAAAAGCAACAAGGAATCATCTAAAAAGTATGACCCTTTCTACCCACGTTGGCTACATGGTTTATTAGGACTTTGAGTTATCTAAACTCGTCTCCATATCGGTGCTCCATACTACTCCCAAAATATAACTTAGCTCATATGTTTAAAAACATTTCTCTTCCTCTGGTTTGAGATAATTACTCAAAATATTTCTTTAAAAGGAGATAGTACTCAGACTCCTCTTAAACTCCTTTGGAAAATCATAGTTTCCTCCTCTTTTAAAAATGTAAAGACATTTACTCTTCGTAATACTTAGTTTCCATATATTTAGTTTTGTAAAATGAACTCAACCTTACTCATCATCATATTAAAGAACTCAAGTCTAAAACAAGTTTAAAAAGATTGTCAAAGACTTCTCAAAAAGATTCGAAATAACTCTCAAGACTTAACACTTAACCCTACCTTGAATATGAATTATGGATTTAAGGTTATGATTCAATTTATGAATGATCTTTCAATGTTTAGATGCAGTTTAGAATGATTAGAATCAGTGGGGGCAGGCGACCCTGGCGCACTGCTGGAATAGGGCGCCAACCTCTAAACTTTAGAGAACAAATTGTGGCCCACTGCTGGGGAGCTGCCCCATCCCCTCTGGCGCATCTGGGGGGCGCCGTCCCAGCCCTTTCCCAGAACATTTCGACAAATTATTTACTCATTTTCTGATCCTAAAACACTTTTATTCGATTGATTTCCTCAAAATTTCCTTAGATTCAATTATCCAAAACAAGAAGACAAGAATGTTATAAAAAAAACAACTCTTAAACTCCATACAATTATCTTAAGAAATCATCATACCGCTCCTAATTCAAGAACGAAAATAACACTTCAAGAACACTAATCAAGAACTTAAATCTTTCAACATTTATGGACGAATTTGAACATGAAAATCATAATTGGTGTGTGGGTGAATGAACCGAACACTATGAGAACTCACATACCTTAATTCGGCAAAATCCCTCGACAAATATTCTGAATCTTGACGAACGCCTTGAACTTTTCTTCTTTCCTCCTCTCAAAACCCTAAGCGTATTTGGGATTTGCAAAACTGATCCAAATCAAATTTGACATGAAAAATAATACTAAAATAGTTTTAATCTGAAGGGGTGAGGAAAAGACCAAAATACCCCTCTTAAATTCGGATAACTTTCCTTAATTGGACAGATAAATTTCAAACGGACATATCTCCCTCATCCAAACTTGAAACATAGAAAACTCGTTTGCGTTGGAAAGATGATTCCAAGACCTTTCATTTGATATCTTATGGTCCTTCTAACTCATCCTCTACTGAGAGTTATGGTCGTTTGAAGTTGACCCAAAACT
The DNA here is from genome assembly GCA_029007595.1 of Solanum commersonii. NCBI lineage: Eukaryota > Viridiplantae > Streptophyta > Magnoliopsida > Solanales > Solanaceae > Solanum > Solanum commersonii. The sequence goes on from JAJTWQ010000007.1 coordinate 3,000,899, forward strand.
CATAACTTAAGCATAACTTGAAAAGTTCTCAATTTAGCTATTTCCAATTTAGCGCTTTCTAAATTTAGTTCTTTCTAAGGCGGGATGTTACATAAAACTAAGAAAACTTTTGATAATTTTAAATTAACATTCCTATTTTATTTTCTAAAGAAGATACAAAGACATATAACTTAAAAACTACTTTCACAGGACAACTTAGGACCTCATACCCAATTACTAGGCATATATGTCCTTGATTATTCTTTTGACTTCCCCTTCAACACTTATCCATAAGATGTGTATAAGAACTGGTCTTTGTAGCTATAACACCTTGGACTTCAAAAGAGCTAAACTGAGAATCGTACAAGTAACTCTTCAAATTTTGAGTTTTGGGTTAAATTCAAATGACCACAACTTTTAGCACATAATTAGTTAGGTGGCCCATGAATTATCAAATAGAAGGTCTTTGAGTCCTCTTTCCAACGCCACTAAGTTTTCTAAATTTTGAGTTCAGATAAGGGAGTTTTGTCCGTTAAAGTGTAGCCTCTCTAGATAAGTCATTTTCATCCATTTTAAGGAGGGGTATTTTTGTCTTTTCCTTACCCCACTATCCTAACATGTTTTACCTGCCCAATTTAAGAGGTCTAATCATACTAAGTCAATTTTCATTCATTCTTAAACGTTTAGAAAGTTAGGAAAAAGTTCAAGAGGAGAAAAAGAGAAGGTTTCAAGAGTTCATCAAGAAATTTGGGGAAATCACTAATAACTTAGTTCTTTCAATGTATGTAAGCCTCTCATAGTGTTGGGTCTATTCACAAACACGCACCACATGTAATTTCTTCCATGAATTCTTGGTGAAATCGTTGTTTTGGAATTTTTGATGAAGTTCTTGAGGTTTTAGCTTCATTATTTAACAATGGAGTCTTGTTGTGTTCTTGAGGTGAGGGTCTTGCGAATGAGTTTTGTTCTTGGTGGTTTTGTATGGATTTCGTTGTAATTGTGTTGGGTTTATTATTCCAAAAGGAATTTGAAGGAAATGATTCGATTTTAGATGAGTTAGGACTTGGAATTGAGAAGAAAAAATTGTCGGAAATATGGGCACGGGGGTAGGGCGGCGCACCACCACTCTGCTAGGACTACTTCCCAGTAGTTTGGGGCTTGGCACGGTGCGCCACTCAATGAACCAGGGTTGCCAGGTCCCTTACTGTTAGACCTTATTCCCGTGTGTGTTCCCTCGAATCGTACCTATGTTCTCTACTTGATGTCCACACTTAAAATCTTCATTAATCCTTGAGAGATCATGCATATTCTAATCAAATATCTTAATTTACATTTCAAATTAAATAAAGTTAAGAGAAAAGGTCAAGAAGTCTTTTTCGATTCATTTGAGAAGTCTTTTGCAATTAACTAAAGATTTGAACTAAGTCTTGAGTAAATGAGTATGAGGATAAAGAGAGTTAAGTTTTATATTTCGAAATGATTATAAGGGAACTAAGTATTCCCAAGTATATAATACGTACACATTTAAAAGAGAGAAACACCAATTTCTAAATGAGTTTATGATGAGTCTAGAGCATTACCTCTTTTAAGAGGATCTTTTGAGTAATTATCTCAAATTGAGGAAGATTAATGTTTTTAAAATATTTGAGCATGAGTTATATCTATACTTGTGGGAGTAGTATTGAGCACTGATTTTGGGATGAGTTCAGACAATTCAAAATCCTCATAAACTATGTAAGCCAACAAGGGTCATACTTTTTAGATGATTCCTTATTTCTTTTAAGCATAGCTTAGTGGATCCACTTGGTTGAGGATGTTTTATACCCCGAAAAGGTATAGAATAGTTGTTGCAGTGTGGGTGACACGATGTATCATCACATAACTCATAGTGATGCTTGTCAGTTAAAGAATCTCCCAAATAAGAGTTAAAAAGTTTATTATTGTATTTTTATACATATTGAGTTCATATTCACTGTTTTAAAAGCTTTATTTATTGCATCTTATTACCGTTGCTTTCATATTGAGTTGAGTTGAGTTGAGTTCAGGTGATTATGTCTTCCCTTTCTATCAGTTCAGCTTTATATATCTTTATGTTTCTATTTTCCCCTTACATGCTCAAACATTCAATGTACTGATGTCATTCGACCTTTATCATTTTATGATGTAGGTACAAGTGTTCAGGGTCATCAACATGCGTTTCGTTAATACCACTTGTGATCTAGCTAGCTTTGGTGAGCCTCCTTGTTTTTGGAGGGTTCCAGATTTATCTATTTCCTTGTTAAGATGTCGTGGGTTTTTTCCTGATTTTTATCATAGTTATTAAAGGCTTCATAGACAATAGTAGTTGAGGAGTCTTTTCCCCTTTTTCAATGTGGACGTTTTAAAGACTTAAAGTTGAACACTTATGTTCATTTAAGTATTTCATATGGTTTGAGTTAAACTATTTTTTATTAATGAGACATTATGAGGTGTTCTTTTTATTTGGGTTTCCTATAATATTGAGTAAGTCTTTCAGTGAGTACTGAGCAAGGCCAATGGTTTTCTTAAGGACCAACGATGTTTTTCGTGCGTCAGCCACGTCCAAGGTGTTGGCTTAGGGCGTGACAAACTTCGTATAAGAGAATAGAGTTCAAGAGTCCTAGGGTTCTATGAAATCGTGTGTGTAGAGTCCATGTTATTGGTGTGAAGCGCGCCATAACTATAATTAGAAGGCTACAACATTTAGGAAACACTTTCCTTCTTTTTAACTCTCTTTCGTGAGATATAGTTCAACTCTATAAAAGTTTCCTTCTAATTCATGCTTGCGCATGTCTTTTTAGATCATGCCTCCATGAAGAGCTGTTTGAGGTCGTCCTGTAGGGAGAAATTATGATCCTCAAGATCAAGGGGTACCCAATGCATTAGAAGTGCAAGCCCTCAAGGAGAGGTCACAAATGCTGAGTTTCAGGATGCTAGTTAGATGTTGAGTCAAGTGGTGGCCAACCATGCTGGTCAACAAAGAGTGGTTTGTCAGGATGTCGCTTTTACGTCCAAGATCTGTAAGTTCTTGAGAATGAACCCTCCAGAATTCACAGGTTCAAAGGTCATTGAGGATCCAGAAAACTTTGTGGAGAAACTGCAAAAGGTGTTTGAGGTGATGCATGTTGCTGAAGCTAAGTGTGTGGAGTTAGATGCATAAGAACTCAAGGGTGTTGCTAGGATTTCGTACAACAATTGGAAGAAGAGCAGGGCTGAAGGGGCAGCAATTATAAGCTGGGCTGTGTCTGAAAGTGCCTTCATGGGGCGCTTCTTTCCCCGTGAGCTGAGGGAGGCAAAGGTAAGAGAATTTCTGAATCTTAAACAAGAGTCCATGAGTGTGCATGAGTACAACCTCAAATTACTCAACTGTCTCATTATGCTCTGGAGTTGGTGGTTAATATGAGAAGCATGATGACATTATTTGTATCTACGCTATCCCGTTTGTCAAGAAAAGAGGGTAAGGCTGCTATGTTGATAGGAGACATGGACAATGGAAGGCTCATGATCCATGTGCAGCAGGTTGAGGGAGAGATGTTGAAAGATAGGGAAGAGTTTCGTAATAAGAGGTTTAAGAAAACAAGTAATGAGTCCAGACAACAAAAGGCCAGAAATGCGAGCTGATCATCTTTTCCGCCAAATCCAACAGCACCTACTCCATTGTCAGCTAGTGCACTTTCTTCAAATAACAGTTGTGAGTTCAAGAATCAAAATTCATAGAACTTTAGAGCTCGACCTACTCAGTCTCAGGGTAGTGTGGCACAAGGGGCTAATTGGACTCCTACTTGTGCTAAGTGTGGTAGAAACCATCTAGGAGCGTGTTGTGATTCCTCCAATGGCCAGTCAAGTGTGGTCATCTAGGTCACTTCATGATAGAGCTCCCTAAGAACAGGTAGGGTAATGGTAATGGGGGGCAATAAAGCCTAGTTTTCTTCAGCGACTCCAACAGACAAGGTTGCACCTAGAGGAGCTACTTCAGGGACAGGCGGAGGAGCTAACCATCTGTATGCTATCATTTGTCACCAAAAACAAGAGAATTCACCCAATCTTGTCACTGGTATAATAAAAGTCTTTACTTTTGATGTATATGCATTACTTGATCCAGGTGCGAGTCTTTTTTTATGACTCCAGATGTTTTTATGAGGTTCATTATTCTTCCTAAACCACTTCTTGAGCCCTTCAGTGTTTCTACACCTATTGGTGACTCTATTCTAGCTGAGAGAGTTTATTGTGATTGTTTCATCTCAGTTAATCTAAAGGAAACCATGGCTGACTTACTTGAGTTAGACATGGTGGACTTTGATGTTATCATAGGTATGGACTGACTTCATGCTTGTTATGGCTCAATTGATTGTAGAACTTGAGTAGTCAAGTTTCAGTTTCCTAATGAGCTAGTTGTAGTGTGAAAGAGTAGTTAAGCAGTGCCTAAGGGTCGTTTCATTTCATACCTTATGGCCAGAAAGTTAGTCTCTAAGGGGTGCATCTATCACTTAGAACGAGTTAATGACTTTAGTGTTGAGACACTGCCTATCCTGTCAGTTCCAGTTGTGAGTGAGTTTCCATAGGTCTTTCTAAATGATCTTCCTGGAGTTCCTCTTGAGAGGCAAATAAATTCCGGTATAGATATTCTTCTCGATACTCTACCTATATCTATTCCTCCATATAGAATGGCTCAAGCTAAATTAAAAGAGTTAAAAGAGAAGTTTAATGATCTTCTTGATAAGGGTTTCATTCGACTTAGTTTCTCACCTTGGGCCACTCTGGTCTTATCTGTGAGGAAGAAAGATGGTTCTCTTAGGATGTGTTTTGACTACCACCAATTGAACAAAGTCACCATAAATAATAAGTATCCTCTTCCAAGAATTGATGATCTTTTCGATCAAGGGTTCCACTTGCTTTTCTAATATAGACCTCAGATCTGGCTATCATCAGTTGAGAGTGAGAGAGAGTGACATCCTGAATACATCTTTCAGGACCCGTTATGGTCATTATAAGTTTCTTGTTAGTCCTTTGGCTTGACTAATGGTCCTGCATCGTTCATGGATCTTATGAACAGAGTGTTTAAGCTGTATCTTTATATGTTTGTTATCGTATTAATTGATGACATATTGATTTATTCGAGGAATGAGGAGGATCATGCTAGTCATCTCAAAATAGTTCTCCAAACTCTCAATCAAAGAGAGTTGTATGGTAAATTCTCTATGTGTGAGTTTTGGCTTGAGTCTATGGCATTCTTAGGCCATATTGTATTTGCTGAAGGGATACGAGTTGACATCAGAAGATTAAAGCAGTGTAGAACAGGGTCAGGCCCACATCTCCAACTGATAAGAGGAATTTCTTGAGGTTGGTTGGTCACTATATGTCACGACCCAGGGTACCCCCTAGATGTAACAAGGCCTATAAAACCCCAAAAGGCCTCATACAAGCCACTTATCATATTATAACATAAAGTAATAGAAAAGATGCAGAAATTTAAAACATTTCAAATAATCAGAGTCTTTCATAAAACGAGCAGAAGTCTAGCAACATTGTCCCTAACAATCTAACATAAGAGAATACAATCTTGGGACGCAGCCCATAGCATAGTCCAACATGAAAAGAAAGACATAAAAGAGAAAGGGTGATCCAATCCTCAAATACAATGAGGACTCACCAAAGCTTTACTTCCTTGATTAACTACGAACCTAGCCACAAACGTGTGAATCGATAGCGCCACACCCTACACTTATAAGAAATGTAGGCAAGAGTATGCGTTAGTACAAGAATGTACTAAATATGACAGCTTGCATAAATAACATAAACATAAGCATAACATAGGCATTAGTCAACATAAGACATATACCATAATCATAACAGATAATAACATAAGTCATAAGCATATTCAATGCGCATAAATCATCATATCATGAGAGGAACACTTCTCAAGTAAGCTCACCTTATTCTTACTCAAGACTTGGGCCATCCACCTCTAGTCATACATATCAAGGAAGGCAACTCAAGCAACAATCCAAGCTAATCTAACATCATACAAGTAAATCTCATATTAAATCATACTTACAATACTTCCTTGAAGTAATCTTGTTTCATCATAAACATGCTACTTTGATTATAGACTTGTCCCTCTTTAGTCATTCTTACTATTCATGAGAGAGTATCTCTCTACTAGTCCAAGACAAATCATTACTCATGAATGGTTACGATTTACCAATTCAAGGCTATCAAGGAAAATCACCTCATCATGCAAGACCAAGCTATCATTTTCATAACATAAATACATTATTCATACTTACTTTTAAAGACATGGGGATTCACCTCTTTGCCTAACTCATAATGGCTAACATGTATTCGCCTCTTGCCTTACTTTTAAGATTGCAGGTACTCGCCTCCATAATCACATCATATGCCATGGTTACTCGGCTCCACATCATTTCATAAGGATCATAGGTACTCACCTCTAAGTTAATAAATCATAATAGGAACTTGGGGAATCACCTCTTGTTCAATTTAAAGGAGTATGAGAGATCACCTCACATCCTCATAATATGGAGGTCAAGGGTAGTCGCCTCTAGCCTTTTCACCCATTAAGACTTTTAGTATAGATTTATTTTAGGTGAGAAATCCTTTCAACTTGGAATCATTCATGTGAGTAAACCTTTCACATTCATTCAATCATGTTTATCAATTCATTGTGCGAAGTATCCTTCCCACCCTATAACATCAACAACCAACCATTCATAGTATAGGCGTTACTTCTCAAAAAACTACATCTCATGATCATCAGCTAAGCTTTACTCTCAAAGTCATATTAGTCATAACTCATCATATTAGCTTTACTCTACAAGCCCTACTAATCATTATACATCACACATGCCTTAGTCTCAAGAAAATTTTAATCTCAAAGCCTTACTAATCATAATTCATCCTATATAATTTAGTTTCAATCAATTCTTGTATATATTTTTAACTCTCAAGAGATCTACAATATATATTATCAATTCTAGAAGATTACATTTAAATCCTCAGTTTCCCCTTTCATGGCATAAACCTAATTTAATCAATTCTAGGTTAGAAACAAGGTTTAGGCATGGGTACATGTAAATTCGTCCTGTAATCATGTAATTCTATAAATTCAATCGTAAACAATCATAATCCACTCAATTGGATCATAACCCATAAAATTAGAAGAAACCCTAACTAGAATTGAGGAATTCTTCTTCTAAATTGGGGGAAATCATGGGGGCTCCATGGATGAAGGGGTTCCATAGATAAATAAACCATCATACCTTAATAAAAAAGCCTACCAATCTTGGAAGAATGGATACTTTACTTGACCTAGCTTGAACACTTCTCTTATTCTTCAAATTTCTAAAAAGAGAATTATTTGAGAGAGGAACACAATTCTTTTGGTGAGTTTGAGATAATGACTTGAATAACTTAATTTAGGGGTCTAAAGTAATTATATAGGTGGTTTATGCTAGGTTAAAATGACACCACTTTATTCTAATTAAATTCAGAAAGGACCCTTGTATCTCTTATTTAATTGACCAGTCACCAACCATGAGACCACATCGACGGGCTGTGGATGGACATACAGTCCATCTTGGTCGAATGTTTTTTGTGGTCAGAGATTCTGTAAATGGGGCCTTGGACCTACAGAACCTAACCACGGGCCGCGAAGCCATCCACGGGGCATGGGTCCTGGCGTGGTTACTTTCTTAGGATTTTTTCAGGGTGCCCCTGAACGGGGCATACCTATGGGGCGAGGATCCAACCACAGGTGTGGTTGGCCCTCGTGGGTGACACCTAGGAGTTCCAAAATTTCCTAAGCTTCCCTCTTTCGTATACGAGGTGTTACACTATAGGAGGTTTGTCGAGGGGTTTTTATCTAATTCATCCCCGTTGAAAAAGTTGACTCATAAAATAGTTAAGTTTCAATGATCTGAAGCTTGTGAGAAAAGCCATTAGGAATTGAAAACCCAATGGAATTAAAAACCCGGTTAACTACTGCCCCATTGTTGACCCTACCGGAGGGTACACTAGGCTTTGTTGTGTATTATGATGCGTCAAGAGTTGGACTTGGTTGTGTATTGATGTAGAATGGTAAGGTTATAGCCTATGCCTTTAGACAACTTAAGATTCACGAGAATAATTACCCAACTCATGATCTACAATTGGTTGTTGTAGTATTTGCTTTGAAAATATGATGTCACTATCTCTATATTGTTCATGTAGATGTGTTCACCAATCACAAGAGTCTCCAGTATGTTTTCAGTCAAAAAGAGCTTAATCTCAAATAAAGGAGGTGGGTAGAGTTACTCAAGGATTACGACATGAGTATCCTCTATCACCCAGGTAAGGCTAATGTTGTTACTAATGCTTTGAGCAGGTTATCTATGGTAAGTACGACCCATGTTGAGGAAGGAAAGAAAGAGTTGACCAAAGATATGCACATACTTGCACGTTTGGGAGTCCTGTTGTTAGATTCCAATGAAGGTGGGGTAGTGGTGATGAATGTGTAGAATCATCATTAGTGTCTTAGGTGAAGGAGAAACAAGATCAAAATTGCATTTTTCTTGAATTAAAGGTGAATGTTCATAAGCAAAAAGTAATGGCTTTTGAACAAGGGAGATATAGTGTATTGAGGTATCAAGGTAGATTGTGTGTACCAAAGATGGATGAACTCCAAGAGAGGATCATAGAGGAAGCTTATAGCTCCAGATATTCGATCCATTCCGGTTCCACAAAGATGTATCGTGACTTGAGAGAAGTCTATTAGTGGAGTAGTATGAAGAGGCATATTGCAAAAGTCGTTGCTAACTACCCAAATTTCCAACAAGTCAAGGTACAACACCAAAGGTCTGTTGGTGTGGCTCAGAATATAGATATTCTTGAATGGAAGTGGGGGATGATCAATATGAATTTCATTTCTATTTTGCTGCGGTCTCGTAGGCAACATGATTCGATTGAGGTTATTGTAGATCAGATGACTAAATCAGCCTATTTCTTGGCAGTAATGACTACTAATTTAGCAAAAGATAATGCCAGGTTGTACATTCAAGAGATAGTCTAATTACATAGAGTTCCTGTGTATGTCATTTCAGATGGGGGTGCACAATTCACTGCTCAGTTTTGGAAGTCTTTTTAGAAAGGTTTAAGTCGAAGGTCAATTTGAGTAGTGTTTTTCATCCCCAGACTAATGGCCAAGAAAAGTGGACAGTTTAGACGTTAAGGGAGATATTGAGAGCATGTGTGATTGATTTCAAAAGTAATTGGAATGATCACTTACCTCTCATAGAGTTTGCTTACAAAAATAGCTATATTTCTAGTATCATATGACTCCTTATGAGGCTCTTTATGGGTGAAGATGTAGATCTCCTATTGGATGGTTTGAGGTTGGTGAAGCTCAATTGATAGAACTAGATTTGGTTCATTAAGCCCAGGAGAAGGTAAAGATTATTCAAGAAAAGTTAAAAACAATGCACCTTAGTCAGAAATCCTATACATATGTTAGGAGATGAGACTTAGAGTTTGAGGTGGATGATTGGGTTTACCTGAAGGTTTCACCTATATGAGGTTTAGCAAGAAGGGGAAACTCAGTCCCCGATATATTGGTCTTTGCCGGATATCCAATAGAATTGGTAATATAGCTTAAGAGTTAGAGCTACCGTCAGAGTTAGACGTAGTTCATTCAGTATTCCATATTTCTATGTTGAAAAATTTATGAGTGATCCTTCATTCATTGTGCCTTATGAGAGTTTTGGTATTAAGGACAACCTATCTTATGAGGAGGTGCCGATTCAAATTCTTAATGGCAGGTTGGAAAGTTAAGGAAAAAGGAGGTGGCTTCAGTCAAGGTCTTATGGAGAAATCAACTCGTCCAGGAAGCTTTTTGGGAGGTTGATGAGGATATGAAAATGAGATATCTGCATCTATTTCCTTACGGAGAAATTCCAGACCAAGGTAATGATTTCTTGTAAAATACTCATTAAATTGATATGTTGGATTATGTTAAATGCATGTTGGGTAGTTGAGTTGGGTTTTAGATGTTTCCCACCCCTATTCTACTTAGAGTGATCTCATTCGAGGATGAATGTTCCCAAGGAGGAGATATTGTAACACCTAGGACTTCAAAAGAGCTAAATTGAGAATGGAATAAGTTACTCTTCAAATTTTGAGTTTTGGGTCAACTTCCGACGACCATAACTTTTAGCACATAAGGAGTTAGATGGCCCATCAAGTATCAGATCGAAGGTTTTGAGTCCTCTTTCCAATACCGCAGAGTTTGCTAAATTTTGAGTTCGAATAAAGGGGTTATGCCCATTGGAGTGCAGCCTCTCTAGTTAATGCACTTTCACCCATTTTAAGTAGGGGTATTTTCGTGTTTTGCTTACCCCACTTGCCTAACACAATTTATTCACCCAAGTCAAGGTGTTTAATCAGACTAAGTCAATTTTATTTCATTCTTACATGTTTAGAAAGTTAGGGTAAAGTTCAAAATGAGAAAAGGGAAGGCTTCAAGAGTTCATCAAGAAATTTGAGGAAATCACCAAGAACTTAGTTCTTTTGGGGTATGTAAGCCTCTCATAGTGTTGGGTCTTTTTAACCACATGCACAACATGTAATTTCTTCCATGAATTCATATTGAAATCATTATATTGGAATTCTTGATGAAGTTCTTGAGGTTTTAGCTTGATTCGTTAGCAATGGAGTCTTGTTGAGTTCTTGTGGTGAGGGTCTTGTGAATGAGTGTTGTTCTTGGTGGGCTTTGTGTGGAATTCATTTGAATTGTGTTGGGCTTATGATTCCAAAGGAGTTTCAAGGAAATTATTTTATTTAAGATAAGTTCGGCCTTGGACTTGAGATGGAAAATTCGTCAAATACCTGGGCACGGGGGTGGGGTGGCGCTCCACCACTGAGCTAGGACTACTACCCAGTATTTTAGGGCCTGGTGCGGTACGCCACTTAGTACGCCCCAAACATTGGTCAGTAGTTTTGGGGCTAGTGCCCCGTGCCACTATGTGCGTCAGGGTTGCCAGGTCCCTTACCCTTTCGACCTTCTTCCCGTGTACGTTCCCTCAAATCTTACCTATGTTCTCTACTTGATGTCCACACTTAAAATATTCATTAATCCTTGAGAGATCATGCACATCCTAATCACATCTCTTAATTTACATTTTAAATTAAAGTAAAGTTAAGAGGAAAGTTCAACAAGTCCTTTTCGAGTCATTTGAGAAGTCTTTTGGAATTAACTAAAGATTTTGGACTATGTCTTGAGTAATGAGTATGCGGATGAGGAGAATCGAGTTTCATATTTCAAAATGCGTATAAGGGAACTAAGTATTCCTAAGTATATAATACTCTTACATTTAAAAGAAAGAAACACTGATTTCTAAATGAGTTTATGATGAGTCTTGAGCATTACCTCTTTTAAACGGATCTTTTGATTAATTACCTCAAATTGAGGAAGAGTTATATTTTAAAAACATTTGATAATGAGTTATATATATATATATATATATATATATATATATATATATATATATATATATATTGGGAGTAGTATTGAGCACTGATATGGGGATGAGTTCAAACAACTCAAAATCCTCATAAATCATGTATGTGAAAGAGGGTAAGGGGTCATACTTTTTGGATGTTTCATTTTTGCTTTTAAGCATAGCTTAGTGAATCCACTTAGTTGAGGATGTTCTATACGTGGGAAAGGTATATAACAGTTCTGGCAGTGTGGGCGAGATGATGTATAATCACCTATCTCATAGTGAATGTTGTCGATTAAAGATTCTCCTAAATAAGAGTTAAAGAGTTTATTGAGTTGATATTCACTATTTTACAAGCTTTATATATTGCATCTTATTACCATTGATTTCATATTGAGTTGAGTTGAGTTGAGTGGAGTTAAGGTAAGTATGCCTTCTCTTTTTATCAGTTCAATTATATGTCTTTATGTTTCATTTTTCCCCTTACATACTTATACATTCAATGTACTAACATAATTCGACATGCATCATTTTAAGATGCATATAGACATGTTCAGGGTCATTAATAGTCGCTTCGTTGATACCACTTGTGATCCAACTAGCTTTGGTGAGCCTCCTCATTTCTGGAGGATTCCATATTGATCTTTTGCCTTGTTAAGATGTCATGGGTTTTGTCTTGATATATATCATAGTTATTAGAGACTTCATAGACAATAGTAGTTGAGGAGTCTTTTTACCCCTTTTTCCTTGTTGATATTTTAAAGACTTTGAGTTGAACACTTATGTTCATTTCAGTATTTCATGTGGTTTGTGTTAAATTATTTTTATTAATGAGACATTATGAGTTGAGCTTTGTATTTGGATATCATATACTATTGAGTAAGTTTTCTACTGATTATTGAGCCAAACCAAGGGTTCGCTTGGGGACAAGCAATGGTTCTCAAGTGCCGGCTACGTCCAGGTTGTGACAGTAGACATAGAAGAACTTGAGACAAAAAGAAGATCACTTAGCCAATATCTAGTATGATATTATCCTTCTATATGTAGAAGATTTTGTAAGACAACTTACTTAATAACGACTTTGTGTATCAACATAGTCTCAATAAGGTACTATTTGAACGTCCCCAACATTGTGACTTTGCATCTCCTCATTAGAGAAATTGACGTTGCAAAACATGGAAAAAGTTTCTTCCACAATATTAGTGTCACACCCCGAGCCTACACCCTGAATGTGGCCAGCACTCGAGAACCATTTCTGATCCCTAAGCGAACCCTTGGCCTGGATGACTGTTTAGCGAAAGACTTACTAAAAAATAAAGAAGCTTAAAAATTGAATTTATAACATTCAAACTCAAGTAAATACTTTACTCAATGGTCTGAAATATACTTAAGTGCAAAAATAATAATACTTTGCAAAACAATCTCAAAACAACTCAAACAAAAAGGGAAATACTGAGAGACTACTCAACTCTAACTATCAATTAAGTCTCTAATACAAAGATTGAAGTTGGGACAAGACCAATGAAAACTCAACAATAACATGAAAGTAAATTGTGTAATCCTCTGGACAGCAAGAAAGCTCACCAAAGTTGTCTGAAGCACAAAGTGATCTCAACGGAATGCCTGTTGATGATACCAAACACTTGTATTTGCATCATAAAAGATGCAGGTTGAATGACATCAATATATTAAATATAAGAATATGTAATATAGCTGAATAACAAACAACTGAAAGAAAGGGGCTGCAATAGATGTAGATATATACTCAACTGAATGTAAAGAAACAAAGAAGTGAGATCATTAAAACTTTACATAAAAATAATTTGTCATTCTCTGAATTTTAGCATAATAAGTGATATGTAAACATACACTTTAACTTTATTGGGAGATTCTCTAACCGACAACCATCACTATGAGCGCAGTGATGATACAACATCTTGTCCACACTGCTTGAACTGTCTTATATCATGTCAGGATATAGAACACATCAACTATATGGATCCACTAAGCTATGCCCGAAGGCTCTAAGGATTCATCTAAAAAGTATGATGTTGTGCCTATGTTGGCAGGACATGGTTTATGGGGAGCTGTGAGTTGTGTGAAATCTCCCTCATAGCGGTGCTCAATACTGCTCCCAATAATATTTACCTTTTCTCAATGTATAAAAACATTACTTTCTCTGGTTTGAGATAATTGCTCAACTATCCTCTTAAAAGAGGCAACTACTGTGAATTAACTCTAAACTCATTACTTGTTTAGAAATCAAAGTTTCTCTTTTCTCATTATAAAAATGATAAATTTGGGAGTCAATAATTCCCTTAAGCTTTACACAAAATGCTTCTTTAAGCTTTCCTCAAACTCTCTTTTTTACCTTATGATAAAATGAATTAAAGATAACTATTCGGTTAAAAAGATTCTTATCAAGAACTCAGTGAATACTTCAAATAATAGGGTTCATGCAGAAAAATAGGCATGAATATTCTACTCAAAAATCTCAATACTTAATATATAGCAACTCAAAACTTAGGAATAGCAACTCAGAATTCAACAATAAATTCGTCTCAAGAATTTTAAAAACTAAGGATGTAACCCTAGATTGTTCTTTACTAATAGAAAGTAGATGTAGAGTGTGAGATGAACTCAGCCTATCACTATGATAGCCTTACGTACTTGGGAAGAACAAAGTTCTTGGCGAAATCGATGGACTTCAAAGAACGATAGAAAACCCTAGCTTTTCTCCTATTGAATCCTTGCTCTAAGTCTTTGAAGTGTTAAGGAACATAAAATAATGTATTAACACCGATTAGACCTTAATTAGGTGAAAAATAGTTGTGAGTTAGGCTTAGGAAGGGTGGGAAAATACTAACATACCCTTCTTAAAAATGGTCAAAACAATCTACGAGAGCATTTATGGGTCGTGGTTTGACCCACAGACCATAGATCCTATCTGTGGATTCTATATTGTGTTTTGAGGCTCAAATGTCCATATATGGGTCCAAACGACGGCCCGTAGGTCCACCTACTGACTATCGATTGGGTTCATAGGATTTGCGTCCAAAAGATTGACCCCAATATTCTAACGATGTCCTGACATGATGGGTCATCGTTCAAACCATGACCCGATGATTGGAGTCGTCATTCACAGATTTAGAAAACTCTTGTTTGATAGTCTTTGGTAAAACAATTATAATTTCTTACTCCAACCATGAAATGAGGTAAACTTGGTGGTGCTAGAAATAGGATTAAAATACCTTTAATTTGGTAGGTTATAGACTACCTAATTAATTATGAGCTGGGAGATATGATTGTTTGAATTGACCTAAGTAGAATCTTATGTAAAAACTTGATCGAAAATGAAGGTTTCATTTTAAATTTGTGTTAGGGAGTTCTTGTGACCTTAAATCATATCCAAATCCATTTGAACACCAAAGAAATGACATTTACACATATGAGTAACTTAAGGATCACCCGATTCAGTTTTACAGGTAATTAAAGACTGGTTCGGGCCTTAGCTTAGAAATTTTTGGGGTGTTACAACTAGGGGTCATTTGGTTACAAGGATAATGTATTTGAAATACATACACATCTAATGCAACAAAAACCAAAATCCAAAGAGGTATCAATTTCAAAACTTTCATGACTCAGACGGTCAATATCTCTATGTTTTTTCAGAAATGCATGCACACACAATCACCATTTCCTTCTTCAATCGGTTATTTTTGTATGTTTCTTGAGCTCAAATCAATAGACATTTATATCTCGCATCATGCCTTGTCATCTGAGTATATCTATGATAAAATCTGGATGAGGCATACCACTTTCTTCAAAACGATCAATTGGTTTTGCGATCTATTTTGTTCCCTACAGAGAAGAGATTGAAGGTATGGGTCCCCTTGTAACGACCCAAACCATCATTAATTAGGAAAAACAAAAAATTTGGGAAATTCTGGGCCACTTCCAGGTAGGTTAGGTTTTATGAATTGAGTAGTTATAAATCTATGCTCACTACGTGATATATGTAAATCAATGGTAAGATTTATGTGTAGGCCTTCGTGCACCGAACAAAAGATGATTTAATCATAGGAAGAAGCCTTAGGTGAGAAACTAGGGCTAAGTTGATCGAATTATGGTTAAGTGATATATGTTGTTGTATACTTCATTGTGATGGGTGTGATTTCATGATTGTGTGCTATGTGTTATTCTTGCTTCATTATGATACATGTATGTATGTGAATGTTGCATTGTTAATCGCATTAGTTGTAAAAGAGGATACACGAATGATGAATGCCATGAATCAGGGCTTGATTGTAAGATTATGAGAATGTGATTTGTGATTGTGGCTTGTTGAATGGATTGGGTGTTGCATTCCGACACACAAAATTGGATAGGTTGCCATGTTCCAGCATATTTATGGGATCGGTTGGCACGTTTCGGCATAATCATTGGATTAGGTACCACGTTCCGGTATACTAATTGTTTGGGTTTGGGTTCCTTGAGAGGACCAATGATTTGACATAATTGCATGCCTTGAGGATTGTGAAACTATACCTTGTTCGTAATGATAATTGATGTTGTATTTATCGGAGTTGTTTTTATGGTTATAAGGACTTATGTTTGATTGTTCTTCTATGTTGAGTTACTTGATATGTACCTTGATGTTGAGTGAACAGAAGGGGCACACCCAACCGGGATATGATACGGTAGGTGGAGAGTCAATGTTTCAAGAATTATTGATGTTCGAGTAAAAGGTGTCGTGTGTTGTAATGGCGAGGTATGGGGGAAGTGTTTGGGATGTAAGTGCTTAGGTGGATTTCACTTTGGAGAAAGGGAATTGTGTTTAGTGGTTTGAAAGCTTGGCGTAATGTACTTTGTGGCCAGGGCTGGGTAATAGGAAGAGGGAGTAAGGAGGGGTAGGAAAGGTTAGCTGAAAAGCTTGTAGTTGTAGTTGAGGGACATTTCTATGTGTTAGAATGGGTATGCTATGATCAATAACCTAGTAAGTACGTTGACAGAAAAGGTGGTTAGTAGTTAGACTACTAGAGTGATTCGAAGGTAGTTTGAGAGAGGGTAAGGGTGGAGAAGCGAGGGGTTTTATAGCATGCTCTTACTAGTTGTTTTATTATGTTATGTGGTGGGCGTCAGGTTGACCGATGATGCTTACCAGTACGTGTGGTTCGTACTGATACTACTCTTGCTATGTCTTTTGACATAGTCTGGATGCAGGTTGGTAATGCTTCATTAGATGAAGATGCAAAATTCTCCAGCAACTTCTACTTTTCCTTCTGCATGGTAGCAGCTGTGTCTTTTATTAATTATGTCTAGTTTATACTCTTGGTAGCTCTTGCACCTTTTTAGACTAGATTCTCGGGCGTGTTAGCTACTTTACAAGTTTTAACTCTAAATTGTTTAAAAGTTTTATTTATGGAAACTCTATGATTTCGTTGATATCCATTTTTCATTAATTTTTCGCATGTTTTAACTATTGGAATATGAGGGTTCTACTACTTAGGCGTTAGAGTGGGTTTTCGCATGGCCCGGTGGGTTGGGTCGTGATAAATTGGTATAAGATCCCAGGTTACCGGTCTCCTAGTACAAGAGCAAAATGTGGACTAGACTCATGCGGATTGGTGTGTTGACGTCCACATATAATCTTTAGGAAGATAGGAAGCATTCTAGGAAATAGTTCCACTCATTCTCTCCTTTCGTGCGAAGTGTCGCTTATGGTATGAGTTGAGTCCAATTGGTATCTCAACAAAGTGAACCGGATGTCGTGGTCACGACTGAAGGAACACAAGCAAGGTAAATTGGAACTGAGAAGGTTCTAATTGGTATCTGGCCCTAGGGGCGGTGTGAATACATAGATGATAGGTAATGGTCATCCATGGAACGAAGTAACTAATTAAGAATTTGGACTTGTCTGTGAGTTGTAACTTGAAGTTTGAGAATGTGTGCTTCTTGTTTCCTGAAGTATCTGTGAATGTGAAAGTTGTAATTCCTCGAATGTTATTATGTGGTTATGTGCACTATAAATGAGTGTCTAAACTTTGATATGTGCAATGTGTTTGCTTAATTGATTGAAATTATGCAAGTTGTAAAGGCTTGAGTATTGTGAAGCCCGTTGCGAAAAGAAAGTCCTAACTAGACTCGATGAGAGGGTTTAGAAAAAACTATAGGGTGATTTGTGAGGAAGACCTGAGCGTGTCTTGCGCTTGTGTAATGACGACGTGAAGGCCTGGGTGTATCCTGGGGATGTATGGGTTGTGGTGCTGAAATAGTGAAAATGTTTTGGTTCGCGCATCGTGGGATGAATATCGGGTAGACAATGATTTTTCCTAGCTTGTAGAATTATCCTAAAACTGTTTGGTGAGGCTGGGAATATTGGGGAAAATTAGAGAAGAGAAAGACCCCAGAAAAATATTGGCTTGGGTTCTGGTTTTGTCTGAGCCGCTGAGGCGGGATTATTCCCGCCAACGCGAGACCGCCACAGCGGGATGAGGCGATGTAGAACCTCAGCCTGCCCTCTCTAGTTTTCCAGGTTTCCCAATAAGGACCCCAAATGGTATCCGGGCTAACCCCTGCAATTCTATTAGTGTTCAACAATTGAGAATAGTTTATAAAACTTAGTGATTAACCTTTCCTATGAAAAAGCAGGAAATGTAGCATCCAAGTGCTTACAAAACATAAGAAAGTTGAAAAGATAAAAACAAAGTTGTCCTAGATTTACAAGCCCAAGATAGGCGAAAAACCAAATCAGGGACTATGGGACTGGGACCAGGTGTCCAATCGGAGTCTAGTTCCTTCGGAGGCACAAGGACTGTCACGACCTAGTCCAAGAAAGTAAAGTGTTGGAAATTTCCTTTCTCGACCCAGGGAAGCTCCTGACCAGAGGCAACGCAAGTGAATATGGTCCTCACGGTCTTCCATATTTGGACCAACAGACGATCCCTCTCCAGACCTTTCATCCTCTCCTGGCGTAGCTCACGACGGAGCATCTTGACCTTTAGGGTATTGTTGGGTGAAACCGGAGTGAAGTTAGTAAAGGCACTCCCCAATCTCTTTCAGATGGCCGCCAGATCCTTTTCGACCCATGCACCTGAGAGTGGGGCCTCATCGTCAGAATCCACGATCGCCTTACTGCTGCTAGCCCTGCCCATTCTCCTTCTTTTGCTCCTGGAAGTAGAACCTGCTCTAACCAAAATAGGGTGAAGGAGGGGTAGGGGGATCAATAGGAAGTATCTCATCGGCATCAAAAAGTGGCACTCCCTCCCACTTGCACAATGCAGTAATAAGTCATGGTAGGAACAAAGCCTTTTTGTTACCTTGGTAGAACATCTTTCACTCTTAAATGATCTGCTCCCCCTACATTTAACTCGATGCCATGTATAGCACACACCAGCACCAAGGCTCGAGGAAAGGTCACGTCGATGCGGTTTCCCGACGGGCAGATCCTTCTAGTCACCAAGTGTAGCCACCTCTTAGTATCAGGTGACCAATCCGTGCTACTAATGCCCTCCGCAGTGGCCCAATAGACTCGGTCCCGACCAGCAGGTTCCACCAAGGTGTCTGTCAGCCGTTTCAGATCCATCTCCCTCAGCTTGGACTCGTACTCTGCATTCGAGACCTCCGGCATCTCTAGAGCCTTATTAATGGTTGTGGCATTCAGGGGAATGTCAATTCCCCGGATACAGATGACGGGGTGAGGGTTGTCCCATCGCATAGTAGGCAGGATGGCATAGAACTCCCACACCCAAGTGGGACGTGCATTCGAGGGAGCCACAGTCAGTTGAGCCCATTCGTATTCCATCAGGCGAGCATAAAAGGTAGGAGCCTTCTCTTCCAGCTTAAGTAAGACGAAACCTCTCTCGCAGCAGAATCTTGTGTTTTTATTATCATGATGCGTTTCCCGACTCATGGCATCGGGGAACCGAATGCAAGGTAAGTTTTCCTCATGTAGACCTGCCATTTAGAGAATCTGCAATAGGTTAAACATAAGTTATAACACGATAGGAATATACAGGTTAAGGTCAAAGTGAGAAGAAAGAAATTTTTTGAGTTAAGGGATGCAGGCCACTGGTTTGGCATATCCCGCTACAGTGGCCGAAATCCTGCAAAGGCAGGATTATGAAGGCCGCCACAATGAGATGAATATCGCCAGAACGGCCTTTATCTAGGAAAAATAGTAATGAGTCCACAAACTAAACTCATTTAGGGCCATATTTTATTAGAATTAGTGTCCTCAAATGCTTCTTTTATGTCAATATCTGAGGAAAACTCTTAAATTTCATGTATTTGATGATTTAAGGAGAGCTTGGACACTATGTCGCCAAAAGGAACAAAAGGCTAAAAGGAATGAAGAAACAAAGGGCTGAGCATCGCCAAGTCCACTTGGCGAGTCGCCGAAGGGTCTTACCTCGCCATTTGATCCAGTGTGTTGGGCCCTAAAGAAAAGGATCAAATCAGCGGTGAAGTGGAGCAGTCGGCATGTCGTCGAACAGTTTCGTGAAGCAGTACTATATCTTTCAATGGTCCATGATGTGAAGATATTATAGGAAAGAATGGAAGGCGATGAACTGTACCAAAGGGCGTATCGCCGACTTGATCAGCGATTTCGACTAACTTCGCCGAGTGATCTACCACAACACTAATTTTTGAAACTATAAATACTAGTTGTAGCTTTTATTTTAGATATCAAGAAACTACTATCATCGAATATCAATTACTACTATCAGATACAATATTTTACTCTCAAGTTTGAGAGGGTTTTGAAAATAAGAAGAAGAAAAGGGTTTCATCTCTTTCAATTTGGGAGTGGGTCTCTTCCATTCTTCATTCTTGACCTAAATTGAGACTTAAATCTTCATACCCATTTGTATGTAACATCATTTACGTATAAATTTCTATCTCTTAATGTGTGGCTAAAAACCCCAATTCTTAGGGTGTGATTTAGCGAATACGGGTTAAGACAAGTCTTGCTTGCTGATAGTTTAAATATAGTTTAATGGTGATTTTGTCTAGTAGTTGTGGTTGAATCAAATGGATTTGTAGTTTCAAATACAAGTTTGCTCATGTGTTTTCAGCTTGTTCAAGAGAGAAGTCATGAAACCAAGACCACTAGATTGATGGCCTAAGGAGTGGGGTAAGGCATAGGTTGGTCTTTATACGACAAGTTCGTGTCTGAGAGGAACCCATTTCAAATGGGGTAAGTTGCTCGAGAGAGAACTTATTTCCACATAAAGCTTTGCCTAGTCACTATTAATCTATAAATTTTCTATCAAAAGCATGTACCCAATACTTTAGATTAACCCATATTTTGGTCACATCCCAAGAATCCCCCTCTCATTGTTAGGTTTTCTTGATAATCTTGTAATTTTTGCTTACTTGTGTTAAAACCCCCAATTTGATATTTGACACTTTCGTGTCACCCCCTTAATTTACTATGATTTTACTCGTTAACTTCTTCATCTAGGACTAGTTGGAATGAAAACCACTCCCTTGGGATGATCCCAACCCTTGGTTGGGTTATTATACTACTGCACGATTGTAGACACCCAAACTGTAAGACGAGTCATTGAATACGAAAACATCAAAATGGCGCTGCTGCTGGGGAGTGGTGTTATTTGGGAATTCTTAGTCAAGTAGAATTTTTTGTTCTTCTTAGTTTTAGCTTTACTAATCTAAATTGTAGTTTTGTTTTGCTTGTTTGAATATCAAAGCGGGGAAATAAGACTGGATGATCATTATGGGTACCACATAGACCATCCCCTCATGAAAATACCGAACCTCAGGGACAACCTCCTGATGTTCAAACAAGCAGGGAATGAGACAATTTAAGTAATGTAGCCGAAGTTTCAATTAGTGCTACAATCATGCCCATCTCATGGAATGTTTGATAAGACGCTGTTGGAGTGCTTTAATCGCGGTCTTGGACTTAAAAATAGGAGCATAGCCAATCGACTTTTTGAGGGCGGTATGCTCCACCTACCTTACAAAATTGTCGCAATACTCCTTGATGGTATGGTTGAAACCAATAAGGAGGCCCAAAAGAAATATGAGTGGGACGCACTAGTTGCACAAGTAGACAGTCTGTCTAAATGAATCATGGGGTTGGAAAGACAAGCCATGAAAAAGGAAAAGAACTTCTTCCTTCGAGAATGTAGACATGGGAAGAAGCACGAGGGTGTGTAAAGGGACGATGCTCTTTCTCTCGTTCAACAAAAACTCGAAGAGCAAGACAAGAAGTTAGATGAGACAAAGGATAACATTGAAATGTTGAATGAAACGTCTACCTAGAAATCCATGACTATTCAGTTGCAGGATGGTTAGATCACCCACTAGATGACCTGTCGTTATTCACCATTCACTGAGGACTCACCTAACTACACTATGGGTGACTCCGAGGATAAAGAATAGTTATTGACTTGCGTCGTGCCGCGACATTAACTAAGGTGCTGTTTGGGAGGCAACCCAAAACCCCTTATTATCTTATATTTACGTATTAGTAAAATAAGGGTGTGTTGTTTGTATAGGTTGAAGTGTGGGAGGTGCTCGAAAAGTGCAGGTTGCAAGCAATAGGTCCAGTTGGCGAGTCACCGTAGAGGTCGGCGACCCACCCTTATCCGCCATTTGACTCAAGACATCTTTAAAAATTAGAGTTTATAAAACTCGGCGAACCCAGGAGAGTATGGGCTAATCGCCGATCCCGATGGTTACTATCGTTTGAACTTTCAGATTTACTAGACGATCTATAAAACTCGGTGAAGTGAGTGATTACTCGGTGAAATGCTAAATGACTTAGCTATCGTGACTACTGTCGTCTAATGGGAAAGGATTGGACTCTTTGCGAGTAAAAGGTTTAAATTCTTGAACTCGCTCACTTTTACACGCTTCCATTCCTCCAACTGCACCTGTGAACACTAATTTCCATATATTCATGCATTACCTAAGTGTTTTAGTTAGCAATATGTGCTGGGAACATGGATCACACTCTATATTGGCCAGCGCAAATGGGTGGCTATGACGCATTCATGAACATGGGTTGAAAATAGGTGCATTGGGTTGCTTAGCAAAGCTATCTTAAGCTCGATGAACCTCTCAGGCATCCGCTTAATGTCCACACCTTTCCTTTTTTGTAAAGCAAATTTGTTGAAGGACTGTGACTCGAAACAACAGATATAGCCAGACATAAAGTCACACGAAGAACCATGCCACCCAGACAGATGGAGCGACTGTTTAGACAGGATCCCCTCTTTACCTCCCTCTCTATTTTTCTTTAATTGACTTGCTGGATATTTTTGTTATTTGCATTTGAAGACAAATACCTTTTAATTATGGTGGGGTGATACCTACCTTTTGTGTGTTACTCGTGTTTTGTGTTGATATTTGGATTGTTTTGTTAAAATTTTGTTGAGATACTGCGCATGTGTGGACGTTTGAGCTTATGGCTCCCTTCTTGTTTTTATTGTAAAATGATTTTGACCCTTCCCAAAAAAATTTAAAAATTTTCGTACATTTTTGCCACCCCTTGTATGCGCTTTAAATGTGGATGTTCATTAGCAGATTTGAGTCTCAGTTTTGATCAATATCGATGACTTGAATAGTGCTAGCAATTGAACAAACATGAGTGTACGGCTACGATGAGGCCAAATGATGTTGCATAGACAATATGTGAACTCTTTGAATCTCATTGTGATTAGTCATTTATCAAATTGATTCTCTTGTGATGACAGTTGCACACTAGCTAAAGTGTGGATTCTTGTTTGACTTTAGTATCAATGCCTTGTATGATGAGCTTACTTTGAACCATTCATGTATACACCTACAATTTGCCCCGTTAGTATGGTTGATTAAGTAAGGCTTACTCTTGAGATGATCTTAGGAAACTTTAAAGAGTGTGAGCCAATTTGACATATACCTCTTTTGTGGCCTACTCGTGAGTGTGTGAACCTCTCTTGAACACCCCTTGAACCTTACCTTTCTTTGGAAGAAACCTGATGAAACCTAGACCTTTCTTAATCCACTACCTATAATCCTCTTGATTTGTGGTTTAGTGAATAGCCAACTTAGGCCAAAAGCCTAAGTTAGGGGTGTGGTGAAAAGGAAAAGGGAAAATCAGGTAGTGCAAGAAAAGTCTCCCTTAACCCATGGTGTTGCGAAAAATGGAAACCCCCCATATAAAAAAAAGAAGAAAAAGAAAGAGAAAAGAAATGAAATGAAAAAGAATGTAGTGGAATAATGTACAGAAGAAATTGGGTTTCCAAGCAATCCATGGAAAGTGAATCATAGGATGACTTATGAGCACTAGAAGAAAAATTGATGAAGGAAAAGAAAAGTGTATTGAGAGCACCACAACTCATGAGGATGAAATGTCATTGAGCCTAAATGGCCATACCTTTGCACTCAGCTCCATTACAAGACTTGAAAAGACCTTTGTGATCTTGAGTGAGCTGAACCAAATGTTAACTGGAAAATATAGGCAAACCTATGGGTGAAAGCATGCACTATGTTCTTGTTTTTGAGTGTGAGTGTTGCATCTGATTCCTGATCTTCAAATGATTAAACCTTCTTGTGTGAAAATGGAATCATTCTTTGTGTGAGGGAATTTAGATACTTTTGTTGAGCTTGTACTTGCATTTGAAGCAGGTGTTGCGAGCATGAGAATCTTTGGTAATGGTGTGTCACAACTTGAATCTTTGAGTGCATAATTGATTCTTGTATGAGTAAATTGAGTCTTGTTGTGTACATTCATGATTGAGTCTTGTGTAGCACTGTTTGAGACATCCTATTTGAACTGCTGAACTTGAGTCTTACTTGAGGACAAGCAAACATTGAAGTTGGGGGTGTTGATGAGTCCAAAAATTGGACTCATTTAGGGCCATAGTTTAATATAATTAGTGTCCTCAAATGCTTTTTTTATCTCAATATCTAATGAAAACTCTTAAGTTTCAGGTATTTGAAGATTTAAGGAGAGCTTGGACACTATGTCGTAAAAAGGAAGAAAAAGGCTAAAAACAATGAAGATATGAAGGGATGAGCATCACCGAGTCCACTTGGCGAGTTGCCGAAGGATCTTACCTCGTCTTTTGTTCCAGTATGCTGAGCCCTGAAGAAATGTTTCAAATCAGCGGTGAAGAGGAGCAGTTGGCATGTTGGTGAATAGTTCAGCGAAACAGTACTATATCGCCCAAAGGTCCAGGACGCGAAGATGTCGTAGGCAAGAACGGAAGGCAATGAACTACATGAAAGGGCAAATCGCCGACTTGGTCGGCGATTCCGACCAACTTCGCCGAGTGATCCACGACAATACTAATTTTTCAAAACTATAAATACTAGTTGTAGCTTTTATTTTAGATATCAAAAAATTACTATCATCGAATATCAATTACTGCTATCAGATACAATATTTTACTCTCAAGTTTGAGAGGGTTTTGAAAAGAAAATGAAGAAAAGGGTTTCATCACTTTCAATTTGGGAGTGGGTCTCTTGGATTCTTCATTCTTGACCTAAATTGAGACTTAAATCTTCATACCCATTTGAATGCAACATCATTTACGTATAAATTTCTATCTCTTAATGTGTGGCTAAAATCCCCAATCCTTAGGTTGTTATTTAGCGAATATGGGTTAAGATAATTGTTGGGTCTTGCTTGCTAATAGTTTAAATATAGTTTAATGGTGATTTCGTCTAGTAGTTATGGTTGAATCTAATACAAGTTCACTTATGTGTTTTCGGCTTGCTCGAGAGAGAAGTTGCGAAACCAAGACCACTAGATTGATGGCCTATGGAGTGGGTCGACATGACGCTCAGCCCAAGAGGGTGAACCCTAGTCCCATATCCTAACACTCAGCTCTAGAGAGTAAGTGGGATAAGGCGTAGGCTCGCCTACATGCGGCAAGTGGGTGTTCGAGAGGAACCCATTTTAAACGAGGTAAGTTGCTCGAGAGAGAACTTATTTCCACATAAAGCTTAGCCTGATCACTATTACTCTAATAAATTTTCTATCGAAAGCATGTACCCAATACTTTAGATTAACCCGTATTCTGGTCACATCCCAAGAATCCCCCTCTCATTGTTAGATTTTCTTGTTGATCTTGCAAATTTTTGCTTACTTGTGTTAAAACCCCCAATTTGATATTTGACACTTTCGTGCACCCCCTTAATTTACTATGTTTTTACTCGTTAACTTCTTTAGCTACGCCTAGTGGGAACGAAATTTTATTTTTTTATAAATTCTCAAAACCACTTCTTTGGGACAATCCCAACCCTTGGTTGGGTTATTGTACTATTGCACAATCGTAGACACCCAAACTGTAAGACGTGTGGTTGATTATGCAAACATCAAATAGTAGGCACGATCATGGCACCTATTCCTCCTAAAATCCCCATTTTCAACAGAATTTCGGTTGATTGGAGTATACTAACTACCCTAGAACCTAAATATACAGTTATTCAACAAAATAACCCCTAAATAGTGCCCAAATACGAGATTTATATCAACAGACCCTTCAACTTCGCCCCACCCATTTTGGTATCGATTAAACCATATTTCTACAAAATCCTTAAGCCCAGGGCGTTATGGAGACGTTGGGGACGTAAGGTAAGTGTCAATGCTACGTTCATCTATCAAAACTAGCAACGTACTTTCATTTTTAAATAACTACCCAAAAATTGTTTCAATTCGATCAGTTAGTCGACATGCAATCGTTGTTAATCAAGGACAAAATTAAAGAGCATAAGGAACAAGATTATTACTTGAGTTTTGACGTTTGAAGGAGAGTGATTTAAGAGGAGTTTTGGAGGGTTTTGGAATTTTAGGGTGAAATGGGCAAAATGTTTCCCTTTTTCCCCCTTTACTGCAGCTCGATCTCCCGCCTCAGTGGGAGATCCTCGCCACAGCGGGAGGGCTGCCACCCTGGAGGTCCAGGTTGTGTACTTTAAACGCATTTTTTTCTTCTTCTTTTGTTGCCTTAATTTTCTTATAGTCTTTGGGTGTAGTACCTTTCTTGTGTCAACTAGTTAAAAAGTCACCATTTTTCCTAGTTCCGTGATATCCCTATTCATTAGTTTGGAAGTACTCCAAAAATAGGGCATGTGATTATCCATGTATTAATCATTCGGGGACAAACGAGGGGTAAATTGGTATCTATTGTAACGACCCAAACCATTGTTAATTAGGAAAAGCAAATAAATTGGGAAATTCTAGGCCACTATCCCGCCAAAGCGGGCCAGATTTCGCTAGGGTGGCGGCGCCAGAGTGGGGTAAGTTGGCGCTAGAGCGGGATAAGCGAGACAAAATGTAAATAACGCAAAATCCTATTTCCTCCTTCTTCCTAAAATACCTAATTTAGTCGTAAAACACCCTAGAAACCCCCAAAAAAATGCTTCAAGCTTGGGAAAGAGGGAGGGATAGATTTCTAGCATGAAGATGTCAATGGATTGCGAATTTTTGGACAAGATCACCTTGACAAATTCTAGAAATAAGAATCAAAGACCAAAACTTCGTGCAGTTGCTTGGCGCCCAGGTAGGTTAGGTTTTATGAATTGAGTAGTTATAAATTTGTGCTCATTGCTTGATATATGTAAATCAATGGTAAGATTTATGCGTAGGCCTTCGTGCACCAAACAAAAGATGATTTAATCATACGAAGAGGCCTTAGGTGATGAACTAGGGCTAAGTTGGTCTAATTATGGTTAAGTGATATATGTCGTTAAATACTTCATTGTGTAGGTGTGATTTCATTATTGTGTGGTATGCGTTGTTCTTACTTCATTATGATACAGGTATGTATGTGAATGTTGCATTGCTAATCACATTAGTTGTAAAAGAGGATACACGAATGATGAATTCCATGAATCATGACTTGATTGTATGATTATGAGAATGTGATTTGTGTTTGTGATTGTGATTGTGCCTTGTTGAATGGATCGGGTGTTGCATTCCAACACACTAACTTGGATCGGTTGCCACGTTTCGGCATAATTATGGGATCAGTTGTCACATTTCAGCATAATTATTGGATCGGGTACTATGTTCCGGTATGCTAACTATTTTGGTTTGGGTTCCGTGAGAGGACCAATGATTTGGCATAATTGTATGCCTTGAGTATTTTGAAACTATACCGAGTTCATCATGATAATTGATGTTGTATTTACCAGAGTTGTTTTATGGTTATGAGGACTTATGTTTGATTGTTCTTCTATGTTGAGTAACTTGATATGTACCTTGATGTTGAGTGAACGAGAAGGGGAACACCCAACTGGAATGTGATACAGTAGGTGAGGAGTCAACGTTTCAAGAATTGTTAATGTCTAAGTAAAAGTTGTCGTGTGTTGTAATGACAAGGAATGGGGGTAGTGTTCAGGATGTAAGTGCTTAGGTGGATTTCACTTTGGATAAAGGGAATTGTGTTTAGTGGTTAGAAAGCTTGACGTAATGTATTATGTGGCCAGGGTTGGGTAATATGAAGAGAGAGTAAGGGTAGGACGTGATGCGGTTAGTTGGAATGCTTGTAGTTGTAGTTGGGGGACTTTTCTATGTGTTAGAATGGTTAAGCTATGATCAAGAACCTAGTAAGTAGGTTGACTGAGAAGGTTGTTAGTAGTTAGAGTACTAGCGTGATTCGAAGGTAGTTTGAGAGAGGGTAAAGGTGGAGAAACTAGGGGTTTTATTGCATGCCCTTACTAGTTGTTTTATTATGTTATGTGGTGGGCGTCAGGTTGACCGATGATGCCTACCAGTATGTGTTGTTTGTACTGATACTACTCTTGCTATGTCTTTTGACATAATTTGGATGCAGGTTGGTAATGTTTCATTAGATGAAGATAAAGAATTCTCCAGCAACTTCTACTTTTCCTTTCGCGTGGTGGGAGCTATGTCTTTCATTAATTATGTCCAGTTTGTACTCTTAGTAGCTCTTGTACTGTTTAGACTAGATTCTTGGGGGTGTTAGTTACTTTACAAGTTTTTACTCTAAATTGTTTAAAAGTTTTATTTATGGAAACTCTATGATTTCGTTTATGTCCATTTTTCATTAATTTTCCGCATGTTTTAACTATTGGGATATGAAGGTTCTCCTACTTAGGCGTTAGAGTGGGTGCCCACACGGCCCGGTGGATTGGGTCATGACACCCCTAGATCTCCCTACCTTTGAACTTGAAGTGATTGGTATATATTTATTTTTTAGTATATAAATAAAACCCTTTTCACTATATATTTCTCTACTAGCCGAATAATCAACTTTTCCGATCCTCCCCTTCTTCAAAATTAAGAATCAGATATTTCTCTTCATAAGTACAGAGAAACTTTAATTAGGATGAACTCATCATTCAAGAGTATGCAACATCTGTTATCGTCCATATATAGGGCCCCCTATTTGGACATGCTTTATTTTATGCAATGCACATTTCTCTCGATGGAGAAAGAGGTTCTAAATTGAGACATTACAGTATTCAAAAACATAGATCAAAGTTGGTAACTAGAATTATCAAGGGTTCAAAAAATGAAATATATATGGGTAATGTACGAAAGATTAAATTAAATAAGGAATTTAAGTTTCATATACAGTTAGTGTAAACAATTTTTTGTACTATCATTTATCAAGTCATCTAACTGATATCTACAAACAAGTTTCTTCAAAAGTATGAGATTCAAAATCACACACAAAAAAAAATGTTATCTGGGCAATAGGTAAAAACGACAAAGTGTAAAATCTTTTATAAGACAAACATAGCAAAAATCAAGAGTGCATTTATAAGAAAAAGAAACCCTAGTTGTTTTTCTTCAAACAGTTCCTCAAATGAAAAATAAATATGCCTTGTTTGAACAAATTAACTATATATATATATATGATTTTTTATACTAAACAACTTGTCACCTCTCCAAGTCCTAGTCTTCTTTTTCTCACGATATAAAATACCTTATGAGAAAGTGAACCTGAATTTTAAATACCTAATTTTGTGAAATTTAGAAATGGAATAACGAGATCTTTCCATGTTTTTGGGAGATTTAAATATCTATCTCAAATTTTTGTATTTACAATAATCCAACACCGTATTCCTAAATCACTTTCTAGTCAACTAATATTCCCCTTTTAAAGAACAATTGATTTAATTAAATCAACTTTGAATTCATAATCGAGGTTGTTTTATCAATTTTGTATCCTGCTTGGAGAGTATGTTTATGAATTTAACACATGAGGAATCAGTATATATTATTGGAGGTGAAGCTAATTCAAAAATTATTTTTAGATAAGAAATACCACAAGGTATAAATGATTGGGTGGTCAACAAAGTAGAATGATAATCATGAGAAATCATGTTCATATTCTTGCCCTTTCACATAAGGGTATGACCTGGTGTTGACAGTCAAGAAACTCACACCCGATCTCTTGATGAATAGAGTTCCAACATTACAAATGCTAGTAAAACGTATCAGGTACCATGTAAA
This sequence comes from Solanum commersonii, assembly GCA_029007595.1. Classification (NCBI taxonomy): domain Eukaryota; kingdom Viridiplantae; phylum Streptophyta; class Magnoliopsida; order Solanales; family Solanaceae; genus Solanum; species Solanum commersonii. Next base: position 3,030,830 of record JAJTWQ010000007.1, read on the forward strand.
AAGTTGATGTACAACTGAACTGTTCGAACACTACCATCATCAATTAAAACATAAATTAACAAACACAAACCTACACGCATGCAAACAATAAAAAAGATAAAAGTAATGATAAGGCATAAAGAGATAGAGATACTTAGTAGACTTTTAACAACAATTGATGTGTGACTTCCATAATTTGAAAGATCAAAAGCTATTTCCATCCCTGAATTTCCTGATCCAACGATCAATACCTTTTTATCTTTATATTTTTTACCGGATCTATAATCACTTGAATGGATTATTTCGCCTTCAAAATTTTCTATCCTTACCACCTTTGGAATATAAACTTCATTATTTTCTCCAATAGCCAAAATCAAGAAATCACTAGCATACAATTCAATTTCTACGCTTGCCAACTTTCTTGTTTTGACATTCCATTTATTTTCCTCATTGTTGTAAAAGGCTGATTCAACACAAGTTTTGAATTTTGGCTTGATATTGAAATGCTCAACATATTCATCTAAGTATTAAGTAAATTCTTTTTTCAGCATATACTTAGGTGATGAAGTTGCATGTGGTATAAATGGCAATGAACAAAAATCTTTTGATATGTGCAAATAAATCTGTCATAAGTTTATTTTTCTTCATAAATAGGCACAACAATCTTCTTTTTCTAAAACAACATTGTTTATGCCCAATTTGTTTAAACAAGCTGAAACAGCTATACCGGATGGTCCAGCTCCAACCACAAAAATATCAACTTCTTTCTTTGCGAAATTAACCATTGAGAAATTTTCATAAAATTAAAGAGAAGTTCTTTTTTGAGAATGTTCAAAAGAAAATTGCAACAAGATTTCAAGTAAGGAAATTTAGATCATAAGGTATGTACATATATGGTCTTCAAAAAGGATAAAAATGAATTTTTTTTTTCCTTTCTTTAAAAGTGTAATGGAAAACAACAGTTACATGTAAATGCAGATTAATTTGGAAGAAAGACTATAATTTTGTCATTGAGTGTTATGAATGCATAGTTTCATCTAAAATTGTTTTTAGATGAAGACAAAATTGTTTTAATTTTTTTTTGTCTTCACTTATTTTCATGGTATTTGATATAGTTACGTTTGCGGTTTTATTTAATATGACGACAACTAAATATGAAGGTTAAAAAAAGAAATTAATATTTTTAGAACTTGTGTTCGTCTTAAATTATATGCAATAATATTTCTATAGCTATAAGCACCACAAGTGTGGGGAACATTTTTCATCAATTTTTTCCTCAAAAATAAAATACTAGTTTTGTATATACATATACACACATATATTGAATCTTGTTGAAATATATTTATAATTTTTAGTGTTAAGTAATTTCTTATTTCAGAATTTGTCTTGTTGAAACAAAATCTGAGTTTTGATTTTCTCAATTCTTTGGTAGATACGAAAATGTTTAATCTGAAGTTATCTTTAGCTTAAGCTAAAACACGTCATATGCATTTCACTATTAATGAATTTTGCAGATTCAAAAAGAGAAAGATGAAAAAGATTTAATTGAATTTGACTTAATTTTATTGACCAGCTAAACCAAAGTTTAATTTTGTCTTTCTATCCATTTCTTAGATTTTTCAAATAGACACTCAAGTAGTTATTTTTTATTGATTAATTTATATTAGCAAATCACTTTCTTTGTTGAAGAAAATTAGAATCAATAAGAAAGATGATTTTATGATATATTAAATAGGAAAAAAGCTCGAATATGCCATCAAACTTTGAGAAAAAGGCTCATCTATGCCATCCATTTGAGCTTTTTCTCAAACAGAAATGACATAGATGAGCTAAACTTTTAACACATGACATAGATGGGTATTTTCACAAAATTTGATGACATATTTGAGTCTTTTTCATTTTTATTTTAAGCCAATTTTTTAAGAAATAAAAAGATACATATTTAAACAATTTATTGACAAATGCCACTCAAATTGGGCAAAAATGTTTTCCATCAAGTATCCTGAGGATCAAGTCAAGTATGGAAATCTAGGGAAAAATGTTTACACATGGAAACTTAAGGGGAAATTTTTGCTGTGTTTGCATTAACTTTAGTGATATACAATGCAAAGGGTGATTCACTCAGATATACAAAGGTTATTAATTATGTTATATAGTTAGGGTGAGACACAAATCTATGCTGCAAACATAATTTGTACAGAAGGGATTGATAAATTTTATTTCTTATTTGGAACATAAAACAACCAATTCATATGTAAAGAACATATGCTATAAAGTCAATCATATTTCCAGGGATCTTGTTAGTCATTTTCCTTTATACTCTATTTTTTAAAGTAACAATAAGGGGTGCGTCTATCATTTAGTCTGAGCTAATGACTCTAGTGTTGAGAAATCGCCTATTCAGTCAGTTCCTGTCGTGAGTGAGTTTCCATAGGTATTTCAAAATGATCTTCTCGGAGTCCCTTCTAAGAGAGAAATAAACTTCGGAATAGACATCCTTCCTAATACTCGACCTATCTCCATTACGCCATATAGAATGGCTCCAGCCGAGTTAAAATGGTTAAAGGAATAGTTGAAAGATATTCTTGATAAGGGTTTCATTTGACCTAGTGTCTCGCCTTGGAGCTCTCCAATATTATTTGTGAGAAAGAAAGATGGTTCGCTTAGAATGTGTATTGATTACCGCCAACTGAACAAGGTCCCCGTAAAGAATAAGTATCCCCCTCTAAAAATTGATGATCTTTTCGATGAACTTCAGCGTGCCACTTGTCTTTCTAAGATAGACCTCAGATCCGACTATCATCATTTGAGACTAAGGGAAAGTGACATCCTGAAAACAACAATCAGTTATGATCACTATGAGTTCCTTGTGATGTTTTTTGGCTTCACCAATGCTAATGCAACATTTATGGATCTTATGAATAGAGTGTTTAAGTCATATCTTGACATGTTTGTTATTGTATCTATTGATGACATACAGATTTATTCGACGAGCAAGGATGATCATGGTAGTCATCTCTATTATAGTCCTTCGAACTTTCAAGGATAGAGAATTGTATGCTAAATATTCTAAGTTCAAGTTTTGGCTTGAATTCGTGGCATTCTTAGGCCATATTATATCTAGTGAAGATATTTGAGTTGACACTCAGAAGATTGAACCAGTGCAGAACTGGCCCAGACCCATATCTCCAACTAAATAAAGAGCTCCTTGCGGTTGTATGGTTACTACAGAAGGTTCATCGAGGGGTTTTCCTCTATTTCGTCCCAGTTGACTAAGTTAACTCAAAAAATGGACAAGTATCAATGGTCTGAAGCTTGTGAGAAAAGCTTTCATGTGTTGAATACTCGGTTGATTACTGTTCAGTGTTGACCCTACTAGAGGATACAAAAGGCTTTGTTCTATATTGTGATGCATCTAGTCGTGGACTTGGTTGCGTATTGATGCAGAATGGTAAGGTTATAGACTATGCCTCCGGACAACTCAAGATTCATGAGAAGAATTACCCGACTCATGATCTCGAGTAGGCGGCGATAATATTTGCTTTGAAAATATGGCGTCACTATATCTATGGTGTTCATGTGTATCTGTTCACTGATCACAAGAGTCTTCAATACGTTTTCAGTCACAAAGAGCTTAATCTCAAACATAGGAGGTGGTTAGAGTTGCTCAAGGATTACAACATGAGTATCCTCTTTCACCCCGATAAGGCTAATGTTGTTGTTAATGCCTAATTAGAGTAGCTTATCTAAAGGAAGGACTGCTCATGTTGAAGAAAGCATGAAAGAATTGGCAAAGGAAGTTCATAGACTTGCCCATTTAAGAGTCCGTTTATTGGATTCCAGCAAAGGTTGAGTTGTGGTGATGAATAGGGCTGAATAATCTCTAGTGTCTGAAGTGAAGGAGAAACATGACCAAGACCCTATTTTATTTGAACCGAAAGAAAATGTTCATAAGCAAAAGGTGATGGGTTTTGAACAAGGGGGAGATGGCGTGTTGAGATATCAAGGTAGATTGTGTGTACCAAAGGTGGATGAACTCCAACAGAGGATCATGATAGAGGCTCATAGTTCCAGATATTCAATCCATTCCAGTTCCACAAAAATGTACCATCACTTGAGAGAAGTCTACAGGTTAAGAAGTAGGAAGAGGTGTATTTCAGATTTTGTTGCTAATTGCCCAAATTGCCAACAAGTCAAGGTAGAGCACCAAAGATTTGGCGGTGTGGCTAAGAATATAACTCTTCCAAAATAGAAGTGCGAGATGATTAATATGGATTTCATTACTGGCTTTCCACGATCTTGCAGGCAACATGATTCCATTTGGGTGATCATACATCGGATGACTAAATAAGGCCATTATTTAATAGTTGAAACTACTAATTCAACAGAAGATTATGCCATGTTATATATTCAAGAGATAATCCGACATCATGGGGTTCTTGTGTCTATCAGTTCAGATAGAGGTGCACAATTCACCGCTCATTTTTTGAAGTCTTTCTAGAAAGGTTTGGGTTCGAAAGTGAATCTGTTTTTCATCCTCAGACGAATGGCTAAGCATAGTGCATAATTAAGACCTTAGAATACATGTTGAGGGAATGTGTCATAGACTTCAAAGGTAATTGGGATGATCACTTACCTCTCTTAGATTTCACATATAATAATAACTATCACTCAAGTATCCAAATGGCTCCTTATGAGGCTATTTATGGGGAAAAGTGTAGATCGCCTATTGATTGGTTTGAGGTTGGTGAAGCTGAGTTGATAGGGCCAGACTTGGTTCATCAAGCCATGGAGAATGTGAAGATTATTCAGAAAGGCTAAAAACAGTGCAAAATCGTTAGAAATCCTATAATGATTTTAGGAGGAGAGACTTACAATTCGAGGTTGATGATTGCGTCTACTTGAAGGTTTCACCCATGAAGGGTGTTATGAGACTCGGTAAGAAAGGGAAACTAAGTGCCCATTATATTGGACCTTGCAGGATATCTAAGAGGGTTGACAATGTAGTTTATGAGTTGGAGCTACCTTCAGAATGAGCAGCAGTTCGTCCAGTGTTCCATGTATCCATGCTAAAGAAGTGTTTGGGCGAACATTCTCTTATATTACCTATAGAGAATATTGGTGTTGAAGTGCCTATTTAGATTCTTGATCGTTAGGTTCGTAACTTGAGAACCAAGGAAGTTGCATCACTCAAGGTCTTATGAGGAATCAATTTGTTGAGGAGGCTACTTGGGAGGCTGAAGAGGATATGAAGAAGAGATACTGTCATCTCTTCCTTCCCATATCAATTCCAGACCAAGGTACTTATAACTTTTGTATAGTACTTTTTAAGTTGATATGTTGATTATAGGGAAGCACTTTTGTGAGCAAAAATGGCCCGGTCCATTTGGACTTGAGGTTGCCCGGAAACAAGTGCAACCTAGAGTTGAATAGAAGCACAAGATCACCAACAACAAATTCTCGCTTTTCAATTCTTTGATCATGATACCTCTTCATCTTCTCTTTGTACAAGGCTGAACTTTCATAAGCTTTTAAGCGAAACTCATCAAACATATTCAAGTCATCCATTCTTTTATTAGATGTGGCGCCCCAATCCTAATTTAGCTTCTTCATCGCTCATATAGCCTTATGCTCTAGCTCTACCGGCAAATGGCAAGACTTCCCATATACAAGTTGGTAAGGAGACATACCTATGGGAGTCTTGTATGCAGTGCGATAGGCCTATAGAGAATCAACAAGCTTCCTTGACCAATCCATTCTATTAGCATTCACAGTCTTCACCAAAATCTGCTTGATCTCTCTGTTGGACACTTCAACTTGCCCACTAGTCTACGGATGGTAAGGAGTGGCTACATTGTGGCGGACACCATATTTCTCAAGTAGCGCCTTGAACAACTTATTACAAAAGTGGGAACCTCCATCACTGATAATCTCCCTCTGTGTACCAAATCTAGAGAAGATATTCATTTTCAAGAATGCGGTGCACTTTTGCCTTCACTGTTGGGGAGCACAACTATTTCCACCCACTTTGATACATAATCAACTGCAACAAAAATATACTTCATCCCATGTGAACTCACAAATAGACCCATAAAATCAATGCCCCATACATCAAACAACTCTATCATCAATATATGATTCATCTGAAGCTCTTGGCTCTTTGAAATCCCTCTTTATCTTTGGCAACGGTCACAAGACTTGGCGAAATCATGAGCATCTGGTGGATGGTAGGGTAGTAGTACCCACATTGCAAAATCTTATGCGCAGTCCAAATACCACTATGATGCCCACCAATAGGCGATGGAATACACACCTCAAGTACACTCAACATCTCAACTTCGGGAACATAACGACGAATAATCCCATCAACACAACTACGATACAAATAAGGTTCATCCTAAAAGAATTTCTTCACATCATACATAAACTTTTTCCTTTGGTAAAAAGACAAATCTGGGGCACAAAATCGCTTGCCAAATAATTAGCAAAGTCTGCGAACCAAGGAATCAGATCATGAGAAGCAGCCAATACATGTTCATCTAGAAAAGATTCATTAATTTCAGCCCTATCACCAAGCTTTAGCAAAGCCTCTTTCTCTAATCTGGACAAGTGATCGGCAACTTGGTTTTCGGTCCCCTTTCTATCTTTTACCACAAAATCAAACTCTTGCAGCAACAATACCCATCTAATCAACCTCGGTTTTGCATCCTTCTTCGCCATCAAATACCTCAATGCAGAATGGTCAGTATGCTCTATGACCTTAGTACCAAGCAAGTAGGATCAAAATTTCTCGAATGTGAAAACCAGCGCAAGATGTTCTTGTTCAGTCACAATATAATTCTTTTGGGCCACATTTAGAGCTTTGCTAGCATAGTAAATAGGATGAAGAATTTTCTCTCTCATCTATCATAATACTACACCAAGTGCCACTTCACTTGCATCACACATTACCTCAAACGGTTGTCCCCAATCTGGTATAATAATTATAGGTCCAGTAACCAACTTCTCCTTTAACTCTCCAAATGCTCTTAGACAAGCATCATCAAAATCAAACATATACTCCTTTTTGAGCAGTTTGCACAATGGATGTGCAATTTTAGAGAAGTCCTTGATGAACCTCCTATAGAAACCATCATGCCCAAGAAAACTTCTAACACCTTTTACAGAGATAGGTAGTGGAAGCTTTTCTATTACATCTACTTTTGTTCTATCAACCTCAATGCCCTTCTCAGAAATTCGATGACCCAAAACTATCCCTTCTTTCACCATAAAGTGGCACTTCTCCTAATTTAGCACCAGATTGCAGTTTTCACACCTTTTAAGCACCTCAGCCAAATGATCCAGACTTCAATCAAAAGAGTCGCGTACCACATAGAAATCATCCATAAATACCTCAATAATGTCCTTCACTATATCAGAGAATATCAACATCATACAACGCTGGAAGATTATTGGAGCATTGCACAACCCAAATGGCATCCGTTTGAAGGCGAAAGTCCCATAAGGGCAAGTGAATGTGGTCTTCTCTTAGTCTTCCAAGGGTATCAAAATATGATTGTTGCCCGAAAAACCATCAAGAAAACAATACCAACCCTTACCTACAAGTCTATCCAACATCTGATCCATGAATGACATAGGGAAATGGTCTTTTTATGTCTAAGCATTTAGCTTTCGGTAGTCCATGCAGACTCTCCATCCAGTCATGGGCCGCATTGGAACAAACTCGTTTCTCTCATTAGGAACCACAGTAATCCCAACTTTCTTAGGCACACATTGAATAGGACACACCTAACTACTATCTGCAATGGGATAGATAACTCCAGCATCCAACCACTTGATGATCTCTTTTTTAACAACCTCTTTCATAGGCGGATTTAATCTTCTCTTGTGCTCATTACTAGGCTTGTGATCCCAATAATGTGAGAACAGATAATAGGAGGAATCCCAATAATGTCTGCAATAGTCCACCCAATAGCTTGCTTGAACCTCTTTAACATAGAAACCAAACACTCTACTTGTCGGCCATTCAAATCTGCTGTAATGATGACCGGTAAAGTATCATCTTTTCCCAAGAATACGTACCTCAAATGTGATGGTAGAGGGTTAAGCTCCAATTTCAGCGCCTCCTCAACAGACGGCCTTATGGGTGGGGACTCACAATTTTTCATGTCTAACTCCAGTTTCTTTGGTTTTGAACGATATTTGTACCTATCAAGTGCGGCGACCAACTCATCATACTCATCAATACCATCACTCTCAAAGCTCATCATAACCGCTACTAGTGCATCAACACCTAGTCTCTCTTCAATCTGCACCTTAGACTCACTCTCAACTCTATATGTTATCACAGATACCGATTAGAGGTCACTACTCTGCTTCATAAACCTACATATATTGAATATTGCCTCTTCATTATTCAGTCTGAACTTCATCTACCCCTTTTCCATATCAACTAAGACGCACCCAGTGGCAAGGAATGGTCTCCCAATAATTATGGGAGCCTCAAAATCAACCTCACAGTCAAGAATCACAAAATTCGTCGGAAAGATGAACGACTCTAATTTCAATAGTACATCATGTAGCACACCAATGGACCTCTTCACAGTTTTATCGGCCATGAGCAACTGCATCGCATTCGATTTTGGATCTCCTAGACCCAACTTCTTGTAAATAAATAGAGGCATCAGATTAATTGTAGCACTCATATCACACAATGCCTTAGCAAAATGCAACAACCCGATAGTACATGTAATAGTAAAGGCACCAGGATCCTCCTTTTTCTGCACAAGGGACCTTGTAGCAATAGCACTACAATGTTGCAATCTATCATAATCTTTGAAGCTCACTACCCTCATCTTTGTCACCATGTCCTTCATAAATTTTTCATAGGCATTTTCTCCAAAGCCTCGATCAATGGAACATTGATTGAACGTTGTTTCAACATGCTAATAAACCTGTGATATTTGCCTTCTTCAGTCTTCTTCACTAACCTCTTTGGGAAGAGAGGTGGAGGTCTAGGTATGAGGACAACTTTCTGAGTTACCTCCGCTTCTTTCTCTATCGCATTCTTGGACTCTCCACTTACATCGACTACATCATCATCATTACTATTATCAATTTCCACCCCAGATAGCATAGGTGGATCAATGATTTGCTTACCTCCTCGAGTAGTGACTACCATACAATGCCTACCATTCTTTGGATTCTGGATGGTGTTGCTAGGAAGAGTGCCAGATTGACGTGGATTTACTATAGTTGACAACTGAGTCATCTGCTACTCAAGATGCTTGATTGGCACTGCATATGCATCAACTTTTTGACCAATACCAGACAAGTCATTTCTCATCTCCTTCACATTCTCATCAGTTGCATCAAACCTCCTCCTCATCTTCTACATCATATCCTCAATACGTGACATATTACTTCCAGCTTCCCTAGGACCAGATTCCCGATTTTGAGGGGGAACATAAGGTCCAACCCAATCATTTATGTTTCCATAGTTGTTCTAGTTGTAGTTGTCGCGTGATTGAAGTTCCCATCCCGGATATATTGACCCTCTCAATTGTAGTTGCCATAGTTCCAACCTTGGCGCCAATTATCCATATTGACACCTTGGGCATTTGGTCGAAAAACCCCCGTCTGATCATTCACAGCATAAGCATCCTCTTCATAGTAACACTCCTCAACCGATGGTGGATTCTTAGTCAAATAATTCATAGCATTTACCTTCTCCGCACCTTCGCTCATATGCTTCAAAACCAACCCTAGTTTAGTCCTCATATGAGCCATCTCCTCAAGAATCTCATTTGCAAACTAGTTGTTTATAGTTTGAATGGCAAATGTGTTCCTCCCAGTCTTCGACTTTCTAGTGCTCCAAGCTTTGCTATTCTGATAGATCATCTCCAGTTTCTCCGCGATCTGCTCAAAAGTACACTCACCATATGAACCTCCAACAATAGTATCAAGCACTGCATTACTGTTATGATCCTGACCTCGGTAGAAATATTCCTTCAGCGACTCATCATCAATACGGTGATTCGGAACACCTCGTATGAAAGCAGTGAACCTGTCCCAAGAACTACTCATGGACTCTCTAGGTAGTCCTACAAAATTGTTGAGTTTATCTTTGTGGTTTAGCTTCTTAGACACTGAAAGAATCTTGCTAAGAACGCATCAGTCAATTGTTCCCATGTATAGATTGAGTTATAAGAAAGATCATTAAACCACACAACACATTGTCGATCAATGATAGAGGGAATACTCGTAATCCAATAACATCCATGTCCAAGTCCGATAGACCCACACAACTTTTGCAAACACTCCTTAGCTTGGTTACGTGCGCGTGTGGATCTTCCGATGCCAAAGCCGCAAAGAAGCCCCTCACAGTAAGAATCTACATCAAATTGCTAGTCACCACAAATGTATGCCCTGGAGGTAAGACAAGAGGTCCGTCAGATTCAGCAGCGTTAAAGTTGGCCTTATAGTTATCATGAAGTCTTGGGCCTGGTTGATCATGTACCCTCATTGCATCTGTCAATAGATTCTCAGCTTGAATCTGATTATTCTCATCACCAACTCTCGAAGGCTGCAACCCAACACCATCATGTAACTCTCCTATGATAGGATTAACTGGCACTCCTTGATCATTCATTCTCCACAAAGTTCTGTTCAGTTCTGGATCGTAGGGAGTAAGTGGTTCTCCTTGACTCAGTGTACTTGGCATACACTAGAGTAGGAACCTGAGAGAGACAAAAACAAAAGAAAAAAGTAAAATTAGGAAATATTTGACTAAAGTTCAATACCATAGTTAAACTTAATTTAAAAGACAAAATTTCCCGGCAGCGGCGCCAAAATTTGATACGCTCAAATTACACCTCCCTAAAGAAGCATAAGTGATCGTTATCAAGTAAAGAATCCAACTTGTAGGTCGGGTCGATCCAACGAGAAATATGGTTTAGACTTAACTTCAACCAATGATTATATTCATTTAGTCAATGTATTTCCGAAAACAAGTAATTAAAGATAGGGAGGATTTGTGAAACAAATTCTGGAAATTATGTGAATAATCAGTGAACAAAATTCAAACTTTAGGTGTTATCACGATGAGAGAGAAATTAGGGTGTATGTGTTCCCCATAAGCTCATAATGCGGTAATCCTAGTAAGAGTAATCTTTTCCTAGTGTATTACATGCAAAGTGATAAGTTAGGTATCTCTAATTCCTTGGTCCGGCAACTAAAAAATTTCACCTCGCACCTTAGTCTGGCTACGTGTGTATAATTTACTAACCCTTATCTTTACCTCATATTAGACATCATATCGATGTATGGCTTAGTTTTCACCCTCGCACCAATCGACATTAGACTAGTAGATAGTATCACACTAAATCTATGTTGATAATTATTTTCTCATTAACTACCTCCTTGGTCCAGCAAGTAGGAACAAGACAAGTTCTAACACGTGCACTTGTTAAAAAAACTTCTAAATGAAAGAATTATCAATGCATGTAATAACACTATTCAAGAATTACTTAGTTACTATTCATACTTTGTTAATCGGTCATGGTTCCCACAACCCTAGTTTTGGATTTAGTTACCCATAGTAGCAAGAACATAATTCATATTTTTAGATGAAAAAATCATGAACTAGCGTAATTAGAAGAAAAAACCCAGAATCTCAACTTGAATTTCAAAGTCAAAATCTTCAAAACGAACTTAGGAAATCAAGAATTGCTAAAGTTGCAAGTTAATCTCCAAAGCCAAAAGCTAGGACAAAGTAATAAAGTCTAACCCCCAAAAATGAGGTTTACATGCCCTATATATAGAAAAATAAGTCCTAACTAAAATGGAAACGAAATAAGGAAATAACGTTTTAGGACGCGATTTCGATCGACGATACTCACCTATGGATCGTGGATTAACCTACGGTCCGTAGGTCCCTTCCATGACTTAGGACTTAGGAAAATTTTCAGCTTCCAAAACACAATCTCTAAAGCAAACAATGGATCAACAGTGCAGACCGTTGTTTGATCCACGGTCCGTAGATCCTCCTTCGTAGCTCCATACTTAGAATTTTCAAAATCAGGTACTACAACCCCTTCTCTGAAACATTTAATAGAGCAACAGTACGGTTCGTAAATCAATCTACGATCCATCGAATGCAACCGTGGTTCCACACTTGGTCAAGAATTCCCTGATCTCCTTTAATGCCTTGCCTGCCCATTTACGACACCTATCTACGGAGCGTAAATGGACCTACGGTCCATGGATCACCTCCATAGATGCGCTTTTCTGCACATCCTTCAGTTGTGTCTCTCAATTCCCACGTCTGAACATATTTCCTACAAATATGATAAAAATACATAAAAACAACTACAAAATGGCCCTAGACACACACAACTCTTAAGTGAAATGTATTAAAAATATCATAAACTCACAGTAAATCAATCAACGCATAAGTTGCTTTGTATAGTTGTTAGATAAAATTAGTTAACTACTATTTTATTAGTCATTAGTTACTGTTGAGTTTTACCAATAGTTTGACTAGGTATCTAACAGTGTTTAGGCTTAGCATTATCTCCCCATTTTGTGGAGTTAGCTTAGGAAATAGTTAGACCATCATGTATATTTATTTGAATTCCAGCAATAAGAAGATCAGAGTTCTTCTGCAGCTTATCTTGTTTCTTTACAAACATCATAAAGTTCCACTTCAAGGATAGAACTGAGTGGTACCTCATTACACTTACATAAGACACTTTTATTTGACATTGATCAGAGTTCTGCACAACGTTATGAACATCCTTATATAGTGTGGGCCAATAAAATCCACATTGGAACACTTTTGTTGTTGTTCGGGTTCCTCCATCATGTCCTCTGAAATAAGATAAGTAACAAGCCTCTAAAATTGGTATCATTTCTATTATGGGGACACATCGAAAAATGACACCATTAGTATATAGCATAAATAGGTATGACTTTTCCCAGAATAATTTCTTAGATTCAAAAAGAAATTTATTTTGTTGGTGCGAATTGAGGTCTCTAAACATGACGTTACTTTCTATGAAATTCACAATAGTTTTTAAGTATGTTTTAAATACTCCAAAACTTTTTTCATTGTCATCCAATGAGTTTGATAGAGATTACTTGTGAACCGACTCAACTTACTAACAGCACATGCTATATCTGATCGTGTAAACTTCATGATATATATCATAGTTCTCAATACTCAAGCATAATCCAATTGTGAGTCACTTTTGCCTTCATTCTTTTGAAGTACAAAGCTTACATTTATTAGAGTCTTGACAAAATTGAAATTCAAATACTTGAACTTGTCAAGTACCTTTTCAATCACATCAGCAACTTCAATATCTTTCATATCGAAGTTACTTTCTAGCATATGCTTAGTAGCATTTATGTCAAAAATGTCTCTTTTGATGATCAACATGTCATCAACATAAAAACAAACAATGACCTTGTGATTAGGAGTGTCTTTAATGTAAAAACATTTATCACATTCATTAATCTTGAATTCATTTGCCAACATAGTTTGGTCAAAGTTTGCATGTCATTATTTGGGTGCTTGTTTTTAGTCCATAAAGTGACTTAACAAGTTTACAGACTTTATTTTCTTTACCAGGAACCATCAAGCCCTTAGGTTGTTCCATGTAAATTTCTTCCTCCAATTATCCATTTAAAAAAAAATTCACATCCATTTTGAAAAATTTGAAGGTCATATACCGCAACTAGCACAATTAATATCTGAATTGATGTAATCCTAGTTAGTGTCTATTATGTGTCAAAATAATCAAGGCTTTCTTATTGTCTAAAGCCTATGACAACAAGTTTTGTTTTGTATTTGTCAAAAGTTTCATCAACTTTCTTTTCCTTTTTGTAGATTCACTTTGAACCCAAAGGTTTATTTCCTGGAAGAAGATCAGCCAACTCTCAAGTACGGTTTCTCAAGATTGAATCTATCTTACTATTGATAGCCTCTTTCCAAAAAGAATGAGTCCATCGAGGGCATAGCTTCTTCTAATTTATCAGACTCATTTTCAAGAAGAAATGTTACAAGATCAAACTCGAAGGAAGTAATTTGTCCATTGACATTTACTACGCCTCTAAATCTCTTTATTAAGTACATTCTCCTTTGGTTTGTTCCAAGGTCGTTTAGACCCTTCACTTAACTATATGACGATTCGGACATATAAACCATAAATTGGCATGCTTTACTATTTGTAGCATATCCAATGAACATACAATCCACAGTCTTAGGCCTATTTTGACTCGTTTTGGAATAGTTCCCTCATTTCCATTTCTCATATGGAATAGACTGCATTGGAAATTGTTAGATCACTATCTTTCAAGAGTTATTGCTTGTATATAATGTAAGGGCGACAAATAATTCTCTATTAGGATACTACAAAGCCTCAACAAACAAAATATTTTGTTTCTCTCTTTCTGAACATATCAACTTTTTGTTGTTCTCTTATGCTATAAAGATAGCATCCCCCACAAATTTTGTGGTAAACCTGAACTTATAAGTAGGACATTCAACATTTCTTTCAAAGTTTGGTTTTTTCCTGTCAACAATTTCATTAGATTGAGGTGACTATGTGCAGTAATTTGATCGATGATTCTATTTTTTTCAAATATATTTCTGCAAAAGAAGATTTATATTCTACACATCTACCACTTCTAATCATGACAATCTTTTTATCCAACTGATTTTGAACTGCAGTTTTTTATTGCCTATATGTTTCTATTGCTTCATCCTTACCATTCAGCAAGTAGACATAACAATATTTACTGCAATTGTCAATAAAATTTATCAAAACATTTTTTCCCTCCAAGAGATGGTGTTGACTTCATATCACAAATGTCAGTGTAAATCAATTCTTAAGGATTAAAATTCCTTTCAACAAATTTATAAGTATGCTTAACATACTTAGATTCAACACATACCAGACATTTGATTTATTGGACTAGAAGTTAGGCAAAAATTCTAAGTTGATCAGTTTTTGCAAGGTTTTGTAATTGACAAGTCCTAAGCATTCATGTCACAAACAATTTGATTCAAGTAAGTAAGAACAAACAAAAATAATGGGTTTTAAAAGACTTTCCATGAGGTAACTTTTTCCTACAAAAAAATTGTTCTTTACTTTGTATAACTTTGTCAAATAAAGACATTGTTTTAGAGTAAGCACCTTCCCAGATGTCCTTTGCAGAAGGACCTTTCCATAACATTCAATTTGTTATAGAATTACCCATGAGCATAGTCTCTTCAGCCCAATAAGGGTAATATGACCCAAATATTTGTTTTACAACACCAACATAACAGATCATGTTTCACCAATGTTCATGTCTATACAAATAGACATATCTTTTCATGAAAATCACAATATTTTAAGTGATATGTTTTCATCAAAGAATACAATTCTTTTGAATGAGTAATATAATTTTGTGGTTTTATACTAGTCATATCATATACTAGTAAAGAGAGACTCAACGACCACAATATCAAATATACTCCAAGAATTTTGTGGGTCTAACATAATACAAGAATGTCATTAAAATACACATTGGCAACACGAAGCCTTCTTTTGGAGATTTAATCCATAGAAACACTCATTACAGGCACAAAAATCACTAATTTTATGTTACTAGTGTTTGTTTTCCCCTTTCTGTCAAAACTAGACAAACCACTTAGTATTTAGAATACTAACAATAGAGATTCAATCTTTATACAACTTGTTTCTAGTTTAATGATGAAGTTTTTATATTCTTCTAATCGTTAATCGAATGAACCTTGTATCCTGATGAAGTTTTCATATTCTTCGAATCAGTTTCACATTCAGACAGAGTAGTAAACCAAAAAGGTTTGAATCTCTAGAAACCTCAAATACAACACTGTTTCTAGCTAATGATGAAAATTTTATCTTTTTCAAATCATTTAGGCTTAATATTCCCGACAAAGATTTTGTACTCTTCAAGTCATTCATTCAAATAGAGTATTTGACATATTGGTAAAGTTTCAATATTCTTCAAAACAATTGACAATCTGATTTGTTCGTGAAGTTCTTATATTCTTCAAACCAAAGGAGTAAAAAAATCAGAAGATTTTAGTCTCTAAAAGTCAAACACAATCAAATTTCACATGGAGTAGAAAACTACAAAAAAAATCCTCCTCTAAACAAAATACATATTAATAATAATAAAAACATATTCTGAGATCATCACATAATGACCATACATCCTAACATTTATGAAATAAATATCATAACTTATAAAGGATAGAAAAAGAAAATAATAATCAAGGGAAATAAAGATAGAACCTGCTTTTTACTCTTATTGAATCATATTCTATTTGTCAGCAATGATCCCATGCAAGTCACTTTTCTTTCTATTTTTTTTTCCTTTTCTCAGTTTCCATCATTATCCTATTTTCCTCGAGAAGACATTTAATTTTAACAAGAAACTAAACTCATGTTCAAATATTGTTAGGAGACAACATTTGTTCATTTACTTCTCTCACATAGATATATAAAACCAAGAATATAGGAAAAACAAATTAAAGTGCATATCTTAACCTTTAGGCACAAAATTTTTCTTATTGAAAAGAAAACTGAAGAGGTGCAATGCTTTAATGCATTTGGGAAGAAATTAAAAATAATCTTACCCATCCAAGGAAAACATACTACAGAAATTATACTCGAACATATTAAAGTAGTACTAATTCATCCCAAATCTCTTTTATCATATGATAAAATAATTCTCTTTTTTCTTCTAACTTTTTTTTTCCATATAAAGAACACATAAAATAAAAGTAATTTCCTTACCATAGAAAAACACCATCAATATCAAATTTCTTAAGCTTGTTGTCTCATGTATTCAGAGTAGCAAACCAAAAATAATAAAAGATGAAAAGAACTATTTGAGTCCACATAACCCATTGTGTGTCCTTAAGAAATTTAATCCCCTCAAGTACCTGAGGTTGAAGATTAATTCCTCCAAAGATAAAATGGATTAACCATTAAAGAAGTAGCAGTACCTCAAACTTCAATAATTTCAACGAACTCAAAATGACAGCAACGAATCACACACACAGACGTGATCGATCGATTTTCTTTCGAAAGAAATGTATGCAAGAGAAGGGAAGAATTTTGTGCAGAAAAATGTGAGAAAGACTCTCTATTTATAGACAATAAAGGGTAAAGGTCACAATTCTTTGGAAAGAAGACAACCTTTCAGAAATGTCACAACACTTTGGAAAAGGCACAACCATTTAGAAAAAACACAACCTTTCATAAATGTCACAACATTTTTGGCATAGTTACAACCCTTCAGGAGAGTCACAACTCTTCATTTCCTATTCATACATTTAAAACCCAACATGTGTACAATCACCTTAGTTTCCAACAAGTATGACTGGGACTTTTCAAATGTGAACACCACCGCTAGAAACTCTTGCTATGTTACCATGTATTTCATTTGAGCCACATTGAGAGACTTACTTACATAATTAATCGGATAGAATATTTTATCCTTTCGCTGCCTAATAACTACTCCTAAATCAACTCCACTTGTGTCACACATCAACTCAATAGGCTTAATTAAACCAATCGGGCACTATGAATGATAGGGTTAAGGTGAGCTTAACCTTGATATAAGTGAAATCCTAAAAACAAAAGATATATCAAATATGAACCTTTTTTCTTTTTATAACAATAGAAACAAGGGATGTGCAATTTTGGAAAAAATGAAGATGAATCTTCGATTTAATCTAGCATAGCCCAAGAAGCTTCTCACTTCCTTGACTATTATTGGTGGAGGCAATTCTTCTATCACGTCTATGTTTTTTTGATAAACCTCAATTAACTTCTCAGAGATCTTGTGACCCAATAAAATCCCAATGTTCACCATGAAGTTAAACTTTCCCCAGTTGAGTGCCAAGTTGGTTTCCTCATAGCTCTTTAGGACAGCCACCAAATGGGTCAAACATTCCTAAAATATCCTCCTACAACTAAAGAGTCGTCCATAAACAAATTCATTGTATCTTCCATCGTATCTAAGAAAATGGACATCATACACCGTGGGAATATGACAGGGGGATTGCATAAGACAAAAGGCATTCAGTTGAATTTAAATGTTCCATAGGATTATGTGAATGTTGCATTTTCTTGATCTTTTGGGGCTATGGATATTTGATTGTAACCCCGGTAACAATAATAATCCTTGCCAGCGAGTCTGTCCAACATTTGATCCATAAAAGGCACAAGAAAATGATCTTTTGCAGTGCTAGTATTCAACATTCTATAATCCATGTACACTTTCCATTTTGTCACCGATTGAAAATATACCAGATCGTCTTTATCATTTGGAACCGCACTAATTCCTTCTCGCTTTTGGAACACATTGCACCTAGCTCACCCATGTACTGTGCAAAATTGAGTAAGAGGGTGTTTGGATTGGCTTAAAAGTTTGTCAAACCTACTTTTAAGTTAGTTTTTGACTTCTAGAAGTGTTTTAACAAATATAAAAAATAACTTAAAATAAGACAAAAATGACTTATTAAAGTTATGAAGTAGAAGGCCCAAAATAGTCCTTCATCTTTGGGTTAAGACTCAAAGTCGTCCTTGAATTTTCACATGGAGCACTAATAATCGCTCATGTCTGTAATATTGGTGCACTTTTGGTCCTCCCCTAAACTTTTGCCTATTTTTTAACATTAATTTTGTTCATAGTTTTATGTATGGAATGTTCCATCGTCTTTTTATATATTTAGTAGAAATAATATTTTTATGTGAGAGAAAATGAGAAAAAGAACACCTTGTTCTGTTCAGTATAAATATTACTGCAGCTAAACTAAGAACATTTTAACATATGACATTGCAAGAAAACAAAAATTTGTACTATTGTATGTGAAATTATTGTGAGGAACCTCTCGACCTTACCTGTAATACGATTTCTACTAAAAAAGAGGTGTTTTTCTTCTCACAATATCTCACATAGAGTTATTATTTCTACTAAATAAATAAAATAATGATTAAACATTTCATACATAAAATATGAATTAAATCAATGTTAAAAAATAGGCAAAATTTTGAAGGAGGACCAAAAGTGCACAAATATTGCAAACATAAAGGACTATTAATGCTCCATGTGAAAACTCAAGGATGACTTTGAGTCTTAACCCAAAGATGAGGGACTATTTTGGGCCTTTTCTTGTTTGGCAAGGTCAAAAGTAACTTAAAATAAGTCAAAAACCAAAAGTAGGTCTCCCCCTACTTTTTATTTTTTGACTTAAAAGTCATTTCAGTTTCACTTTTTATTTTTGACTTAACAACTAGTTTTTTCAAATCAATCCAAATGGGATCTAAATCACTCATGCATCTAACAACTTTATTATCTCTTTCTTGACAATTTGTTGCATTGTTGTGTTGAGACGACGTTGATGTTCAATTGATGAAAAATTTCCTTCTTGGAGGGTGATTTTGTGTGTGAAAATACACAATAGAATTCCAATAATGTATGTAATGGTCCACCCTAGGGCCTTAACATACTTTTTTAAAACCTTCAACAATGCCTCGACTTGATCATCATTCAACTTAACAGAAACTATCACAAACAAGGTTTTATTCTGTCCTAGGAAAGCATACTGAAGATGTGTGGGAAGGGGTTCAACTCAATTTGGAGGCTCAATTATTGATGCTTTGGAATGAAGGTTCTGTCTATTTTTAAAATCCAAGTAAAACTTCTTTGGGTTGTAAGAGTAGGTGCCAGTTCCCGCTAATATGTTGCATGCTTCACCAAACTCCTCTATGTAAGTGCCTAAATGATTCAAGAGGTCTGCTTGTAATGGTTCTTCAACAAGAAACTTTTTGATGTTCCACTCATCAGTTCTAATGACAATGTCTATTCGAGAAACTCTTGCAAATTTGATAGGCTGCTTCATAGCTTGGTGCGCGTTGAGCCTCACCTTTTCCCTACGTAATACCTCGTTCAAGTATTTTCCTTGTATATTTAAAAGGTATTTCCTAGTGAAAAGGAATGGTGTTGCCTAGTGAAAAGGAATGGTCTTCCCAAAACAATCGACACTTCCCGCTCTCTTTCCACATCCAGTATCGCAAAATCCACCGCAAATATAAATATGATTGAGAATCACCAACACATCATGAGTAATTCCCACAATAACACATCATGAATGATTCCCACAATTTCTTTAATTGACCGGTTACCTATTAGTAACTTCATTCAAGATGGTGAAAATGGCCCAATATGACACCTAATAAATGTTGACGAGGGTATAATGTTAAAATTTTATTCTTTCATCACACAATGCACCTATCAACTCCCCTTTTTCCAATTTGATTTAGGATTTCAAATTGCCGACATTTATTGTTCAATCTCATTCCCTATTCTGTAAGAATGGCATTGCAATAGTTGGTAACCTTTATCACCATGTTGTCATGACGACACAAGGGTTCACATAAAGTCTTCATGAATTGAGCATTACTTGGTGTGGAAACATACTCATTTGTGCATGGAACATGGAATTGACTGAGCTTAACATCATTGAGAACTTTTGATAATAGGCGTTTCCCTTGAATATTCTTGAGTGAAGAACAGTGACTAGCCAGGACCCTTATGCAAAGATTTCTCAGCCATGACTCCTCTTTCTTCATTCCTAAGGTGACTTTCTTCGGTTCTTCATCAATTTTCTTAGGCAAGATAGGCTCATCTATCATACTGTCTGCATATAGCTTAGTTGTAGGACGAGATTGCATATGAGATGAGAGTTGATTCATCCTTTTCTCTAGGTGTTCAATTGAGAGAGCATGTGATTCTATGGCTTGCCTAAGCAGTACAAGGTCGTGCTTCAACTCCTCTACTCCTTCATTTGTAGAAATTATCTTCTCCATGACTTGTTCCATTATTGTTTCCATGTTAGCTTTTACCAGTAAATCTTAGTCCTTTTCTTTTAGAAACTTTCTTTTGTTCCAACCTTGGTTCCATCTCTCATATCTCTAGGATTTGTACCTTACTTTTGGGGAATAAGAGACTGAACTCCTTGTATAGATTTCTTCAGTGCTTGACACCACTTATTTGAGGAAATAAACCTCGGTTTTACATGTTTCTGAGTCTCGGTATGCATTCCCCATATTAACACCTTTCTTTCTCCTCAAACATTTTAGCAAAGGTGATGCATGTCGTCCCGTCGGCTCACCTTTCCTACAAATTACGATTTGTACGAACAACCCTTTAGAGTAAACACTTTGCCAAATTAAATGAATGATCCATAATTTATCCACCTTGCAAACCATTAAGAATCTCTTTGTTTCGACTACTCAAAGATCAAAAGAAATAATAGAACAAAACAATGTTAGATAAATCATGCCTTGGCCACCTAACAACCCTTTGTTTAAATCTCAACCAAACTTCATGCAGGGGTTCTTCTCTATTTTGCTAACAGTTTATGATTTCATTTCTCAACTCAACTTCAAGAGAAACGGAAAAGCACCTCTTAAGAAAAGCAACCTTCAGCTCCACCCAAGTTGTGATTGATCCTCGGGGTATCTATCCAAGCCATGTGGTAGCGTCTCCAATCAATGAGAAAGGAAACAATCTCAATCGAACCAATTCTTGACTTATACTCCCCATTTTGAAACCACTTTGCCTCTGAATAGCTCCTTCATTTG